>OZ002740.1:205137436-207537436 GCA_963924295.1 Dioctria rufipes
TTTATATTATACATATGTATGCATATACATATATGCAGAAGAATTATTCAACACTTAATTAGAAATATACCTATATATCTATATTAAACATTTTGTTAAACGCTTATTATATTATTTAATTCAGTACAATGGAATGTAAAACTGATAGGTAAATTCGTGCCGAAAGGACATATTGCCATCTGCATTGTGAGAGTAATATTTTAATACATGACAAAAGTGACTTTCTTTAAATTGCTTTCAGGGAAAATGTTCCGTGAAAACAATCCCCATTAACTTGAACAATAGCATTTAATTTTATTAGTGTTTTCAAATATACCGCAACTAATTTGGAAAGCTCTACTTTTCTTTTCAAAATTTATTCCATTTTAAAATATAAGCGCAGAAATGATTTATAGCGGAAATACAGAGTTTAAGAGCAGTCTAAAAAAGGTTTGATTCTTGTTGCAAGTTCACCGTTTGGAAGCTTATTCAAATTACTTGGTAATGATCTAATTTCTTTCAGAGAAAAACACTCCCAATTAGTATTTTCGGTTTCATTATCGAATCTGTAATAAAGGTTGGCATTAATACCAGTGTGGGAAAGAGAAATGCAAATTAGAAAAATATCCTCATGGTTCCCTGAAATAATATA
The DNA here is from genome assembly GCA_963924295.1 of Dioctria rufipes. Taxonomy (NCBI): domain Eukaryota; kingdom Metazoa; phylum Arthropoda; class Insecta; order Diptera; family Asilidae; genus Dioctria; species Dioctria rufipes. The sequence continues at coordinate 205,138,068 of OZ002740.1, forward strand.
TTTAACTTTAAAAAATTCTAATTTGTTCAAGAACTTAGAGAAATTACTTATTAACTGATTTAAACTAAACTTAATACCGTTGAACTCTACCCAATTGTAAACTAGAACTATGTTGTCGGAATTGATAGGAAAAGTAATAACGTTTTTGGGAATATCTAAATCGGACATATTCATAGAATATTCTGGACCAGTTTTCATACGAGTTTGTATACGCATGCTATTCTAAATGAAAATTTCAATTGACTTTTAATTGATATTGTCTTGCAAATATTTTTTCTTGAAGTAATAACATTAGTATATAATTTAGTTTCTCTATGTTTCGCCTCCATTCTCATACACCAAACCTTTCTTAATGGTCCAATCTGAAACATAATGTCGGGGTAGTGCAGTAAAAAATGATGCTTTGGTTTAAGAGTATCAGAAAACAATTGAATATAGAGTTGATGATGTTTCGTTATAAGTATTCTTAGACGTTCTATTTCTGAATAGCTAACCTCAAGTTTCATCACAAGATCAAATATACTTAATAATGTAATAAAATAGGACCACACTTGATCATCTTGTGGAACGAGATCTACAATCAACAGAGGAAAAAGGTGCATAAAACAATAAATTTCAGAGGCCGACATAGATATTTTTTTATTTTTCAAATGATCACTCTTAATTTTTTGAGGACGATTTTTGGTGTCTGGTCCATAATCAAAATGAATAATTCTGAAATTAAGCGATGAAAGTGTAAAATATTCTTTTTCAATTACAAAGTAATGCAAGGTGTTTGCAATTCCATAATGACAAACGCCTTCAAGAACATCGTGCATGATGTCAACTGATAGATTGTCAGTGACATGAAAGGACGGTATTTTATTAAAAATACATTGTCCTTTTATTCCTGTCTGGCTGGAATCATTTAATGCAATATCTTGTTCGTAATTGTCCTTGTTTCGTATGGGAAGTAAACTGGTGCTATCTGATAAACTTTGGGCAATATTTTTCTTCACTTTACAAAACCTACAATAATAGTTTGAGGAAAAGCTTTTTACAAAACCCAGTATTTCATTTAACCCTAAGTTGTCTCCTAGGATAAGACCCAGGATTGGATAAACGAGGGTAGGTCCTTTTTTTGTTTTAATAATAATACCATTTGTTTCTAAATCAATTATATCCCTAACGAGAATGTTATATATTTCATTAAGATTGTTTTTTTTATGGACACTATTGAAAAACATTAAAGGTAGGATGTTATCTAAAGAAGAATTTTGTTCTGACGGCAAACAAGGAAATTGACAATAAGTTGCTGCTATATTATATTGTCCTGCATGCGATCCTAGTGCATTATTAACTTCAAAGTCATCCACATAAATGAAATAAGGAATGGCTATCTTGTTTACGAAGTTTTTCATCTTATTTTTCCAAATAGATCCTTGAACAAAATTTTTTAAAGTTTGATTTTTAGTTTGTGTAAGATCATGCATTTCAGTCATTATATTTTCAAGCATGTTAGGTAACTCAAGAAAATGCTTAACATTTTCTCGAATGTTGAGTTTAGATATCTTTATGTCGTCACTATAGTCTGCATTTAAATCAGAGGGAAGGTTCGATTCTAAATTTAAAGATACTGGATCCGAGTAAAGATTGTTTCGTTTTAAGTAAGTTAAAAGCTTATATTCTGAATCACAGTTAAGAAAAGGATTTTTACAAAACTCAAATAATTTCTCTAAGTCCTGACTTGGCTCAATGGGCAGATGTTTTAAGGCTTTGACTACTGAAGATAGTAAAAACTCCTGAACATATTGTATAATTTCAGATACTTGTAGCCGGTTGCTCTGATTGTACAGCCTCAAAATAAGCATAAGACTACTTTTTACGTAAATTTCGGATAAATCGAAATGTTCAACAGAATAAAATTTCTCGGTTGAAGAGTTTGTATTTAATAAAACTGGTCTTGTTTCAGACTTATTTTTTATGTCTATTTTCTTAACTGTTTTGTGTTTTAAAGCAATATGTCTTTTCAGCATATAAATCGACTGATAACTTCGAGGACAATCATTCTGATTACATATGAAGTTACTGTAAGCTTGAAGTTTGTGTTCTAGTTTGAAATGAGCACATAATATTTTTAAAGAATCAAAATTCTGCTTGCATTTAAAACATATCATTCTGAATGATTACTAAAATTAAGATTATGTATACCTAAGATATTAATATATTGATTTGAATTAGTTTTTCAAATCTGACAATAAGGTAGAAACAGTAACAGATTTTTTGTCGTAACTAAGATTTATATTAAAAAAATACTTTTGCAAAAACAACCACGTAGAATATGAAGCTTTTGCATAGCACGTATCTAAAACGTGATGCAATTTAAAGCACACGTCCAACGCTTTAAGAAAACTTGAAAATGTATATTTAATGTTATCTACTCTTACTTCAAATTCATCCACATCATTCCAGTCACGTCCAATAACAACAATTAATGGTTGCAGTGTTAGACCTAATGCAAGATATTCCTTTCGTAAGTTCTCGATGGACGGGTTGATGTCATTTGCGGTCTAAATATATACAAGATATAGTACATACTTTTATAAATATATATATAAATATATAATATTCTTACATTGACGCGCAAGATTATGCTGCGTTGGGAGTCCACTAATGTAGGTTTCCAATTTTCTCCGGATTGATCTTTGATATAGGTCCTAGGAACAAGTATGCTGCATAACAATAGGATGACTATGCAATCACGGGCATTTTCTAAACATTACCAAAAAATAAATAAAGACATTAATAATCATTTCACCCTCTTTTATTGTTATAAGAGGTTACGTTACCACTTAGATCGGGATTTAACTGTTTCAACAGGGCCTTCGAATTTTGATTCTTGATGTGTCGAGCAAAATATTTCTTAATTTTTGGCAAAAAATCTTCCCAGCCAGAGAAAAGTAGAAGGTCTTTACCAGGATAGATCCGCTTAAAATCAAGTTCTATCTGTAATGCATTTGAAATAGTATGGCTGTATTAAAATGAAACGTAAATTATTTATATATTTGCACTCACCAAGGTATAACCTTTTTTTAAAGTAAGAGATGACCAGTCCTCGGTAATCTTTTTTATGTTTCCTCCAGATGATTTAAATAATCTCAGTCTGTATTCAAACGACTCTTCCCAACCTTTCTCAATTTCTGCCCAGTTATCTCTATTGTGCTTTAAGGCGCACTGAATATTTTTACCTTCTTCTTCTGTTACTGAAAACCGAAGAAAATCTGTACATTACCAATTTTTTCATAATATTTCACGTAGAAATTAATATTTAAAATTTTTAATGCTTTTTAGCCCAATAAATCTTACTATGTTGAAACTGTCAGCACTGTCAACACTTTATAATAATTAAGCAATATTTAGTGATTTTTTGTGTACTCTATAGGGCCTATATAAAAATTTGGAAATTTTTAAATAAAAACTTACTTGTAGTTGATGTGGATTCTATTGTTTCAGCTTCTGATACAATACTTCGTGACTTGTACCGACTTTCTATAAGTCCAAATTTCCTATAGCCTCTGCTGGCATTGTTGTACTTATGGAAAAGCTTTCCTGAAGGTCCACTTGTTGCAGTTCTAGAAATGTAATATGTTTCCTGAAATTACAAAATGTTATCCTTATTTGCAAATCGCTATAAGTAATGTAGCAGAACTTACAGATGATTCTTTTGGAAAAATTCGACAAATCTCATTAGCAAAATAATCAAAATCCTGTAAATTCATATAGGTTGTATTTTTAATAGATTTGTCTACAACAACATCTACTAAATATTGACGACATTTGGCGTCAAGTTTTTGATTACTTTTATAAAATTCTAGTATTAGTTGGCCCTTTGAGTGCTCGTCAAGCAAGGCCTCAAAAACTCTGTTTATAAAAGGGACAAGATAACACCATTGAGAAATTTATGGATTTGTTCGCCTTACCAATCGTGGTTTCTTTACACTGGGGGATAATTGAGCAGAGTCGGAATCTAAATTTCCGGCCTTAAGCCACTCGGCTATTGAATTAAAATTGGCTTCAGTAGACGTTGTTGGAATTTCGGCATCAAAACCCTAAGGAACATGTACTATTAAAATATTTGTCAGTGGAGGCATTATTATAATTTACGTTCATTCGTTGCCACTCTTTAAGTTTTTGCCGAAACCGTATTCGTGTACCAGTTTTTGGAATTAAGCTTTTAACGTCCGCTTCCGTCATATATTTAAGGGATTCAAGATCTACATCCTGTTCTGTAATATAAATAGTACAAAATAAAAGGTACATTTGCACATTTATTTTTCCCAACAGCAAATAAGTTTAAAGCATTGATAAATGAATTTAATCAGAACGCAAATATATTTAAACATTTCACAACTTTCTTTAAACTTCAGAATTCATATAATTCAAAAATACAAACCTCTTCTCTTTCAAGAAAAATAAACGTTTTATCTCATAATTCTTGTCTCGTTCTTGTATTTACTACATTATATGAATTCTGGAGTTTAAAGAAATTTGCAAAATGTTTAAATATATTTGCGTTTGGGTTAAATTCATTTATCAATGGTTTAAACTTATTTGCTCTTGAGTGAAATAAATGTGTATTTACACATGTAATATTATATTATAAGATTTACTAATTGGTGCAAAAAAAATTTAGAGTCAAAAACACACATAAAGTTGATTTGCATATGTCAGTGCTGTGCCGTACCCATGATCCATTATTGTCAAAAAAGGACATAATAGTTTTAAAATTTTTAAAACGGTAAGAATTACCTAATCCAACAAGGATAAGTGAGTGCTAGGTCCATGAAGCCTATTAAACATCAATGCTAAAAAAATTTATTGGAATAGAATTATCAAAATAATTGATGACATTCTATGATATAATGAACATGTTTCTTTTTGGAGTTTTCTATCCAGAGAACAACATTCATTCATTTGAGCAAGAATAACATTGATATATACAGCTGGTAACACTATTGCTACGGTTCAAGATATATTCACACAAATATTAGGCAAATTATTACGCATTCCTAATTAGAAAAAAATGACATTCCAAATATCATATGTTAGTAAAGTATATTTTCTTCAAATTATCACTATTCCATTCGAAAATTGCAATGAAAGAACTGTATTTGTCGGTACGAAAATAATATATAAGATTGGGAAAATGTTCCTTAATTTTCTCAATATTTTAAGTAAATATTGCAATAATATATATACTACATACACTTACCCAAGAAAACTTCAGTTAAACTCTCCAGATTCCACATTTGAAGGAGCTCCGCAACAAAATTATCACCGGTTATCGTATTCATTAACATTGCACTTGAACTATTTTTTCACTTGTTTCACTGGACACTGTTGCAAGCAAACTGAATACCAAAAACATCAACTCCGACCGATCAACTTTGTCAGCGTCAGCCACACTTTAAAGTGTATATCCAACAAATGAGTTGTATATCAAACACATTTTAATGTCTCAATTAGTCCAAAAACTACTGATATGTAAATAATACATTTCTATGTAAATAAAATTGTATTCTCTCAAATAAATACCATGGGAATTGTATATCAAACACATTTTAATGTTTCCGTTATGCGGAAAACTACTGAAATGTAAATAATACATTTCGATGTAAATAATACGTTTCGATTGTATTCACTTAAATGAATATCACGCGAATTGTAACTAAAACTACCACGTCAGTGTAAAGTACATATGTGTTATAATGTTGATTTTGCCAGTAGACATACTATGATTTTCCTATTTTTTCCCATAATTGTATTAGGTTAAATAACTTAATATGAAATTGGTGCACACACACATACTGCAGCTAGGTACACAAAAGTGTATGCAATTTATAATAGAGCTGAATTATATATTTTATTGTTTTATTTACACAAAAATCGCTTTTATTCATTCCTTTTTTGTGAATTTATTCAAATCCTCCTTGAGAAGTTTACCTGTAAAATATACTTTTGTTTAACAATCGAAAACATCACATTTTTGATTTATGGCGCAAATATGACAGGAAAACTTTAGTTAATAATATAGTAAATATGATTGTATTCGAACGTTTTTTTTTTTAAGAATAGATAAATCCACGGGCAATACGTCAGGGGTTCTACGTTTTCCAATTATAGACCATCATTTGCGATTAACGGGACGATTTTTAATATTCATTAATAAAACGTGCATAGCCTAATGGAGAAGTATCGTAAAATAATTTTTTTTTAATTTTTTGATTTGAAATGAGAAAAGGGAGGTTTTAGCATACCAGTGAAAAGGTATCGAGTTGGGAGGATTTTGGGGTTAGGGGGTTGTTAATCAACCCCCTAGGGCTATCCAAATTGGGGCCTTTTTAGTCTCAAAGTCTCGGCGAGTACTATTAAACAGCAGATTTTTTTTCTTCTTGTTAAACTTTATGTTTGATTTGTTTTTTAGTCAAATGTCGTAAAACGGGTTTAGCATAGTGCTGCGAGAAGCGCAAGGCTAGTTCCTTCTTTTACACGCCTTGCCATTATAATACAAATATTTCATGGGAACATTTGAAGAATCGTTATATGGTGTAATATAAATGTTTTAGCTATTTTCTATAGTAAGCTTACAAAATAAACACATAACAAATTCGAAAACCCTAATTTAAAACTCTCGGTTAACTTAGAATTACTTGGTTTGTCGATTAAATATTGTACATACGCAATATACTCTTTTTAATTGTAATTTTCGTGTAACTTTATAAAATCTTTCGGTTAAGACAATTAATTGAGGCCATTCAATTAATTTTTGATTAAAATAATATCAAATGTTATTGCTTAAGAATTTATAATAAAATTATACTAGAATTGTATATTTAACATATTCATTGTAAAGCACGAACATCAGTAAAAATTTTTTATTAACAAATTGAATGTGTCAATTACATTTTCGTTGTTAATTTTATATTTGCTATGTACATTTCTAATATATCGCCGGTACATATGCATAGTTAAAGGAAACGTTATATATACCATTTTGATGTCTCTTATTATAATTATTATGTAAATTTAACATAAGTCGGTAAACTTTTTGAAAATGTTTATTTTACAATTCCTTTTTTTCCGTGACTCTTAGCTATCCCAGGATTAAACTTTTCCACAACGTTCGCAAACCTAGAATTGGGAGAGGTGTGGCAATTTATGTAAGAGATTTTTTTAAGTGTAGACAAATTTTTAGCTCTACAAATCTTGGGATGGAATTCTTATGTATTGAGGTTGCAACTCTAACCCAAAACTGTGTGCTGTCAGCCGTTTACTCCCCGCCTGACGTTTTCAACATTGACAGTGTGATTGAATTTGAAAATTGCATATCTGATATTAACCACCGTTATTCCAATGTCATAGTATGTGGTGGTTTTAATGTAAATATCCTCCGTCATAACCATTTAAGCAACCAGTTTCTTTTCTGTGCAATCTGTTCATCTCAATGTAATCAATTCTTACCCCACCTATTTAAACACGAACAATCCTTCGTTGCTTGCTGTGATGACCTCAGATCTGTCAAAAGTCCTACTGCACAACGAAATCAGTCCTACTAATACAATAGGCCATGACATCCTTATTCTCAGCTATGACCTTGATACATACCATGTTAATTCCGATTGAAGCTATTCTTAATATGATTATAATAACATAAATGAAGAAGCCCTTATTGAAGAATGTGTTCATTTACCTTGGAGCTCAATAACCGACTCCATATCTGTAGATTCTCTAGTTGAAAATCTCACAACTTTAGTCAAATACTTATTTAATATATGTATATGTCCCACTTAAAATACGACATAAGCGATCCTCTGGTTGCCCAAGGTTTACTAGAGAGCTTAAGGTGCTCATAGCAGAGCGTGCATACCGATATCACAGACGTAGGCAGCTTAAAACAAATGCATCTTTATTAGGTTATCATATTGCACATAACAAGACAACTGCAGCAGTTAGAAAATCTAAGTATGTTAATCACAGCTCAAAACGTAATCCTAATCTCCCTATTAAAACTCTATGGAGAAATTTGCGGATGGTCGGTGTTTATGGGGAGGATAAAGTTGAATCTGACTGCAACTCCCAAAACCTCAATTCCTTTTCCACCTGCACTCAGCAATCCCTCCACTAAAACACTACACGGTCAGTCCAACAGAAACTGTAATAGCATGGCTTTACCTCCAGTCGCAACGGATTTTGGTAACTTTCCCTTTCGTGCTGTTTTCCCTGATGAACTGGTTTCTGTTATTTTTTCCATAAAATCTGACACAATTAGCTCGGATAGTCTACATCCCTGCTTTATTAAGCTGCTGCTTCCACATATAGTAAAATTCATCTTGCATATTGTGAACACGAGTCTAATGTCTTCTTTCTTACCCCGAAGCTGGAGGACTGCCATCGGTCTTGCCACTACCGCAGAAGTTGTATCCAAAAATTCCAAGCAATAACCACCCTATCAGCGTCTTATGCTTTCTATCTAAAATGTTCGAAAAGCTCATGTACCTGCATATTGTTGATTATGTTGAGAATAATCGGCTACTATCGCCATGCTAATCAGGTTTCCGTTCAAATCATAGCTGTGAGACTTCGGTACTGAAAGTATCCACAGATATTAAAGCTGCCATTGATGAGGGCAGCTTCAAAACTCTAGTATTGCTAGACTTCTCAAAGGCTTTTGACTGCATTGGCAGCAAGTTTCTACTGTCCAAACTAACTCAAGAGTTCAATTTCAGTACATCTGCTATAACAATGGTTAACAACTTTCTTCATGACCGCTATCAGTATATCAGAGCTGGGCAAACGGTATCGATTTTGCTGCCCACTCAATATGGTGTACCCCAAGGCTCAATTCTAGGCCCATTATTGTTCATTCTCTACATAAATGAGCTTTCCACAGTAGTACAGAGATAGGACTCTCAGAGGAATGTATTGAGCGTATAAATCGCGATCTGCTCAGAATCACTGAATGTTCATGTCATAATGGGCTGCCCGAGAGATGGCTAATGTCACTTGCAAATTGCGCATTAAATTCTAAGTGTCGGGTTTGACGTGGGCTATGATCGGTCTTTGACGCTAGTACCGTCGTCAAAGGCTTATGGTCTGTGAATATAATAACTTCCCGGCCTTCCACCAAATGCCGGAAATGTTTGAGAGAAAGATAAATGGCTAGTAGTTCTCTATCGAAGGTAAAAAACCGTATTTCTGTAGGTTGAAGTTTCTTTGAGAAGAATGCTAAAGGATCCCAACATTGTTGCTCCGTATTAATTTGTTGTAATACGGCTCCTATAGCCATGTTGGAAGAATCTGTTGTTATATTAAAATGCGACTTGTCTATACGGTGTGCGAGCAGTGTGGCTGCTCTTAAGGCTTCCTTCGTTTTATTGAAAGAAACGTCGCATTGTTCTGGCCAATGTATTATTCTTCGTTTTATTTACTTTCGTAAGTTTTGCTAAATGAGAGTAAATCGGTGATAATTTTTCCGCAAGTTGTGGTATAAAACGGTTATAGAAATTTATCATGCCTAGATACTGCTGCGTTTGCTTTATGCTGTTGGGGGGTTTTAATTAAAGGATAGCGTCCACTCTATCCTTCGAAGGAAAAATGTCGTATTTATTAATCGTGTGCGCTAAAAAATTTAGAGTTTCGACACTAAAGAGGCATTTGGAAACTTTGATCTGTACGTCGTAGTCATAAGGAGATTTAGAAGATGGTTTAAGTGATTTTTATGCTCTTCAATGGAATGACTAGATACCAGTATCGAGGGTATATGGTGAAATTCTCTTACCAGATAGATCCTTGAAAATATTTTACACCCATGTAAATGCATGACGAAGTCTTGAATATGGGGAATCGGATATCTATCATGTATCGTGCATGAATTTAAGCGACGATAGTCCTCGCAAGGTCTCCAATCATTTTCATCTTTCTTCTTTACTAGTTGCAAAGGCGAGGATACTGGAGACGAAGATGGTTGGCATATCCCTAAAGTCACCATATACTCGAATTCATGCTTCGCAACGTCGAAGTTCACTTTATCTGGGCGATGTGGTTTAGCGTACGGCAGTTGTCCTCTAGTAGGTATTTGGTGTACTATAGAATGTTTTATTGGTAGATTATAATTGGGAGGTGATATTAAACTGGGAAAATTTCTGATTATTTTACCGTATTCATTGGACAATTTAAAAAGTTTTGGGGTTGGTGTATCAATGCTTTTGATAATCGCATTTACCTTTAAAGACGTTTTGTTGTCGAGCAATCGTTTTTCCTTTAGGTTAACTAAAAGACTAAATTTTGATATGAAATCTGCTCCGATTATGGGATGATTAACGGAGGCTATGATGAAGGCGTGGGTAAAGTCCCTTCGTAGCGCCAAGTCTAATTTCAAAAGCTGAGTACCGAAAGTACGGATTAAAGTAACATTTGCAGCTGATAAGCAAACTTCCTTATCCTTTTTCTCACGTGGGAAAAATGTTACTGGTACGGTCGATACATCCGCACCAGTATCAATTAGAAAACAAGGTTTCGTGTTTTTACATTTAATGAATAAGTTGCTTGAAATAATGTCGCTAATTTTCTTGTCGGTGGCCGTTTCACCTGCAGTCGAACTCAGTTTTTTGCATTTAATTTCGTTGGCTTAAAATTACAGCGTTTTCTACATTTGCTTGCATTCTGTCCGAAACGATAGTGAAAAAGACATATCGGATACCTTTCGAATTCTTTGGCACTTCGAGAGATACTACTACGCCTAAGGTTAGCTGGGGTGTTAGAGCGGGATCTATCGGGTATCGTGATCTGTTAAATCTTTGTGAAGACGACACTGAAAGGTTATTCAATTTTTTATCACTATTTAGGAGTATGCTTGAAATGGGATCTATGGAGGTGCTTGCTATTCCCGACGATTGATCAACTTCTTGAATTTTATCCGCGGTTTTTAATAGAGAATCAATATTTGTTTCACTAGTTGCAGCTAGTATCGATTTAACATGCGAGGGTAGACCGTTAATCCATATTTGTTTTAAAAGGTTTTTATTTAATGTCTGTGAATTACCAGAAATTGTTTCTAATTTCCGAAAATACTATGAAGGTGTGTTATCACCACTGGCAATACCATCCAAAAGCTTGTTAACCCTTTTACTTTCGCTCTCTGTGTGCCTATTTATTACCGTTTCTTTAATTTTATTATATTTGTCAGATGACGGTGACTTATTAATTAAATCTGTTATTGACATTAAAATCTCTTCTGTTAAGGCCGTAAGTACATGATGGTATTTGACCTAATCGCTTTTAATATTATTAATTACGAACGTCGATTCAACCACTGCAAACCACGTCGCGGAAATCGAAAGACAAAAATTTGGCATTTTTACTCGTGCTATCGTACTAGCATCTTGCGGCGTTTGCAAGTTTTTATTTTCTTCGTTTCCCGGAGCTGTAATTTTTAATTTAATTTACTAATTAAATCACTTTAAATTGTATATTATATATAAACTTAATTATATTAACGTCGTAGTACAACTTACGAGTTTATAATATAATATAAACGAAAAGGTTATGAGGTTACCTGTATGTATTTATAATGTAAGGTAGTGATCTGGTTTGGTCACTCAATATTACTATCTGGCATTTACTATATATTGAAATATGCAGTATGAGCTGTGCACTAAAATAGAACAAAAAAAATTAAATGAAAATGCTTCTTTTTACAATATGTACTGCCCGTAGTTAGAGCGTACATGCAATAAATGAAGAGTGTTGTGAAAATTATGCCACTAGTATAAACCTCGTGGTTTTATTCGTATATTCACTGAATCTACATTTCACATTCACACTAAATGTTTCAAGCTCAGAAATAGACGACTAATATATATTTTATAGTATAAGAAACTGAAACCAATATTCAATAAATGATTAAGATATAAATGTGATTTAAACAACTGTTGCAATTGACTTGTAATCACCTGATCGATATATGACAGTTGATTTATTTGACTTTTTATTTGACTGAGGTTTGGGAGTAGGATATTCTTTATTGCAGTCGATACCCGTAATAAAGTGCCTTTGTTAGGAATTGCCTTATTACAGTCGAGAACCGGAATAAGACTATTTATTACAGTCGAGACCCGCAGTAAAGTGTATTATGTTCGTGATCTTCTTATTACAGTCGAGACCCGCAGTAAGAGTCTTTATTGCAGTCGAGACGCGCAATAAAGTGTTTTTATTAGTAATTGTCTTGCTACAGTCGATACCCGCAGTAAGTCTCTTTATTACAGTCGATACCTGCAATAAAGTGGTTTTATTAGTAATTGTCTTATTACAGTCGAGACCCGCAATAAAGTAGTTTGAGTTAGTAAATTTCTTACTACAGTCGAGACCCGCAGTAAGAAGCTTCATTACAGTCGAGACCCGCAATAAAGTGATTTGTTATTAATATATTATCTCAGTCGAGACTCGTGATAATATTCTTTAATTCAGTCGAGACCGAGCTTAAAGTTAAGTAAGTAAGTATCTTAACTTCAGTCGAGACCCGAAGCAAGATACCAGAAATAAAGTGTATTGTTAGTAATGCTTTTTATTGCAGTCGCTACCCACAATAAAAAAAACTTTGATTTAATCGCTATCTAAAACAAAAATGCTTAATCCATTCGATACTCAGAATCAGAATATTTTATTTTAGCCGTCAATTAAACAAAGTGTTTAATTTAGTAATAAAATACAACACTAGGAAAAATTATTAGGAAATTACACGAAGGAATAAATCGCCAAATATATCACTGCACTGACAAATCACAAAAGAGATCGAATCAAGTCAAACTGCTGTTTATATAGCCAGAGTTTGCGCACGGCACCAAAGAACGGTAGTCAAGGGCACGTGACAACAATATTGGCATAGCAACAACTTGAATAGGAACAACAACCTCACATAGCAACTACACCTCAACATTTGTTCATGAAGTGTTACCATTTTAGTTGTTTGTTGTTAACAAGCTGCTCTCGAATTATTATGTAAAAATTATTTGAGTAAATTCGATTTATTTCTAATCTAATGTAGTCTAAATGTCAATAACAAATAAAACTTTCACCTTTTCTTGAATGAGAAAGTTTACTTACCCGGAATAATTTGTACATTCTTAAAAACCAGTTGACTTAGACGTAGCTGGCAGCAGCACGCACGAGTTGCTGTCTCTGTACTTAGATGTACCATCACAATATTCTTCTGCGCAGTGATTTCTTGTGGAATTATCGCAGTTCGTATGCTGCTCGTGTTGGAGGTTAGAACTGGGAGTTTTAAATTGTCTCATAATTTTCATCTCTTCACTGCTTTGTGTACTCTAATGCCTGTTAGTAGCGTGTACGCCTGACGCAATGCTTCAGTGGAAACAGTGCATGGCGGAACGTGGTTCGTAGTGAGAATTCCTGGTATCTCTGTACCGTGGTGTATATACTTGTTGATGTCCAGCTGACTGTTAACAGGAGCAATTGTTGATGTTTGTTATCTAAGAGGAAATGGTAGACATTTCGTGATTAAGAAGATTTGTTGTGCTGCGATTCCAATACGGTCACATGTAATCAATCCCAGGACACTTAGCAACGAAGCTAAGAATAGAAACAAAAGGAACATTGCAGCTGAACTGCAAATCGGACGGTAATTTGTGCTGTGCGACAATTTTATCCCGAAATGTGATGCTTTATGGAGTACCTACCTGTCTGCTCTGACGCAGGAAGAAAACAAAAGGGAAATTCGATTACTGCATTTCCAGCTTTGCTTAATGGATTTGTAGTTTGCAATTATGGCAACGAACATGTTGAATACATGTGCATATAGCCATTAGGTAAGTTCATTTCTTTTCATTTTTGTGTGTGTAGAGTTGATTCTTTGTGGTCTCTTTTTCTTTCTTTCAGGATAGAGACACTGAGGCCAGTATATATTGCATGCTGCCACTGCGTTCGATCTTGAACACAATATGTAATTTCATGGAAAGAAACCCTCCTTGTTACTGATGCAAGTCGCCTTCCTTATGTGATAATGAGTGGTTTTCGGAACTGTCGTCGAGAAAAAATATGCAGGTAATTATGATGGTAGTATCTACGACAACATCGCGGTAGCCAAACATTTGTTTGCCTACCAAGAACAGACAAGTACACAAATGGCCATGAGTTCACAAGACCAGAAAAATGCTTCTGATAGCGTCTCGCACGAGTATTTTTTGACTGTTCTCGAGGCATTTGAGTTTCCATGCAGGTGGCTCGATATCATCGGGAAATTGTATAGCGATTCAGCGATTTTGATTAAGCATCAAGGACAAGTTCTGGCTCCTATCTCGTTTCAGAGAGGGCTGTACATAGTCAAGTATGCTTTATGATCTTTCGTTGGAGCCGCTCCTGCTGAATCTTCGTCGAATGCTCGAACACAGTTCAGTTCATCTAATATATACCAATGGGAGGCGTCTTATGTTGGAATATGCGGAATACTATTCTATTTTCGTGAAAAGATATGAAGCTTTTCCGGTCGCTCGTGCTGTTTTGGAACAGTACGAATGAATAGCGGGCGCTAAAATCAACATAAGTAAGAGTCAAGGCTTGCGGTGTGGAAGGTGGAGAGATCATACACAACACCCAATGGACTAATCCTTGCTTGAAAAATTTAGGTGTGTATATTCAACGCGAGGGTAAATCAAATAATAGCCGAATTGCTCTGGAGAAACTCTCCAGACCTGCAAACTCATTTCATCTGTTTCCGTTAGCCTTAATGGGAAGGTCAGTTGTGATAACCTATTTGATTACCTCGTCCATCGTTCATCTGCAAAAGTCTGAGACGTTTGATGAAGGCTTCGTAAGTTTTCTTAAAGCAAAAGCGAGAGACGCCTTTTGGTACAGAACAAGTCAAGATAGGTGGATTATGTCTCAGTGGCTTGGTTGTGAAATCAAGGTGTCTCCAAGTGCGTGCATTTCAACGAGTGTTTTGGCAGAGAGACACCTTGATTTCTCAGCTGGGGGTGAATGTACTTGGAGGGATCGGCATAGGGGAGTATTACTACCTGCTCTCTGTTCGACCACTATATCCTCGTGACTGGGCACAGGATCTAATCTCAACGATTCAGACCTGGGCAGAATCAGGCCAGCATTTCACCGTAAGTGGAATGCTCTACGGTACTTCCAATTCACGTCGATTCCAATCAGGTTTAATCTTGAATTAGTATATTCAGTGTTCAGTATTGCTCGAGGTTTTGAAGTTGAGACGCATGGACTGAAAGTTCTCGGAGATATTATTGATATCTCTGGAAACTGTCGAATAAGCACTAACACTTCACAACAACACGACCTGTCTACTTCTGCGCGGGAGAGATTTGGCCAACTTGGGGCCAGTGACCCTGGCACTAAGTTAGAAGATGCTTTCGTTCTGAACAGACCACCTCACACATCTTTCAGCACACTTACAACACGTGTGCTCCGTGACGTGCTTATGTATGTCAATAAGACCTCCTCCGCACGATAATCAGAGAACGCGTTCACTTAGAGGGCTGAAATTTTTCACACTGGCTTTTTTTTTTTAAATAAAGAAAAGCAAATTCAATTTCGAAAATTGGCCCACTTGGGAAGCTACTTCATAGGGTTTCTATACAGAAATTTAGTTTTTCACTATATACTTGGGCACTGCCTGAGAACTTGATTAGGTAATCAACTAAAATTTGGTACATGGTATTTTTATAGCAATAGTAAATAAAATTTAAATAATGGACCAAATCGCGTAAACCCCATCTTGCTTTTGCCATACAAATAATTATGATTTGAACGTATACTGTGAAAACGATTGGTCGTAGACAGTTTTAGTGTACTGAAATGTTATTCAGAATATCAAATCCTATGAAAATGGTTTTAACCGTTTAGATATATATACAAAAAACCACTTCCAAAATCTTAATTGTACAGAGAGGTAACCATACAAAATTATATACGGGCATTCATCTAGGGTATCATAAGAATCATACATCATATATCATATTTGAAGTTATCAACAATTAAAACTCAATATAAATACCAATCTACATATAATTTGTTTATGTACATACATATGTACATAGATAGAAGAGGTGTTTTAAATACCCAAGGTGCGTTTATCTTCTCTTGTGCATCGTTTTGCTCTTTTTCTCGATTGAAAGAGAAATGCAAGAGTTATTATTTTTGTATATATATATACGTTGAACGAGTGAAACGAACCCACCAAAGATGTCTTTTCCAAAATTAAGCTTTTCCATCTTTTGATTGAATAAGGCTCCTTCTTTCTTTGGTACTACAACAGCATATCAGGATATTGGTTACTCTCTTTCTCTGTACATGTTCTCTAAAGGATTCACTCTTAAGCTTGTTGTATACATTTCTCTCATTGCGGCTCCTTTTTCCATAAGTACTTGCCTATGCCTATCCCATACAATCCACAAATATCGTACTAAGTACCTACACATTCACATATTTTCCCATCAAAGTTTAAGGTTTAAGTGTTACGTCCTCCCGCCGTACTTTTCTATAAAAAGGGGAAGAGCTGGCAGGCGGAGAATTGGATATGTAGCGATTGAAAAATAATTAATACACAATTTTATTTTATTTAACTTTCTATTTAATTCTTTATTATTTATTTAATTGCTTTTATTAATTTGAATTAACCCCATGTATACAAAATCAAAGTTTCGATCAAGACGAGATGTTACAACATCACACACCACCCAACACAAAATCGAGATATAAACACTCGAATGCCAATAGTGACCCTTTTTTTTTATAAAGACTAATGACCCTTTTTTAACTCTACTTCAATTTTATTCCAAACAAATTGTTTATTCAACAACTTAAAATCAATGTAATTTTTCAATACATAATCTGTTTACTTCAAGTATTGCCAACCAATAATTTTCCTCGCTTATTCCCAATATTCCCAAGCGCCCGCCGATGCAATCACTTTTCTTTTGAATAATAAAAATCAATGACCCCATACGCAGACGAAATCACTTTTCTTTTGACACAAAAAATGCACGCGTAACCTTTTTTTTGTCGATCCATCGATCGCTGCTAAAGAATATCAATAATGAGAAGATGGTCCGTTCTTAAATTCCGATCGGGAAAGTTGCCTTCAGTTTTTCTAAAGAATTACTTAAGTTTTTTTTGGTTAACAAAGTTTTGCAAATTAGCTAAGTTTCTTTTTAAATTTTGATAATATAAAACAATAAGGGAAATAAAATGTGTAACTAGGAAGCAACTTTCTTTTGCAATTTACAAATAAGTAAAGATAACTATTTTTACTGGCGCCGTCGATATTATCGCATTTAGTTCGAAGCTAACTCTATCTCTGCATATTAATGCTTAAAACGCGAGTCAAGTGTGATAACATTTTACTAAATGATTAGTGAAGTCCAAATTTATTGTGATAACGTTTTACTAAAAGATTAGTGAAGTTCTCATTCACAACAAAGATGACTTGCACCAAATTTCTTAACGTTTCATCGAAGATCTGCAGGAAAATAACCAACACAGCAGTGTAAATGTTACATTCAATTATACTGCGAATTGTCGTATAACCCTGCATCGATAGAGAAGCGAAAAGGAACGCCGCATACACTTCAAACAGAAGCAACTAATTACCCCATTAGAAGGAAAGAAGAACCAGTTATCCGATAAGAAGGCAGGGAGAACCAATCACCCCTAAAGAAGGAAAAATTAACTATCTCAACGGAAGGGAAAGCATAAAGCAAACAAGTTATGCACAATTATTTCAGCTAGAACAATTTTGGGGGAATTAAAGTAAGAGGATTGATCAACGTTGGTAATAAATTTATAAATTTAATTGTTCCAGTATAGTGAGTAAATTGTTGCTTTTTTATATAAGCATACATATATAATATCTTCCAGAATAGCCATTAAATTTTTTTTTTATATACAAGTTAACTCAGTTAACGCAGCTACACGTGCCGCTGACAATGCATTTTTACCAGTAGAACAAAAATATCGTATTTCAATAAATTGCTAGCTAAGAAAACATTGTTAGGCATAAGTTCGTTTTAAGCAGGTAAAAGTAAATTTTGTAATTAGGTAGAATCAGATTAAATCGGGAATTGTCTGAAATCGGTTGTTTAATTTTTTTTAAAGAAAACAAAATAAATTTTGTTAACTGGCGCCCGAGCAGGGACCGTTGTTAAATAACCAAAGAATAAAGTGATAAAAAGCAAGAAAGTTTTTTCCTTCCTTTTGGTTAATTGTGTGAGATTTAAGTGCGTGTGATCTAAGTGTGTACCACAAGTAGGCGACTTACAATCTCAAAGTCTGTCGCTAAAAGGGAATTCTACGACTTATCCAGCACATCATATCCACCAACAACGGAAGTGATAGAAGTTCGTACCACGAGTAGGCTGCTGACAATCTCAACGCGGTAGGCTAAAAGGGAAATATACGGCTCATCCCCCCATCATCCGGTAGCAACAATTTCTAAAATTGGGAGAAATAAGACACGCACTCACGTTATGAAATTCCTCATTCTAATGTAAGTAAAAAACTCTCACTTACGTTATATTACATCAAATATATTGAACACACTGAATATATCGAAAATTTACACATTACAATAAATTTTTTTAACAAGAATAACATAGCTTAGTTGAATTAAAATTAAATGTGGTAGTAAATAAAATTTCTCGAGTATCAGAGTGCGTTTAAACCGATAAGAGCTAAGAAATAGCCAACTATTTGAAAATTATCTTAAATTTGATAAGTGAGAAAAAGCCATTAGAATAAAAGAAGTGAGTCTGGTTGAATTAATTATTAAAGTTTAAAAAGCCAGGAAAAGTGTCTTTTTCGTTGATAATAATCACAATAATATATTCGTACGGCAGAAAATCCTCTTTCTCCCTCTCTAAGGTTATAAGTGATAATTTTTAAAAAATCCCTTATATTAACGTTACTAATATTTAAAAATGGAGCAAGTACATGAGGCAATCAAGCAATTGACAGGAGCATCGAATGCTCAAATCGTGTTGGTAAAGGAAATCGAACGTCGACTTCAGATGTTAGAAAAAGAAATAGTGAATACAAACATTGAAGCTGAGATCAAAACGACAACAGACGAGCCAATCTACTCAAAGTCTTACCCTTATCCTGCCAATATGAGAGACGAGGTGGAACGTCAAATAAACAAGCTCCTGGAAGACGGAATAATCAGACCATCTAAAAGCCCTTATAACTCACCAATCTGGATCGTTGAAAAGAAGATGGATGCTTCAGGAATAAAAAAATATAGAATGGTAATAGACTTCAAAAGATTGAATGCCGTAACAACATCAGATACCTATCCTATACCCGATATATCCACCACGATAGCAAGTCTAGGGAATTCAAAATTTTTCACGACCCTCGACCTAACGTCAGGCTTCCACCAAATAAAAATGAAAAAGGAGGATATCCCAAAGACGGCATTTTCTACAATGAACGGAAAGTACGAGTATACAAGGTTACCATTTGGTCTAAAAAACGCGCCCTCGATATTTCAGAGAATGATTGATGATGTCCTCAAGGAACATATCGGGAAGATATGTTATGTATACATTGATGACAAAATCATATTTGGCAGAACCGAGGCAGAACATCTACAGAATATTGAGAAGATATTTTCTAAATTAAAGGAAGCCAACCTCAAGGTAAATCTGGATAAAACAGAATTCCTAAAAACAGAAACAGAATTTTTGGGATTTATGATTACTGATAAAGGTATCAAGCCTGATGAAAAAAAGGTGCGGGCCATAAAAGGAATTAAACCACCAGCAAATCTAAAGGACCTAAAGAGTTTCATTGGACTGACTTCATATTATCGACGTTTTATTAGAGACTTTGCAAAAATAGCAAAACCCCTGACTAACCTCACACGGGGAGAAAATGGGCAGATCAAGTCAAACAAATCTAGGAAAATTAAAATTAAAATGGCAGAAAAAGAACTAAAGGCTTTTAATGACTTGAAGGAACTTCTAGCATCTCCCGAAATATTAGCATTTCCAGACTTCACGAAGCCATTCATCCTTACAACGGATGCTTCAGATCATGCGATTGGAGCGGTGCTCTCGCAGGGAGAAATTGGTAAGGATAAACCTATTACCTTCATATCTCGGTCACTCAATAAAACTGAAGAGAACTACGCAACTAATGAAAAGGAAATGTTAGCGATAGTTTGGGCTTTAGACAACCTACGAAACTATCTGTATGGAAGATTAAAATTCTGACCGATCATCAACCTCTAACATTTAGCCTGAGTAATAGAAACAACAATGCAAAACTAAAAAGGTGGAAGGCTAGAATAGAAGAGTATAATTATGAGCTTGTTTACAAGCCAGGGAAGACAAATCATGTTGCCGATGCACTATCAAGATTAAAGTCACATGCAAACGTTCTTACATCGGATTCAAGCCAAACCATGCACAGTGCAGAGGAAGACAGCACAGATCTCATCCCATACTGTGAAGCGCCGATTAACGTATTTAAAAACCAACTCATCATCGAGGTGGGAAAACACAATATGCACGCTATCGAAGAACCCCACACAGGATACCACCGACATTACATAAAACTTGAGGAAATAACCAAAGGGAATCTTGTAAAAATATTAAAGGAACTTCTTAACCCAAATATTCTGAACGGACTTAAAATTCCAGAACAACATATTCAAGTGCTGCAAGAAATCTTCAAAAAACATTTTAGTAAATTTAAAATCCGCATAACACAAAGAGTAGTGCAAGATATCGCCAACCCAGAAAACCAATTCCAAATCATTGATCACGAGCATAGAAGAGCCCACAGGAATGGTAAGGAAAACAAGAACCAGATATTAGAAAAATACTACTTCCCCCACATGGCGAGCAAAATTAAAAAGTACATTAAATCCTGCGATATCTGTAATACCAACAAATACGATCGACACCCCAACAGGCCCGAATTGCTAGAAACACCCATTCCAACTTACCCATCGGAAATTATACACATGGATATTATGATATTTAACCAGGAAAAGTTCATCTCTTGTGTGGACAAATTCTCAAAATTTACTAAGTTTTTCAGAATAAAAGACAAATCAGTGCCAACTTTAAGGGATAAAATAACAAAAATATTACACTATTTTACCACACCTAAAATTCTTGTAATAGACGACGAGAAAAGTTTTATTAGTCCTATTGTATCCAACTATATTAAAACGTTAGGGATAGAATTATATAGAACCCCATCTCAAAAAAGTGAGGTAAATGGAACTGTGGAAAGAGTTCATTCCACTATAATCGAAATCGCAAGATGTCTGCAAAGGGAATATCCGGATCTATCTCTGAAAGAAATAATAAATATATCAGTAGATAGATACAATAACACCATACACTCCATAACCAAGCAAAAACCTAGCGACATATTCTTTGGAAGAACACAACGAATCAATTATCAGAATTTACTAGATTTTAAAGCAAAGGTAAATGAGGACTTATTAGAACAAATAAAAAAGAGCCAAAAAAGTAAAATAAGTAATCAAAATTTAAAGAGACAAAAACCGAAAAATTATCATCCTGGGCAGACAATATACACAACTGTAAAACAAATTCAAGGAAAACACAAACCTGTATTTAAGAAAGAAACAGTTGCCAAAGACAATAGAGTTTCTGTTACAACAACTAGTGGAAGACGTATCCATAAATCGCACATTAAAAATCTTAACCAATAAAACGTACTTTCCTATTTCATACTAATATGGGCGCATATCGCCTTCACAGCAAGCGTGTTTGAATACTTGGGTCCAGTCGCCGTCATTAAGCAGGGAAATGGACGCATCATAAGCGGCAGCATAAAACTTGTTCACGTCATTAACATTACTAAGTATGAAGAAGTGCTCAACGACGGAATATCAGCATTAGGAAGAATAGACAAAACCAGCATTCTTAAGCCCCAACTAGAATATCAAATAAAGCAGGTACAGGAATTAACCCGGAAGTTAAAGGGAACAAATTCAAGAAAAGGGAGATCAATTAACTGGATAGGATCTGCGTGGCAATGGATAGCCGGTTCACCTGATGCTACAAATTGGGATAACATAATTAAAAGTCAAGATGATATAATTTCTAATAATAATTAGCAATATAAGATAAACAACAAATTAATGGAGTCCACAACCACACTGATACATCAATATAACAATATCGCTAAACATCTAGATGAACGAAATGGTGAAAAATATGAACAGATGCTATTCAACCGACTAAGTATCCTAAAACAGGAAGTTAACGAAGTAGTACTTGCAGAACAGTTGGCTAAGAAAGGAATTGTAAACACTAACATCCTGGACAAAGAAGAAATTAACCAACTCATAGCTCAAATTGAAACGCTCCCCTACGAAAATGAGATAGATGCTATAGAGTACGCTGAACCGATAATTGTTGTAAAGGAGTCAATTCTTCTGTACATAGTTTCACTGCCAAAGACAAGCACATGTGAATATAACCATATCATTGTTAGACCTACAACGAGAAACAAGAAACGTGCATATTTAAACTTCGAAGAATTAATAATTAATCAGTCTGAAAGTATTGGAATAAAGGAGAAGCGCAGTAGCATTAGGAATCTAACAATATGCAAGGAAAGTCAGCTTGAGAAACTACCAGACGATCATTGTATTAGTCGTCTAATGAGAGGATTGGAGGCCGAATGTGATTACCAGTTTAACAAAAATGAAAAAATCGAAATAATTAACGAAAATATAATATTCCTCGACAACTTCCTTGGAGAGTTTTTCGAAAATAATTCAACCAGACACTTAAACGGCAGCTATGTTATACAATACCACAATGAAACCATAATGATAAAGAACAGGGAATTCATCAGCAAAGAGATAAAATCATTTCAAGCCCTACCGCCAATGCTTCAAACCAACCCGATCGAGAAAAGCCTAAAACCAGGTGTAGAATATCTTCAGGACCTACACCTAAACCACAAATAAGAAAAATACAGATAAACACCCACCGTACTTGAAACTGACGCTAATTATTGCGGCTAACCGACAACGTCTAACTGACAAACAAGTGCTTAAAGCTTTTCTCTCACATGCCATCTACCAAAATTTCATTTTTCAAGAGAGATGTAAAGATAAAATTGAAAGCAAAAACGGAGGGCTGCGAGAGAGTTCAAAAACAATCAAGTTTGAACATCGATCGTACGACGTACGGTGCAGTGTTGCAGGCAGAAACATATAACCATTGAGTCGCTGCGCTGTATCGTAAGCGTAAGTGTAACCCCCGGAATAATCTCAAAGAGAGATGTTTGTCGCATAGAATCTCTCGCAAAAGCTTCAAAGCTCTTTTTCGATACAATGTGCTTTCTATTTCAGTTGGTGATTGAATGTCACTGATCCCCATAAGGTCTGGACATCTGGGTTTATCTGTGCCTAAACAATAGAAAACAGCTACAAAGCCTCCAAACTAAGCACGGGATATCTCTTATGATAGAAATTAGTCTAGTTACCGTACTAATTATAATTTTTAGTGTATTTATAGTTTTCAAAATCAAAAGAGAAAAAGGAAAACTGGAGATCATTCAACCAACAATTCAGATGACAACAACCCCCAGCATCCAAGACCTGCAGCCAGTCAAACTTAATCTCTGACCTGCGGGACGCAGACATTTCAGGAGGGAGGAGTTAACTCAGTTAACGCAGCTACACGTGCCGCTGACAATGCATTTTTACCAGTAGAACAAAAATATCGTATTTCAATAAATTGCTAGCTAAGGAAACATTGTTAGGCATAAGTTCGTTTTAAGCAGGTAAAAGTAAATTTTGTAATTAGGTAGAATCAGATTAAATCGGGAATTGTCTGAAATCGGTTGTTTAATTTTTTTTTAAAGAAAACAAAATAAATTTTGTTAACTTACATATACATTCCGGCATATAGCGAGTAAATTTCAATTTTTTTTTTTTTTTTTACAAATACACATAGTATCAAAGGCTACTAATGATAGGTAATGAATAACTCTGAACTGGGCCAAGAAAAAAGCCAGGAATTATTAACTGCTGATTTCGGATTTACATTAGATAAAATTCATGAAAAAGTAGATTCTGTTCAACCTTTTGTTACTAATAACACTCCCAAGACGACATCTGTAATTATAGACCCTCTAAAATACATATTCCGTCTCCATTACTTTAACGGCGACTATACTAAACGCGACAGACGCCTTTTGTTGTGGAATACGATGGGTTGCTGAAACCACACTCTGTCTACCAGTCAAGATAGGTGGATTATGTCTCACTAGCTTGGTTGTGAAATCAAGGTGTCTCCAAGTGCGTGTATTCCAACGAGTGTTTTGCCAGAGAGACACCTTGATTTCTCAGATGGGGGTGAATGTACTGGGAGGGATCGGCATAGGGGAGTATTACTACCTGCTCTCTGTTCGACCACCATATCCTCGGGACTGGCCACAAGATCTAATCTCAACGATTCAGACCTGGGGCAGAATCAGGCCATTGTGAGTATGTCTGTAAGAGAGTAGACGTGTTTATTTTTGCTCCGATTGAATTATCTAAATTTCGCAGACTAAATTATTATATCCCGGTTCAATTATCAGTAATAATTGTGTTGAGTTCGTGATCGTGTTCTGCAATATCTGGGGACTTCGAGCCGCATCGGTTAAACTGTTAAATTGTTTTCTTTTCTTAAGACCTGGAACAAGTTTTACTTTTGATTGTCATTATGGTGGGCAATTCAGCTACAACGAGAGCAACCCGCAATCAGGGAGAAAAAGTTCGTGCTGCATCGGAATGTACAACACCAGTGAACCTCTGTGGGCATCCGTCAGCTGTCGTCACTGAGGATATTTTAAAAGATTTGGAAGACAGACTGGTCAGTAAAATTATTCAAACATCTAAACAGCTGGAAGTACGTATTTCTAAAATGATCGCTGAGTCGGTCTCACCTATGAAGCTGCATATCATTGCATTGGAGGAGAAAATTATATCACTGGAGAGCAAGTGCTGTGTGAATGGTGAAGAAATCGAGCAGCTACGTCGCTCGCAGCGCCTATCCGATGTTGCAATCAGGGGTATTCCCTCTAGATCTAATGAAGACCTCTCTCAAATGCTGCACAACATTGCCCATATAGTAGGACACGAGCTATCATCGCATATTGAAGCCTTTCGTATCAAATCGACAATTAGTTCTGCTGAATCTGCTGTCCCAGAGCTGCTGTCTAGTACTTCCCCTATCATTGCTAGACTCTCTAATCAAGTTGAAAGTCGAGCACTTATTGCAGCATTTCGTAAATGTGGTGGAGTAAAATTATCGCAAATCGATGGCTTTACGTCTCACGGCAATGTGTATATTAACGAGAGTCTCACACCCAGGCAAAGTTCCATTCTGCGTGAAGCGACTCGGCTCCGTCGGAGTGGTTGCCTACATTCTGTAACCACGAGAAATGGTATTGTGCATGTAAAGTGGAAGCCCAGTGATTCGTCTCCAGTAAAAATTCTGAATTCATCTCAACTGATCCCAGCATCAACGTCGGAGCAACAGCATGGTTAGTGTTAAAGTGGTTCTCAAGCATAATTGTGATTGTTATTGTGTAATTCTTATGATAGCTATACTTTTTTTATGTTTTTGTTTTTGTGATTAATTTTATTTTTAAGTTCTGTATGTCTCGATTCTTCTATTTTTTGTTTTTCATCTCTTTTTTATTTTGTAATTTTAGTTTTAATTTATTCGGTTCTTCAGTTAACTATTAGAAGCAATTCCATTTTCCCCTCTTTATATTCAAATTTGTGTATCGTTCTAACGATGTGTTCATACTCTGAACTGTCTAACAAGTGCCCATACTCTCTCAAACTCTATAAATCTACCACTAATCTCCAAAATTTTTGACCAGCAACGTCCGCCTTCTTAAGGACAAGCAGCAATGGGGAATTCCACGGACTAAAGCTATGCTCAACAATATTGTTTTCGGGCATTTCGTTTACTTGCCTGTGGATTTCCTTTTTCTGTGCGTCGGGCAATTTATAGGGTCATTCAAATATTGCAGCCTTATTATTATTGAATTTTGTGTGTTGTTGCATCAGTGAAAGTCAAGTAGTCTCCTTCTAAATGCAAAACGTTATTATAGCAGCGACAAATTTTCAAAATTGATGCACTTTCTTCTGTAGAGACAGTGCTCAAGATTTAAAGCCTTTTCTATTTTCTGAAGGCGTTTCCTTATTAAATTACCATATTCATTATCATGTACAATGTTATAGGAGTTCAAATCATCCCATTCTAACTTTAAATTCTCCCTATTTAATTGCGTTTTGCTTTCGTTAGTGTTTATTATGAGCACCTTTGATATGAATTTTCGGGTTTTATAATAGTATTACCAAGGCAAACTCCTGGTGCGAGTTCTCTATTTTTTAAGTCTACTTCTTTATTCACATTGACTGGTACGGTTATCACCGTTTCGCATTATGCTGAAATTTCGATTATTTTCGTCGCATTAACGATTTTATCATCGCCGTCTTTAAATCTTAGGCTTGTGGTCCTTTTCTTTGCATTGTATCTTTCAGTACGATTCGAAACAAATTCCGGAAGACTAGGTTCTGAAATGGTTATAGCATTTCCCTTAAAATTTTCCGTTATGAATTGTTCTGTAAACGGCTTAATTTCGAGTACATTATGTTCGTTATCAATTCTACACTCGTGTTTTCTTAAGAAATCGTTTCTGATCAAGCCGTCATATGCAAAATTGGGTTAATTTGTAAAGATTTTTCCTGTCGTCGTGTCGTCCTGTCGAAACACTGATGCCTATCGTAAGCATCGATTTGGCTTCTCTCGACAGATCTTATCAGGCTTATTTCAGCACCGGTATCGATAAAAAACACTAAGTTAGTTTTTGAAGCGGGAGAAGAAGGTTAACAGATTATTGCCCCGGGTTTTGGTGATATTTAACGAGATCTTAATGACATAATTCGGGATAGAGCTTACGGATAGACTTAACATTCGTGGACATCATCTGTTACTTGAATACGGGATGGTTTGCCTACTTCCACCCGAAACGTCTCGTTTCCCAAATGTCTTCTACCATCTCTTGAATTGGCATTAATTCGATTATTATTGGAATTTTTCCTTTACGATTTGGAATTGCACTGGGGATGTGAAGCACATTGTTTGCTCTTCTACTATCAGCATATTCGTTTCCATTATAATACTTTCGACATCTAGTGTTCCAATCTGGATTTTCGCTTTGGTTATTTCGGGTTAAATAAAATTTTCTCCTGTCTGGTGACTTAAGAATGTTTCGTTCCTTGTATCGTTGTTGAGTGTTTTTTGCAAGCCGTAAGAGACTCTGGTTGTACGAGTGGTTTGGTTTTTGAGAGTACGGGCACCTCAGATGCTGTACTTCAGCTTTTACTTGGCGACGAAATTGGGGATCGTTGTCTTGCGATAACAGGTTCCAACTGTATGGCCCCTTTTGTTGCACCTTTGGCAAATTAGATTGGGTCTTGGTGCAGGTTGAGCAACGTCTTATTGAAAATTTCGCATGGAGTTTAAACGAGAACCTTGGTCTACAGCGTAAGCTACTGAATCTTTCAAGGCATTTTTGTTGTGAGCTTTCACAAGGACGTTTTAAATTGGGGTTTCTTAATCCGTTCTCAAAAGCTTGGACAGTTAATTTGTTATTTTCGTCGATGAGGAACTTACGTGTATTCTCATCTTCGACACTATTGTATGTCACTTGATTCAGCAGAGATAATAAATGCGTAAATCTTTGACAATATTTTTTTTACTGTTTCTTTAGAGCGTTGTGACGCGTTTCTTACTTCGTTCTGGACATTGGAAGGTGATGTTTCTTCCTTTAAATTCTCTTTTAAGTCTTTGGCCAAATCCTCCCAAGAGGTATAAGTTTTATGTTCAACGTGTTCGAAGGCGGGACCTTCGAGTTTGGTTCGCAATATCTCTAGGAAGAGTTTTTTTTCTTCAAGAGTTTTAGCGGATTTAAAAATTATTCTACCACAAGAAATGAACTTGTTAAGTTCTGACGGGCTCCCGTCGGAAACAGGTATTAAATTATATATATCGGTTATTTGAACTTTAATGTCCATTTTTAATACGTTTTCCGGAATAGCCGCGGTATAAATAAATTATTTAATGAGTGCTGAAACAAGTACTCACCCCGAACGTTTAGCTTCAAGTTACATTGAGCGTGGTCACCGGGTAACTGCCTGAAATGTTACATATGATTGGAGCTACGCAGATTGTACCGGTGCGTATGCTGTTGCTGTGGTTGATGCATTTGTAGTTGCTATTGTGCAGAGTTTTGCGAACAAGCATAACTCACTACGTCACTTTTTAAGCCAAGTCGTTAAATCGAGAGTTTCTTACAACATCTAAACACTCAACACGAAAAGACCAAGTTTACGTTTGAGCAAGAACAGAACGGATTCCTTGCGTTTTTGGACGTTAAAGTTATACGGAAGGATGATGGCACGTTAGGACACACAGTTCATCGCAAAATAACATACACTAATCGTTACCTACATGCTACCTCACACCACCACCCGGGAAATTTGAGATCCGTTGTCTCCACACTAGTTTACCGTGCCCACAGAATCTGTGATGATGACCATTTGGCGGCAGAAATTAAGTATGTGGATAATGTTCTCAAATTCAACGGCTACACAAGAAAACAACGGACTTTAAAGCCTATTTTATCAAGGGAAAGGGACAAAATTCAGGAGAAGTTAAACCAGAAGAGAGCCTTCCTGCCCTATGTTAGAGGTGTCACAGATAGAGTGGGAAAAGTTTTGAAGCGACACGGTGTGAAATCCTTCTTTTTACCATCTAAGAAGGTGATAAATCACCTGCAATCACCAAAAGATCGCTTTCCACTCCAAACACCAGGCGTATATGCAGCCCCTTGTAGCTGTGGGTCATATTATATTGGGCAAACACAAAGAAGTGTTGCTACCCGCCTAAAAGAACATATAAATGCTGTAAGCAAGAACCAGTGGGAAAAATCAGCAATTTGCGAAAATATTCTGGACCATTCAACAGAACATCATTGGATTCATTTTGAAAAGGCAGAAGTCCTGGCTCGCGAGAATTATTATACTCCTCGCATTGTTCGTGACGCGATTGAAATAAAACGTCGACTTAATTTCAATCGCGACAACAGTTTCCAGCTTTCACGAACTTGGGATCCCATCCTTAAAACATCTTCAGGGTTAATCCGAAATAAGCTTGGCTTAAAAAGTGACGTAGTGAGTTATGTTTGTTCGCAAAACTCTGCACAACAGCAACTACAAATGCATCAACCACAGCAACAGCATACACACCGGTACAATCTGCGTAGCTCCAATCGTATGTAACATTTCAGGCAGTTACCCGGTGACCACGCTCAATGTAACTTGAAGCTAAACGTTCGGGGTGAGTACTTGTTTCAGCACTCATTAAATAATTTATTTATACCGCGGCTAATCCGGAAAATGTATTAAAAATGTCAGTAAGTAACCGCGAAAGCCTTAAAAGTTATATTTAATGTCCATGTTTGGTTCTTTGTTAAAGTTGGGCAGTTTTTCGAATAAGAGTGAAGTAACCGCTTCTGTGCGTACTTGGCTTCGTGTAATTACCTTAGGATTTGGAGAAGATGACTGATGCGTAATTAGTTTCGTACTCTCATTACCAGTTAGTTCTTTGTTTTCACTATTCACTTAGTGTACCACTGTCCCGAAATAAGAAGTTTCACAACACTATTATTAATACACATGATATAAGATCTATGTAGGCAAGGATTATTCTTCCATACTCCAAGGATATATGAAACATTCTAGCTTTGTATCATTCTCAGGAAATGTGCAATAGAAAGTTTGTGGAAACCAAAATACCGGGCTCTCAACAGGAACTAAATCCAGCACAACGTCGTTTATGCAAAAGAGATTTACTCGTTATAAGCTTTATCGGTTTCTTTGCAACATTATTAAGCGTTTCGTTTTCACTAATTATGGCACTTTATCAGACTTATTGACGGGGTAGATTTCAACTGATAGGGCGAAGGCGAATTAGATTTCATATTATTATTCATTCATAGATGTGATGCGTTTATTTCCTTTAAAAAAACAAATTCGTGAATAGATTACTCAAGCTTACGTGTGCTTAATAGCAAAATTAGAAAACAGAAGACCTAATTCAATGGTCTCTAAGTTGACGAGTACTTCCGATTTTGTTTGTATGTATCGACGGATAATTATTCTAGGCAAGGATATAAGAGATGTCAATGGAAGTGCAAGCAATGTAAAGTAAGATATCAAGGAGTAATCACAAAAAATTACCGAGGACAACTAAGTCACTACTTCACTTCACTAATTCTCTTCATAAATTTATTGCGGTAATAACGAAAAGGTATCGTTGAAAATACAAATCATCCAACTCCAATTATTCAAAGAGCAACACAAGAAATGAGAAGGGAGAGGCTTTGTCACCAATTTTCTTAACAATTACACTTGTTAAAATTTGATTTGTGTATATTTATGTAGCGGGTATCTGTTGAAATTTCAATATCACTTACGGGTTAAATCTTTCGATATTAAGGGACTGGCCCTCCCTTTCAGGATCTCACCAGTGATGGGTCGAAACCGTCCGTCCAGCGACCTTTGACTTTCTTTTTGATATTTTTGTAATATTACTTCTCCATTTATTTATAAACGTTTTGTTAAAATTTGATATATTTCGAAAACTTTTACCAAAATTCTATTTAATTTGGCCACATTTTTGTTTAGAAAAGTTTGTTTATTTAAAATTTTGTAAAATTTACTTATTTTAAGTTTATAGAAAAAAAAATCATTTATTTAAAATTTTTAGAAAATTTATTTTTTGTTTTGCAGAGTTTAATTCTTCAATATTTTATTAAAATTTATTTAAAACCTTTAGAAAATTTCATTATTCAACTTCTTGAGAATTAATTTATTTAAAATTTTAGAGAAATTTATTTATTTAATACGTATTTTAGCAAACTTTATTTATATCAACTTCTGGAAAAATTTATTTATTTTAATGCGTTTTTTACAAACTTTATTTAGTTCATAATATTAGGAAAATTTATATAAAATCTTTAGAAAATTTATGTGCTTCAACTTCATTGAAAATTAATTTATTTAAAATATTAAGAAATTTATTTATTTGAAACTTTTTTTTTTTCAGTAAAATTTATTTAACTTATAAAAAAAATGTACACTTTTAAACTTGCTTTGCGCGTCGTTCCAACTTAAATCGTAATCGGCACAGCTGCCACCAGTGTTACGTCCTCCCGCCGTGCTTACATATAAAAATGTGAAGAGCGGGCAGGCGGAGAATCGGATGTGTAGCGATTGAAAAATAATTAATACACAATTTTATTTTATTTAACTTTCTTTTTAATTCTTTATTATTTATTTAATTGCTTTTATTAATTTGAATTAACGCTATGTATACAAAATCAAAGTTTCGGTCAAGGCGAGACTCGGGACGATCCGACGCGTGCAAGTATATATCCAAAACTCGAACTTCTTTTCTATCGTGCCCATTTTTTACTTTGCATATTTTATCACGTAGGCCATCGCAACATTGTATAGCCGAAATGTAATGTGCCACTTGTTTGCCCTTATCTTTTAGGAAAATTCTGTTTATGTTGCGTTTAATCGTTACAAAAATTTCAATTTTAGGACGGAGATAAGTAACAAATGGAGCATGGGAAAATGAAAGTCCTTCTATTAGAAAAATAATTTATGCGATACATATGTGATGGTTATGAGGCACCCTTATAGGTTTCAAATTTGACAGATTTTTTATTTTTTTCTTGATAAAGATGGCTTGGAGTTGTTAAATATTTTATTTTATTTATGACATTTTTGAACTTCTCAAAATATTGTGCAGAATACAAGTTGCAGTAATTAATTATTTAATTAATTAAAAGCTCCTTCTACTTTTTATTGTTCTTTTTTATTGTTAAAAATCTCACTTGTACAATTTCGGATGATTCGTCTTCAATTTCGTTATTATATATTATATTACAATTTCTTACAAACCGACTTTTGTATAATTTGCAGTTATCAACAATTAAAAGTCAATATAACTACCAATCTACATATAATTTATTTATGTACATACATATGTACATAGATAGAAGAGGTGTTTTAAATTTCCAAGGTGCGTTTATCTTCTCTTGTGCATCGTTTTGCTCTTTTTTGAGGCCAGCCATTCGCTTTAACTCGTACACGAACTTGTCTATTTCTTTACTATTTTCGACACTCTCGTAGACCCACTTTTCGTCATCACAGCGAGCTAAAATTTGGTACACAGGTTCACGTCGCGTGACAATTGAATCTGTCAAAATTTGAACCGGAAATTTCCATGGAAAACCCGGAAAATCGGGAAAAATCATTTGAAAATTTGGTACAAATTTGATTAGTGATAAATCCGTTTCAGGAAAAATGCAGAGTTTTCCGATTTTTCCGAAAAAATTTTCCGGAATTTTCCGACTTTTCCGGAAAATTTTACGGTAAAAAAGTTTTCTAAATTATGCAGGATCAAGTTCCCTATCAACTGACATCATTACTTTCTCTCCGACAATGGTGAAAACTTGCAGAAAAAATTGAGGAAAATTCATGTAAAACGCTTTTCCGGAGTTTTTCCGACCAAGGAAGCGTTTTAGTGTTTTGCAACCTAAGACAAAGTTGTAGAGCGAAATGAGTTGCATAAAGTTGCTTTTGTGGAAAACTCCATGGAAAACCCGGAAAAGCAGAAAAATCATCGGAAAAATTTTCATCGATATGATTAGTGACAAATCTGTTTCAGGAAAAAAGAATTTTTTAATTTAGTTAACGTGAAAAAGGCAGAAAATAAAATAAGTAAAGGACGAGTTTTCAAACAAAACTGAGGCCAAGTCACATGAAAAAGTAGAAAATAAACTTTTATTCACACACAGAGGTGGACTCAGATTTTATTCGCTGACAATCACCGATATATTTCAGTAAGATCAATCAGACGTAATAAGTGATTTGATTAATGAAGAGAAAGAATATCCAAGAGAAATGTCAGAGGTGGCCTCAGATTTTTTTATTGGGACATTTTTCTTGAATATTCTTTCTCTTCATGAATCAAATCACTTATTACCTCTGATTGATCTTACTGAAATATATCGATAGATTGTCAGCGAATAAAATCTGAGTCCACCTCTGTGTGTGAATAAAAGTTTGTTTTCTACTTTTTCATTCGACTTGGCCTCAGTTTTGTTTGAAAACTCGTTTTTTACTTATTTTATCTCGTTTGAAAGAGAAATGCAAGAGTTATTATTTCTGTATATATATATACGTTGAATGAGAACGAGTGAAACGAGCCCACCAAAGATGTCTTTTCCAAAATTAAGCTTTTCCATCTTTTGATTGAATAAAGCTCCTTTTTTCTTTGGTGCTACAAGAGCATATCAGGACATTGGTTACTCTCTTTCTCTGTACATCTTCTCTAAAGGATTCACTCTTAAGCTTGTTGTATACATTTCTCTCATTGCGGCTCCCTTTCTCAAAAGGACTTGCCTATGATAAACCCATACAATCCACAAATTTCGTACTAATTACCTACGCATACATATATTTTCCCATCAAAGTTTAAGGTGTGAGATGTTAGTGTGTAAACCGGAAATTTAACCATCAATCACGTTCAGTTGTTTATCCAGCGCCATGTCGAGTTGTTCAGTTATTGTGCGAAAAAATTCAAAATCAGTTATTGTGTTAAAAAATTACAAAATTTGTTATTGTGTTAAAAACTTCAAAATCAGTGCATCTCTAATATGGCGTAAATCAAGGTAGGTACAGTGTTATTATTTTGATTAAAGAATCATTTCGCGATTGATTTATATGTCACTCAGTTTTATATGTGGTCGACTTTGTGGTTAATTTGCAGTTTTATTGGTCTTCACAATTACCATGGTTAAATAACTATTTCTCTTAGTTTTATATTAACACTTAGTAATTGTCGTACCATGACTTTTTAATTCTAGGAATATTATTATATATGCACAAGTAATAATCTTTACTACAAAAATTCTTATATGATTAGGTATAATTGTTATACTAGGTACTTTTATCACCTTTTCGCAAAAATACCAATATTTATGTGTGAAAAAATATGGTGAAATAAAATTTTGAAGTGGGGTCGAAGCTTTAAATGAAAAGTGAAACTTTTACATTATTCTCGTTTATTAAATATGTTACCATTTCAAAAGTTCAAAAAAACAAAAATCTTTTCTTTCCAATTAAAAGTTTTTCGAAATACTTGGATTTGTTATTTTTTCTTAAGAAAAGGAGCAAACTCCAACATCTTATACAAGAACTTCTCTTTTCATTTCAAAATTCATTTCATTTCAATTCATTTGAATTAAAAAAATTTTTTAAAAATTATAAACTTAAAAATATTTCGACCTTTAATAAGTAATACCTTTGGGTTAGATAAAATATGAACAGGTGGTCAATGGAAGTCGTCGATATGGTACTACATATAAGATTGATTATTCTGTTCTTGCACATCATAAGACAGGAAATTACTATTGAATGCATCTAATAAATATCCCTGGCACATCAAAAGTTTTAGGGGCATAAGTCAAGTCAAGGATTTTATATAATTTTAAATTGTTATCTTGCTTTCTAGTCACGTAAAAATTTGTTTTATAAATAATATACTTATAAGAAGTATACTCTGAATATATTAACATGTCCGGATTTATGCTAATTGATTTTAAATTTTTTATTTCTTTTGCATAAGACTTACTAGATAAAAAAATTTCTGATTTGGTACTTTTATCTTAATTTAATACAGGAGGGAGAGCCGTATTATTTAAAAGTATGTTACAAAAACTCAACCCTGATTTTATTGGATGAGTAGGGAAGATTTTCCTTCGAGCTTATATTATTGGCATAACTTTTCAAATCCTAGTACATACATTTGAATCGGAAACATCATATGTGTTTCAGTCGGCCAACATTATTATTAACCTGACATAATGGGTGAGAAAATGAAATTTTAGTTTTAAGGTAGGTAAGTTGATTCAATTGTTCAACATCGATATCTGATAGAACTTCCAAATCAATTATATTAACAAGAAATTTAGGTATAAAGTATAAACGTATTTAAACTTTTTAACTTATAAAAGTTGTACATTCGATTTTTGCTATTGAAATAATAAACCTAAAAAATATTAATAAACTTTATAAAATTTCAATATAAATTCTATACGAGAATTATATCAGATCAAGTGATCAGATAAAACTTTTATGTCTTTATAAAAAACTGTATAGCTTTTAAATGGAAACATATTACAATAATAAAATGACTTCTAATAATACCAGTTTATTACATATTCGTATAAATTTAATACGAAAAAGATATGAACTCTACAGACTACCGTTACCTAGTTCTGTAAAATTTTAGATTTCATATGATATACGTATAGATTTTATACCATACGATTCCTATGATTTCAGTACCTACTAGCGTAGTTTGTATCAGTTTGGATCCAGTAGCCTGTGTTAACGGATGTGTAGTTGACAATAGATAAAATTAAAAATGCAACCGGGATTCTTTCTAACGTGCGAGTATGTATATGAACGAGAAGTGGGTCGTAAAAGTGTCAAAGTTCACGTCAAGTAGTGCGGAGCTTGAATATTTGGATTTCGTATATTCAGGTGAATTATGTGTCATGTGCAGTATATAATTATTTGAATGTGTATTAAAGACTTTTATTCATATGAAAAACGTATTGTGTTCACTCTATATATAAATGTAAGATATGAATTTATCGATTTTAAAGAAATTAGCCCAGATTTGTCCTCCAGTATTGCCTAAAATCTTAATTGCCAATATTTTTATGTAATTGCACCTATTCAAACTACGGATATCATATTCGATGATTTCAAGTGTTTTACCAACTGCATTGATGCTAATATAGAACCTGAGATCTTCACGGATTATATCAGACAATATTACTTCCAGCCAAATTTTTATGTTAAAATTCGGACTAAGATATTTCTCGATTAAAATGGTATTTACATATTTTGATTTGATTTTTGAGCAAATATATTATGTAGACGCATTGATTTTTAGAAGTGGTCAATACCGAAAACTCGTCATCCTCAATTCAATTAGAGGATAGCACTTGCTTTAAGGCGTATAAATGCCGAAATTGATTCAGGTCTAATGGTAATGTCTAAAGTGAGCTCACAAGAAATTATCTATATGAAATAAAGAGTTAAGTTTTGAATAGTCCTTTAAAGAGTATATTTCAAGACAATCTGAAGGAAATAATTTACTATAAAAATACGAACAAAAGGGATAACTAACAGATAGTGGAAGAAGAAAAACTATATCGTTTTTATCATCATACATTCAAGAAGCATTTGGTTTTAAGCCGACCAGTATGAAACAAATAGCTGCTGCACGACCTGGCGTAAATCTTTTCCATTGCCGCAAATCTGACGGACCTAATGAGTTGGAAAATTCTCTGTTATTTTTCAAAAATTTGAGTTATTTTTGTATCCATTTTCACGATCTTCTGCATAATATTGCCAATACTGGTTACCTCCAAGTCAAGCTGAAGAATGATCGCGTAAGAAAACGAAAATTAGAGAAGGAGTTTTCATTTTCAGAGAAAAATGTACCTACTACAT
The DNA here is from genome assembly GCA_963924295.1 of Dioctria rufipes. Lineage (NCBI taxonomy): Eukaryota > Metazoa > Arthropoda > Insecta > Diptera > Asilidae > Dioctria > Dioctria rufipes. The sequence goes on from OZ002740.1 coordinate 205,174,807, forward strand.
GTACTGAAGAGAATGATTATGGAAGCTTAAGTGCACGCATATTGATAAGGAATTGAAGGGTATGAAAAATGCTTCTTTGCCCGATGAAAAACACCTTGTACGATTAAAATTGAAAAAAAACTTTAGTTGCCAGGAGAAAGTGATATAAGCAAGAAAAATTCAATATATACGATAACTGTCGATACATATTTATATGTCCTAATTTGGTAAAGAATACAACTGAAATTTTTTCATAACTATTCTGAGAATATTTTTTTACAGATAACGTTTGTTTTTGAATTATCGCACAGCTGTTATAATTCATTGATTTTGGAATGGTCGAAATTTCAAACATACGTTTTTAGTATTGCTAAAAATAGTGTTAAGCCGATTTTACATACGGAATCCGAAAGAGAAAAAGGTAAGCATTCTATGCACTCGAAATATCTGATGGTATTTCCTTAGACTATGATACAAGCACTCTATCGGTAATTAATATTCTAACGTTACTGCCCCCCCTTCCTAATGAAGAGAAAAAAATTAAACGTTTGACTGATGAACAAGCAATTGAGAGACTTATAGCTTTTTACAAAGTAATGCAGTATATCCAACTTCTCTTCATATAAACATTGAGAATTTTTGTATAGTGTGGATTATGGAAAGGGAATATACAAAAAATTCAGAAGAGAGTCCACCTTATATAATCTATATATAAATAAATATATATATAATATAATAACTAATCTTATTTACGTAACTTACTTGCCTACATCAAAACCATTCGAATTTTCATATTTATACGCTAACAAAATTTATATCAAAATCCTTCATATGTTTACGTATAAATTCAATCCAAATATTTAAGCAAGTTTATTTGAAAAATTCTATAAAAATTATACGAATATTTTACAATTTTTTTTAATAAAAGTTATAAAATTTATAAATTGTCTTAGCATACTATTTAATACCTATAGAATATTAAATTTATATGAATCCTTATTAACTCATTCATATATTGGAGGATAAAAGTCATTCAAAGCTTTATAGAATCTTATACATTGGCAATTTATCAAGCTCATAAATAATTTTTAAGGATTTATATACTTACCCCTTTGATATAAGATTTATACAAAAATTTTGTAACCGTGTAGTTTCCACTGTTAATTGTTTTTTGGTACAATGTTTCCTAATATCATGGTAATAAAATGTCCATATTTTCATGACATATTTAATTTAATGTAAAAATTCTTTATGCAAACGAAAATCTTTGAAAAAAGATATTTCATTGCAAAAAGAGGGCGTTTCATATAAGCAGGAATCATATAATCGTCAGTACGGCTTGGTTCCTGCCTGCCGTATACGCCAAAGTAAACAGCCAAGCTGACCTCATATATATACTTAAAATAAATTTTAAGTGTGAATTATATGAGGCGAAATACTACGTATTTACTTGAATGCCTAGCAAGATTTAGCCCTATGCGGGAATAACAATGGTAGTTGGCAAGCCGAATCTGGAAAATATTTCCCTTAGAATCAATATTTCCCTTAGAATCAATATTGTTGATATTGCGTTTCCAGAAGTGGTTCGGATAGCTTCTAGCCATTTTGAGAACGCATCTATAACAGTAGGAATAGTAGTATTATAATATGGACCAATATAATCTATATGTAGACGTTGCCCAGGCTCAGAAGGATGTTCCCAAGGATATACTGGAAAGCGATTTGGATTACTTTTTTATTTTCAAACAAGGTATGCAGCGTTTAACATGATTCTCTATATCGGCGTAAATTCCTTTCCACCATACCAAACTTCTCGCAAGGGACTTCATTTACACTATACCAATATGTGTACTATGAAGTTCATTTAGCATATTTTTTTTTTTTGCAAAATATGTGTTATCATTATGCGAATGTCGTTGAAGATGCAACCATGTAGTATCGAAAATTTTTGATTTTCATCTCCTTTGAGTTGACCTGTTTGTATTTCGTTGTAAAGTAAAGGATACTGGCAAAGTATCAAATTGTTTAATATAGAATGTATCCTGTTCATTACAGTTGTATACTGAACTGTCTGAAGTAATTGGAAGGGCATTTCGTGATAAGTAATCGACGTTAGTGTGATCCCTAGTATTTCTGTACTTAATTTCACAATTAAATTCCGACAAAAATACTGCGTAATGTAATAATCTTATTTCTGATGTAGCAGGAAGACTTTTATGAGGATGAAAAATATTTGTAAGAGGCTTATTATCCGTTATCAAAATAAATTTTCTACCATAGCAATAATGGAAAAATTTCTTAAAACCCCAGTATATAGCCGTGTCTTAGCGATCAGTTTATGAATATGATCGTTCGGCTTTGGTCAATGATCGCGATGAAAACGCAATTGGTCTTTCAATTCCATCCTCCATGATGTGTGACATCACGGCACTTACACCATTTGGTGAGGCATCAGTGGCCGGAACAAGCTTGAGATTGCTTTTATAAGGTATTAAGGTTTTTGGGCTGAGTATTTCTTGTTTCAACCCTTGAAATGTTCTTTCACATGTGTTATTCCACTTGAAATTTGTATTTGTCTTTAATAAATCATTTAACAGTCGCAGCTTACTTGCAATATGAAGCACGAATTTTCCGTCATAGTTTTATAAACCGAGAAATGATTTTAAACTACTTACATTTGTAGGCCTAGGGCTACTAACAATGTCATCAACTTTGTCTGGCTGTGGATGAAGTCCTTTTTCGTCTATAATATGGCCCACATATGAAATAGATTTCTGGAAGAAATGGCATTTATTTTTGTTCAAGTGCAAATTATACTGCTTTAATTTATGAAAAAGTAACCTTAACATGCATAGCAACTCTTCATAGGTACGACCTTTTACAATTATGTCATTAAAAAACAAGCTGTGTTGGGTACGTCATTTAAAATCATATTTGGCGCAACTTTTAATCCGTACATTAATCGTGTAACTTTATACACTCCTTTTGGAGTGCTTACTGCCTGCAGTTCTGCAGAGGCATCGTCAACTGGCATATGCAGGTATGCTTTATGGATATCTAAAGTGCAGAAATATGTACCTCCACTCATTTTTTGAAAAATATCCTCACTCAGAGGAATTGGATAATTATCATGTTGTATGTATTTGTTTAATGTGGACTTGTAGTCCGGACAGATTCGAATAGATCCATCACATTTAACCACAGGAACTATTGGAGTGCCCCATGTAGTATGCTCCATTTTCTCGAGCACTCCGGACTTTTCTAATCGATCTCTTTCCTGATCAGCTAAAGCATATGTAACTCGACGAAACTTCACAAAGCCTGTCATGATATTGGCATCACGTAATTTTATTTCAGATTTAAAATTGGGAATCTTTCCCACCTTGTCTTCGAAAATGTCTTTAAATTCCAACAAAAGCCCTTGTAATACCTTATCTTAATAATTTTTAGAATATACTAAGAGTAGCTGCACTGGTAATTCGATTTCACATTTTCAAATCTAGTTTCGTCCAATAATTGCACTGACGTTTTCTTTCAAAATGTAAATTTTTGTATTAAAATGCTTGTCTTTATATTGCACACTTATTTCCGCTTCGCCCAATGGATTTATAATTTCTCCAGTGTATGTGTGTAGTTTTACTTGTGAATGTACTATTTGTTTTGTAGGACAAAACGTAATAAATGTCCGCCTAGACATAACTAGACATAACTAGACATAAATAACTTTTTTTAGTCAGTCTCGTATGGCGTTGAGTTTTGTTTTTTAAGATACCAATAGCATTTATTTGATGAGGAACCTTGCCTTGTAATTCCCGACTGTCATATTTAGACGCTTCAGTATTAAGAGCATTTTCACGACTTTTTCAAAGGTTTTAGCTTCAATGGACTGTAAAAACCGTTCACAAATTTCGCTGTCTCTCACTGCTGTGATAAATTGCGAGCGTAGATGAGTATCAGCTGTAGATTTCTTGCAGTGTGTGCACGTGAAATTACATTTGGTGGAAAGCCTTCTTAACTCTGCAATATAATTTGTAATATTTTCGCTACTTCACTGGGCTGTGATGGGAGGTATTGCAGCAGCGTTGATGTGAGTTCAATCTACGTGTTATACTACTGTACTGCCCGTAGTTAGAGCGTACATGCAATAAATGAGGAGTGTGATGAAAACTATGCCACTGATATAAAGCTAGTGGTTTTATTCGTTTATTCACTGCACTAAATGTTTCAAGTTCAATAAATACTATAACTTGAGAACTACAAGATATGTACTATAACTTGAGTACAACAAAATATATATATATCATAATATAAAAGCTGAAACCAATTTTTAATAAATGATTAGAAAATGAGTTTCATTTATAAAAATGTTGCAATTGACTTGCACTCACCTGATCAATATATGACAACTGATAAACTTGACTTTGAGTTGATTGAGTTTGGGAGGGATTAGGATATATTTTATTTTATTATTTGTATTAGTAATTGTCTTATTACAGTCGATAACCGAAATAAGACTCTTTATTACAGTCGCTACCCGCAATAAAGTGGTTTGTTAGTAAATTTCTTATTACAGTCGAGACCCGCAGTAAGAATCTTTATTACAGTCGATACCCGCAATAAAGTGTTTTGTTAAGTAATTGTCTTATTACAGTCGATACCCGCAATAGGACCCCTTATACAGCAGCAGCCTCATGTTCAATGCTTAGAAAATCAAATGAATTCAATCAAGTATTCCTGGCCACGGCAGTGATACTTGTTCGTAATGCTAGTGGCTAATAATAACTTGCATAGCGCTTCTTGATTTCGCTTCCCAACTGAACTTCATAACTGAGCGATTGCGGCAGCAATTGAATTTGAAAATGGTTAGGGTAGATAGTGCGATATCTCGTATCGGCGCAGAAAGCATGTCAGTTAAATATAAATCAAACTTCATTGTAAAATGTCGAGTTAATGAATTTTCTACAAACATAGATGCACTTGTATTACCATCTGTTACGACTAATCAGAGTGAAAGGTTTGTTGATATTGACAATTGGAAATTTCCTTCGAATTTAAGACTAGCAGGTCCATCATTCAACTGTCCTCAAAAGATCGATATGCTATTAGGAGCTGGATTATTTTTCGATCTATTTTGTGTGGGTCAAATTAAGCTAGGGGAAAGTCTTCCTACTCTTCAAAAGACTCTACTAGGGTCGACGGACTCTGGGCCATTCAAAACTACTTCTATCTAACCAATATGCCATTCATTAGTAACAAATGCCAACTACTGTGGACGCTATTCCTCATTGGATGCGCAATTGCGTAAATTCTGGGAAATAGATCACCAGGAAAGTTATAGTAAACAACATTCTCCTGGAGAAATAGCTTGTGAACATCATTTCATCGAAAATCATTATAGATCCAATTCTGGCAGATACTCTGTCCGACTGCCTTTTCGCGATAATCCACTGGTACTAGGCGACTCACTTGAAATCGCTAAAAAACGATTTTTTTCGATTAGAACACACACTCTCTCGTCTACCTGAATTCAAACGTGAGTATTGTGACTTCATGGCCGAATATGTCAATTTAAATCACATGGAGCCAATAGATCGCAAAACTTTGTCGAAAGATAGTTTTTACTTTTTACCGTGTCATTGCATAATCAAACCGAAGAGTAGTACACAAAACTTCGTGTTGTTTTCGACGGATCGTGTAAAACTACCACGGGTCGTTCACTTAACGATACCTAATGGTAGGTCCCGGCATCCAGGATGATTTATTTACAATATTGCTTCGTTTTCGAACTTATCGCTACGCTATTACAGCTGATATCTCAAAAATGCATCGCCAAGTTGAGATCCAACATCCAGACAACAGTGTTCAATGTATCTTGTGGCGAGACTCTGTAGAAAAACCGCTTCAAATAAACCGTCTTCTTACAGTCACTTATGGTTCTTCATCCGCCTCCTTTCTAGCAACACGGTGCCTAACCCAAATGCTTTGGATGAGGCCTCGAGTCTCCCAATAGGGCTTTAAGAAACGACTTCTATGTCGACGATATGCTTACCGGCGCTGATACCATAGAGGATGCCCTTAGGATACGAACTGAAGTAGATCTTCTGCTAAAAAAAGGAGGCTTCGTATTACGCAATTGGTGCTCTAATTCCAAGAGCTTACTAGAAACCGTATCAAATTACGACCGAGAAAAGTTGATCCAAGTTTCAGGAAACAAAGTAGTCAGGACACTTGGAATGATTTCGGATCCAGAACACGATGAATTTCGCTACGCGGTATCAAATGATAGCCAGGTCAATCTACAAACAAAGCCGATTGTATTATCGTATATTGACAGCTTATTTGATCCATTGGGATTAATTAATCCAATCGTACTTAAGGCTAAGATTTTCATGCATCAACTTTGGAAACTGAAATTGAACTTGGACGAATCGCTTCCAATGGATCTTCACAGCGTCGATTTTTGCAATCAGCTTCGTTTCATTAAAGATATTAGCATACCCACACGTGTCGGTAATCACTATGAGCATATGGAGCTTCATGGATTTGCTGACGCAGCTCATGCGCATAAGGCACTTGCCTATACTTAAGATGTTTCAATGAACATCAAACTGTTTCTAATATTTTAATTTGTGCAAAATCCCCAGTGGCTCGACTTAAGCTTCTTTCAATTCCCCGCTTGGCATTATGCGCTGCCCTACTACTTGCAGAACTGCTTCATCGAATACATAATTGTATCAACCTAAAATAGAAAATGTTTTTTTTTGTTGGTCGTACTCATCTATAGTTCTATGCTGGATCTATTCATCATCTTCTGACTGGAACACTTTTGTTGCTAACAGGATCTCAAAAATACAAAACCTTACCTCTTTGTATCATTGGAGGCACGTGCCCACTCTTGCAAATCCTGCTGATCCTATCAGCAGAGGATGTATACCGCAGGTACTCATGCAGTCAAACATCTGGTTTAACGGGCCAGCATATTTTTTTCAGTCTAAGTCTAACTGGCCAAAACTAGTATCTCTAGACGACCAAAGGGCTTCACAGAGAAAAAGAATAAAATCAGCCTTTCTAGTTATTTACAAGTTAAATCTAATTAGTAACTGCAAATTTCATAACTCTTATCTCAGGCTTCTGAGGGTTTTTGCCGAAATAGAGATTTGAGATCATATGACTCTCTAACTAAAGATGAGTTTAACAATGGACTGATATGGATACTGCGCGTTATTCAGGGGTCAGAATTTAGTGATGACTTTGAAATACTTTCAAATAATAAGCCATTAAATAAAAGAAGTCCTTTCAGAAGCCTCAATCCCATTACAGACAACGCTGATTTGATACGTGTTGGAGGAAGGCTTCAAAATTCAGCTCTTGAATTTGATAGCAAGCATCCTATTTTACTGCCGAATACGAATATATTCACAAAAGCTCTTATGACACACTATCACGTAAAGAACTCGCATGCAAATCCTCAAACGTTACTTTCTATCGTTCGAACTAAGCTCTGGCCCATCGGTGGAAAGTGTATAGCTAACTCAGTACAACACAGCTGCATTCGATGTTTTCGCACTCGTCCGAAAAATATTCAACAGCTGATGGGAACCTTGCCTGCTGAGCGCGTGCAGGCTAGTCGTACCTTTTCCTATTCAGGAGTCGATTTTTTTGGACCGATCTACATCCCCAGCCTAGTCAGATGCCTTCTTGAGTGCTTTAAATTGATTCATAGCTCGCCGAGGGAAGGTTTCAACCATTTTTTTTCTGATAATGCCACAAATTTCACTGGAGCACGCAATGAGCTAGGAATTACATTCTTTATTTCAATCTGACCATCATCGTAATTCTGCGGAGAAGTCTTGTCAAGAACACGGAATATCATGGAAGTTTATACCACCTCGATCGCCCCACTGGCGACCTGTGGGAGAGCTCAGTCAAGACAGCCAAACATTTTATTCGCCGCGTGATTGGCCAGTCACTACTTGCGTATAAGGAATTAAATACACTAATTCGTCAGATTGAAGCTCTCATCAACTCCAGGCCAATAATCCAACTGTCTGACAATCCTAATGATCTCCATAATCCCGGTCATTTCTTTATTAGCTCACCTTTAGTATTAATTTCAGAACTAAACAATTCTGATATAAACAATATTATTTTAACTCGTTGGCAGAGAGTTAGAGCTATGCACCAGCGATTCTGGAAAATATGGAGTCATGACTATTTGCAGTCTCTACAGCAACAGAATAAATGGTGTTATTCGTTTCCGAATATAAATATCGGCACCTTAGTTCTCCTTAAAGTTGATAGCACCGCCCCACTCCAATGGCCTTTGGGACGAGTCATTGAGGTACACATTGGATCAGACCACAAAGTTAAAGTCGCGAGCATTAAAACTTCGAAAGGTATCTTCAAACGAGCTACTACAAGAATTTATCCGTTACCATTAGAGATAAATGAGCAATCAGGTGAATTGGTGTTAGAGTCCCTCAAGGTAGACGGTATGTTATGAATTTATATTATAATTGTATTGCATATTAACTTGAATGGTTAGCATTGTGAACCTCTCCTTAGTTTGTATTGCAAAATGTACTAAGTTCATTTTAATATTTAACATTTGCCAGCACTATTACGCTAAATTGTAGACAAAAGAAATCGTACTAAATAAAATTCTCTTATTGTACTTACTGTCAAAGAAACCACACGCACTTTTCTTTTCGATAAAGTTCTCTATTCTTTCGCTCATTAAAATCATCGCAAAAGTAGTCTAAAAAAGCTTATATTCTCAACAAATGTAAAATATTTTATATTAGTGAGATTCTTGTCAATATCTCTAAATATGATTTGAGTGTGGGCCTGGAGAGACTTCTGTTTTACACGTACTATATAGTGGTTTCCGTTGCTCACGTACCACCACTAGTCCTCCGTTGTTCACGTACGTTTTTCACGTACTGACTTTTGGGATGGCTTTCCGTTACACACGTACTGACTATTGGTTTCCGTCTGTTACACGAACTGCCGATATCCCTCCGTTTTTCACGTACTTGCTTTATAGCCAGGGGTGGAGGTGGAGTAGAAATTTTGTAGGAAAATTTGGATAGGCGGATCAAGGTGTCTAGTGAATTGATATTGCCCTACTTATAATATCGGTTCAAAAAGCTATTGTGAATCATACGAAGGAAAATTTCCTTTAGAAAACTTAGTACATATTTCTATTAATGTCTAGCCATGTACAGGTTCGTTACCAGTGAAAAAGTTTTTTATTCTTTTTCATTTGTTACAGTTCACCTTACTTGATTGAAAAGTCAATGGCGACGAATTTAGGATGTCTTCTGAAAAGTGCTTCAATTAAAATTAAAAAGAAACCATTCATGCTTTAAAAGGGATTAAATCCACCAGTAAATAAACGAATTTGAAAAGCAAAGTGGAGAGATTTCTGGTAGTAAACACCCCTCAGGGATTGAGCGAAATTCCATTATGCCACATATATACCTGCATCCATACATATATATATTTTGCGTCATCCTTTAAGCTGAAGATGTGGCAAAATTTGCCGGCCTACTGACTTCATATTTCGATCATTCATCAATTCGATTTTCACTACATAGATATATACGAATGTCAGGTTTGTACCTGCATAGTTTTGTGTTTGTTGATTAATGTCTAGAAAAGCCACTTTGAGAGTTGAACTTTAATGTTGATGACCAAGTTAGGTAGGGAAACCTATAAATTTAATTATTTGTCAGATTTTTCATTCATATCAGTGCACATTCCTACACTTAGCCGTATAACCAAAATAACCTAGAATTCGAAAGGGATTTTGTATGTTGCACATCAAATAATGAGAATAGTTTCTGAAAATTATCAGTATCAAACATGATGGAAGAAATATGACTATTGTGTAATTTTACATCATTATTTTCATGTTGTTTTTTTACCATAGAGAGAAATATTTTCACACTCCCTCTGTATTTATTTTGTTCTTAACTCATCACGGTAGGGAAATTAACGTAGCCTTTCTGAAGTTTTATCAGCCCAACTTTTTAATGAGTATGCTTTATGCAGCAATTGCACAAACACGAATGTTATATGGTATACCATGAAAGTGAAATTTTGTGAAAAGCATATTATTAGTAACCATTGGAGTACTTAGGTAAGGCCCAGGGTGGCCCCTGCTAGCATGCTACTGCCCCCCCCCTTCCCACCGACCAAGAAATTACGAAAATTCCGAAAAAACATTCAATAACTCGTACAATGTTAGGCGTAATTAAATTGAATCCGTTCGGATCGGAATAGAAGTGACTTTAACGAGTTCTTTTCTTCAAGAAACCTTATTAATAGCTTTTTAAATTTTTTTAAAGCGATTGCGATTGCGCTGTTTCCACTGCATTTTGACAAAGGCGTGATCCGTAGGAGAAATCATGGAGAATTATTTTGACAGTTTGTGCAGAAATTTTAATTGACAACCTTTGATGTCAATGAAATTTTGAAAATTTCGTAAAACTTTGCTTAATTCCCGGAAAAAAGGTTTTTTACGCTCTTTCGAATATAATCCCAACGGACTCAGTAATAAGGCTGATTATCTTTATAAGAAAGAAATATTTACTACGGAATTAAAGAATTGAACAATATTCTTATTATGTTACATTATGAAATAAAACTGTATTAGCACTCTAGACACAGAAAACATTAAATTTGTCTAGAACGTACTCGAGTCTGGAATAGGAGGTACAAGTAATTTAGTAGACTATCCATCAGTAATGAGTACCTGCAGTCTCTACAGCAACGGTTTAAATGGTGATATTCGTTTCCGAATATAAATATCGGCACCTTAGTTCTCCTTAAGGATGATAACACCGCCCCACTCCAATGGCCTTTGGGACGGGTCACTGAGGTACACCCTGCATCAGTCCACAAAGTTAGAGTCGAGAACATCTAAACTTCAAAAGGCATCTTCAAACGAGCTAATACAAGAATTTGTTCGTTACCATTAGAGTTAAATGAGCAATCAGGTGAATTGGCGTTAGATTTCCCCAAGGTGGGCGGTATGTTATGAATTTATATTATAATTGTATTGCATATTAACTTGAATGGTTAGCATTGTGAACCTCTCCCTAGTTTTTAGTGCAAATTGTGCTAAGTTCATTTTAATACTTAACATTTGCCAGCACTATTACGCTAAATTGTAGACCAAAGAAATCGCACTAAATAAAATTCTCTTATTGTACTTACTGTCAAAGAAACCACACGCATTTTTATTTTCGATAAAGTTCTCTGTTCTTTCGCTCATTAGAATCATCGCAAAAGTAGTCTAAAAAATCTTAGAGTCTCAACAAATATAAAATATTTTATATTAGTGAGATCCTTGTCATTACCTCTAAATCTAATTTGAGTGTGGGCCAATAGAGATTTCCGTTGTACACGTACAAACTAGTGGTTTCCGTTGCTCACGTACCACAACTAGTCCTCCGTTGTTCCTGTCTTGGGGACAGGATAGCTTTCCGTTGTAGACGTAGTGACTATTCGATTCCGTTTGTACACATACTATCGGTAGCTCTGCGTTCTACATGTACTGACTTTTGGGATGGCTTTCCGTTAGACACGTACAGACTATTGCTTTCAGTCTATTACACGAACTACCGATAACCCTCCATTTTTCACGTACTTGCTTTATAGGCAGGGGTGGAGGTGAAGTAGGATTTTATAGGTCTCCCGGCAGGTCAGTTCAACATGCTAGAAATTTTGTAGGAAATTTTGGCTAGGCGGATCAAGGCGTCTAGTGAATTGATATCGCCCTACTTATAATATCCGTTCAAAAAGCTATTGTGAATCATACGAAGGAAAATTTCATCTAGAAAACTTTATACATAGTTCTATTAATGTCTAGCCATGTACAGGTTCGTTACAAGTGAAAAAGTTTTTTATTCTTTGTCATTTGTTACATTTCACCTTACTTGATTGAAAGGTCAATGGCGACGAAATTAGGATGTCATCTGAAAAGTGCTTCAATTAAAATTTAAAAAGAAACCATTCATGTTTTAAAAGGGATTAAATCCACCAGTATATAAACGAATTTGAAAAGCAAAGTGGAGAAATTTTTGGTAGTAAACACCCCTCAGGGATTGAGCGAAATTCCAGTATGCCACATACATACCTGCATCCATACATATATATATTTTGATTCATCCTTTAAGCTGAAAATGTGGCAAAATTTGGCGGCCTAATGACTTCATATTTCGATCATTCATCAATTGAATTTTCACTAAATAGATATATACGCATGTGAGGTTTGTACCTGCATAGTTTTGTGTTTGTTAATTAATGTTTAGAAAAGCCACTTTGAGAGTTAAACTTTAGTGTTGACGACAAGTTAGGTAGGGAAATCTATAAATTGAATTATTTGTCAGATTTTTCATTTATATCATTGCACATTTCTACAATTAGCCGTATAACCAAAATAACCTAGAATTCGAAAGGGATTTTGTATGTTGCACATCAAATAATGAGAATATTTTCTGAAAATCATAAGTATCAAACATAATGGAAGAAATATGACTATTGTGTAATTTTACATCATTATTTTCATGTTGTTTTTTCATCATAGAGAGAAATATTTTCACACTCCTTGTGTATTTATTTTGTTCTTAACTCATCACGGTAGGGAAATTAAACAAAAATAAATTATAATTAACGTAGCCTTTCTGAAGTTTTATCAGCCCAACTTTTTTAATGAGTATGCTTGATGCAGCAATTGCACAAACACGAATGTTATATGGTATACCATGAAAGTGAAATTTTATGAAAAGCATATAATTAGTTACCATTGGAGTAATTAGGTAAGGCCCAGGGTGTCCCCCCGCCAGAATGGTACTGCTCCCCCCCCCCCTCCAGGAAATTATGAAAATTCCGAAAAAAACATTCAATAACTCGTACAATCTTAGGCTTAATTGAATTGAATCCGTTCGGATCGGAATCGAAGTGACTTTAACGAGTTCTTTTCTTCAAGAAACCTTATTAATAACTTTTTAAATTTTCGTAAAGCTTGCCTTGATTCCACTGAATTTTGACAAAGGCGTGATCCGTAGGAGAAATCATGTAGAACTATTTTGAGAGTTTGTGCGGAAATTTTAATTGACAAATTTTGATATCAATGAAATTTTGAAAATTTCGTAAAACTTTGCTTAATTACCGGAAAAAGCTTTTTTAAGCTTGTCGTGTCCCAAAAGCAATCAACAATAAAACAATTAAAAACACTCGAATTACTCATATATAAATCTCTATTTTAATCAATATTGATTTATCTTAATACATAATTCACGCAATTCTAACCCGAACCGAACGGTAACTTGACACCTTAAAACAAAAGTTAACTCGCGACTAAACAATTAACTACGACGATGACTGAAACTAACGGCACTCGCCAGACCAGTCATTGGTCTTTTATGTCCGATAGTCGGAAGTAAACTTTCTTTGCTCACAACGCGGATGTAAGTAGATAAGCTATGGCGTTTCTGGCTCACTTTTTTGAGCCTCCAGAATTTCACGACAGATGGCGCCACCGTCGCTAGGTGGTGTAAATCCATACTAAATGTGGGTTTGTGTCTTGGATGGCCTGGTTTATGTTTTGGATGTTGGGGATACGAGACCACTTTGGGGGATACGAGACCACTTTTAGCACTCTCCAGCATAGGGAAATAGCATAGGATTTCGATTTTGTTCCTGAAGTTCGCTTATTTTTCATCTCGAATCTTGGGGATACGAGACCACTTTGGGGGATACGCGACCACTTTTAGCTCTCTCCAGCATAGGGAAATAGCATAGGATTTCAATTTTGTTTCTGGAGTTCGCTTATTTTTCATCTCAGACTCGTAGCCTCTAAGTTTTTCATCTCGAGTTTTGGGATACGAGATCACTTTCAGTTGTGAAGGGGGGTGGGAAGCTTTATTGATGGATTTGGTCTTGACTGCGCCCTAGTGGCATTAGTCGGTACTACGGTTTTCTTGGATAGATATGTGATGCGCCTAAATGTAGGCTTTTGGTTTTGAACTAATATTAGTAATAATTAAAGTTAACGGTAGGAAATTTTTGTTCATGCCAATGGATTCTAGATGGGTGGTTTGTGAGGGGGTATTATAGTATAGGATAGGGAGGGGGGGGGGTAATGAAATTTTCATCAGAAATCCCCTACGGGCTCTGGTTTTCGAGATATTAGCGTATAAGTTATTTTTGTTCATGCCAATGGATTCTAGGTGGTGTAGGGTGGGAGGGGGGACGAAATTCTCATCAGAAATCCGCTACGGGCTCGCCATTTCTTGAGTAAGGTTACCTAGCGGCATTAGTCGGAACTACTAGCATGCCTTGGTTTTGCTGTTTTCTTTTATTAGCGGGGAAGTTCTAGATATCAGCATGACGTCATCTTGGTTTTTTTGTTTTCAAGTGCTGTTGTAGATATCAGCATCATTCGAATTTCACAACATGATATCACTATTAGCGGGGAAGTTCTAGATATCAGCATGACGTCATCTTGGTTTTTTTGTTTTCAAGTGCTGTTGTAGATATCAGCATCATTCGAATTTCACAACATGATATCACCTTGGCTTGATGTGTTCTTATTATTATTGGGTCCTGGGGGTGCGTGTATTGAAAAGTAACAGTTGCTCTTTCGAGTGCAAGCACCATTTCTTTAGCAAGGTCCCCTAGCGGCATTAGTCGGTACTTACATATGTCGTTCATCTCGGGCTTGGGGATACGAGATTACTTTCAGCACTCTTCAGCCCTAGGATATTTTTTGTCCATGCCAATAGTATTAGTACTAGTGGGGTAAAATTTTCATCAGAAATCCTCTACGGGCTATGGTTCGAGATATTAGCGATCTTACCTTCTCAGGTGTAATTAATATTAGTAGCTCAAAAACAAAAAAGCAACAACAACTATAACCTAAGTTGTGGATTAAAGATTTGATGATATTAATCTGTCGGTGTTTTTTCTAAACAAGATTGCACCATATGATCATATATCTAAAAATTGATCAGGCGAAGCTGATTGGGGCGAATGTAGGTAGACATGTTCACTTAGATAAGTAATGGAAATTAGTAAATGTGTAATTTTGCTCTTCAGGTGGAATGCTTCTGATTTTATTCCTTGCATAAACAAATTCGCACAGTCCAGCAAAGTAAACAAATTCGCAGTCGAATAATGTAAACAAATTCGCATAGCAGCCGAGTAAAGTAAACAAATTAAGCGATTTATGTAAGATTCCCAATTTCTTTAACTGAAAACAACAACAACCGATATTAATCTGTGGGATATGATGTCTTAGATGAGTAGTGGAAGATATACTTTAAAATTTCTTTTGCTGAAAAAAACAACAACAACAACTATTACGTAAGTTGTGGTCTATAGGTGTGTTTTATAAACAAGAGTGATCATGTTATGATATTCGATGTGTAAAAATTGATCACGGCTGCTTGGGATGGTAAGACACATGAAATCATTAGAAGTAATGGAAATTAAAGCATTAGAAAAGGTGGCCAGGTCGCTGGTAATTTGATATCTTGCGTAAACAAATATAGCCGAGTAAAGCAGGCAAATTGAGCGATTAATGTTTTTTTTTGTATCTAGGAGTTTGTATTGAAAAGTCTTTATGACGAATTGTTTTTTTATTTTCAATAAAATTTCTCAACCAGTCACACTGTTATGAGATTTGATTGATTCCCCGATATCATAGTTCACATGAAGCTGATAAGAATATGATAATTTTATCTTCATACCCAATAGTATGAACAGGTACATTGTTTACTTACCATTAAGTTGAGAGTGGGTTAAATTAAAAGCTTTAATAGACGAACGCTGTGTTATGATATTAATGTGGTATGATATGTTGTCTGAGGTGAGTAGTGGAAGTTGTATGGGAGCTATGAATAAGCAGTAAAATCCTAATCAGCAATCTCGCTGGATATGTGATAATTCTCCATGTCCATAGTGAAGATCGTGGTGGTGGGTTGAGAGTAGGTATTGTAAGTTATGTATTGAGTTAAAAGTTTTGCTGGATGGTATTTGACATTTATCTCCTCGAAATGGTGTTGTATGAGTATCAGGAAGGTTGAAAAAAAGTTGATAATGCTTCAAGTTCAATAGTGAACTGCGATGTTGAGAGTGGGTATTTGGAATGATATAACTCTAGTAGGATATCTTACCACATTTGAAAAAAATTACATAATATGATTAAGAAAGCTTCATGATATATATCAAAAGTGATCCCAATGGATTACATAAGGAAAGTATGTTCACTTCATCTGCAAACAACAAATTTGGCTGAAAGCGACACACGGTGTGAGCAATAATCATTTTTTTGCTTCAATTATCACTATTAAGCGACATGTGTCGCAGAAAATATATTAAGTCTAGTCTAGTCTAAAATATGTATTGTAAATAAAAATTGTATTATGGTTATAATGCCATTTATTGAAATAATTTGTTTTAATTACATTATAGTTTAAGTCTAAGGTCTTTTTTCTTTAACTCAGGAAAGCCAGGATTTCAAAAACTGATCCTTATAATGAATATTCCTTATACCTTTAGACCAACATGACTTTAGAAGGTTCCTTGTGCACCATTTTCACAAATAATATCTCTCCGTCTTTACTTTTTGCAATCTTTGTTGGAATATCCTGATTTATCGACCTGTTGGTAGGGGACAGTCGACTCGTTTTTGGATGAAAAACTTTCTTCTTTATTTCTGGAAAGCATCGATTTCATAGATGTAGACTTAGCTTTATATGAATATTCTTTACTCCTTTCTTCCGTAGGCTTTAGAAGGTTTGTAGTGTCCTTAGAACTCATGTTGAAATTATTGTGTAATTAGCTTGCCAAGAAACAGTGATCTGTTTGGGTAAAGAGCAAAATATCAACTGAAAAAACAAGTTATGAAACTACTATTTATATATATTTGACACATGGGCCTGAAGGCAGCAATTTGTCCTTGACCTCTGGCGTCACCTTAATCTTTGAAACCGAAAGTGTCTGCTCTTGGGTTCACTTGGATGATGATGAGTAGTGCAAGTTGTATGGGAGATTATAATTAGCTGTGCTTCAAGTTCAATAGTGAAGACCGCGATGTGGAGAGTGGATATTTGGAATGATATAAGTCTATTAGGATATGGAAGTATTATTTATTCATCTTTAAATCTTACCATGAAAGTATTAGGTTGGGAGTGGATTAAATTAAATGTTTTGACGAAAGAAGGTGGAGTTATTATATTAATATAGTATAATATGTTATCTTAGATGAGTATATTGAGAGCTGTGAGTAATATCTCACTCGGGATTTGGTCATATACTTGCCAGCTGTGGATATGTATGTATGCAACACTGAAATGAATTAATGTAATATGTTGTGTAGTGTAAAAGAAAAACTTTCATGGGCGATATGGGGATTGAATCGATGTATGTTATGCACTAGATTGGTGATATTTGTGCTTATTTGATTGAAGTAAAATAGTTTCACGGCTTCCTTACCAAGACTTAAATATATTCATAAAAACGTTGAATCGATGTCAAGAATATATTAATACTATGAGCAGAGGAAATCGTGATCATTGCAGCATGTTATGAAATTCGATATCTAAAAATAGACCACATGAAGGTTATTGGGGTGGTAAAAAAACATGAAGGCATTAGGTTGAGAATGGCTTCAATTTAAGGCTTTGGTGAAAGAAGGCGGCATCAGTCAGTTTTGGTGAGCCTCAGCGATAGGTCAAATAAAAAAAATGTCAACCGCGCTAATAAATGAAAGTTTTTCCAGTAAAAAGAGTGGTACAAAACGGCATATGGGGAGCTGTATTGGACAGACTAAATCACCGAGATTGTTATTGAAAGCCACCAGTCGAGGTGGAGAAATTACTCAGCGTGTAAGAAAAAGTGATTTTGTAAAGTGGGAGGAAATGAGTTCAGTATTCACAGACAGAATTAGAGCTGGAATTATTGTAAATATAAACCATACAGATCCTAAGCTATTTATACATGATGCTGCTCATTTATTTATACGCCGTATTAAGAATATTTTAAAACGCCATCTCAATATTAAAGTTAATACAAAGTTGTGTGCTGATTTTGTTAAGAATATCGGTGACAATGTGGTTATAATCGATATTAAATATTTACAAGCAAGAACTGCTCCAATCAATGTGGACGATAATTTAAATGAGTGGTATAAAGTTAACATTTTGGATTCAATACTCACTCAGCTGGAGGAGTTTCAGAAAAAAGATAGTGGCTGGACATTGGAGTCCATTATACATTTAGCAGTACATATCAACAAATTTGAACAGCACCGGGGATCTTCGTATATACCTCTACCGAAGGAGATTGCTTTAAAGCAAGCTTGCATCAATGTAAAAAATAGTGATGAAGCATGCTTCGCTTGGGCCGTAACATCAGCGCTATATCCTGCAAATGTTCACTCCGATAGGACCTCATCATATTCACATTATTCTACTGTGCTAAATTTAACTGGAATAGCATTTCCTATGACGCTTAAGCAAATTAAACAATTTGAAGACCAGAACGATATATCAATAAACGTATTCATCCTAAAGAAAGAGCGTTCCTTCACCACTGTTCTAGTTAGACCAACGAAACATAATATGAAGCGACATGCGAATCTATTAATGATACAAAATAACTATGAGCAGGATGATGATGATGATGATGCTGCTGCTGATGATGATTATGATGATAATGATGATGACAGTACCAGGTTTCATTTCTGCTGGATTAAATATCTTTCACGGCTTGCATGGAAACAAGCTTCAAAACATAAGGCTAGATTGTATATATGCGATAGATGTTTGTTCTATTTTTATTCGGCTAAAGCATTAGCATCACATATTCCTGAATGTGAGAAACAAAAAATTTATCTTGAATTAAGGAAGCCCAACCGTAAAATTAAATGCTAGTAGCACAACGGATACTCTACCATTGACAAACATTACTGAATTCCATCAGAGCAACAAGGAGCAGCCGCAGAAAACATATGACCTAATTCTAGTGTATTGTAAATAAAAAAAATGTATTACATATAGTTATAGTTCCATTTATTTAAGTAATTTGTTTTAATTGTATTATAGTCTAAGATATACATTATTGGAAAATAACGAATATATTATAGTTATAGGTGTATTCAAATAAGGAAGCCCAACAATAGAATGACACACTAAGAATTAAATGTTAATATTTTTTTAATTTATAATAAATCGATAATGATATTTTATATATGTTATTCTTTTTATTCAATTTCCCTACTAAGTCCAGAACTCCTGAAAGTATTCTTTAATAATATTTGTCTACTACAGAGGGCTCTTAATCGGACGGTTGAACCTTTTACCCAGAATGCTAGGTTGAGCGTGAGAAAACATGTTGACACGTGGGCTTGACCTTGGCCTCTGGCATCACCTTTGAAACCGGAAGGGTATTTTGTCCTTGACCTTGATCCAGAAGTGTTTGTCTTGGCGGCTATAACCTTAATCAATTACGTCACAGGGGACTCTATACAGCTTTTCAACACAAATTTGATAACAGATAAACAGCTTTCAAACAGCTCTGATAACAGGTAAACAGCTTTTAAACAGGTCTGATAACAGGTAAACAGCTTTTAAACAGGTCTGATAACAGCTCTGATAACAGCTTAACAGCTTTTCAAACAGCTGTGATAACAGCTTAACAGCTTTTCAAAGAGGTCTGATAACAGCTTAACAGCTCTGATAACAGCTCTGATAACAGCTTAACAGCTTTTAAACAGGTCTGATAACAGCTTAACAGCTCTGATAACAGCTCTGATAACAGCTTAACCGCTTTTTAAACAGGTCTGATAACAGCTTAACAGCTTTTCAAACAGCTCTGATAACAGCTTAACAGCTTTTAAATAGGTCAAATAACAGCTAAACAGCTTTTTATACAGGTCTGATAACAGCTTAACAGCTCAATGCTGCTCGATTGAGGAATTTTGTTAGTGTTTTCAGACTTATGGATATCTGTCGTTTGATGCATCCTATGACTAGATCATACACGAGGGTCTCGCGAAATATCCATGGAAGTCTCGCGGGCTCGAGTATTGATAGACTTCACGTCCCCCCTGGAATACTAGAACATTTCGTTGGCTTCACTCATGAATTGTGTCCGCTCGTGATCATCTTCTTGTAGGGGCAACCATCACTCCAGTTGAAGGAGAACTGCGTACTGGCTATTCATCAACTCAGAGCAGTTCATCAATGAGTTCATTGAATTCAGGCACGATTGGCAAGAGAGGAAAGCTGACTTCCTTTTCTTAGTCAACGGTGGGATGTTGGTAAGCTCCAAATTCGATCCTTTATCGAAACGAGTTTCAACCGAACTGGGTATCAAGCTTCCAGTTTGTTGTCCAAAGTATATCGGATGGCAGCTCTTCTCCCAATCGGAGTTGATTCTTTATTTTAATAGAAAATAAACACTTGGAGCACATACTTACAAGCACAGCTTGGAGTTTGTGTTGCGCAGTCAATCACGCTGGCTGAGGGAAGGCGAACCTCCAACCGAGTACTTCTTCCAACCGAAAACTTCTGCCAGGCAACTAGATGACGTACTGCTTCTTGTGAAATCGAGTCGACAAGTCCTTAACGAACTACAGTTATCAGAATATATTCGAGATCGATGGTTAGATAAAAACGTGTTATTTATTATAATAATTTAAAAGCTGTTAAGCTGTTATCAGAGCTGTTTGAAAAGCTGTTAAGCTGTTATCAGAGCTGTTTAAAAGCTGTTACGCTGTTATCAGAGCTGTTTGAAAAGCTGTTAAGCTGTTATCAGACCTGTATAAAAAGCTGTTTAGCTGTTATTTAACCTATTTAAAAGCTGTTAAGCTGTTATCAGAGCTGCTTGAAAAGCTGTTAAGCTGTTATCAGACCTGTTTAAAAGCTGTTAAGCTGTTATCAGAGCTGTTATCAGAGCTGTTAAGCTGTTATCAGAGCTGTTTGAAAAGCTGTTAAGCTGTTATCAGAGCTGTTTGAAAAGCTGTTAAGCTGTTATCAGACCTGTTTAAAAAGCTGTTAAGCTGTTATCAGAGCTGTTATCAGAGCTGTTAAGCTGTTATCAGACCTGTTTAAAAGCTGTTAAGCTGTTACCAGAGCTGTTATCAGAGCTGTTAAGCTGTTATCAGACCTGTTTGAAAAGCTGTTAAGCTGTTATCAGAGCTGTTTGAAAACCTTTTAAGCTGTTATCAGAGCTGTTATCAGACCTGTTTAAAAGCTGTTTACCTGTTATCAGACCTGTTTAAAAGCTGTTTACCTGTTATCAGACCTGTTTGAAAGCTGTTTATCTGTTATCAAATTTGTTTTGAAAAGCTGTATAGAGTCCCCTGTGACGTAATTGATTAAGGTTATAGCCGCCAAGACAAACACTTCTGGATCAAGGTCAAGGACAAAATACCCTTCCGGTTTCAAAGGTGATGCCAGAGGCCAAGGTCAAGCCCACGTGTCAACATGTTTTCTCACGCTCAACCTAGCATTCTGGGTAAAAGGTTCAACCGTCCGATTAAGAGCCCTCTGTAGTAGACAAATATTATTAAAGAATACTTTCAGGAGTTCTGGACTTAGTAGGGAAATTGAATAAAAAGAATAACATATATAAAATATCATTATCGATTTATTATAAATTAAAAAAATATTAACATTTAATTCTTAGTGTGTCATTCTATTGTTGGGCTTCCTTATTTGAATACACCTATAACTATAATATACTCGTTATTTTCCAATAATGTATATCTTAGACTATAATACAATTAAAACAAATTACTTAAATAAATGGAACTATAACTATATGTAATACATTTTTTTTTATTTACAATACACTAGAATTAGGTCATATGTTTTCTGCGGCTGCTCCTTGTTGCTCTGATGGAATTCAGTAATGTTTGTCAATGGTAGAGTATCCGTTGTGCTACTAGCATTTAATTTTACGGTTGGGCTTCCTTAATTCAAGATAAATTTTTTGTTTCTCACATTCAGGAATATGTGATGCTAATGCTTTAGCCGAATAAAAATAGAACAAACATCTATCGCATATATACAATCTAGCCTTATGTTTTGAAGCTTGTTTCCATGCAAGCGGTGAAAGATATTTAATCCAGCAGAAATGAAACCTGGTACTGTCATCATCATTATCATCATAATCATCATCAGCAGCAGCATCATCATCATCATCATCATCCTGCTCATAGTTATTTTGTATCATTAATAGATTCGCATGTCGCTTCATATTATGTTTCGTTGGTCTAACTAGAACAGTGGTGAAGGAACGCTCTTTCTTTAGGATGAATACGTTTATTGATATATCGTTCTGGTCTTCAAATTGTTTAATTTGCTTAAGCGTCATAGGAAATGCTATTCCAGTTAAATTTAGCACAGTAGAATAATGTGAATATGATGAGGTCCTATCGGAGTGAACATTTGCAGGATATAGCGCTGATGTTACGGCCCAAGCGAAGCATGCTTCATCACTATTTTTTACATTGATGCAAGCTTGCTTTAAAGCAATCTCCTTCGGTAGAGGTATATACGAAGATCCCCGGTGCTGTTCAAATTTGTTGATATGTACTGCTAAATGTATAATGGACTCCAATGTCCAGCCACTATCTTTTTTCTGAAACTCCTCCAGCTGAGTGAGTATTGAATCCAAAATGTTAACTTTATACCACTCATTTAAATTATCGTCCACATTGATTGGAGCAGTTCTTGCTTGTAAATATTTAATATCGTTTATAACCTCATTGTCACCGATATTCTTAACAAAATCAGCACACAACTTTGTATTAACTTTAATATTGAGATGGCGTTTTAAAATATTCTTAATACGGCGTATAAATAAATGAGCAGCATCATGTATAAATAGCTTAGGATCTGTATGGTTTATATTTACAATAATTCCAGCTCTAATTCTGTCTGTGAATACTGAACTCATTTCCTCCCACTTTACAAAATCACTTTTTCTTACACGCTGAGTAATTTCTCCACCTCGACTGGTGGCTTTCAATAACAATCTCGGTGATTTAGTCTGTCCAATACAGCTCCCCATATGCCGTTTTGTACCACTCTTTTTACTGGAAAAACTTTCATTTATTAGCGCGGTTGACATTTTTTTTATTTGACCTATCGCTGAGGCTCACCAAAACTGACTGATGCCGCCTTCTTTCACCAAAGCCTTAAATTGAAGCCATTCTCAACCTAATGCCTTCATGTTTTTTTACCACCCCAATAACCTTCATGTGGTCTATTTTTAGATATCGAATTTCATAACATGCTGCAATGATCACGATTTCCTCTGCTCATAGTATTAATATGTTCTTGACATCGATTCAACGTTTTTATGAATATATTTAAGTCATGGTAAGGAAGCCGTGAAACTATTTTACTTCAATCAAATAAGCACAAATATCACCAATCTAGTGCATAACATACATCGATTCAATCCCCATATCGCCCATGAAAGTTTTTCTTTTACACTACACAACATATTACATTAATTCATTTCAGTGTTGCATACATACATATCCACAGCTGGCAAGTATATGACCAAATCCCGAGTGAGATATTACTCACAGCTCTCAATATACTCATCTAAGATAACATATTATACTATATTAATATAATAACTCCACCTTCTTTCGTCAAAACATTTAATTTAATCCACTCCCAACCTAATACTTTCATGGTAAGATTTAAAGATGAATAAATAATACTTCCATATCCTAATAGACTTATATCATTCCAAATATCCACTCTCCACATCGCGGTCTTCACTATTGAACTTGAAGCACAGCTAATTATAATCTCCCATACAACTTGCACTACTCATCATCATCCAAGTGAACCCAAGAGCAGACACTTTCGGTTTCAAAGATTAAGGTGACGCCAGAGGTCAAGGACAAATTGCTGCCTTCAGGCCCATGTGTCAAATATATATAAATAGTAGTTTCATAACTTGTTTTTTCAGTTGATATTTTGCTCTTTACCCAAACAGATCACTGTTTCTTGGCAAGCTAATTACACAATAATTTCAACATGAGTTCTAAGGACACTACAAACCTTCTAAAGCCTACGGAAGAAAGGAGTAAAGAATATTCATATAAAGATAAGTCTACATCTATGAAATCGATGCTTTCCAGAAATAAAGAAGAAAGTTTTTCATCCAAAAACGAGTCGACTGTCCCCTACCAACAGGTCGATAAATCAGGATATTCCAACAAAGATTGCAAAAAGTAAAGACGGAGAGATATTATTTGTGAAAATGGTGCACAAGGAACCTTCTAAAGTCATGTTGGTCTAAAGGTATAAGGAATATTCATTATAAGGATCAGTTTTTGAAATCCTGGCTTTCCTGAGTTAAAGAAAAAAGACCTTAGACTTAAACTATAATGTAATTAAAACAAATTATTTCAATAAATGGCATTATAACCATAATACAATTTTTATTTACAATACATATTTTAGACTAGACTAGACTTAATATATTTTCTGCGACACATGTCGCTTAATAGTGATAATTGAAGCAAAAAAATGATTATTGCTCACACCGTGTGTCGCTTTCAGCCAAATTTGTTGTTTGCAGATGAAGTGAACATACTTTCCTTATGTAATCCATTGGGATCACTTTTGATATATATCATGAAGCTTTCTTAATCATATTATGTAATTTTTTTCAAATGTGGTAAGATATCCTACTAGAGTTATATCATTCCAAATACCCACTCTCAACATCGCAGTTCACTATTGAACTTGAAGCATTATCAACTTTTTTTCAACCTTCCTGATACTCATACAACACCATTTCGAGGAGATAAATGTCAAATACCATCCAGCAAAACTTTTAACTCAATACATAACTTACAATACCTACTCTCAACCCACCACCACGATCTTCACTATGGACATGGAGAATTATCACATATCCAGCGAGATTGCTGATTAGGATTTTACTGCTTATTCATAGCTCCCATACAACTTCCACTACTCACCTCAGACAACATATCATACCACATTAATATCATAACACAGCGTTCGTCTATTAAAGCTTTTAATTTAACCCACTCTCAACTTAATGGTAAGTAAACAATGTACCTGTTCATACTATTGGGTATGAAGATAAAATTATCATATTCTTATCAGCTTCATGTGAACTATGATATCGGGGAATCAATCAAATCTCATAACAGTGTGACTGGTTGAGAAATTTTATTGAAAATAAAAAAACAATTCGTCATAAAGACTTTTCAATACAAACTCCTAGATACAAAAAAAAAACATTAATCGCTCAATTTGCCTGCTTTACTCGGCTATATTTGTTTACGCAAGATATCAAATTACCAGCGACCTGGCCACCTTTTCTAATGCTTTAATTTCCATTACTTCTAATGATTTCATGTGTCTTACCATCCCAAGCAGCCGTGATCAATTTTTACACATCGAATATCATAACATGATCACTCTTGTTTATAAAAGACACCTATAGACCACAACTTACGTAATAGTTGTTGTTGTTGTTTTTTTCAGCAAAAGAAATTTTAAAGTATATCTTCCACTACTCATCTAAGACATCATATCCCACAGATTAATATCGGTTGTTGTTGTTTTCAGTTAAAGAAATTGGGAATCTTACATAAATCGCTTAATTTGTTTACTTTACTCGGCTGCTATGCGAATTTGTTTACATTATTCGACTGCGAATTTGTTTACTTTGCTGGACTGTGCGAATTTGTTTATGCAAGGAATAAAATCAGAAGCATTCCACCTGAAGAGCAAAATTACACATTTACTAATTTCCATTACTTATCTAAGTGAACATGTCTACCTACATTCGCCCCAATCAGCTTCGCCTGATCAATTTTTAGATATATGATCATATGGTGCAATCTTGTTTAGAAAAAACACCGACAGATTAATATCATCAAATCTTTAATCCACAACTTAGGTTATAGTTGTTGTTGCTTTTTTGTTTTTGAGCTACTAATATTAATTACACCTGAGAAGGTAAGATCGCTAATATCTCGAACCATAGCCCGTAGAGGATTTCTGATGAAAATTTTACCCCACTAGTACTAATACTATTGGCATGGACAAAAAATATCCTAGGGCTGAAGAGTGCTGAAAGTAATCTCGTATCCCCAAGCCCGAGATGAACGACATATGTAAGTACCGACTAATGCCGCTAGGGGACCTTGCTAAAGAAATGGTGCTTGCACTCGAAAGAGCAACTGTTACTTTTCAATACACGCACCCCCAGGACCCAATAATAATAAGAACACATCAAGCCAAGGTGATATCATGTTGTGAAATTCGAATGATGCTGATATCTACAACAGCACTTGAAAACAAAAAAACCAAGATGACGTCATGCTGATATCTAGAACTTCCCCGCTAATAGTGATATCATGTTGTGAAATTCGAATGATGCTGATATCTACAACAGCACTTGAAAACAAAAAAACCAAGATGACGTCATGCTGATATCTAGAACTTCCCCGCTAATAAAAGAAAACAGCAAAACCAAGGCATGCTAGTAGTTCCGACTAATGCCGCTAGGTAACCTTACTCAAGAAATGGCGAGCCCGTAGCGGATTTCTGATGAGAATTTCGTCCCCCCTCCCACCCTACACCACCTAGAATCCATTGGCATGAACAAAAATAACTTATACGCTAATATCTCGAAAACCAGAGCCCGTAGGGGATTTCTGATGAAAATTTCATTACCCCCCCCCCTCCCTATCCTATACTATAATACCCCCTCACAAACCTCCCATCTAGAATCCATTGGCATGAACAAAAATTTCCTACCGTTAACTTTAATTATTACTAATATTAGTTCAAAACCAAAAGCCTACATTTAGGCGCATCACATATCTATCCAAGAAAACCGTAGTACCGACTAATGCCACTAGGGCGCAGTCAAGACCAAATCCATCAATAAAGCTTCCCACCCCCCTTCACAACTGAAAGTGATCTCGTATCCCAAAACTCGAGATGAAAAACTTAGAGGCTACGAGTCTGAGATGAAAAATAAGCGAACTCCAGAAACAAAATTGAAATCCTATGCTATTTCCCTATGCTGGAGAGAGCTAAAAGTGGTCGCGTATCCCCCAAAGTGGTCTCGTATCCCCAAGATTCGAGATGAAAAATAAGCGAACTTCAGGAACAAAATCGAAATCCTATGCTATTTCCCTATGCTGGAGAGTGCTAAAAGTGGTCTCGTATCCCCCAAAGTGGTCTCGTATCCCCAACATCCAAGACATAAACCAGGCCATCCAAGACACAAACCCACATTTAGTATGGATTTACACCACCTAGCGACGGTGGCGCCATCTGTCGTGAAATTCTGGAGGCTAAAAAAAGTGAGCCAGAAACGCCATAGCTTATCTACTGATGTAAACAAACGACAACAACCTTGTCGTTTTTTCTACCGGTTGCAGCACCTGAGTCGCTTAGTAGTAAACAATCGCTTTACATAACAATTACCATGCGAGGTTAATTATTATTGTAATCATCGATTGCTCCACTAAGCGCTCATCGCAGCCAGCTGTTGGGCTAATCAGCGAAATAACCGACAGTTGCAGAATAATACCATGCGAGGTTACTGTTTAGCAATTGCTAATTATTTAACTAAAATGCGCCTTTGGCTGCTGGAAGAATCTTCCGTATATTGGGCCATAACATCCCTTCCCCCTTAGAAAAACTAGTTTCCGCAGGGAACTAGATCTGGAGAGTGCAATAGTCTTAAAAATTGAAAATGTTTTTGGTCTCCGTTCGGTTCAGATTGTTTTACATTTTTCTTACATATCAATATAAATCTTCTGATTTATCTTTTCTTAAATTTTTATCATTTTGCATTGTTTTTCTTTCTTACCACCTGTATGCTATCTTTTTTTTTGTTTACACTTATTTATTTTCACTAATAATTTTATAGTTTATCTGCTTAACTCTTTTTAACATATATTTATTTCCTTATATATATATATTTTTTTCTTTGTCTTCATGCTTATCTCTAATTTATGAATTTTTTCTTTCAAAATTAACACATTTTTTTTTTCTTCATGTGTATCTTTACTTTATGAAATTTTTCTATCACAACTAACATATTTTCCCAATAACTATGTACTTTTCCAATGCTTTAATCATTTTCTTTAACTAAATTTACATGATTAAAACAAATATTCTTAATTAATTCACATGCATTTTAAAAATATACAACGTATTTATTGTCTGTCTAATAACAAAAATAACAAAAAATACAAGTTTTTTTTTACAAGTGTTTATAGCACTTACATATAATAAAATTACTTATACAAAAATTCTATCTAAGGGTATACTTTCAATGGGTGCCCCAAACTTCTCTAATTACAATACTATGGCTACTCTAATTCTACCATCTGCTTTCCGATGAGGGTAATTTTACTGTTTGCAGGTTTGTTGTTCTTGACATGATGACTATATACTGGCCTCTGCTAGCTTGGATAACCTCTGGCTTATTGACCCTTTTGATGGTTTTCTGATGAAGGCTCGCACTATTTACTTTTATAACGTTTCAAACGGTACACTATTCCTGATAATGCTGCTGGCACTTGTCTTGGGGACAGGATAGCTTTCCGTTGTAGACGTAGTGACTATTCGATTCCGTTTGTACACATACTACCGGTAGCTCTGCGTTCTACATGTACTGACTTTTGGGATGGCTTTCCGTTAGACACGTACAGACTATTGCTTTCAGTCTATTACACGAACTACCGATAACCCTCCATTTTTCACGTACTTGCTTTATAGGCAGGGGTGGAGGTGAAGTAGGATTTTATAGGTCTCCCGGCAGGTCAGTTCAACATGCTAGAAATTTTGTAGGAAATTTTGGCTAGGCGGATCAAGGCGTCTAGTGAATTGATATCGCCCTACTTATAATATCCGTTCAAAAAGCTATTGTGAATCATACGAAGGAAAATTTCATCTAGAAAACTTTATACATAGTTCTATTAATGTCTAGCCATGTACAGGTTCGTTACAAGTGAAAAAGTTTTTTATTCTTTGTCATTTGTTACATTTCACCTTACTTGATTGAAAGGTCAATGGCGACGAAATCAGGATGTCATCTGAAAAGTGCTTCAATTAAAATTTAAAAAGAAACCATTCATGTTTTAAAAGGGATTAAATCCACCAGTATATAAACGAATTTGAAAAGCAAAGTGGAGAAATTTTTGGTAGTAAACACCCCTCAGGGATTGAGCGAAATTCCAGTATGTCACATACATACCTGCATCCATACATATATATATTTTGATTCATCCTTTAAGCTGAAAATGTGGCAAAATTTGGCGGCCTAATGACTTCATATTTCGATCATTCATCAATTGAATTTTCACTAAATAGATATATACGCATGTGAGGTTTGTACCTGCATAGTTTTGTGTTTGTTAATTAATGTTTAGAAAAGCCACTTTGAGAGTTAAACTTTAGTGTTGACGACAAGTTAGGTAGGGAAATCTATAAATTGAATTATTTGTCAGATTTTTCATTTATATCATTGCACATTTCTACAATTAGCCGTATAACCAAAATAACCTAGAATTCGAAAGGGATTTTGTATGTTGCACATCAAATAATGAGAATATTTTCTGAAAATTATAAGTATCAAACATAATGGAAGAAATATGACTATTGTGTAATTTTACATCATTATTTTCATGTTGTTTTTTCATCATAGAGAGAAATATTTTCACACTCCTTGTGTATTTATTTTGTTCTTAACTCATCACGGTAGGGAAATTAAACAAAAATAAATTATAATTAACGTAGCCTTTCTGAAGTTTTATCAGCCCAACTTTTTTAATGAGTATGCTTGATGCAGCAATTGCACAAACACGAATGTTATATGGTATACCATGAAAGTGAAATTTTATGAAAAGCATATAATTAGTTACCATTGGAGTAATTAGGTAAGGCCCAGGGTGTCCCCCCGCCAGAATGGTACTGCTCCCCCCCCCCCCCCCCCCCTCAGGAAATTATGAAAATTCCGAAAAAAACATTCAATAACTCGTACAATCTTAGGCTTAATTGAATTGAATCCGTTCGGATCGGAATCGAAGTGACTTTAACGAGTTCTTTTCTTCAAGAAACCTTATTAATAACTTTTTAAATTTTCGTAAAGCTTGCCTTGATTCCACTGAATTTTGACAAAGGCGTGATCCGTAGGAGAAATCATGTAGAACTATTTTGAGAGTTTGTGCGGAAATTTTAATTGACAAATTTTGATATCAATGAAATTTTGAAAATTTCGTAAAACTTTGCTTAATTACCGGAAAAAGCTTTTTTAAGCTTGTCGTGTCCCAAAAGCAATCAACAATAAAACAATTAAAAACACTCGAATTACTCATATTGTATAGAATTCTTTTATTCTACTTGGTCAAGGTGCTTGTACCTTGATGTAATGGCTGCGTTAACGGTGCTTGTACCGCAACGCCAAAAGATTGTAAAGAATTCTACGTTGAATTTCGTGCTGCTTAGTCAAGGTGCTTGTACCTAGACTTTACCAATATGGTATGTTAACGGTGCTTGTACCGCAACGCCAATTCGAAATCGAAACTACGTAGAATTTAGAATAAAACTTCTCACTTGATGATTGAAACGAGACTAACCAATTATATTTTCATAAAACTTAATTTATAACACAACAAAAATGTTTACTAAGCTAGTTTCTTTTTTTTTGCAAATAATAAGAATGAGAATCTCACACAAATTCGGATTCCCATGCATGCCTTCATAATATGACACAAATGTGTATATCGTATTTCGTCTGGTGGCGACGGGCACATGTGCCTACTCAGCATAATTTGCGTGAGATTCCCATTCGGTGAGAATGAAAAAATGAAATATGAATTTGTATTTTTTTCATATGTATGTAGGTAGGTATATTTATTTTCATATATTGAATTTCTAATTGCTATATCTATATGATGATATATGATTAATCTATAATGTATTAAAGTCTGAACACATATATAAATCTCTATTTTAATCAATATTGATTTATCTTAATACATAATTCACGCAATTCTAACCCGAACCGAACGGTAACTTGACACCTTAAAACAAAAGTTAACTCGCGACTAAACAATTAACTACGACGATGACTGAAACTAACGGCACTCGCCAGACCAGTCATTGGTCTTTTATGTCCGATAGTCGGAAGTAAACTTTCTTTGCTCACAACGCGGATGTAAACAAACGACAACAACCTTGTCGTTTTTTCTACCGGTTGCAGCACCTGAGTCGCTTAGTAGTAAACAATCGCTTTACATAACAATTACCATGCGAGGTTAATTATTATTGTAATCATCGATTGCTCCACTAAGCGCTCATCGCAGCCAGCTGTTGGGCTAATCAGCGAAATAACCGACAGTTGCAGAATAATACCATGCGAGGTTACTGTTTAGCAATTGCTAATTATTTAACTAAAATGCGCCTTTGGCTGCTGGAAGAATCTTCCGTATATTGGGCCATAACATCCCTTCCCCCTTAGAAAAACTAGTTTCCGCAGGGAACTAGATCTGGAGAGTGCAATAGTCTTAAAAATTGAAAATGTTTTTGGTCTCCGTTCGGTTCAGATTGTTTTACATTTTTCTTACATATCAATATAAATCTTCTGATTTATCTTTTCTTAAATTTTTATCATTTTGCATTGTTTTTCTTTCTTACCACCTGTATGCTATCTTTTTTTTTGTTTACACTTATTTATTTTCACTAATAATTTTATAGTTTATCTGCTTAACTCTTTTTAACATATATTTATTTCCTTATATATATATATTTTTTTCTTTGTCTTCATGCTTATCTCTAATTTATGAATTTTTTCTTTCAAAATTAACACATTTTTTTTTTCTTCATGTGTATCTTTACTTTATGAAATTTTTCTATCACAACTAACATATTTTCCCAATAACTATGTACTTTTCCAATGCTTTAATCATTTTCTTTAACTAAATTTACATGATTAAAACAAATATTCTTAATTAATTCACATGCATTTTAAAAATATACAACGTATTTATTGTCTGTCTAATAACAAAAATAACAAAAAATACAAGTTTTTTTTTACAAGTGTTTATAGCACTTACATATAATAAAATTACGTATACAAAAATTCTATCTAAGGGTATACTTTCAATGGGTGCCCCAAACTTCTCTAATTACAATACTATGGCTACTCTAATTCTACCATCTGCTTTCCGATGAGGGTAATTTTACTGTTTGCAGGTTTGTTGTTCTTGACATGATGACTATATACTGGCCTCTGCTAGCTTGGATAACCTCTGGCTTATTGACCCTTTTGATGGTTTTCTGATGAAGGCTCGCACTATTTACTTTTATAACGTTTCAAACGGTACACTATTCCTGATAATGCTGCTGGCACTTGTCTTGGGGACAGGATAGCTTTCCGTTGTAGACGTAGTGACTATTCGATTCCGTTTGTACACATACTACCGGTAGCTCTGCGTTCTACATGTACTGACTTTTGGGATGGCTTTCCGTTAGACACGTACAGACTATTGCTTTCAGTCTATTACACGAACTACCGATAACCCTCCATTTTTCACGTACTTGCTTTATAGGCAGGGGTGGAGGTGAAGTAGGATTTTATAGGTCTCCCGGCAGGTCAGTTCAACATGCTAGAAATTTTGTAGGAAATTTTGGCTAGGCGGATCAAGGCGTCTAGTGAATTGATATCGCCCTACTTATAATATCCGTTCAAAAAGCTATTGTGAATCATACGAAGGAAAATTTCATCTAGAAAACTTTATACATAGTTCTATTAATGTCTAGCCATGTACAGGTTCGTTACAAGTGAAAAAGTTTTTTATTCTTTGTCATTTGTTACATTTCACCTTACTTGATTGAAAGGTCAATGGCGACGAAATCAGGATGTCATCTGAAAAGTGCTTCAATTAAAATTTAAAAAGAAACCATTCATGTTTTAAAAGGGATTAAATCCACCAGTATATAAACGAATTTGAAAAGCAAAGTGGAGAAATTTTTGGTAGTAAACACCCCTCAGGGATTGAGCGAAATTCCAGTATGTCACATACATACCTGCATCCATACATATATATATTTTGATTCATCCTTTAAGCTGAAAATGTGGCAAAATTTGGCGGCCTAATGACTTCATATTTCGATCATTCATCAATTGAATTTTCACTAAATAGATATATACGCATGTGAGGTTTGTACCTGCATAGTTTTGTGTTTGTTAATTAATGTTTAGAAAAGCCACTTTGAGAGTTAAACTTTAGTGTTGACGACAAGTTAGGTAGGGAAATCTATAAATTGAATTATTTGTCAGATTTTTCATTTATATCATTGCACATTTCTACAATTAGCCGTATAACCAAAATAACCTAGAATTCGAAAGGGATTTTGTATGTTGCACATCAAATAATGAGAATATTTTCTGAAAATTATAAGTATCAAACATAATGGAAGAAATATGACTATTGTGTAATTTTACATCATTATTTTCATGTTGTTTTTTCATCATAGAGAGAAATATTTTCACACTCCTTGTGTATTTATTTTGTTCTTAACTCATCACGGTAGGGAAATTAAACAAAAATAAATTATAATTAACGTAGCCTTTCTGAAGTTTTATCAGCCCAACTTTTTTAATGAGTATGCTTGATGCAGCAATTGCACAAACACGAATGTTATATGGTATACCATGAAAGTGAAATTTTATGAAAAGCATATAATTAGTTACCATTGGAGTAATTAGGTAAGGCCCAGGGTGTCCCCCCGCCAGAATGGTACTGCTCCCCCCCCCCCCTCAGGAAATTATGAAAATTCCGAAAAAAACATTCAATAACTCGTACAATCTTAGGCTTAATTGAATTGAATCCGTTCGGATCGGAATCGAAGTGACTTTAACGAGTTCTTTTCTTCAAGAAACCTTATTAATAACTTTTTAAATTTTCGTAAAGCTTGCCTTGATTCCACTGAATTTTGACAAAGGCGTGATCCGTAGGAGAAATCATGTAGAACTATTTTGAGAGTTTGTGCGGAAATTTTAATTGACAAATTTTGATATCAATGAAATTTTGAAAATTTCGTAAAACTTTGCTTAATTACCGGAAAAAGCTTTTTTAAGCTTGTCGTGTCCCAAAAGCAATCAACAATAAAACAATTAAAAACACTCGAATTACTCATATTGTATAGAATTCTTTTATTCTACTTGGTCAAGGTGCTTGTACCTTGATGTAATGGCTGCGTTAACGGTGCTTGTACCGCAACGCCAAAAGATTGTAAAGAATTCTACGTTGAATTTCGTGCTGCTTAGTCAAGGTGCTTGTACCTAGACTTTACCAATATGGTATGTTAACGGTGCTTGTACCGCAACGCCAATTCGAAATCGAAACTACGTAGAATTTAGAATAAAACTTCTCACTTGATGATTGAAACGAGACTAACCAATTATATTTTCATAAAACTTAATTTATAACACAACAAAAATGTTTACTAAGCTAGTTTCTTTTTTTTTGCAAATAATAAGAATGAGAATCTCACACAAATTCGGATTCCCATGCATGCCTTCATAATATGACACAAATGTGTATATCGTATTTCGTCTGGTGGCGACGGGCACATGTGCCTACTCAGCATAATTTGCGTGAGATTCCCATTCGGTGAGAATGAAAAAATGAAATATGAATTTGTATTTTTTTCATATGTATGTAGGTAGGTATATTTATTTTCATATATTGAATTTCTAATTGCTATATCTATATGATGATATATGATTAATCTATAATGTATTAAAGTCTGAACATCCTCCCCCGCGTTGAACGGTTTGTTCAACTACTCGTCCAAGTGGACCTCTACGGTGAAGCTCTCGCGTCTATTTTTGCGGGGAAGCGGCGTCGGCTTGGTCTTATTGTTCTCCCAAAGATTCGCTCGATGTCTCCAAATTAAGTACAATACTATCACGAGTATGCAGAATAGGCCAATGTACCCAATGGTGTACTGATGTATGTCATGGGGCTGAATTCGGTACGGCAGCTCGTGAAGTTGTTGTAAGGTGATTTGCCTTTGCAATGCTTCAAGTTCCTCAAGGTTGGATTGAAGGGTGTGCGTCTTCTGGGATAGAGGTGTTATCTTTTCAGGATTAATGAAGTCTATCAAGTTTCCACTTGGAGTAAAGGATGTTCTTGAATTGGTCGGATATGTATTGTGTCCTTGGATTGTTATGAACTCTTGTTTAATTGTGCAATGCCCTTGAAGTGTAAGAATTCCGGAGCCCACTAGCGTGGCTTGCGTGACATTTGTTCCACAGACGATGTTTATTATTGTTTTCTCCTTAACAGCATATATCCATTGATTGGGATTGTAAAGCTGTATCCATTGTTGTTTGCCTTCAATGGTCATAAATTGACAACTTGGTGACTGAGGCTTATGGTTGATAAATTCTATTTCACACGTACTAATGTTGGCTCCCTTTCCATAAATTGGATGCCTCTGTTTGCACATGTGGTTTGCTTCTTCTGTGAGAACACAAGAGTATAATTCTTGTTCGGTCAGTGGATAATATTGATCCCGATGTAAGTTGATGACCAAGAAATGTGAAGATGGTTTGATTGCCACAAATGTCTCGTTGATTAATACTGGTATTGGAATGATTCTGAATAATTCAAAATCTTCTGCAGCCAATAAAGGTAGCTTCAGCCTAAAGATGACATGATGTGCGACCGTACGACCTTCTATAGTCAAGAGGTTATAAAGGTTGGCTATGTTGTCTTGTGAAATCGGTAGCCTTAGCGATGAAGCTAGATGTGTCTTGATAGTAATTATCTCATGTGTTAGTTGTTGTGGCGACAGTAGTTCTGCGCTTACCCTTCCCTGATGAGTGTTGGTAATAACGTCTAGTATTGAGGATTGAGCTCTTTGAAAATTGGTGTTGATCAGCAATAGCTGTATGGATAATGACGCGAAGAGTTGTGCTATCTTTTCTTGATACAATTCCTCAGTGATGTTATTTATTCGATTCGCTGTTTGAAGGACGTGGGCTTCTAGCTCTTGAAAGTGTTTATTATTCATCTCTTGAGTTTTTCTTATGATATTTACTGTCGAATCTATGATAGACGTTTGGTTTCTTAGAAGCTGTAGTAAGTGACCTTCATTTTGGTTAATGTTTTCAATAGTCTGAGACATCTTCTCAGCGTATTCTGAATCTAATACTCCGAATAGTGCATTTGCCACATTTCCTACGATATTGAGAGCACCTCGCTTATTTCTACTTGCTCCAGATTGAAGTAGCTCATTGCTGTCTGTTAATTCTTCAAAGACGTGTTGAAATTGGCTAATGATTCTCGAGCATGGGCCCTTGTCGACCAGCAGTTTACACATGCTTTTCAAAATAGCAGTTCCGTTTCGGAGCATTTCGTATTCAGCCCAATATGGTCGTAAGTCATAATAGACCACCAAATGCCATTCGTTTGCGATTATATTTGCTGCTCCCAGGTTTTCAAAATAAATTCCCGGCTGGGAATTGAATGGCGCGATTTCGACCGGTGAGCTCCTGATCATAGGTAGGATCATGCAGGTCAATAGTAGTGTCGTGATGGTGGAGATTGGAGAGCACTTTCGTTTATTTTTTGGGGGTGCATCTTTTTCTTGTCTAACCTCTTCGGCATTAGTCGAAGTTGATTGACCGACTTCGTTGTGTCTCAGATTTGTGCGCTCAACTTCAGGATTGGCAGAGTTGCCCTTCTCCTGCATTTCCTCTGTTATGGGGAGTGGTGATAGTTTGTGAATAGGTCTACGGAACACATTTGTTGCCGTTCGAACGTCTGCCACTCTCACTAGTCCATCTTCTCCCTTATGAATTTTAATGATTCGTCCAAGTGGCCACTTCATAACTGGGACATTATCTTCCTTAATGATAACCATTGTTCCGGGCTTGACATTCTCAGATTTCCTTTTCCACTTCTGTCGTTGTTGTAGCTCATTCAGGTATTCCCTTGACCAGCGTTGCCAGAACTCATTTTTGATGTGTGCCAGTAATTTCCATCTTGTAAGCATGTCTACCTTCATGGACTGAGCCTCTGGATTAACTGGGTTAGTAAGGGGCTCGCCGACAAGGAAGTGACCAGGCGTTAGTGCGGTCAGATCATTTGGATTCGAGGACATCTGTGTTAAAGGCCTTGAACTTAGAATGGCTTCTATCTCAATTATTACGGTTTCCAATTCTTCATATGTTAATGATGCAGAACCCATTGATCGGTGTAATAAATGTTTAGCTGACTTCACTGCAGCTTCCCAGAGGCCGCCAAAGTGAGGGGCTCGTGGCGGTATAAAGTGGAAATCAATACCCTTCGCACTACAAGTGTTCATGATTAGTTCTTTCGAATTGTGGGAGTGGATGACTGTGTTTAGTTCTGATAGCTGGTTCTTAGCCCCGATGAAATTAGTTGCATTATCGCAATAAAGATTCTTGCAGTGTCCTCGTCTTGCTATAAAACGCTTAATTGCTCCGATGAAGGCGTAGGCCGATAAGTCTGTCACTAATTCAAGATGAGTGGCCTTGGTCGCAAAGCAACAGAAAACCGCTATGTATGATTTTAGCGGCCGCTTTCCTCTTATTTTAAGGTGAGTCCAAATGGGGCCACAAAAATCAACTCCGGCATTCATAAAAGGTCGTGCTGGCTGCACTCTAGTTGCTGGTAGGTTGCCCATTATTTGTGTCATCAACCTTGGTTTAGCTCGTGCACAACGTACGCATCGTTGAACCACAGACCGGGCAATGGTTTTACCCTTCATGGGCCAGAATCTTTGTCTGGTTGCTGCAAGGAGTGTCTGTGGGCCGCAATGCAAATTGTCCATGTGCAGATCCGTCATTATAAGCTTCGTGAACGGATGGGAGTATGGAAGTAGGATTGGGTGCTTCGCATCGTAAGATAATGTCGATGCTTGCAACCGTCCTCCGACTCTAATAATTCCTCTTTCATCGATGAAGGGAGCGAGACTATTTAATGAACTATTCTTGCTAACTTCTCCGTACCGTAGTAGTTGTGTAGAATCTTCCTTGAATTCATATTGCTGCATTTGTTTAACTATGATGATGAGGGCCTCTTGTAGTTCGAATGTTGTAAGCACTGTTGGGTTGAAACGAGAGCTTTGTAGATAACGGATTTTCATCTTGGTTATGAAGCGCAGCATATATGCGACTATCCGTTGCAATTTCTTAAATGAGTTCTTATGATCGATCGTATCGATGAAATTCACTGCTTCCTCCGAAGCAACTAAGGATAATTTTATCCCCTTTCTTTCCAGTCTCTGATCAATGCTGTTTGTGTCAATTGTGTGTGACACTGGCCAGGTGGACTCAGCACTATGTAGAAAGAGGGGTCCATAGAACCAAATATTGCACGTTTCCAATCTTTTTGGTGATGTGCCCCGCGACAACACGTCAGCCGGATTTTCCCGTGAACTGACATGTCCCCACTGTTGTATTGTAGTTAGTTCTTGGATGGCTGATACTCTATTAGCCACAAATGTATGAAATGATGCTGAGGGAGCACTGAGCCAATTAAGCACGATTTCTGAATCTGTCCATAAGAACGTAGGTTTGTCTCTTAAGCCCAAGTCTGTCTTGATGCGATCTGTCAACTCTGCCGCAAGCTTGGCTGCACATAATTCCAAACGTGGTAGTGTTGTCTGTTTAAGCGGTGCGACTCTTGACTTGGCACAAAGCAATCTTACACTTATGATATTGTCCTTACTCACAGATCTGATATATATCGCGGCACCATATGCCTTCTCAGATGCGTCTGCGAAAGCATGTATTTGCATTGAGCTGGATGATGTATGGTAGAGAACATGTCTTGGAAATTTTATGTTTTCTAATGATTTCAAATCTTCACAGAATCTAATCCACTCTGTGTGGAGTTCTTGCGGCAAGGCAGCATCCCAATCGATCTTAAGAGCCCACAGCTTTTGAAGGAACATTTTGGCAACAACTACTACTGGTGCCATGAAGCCAAGGGGATCAAACAAGTGTGCTATGTCTGAATATGCCCTCCTCTTTGTAACTTTGGATGTATTGTTCCACGATGTTTTTATCGAAAATGAATCTGTTTTAGGCAGCCAAGTGAGCCCTAAGGTTTTTATGTGATCCTCAGTTCCATCGTTAAAATCAAGCTCTAGCTCTATGTCCTCTTTGGGAAGATCCTGGATTAGACGGGAATGGTTTGCACACCATTTCCTTAGTTTGAATCCCGCCGTTTGAAGTAGTGAGTTCAGTTGCGTCTGTGCTTCAACCGCTGTAGTTAAGCTATTTGATCCAGCCATGACATCATCCACGTAAAAGTTAGATGTTAACATTTCGGTGGCAAGTGGGTATTTCTCTGATTCCTCTTTTGCTAGCCTCTGCAAGCATTTGATAGCCAAATACGGAGCAGAGGTAGTTCCATATGTTACTGTGTTGAGCTTGTAACATTTGAGCTTCTGAGCAGGGTCACTCCTCCATAAAACCAACTGATACTTCTGGTCGCTATTGTGCACCAATATCTGCCGATACATTTTTTCGATATCAGCGGTAAATACGTATCTGGGAAATCGAAAGCGAAGAAGCACAGAGAACAAATCATCTTGGATTTTTGGTCCAGTGCACAAAATATCATTCAGTGATAAATTTGAAGATGTTTTGGCGGATGCGTCGAAAACGACTCTCAATTTTGTGGTACTACTCTCCGGTTTAACGACGCAATGATGTGGCAGAAAATAGTGGGGCTTATCAATTGTCTTAATATCAATTTCTTGCATGTGGCCGAGTCGAATGTATTCGCTCAGGAAATCGATGTATTGTAGTTTGATATCTTGGTGTTTAGCGAACTTTCTCTCTAATGATGAGAAACGCTGTAGCGCAAGATCTTTTGACTCACCTAACTTGCTCGGATCACCCTTGAATGGAAGCTTGACAATAAAACGCCCATCAGGATTTCTTGTAGTGGTTTGATTGAAGTGATTCTCACAGTATTTTTCTGCTGTGGTAAATCTGGTTTCTGATGGCTGAACTTCTTCCAATTTCCAGAATTTTTCCACTTGCTGGTCAAATCTTTCATCTTCACTACATATGCCACACGTCGCATTTGGTTGAGATATGTCGTTTATCTTTCCACCTACTATCCATCCAAGTACTGAATTTTGTAGTGTAGGTAGATGGTCTCCAAGCTTTATTTGTCCAACAGACAATAGTTGAAAATAGACTTCTCCTCCAATTAAGAAGTCTATACGCCCAGGACGATTAAAGTGTGGATCCGCTAATTGGATGTTGCTCGGTATTGGCCATGTTGCTGTATTTAAAGTACGAGTTGGCTGATATGATGTGATTTCTGGCAAAACGAAGGCTTCCAATCTGGTATTGAAGCCATTCACTCTAGATTCTATTGAAATGTTGATTCTTTTTTGGGCTTGCTGTTTTCCTTGGCCAATTCCCATTATGTCCATTAGTTCAGGAACTTGTGCTAATCCTAATTTTTTGGCGAGTCTCTCAGTTATGAAATTTAGCTGAGAGCCTGAGTCCAACAGAGCTCTACATTCTACGCTTGAACCTTCATTGTTTACGAGTTTTATTACCACTGTGCCCAAAAGGACATAGCCTCTTTGCAGTTGAGTGCTGCGTGCTGATAATGCAGAGGAATGATCTGCACTTGCTGATGAGTGGTCGAGGTGATCTTCTGGGTGTTTTTGCTTCATCGACGAGGTTTGTTGAATGCTGCTGCCTACTTGTTGAATTGAATTTGCTCGATTTAATGAGATATTTTCTATATGGAGCAAGGTATTGTGTTTTCTAGCACACTTTAAGCAGCCTCGTGAAATACACCTTGATACTGGGTGCCCAGTTTTAAGGCAGTTGATGCATATACTGGCCCTTTTGACAAGGTTCAAGCGATTGGTTGGTGTCAGCTGAAGAAATTTTTGACACGCGAAGAGCTTGTGATCTCCCTTGCAGCAGGCGCATGTCGACATAGGAATGGCTATTGA
The DNA here is from genome assembly GCA_963924295.1 of Dioctria rufipes. Taxonomy (NCBI): domain Eukaryota; kingdom Metazoa; phylum Arthropoda; class Insecta; order Diptera; family Asilidae; genus Dioctria; species Dioctria rufipes. Next base: position 205,215,870 of record OZ002740.1, read on the forward strand.
GCTCAATGCTTTTGCTGCACCTGACCTTCTATGTTGTTCGTCTAATCCTTTCGCCTTGTTGCCCAGAGCCTCAAGTGATTGGAACCGATTCTCTAAAAATTTGAGGAATTCGGTTGTTGATTGCAACTTTTTAGGTTGGGATAGTGTATGCTCGTATAGCCCATGTGTTGTTCTGTCAAGTTTCTTGATCAGTAGATGTAATAATAGCGGGTCCCAGCTGCTTGTATCAACGCTAAGATTGTCAAGTCCAAATAGGCATTCTTGAGTTGTATCATGTAATGACTTGATACCTGATACACTTTCTGTAGTTAAAGTAGGCTGAGATAACATCTTGTTCAGAAGTGATGTTACAAGAAGCCTAGTATTGTTGTAGCGATCCTGGAGCATTTTCCATGCTGCGGTATAGTTATCTTCTGATAAGCTCAAGTGCCGAACTAATTTTTCTGCCTCTCCACAGAGATTCATTTTAAGGTACCACATCTTTTGACAGTCTCCCATAGGTTGTTCGTGTACCATCTGGGAGAATAAATCATAGAACTGCCGCCATTTCAGGTAATCGCCATCAAACTTAGGGAGCGTGATCTTTGGTAGTTTTACTGTCGGGCTGCTGCTTGACATAACCCTTGATGGTTGAGGATGGTATTTATCCAATTCTCCAGATAGAGTGATTAGCATGTCTTGAACCTGCTCCTCCAATTGGAAATACTCCTCAATATTGTAGCCCGCCTTGAGAGGCTCTCCGGTGATCTCCCATATGTCATGATGAAGTGTCTCGATTCTTGACCAATAATGATTGACGGTCTTCATCTTTACTTCACAAAAATATTTAGAACAGTCATGCAAACCGATCTCAATTCCTTTTAAGAGGCGGCGTAGGGACTCTATAACTGATTCTTGTATTCTAATCAGTTTGCTTATTTCATCCTTCGGATTTCTGTTTACATCTCGTGCCTGAACATCGCCTTCCCCCATATCATTCACTGGATCAGCTTGTTTTGTTGTAGGCTGAGGTGTTTCAATGGAGATTTGTTCTGCGTTTGTATCTTCTTCAGGCAGTTTCTTCTCTGGTTTTTCACCTTCTTGGTTTGAGGTGGTTAGGCTTGCAATATGCGTTTGTATTTTGCTGCGATGGGCCTGATAGATGTTTTGCATCGCCTCGTAATAGCCGTTTGCATAATATGGATGGCCTAAATCTTTGCTATGATCAGTGCGGATTTCATTGTCCGTATCTTCGAATGTATTCCACAGCTCATCTAGTTGACGAATTCTTTCCTTGCAGTACTGAAGGTGCCTCCTGCTTGGGCCGTCCTTAATGTAATTGTCTATTGCTCGTTCAATTTCTGATCCTGTCGCCTTCTGCCTTTTTGCGAGCTTCTCCATGTTGCTATTTCTGATATGCGTCACAAGTCGTAAACCTGGATCACGTCGGGGTCACCAAACAATGTATAGAATTCTTTTATTCTACTTGGTCAAGGTGCTTGTACCTTGATGTAATGGCTGCGTTAACGGTGCTTGTACCGCAACGCCAAAAGATTGTAAAGAATTCTACGTTGAATTTCGTGCTGCTTAGTCAAGGTGCTTGTACCTAGACTTTACCAATATGGTATGTTAACGGTGCTTGTACCGCAACGCCAATTCGAAATCGAAACTACGTAGAATTTAGAATAAAACTTCTCACTTGATGATTGAAACGAGACTAACCAATTATATTTTCATAAAACTTAATTTATAACACAACAAAAATGTTTACTAAGCTAGTTTCTTTTTTTTTGCAAATAATAAGAATGAGAATCTCACACAAATTCGGATTCCCATGCATGCCTTCATAATATGACACAAATGTGTATATCGTATTTCGTCTGGTGGCGACGGGCACATGTGCCTACTCAGCATAATTTGCGTGAGATTCCCATTCGGTGAGAATGAAAAAATGAAATATGAATTTGTATTTTTTTCATATGTATGTAGGTAGGTATATTTATTTTCATATATTGAATTTCTAATTGCTATATCTATATGATGATATATGATTAATCTATAATGTATTAAAGTCTGAACACATATATAAATCTCTATTTTAATCAATATTGATTTATCTTAATACATAATTCACGCAATTCTAACCCGAACCGAACGGTAACTTGACACCTTAAAACAAAAGTTAACTCGCGACTAAACAATTAACTACGACGATGACTGAAACTAACGGCACTCGCCAGACCAGTCATTGGTCTTTTATGTCCGATAGTCGGAAGTAAACTTTCTTTGCTCACAACGCGGATGTAAACAAACGACAACAACCTTGTCGTTTTTTCTACCGGTTGCAGCACCTGAGTCGCTTAGTAGTAAACAATCGCTTTACATAACAATTACCATGCGAGGTTAATTATTATTGTAATCATCGATTGCTCCACTAAGCGCTCATCGCAGCCAGCTGTTGGGCTAATCAGCGAAATAACCGACAGTTGCAGAATAATACCATGCGAGGTTACTGTTTAGCAATTGCTAATTATTTAACTAAAATGCGCCTTTGGCTGCTGGAAGAATCTTCCGTATATTGGGCCATAACATCCCTTCCCCCTTAGAAAAACTAGTTTCCGCAGGGAACTAGATCTGGAGAGTGCAATAGTCTTAAAAATTGAAAATGTTTTTGGTCTCCGTTCGGTTCAGATTGTTTTACATTTTTCTTACATATCAATATAAATCTTCTGATTTATCTTTTCTTAAATTTTTATCATTTTGCATTGTTTTTCTTTCTTACCACCTGTATGCTATCTTTTTTTTTGTTTACACTTATTTATTTTCACTAATAATTTTATAGTTTATCTGCTTAACTCTTTTTAACATATATTTATTTCCTTATATATATATATTTTTTTCTTTGTCTTCATGCTTATCTCTAATTTATGAATTTTTTCTTTCAAAATTAACACATTTTTTTTTTCTTCATGTGTATCTTTACTTTATGAAATTTTTCTATCACAACTAACATATTTTCCCAATAACTATGTACTTTTCCAATGCTTTAATCATTTTCTTTAACTAAATTTACATGATTAAAACAAATATTCTTAATTAATTCACATGCATTTTAAAAATATACAACGTATTTATTGTCTGTCTAATAACAAAAATAACAAAAAATACAAGTTTTTTTTTTACAAGTGTTTATAGCACTTACATATAATAAAATTACTTATACAAAAATTCTATCTAAGGGTATACTTTCAATGGGTGCCCCAAACTTCTCTAATTACAATACTATGGCTACTCTAATTCTACCATCTGCTTTCCGATGAGGGTAATTTTACTGTTTGCAGGTTTGTTGTTCTTGACATGATGACTATATACTGGCCTCTGCTAGCTTGGATAACCTCTGGCTTATTGACCCTTTTGATGGTTTTCTGATGAAGGCTCGCACTATTTACTTTTATAACGTTTCAAACGGTACACTATTCCTGATAATGCTGCTGGCACTTGTCTTGGGGACAGGATAGCTTTCCGTTGTAGACGTAGTGACTATTCGATTCCGTTTGTACACATACTACCGGTAGCTCTGCGTTCTACATGTACTGACTTTTGGGATGGCTTTCCGTTAGACACGTACAGACTATTGCTTTCAGTCTATTACACGAACTACCGATAACCCTCCATTTTTCACGTACTTGCTTTATAGGCAGGGGTGGAGGTGAAGTAGGATTTTATAGGTCTCCCGGCAGGTCAGTTCAACATGCTAGAAATTTTGTAGGAAATTTTGGCTAGGCGGATCAAGGCGTCTAGTGAATTGATATCGCCCTACTTATAATATCCGTTCAAAAAGCTATTGTGAATCATACGAAGGAAAATTTCATCTAGAAAACTTTATACATAGTTCTATTAATGTCTAGCCATGTACAGGTTCGTTACAAGTGAAAAAGTTTTTTATTCTTTGTCATTTGTTACATTTCACCTTACTTGATTGAAAGGTCAATGGCGACGAAATCAGGATGTCATCTGAAAAGTGCTTCAATTAAAATTTAAAAAGAAACCATTCATGTTTTAAAAGGGATTAAATCCACCAGTATATAAACGAATTTGAAAAGCAAAGTGGAGAAATTTTTGGTAGTAAACACCCCTCAGGGATTGAGCGAAATTCCAGTATGCCACATACATACCTGCATCCATACATATATATATTTTGATTCATCCTTTAAGCTGAAAATGTGGCAAAATTTGGCGGCCTAATGACTTCATATTTCGATCATTCATCAATTGAATTTTCACTAAATAGATATATACGCATGTGAGGTTTGTACCTGCATAGTTTTGTGTTTGTTAATTAATGTTTAGAAAAGCCACTTTGAGAGTTAAACTTTAGTGTTGACGACAAGTTAGGTAGGGAAATCTATAAATTGAATTATTTGTCAGATTTTTCATTTATATCATTGCACATTTCTACAATTAGCCGTATAACCAAAATAACCTAGAATTCGAAAGGGATTTTGTATGTTGCACATCAAATAATGAGAATATTTTCTGAAAATTATAAGTATCAAACATAATGGAAGAAATATGACTATTGTGTAATTTTACATCATTATTTTCATGTTGTTTTTTCATCATAGAGAGAAATATTTTCACACTCCTTGTGTATTTATTTTGTTCTTAACTCATCACGGTAGGGAAATTAAACAAAAATAAATTATAATTAACGTAGCCTTTCTGAAGTTTTATCAGCCCAACTTTTTTAATGAGTATGCTTGATGCAGCAATTGCACAAACACGAATGTTATATGGTATACCATGAAAGTGAAATTTTATGAAAAGCATATAATTAGTTACCATTGGAGTAATTAGGTAAGGCCCAGGGTGTCCCCCCGCCAGAATGGTACTGCTCCCCCCCCCTCAGGAAATTATGAAAATTCCGAAAAAAACATTCAATAACTCGTACAATCTTAGGCTTAATTGAATTGAATCCGTTCGGATCGGAATCGAAGTGACTTTAACGAGTTCTTTTCTTCAAGAAACCTTATTAATAACTTTTTAAATTTTCGTAAAGCTTGCCTTGATTCCACTGAATTTTGACAAAGGCGTGATCCGTAGGAGAAATCATGTAGAACTATTTTGAGAGTTTGTGCGGAAATTTTAATTGACAAATTTTGATATCAATGAAATTTTGAAAATTTCGTAAAACTTTGCTTAATTACCGGAAAAAGCTTTTTTAAGCTTGTCGTGTCCCAAAAGCAATCAACAATAAAACAATTAAAAACACTCGAATTACTCATATATAAATCTCTATTTTAATCAATATTGATTTATCTTAATACATAATTCACGCAATTCTAACCCGAACCGAACGGTAACTTGACACCTTAAAACAAAAGTTAACTCGCGACTAAACAATTAACTACGACGATGACTGAAACTAACGGCACTCGCCAGACCAGTCATTGGTCTTTTATGTCCGATAGTCGGAAGTAAACTTTCTTTGCTCACAACGCGGATGTAAACAAACGACAACAACCTTGTCGTTTTTTCTACCGGTTGCAGCACCTGAGTCGCTTAGTAGTAAACAATCGCTTTACATAACAATTACCATGCGAGGTTAATTATTATTGTAATCATCGATTGCTCCACTAAGCGCTCATCGCAGCCAGCTGTTGGGCTAATCAGCGAAATAACCGACAGTTGCAGAATAATACCATGCGAGGTTACTGTTTAGCAATTGCTAATTATTTAACTAAAATGCGCCTTTCGCTGCTGGAAGAATCTTCCGTATATTGGGCCATAACATCCCTCCCCCCTTAGAAAAACTAGTTTCCGCAGGGAACTAGATCTGGAGAGTGCAATAGTCTTAAAAATTGAAAATGTTTTTGGTCTCCGTTCGGTTCAGATTGTTTTACATTTTTCTTACATATCAATATAAATCTTCTGATTTATCTTTTCTTAAATTTTTATCATTTTGCATTGTTTTTCTTTCTTACCACCTGTATGCTATCTTTTTTTTTGTTTACACTTATTTATTTTCACTAATAATTTTATAGTTTATCTGCTTAACTCTTTTTAACATATATTTATTTCCTTATATATATATATTTTTTTCTTTGTCTTCATGCTTATCTCTAATTTATGAATTTTTTCTTTCAAAATTAACACATTTTTTTTTTCTTCATGTGTATCTTTACTTTATGAAATTTTTCTATCACAACTAACATATTTTCCCAATAACTATGTACTTTTCCAATGCTTTAATCATTTTCTTTAACTAAATTTACATGATTAAAACAAATATTCTTAATTAATTCACATGCATTTTAAAAATATACAACGTATTTATTGTCTGTCTAATAACAAAAATAACAAAAAATACAAGTTTTTTTTTACAAGTGTTTATAGCACTTACATATAATAAAATTACTTATACAAAAATTCTATCTAAGGGTATACTTTCAATGGGTGCCCCAAACTTCTCTAATTACAATACTATGGCTACTCTAATTCTACCATCTGCTTTCCGATGAGGGTAATTTTACTGTTTGCAGGTTTGTTGTTCTTGACATGATGACTATATACTGGCCTCTGCTAGCTTGGATAACCTCTGGCTTATTGACCCTTTTGATGGTTTTCTGATGAAGGCTCGCACTTTTTACTTTTATAACGTTTCAAACGGTACACTATTCCTGATAATGCTGCTGGCACTTGATCACCTTTGAATTTCAAATACGATTTTACGCTGAAATGCTACTTTATCCCATTAATTATTTGGTAAGAGTAATTTCATCTACATTGCATTTCTGGAAACCATTACATCAGTTTGTAGCTTTTAAGATGTGATCATCATAGAACGTATGACCATTTCTCTTTACAGGCGCTTTTTCTATTTCATTTCAAGAAACATCTCAATGGAAATCGTTGCTCTGAGGGTCGGTGGTAGGACGGACTCTTCAAAACGGTTTTTTTTTTTTTTTAAGAAAAAAGTTTCTTTTAAGTACGATGGAGTTCTCTCAATTATATTGAGAGTCCACGTGTACTTAAAGATTTGTTTTTTTTTTTATATCTCATATAGTACGGTATATATATATGTTAGAAAGTACACCATATTACAGACCTCTTAACACAAAATTATGCGGTAGTAGTTCCGTCAGATTTCGTAATTTTAGCTTTTCCAATAAATGTTTATCTAAGATGTAGCTGTATTTTCGGGCCTTCTCACTGTTGCTCCAAGTTCGGCATCCAGATCATTTCTGTGGAATTCATCTACGGTTACCTTGTGCATGTCTAACGCAAATCTTTATGGTTGCGGAGTTTGTGTCTTCTTTTAAGTGCAGCATTTTCCGTGTGGGCAGGATAGCTCAATGTATGGTGTATAAATTAACTTTCCCACGGTGCTCGAAAAACACTCCTGTATGGCTTGATACTATATCCTGCCTTCTCTGTCTCCCGCAAGGTGAAGAGTGCAAAAATTACCGTAATTACCGCTTTCCTGGCGAAAAACTAAACCCTATACTTATATGATACTAATCTATGGCAACCCTTTTATTCTCCTTAAACAGATGTGTTTTTTTTACTTTAGAAATCTTTACTTTTGTTCTGTATTGTACTTCAAACCTTTATCTTTTCATTCTTGTCTCCTTTATAACTATCTTTCTTTAACTCCTATTTTTTAAAAACTTTTAAATTTTTACCATATCTTCTCTGTAAATCTTATATTTCTTGTAAATTTTCAATCTTTTCTTAACTCTTATTTTTAACAACCTCTTAATTGCTTTTCAACATTGTTAACATATTGTTTTTCTTTAGTTTTTATCTTTCTTGAACCTACTTTTTAGTTTTCCATCTCTAACTTTAAACATTTATTTATTATCTTAATACATTTCTTATTCTTCTAACTTTTCCTTTCTATTTCATGTCGAGTAATATTTTGTTTTTTTTATAGATATTCTCTTTCTTTTAGATCTCATTTTTTTTCTTTTAAATTTCTCTTTACTTCAAAATCTCTATTTCTTCCTTTTTTATTCAATTTAATTCTTTTTAAATCTCAATTTTTCTTTTTTCTTATTCTGGTTATTATTTAAGTAATTAAATAACTCTTTTTCCTAATCTTTCTTTATTTTAAATTTTCAAATTTCCATTATTCACTTGCTCTCTGTTTTTTTTTTTTTTTGTTAAAGACGTTCGTACCTTTTATTTTATAGATTTACTTTACATCCTTTCCATATTTTCCTGTCCATATCAAGCTCCGCTCATCGAATTTCTCCTGAAATTAAAGGGAATTTGTTGGACACGTAAATCAGCCTCAAAGATGTAAAGTGTACTTGACCGGGAGGTTCCAGGGGGATGAATAGGTGGTGGCAATTTTAGTTCAATATCCTGTCTTAAAATCATAGCGGTATCTTGAATTAGAGGCCTGCAGAATGCGACGGAATTCTTTTTGCGAAGAAAGTCAGCTATATAGCTTGCTGTACTACTGTTATCGTCAATAATTTCTCCAATATAGTATTTATTACGAGCTTTACAGTTAAATTTTACCAGGACAAAATCGCCACATTTGATAGAATCGTCGTCACAAACCATAAACTGCATCACTGCGTTGCTATCATCGAAATCATATCCTCGTGTTGCTCTTCGTCAAAGGCTCCAGTCGTCTTATCTGTGTCCGCAACGCTGAATGATCCTGATGAATCCGACGACTCCAATGTAATGGTTTTTTTAATTTTTTTCGCTGCAAGTTTCCTTTCAGCTGTTTTTTTTTAATCGATCGTTGTGTTTCAAGTTCAACTATGCGATCTTTCTCTGGAGTGTCAGTATACACCGGGATTTTCCCATCTTCTTAGATTTTGTTGCTGCAACTTTAGGAAGAGGACGCAATAACTCTGGGCTCATGAATTTATTATTCTCAATGGCGGAAGTTCCATCGCTATCACAACTTTCTCCAACTTCAGCTTGCTCGTTATCAACTTCTCCTCGCTCATTGAGGTTGTTGGTTTGCAATGAAACCTCATCTTCAGGAAAAATGTGCGTGTTTAATGGATAAATACCAGTGGCTCCAAAAGCTTTCTCAATATTTTCTCCAGTAAACGGTCGTAAAAATGGTGTTTTTGAAAGCTGTGCTATTTCATAAATAGTTATTACTTTTTGTGAATTATTTATCAAGTAATCAGCAAAAGAAGTTTTGCAGTAATTCTTAAATGGTCCAAAAATAGCAACGTCCAACGGCTGCAGTTTGTGGGAGGTGTGAGGCGGAAATGACAATAAGTGAACACCATTCTCTCTGCAAAACATAATCGCATCCAAACTGCAATGACTGTTATGGTTATCACATAATAGTAATATTGGCTCTTCCTTGAAACATTTACTGTGATACACGATATGCTTTAATACATCAACAAATAATTCACTCACCATGAATCCACTTTTAGAGCTCAAAGCAATGCACCCATTTACGCCACACATTAAATATTTGTCTACATTTCCTTTTCTTGGATAGATATATATTGGTGGAATGTAGTTACCCATCGCATTAATTATTCCTATGACAGTAACGAGAGATCCTCGCTCGGCTGATACAATTTGAGAAACAGATCGCTTGCCTTTTTCTGTAATTACTCTTGGTGATTGCAAGACAGTTGTAATTTCCGTCTCATCGAGATTGTAAATATCCCTGGCTTTGAATTTATACTTATTTAACAGACTGGTTAAATTTTCGAAAAATTCTGCGACAGCTATTTTATTAAAACCAGAAGCCCGCGCCATGCTAGTATTTTAGGTTTGCGAAGGCTTAACTTATTATTTCTTTTCATGAAGCCAATCTGCACTTTCAGAATTATTTGAGAACCATTGGGTGGGACATTTAATTTTATTTATTCGCGCATATTCGAATGCAAATTTTCTAGCAGCTGGATAAGTTAATCCGTATTTAAGCTGTGAGCACTTCCTGAAATATTCACCAAGCTCACTATCTTGAAGGGTATTAAAAATTTGGTTTGAAGCGAACTTGGATTTATATTTATATAACGCGTCGTCGCTTTGACCAAAATCGCTACCACCTGCTTTTTGGCTTCGTTTACGTTTAATGCGTGTGATAATTGTCGTCCTTTTTAAATTATACTTCAACGCAGCTGAAGTTGGCGTTTCTAGGTTTTGAAGGACATCTTGAATAGCAGATTTCATGGCTTTCTCCGAAATTTCACTGTTTTTGTACCGCGACAAATAAACTTAATTTGCCGCCTTGATGTTCACTGCAATAGGTAGGTATACCTTGCAGGTAAGTAAATTGGAAGTCCAGGTTCAAATACCTGTACTTTGTTGAAGTAAGCCCAGGTTCAAATACCTGTACTTGTAGTAAGTGTGCAACGGTACAAAGCCTATGCACAACGCTTGAAATTATAAATGCCGTAGCAGATTCACTTGGGTATAATTAAAAGTCGTTCTTAACTTGTAGAACAATACTACTACCTTTATCAAGTTCAAGTTTAAGTTCTTTATTTGCGCTAAAATATTTACACTTAACCTAACAATTCTTTTCTTATCTAAACCTTTTCCCTGATTATAATTCCTACGGGTTTTTCTTTGGCCCTGAGTTCATTTAATCTAGCTGAGTTTTCTTATTTTCTGAATACATGAATTACTAACTAACATATGACTTATTTCTAAACTACGGCTAGCGCTACCTAGTTATAATTAACAAAAGAAATATATTTCGAAAGTCTAATACTTAACTAACTTAAGTACTAGATACATAACTTCTAAATCAATCTCCAGGTTGCCTCTGCTTTCACATCCTAGTGCTGCTTAAAGCTTCCCTTATTCGGGTCTGGTCTTTGGCTAGTTCGCTGATATCCTGTCCTGCAGGCTACAATCCCCGTTCCTTCCTCCTCTCCTAGCCCCGGTAGCTGTCTCCTTTTTCCCTGAAAAAAAGTAAAAATTCCTTCGCGGTAGTATTTTCTATGACAGTTTAATATACAAAAAGGCGATAAATATTTGTTAGTCAGTAAGTGGGGGAAATTGGTTAGTTCTTGAACAATTGGATTTGTGTGATTGGAGATTTTGGCTACCTGCTTTTTCATTACCTCAACCATGTAGTCCTGTATCGGAGAAATACCAGCTTTCTCGTACAGGACCTGATTGCGATAATGCTTTCCACAGAACCTCCGATAGAGTCCAGTGCAGATTCGGAGCGTTTTCCTTTCGAATCTCGCAAGGATCTCCATATGTGTTGGCGATATCGTATGCCATATAGGAAACGAGTACGTTAATGTGGGCCTAATGAGCTGCTTGTACATCAGCAGTTTAGTGTTTAGGGTGAGACCATTCCTATCTCATTATAGGACTGGCCATGCTGAGTGCAAAGTTTGCTTTCCTAGCAACTGCCTTTGCGTGGGGGTTGAACTTAAAGCGTTAATTGAAGTTTATACCTAGGTATTTGGCGCACTTAGTGGGCTTTATCACTTCATTATTGATAGTGATTTCAATGTTTCTTGCGTTTTTGGATACGCCTCTGCGTGAACGTGCAGTTCTGATGCAGAGTAAGCTCGATTTAGGGACGTTGATCTTTATGCCCCATTTACGATAGTATTCGTAAAGCTTGGCAATGTGATCACCCACTTTCTTTGACGCCAATTTGGGAGATTTGGAGTGCGCATATGTTAATGAATCACCCGCGTAGAGAAGGGTTGTGACTCCTCCACTATTCTGCCGTTGGTCAAACGTGAACAGGTTGAAGAGAAAGGGCCCGAGTACTGAGCCTTGCGGGACTCCAGCTTTTATGTTCTTATACGCAGATGTACAATTTTTTATTTCCACAAAGAATTGTCTCTGGGAGAGGAAGCTATTTATCATCCGAATAAGGTTGGGTGGCAATTGAAATCCAATTAGTTTGGAGATTAGACCTTCTCTCCAGATGGAGTCGAAGGCCTTCTCAACATCAAGAAAACAGGCGACAGTATGAGTCTTTTTATTAAGAGCTTGGGTCACATCAGTGTGAAATTTTAATAGCGGGTGCAGAGTGGAGTGCATAGCTTTGAATCCAAATTGCTGATGCTGCTCCATCTCCTTCTCCATGCAAGTGTCATCTATATGTTGTTTCACTAACCTTTCCAGAAGTTTGCCCAAGTTGGAGATTAATGAAATTGGCCTGAATTCCGAGATGCTTTTAGAAGATGCCTTCTTCGGAATTGGTATTATCTTTGACACTTTCCAGCTATTGGGGAAGTAACAATTGTTTATACAATTGTTGAAAATTATTGTTAGCATTTCGATTGCCAACGGGGGTAACATCCGGATTATGAAGTTCGGTATACCATCAATTGTTGAAAATTATTGTTAGCATTTCGATTGCCAACGGGGGTAACATCCGGATTATGAAGTTCGGTATACCATCTGGGCCACTCGACTTTTTATTGTTGAGTGATCGAATAAGGGCGGCTAGATGTAGCGGGCTAGTGAATATTTGCTGGTCATTTGGATTTCCAGCTGGGTTTTCAAGGTTAAATTCTTGCACCGGTGAGGTGTTTTGTGCCTCAAAATTCTCCACTTCAGTTAGGACTTGCCTATGCAAGTTAGGGAGATGAGTTGGAGGGGAGCTTTTGAAGGTTGTTTTTCTGGGACTTGGGCTTTTCTGCTACATACTTTGTTGATTTCGCTAAAAGCTCGCGGACCCGGCTTTATAGTTTTCAACCTCTCGCGAAATTGTTCATCGACGAAGTTACGGGTTTGCTCGTCAATGATTGTCGACAGACACCTAATTTGAGAGAGTAAGGATGAATATTCCGGGTTCTGCGTATTCAGATTTCGCTGGTAAATTCTGTTCAGAATTTTCTTGAGCTTTTGTCTGTATTTGTACAGCTCTTGAATTCTGGGTGGAAGGTTTTTATACCTGTAGTTATTTGGCTGGTGCGTAGTGGAGAAAAACGCTATGTTGTCCTGAGTAGAAGTCGTCAGCAACTCAACAAAGAAGTCTATTTCTGTATTACATAGATTTATATGCTGATCTGGTAATAAATTGGGGAGTAGGCTATTCAGTCTATCCTGAAACTGTGGCCAGTCAACATTGGTTAGGGACGACATTGCTGGAGCAATAAGTGTGCTCGCAGAAAATTCCTTCTGCAGAGCAATTTTTAGTTCAACAGCCAAATGGTCAGAATCAGAGGTATGGGCTTGGCAGATAAAATTTTTGATTTGGGGGAGAATGTTTACGAGGTTGTCAGATACGAGGAAGAAGTTTAGAAAGGAGTTACCTCTGGGAAAGGTTGGAATATCCTGGGAGACAGTGACGAAGTTGTGGTTGTGGAGATTATCTTTTAACCATTTAGCCATGGTTGTTCCTACCAAGTTGGTCGAGGGATCGTTCCACAGGCTATGTTTAGCGTTAAAGTCGCCTCCAACAAGCATATATGTGAATTGTTTGGAAAATTCGTTCAACACATTCAGATCGCTACGTAATCGTTGGGCTGGGGTATGGCACGGAATATACAGCGAAACCAGAAGAAGACTTTCGCCGGAATCAAGATTTATTTTCAGAGATGTACTCTCGAAGTTAGGTTAGTGAAGTTGATCTGGGTGGGCTCGAAGTGTAGATTTTTCCTAATGAGGATAGCGGTGCCCCGCTTACCCTCACCTGCGTCATTCCTGAGTAGAGAATATTTTTCCAAAGACACTCTGTGCCTTGCTTTTAAATTTGTCTCTGAAAGAAACATGAAATGAGGACGATGTTTCTCCAGAAAGAGATTTAGGGAGACTCGTTTCCCGTGAGAAACAAGGGAGTTGACAATTTAAGCTTGAGTTCATAGTAAGGCCTTGGATGTGTTTGATGTGCCTTAGACTCAATGTCACGAATGTAATGGACCAATGTGCTCATTGCTAATCTTTACTTCTTAACTAATTTCACGACATCTTGGTTTTCATCTATAATGGTGAGATTGAAAACAGTATTATCTCGGTCAACTTCTGAGAGCTTTGATGTATTTGGGGCTGATAATTTTAAATTAGCCTCCTTCAATTTTTCATTAAGGTCGTTGCAGACCCCTTCAATTTCTTTGTAGTGGTTATTTTTAAAGTATAGATGATCACTATTACTCGGCTTAACCTTGATTAACCTTTCGTTAATGTTCGTGAACTTGATCCATAGTGACTCCAATTGATCTGATACCTTATTCAGATATTCTAGATTCCCGCGGGTCACACGTTGAGGGGTCCAGTGTTGAACGCCTGCAACAGGTCTTCTATTTTTCTTCCTATCTCGGATTGTTCAGAAGCTAATGTCTCCATGATGAGCACTTTATCGTCTTTAGAATCGTAGATGTGGTATATGCTGATCTCGTGGCGATCACGTCGGGGTCACCAAAATGTTTTTGTACCGCGACAAATAAACTTAATTTGCCGCCTTGATGTTCACTGCAATAGGTAGGTATACCTTGCAGGTGAGTAAATTGGATGTTCAGGTTCAAATACCTGTACTTTGTTGAAGTAAGCCCAGGTTCAAATACCTGTACTTGTAGTAAGTGTGCAACGGTACAAAACCTATGCACAACGCTTGAAATTATAAATGCCGTAGCAGATTCACTTGGGTATAATTAAAAGTCGTTCTTAACTTGTAGAACAATACTACTACCTTTATTTATATTTCTTCCGCTTATATATACAAAAAATCGTTCATTCAATGTTATTGCCTTTAGAAAAAACAAAATTGATTCGCTTGCATTCGCTTGCATAAAATTCTTTTCCGTGCAATGACTTACGTTAACATTAAAGCAACTTGAGTGTAATATAGCTTACGCTCGCATTAAATTTAAAATAAAATTTGACCAATATTATTTGCTATGAATAAAAATTTAAATCGATTGCGAAATAATTTGGATATGGAATTTTGTTTATGTCGAGCTTGTTAGGGTTCAATGAAATTGTATTAAGAAATAACATAAACAAAATTCTATAACCAATGTAAAGTTCATTAGATTTCAACATTCTCCCCCGCGTTGAATGCCCAATTCAACTATGATGCTGGTTGCGTCCGCAGCTTGAATTGATTCAATGATGTTGACCTGGGTGTGGGTATTGGTGCGCTGGGTTCCTTGCCTAGGCACCATCGGTGGGCTTGATGTTTCCATGTAAGATATCCTAGAATAGCGATGATAAATAACAATCCAAGTTATCCGATGACGAATTGATGAGCATCATGGGTCTGTAAAGGCTGCTAAGATTATTTTCGACTATTTTCTCTCCAAATCAATATCAGTTATTGCGTTTTTTGTGGTCCATACGTCTTCAGAGCCATGTAAAAATATTGGTCCGGAGAACCATAAGTTGCAATTTGGCAACCTCTCCGGTGGAACTCCTCGAGAGACTAGACCGGCAGGGTTCTCCTTTGATGGGACGTGCCTCCATTGATTAATGACTGTTAGTTCTTCAATAGCTGCCACACGATTTGCCACAAATGTATGATATGACGAGGACTCGGAATTCAGCCATGCAAGCAAAATCTCGGAATCTGTCCAAAAAAAGCATGGTTGATCATGCCAGTTTAAATCGGTCGTAATTCGTTGTACTAGTTGAGCAGCGAGTTTTGCAACACATAGTTCCAGGCGAGGTAACGTTGTAGTTTTGTTAGGAGCCACCTTTGATTTAGCCATAATAATTGTACTGCTATTGTACCATCTTGTCTCCTGGATCGTACATATACTGCAGTTCCATATGCCTTTTCTGAAGCGTCCGAGAAGGCGTGCAATTGTGTAGATTGTGGTATTCTTCCAGAGAATATATGCCTGGTATCTTAATATTATTTAGAACCTTCAATCTTTCACGAAATTTTAGCCATGCAGACTGAAGCTCGGTTGGCAGAGATGTATCCCAATCGAGTTTTATTCTCCATAGCCTTTGAAGGAAGATCTTTGCCGTTACTATGACTGGACTCATTACGCCGAGTGGATCAAATATATGTGCTGTGTCTGACAGGACTGTGCGTTTGGTCACCTTGGTTCCTTCTGGCCATAGAGTTTTGATACGAAATTCATCTGCTTTTGGTAGCCACATTAGTCCTAGGGTTTTTATTTGTCCCTCTTCTTCATCATACAGTTCTAGTTGAAGACCGACATTGTCTCTATGGATGTTTTGAAGTAGTTTGGTGTGGTTGGCACACCATTTTCGTAAATTGAAACCTGCTGATTTCAGAAGCTTTGTCAGTTGTTCCTGCATTTTGAGAGCTTCCACTAAGCTATTGGATCCCGTCATTATGTCGTCTACATAGAAGTCGCGTTTGAGTATCCTTGACCCAAGTGGAAATTGATCAGCTCCTTGCACTGATAGCTGTTGTACGCATTTAATTGCCAAATATGGTGCTGAAGTAGTTCCGTATGTGACAGTCTTAAGTTGGTACGATTTAATTGCTTCATTAGGATTATCTCTCCATAGAATCATTTGATATTTTCCGTCGTTTTCGTGCATTAAGACCTGACGGTACATTTTCTCTATGCCCGCCGTAAAGACGAATCATGGCATTCGAAACCTCAGAAGTATGGAAAAAAGATCATCTTGGAGCCTCGGGCCGGTACTTAGTAGCTCATTCAGGGCGATCATTGATGAGCTTTTGGTTGAACCATCATAAAATACTCTCAGTTTTGTTGTAGTGCTGTCGGGTTTTATCACACAGTGATGTTGTAAATAATAGTACGGCTTGGTGATGTTGTCTGGATTGACCTC
This sequence comes from Dioctria rufipes, assembly GCA_963924295.1. Classification (NCBI taxonomy): domain Eukaryota; kingdom Metazoa; phylum Arthropoda; class Insecta; order Diptera; family Asilidae; genus Dioctria; species Dioctria rufipes. The sequence goes on from OZ002740.1 coordinate 205,232,541, forward strand.
TTTCATATGTTCAAGTGTTGTAAGTATTCCTTCATAAAGGCCACGTATTGCTCCTTGATTTCTGGATTTTTACTGAATTTTCTTTCCAAGGAGAGAAATCGTTGTAAAGCAATGTCCCTGGATTCACCTAATTTACTTGGATGGTGTAAAAAAGGTAGTTTAACCACAAAGCGGCCTGACGAGTCCCTTTGTGTGGTCTGACTAAAATGAGATTCGCATTTAACTTCAGCGACAGTTAGACTTGAGCTTCTAAAACCTTTCAATTTTATCGTCAAGGGTGAGGTCTCCTTCATTACAGATGCCACATGTTGCTTGAGGTTGGTTGGTGCCTTGTATCCTTCCAGCGAAAACCCAACCAAAAACAGTGTTTTGCAGAGTTGGTAAATCGTCTCCAAGTTTTATTTGCCCAGTCGACAGGAGTTGATGGTAGAACTCCGCTCCGATCAAAGAAATCAATTTGACTGGGGCAACTAAAATTTGGATCGGCTAGCTGTATGTTTCCCGGGATGGGCCAGAAGTCCGTATTCAACGAATATGTTGGTTGATAAGAAGTTATTCTTGGTAATATAAAGGCTTCTACTCTGGTTGAGAATTCGGCCAATCGTGATTGCAATACTAAATTGACTCGATAGTTAGATTGCTGCTTGCCTTCAGCGATGTATTGGATGCTCATAGAATCTGGTGTTCCTTTTAAACCCATTTTTTTGAATAATCGTTCCGTTATAAAATTTAGTTGTGAACCAGAATCAAAATTGCCTTGCATTCTACATTATTGCCTTCATTATTTCTTAGCTTGATGATGACAGTGCTTAGCAGCACGTAACCTCTTAGATTCTGAGCTGTTTTGCTGCTAGGATTGTTGAGTTAATACCCTCTGCGTTATTATTGGTTGGTCCAGACATGTCTGCAGCGCGTTTCTTAGCGATTGATTGCCGTGGTTGTGTTGTAATTGATCCGTTGATGATATTATCCTTTCAGGGGTGTGAGATGATTTATTGGACTCTTCAATATGAACTAGCGTATTATGCTTTTTGGAGCATTTCAAGCAATTTCGCATAGAACACTTGATTGCTGAGTGTCCGTCTTTCATGTAATTGATGCATAAGTGGTTCCTTTTCAAGATTTGGTATCATGTAGCTGGCGCATGTGACAGAAATTCTTTACACAGATATAGTGGATGTTTCTGTTTGCACACAACACATTGTCTCCCATTAATTGTCGATACGAAAGAAGACGATTTTAACGAGTGACTGGATCGTTCTTGAATCGCGTGACGCTTATCTCTTCCTAATGCTTCTAGAGCTTGGAAGCGGCTCTCTAAGAATATTAAAAAATGCTTAATCGTTTGCAGTTCTCTTGGTGATTCCAATGATTGCTCGTACAATGTGTGTGTATTTTTGTCCAATTTCTTTGTAAGTATGTGAATGAGCAATGGATCCCATGATTCAATGGAGATCCCAAGGTTTTTTAAGGCAAGAATGCACTCATTTGTGTTGTCATGCAGTGCCTTGATTGCTGCAGCCCCTTCGGTTTAAATGATTGGCTATGATAGAAATTTGTTGATTAATGCTGTCACCAATAGTCGTTTGTTACTATATCGATTTTTTAATATGTTCCATGCCGTTTCATAATTTCCATCTGACATTGACAAATGATGTATTAACGCTTTTGCTTCACCAGTTAAGTTGGAAACCAGGTAAAACATCTTTTGTGCGTTGCTGATGGGATAATTATGAATCAGTTGGATGTATAAGTCATGGAATTGTGTCCACCTTAGGTAGTTGCCATCAAAATTGGGAAGCGTTATCTTGGGCAATTTTATTGCTGTACCAAGACCAGATGTATTCTGAGGGGAGGATGATGCAGAGTCCTGCAAGTTCCGTAATTGTTGTTGCAGCGATATGATGGTGTCTTGAACCCAGTCAACAACTTCAAAATAGAATTCTGTCTTATATCCACAAGGCTCTTCACTCGAAACAGATTCCCATATAACCTGATTATTTTGGGTGATATCTGCCCAATTGGTTTGAAGCAATTTAAGCTTGAGTTCATAGTAAGGCCTTGGATGTGTTTGATGTGCCTTAGACTCAATGTCACGAATGTAATGGACCAATGTGCTCATTGCTGATCTTTGCTTCTTAACTAATTTAATGACATCTTGGTTTTCATCTATAATGGTGAGATTGAAAACAGTATTATCTCGGTCAACTTCTGAGAGCTTTGATGTATTTGGGGCTGATAATTTTAATTTAGCCTCCTTAAATTTTTCCTTAAGGTCGTTGTAGACCCCTTCAATTTCTTTGTAGTGGTTATTTTTAAAGTATAGATGATCACTATTACTCGGCTTAACCTTGATTAACCTTTCGTTATTGTTCGTGAACTTGATCCATAGTGACTCCAATTGATCTGATACCTTATTCAGATATTCTAGATTGCCGCGGGTCACACGTTGAGGGGTCCAGTGTTGAACGCCTGCAACAGGTCTTCTATTTTTCTTCCTATCTCGGATTGTTCAGAAGCTAATGTCTCCATGATGAGCACCTTATCGTCCTTAGAATCGTAGATGTGGTATATGCTGATCTCGTGGCGATCACGTCGGGGTCACCAAAATGTTTTTGTACCGCGACAAATAAACTTAATTTGCCGCCTTGATGTTCACTGCAATAGGTAGGTATACCTTGCAGGTGAGTAAATTGGAAGTTCAGGTTCAAATACCTGTACTTTGTTGAAGTAAGCCCAGGTTCAAATACCTGTACTTGTAGTAAGTGTGCAACGGTACAAAACCTATGCACAACGCTTGAAATTATAAATGCCGTAGCAGATTCACTTGGGTATAATTAAAAGTCGTTCTTAACTTGTAGAACAATACTACTACCTTTATTGATATTTCTTCCGCTTATATATACAAAAAAAACCGTTCATTCAATGTTATTGCCTTTAGAAAAAACAAAATTGATTCGCTTGCATTCGCTTGCATAAAATTCTTTTCCGTGCAATGACTTACGTTAACATTAAAGCAACTTGAGTGTAATATAGCTTACGCTCGCATTAAATTTACAATAAAATTTGACCAATATTATTTGCTATGAATAAAAATTTAAATCGATTGCGAAATAATTTGGATATGGAATTTTGTTTATGTCGAGCTTGTTAGGGTTCAATGAAATTGTATTAAGAAATAACATAAACAAAATTCTATAACCAATGTAAAGTTCATTAGAGTTCAACATTCACCACGGTTTGTTTTTCGAATATATTTCCGTGGCATTTTTCTGAAGTAATAGTAAGAAAGGACATATAAATATATTTGCAATCACAAGGAGAGAATCAGGCATAGCAAATTGGTAACTGATAGGTATATAATAGTATCAAAATTTCAAAAAGTACAAATGAAATTTCGATTTATGGTGTAGATTCGACAATGTTTCGCATCCAACCCAATACGAAGCGTCTAATGCACCCCATACGCACTTTTTTCCTTTAAAAATTTTTCCACTTTATAATACATTACAAATAGTATAAATTCACTGTACCTACCAACACAATTCAAATGAATGATGAGAAAAGTATATATTTGGTTTATGTTAATGGAAAGAGTCACTGAAAATTTTTAAATAGTAAAACGTTGACAATTTATGAAAACTTACACAACAACCAAAATCTCGTCTACACTCCACAACTGTCACCGGTAAACTGCGATCTTTTGTGAGACGCTTGCTTAGGCTAGCATGTTCTGTCATGAATTTTTCTTAAATTTTAAAAACTCTTCGGGGAAAAACCGTAAGTGTCAAAAGCACCCCAATGTCGTATATCCCCAGTCTACCCTACAGAGAGAACCTAATTTTAATAACTTTTTCTCACACACGAGACCACAAAATTTCAATAAAGCAAATCAAACAAATTTACCAAGAGTCGAACCAATGGAGATAGGTTCCGGCAATACGAGATTTAATCGTCCCCAACCTCGAGATAGACAACCCTTCAATAATTTCTTCCGTACAACCGGACAACCAAATTTTGTGAGCAAAGAATTGTTCAATGTAACAGAATGATCTTTTAATTCATATGTGGATGAATACTACCCACCAAACCCTCATACTTACGAACAAAGTCTCGATAAATAATATCAGTATGACTATAATTTCCAAGAAACTAATGACAATATCGAGATAGTGCCATCAGAACTCCCAAAAAACTAAGTAGATGACGTAAATTTTGTGCAACCAGCCTCGATAGAGCAATCGAATACCTAGACGTCAACAAACACAGCTTCATTCTTCCTTACATTAACTTTTCATCTACTTTTGGCCGCCCCTTAAAATTTCTGATTGACACAGGCGCTTCATCCTCATTTATAAATCCTGAGTATGTTCACCCAGACAATCTGTTAGAAACTAAGCCCATTGTTTTAACAACAATCCTAAATCAACATAAATAAAACAAAGATATCATTCTTCCGAACTTTTACGAATTTAATCAACCAGAACAAGTCAGATTTCTCGTTTTCCGATTTCACGGTTACTTTGACGGTCTACTCGGACTCGATGCTTTAACCACCTTAGGTGCTAAGGCCGACCATCAAGCCAAGTTTTAATTACTAACAGTGCCTCAATCCCTCTGCATTTCAAGCCCAAATTTATGGCTAGTAAATACGCTATCCCTTCAAACTCTAGAGTCATCGTACAATTACCCGTTGATGTACAAAAGGGTAATATTTACATCAGTGTTGTAGAACTCAAACCGAACTTTTCATCTCAGAAGGTATTTACCATTCTAAATATTGGTATATCCAAGTGGAAGTGATAAATTCAGCCCCATACAAGCAAAGCTTTTTCATAAAGCAACCCCTAAAGGTTGAAAAATTCTACGGGGAAGAATTTACGGAAATTAATAACTTCAATATAAACTATGACTGCTTAATAGAACCCCCACCAAAGGATATTTCAGAACTCCATCGTAGAAGCCATTTGAATAAAGAGGAATTAAAAGCCCTCACCAAAGTCTGTAAAGAATATTGCGCTCCAATCTTCAAAGAAAGCCAAAATTGACCTTCACGAATACAGTAAAACACAAAATTCGAACTACGGATGAAATTCCAATCTATGCAAGATCTTATAGATATCCGCATGTTCACAACGAGGAGGTACGAAGTCGAATAAATGATATGCTTAGTCAAGGCATAGTCCGTCCCAGCTATTCTCCATGGAGCTCTCCTGTCTGGATCGTCCCCAAAAAGGAAGAAGCCAGTGGCAAAAAGAAATGGAGACTGGTGATAGAATATCGAAAATTAAACGATAAAACTATCAGTGATCGGTATCCAATCCCCAACATTTCAGAAATTTTAGACAAATTAGGCAAAAACACGTAAATTTCACATTACATTTAGCAAGTGGATTCCATCAGATAGAGATTGATCCACAGGATATCCAAAATGCAGCCTTCACGGTTGCGGGAGGTCACTTCGAATATATACGAATGCCTTTCGGGCTTAAGAATTCACCCAGTAACTTCCAAAGAATCATCGACAATGTGTTAAAGGAACTACAAGGTACGATATGCCTCGGCCACCCCCACGACATAATCGTATATTCCACCTCATTACAGAAGCATGTTGAAAGCCTAAGGAAATTCTTCCAAAAACTACAGGGAGGTAACCTTAAAGTTCAGCTCGATAAGTCCTAACTTCTACATTAAGAAATAGCCTTGCTAGGACGTATTGTAACAACAGAAGATATAAAACCGAACCCAGGAAAAACATATCTTTTCTAAGCCGCTTAGGGTACTATAGAAAATTCATAAGAGATTTCGCAAAACTGACTAAACCCCTTACAGAATTCTTTAAAAAAAGTAAAACTATTGTGCTTAGCGACCAATACGTCAAAGCGTTCGAAACTTGCAAAGATCTTCTGACGAACGATCCTATACTACAATATCCCGATCTTTCGAGACCCTTTGTTCTGACAACGGATGCCAGCAACTATGCAATCGGAGCTGTGCTTTCTCAAGGCCCTAGCCCTGAAGTCTATATGAATTCATTTGCATTCACTTTCATTCACTTGAATTCAATGAAATTATTCTATGAAAATATTTTGTGATTGAGTATGAAATAACAAATTAAACATATTTAATTACATTTTGAAATAAATTCAAATCAAAGCAAGAACTATTTACTCCAGGGACCGAAAATAATGATTATTAGGGTTCCATACCAAAAGGGACCCAATTACTAAGCAGTATCTCATGAACTGTAATAAATCGACAGTTGAAATTTTTTCAGAGTGTGTATTTCTATTTGCGCTATAACAAAAAATAATGAAAATAAAATAAAGTTAAAAATTAAAGGTGGTCCCTATACAATTAACTGTTGTTTTTGGTTCGACCTAAACAAATACCTTTATTGACGGATGTAATGAAATTAGACAATTTGTTTACAAATCTTTACATAATGTTATAGCGCTTCACTTGTTTCTTTTACGTAGATATTTAAATTAAAAGTACATAGTATTAAATCATGTACGATGTACGGAACCTTTTCTGTGCGAATCCGATTCACACTTGGCCAGTTTGTTTTATTTCTTGTGTGAAAAAAACAAATATTTAACAACGCCCAACTACCCATCCCCATGTATCCGCTCTTGATTGCAAAACCACGTCCTTGGTTCTACTTACGTGATCTTGAGTAAAAAGTTTGACTTTCTCATACTACAGCTACATACATAGCTTGGAATCTCAAGAATCTGCGAAGGCGCACAGAACGCAAAAGTCGTTCATGTAGGAGATTTCGACAGGACTTTGGAAAACGAGTGTCTGCATCTGCGAGCTAATTTATGGTCCGCTGAGGCTACAGGGTGAAAACAATTTTCGGTGATGCAGTTATACAAGTACGTTATGGAAAAAGGCTTTTTCAGGACATTTATCCAAATATAGATGTGGATGTTTTTGTATAAACCAGTGTCAAACCAGTGGCAGAACGGTCATTTTCAACGTTTAAACGAGCGCAGAACTATTTGAGATCTATCACAGAGGAGATCAGTCTCAATGTACTATGTGTCCTGTACATAGAGTAAGTAATAACGCAGTCTGCACTATAATGAGGTAATCTGTTCCTTTACAGAGAAGAAAGTTCCTCACATGGCAATCTAAGCATACGCTTACATGCAACCAACCATCTTTTCATATAATTTCGTACTTATTTCTGGCATTTGTCTCCTTATTTATTTGCTAAGGTCGATGTACGTTAAACAAATGAAAAAGAACGGTAAAAATTTTGTTTTATTCAATTATTTAAAGCAGGCGCCCTGACTCTGTCAACCGCCTAGGTGCCCTGGGTCTTCATGTTCGGCCCTGTATATAATTTTACAACTTAATTACTATTGACGATAATGATTGCTTCAATTTTTATGTGAAAAGGATTTGAATATAAAGTCAAACCTCTCTAAGTGGAACTTCTTCTTTCCTTTTGCACTTCATTTGCACCCCCTTTGATTTTTTCATAGGAGACCCTTCTCTTAACGCGAAATACCTTATCTCCAAAACTTTCTAAAGTCTTAAACAACATTAAATAATTTTTGAATAATAAAATAAAAAATATAAAAAATGATATTTAGAAGAAATAATCAAAAATTACCGATTTTTTCCGTAACTCAAAAAAGCTCTCGGTATACTAGTATAAATAAATAAATAAATAAATCTAAATTGGGAGCCATCATTAAGCCCCTTTGAAACGCATGTATGTATGCATATAGGTAATTTAAACTTAAAAATCCCAAAAGTATTAAACAGTAGAAATAACACTTTTATGTTAATAATTATCAAAGATTTCATAATTCCTTCTTCTAATTAAACTTGTTTTTACACAGAAACTTCTAGCTAGCCTCATTTACTTTATTTTTATTTTGTTTTTGTTTTTTTTTCATCAACCTCGGAGGGTAACAAGATTCGTCCTCATATCTTGCAATTTTTATTTTTGAATGTTTTTCTCCATGGCTATGAGGTACCGATCCAATCAGTTTCGATTAGAAATCATTGCCCATGGCGTACTTCTAATTTTCACACTTGCTCTACATATGCAGGAGAAGATGATGTACCTAGGACATGTGTATACCTTGGTCATTTCACTTTCCTGTAGGAATGCAATTTTATCCGATTTTACTAATCAACAGATGTCACTTAAGTTATTCTGGGAATTAGTTTGTTGGACAAATGTGCAGTTATTGCGCTTTAAAGGAAAGTCGTGAAAAAAGTAAATATTTTCCAGTGAGAAAGAATTGAAAGTGTTGGAAAATTCTATTCTTCCTATATCTTCAGATTCCAGCTCAGCTAAAATTTCTTTATATTTACTATTATAAAACGTGTATCATAGGTTAATTTTCCGCCTTAAAATAATTCATACACAGTTTTGTTGCTTTTGCAAGGGGTATGTACATTGGACACTTCCAACATTTGTATACAACGTACATGTCAAAAAAAGCTGTTTAGTAATCGGCTTTCCGAAGTTATTCTTGGTTGAATAAAGAGTGTTATTAAATTTAACTCTGTTGATATACCATCATTTCTTCTTAGTAAATTTCAGATGTTCAAGGCACAACATCACACTGCCCATCTTGTACCTTGGACCGAATTCAGGAATTATGAATTTTTAACTGCATATTCGAGTATGATTAGATAGGTTATAGATTAGAAGTAGTTGTTCTATACAGGCTCCGGTACACTTTATGTGTTGAAAAACAGTTCCATTTTTTCCAATTTTTTTGAGAGTTCCGGGCACTGTAGGTTCTTTGCTACGGGTAGGAGGGGGGGGGGAGATCTGGACCACTAGGTGTTCTCCGCCAGTGGAGTATTCTGGGCTTTTGGTGATTATGAAATACTGGGGGGTTCTGAGGCCGCTTTTGTACTGAAAATATGAAGATTCTGAACAACTTTGATGTCAATTTGGCTTGAAGTTTCCTTATTGCACAGTTGCAAATATTGGAGAGTTCCATGCTTCAATTAACAAAAAAAATTACTGACGCCAACAACTAATGTAGGTACATATGATGACTTAGATAAGTAAAGGAAATTAGTAAAAGCCTAATTTTTGCACTTTCGGTGTAATACTGCAAATTTAATTCCATGCATAAACAAATTCGTACAGCCGGTAAACTTAAAAAATTCGCAGTCAAATAATGTAAACAAATTGAGCGATTTATGATTTTTAATGAAAGATTTCCAATTTCTTTCGCTCAAAAAAAAAAAAAAAATATCCGGCGAAGTTCTAGTCTGACGCGCGCATGTAGGGTTCCGTAATATTGTACAAAATTTATTTTTTCCAAATGAGAGTAGGCGTCATGTAAAAAAAGTGCTGTCATTTGAAAAAATAATAATAATGCTGTCATTTGTAAAAGCAAAATGCCTACTTATGATAATAATAATAAATGAGAATAAAGCGAGGAAAAGACGCCGAAAAAATCACGTTTCTTGTATGGGGCCCCCCTTTAATTTTTAATTTTATTTTATTTTTATTATTTGTTGTAGAAATACACAGTCTGTGAAAATGTCAACTGTATACCTATTCCGGTTAATGAGCCACAACCTGGTGATGGACGGACGGAGAGCGAAGTCTTAGTAAAAGGGTTTCCGTTGTTATCTTTTGTGTACGGAACCTTAAAAACAACAACTGATATCAATCTGGGGATATGCTGTCGTATATGAGTAGTGGAAGTTTTAATTGAAAATTTCTGTTTATGAAAAAACAATAACAACTAGAATGTAAGTTGTGGATTAAAAAGCTTTTACAAACAATAGTGATCTTGTTATGGTATTCGATGTCTAAAAATAGATCACGCCTACTTGGGGTGGTAAGAAACATGAAGTAATTGAAATTAAAGCCATATCAGAAAATTTACGGTGAGTATATTGAAAAGGTTTTTATTTTTCATCAAATATCTTTTTATGAAATTTATTTTTTAATTCCAATAAAATTTCTTATTACAAAAATATTTCTTATAGATATGAACTAGTCAAGATGGTTGTTAGCCTCTGTTAGTTTTTCACTATTGTATTGATCCTCAATGTTTTTCAGCTTCTTTTACATATACGAACTTGTTTCGCAGCAGTAGTACATTTATAGTGTATAGCTTGGAATCCATGAAAATTGTGTTGAAGCCACTCTACTAGTTTTTTATTTATCTTTGTATCTGAACAGAAGTTGAAATATAAAGTATTGCATCTGGCTGTCATCAGTTAAAATTGCTAGATCTTTAATGATAAATTCTTTTAGGCTAGTCTTGAATCTTTGGTTGTCTACGATGATAACTATCTTCTTAATTTAACTTTCTCACTTCACTTGTCAGTGGACTGTATTCCACTATTCAATCGCGTAGAAGCAGACAATATGCTATTGTATTAGCTGGTATATTTTCGGATGTCTTGAATTCTAGCCTTACATCGACAGGTCCAGTTTTTATTGTCTCATTTTGATGCGATCAATCAATGACAGCAATCGGAGCATCGGTTCTGAACTTCTCCCACGTGAGAAACGTCTGACACTAATGGTCATAGTATGATTGCGTAAGTTTATATACACGTCAAACAGCAATGCGATTGCGATATGCTTCTGATATCAAATTAACTGTAACATCGGTGAGTTTGCAGTGATCATACTTGTTAGCACCATTGGTTTTATCGTTCCTTGTTAGCACCATTGGTTTTATCGTTCCTTCGATTCGTTTGTAATGCCAAGATGATAATCGTGGTTTCTCCAGTTGAGTGGAAAGTTTAACTGATATTTAACTGGTATTTGTACCGGGCGGCCTCTGTCGATATATTTAAATAGTTGTAGCTTTCCATCATCGGACACTGTAATACGTGGAATGCTCCGTTGAAGTTTGGTAATTTCAATTTTCACCTCTTCTGTGGCACTCGCACCTAGTTCATATTTGGAATTTATAAGAATTTTCTTGTAATCTTCAGCGAATCCCAATAAAGATTGCAGGGGTACACAATAGTTGAAGAGTCTATTAGTGGTATAAAGGATAAATCTGTTGACCAACTGCTGCTGAGTAATATCCGGCTTACATTTACATTAGCGATACGTAGTTTTTTAATGTTGTCGTAATCCAAGATTTCTTGTACAATCGATTTCCACTGCATCCAATTCAAAGCGTATTTCCTAAAAAAAGAAAAGGTATAGCGTTGTTAGTTAACTTTCTGGTTGCTGAAACGATTCCATCCAGCTTTGTTAGCGACCCCTCAATGTAAGGAAAACTCCTGCTGAGCAAAAGATTACAGTCCTGATGTTGTAAATAGATACGGATTTCATCGCTCATGTTAGAAGTAGCGTATAGTAGTGATGTTCGAATTTAGTAATCCTGTTATCAAAGCGAGTGTCTCGTGTTATATCAGTTATTCTGGCATTCAGCTTTAAGCCTATCGACTTTAAATATGCTGTATTTGCAGGTGTAATGTAGGTCTTGGTCGCTTCATGGTTGTCCACTTACTAATGATGTTGACTGGCCTGCACTCGTATTTATCATTATTGTATGCCAATGTGCTGTAGTTTCAATGGAAAGCCACCGCGAATAAATGAAGTACACTATTTTGCTATTAACTTTTCTTCAGCTCATGTTAAAATGGTTTCTCTTTCCATTTTCTGACAAACCATAGGAACCCTTCCCGAAGGCCGATCTTGTCAAGTAATTCTTGGTATGTTATACTTTACACTAGTTTCCCTTATACTTATTTCACCGTGATGTATGGCAAGCAGTAGTACATCCTTTAAACTCTTTAAACTGTCCTCGCTGAATTGGTGAATCTTTCGTTTCATTTTGTCCACCATGTGGCTTGAACGAAATAAGAGTAACAATTTTTTGTAGTTATGTATTATTAGGATTACCTATATATGTGACGACTTTAAAGTATAATACGCCGACTTATACCGGAAACAGACTTGCAATTTCAATACTGCAATTTGCGCTGAACCAAAGGCTGTCTCTATATACTCAGAAACAGCTCAGTATATGCTCGGTGTACACTCACTCTGTAGTGCATTGGAACTTAACATTGAAATTGCGAAAAATATACGCGGTATACAGAGTTAATTGCAATATGAGCCGAGTTTTAAACACGAATCTTTTAGAACCGAATTTTATACTGCAATGTTGGCTGCAACTTTTTCTGACATTTAATATTTCGTTCTTGTCAAGTTGAAGTGTCTATTTCGTTTTTATTTTCCATATACGCAAGTAATTGCATAATATTCAAAATTCAAATTTCAAAGTTAATGACAAATCCAGTCATGAATCTAATGTAAGTTGACATAATTGCAATATCAATATATCAATAAAGAAATTGCAAGTCCGTCTCCGGTATTAATGTTAGTAATCAGCGTAAGATCCACTTGCGACCGACATTAAGATAAGTTCGGCCCAGTGAATCAATAACTAATAAGGAAGCGGGTTACCGTGTGAATACAGTGCACCTGTTTAATTAATTCAACAAGAAATTTATGTATGTATAGACATGTACACACATATATACCAAAAAGGTGTGCAAACAATGCTATTTGGCCACTGTGTCCGATGAAATGAATAAAAGTGAATCAAACTATTCATAAAATTAATATGTTTATACACTGTAATTTAAAGAAGAATAACATTTTACGAGAATCTAAAAGCACAATCTACGCGCAATACAAAAATATTTCTTAAAGAAATCTAAAATCTTAGCTTATGTTTAAGTAGAATTCACGTGTTCATATTTTCACACTCATCTAGTTTATGAAGTACCGTACGTATGTTCCTTTTTACTGCGTAACTTTTAAGGCTACGAATGTTTGAAAGGGTGTCTTTAATAATCATGGAGGAAATTTCATTTCAAGCTTCATTAGAGTTACTTACAATATCTTCTATTTTCAATCTGCTGAAAGAAAATATATTCCCAGTTTTTCAGGAAGGTCTCATATGAGGTAAAAAATACATCAACATCGGCTAATTCCCTCACATTTTCCCCTACAATACTTTCTTCTGTAATTATGTCTTCCGTACTATTATCGTGCGGAAATCCACATTTTCAAGAACATTTTATGGATGGTTGAGTTAGTTATATTGTCGTATACAGATTTAAGCCAACATCAAATGGACAAGTTTCCTTTTCAAGTTCTGAAGAATGTTCAACCTCGTCCAAATATCAAACTAACTAGTACATCATGTATGGTAGTTAACTTTTAAAGTAAGATGGTACCTTGGTGGTTACAAATATGAAGCACAATTTAGTGGTAGATATTGCACAGCGAATTACTGCTGTCCTATCGCAGAGGGGACGTCTTGTTTTATATTAGTAAGCTCATCGATCACATGTGCTGCCTGTCATGTCGAGGAAGATGAAAATGTTTCTTTTCTCTGTTTGTATTTTCGCATCTAGTGAATGCATCCATTCACTGAAAATTCCGAATTCATACACGCCTTTGAATTCGCTTACCCTTTAATGGATATATTGCTGTTGAATGTTTATTCTGCCAAATGACCTCGGCCGTTTTTACCTTGCCAATTAGTAAAAGACAGAGTTCGGAAAAATTCATTCACGAATGAAAACATTCATTCTTAACGTCTACATTCATTCGCGAATGAATGCTTGAGTCGAAAGATGCTTGGGAGAATGTTTCCTGGTAAGAATTGTATGAATACATTCTATTCCTGAGAGAATGAAAATGAGAGAATATTTTTCAATGACAGCAAATGAATGAGAAACAATGAAAATCAATCATTCGGAATGATATAGAACATTCTTATATTTCCTTATTTTACTGTCGGTGAAATCGAGGCGGACATATCAGATGTTTTAGTAGTATCAAGACTGTATTAAAAATTGAAAGGTTTTCTGAATTTATGATTTTTACAAAAATACTTATGTATATGTATGTCGCAAATCCAATATAGACAAAAACAAATTATGATAAGAACAGTGATTCTTCAAAGTGTTTATTATGTGAAAAGCTTTTCAAGGGAAATTTGTTAGGAAATATCAAGAGACAGTATATAACTGTGCACAAGCATACCTGTGAAAAAATAACAATGAAACATCAAGTGGAACAATAATGCTCTATCTGTAAGCAGGCGTCGAAGTTCTACTAAATAAGGATATAATAACCTATAAGATTTAATAACTTTCAAAGGTAAAGACACGATTTAAAATGAAAACTCAAAAATTAAATATTGTTTTATTTTTACCATAAAAAGTAAAATTTTTCAGGACATTTACATTTAAAAAATGTGGAAAATACACTAGGTGAAAGCAGAAAATCACCATTATATAAATCGGTCATTGGCATAAAAGAATAAAAAAGAATATTCTTTTTCACTTTTTATCATTTAATGTAAAAGTCTTGGGAATGATTAACTTCATCCCCGCGCGAAAGAATGAAACTCAAACATATTTCGATTCATTCATTCGTGGGAGATTGAAAGCTAAAATTCTGTTAAGAAAATTCTTTTAAAGATTGAATGAATTTCGATAATTCTTCTTACCCTGCAAAAAGATCTTCTTTTTCGTGAGCTAAATTGCAGAGAAGAGCTACCGTTAAGCGTTCCATAGATAACTTCTCACCTGAGCATTTTTTACACTTCAAAAGATATGATCTGGTTGGTGTTGCTTGGAAGAAAAGTTCTGCTTCATCAGACCGAAAGTAATATTTTAACGTTTGCGGAATAACTGTAACCATCCTTCTGTAACAATCCTTCTTTTGAAGAAATGGCCCCAGATATTGGTAAATTTTTTCCACGAACTTTCACAAATCATAGAAATAAAGTGCCATCAAATTTTGTATACGTGACGATTAATTTTAGTCGTTTTCTGCCAGTTGGTTCGAATATCTCAGGCGACCTTTTTATTTAATTTTCATTTTTCTAAATTCACTGCACTTGACTTTTGCTAATTTCAAATTTTAGAGCAATGTTCTTCTGACTAAGCCTATCTTTTTAAAATACTTTTATGACTAAGAATTTTTACTGACGTCGGATAGGATGTAGTTTTTTTTTTTTCTTTTTTAAAAGATGTTTGTTTGGATATTTTTGTCTTGAGTTCCTATTTGAAAAAACCTACCTAATTGAAAAAAATATTCTCAGGTTTACTTTCCTAACACTTAGTTTCACAAATTATTAATCCCACTGCAGTGATGAAAAATTGTATGCTTAATCCTCCCGAATAAGTTCACACAAAATGAAAAGTGTTATGCGTATCTATACATACATATACCAAATTACTCGTATTCATAAGAATTACATTTCGGGTAATCCCATAAAACTACAAAAATGTATGAGAACGTTTCGTAGCCCTGCAAATATGTATGCAGTAGAAACACGCATGCATATTTATGCAATAGCGCAAATTTACAACGCATTGATTATGTATTGCAGCAAATGCTAAGTGTTTGCTTGTGAATCTTAGAATATGAAACAAAATGGCATAACAATAACCGAATACAGCTTTTTGAACGTAAAGTACTTTGATGTAGGTAATACTTTGCTTATCATACAATATCGTACATATTGTTACGCGCATCAAAGTGACACCAGCCACATCTGTTGGAAATGGAAACAACTTTAGGTGCTTCTCATACCCAGGAGGCGAGTCTTATTTCAAAAAGTGAAGTGAACGAAGTAAACTATTTGGATTGCGATAATTAGAACTACAGTACTATCGATAACTAAAGAATTGATTTGATAATTGTTTATGAATTTGTGAGAGTACACAAAAAAGTTGAATAAACAAAGTACTTTTGAATTACATCCGAAATATTGTATTTTAAATAATGTACTAAGACCACGCATATAACAATACAAAGTGGTTTGACTCAAAACAGCCATTCTATTTTGTTCCATAATTTAAGTAGACACAGAAACTTTTCATCATGTCAATCTCATACACATTTCCTTTATTTCGCGAATTTTCTTTACGTCTGGTCCGAGTGGTAAGGTTCAAAATGATCAAAATAATGGATAAATATGTGCTCCATGGCCCGATTACACAGGTACTCCAATTACAAGTGAATTTTGTTCTAGAAGCTGTTTGTGGAGGTGGTCCGATTGGCCAGTATTTTACTGTATTTAAAAACGAAATTTTTAGTGTTTTATAGAAGTACAAATACACTTCAAGTAAATGAAATAATAAAGAAATAATAAAGGAAGTACAACACAACTAAACTAATATTGATGACGTGGTTTTGTTTTTAATAAAAAGAAAGCAACTAAATAGTAATAGTGTCAAATGAAAATAAGATATTATTAAAGCTCTATAATTTTAGTAAAGCGTTAAGAAT
This sequence comes from Dioctria rufipes, assembly GCA_963924295.1. Lineage (NCBI taxonomy): Eukaryota > Metazoa > Arthropoda > Insecta > Diptera > Asilidae > Dioctria > Dioctria rufipes. Next base: position 205,248,832 of record OZ002740.1, read on the forward strand.
CGTCCCTCGAAAAAATTTTAAATTATCAGGGCACCGGGGTTATGAAGCGATATATAATATATGAAAGTAAAAATCTACACTGCCCGCTTCAGGGATCATCTAGCACTTTGATGAACATACATATTAGTATAGGATACCCTGTATATACACTGTCGTAAACGGAATCATGCTATAATTATATCGGATGCCGATTTAGAAAATATGCTGCATGCGTCTACACATATTGGACACTCTGATGTATACCAACAACCAAAGAAAAGTAAACTTATGCTTGCATAACAAAATGCATCCATAAATTCCTTTAATTCTGAAGTGGGGCCAAAAATGCATTCATAAATTAACATGAGCCAATTTATGTCTGAAATGCATCCACGAATACCAGGCTCAAACCAAGTACCTGTGCCAGGCAGCACATATACAAATCATTTTTTCATGTCCAAGCGGACGTAGTCATATTCAAGGGAACATTCTCCAAATAATTCTGTCTGCTCGACAAGAAATTATGTGACAAACACATAAAATATTTCGGATAAAATATGCCCGCGCTAAACAATTTTCGATGGGTCAACATTATTGACCGTGAGAGAGACGTGCATGATTATTTCATTCAAGTAAACAGATCAAGTGTCGAGTGAAATATTCAAGCGCTAAACGTTTTTCGATGGGTCAGTATAATTAGCTATGAGAAAAATGCGCTTGCTTATCTCACTCAAGTATACTGAACATGTTACAATCCACCGTCTAGGTGTGATGGCCCAATATACGGAAGATTCTTCCAACAGCCAAGGGCATTACAGCGAAATAATCAGCAATTGCTAAACAATAACCTCGCATGGTATTGTTCTGCAACTGTCGGTTGTTTTGCTGATTAGCCCAACAGCTGGCTGCGATGAGCGCTTAGTGGAGCAATCGACGATTACGATAATAATTTACTCGCATGGTAATTATTATGTAAGGCGATTGTTTACAACTAAGCAACTCAGGTGCTGCAACCGGTAGAACAAACGACAAGGTTGTTGTCGTTTGTTTACATCCGCGTTGCGAGTACAAGCTTACTTCCGAATATTGGGGCAATAAAAGCCCAATGACTGGTCTGGCGAGCGCCGTTTTTATTATCAGTCAAGTTCTAACTGCTCTTGGGGCGCATCAAGTTTCGTTGTGTCGGTTCAGGTTACCTAAGCGCCAGGTAGTCTACTTAACGTAAGATAGGGAAAGTCGCGGTGTTCTAAAAATAAAGTACATAAATAAAGAATTGTTTTAGTGTAATTCGAGAAGTGTTTTTTTTAGTTAATTCAATAATTTCGTTGGTTGATTGCTATAGGGGCACGACAATTGGCGCAGCCGGTAGGATTAGGTAAGAAATTTAAGAATTTCTTGCTGGTGTGTTTTTTTTTTTTGTTATTGCTAACTTTCTTTATAGAATTTTTTGTAAGAAGGTGGAAATTAGTTTTATATTCTATATATATTATTATATTTAATTCTTTCACGTTTCAGGCATTTAAGAAGTATTAGATTAAGTGACTTGAATTTTTGTGTTTTGTGTTTTTTTTGTGAAATTGGAAGTTACACTTATTTACATTATTTGAGGAGTTGATCTTCATCAGCTACTCAACACACACACACACTGGGAGCAAAGCTAATTTAGCCACTCCACACACACACACTGGGAGCAAAGCTAATTTAGCTACTCCAAATACACACACTGGGAGCAAAGCTAATTTAGCTACTCCAAATACACACACTGGGAGCAAAGCTAATTTAGCTACTCCAAATACACACACTGGGAGCAAAGCTAATTTAGCTACTCCAAATACACACACTCTGGGAGCAAAGCTATATTAGCTACTCCAATCATACATACACGTACATATAACAAAAGTGCCGTGCACTGAACTATCTTCAAGTAAGGTGCTCATAGGAGAGTACTCGTTACACGGTAAAAGTCCAAAAATTCAAATGTTTTGCGGTTCGTGTTTAAAGTAATTGGGTTAGTTTGCGAAAAGTGATAGTATAGTAGGAAATCGTGTGATTCATTAGTGTAGATGTCAATAGGGAGAAGCAACGTCCTGACGAAAGAGGAACTTTTGCGATTTCGAGAACAGGAGGAAAAATTGGAAAATAAGTCACAAGAGTTGAAAGAGTGCCAAGATAAATTAAAAGGGTATGAACAAGACTGGAAATATATTGGAGAACACCTAACAACTGAACTTAAGAAGCGATTGCCAAGTGAGGAATTAGAAGCTGCACTTGAAGAACTGGATACTTGCACCCGGACAAGTACTAAGGGGGAAGCACTTGATTTATTGGTTACAGCTACTTTCGACATTATCCACGAAGGAGAGAATGCGTTGGAACAAGCAGTAGAAGAAGGCCAACAAGAAAATCAGGCTCTAATAAAGAAAGTAAAAGTTCTGAAACAGCAGTTGCTAGAGGCAGAAAATTTAACAGAGGAATTAGAGAAGGAAGTATAACTTGGTCCAAATACACAGGAAAAGGAAAAAGGTGCCGAGTCACAGAAAAGTTGTGGACGAAGAAAGCTGTTATTCTGGGAGGCAAAACAAAGTGGAAGTGTTAAAACAGCTAAAAGCCAGTGTTCAACACCCAAGTCAGTTGCAGACCAAAGGCCGTATAAGAACATAGAGAGTCGTAAATCACGCGGACAACAAGACAACATGGTTGATGTACATGACAAAATCATGGATATGGTGTCTAAATATGTCCCAATGTTTTCAGGGGAAAGGTCGCCAAAGCTAGCAAAGGAAGTGCACCGCTTCCTAAACTGCTGCAAAGATCTTTACGATCGTCTTAAGGCCGAAGTACAAGATATCTTCATGAAATGTGTAAGATATCGGTTGATGGACGATGCATACTATCTGGTCAGTTCAGAGGAGCCAAAGATTTTGCGGCATTGCAGCAGACCATTAAAACTGCTTATTTGCCTAAAAAGTCCTACAGCGAATTAAGAACCGAAATGATAGCGTGCAGACAAAGACCCGGAGACGACATTAGGGAATATGCGGACAGATTGAAGGATTTGTTGAATCAAATTAAAGCAGCAGTTTCGGCTAAATATCCAGGTAAAGATGGGGGATTATTGGCAGAGTTGGAAGCGGATGCGATTGCCACATTTAAAGTTGGAATAAGAGATCCGGCTATCATGATGCACTTAACAGGGCGCAAATTCGGCTCACTGGAGGCGTTGAGAGAAGAGGCGGAATTTTACGAAAGGGATGCGAGAAGACTTCAGCTCGGAGGCAATAGGATTTTTTCACAGGAAGGATGCAGAAGTGACAATTTCAACGGAGATGAACCCGCACCTCCCCAAAAACCTTTCTCTACTCTACAACAGCCAACTCATACAGAATCATACAGAAGAATGCCTAGGAAAGCATATGAATATAGACCCAAGCATTGCTTCAATTGCGGTCAGCCTGGACACTTTGTCAGAGAGTGCCAACAATTACCTTTCTGTACGGGATGTGAGGAATATGGGCACGAGGTATCCAATTGCCGAATTCATCACGTCAGAGTGGCAAACTGTGCAGTTGGCATACAGGATGAATTCCATTCAGGAAGGGAGGGGCTTTATTGCCAATTCTGCCAAACACGAGACCATTATACGGATATCTGCGTAAAGAAGTATTTAGCAGAGAAAGAAAGGGAAAAGTTAGAAGCTCAGAGTAAATTTATCATCACAGTTCCATCGGACATAGCTTTAGAGGGTGAATTAAGGCTTTTAGTAGATACTGGGTCCTCATGTAATATAATTAAGGTTAATAGTATAAAAAGAAATACGCCAATACAGACGCATGAGAAAATAAGAATTGGAGGACTCTTTGGGTTCGCTAGGAGTTCCATAGGTACATGTCAGGCGAACTTGCATATAGATAACAGTCGGCAGTCTTGTCAATTTAATGCCATTGGTGAAACTGATTCAATTCCAGCCGACGGTATACTTGGAATGGATTTCCTGAGGGACAGAGCTGTTATCGACTGCGTGAATAAGAAATTGTGGATACAAGGCGCCGAAGCAAAGAAAGATAGTGCCGGCGGTGGAAACGTCGCAGCTAATGGACAAGCTGTAAACAATACTTTCCAGTATTACAATCAAGGAAATCCTTTACAAGCCAGAGTAGAGCAGGTTGAAATGAACATGGCAAAAATCATCAGGCAAGGTGTTAATAACAAAGACGACGAATGGAAATCTAACATGGGCAGGGTAGAGACAGCTCACGACAGTGCGAGACTTCACGAGGTAAGAGTAGAAGAACTTAAGGAGGAGAGGAGGAGGCGAGATGAATATTATGGCCACAGCGGAAATGAGCTGGAGGTTGGATGTGCATTAGTAAGAGTTGCCAATGCAAGGGCCTATCCTGTTAAAGCTATGAACTCCTCGTATGAACAACACGGACCTCGAAAGTATTCTGAACGAGCTGCATGGCGCTATAAGGGTACTAGGAATTTCTATTCTCAGCTACGGAAATCCCAGTGGAGTCTGCAAGAAGGTAAGTCTAAATTTAAACGACATAATAGTATGCCGGAGAGGACAAAAGTACATCAAGGCAGAAGGAAAGTAGGGGAACGGAACTTCATTTATGTTGAAAATGCGACTTTTACTGCAAGTTCAATAACCCCTTACAAGGTAAGTAACGGTTATGACCCGGGAATCGGGGGACGTAACCAAAGAGATGTCCAACAAATTCCCTCTAATTTCAGAAGAAATTCGGTGAGCGAAGTTTGGTAGTCTATGGACAGAGAAAGATATGGAAAGGAGGTATAAAGGTAACCCAGTGGATCCAATGGAAGGTAAATTTATAGATTAAAAGGTAAGAAAATGTTATTAAAAGAATATTTTGAGATTTAAAAAAAAAAAAGAAAAATATTTGAACAGATAAAAAAAATTTGTAAAAGAAAACAATTTTTAATGTGTATTAGTACTAATAGAAAAGTCTATTATGAAATCATTGGCAAAATTATAAGCGCAATTAAGTCATGTAATAACTGTGGAAAGTTACAAATTATATATGTAGTAATGGGAATAAAGAGAGATTTAAAAGACAGACAAGTTTGAAAAAGGAGAAAAAGAAATAAGAAAAAAGAGAGTTCGTTTTGTCTACCTAAATAATGAAAATTGAAAAAATTAAACACAAAGAAATAACAGATTTAAAAGGAAGACAAGTTAAAAAAAAATAAGAAATATAAAAACAAAAAGTAATGGAAATAAATATGAGAAAAATATAAGGTTAAAATTTGGAATTTATAAACATACAGTTAGTACTAAATTATAGAGGTTAAGAGGTTAATTAGAAAAGTAGTGTGTGTAAGAGCTCAACGATGGAGATAAATAGGGTACTGATATGGCACAACAACGAAGGTAACATTTACAACTATGCAGCTGAAATAGGGAACTGCGATAAAAAATATGGATATGCGGAGGTCTGGACTATTTATTTAACTTGCGTACATATAAACAAAAATTTGGAAGTTAGCCCAGTAAAAGGCAGCTTCATTTCAGAAAAATATATAATTGGAAGGCTTAAAAAAAATAACTTTCGAAATTTCTAGTTGGACATTTAATGTTGATGATAAACAATATTCTCTCGGTACGGATGGACTCTCGATATAATTGAGAGAACTCCATCGTACCCATAAAAGAAGATAAGTAGTATTTTTCAAATATTATCATCAATTGTTCATGTCTGTTGAAATGTAATTAAAGAACCGCCTGTAACAAGAAATGGTCATACGTTCTATTATGATCACATCTTCAAAGCCCTGAACTCGTTTAAAGGTTTTAGGAAATGCAGGGTACAAGAAACCATATATATCGAAATAATTACTGAAATAAATTAATGTTCAATTTCATATAAATTTCAAAGACGATAAAATGACAGCAGTACCGATAATTCCGATTGATAAATGGAAAAAGATCTTGAACGTTTAGAATTCAATAATAATGGATCACTATAAGACGTAAATGTTGTGCAGGAAATACTTCAGCAAAGGAAACAATAGCTGGAATTGAATAAGAGCAGTACAAAATCGCTTGATGTAAAAGTTAAAGTCCTGAAGCAAACAGTCCAGACCCAGAAGCAAACAGTCCAGACCCCGAAGGAAAAACAACCCAGCGAAGATTCAGAGGATATACAGATGATAGTGCCAACAACAGCCTCCATGCCGACTGTAAACATACCCACGATCGTAGGGAAACAGCTGGTGCAGCTGGAATAATTAAGTTAACCACTGTAGGGTTAGTTGTCGTATTATGTATATATAATTAATATGTATTTCTTTTTGACAACAAGTTAAAGTAGAGCTTACGAGTTTTTTTTTTCTTCTCAACGTAGTATTATGCAGTTAGCGTTTTCTTAAGTTAATGGTATTTTTGTACATGAATAAAATAAAATTTGTAAACTAAAACTGTAAATAAATATGTAGGTAAAGCTTGTTATTGATTAGGATTTTTTTTTTTTTTTCTTAATAATTAAGTGAGTATGGAAAGTTAAAAAAAAAAAAATATATATCAGAAGTGTAAATTGTATTTTGTTATAGAGAATTCAAAACTGTACAAAAAAAAAAGGGGGAGAAATATATAACAGCATAAGAAATATAATAGTAAAAGTTTTTTGGAAAAAGTCAAAGTTAATGTTAAAAGAAATGATATGAAATGTTAGAAGAAATTGTAGTAGAGATAAGAAAATAAGAAAATTAAAGTAGAAAATAATGTAAAATGAATAACAAGTCTAAGAAGTAATATATATAGAAAATTTTTTTTTGTGACAATGGAAAAAGAAAAGATAAAAGATAAAAAGATAAAGAAAATGTTAAGCAGAAAAGAAAGAAATGTAATAAGTATAAGAAATATAACAAAATTAAAATAGGAATGAATGTAAAACGTAAAAGAAAAGCGTAATCTGAACCGAACGAAGATTTAAAAATGTTTTTAATTAAGACTGTTGCACTCTCCAGACCTAGTTCCCTGCGGAAACTAGTTTTTCCAAGGGGGGAGGGATGTGATGGCCCAATATACGGAAGATTCTTCCAACAGCCAAGGGCATTACAGCGAAATAATCAGCAATTGCTAAACAATAACCTCGCATGGTATTGTTCTGCAACTGTCGGTTGTTTTGCTGATTAGCCCAACAGCTGGCTGCGATGAGCGCTTAGTGGAGCAATCGACGATTACGATAATAATTTACTCGCATGGTAATTATTATGTAAGGCGATTGTTTACAACTAAGCAACTCAGGTGCTGCAACCGGTAGAACAAACGACAAGGTTGTTGTCGTTTGTTTACATCCGCGTTGCGAGTACAAGCTTACTTCCGAATATTGGGGCAATAAAAGCCCAATGACTGGTCTGGCGAGCGCCGTTTTTATTATCAGTCAAGTTCTAACTGCTCTTGGGGCGCATCAAGTTTCGTGTGTCGGTTCAGGTTACCTAAGCGTCAGGTAGTCTACTTAACGTAAGATAGGGAAAGTCGCGGTGTTCTAAAAATAAAGTACATAAATAAAGAATTGTTTTAGTGTAATTCGAGAAGTGTTTTTTTTAGTTAATTCAATAATTTCGTTGGTTGATTGCTATAGGGGCACGACATAGGAAAATTTAACAAGTGGACATATTATTACCATGGGAAGTTTTCTGACTGGTTTGCATGAATTAGCAATGTGGAATGTCAAAAAGAATTGAACAATTCTGATTGGTTGATTCTTTCTCCGGTCTGGCATGCTGATTTTAGAAATGGTTGAAATGAAGATTTCTAATAGTTAATTCAAGTGACCAACGAGAAGGCTGAAACAACTGAACCTTTCTTTAAAATACTCGTCGCTGGTCATGAGGAGGGAAGTTTTGATCTACACGTCCGATATCAGATTTTTAACTTGAAAATTAAAAAGCTTAGAGTACAGTTTTAATATTAGAGTTTAATTTGTAAAAATATTTGTAAAAGTACAAGCTTTAAATAAAAGCGTTTACTTAAAATAAAAATCTTTTTTTTCGTGAAACTAGTGCGTGTTAACTGGTGTGGTACAACAGGGTACTGCAAAAATAAATATCTAAGCTTTTCCAAAAGGGAAAACATCCATTTCGTTATAGGAGACACCGCGGGGATAATTTTGGATTAAAAGAACCACGGCGCGTTCCTCTTCTGGAAGGAATACACCAACAATTTTAGCGCAGCCGGTAGGATAGTGCTGGAAAAGACACCCAAACCCTTTATTTTGGGGCTGAGTCTGACCTCTCCTGAGGACAACGAGTAACAAGCAACCGAGATCTACAAGCCTGTGACCTAGACAGGTTACAAGAAGTGTTGATGAGCAACAACAACCCCCTGGAGACACCACAGGAGGAAATACCCATTACTGGACAGCCACTTGGACAGCCACTTCATTCTGCTCAACAATCTTCCTTGCCGGGCGATCCCAAGGACAACCCGCCCTGACTCTCAGGAGGCAAACCTGAAGACAAAAATACTGAGAGTCAACAATCTTCCTTCCCGTGCGATCCAAAGAACAGCCCGCCCTGGTACACAGGAGGCAGCCCCGAAGGACAAGGCGACCCTTCTCACAGGAGCACCCAAATAGTGGGCATAACACAGGAAGCAGCATCGCAGCCACTAACCCCAATAGCTCAACAACTAAGAATCTCCCTACGCAGCGGAACTATCTTGCTGGAAAAGTAAATGTTCAATTTTAGTTACATACACTATTAGAACAAGTGCGAAAATCCGAAAAACTAGCAGTTCATCAGTGCGATAGTCTAGATAAACAAATAAAACAATCTCATGAACAACGGAGAGCAAAGATATAACATTTTAAGGTGGAAACTGAGAAGTTTAAAAAAATCTCTAACAATTTTTCGGATTTTCGCAATCGTATTCCTTAAATCAAAGTTGAATTAGTATAGGCGAAGCATCCGTGAGTAATATTATTTTAAATTGGAATCTACTTTTGCAGAAAGTAGTGAGAATATAAGTGTTCCGGGCATTTTTGAAACAAATAAAATCCCCATAATGCCAGTATATTACTCGAAAGTAGTCAAGTTTACCGCACCAATGATCCCTTTTTTTCGGGTGAAAATAACCCTTACCGTGAACTGCAAACCTTCTTGGGATGTTGCAAACAAGTCCTTCAGTGCCTAGCTGAAGAGGAAAAGAGTGTCTTTATTCAAATTGTGCTACTGGTTTTTGCGGTGAAGCTTATTAACTTTTTATTTCGTCCAGTTGGACTTCTTTAGATGAGCTTGAGGCACTGTTGAATAGAACTTATCTTCCTTGAGAAACATACGAAGAATTAGTCAGTAATCTAATTACTTGTCGACAGTTTCCAATGGAGAATTTTATAGTTTTTACTCAAAGAGTAAAACACTTCTTAACTCAGTGTAAACAAGAAGTCTAAGTAAAATACTGTGCTGAGGTCTACAGAGCTACAACACCACAGTTGGAAGATTTTGCAATTACAGCTGCGAAAATAGGGTAAACTAAACCTCGCTTAACGACTTATCTACTGACTCAACAAGATAAGTAACTAGAAGATATAATGAAAAATCTCTAGATATGGAACAATTGCATCAGTGCATGGTCTTTACCCCTGTTTCTGCTGTTCAAACACCAGTCACATTCCCGAATGGGCACAGAATAATCTTTTCCAGAGCCCAAACAAGTTAAGGCGCAAAACGTCTACAAATTGTCGCAGCTGTAATAACGATATTTGCGATTTTAAACGCAATCGCCCTGGATATAATAATGGTTACCAAAGGAAACCCATCGTGAAACTCCCCCTAGACATCGCCCGGAACGGACAAGTGCAATTAGTAGTAGCCACAGGGGCTGAAGTAAGCTTAGTTAAGGAACAAGCACTCAACGTCACTATCTCAATAAATACACAAAAAACGTGCACTCTACAAATGCCCTTTGGTACCGGCAAAACTCTGGGAAGTTGCCAAGGGAATTTTACTCTAAGATCCCTTGTAACTTTCAAGTAGTGCAACACTTGCCCAACGTCTCTGGCGGTGGGTTATTAGGAAATGATTTCCTTTCGACTCTCGCTATTAAAGGCAATAGATATGAAGGCACTTCTTCAAAAGCTTTTAGTATCAAGGTCAGCTAAAAAAGTGATGGAACCAGTAGAGATTAAGCTATCAACTTGTAGTGTCCCTTGGTGAATAAACGCAAGTCAAGAAAGCTTAAATCTATTCGTATGACTAACCAGTCCGGGACTGATGAAATCAGGCAGCAGAATGTTCATTTAACGGAAACTATTCGTATACCCGCTCGATCCCAAATAGTCGTCAGAATACCGGTGAACATACACGAAGAAATGCCCTGTCTATCTCAGGAGATAGACGAAGGAGTCCTTCTGGCGAACAGCCTTCTACCGGCGGGGGAAAAACAGTGTTAATAGGTATGCTCAATGCAAGTAGCCAAGATGCGATCATAACTCACTTTGCATTGCAGTTAATACCCACAAAAAATTACTACATTGCACCTTTGTCCGCGAAACAGTATTCAACGCAAGAAAATCTCATAATTAATAGAGCTCAAAAACATACTGGAGTTCGAACTCTAAGCAAAAAATGTTTAAAGGTAACCCAAACGCTTGAACAGCCTTCTCAAGATGCAATATTGCAGCATCTACGCCACGTATTCCTAGACTATGACGAAACATACGTTCTAGAAAATAACCAGCTATTTAGCAAACTAGATCAAGAAGTCGATCTAGAGACAAAGTTAAATGCCGAGGAGAAAACCTCAATAACTAACCTCTGCTGGGAATATAATGATGTGTTTTTTTCTAAAAGGTGACACACTCACCTTCACAAGGGCTATAGCCCATTCAATACTTCTAGATCACGATCAGGCCCCAATTAATCAGAAAATGTATAGACTACCAGAGACACAAAGGCAAGTTATTAATGAACAACTTCATGAAATGCTAGAAAATGGAATAGTGCAACAAAGCAAAAGTGCATGGAACTCCCCTTTTCTAGTGGTCGCCAAAATGGCAGGACCATACGGAGAAAAGAAATGGCGTGTTGTCGTAGATTTCCGCAAGTTAAGTGAGAAAGCAATAGGTGATGCTTTTCCATTACTACGTATTGCAGACATTTTAGACCAATTAGGTCATGCTCGTTATTTCACCACTCTTGAATTAGCCAGTGGCTACCATCAGGTACTTATCAACCCAAAAAGTCAGCACAAAACCGCTTTTAGCACCAACTACGGACACTATGAGTTCAAACGATACCTTTCGGTTTAAAGGGAGCTCCAGCCACCTGTCAACGTTTAATGAATTATGTTCTGATGGGGCTACAAGGTTTGGAATTCTTCGTATATCGCAAGCTCCGAAAGTTATTTAACCGTTTGAGAGAACATAATTTAAAACTACATCTCGAAAAATGTCAGTTCCTGAAAAGGGAAGTAATATATTTGGGTCACAAATGTTTCATTCAAGGAGCTCTCCCAGACCCGAAAAAGACGGCATGCGTCTATAATTTCCCGGTTCCTCGAACATTGAGACAAGTACAGTCCTTTTAGGACTTGCTAACTGTTATAGGAAATTCATTCCTGAATTTTCAAAAATCGTACGTCCGATAACAAATCTCTTTCATATGGGCAACAAATTTACATGGACTGAATAATGCCAAGAGGCATTTGAAAAACGCAAGTAAGCACTGATATCACCTCCTCTACTTATTTATCCTGACTTCGTAAAACCCTTTAATTTAATAACATATGCTAGTAGTGTGGCACTTGGAGCTGTATTGTCTCAAGAGGACATAGGCAAGGATCAACCAATCGCATATGCGAGCAGGACACTGAACAAATATGAGAGAAATTATTGGACAATCAAAATGGAGTTACTCGCAATACTTTGGGCCACCAGGAATTTCAGATGCTATCTTCAGGGTCGCAATGTTAAGGTATACACTGATCATAAGCCCTTAAAAGGCGTATCCAACGTGAAAGATCCTACTTCCATCATAAACTATCGGAATTCGATTATGGAATTGAATGCAAACCAGGAAAACACAATATGATTGCCGATGCGCTAATTCGTATACCACTACAGACAAACGAAGATATCCCTGCTCAAACTTTAACAGTAGAAGCGATAATTCACCACAGAATAGATTCCAATCTCGAAGAAGATTGCGCTGTACAAATTCAAACAGATCCCGTGAATTGCTACGCTATTACTCGAGCACATACCTAAAAGGCCCTAATAGCCCCGGATACACCTCCGTTAAAAACACAATCTGAAGAGGCGGAAATAAAAGTAAATCCAGTAACAGAGACATCATCCAACACCTCAACGCCTAAGAATATCGATGCTATTCCGACAACAAAACCAGAGTAATCACTAGCTCAGAGGAAATACGGACTATACTCAATGATTATCACGATTCCCCTTTTGGTGGACACCAAGGAGTGATAAAAACCTATAAACGCATCAAACGGTAATACTGGTGGCGACATATGCTCAGAGATATAAAAAGATATGTAAAGAAATTCTCTAAGTGTCAAACAGTGAAAGTTTCTCCTTTGATAAAAATGCCTATGGTTATTACAGATATCGCGAAACAGCCTTTTGAAGAGGTCTACTTGGATATTGTAGGACCACTAGAAGAAACAAACCAAACCAATAGCTACATTTTAACTTTTCAGGATAATTTAACGAAGTTTGTTGACTAGTACTCCATTCATAACGCGGAAGCAGCTACGGTAGCACAGAATGTTTTTTGATAAAATTGTAACACGGTATCGCAACCCCATGAGGATAGTGACAGACCAAGGAAGCAATTTTCTGAGTGAGATATTCAAAAGAATTTGGAAGCTACTACGAGTGAAGAAACTTCAAACGTCCGCATATCACCCTCAGTCAAATGGTGCGCTCGAACGGGTCCAATAATAGAATATCTCCGCACAATTTTCGTGCGAAAATCCTAAAACGTTGTACCATTTTCTGCGAACGGCTGCATTTATATATAACAACAGCGTACACGATGTTACGAAACTAACTCCTATGAATTGTTTATACAGTTTTAAATCAGATATTTCATCAAATTTAAAACGGGAACCAGATCCTGTGTACAATCAAGAGATCTATTCTCATCTACTTCGATACAAGCTACAAAAATCATACGCAACTGCTCACAAAAATCTCCTCGCAACCAAACAATGTTCCAAAGCATACTACGACAATGCGATGTGCCCTATATCTTTTCATGTAGGAGATAAAGTCTTGCTAAAAAGCGAAAACAGGATACATCTTCCAAATTTGTATAGGATGATATTTTATAACGGCCATAACTAGTACTATAAAAATTAGCAGGCGACTGGTCACTGTTCATAATAACAGACTTAAGCCGTATTATGAATAAATTTTTACACATCGCCCAATGCATTAACGGACTGAGACATGCATTTATTGACCTTACTGACTTAAGTTGTCGATAAGCTTAACTTAATAGAAGTGCACGTTTTTTCTTACCAAAACTATTCGATTTTATGTTGCTTCATGAGTAAATGAACCACCTTTTATTCAAGTAACAGTTTGTCACCCAATTTTCGAATAATTTTCTTTCCATTAGGGGAAAGAAAATTGAATCGAGCAGTCAGAGCTTGCATTTCAAGAAAAAATTGATACCCTTGAATCTCCTTGACTTTGTACTTCTCTTGAGCATGTAACGCAAAAGTTGAGTACACATTACTGGGAAATGGACTTAAAGATCTTAAATCTTTACGGACTTGAGTTAATTAACCTTTTTGTCGATTGTCGATCAATTTAAAATAGTAGTAGTAGACTATTCCTCTTAGTAAAAACTGATCCATTTAACGATAGTTCGCGAGTTAATGAACCATATGCTATTCAATTAGCATTGTTGTTAACCTCTCACCGACGAGAGTACAAGATTACCTTAATGACGGTATCACTTCAACGCTAGTCAACTACAAGTTTGTAGATTGGAACCGCCAGGGTTTAGTCGGACTAAACTGCTTATAATTTTTATTGTCGCGGACACGATTCATCATTGAATCCTCTTACACTACTCTGGGGATGACCCGAAACTTAACTAAAACAATACCAGTTTTCTCTGCTTAAGCGCGAAATACGCCTATACAACTTAGAGTATACTATAACATTGTACTAACTCTCTTCTGTATAGTTACTTTCATTTAAAAATGATGTTAATCTTGGGTAGATTTGAAAAACCCTTCCGTGAAGCAAAAATGCGGATAAAAGCAAACTGACTAAAAGCAAGCCAGCGAATGAGTTTTTCCTGGCTTTATGAAACACGTTCGTCACCACCTCTCTGAACTTGAGAAAACCGAATCTTCAAGTTCACTAATTATTTGAAATCCAAGCCCTGAAAGTATCCTTAAAAGAGATAATAATAGCTTTGAAACCATCAACAGGAAAACGTATCATATTCCTTAAATACGAAGCTTTGGCAATAGCATACATATTCTTGTCCAGTAGTTAAAACTCACGCGATCAGACTACTGAATTATCCTTGAAAATATACACTATAACCCACTAGAACTTGAGAAAACAATTTCTTCATGTTCAATAATTACTTGAGATACACCGAATTTACCTGGAGTAAAGAATCGCGGTAAAATACCACGGACAAACTACTCCCTGTGTTTATCAGGAGACGCCGCTCATTATCCACACCTAACTAATTTCAACAAGTGACATTATCTGACTTGTTTAATTATGACAAGTCTGAGCGAGATGCGGTAGCCAAGTGTTAATAACTTGTTTATAACGACACTACCAACAAAGTCCGAGCAAGGTAAAACCAGTAGATCAAACTCGGGAAGGAAGATACTCGCCAACGTATATATATTGTAGCCAATGCTTTGACATCGAACCTTCATCTGGTTAACTAAAATAGTGTATTGATTACTAGTACAGATCCCACATTCTTTCCGATTCATTTTCAAATCAAAATAAGCCAAAAGCGAGTCAATTACACCATGGCACTCTACTGGCGGGAACGGTGAAAACTAAGCTTTCAAATGTCGGGCCTTTGTACAGATAGAGATGTAAATTATAAGGTTTAAAGTCCTCCGAAGAAAGCAGACTACATTCAATGGAATACCACTCAATAGAAGTGGTGTACACGAGAAACCTAATCTACGTGTACACCCTTTACGTTGAGGTAGCCAAAAGAATAAAAGAATAAACGGAAAAATGTTACTTTTTGGGAACTCTCTGCTTATGGCATTAAGAATTGAAAACAAACAAAGAAATAACTATAAAAAATCAATCGGAAAGTTAGTATTTTTACACATAATATGCATATATAAATATCTCTTATCTCCAGCTTGAGGGAGCGGTGTCAACGGCCACAATTTGTCTTAAAGATTAGCTGGTTCTGCCTCGCCGAACTAAATAAAAGTTAGGTATCAGGTATAACAAATTATTATGCGATGCTACGTTCACAAATCTTACTTTTTTCTTACATGCATTTATATTTACGGAAAATCGGGATTATTCCCCTACAATTGTCGTGCATGCACTCAACCTAAAGATAAAATCTTCTTCTCTTGTAACCAGTATTATGTCGGATAACAAACGACTATCTTCAGATAAACCCATTGAAAGTAATCGTATCCTATCCCAAACCTGGAAAATGTCAACTTGTATAATTCTACGACTGGACTGCTAATGCTGGCATCAGATTAGATCAGTCAGTTAATTTATATTATTTGCCCGCAGTAGGGTGACTAGTTCTTGACAAAGGAAGAAAACGCCTTTCGTATGAATAGATACCCTACCTATACTCATCAGTTTGACAGAGGTTTTTCTTGCCCTACACGAATATACTGCATAAGCTGATAATAATCTTATAGGGTATTTAGATTTTCTGCTTGCTTCAGTTGTATTCAATTACAACCAAAACTAGAAATCATTTCTCTCTCCTTTCTATGGACCAAACTCCTAGTACCTTCCATGGAATATGAATCCGAAAAATGTTTTCACTAATTGCAACAGTACTCGTGGAAATTTCTTATCACCCGACTGTTCTCCGAAGTCGTTTATGACTGATTCTAGACATTGCCATCTTATTGCCTCATTATTATTTACCGTCCTGTAGGTGGTTCCTATACCAGGAATTAAACCCGGGGCTCCTAGGTGTGCCATTGGTCCATACCTATGATTATTCTCGTACTACGCAAAAATGCTGTACTATACAATAGCATTATTCATCAATAAGAAAAAAATTAACCTAGCTCACGACAGTCTAATGGATACTTGTAGGTATCTTACATGTGCATCCTCTCTAGCTGACAAATAATCCACTAGGGGAGAGGATAGTACCATTTAAAACAGGTTAGGTTCATCTTCCATTATCTTATCCATACTTTAACCACGTCGGATGACTTTCGATATTATTTTCAACCAGAATTCTTATTACATTTTCTCCAGAGGGCAGCCATGTTAACACTAAACCTGCTACTCGCACTTAGCGCAACGCATGGCGTAGGGAATCCATTCACGATAGCAAAACTTGATAACTCCGGCATACTCTTTGAAGACGTGGGCAACTTAATAGTATACCACAATACTTGGAATATCTTGACAGAGATATACCTGACAGAACTGCAAAGCCAAATTATGTCAGCAGAATATGCAGATCATCTGACTCACCGGCTATGCAGTAATCAGTCCCAGGACGGTAGTTCCGACTTATGTGCTACCCAACAGGTACACCTGCATGCCATAGTGGTAAATATGAAGAAACGGACTAATAAAATAATAGAACGGCTGTCACGAACCCGGACAGCTCGGTCTATCTTTGATGGAATTGGTAACGTCATGAATTTCTTATTTGTAACTATGGACAGTAGCAACGAACACGAGATTTATATTCGACTGAACGAGCTAGAAAAGGATAAAGAGGCCCTAGTCAAACTTGAACAACAAAAATAAGTATAGTAAAGAGCACATTGGAAAAAATTCAGAAATCAATGGTATAACTTTTGGACAAGCAACAAAAGATTGCCTACCAGGTCAATGGCTTACAAAATATGACTGAAAGTCTGATTAGAAGAAAATTACCAAAAGATATAGTCTGTAATCTTTTACTGCAAGCGATAGAAATCGAGTTCCTGCAAGAATTACTCGACATCATCATTTCCAGCAGAAATAACCATATTCACCCTCTACTAATATTTCCAAACACCCTAATTAAGGTATACTCCAAAGCACACTCAAAGTGCCCAAACAATCACAAATGTTTGATTATACTGTACCAAACTGCACAAATGCAGTACCACCTCTTACAAGGAAAATTACTAATTAAAATAACATTTTCTATCTGCAACTTACCCAAATTTCAGACTTCAAAGAATCCATTGCTTCCCAATCCAAATAAAAGCGTATCATTCCTTAGTACCCGATATCGAATATGCATACCTAGGCAGTCATGATAAAACCCAAGAGTTTCTACTTTTAACTGCCGAACAAGTGATATTATTCAAAAGAGTCACTCACAATATTGAAAAAAATACGTTTGTGGGTCGTCTAAATACTCCAATAATAAAAGCTGCTCTATCTAAGGAATGTATAATAAAACTACTATTCAATCCCCTAAATGAATCCATACATTGCAAACTTAGAGTTCAACTACCAAAAAGGGATATACTTATAAAATTGAACCGACCTAATGCGTGGTTATGTTCATTCAGTACTCCTTATGATGTTCAAATTATGTGCATAACCAACACACTACTTCAGGCCTACTCGGACAAGGATCCCTGGTAATTAACCAACCATGCCAAATGCAAATAGGTGAAAAGACGTTGTATTACGAAGGAGAGGAAAGATAACCCTTAAGAGTTAGTCAACCTCTTTATTATCCCCTATAAATGAAAGATTAATTAAGGTTAAAATGCCTGAGATTTCTCTCACTCCGCGTGGTGAAAAGACCATGAAATTACAACTATTGACTGGAGATGAAACCAATCAAATTATACGCGGTAGCACCCACTCACTCAAGGAAATCCAAAAAAAGCTAATCGATCTACGGAAATCACCGACTCACACCCACTCGCGGATTTTGACAACGACATCTATCTCATTCAGCTGCTTACTATTCGTACTGTGTGAAATCTACACTGCCGTAAAATACATATTCCCCGCCTATTCCAAAGGGCAACAAAATAAACCCCAAGAAGGTCCTCATGAAGAAACTTTACATTTACCAGAGAGCAGAGCTGCTAGTAAACTCCAAGCTGTAAAACAGGCACAATCCCTACCAAAAACCAAGTCTGTGCAATTAGTAGTATAAATAACAAAAAAAAATTTAATCCTATAATATTAAATGAAAAACAAGATCACTCTCAGTTGTTTCAAATTTTTACCCAATGGATAGAAATCTAGATTCCTATCAAAATAGCCTTAAACTTTTTGTATATTTAAAAGACATTCATAAATTATATATTCTATACCTAGAAATCGTGAAAATAAAAAAAAAAATCGGAACAATTGGAAAAAATTCAGAAAAATTGGAAAAAAATTCGAAAAAATTAGAAAACAACCGGAAAAATTGAAAGAAAATTCGGAAAAATCGAAAAAAAATTCTGATTGATCGATTCTTTCCCCGGTCCTATAGGTCAATTCAAGTCACCAACGAGAAGGCTGAAACAACTGAGAATTTCTTTAAAATACTCATCTCTGGACATGAAAAGGTCAGCATTGATCTAGCAGTCCGATGTCAGAGTTTTAACTTGAGAATTAAAAAGATGATCACGGTGGTCTCGCGGTTGAGAAAACGTTTAGATTGTCTTGTGCAATTTTAATGTTAGAGTATAATTTGTAAAAATATTTGTAAAAGTACAAGTTTTAAGTAAAAGTATTTAATTAAAATAAAGGTCTTTCTTTTTCATAAAACGAGTGCGTGCTAACTGGTGTGATACAACAGGGTACTGCAAAAATAAATATCTAACCTTTTCCAAAAGGGAAAAGCATCCCATCCGTTACAGAACACTCGCGGGGACAATTTTTTTAAGGAAAGGACCACGGTGCGTTCCTCTTCTGGAATGAATACACCAACACTCCCTACGACATTCCTCTTATTTGCACATATTATCGTCATTTGTATAGGCATCTCCTTGGGAGAAAGCAATGCATGCTTTTTCATGTACTTCCTCTTAGTTTCTTTGGAACGAAAATAGAAGCAAAATGGATAAGGTATAAACGCATATTAAGAATAAGTCCGATTTTTGCATACATGAATTAGTTAAAAAGTTTTTCTTTATTTTTATTTCTTGTGTAATATTGCACTTTAGTAAAAATCACAAAAATTCCAAAAATAAATTGACTCTGTGCAAGCGAAAACCCATCTAAGTGTACTAGGAATTCAGAAACAAAACAAGAATGAGCTTGGAAACACAGGTTGCTCCTTCCAACAGGCTTTTTGCAGGATCAATCTGGATTGGATCAAAAATTGTTCTGCTTTTTCATCTTTTTGTACAAACTTTTACGTTGAAGGCCTGACGAGAATTCCTGCTGGATAATATTAAACGTATTCTTAACCCAAAAAATAATAAAATTTCAATATTTATTCTAATTTAATAAAAACATGCATATATACTGGGTGTCCCACACATATGGTATAATCCTTAATTTTGATTTTAAATTCGAAATAACTTTTTTTATTTTTGGTACTTTTTACACGTTCTTATTTATTTTTATATTTTATTTTCAAAAACTTCTGACTTCCGTTATCTATTATTCAAGACTGTCACAATACAAAATTCTTTTCAAAATAAAAATCTGGCCTACTTCAAAATCTATATAATTACAGCAGTTTCAACGAAATGAGTTCTTAACGAGTAAGTTAGTTGTGGAGTAGTACCAGAGTAATCGGATTACAAAATATTCATAATTGTGACGTACATACCAGTCGCCACTAGCTCATACTGATCTACCTATGACTCCTGAAATACATAAGCTCCATTAGAGTAAGTTTTTTATTATAATTATCCACAATCTACACTTTCTAATCATAAATATAACGTTTAACTATATGCTGCAGTTAGAAATATATAATCTTTTATTTCATATTTTCCATATATACCATTGAAGAGTTCTAACACAGTCCACTATTAAGGAAAGCTACTTACCTTATGTATATCGGCAGATAAGAGATAGTCTTCCTTTTTGGAGATAATGTTGGGAATTCATTATAATATATTGAAATGGTTAGTCGTAACAAAGGATGGAAATGAGATGCGCGCCATAAGTAACAAGTGGTACCATAGGTATAAAATTCTCCACCAAGTTTATACATATATCTCGAAAAGTACTATACATTTGGTATGTAAGTACGTTCAATAGCATTTTTAAAACGTATAGTAACCGTATGTAACTTTAAAATTAATTTCGAATGTGTGTTGTATTCCTGAGGTATTACAAAGGAATTCCCAAACTTTTTTCAATACTTTGATCCATTATAACACTTTTAATGTATTCTTCATCAACTCCGCCACCACCAATGCGATTGTCCTTTTCAGAACGATATAATTTATGTGTAGTCAAGGATAACTGCATAAGATCGAAGATGCATATATGTAGTCATGATATGACGAGAATAGGATGAACATTCAACATTACTAAAAATTAATTTAATCTGTTTTTTACGTCGAGTGTTTTTTTTTTTACTTATATAACTAATAACACAAGCGCATTAAAACAAAGGTGTAAGCGTCTTTCGTGAATTCGAAATGAAACCAGCTTACAGAAATTACTTGAAATAATTAACGACTTAAACCATTATAATATTACACTAAACACTATACACAATTACTGCACTTTTTGGTCAGGACCCGCCATTGTGCCCCCTTGTCCCGACTCGTCCTGAAGCTTAAGGTCGAATTGCTCCTTGAAGAGGTCTTGACTCCACGAATGCTGGATAGAGACTTTTATCTTTTTAACAATACTTGAATGACGCCTCAGGACACTGGAGACCACAATGACGGGCCACCACACCAATAACCATATTATTGGTAACAGCAGTTGGTTATTACACATGCATGGGGGATTGAAATTTATTAATTAAAACGAGCTCCCCTTGCTTATATTCACGAGGTATAGGTCGTTTAGCATTAACTTCATTAACTTGTTTATCCCTGTTTGTATCAATTCTCTCGGCTGCCAATCTACGTAATTCCTCCAAACGGAATATTCTCACTAGTCTCGTCCACGTCTACACTCAAAGCTGCTGCCAACTGGTTGTGTAAGAACCGCCTTGGTTCATAACCCAGCAAAAATTTTTGTGGACTCTGGGCCGTAACTCGGTGATGTAAGCAGTTTAAGCCCCATTGAATGTCCGATAGATGGGCATCCCAATCTCGTCCATCTGTCCTACTAGTAGTTGCCGCTATTGCCGCCGAAACAGTCCTAAAATACCGTTCTATTTGTCCATTTGCTCTCGGTGTCTGTACTGCTGTCTTTTGGTGAGCAATGTGGTTCTCCACACAATACTGACGGAATGCTCTAGACGTAAAAGCGGTACCCCGATCTGTAATTATCCTGACAAGGTACCAAAAAAATTGAGATAATTCTTCCAGTGCCCTGATCGCATAATTCGTTGTTGTATTTTTGACAGGTCGAAGTATTACAAACTTAGTAAAGGCATCAATGATTCCAATCAAACGCACATTTCCTTTGCTGCTTTTCGGATAAGGACCCAAATGATCCATGTGGACTGTGTGAAATGGTATTGATTCCGTTCTAAATTGATTAAGCTGATAATGCGTTTCATCTTTACCCCTTTTATTATATGCGTATGGAACACAATTTTCTACATATTTTTTTTTTCTACATATATCCTGACATTTTGGGAAACCAGTACGTTTTCCTAATGTGTTGTAGAGTTCTGCTGCCCCAGGATGTCCTAGGCCGTCATGTGATGTCTTGAGAGTATGCCATTTGATTCCTCTTGGAACAACGAATCTCAATCCTTCGGTGGTTTTATAAACTGTCTGTAGTCCACACACATGCGATAAGTGTCATCCTTCTTTTTCACGAGTATAACTGGGCTAGCGTAATTATACTGTGATCTTTCGATGATATCACTATCGAGCAAGTCATTAACGATCTGTTGTAACGCCTCCTCCTGATGACAGGGTACACGATATGGCTTGTAGTGAATGATAGTCCTATCCCTTACCTCTATCTTCATCTCTATCAAAGTCGTCTTTCACAAATCGTGGGTTTCCGTTGCAAAACAATTTCTATATGAATTTATAAGTTTCACGAGTTTCTCATTGGTTTCCTCCGTTCCAAGTTTCCCGATATCGAGTTCATCTACCATAATGGGTGATTTCACGATCCACATTTGTCTGCGTTCACCGCACTTAACCTTTTTTAACGGCGGCTGCACCTCCATTTGAATTATCTTTCAATATTATCAACTCCTTCCATCTTTTAATTATCCATACTCCCGGGCGATTGGTGAAATTCTGTCCGATTATTACTGATGTATCCTGGACTCTGTCCTCTACTACCGCAATTAGAGCTTCTACTTCGCCGATTCTCACTGTTTCTTCAATTAGAGCCCAAAGACCTCCAAACTCCGCCTGCAAAACCAGTCAACGTTATTCTCTTGTCCTCATCTATTCTCCACCCATGTTGACTACAATCCGTCAAACGTATAGTTGACCATTCGCTGCCCAAACCAATAAAGGCCCTTAAAATAACACCTCCTACTTTGATTCATGCAAAAGATGCTCCTCCTTTCTGACAACTCCCTTATTCTGTGCGGATGTACATACGTTAGATTTGTGACCCATTTTACCACACCTGAAGCAATTTCCTATAAACTGCCTCATACTATTAATATTGCCCTGATGACGTGATGCTGGTAAGATTCCTTTTCGTAGCACATCAGTAGGTGACCGCATTTTTACTCGAGATCTACCATTATTATTATTCAATACTCGCTCACCGAGTACCCGATTTCGGGTGACCTGTTGTTCAGCTATACCTTCGTACTCCTTGATTTTCTTCAGGAAATCAGTTGGCATATCGCAATTCGATGCCGTAAGAACAGTTGTTAACCTTTTATCTCCAATATCGGATATGAGATATTTTATAATTGATTCGGTGCTAAGCTTACCATGTTTTCCCAATGCCAAGACCTCATAGAAATAAGTCTCGACTGGTTCGTTCTCCCTTCGTTTTTGACTCATTAATCTGGCGTGAATTGCCGACTCATCCACGGCGCTAGGAAACCCATTAATAATGTCTCTTTTAAATTTTTGCCGCGAATCATCAGTCGAATCCCTGGTCTGATTCCAAAATTGAGCTGCTTGCTTCAATATTAATGACGCATACAACAGGGTAGTTTTCTCGTCCCACCCATAAACAGAACGTAGCTTTTCTATACTATTCAACCACTCCGATGCGTTTAAACTATTGGGGTAGCCTGGAGAAAATTCCGGGATCAGGCCAGTTATCTCGGCCATACCCATCCTAAAATTTACCAACTGATAGTCCGTAGATGATTCAGGAATTGTGTTAATGTCAGCGGACTGATCAGCCACATTCTCACTCGTTCGTGATTCAGATGATATGCTGCTACCTACGCATCGTCGTTTACGTGCACTTCTATTAGTTTTCTCACTCATATTTAATTAAAAAAACACCAATTGTCAAGTATCAAAATTATAAGATCGACGCAATAAGTATGAACCACTAATTTAATTTTGCCCCACTAGCAAATATCTAATTATTAGTATTATTATTTTTTTAAATAAAACAACAAAACTCTTTATTTATTTCTTATAAGTAATTGTGAAAGTATTTATATTTCAAGTATTAAATCTAGTGCCAACTTAATTAACACTCACACATACAATCTAGTCTTATAGATCTTGAAATATTTCTTCACCAAAAATTGTGACACCGTTATGTAATGGCAACAATTGCTAATTGATGGAAAACTGTGAATAATTGTCGCGGCGATTTACCTATTTCTTTAAATACCTTGAAAATATATATTTTTATTTATTTCAGCAAAATATGATAGCACCTTTTTATATAATACTACCAACAACAAATAATCACGAGAGCTGTATTCCTAAGAATATGTACCAAAATGCTTCTGTTAAATATCGCAAATAATTGATTTCCTCTGTCAGAATGTTTCAACACCTTTGCATAGTGTTATCACCAACAATAAATCGACGTAAAATTGCTTTTACTATACCTGTGGTATGCCAGCTACCCGATTCTCGTATGTGATATCGGAAATTCCTGAATTTGTCAACAAAAATAAAACTACATATAAACTAGTACTTATCCAGTTGATCGATGGTTTATCACCATCAAATCGGTTTATCCTGTGCCAGCTTGTCTTTCACTCACTATTTCGCTTTCACTGTTTAATTCTTTTCACATAAACTAGTCAATCAATTTACTTGTTTTATAACACTTTCAATTTTTAACTTGAGCCAGGACAAAAATATTCCACTGCTTGTGATTTTGTTCACAATTTATGTGTCGAACCTTCCACTTACTTGATCACAAAACGAATGCCCGAAAATCGATCCCCAAATACTCAAATGCAATCATCCCTTTTGCATATTACGCATACAAATTCATTTAGAATTTTAGGAAAAATATTACAAAACATGTTCCTTTTCTTAACCGTAATAAAATTTTCGTCGGAAGAAAACTGACTCATCGTATCCGTACCTGAATTTCTTCAAATTTAGTGTGCATACAAGAAAATGATCGCGCCGATACCAAGGCATTGAGAGGCACTCATAGTCATGCATTCGCCCCTCACAGCGTACCTGTGCTTGTGTACTAAACTCCAGTGGCTGGTTGCCCGTATTCAGTTAAGTGCGCATCCATACCCCACTGTGTGTGAGTGTACACCACAAGTCGCGTACTATGCTCAGTTTACTCCACTCCAGTGGCTGGTTGCCCGTATTCATTTAGGTGCACATCCATACCCCACTGTATGTGAGTATGTACACAGCATTCTGAAAATTGAAACACAACCACTTGCATCTCTCGCTGCAGGCCTTAAGGTATTATCCCACTTCTGAAAATGTAAGCGTCTTTCTTAAATTCGAACTGAATCCAGCTTACAGAAATTACTTGAATTAATTAACGACTTAAACCATTATAATATTACACTAAACACTATACACAATCACTGAACTTTTCGGTCAGGACCCGCCATTGCGCCCCCTTGTCCCGACTTGTCCTGAAGCTTAAGGTCGAATTGCTCCTTGAAGAGGACTTGACTCCACGAATGCTGGATAGAGACTTTTATCTTTTTAACAATACTTGAATGACGCCTCAGGACACTCAAGACCACAATGACGGGCCACCACACCAATAACCATATTATTGGTAACAGCAGTTGTTTATTACACATGCATGGGGGATTCGAAATTGGTGTTTACAAAGGCAAAGTGAGGGCCTTGTTTGCCAGTATAATATACCATGAATGAAGTACACGAAATTTTCAAATAAACCTCGTAACCTGAGCGGAGATCGATTTTCGTGAACT
Source organism: Dioctria rufipes (assembly GCA_963924295.1). Classification (NCBI taxonomy): domain Eukaryota; kingdom Metazoa; phylum Arthropoda; class Insecta; order Diptera; family Asilidae; genus Dioctria; species Dioctria rufipes. Next base: position 205,274,377 of record OZ002740.1, read on the forward strand.
TGGAGAAAAACTACGCCAAGCGCATTTCGTCAACGGATAATATTTTTCTATCTAGTTTGTGTCTGAACTGCACTGAACCCAACTCTTGGTGCCTTTTTCATAAAACTATGACCGTAGGGTTGCTGTACTAAATAAAACCTGGGTCGTGTGCAGAAACTCGAGTATATTTAGCTAGAAAACATGAATGGAACAATTCCATTCCACACGAACCGATCACCATATATACCGTCCGGGAGTTGAAACCGGACTTTTCCGTTTTAAACCCCAGACCTAGCGGTTTTTTTTTTCTCGTATTTATGATTTAATTTAATATCGTTAAAAATAAAAGTTACTAAATTCTTCTATTCTCCATCAACTCCTTTAAAACTCGAAAGTGTGTGGTTTTTCATCTATACAAGTAATCGGCGGAAGAAAAATATAAAAGTATCATAATACCCATGTTGCTAACCATTACATGCCTTTTTCTAAATAATTACACTAAATTAACTAATTACACTAAATTAAATATGTGTTCCAAAATTACTTACCATCTCGTGATAGGTATGACATATGATTTTTCCACCTTATATAAAAAAACAAGAAAATTCTAAAAAATTCATAACATTCAACACGAACTGTCAAACTAAAATGTCGCACTGCGACACGACAATTTTAGAAATTTACTTTTACTACTTTTTGTCGACGACTTTGCTTTGCCCTAATGTTGCAAGATGTATTCAAGAATTATTTTGGCGTCGACATTTGCGTGTTGCATTCATTAAGTCTGTTCGATGAAAACACCGGATAAATTTAGGGCAGTCCAGGGCTACACTCGCTTGTATGAAAAAAACCTAGGTCTACCCAGAACTTACACTAAAAATTTCTTGGGGTAAAAGTTTGACATATGTCACTTAAAATTTATTGCTGATTGGAGCATACTTCTTAAGCAAAAATAAGCAAAAAACAAAATAAATAGAAAAATAGCTAGTGCACATCCTATTTGTTTTCACCCTTTTTATAAATAAGTTTTAACAATTGATTATACTCAGGAGTACTGTCAGAGAACACTACTAGGTTCACCCTAAATTCAAATAACTTGTTCGATGGGTGCATAAAACTCTGCGTAAATATTGGAGGGCTAAATTTACATGGTGCTTTAATCGAAAAACCTACTGTATTTCAGCTTATACCCACTACTACTACTCATAAGAAGACAAACGCCAAGCCCACATTATATTTCCCACTACAATGCACCTCGAAGATATTGTGGCGCATGAGGAGAGGGTCATTACACCCGCGACCCTCCACGTGTATACGTGCCTGACTATAGCCAATTTCCATCTTGATGGAAAAAAGAGTGAGTCAAATAACAGTTAAACACATACATGTTGTCCAGTTCAGTATCATCCGATTTAATAGAGTATCGGGCCCCGATAAGCTCATCATAGTCGAAAGGTGAACAAACTATTGCGGTTTTGTTTCGAACTACTGGTGGACACTGTGTCATTTTTACGGCTGATTGATAAGGATAACTTGACGTAAAAAATTGATTTAAATCAATCAGATCAAATGATTGATGATTCTGGCTATCTCTTTGATATATCTCAACCTGTCTTAGGTTTCTTGATAGAATCTTTGGAGGAAGTTTGGGCATCATAATTTTACTTTGGGGGGCGTAATAGCAGATGTAGCTCGTACAGTTTTATAAAGTAAACGCGAAGTAATCACCTTTAGACATTTAAATTGTCTGTATAAATATTCCCGTTCAGATATTTGGAATGCAATAGCTGGTGTAAATCACGGGCTGGGCTTCGTGTCAACTCTCTAACTTCGCACGGGTATATATATTTCGTATAACTAATTGATTCAATTTTCAAGACTTCTCAAGAAATTTCTAGAAAATTAAAAGTTAATTTAAGAATAGCTATAAGATATATAGTTAAATTCAGATATAGAAATATATAATGCAATTTAAGAAAAAATAAGCAAGCTTTTAATCTACTTACGATTAAAGCAATTTGCAACTAACACTAACACGCCAATAAACTAGATAAAACCCAAAGAAAAAAAATTAAATTGAACTATTATAGCAATAACTTCACGATCTCAATTACTGTGACAAAATTGAATATTTTTATGACACAAAGTTGTGCAACTGATCTTTGTTTGCGATCTTGTCCTCATTACTGCCATCAGTTCTGTTAATGTGGAGAAGACCATCTCTCGTTCCTGAAACAATTTTCCTCAGTTTGCGTAGCTTTAATGCCTCATGAAATATATGATTATTTTGTGGAATCAGGCTTTCGTTGCCATATGTTGGACTTGGTGAAGAAAAGCCCTGTAGAGAGAAAAGCGTTTTGCTCCGAGTTAGAGGAGAAGGGAACAACTATTAGTATACTTGCCTTCATCTCACGTGGCGGCGATGAAATCTACTGTTGATGCGGAAAACATCAATATACTGCGATATTTGGATCTATGTCTCAGTTCCGATATTCTTCACTAAGTTAACACGTCGACATTAGATAGCTTGGGTATACCTCTAACAACTACGTAACTCAATCATTGCATGCGGTGAATGCTTTCTACTTGTGATTGCAATGAGTTATTGCTCTTTTTGTGATCGACAGTTGAATTCTCGCTAGCAACAATTTTGTTTTTCAATGAACGAATGATATCGTCAATTTTTGATGTGATCCGAGCTTCCAGTTGGTGCATAAAACCATAAATTTTATCCAAAAGCCGTATCTCCATGGCTTCTAGTAACTTGTCTAAAGTGACAATTGTGGAACTACGGTTGTCAGGTTGCACTCTACCAGTACTGCCGGTGTTAATGTTGCTTCCCTCCTTTTAACCAGACATCGATGGCATATTCTCTGTTCTTTGTCCCTTATTCGACATAGTGTAGAATTTTTCTATTACCACTCTAAACAGTCCATACTCACCAATACCAGTGAAACGACAAGACCGTAAGATCACTCTGCAAATGGCAAACATAGATTCAGAATAGCACCTTGCAGCAGCAAATTTCAGCAATAATAAAATAAATATAATGCACCAGCAAAAAAGATAATTAACCGGAACCGCCAAGTTACATAAAAACTGCAAAGCTTTAATACGCTTTAGTATAACTTGTGGGAAATAAATATTTGCGGAAATTGTACACTTTCTTTAGAAAAAGCGGAAAACGATTTGAAATACGTCTACTGTTTATCTATTACAGAGCTCATTTCAATGTACACTTCCATTAATATTTTTATGTTATGCTAATAATGAAAAAGTGAAAAAAAATTTAACCTGGTGTAAAAATTTCAGGCAACAAGTTGGACACGTTCTGTTTTTTTTTTCAAAATTAATCACACCTTTATTGTCACAAAAAAAAAGTCTCTTCTAACAAAAACTTTTCTCTGTAATACTTGATTTGTGAAACCTTAAACTCACTCTACTCTATTCTTTTTTCTTACCGAGTACAGTTTACTGAGCAGAATATACTAATACTCTCCGGAATCCTGGAGACGAAGAATGAGCAAACTTCGGACACCGGAGACCGGACATGGAGATATTTGTGTTAAAATACTACACGGGAGCTTGAAAACCAAAAAAGTCTATAAAGATTTGGTCTCACATCCCTTGGAGTTTTTTGGCGTTTCTAAAGTATATATAGGTAGGTACATGGTTGAAAGGAACCTGCCTACCCAGAGATATAAAAAATTGGTCTCTGGAAGTCAAAGTCTTTCGCCGTGTAGCTTCACCTTTACGGCCACTCAAGCGCGCTTGTACCGGAAATTCCATTATTGATTACTGAATGCATTATGGTCTGCTATTTCATTTTTATGACTGTAGAGGTACATTATTTCATTATTTGTTTCAGGTAAGCAAGTCCGCTCTACACACCGGCATGTAATTTTGCTCAAATATAGGAATTTATTTATACATTGGCAATTTTAGTTACACGCAAATGTACATCTATTTTTCAAACATCATTATTGGTAAAACTTTCTTAATGTTTTTCAACCCACGTTACTAATTTGAATTTAAATTCATAATAAAGCTTGCTGACATTCGTGGAATACATATAAAATGCAGAGAAACTTACAGAGGAAAAATAGAACAACAATTTTGTAAAAAATTACAAAACCGTAAAGTATTTATTAATGGTAGTATAACCAGGAAAAAATATTTTTGTTAGAAAGGGCACCATTTTTAGAAGTAATCGTTTGTGGTTTTAAGAATTAATTTATTTATAGGTCAAAGTTCCACGAAGAGTGCTCCATGGTTTTGGCGGAAAGGAAGATAAATAAAAAAATAAATTCACACAGCTGGCGAAGGTGAGAGCTTAAAACAATTCAATTTTTAAGAGTTTGTCAGCCGAAAATTTAATTCACATAATTGCTTTTATCTTGCAACATGCATGCGTTAAATTATTAAAAAACATTTCTTTTTTAAAAATAAAAATTTTAATTTAATGGGTGCAGAAACGTCTTCCCATAACGGTCGGCTCGAAATGGTTCTTCTTGTTCTCGCTCTCCAGACTTGTGAAGCAAAAACAAAATGATTTTATAACTTTTTCGTAATATGTGTCTAAATTTAGTTTCAGTAAAGCGCAGCCGTTCTTATTACTCTTTTTTTTTACCGAAATAGCGGCCAATTGGAAAAAAGTATCTTTTATTTTCCCTCAAAAATATAGACAGTTCTTCTTTTATTTTTGAAAAATTTAACTAAGAAATAAGGAAGGCCGAAGAAAAAAGCATTGCTTATTCGCTAAATTGGAAAGATTTTTAGGCGCAATTTTATCGCACTAATTCCGTCGTTAAAACTAAACCAGAAATCCATAAGTTGACGAGATTTTTACAAACTATCATTTTCACCTTAGTGATTTCTCTTTGTGATGATGTTCTTCTTTAATTTGAGTTCAGTCCAAAAGACTTTTGTCCATTTGAATGTTCAGATATATTGTGAAACAAACAAAAATTAATTCAGCGTAAATGTTTGAAATTTATTATTTATATATGTAATGGATCAGGTGTCCAATACATCAATATATTGTCCTAAACAATACATTGATGTATTGGGGATATGACACTGAAAACAAAAATTTAAATCATTTCATTCAAACTTGATTCTTTCATATTAAATATAATAAAATGCCATGAAGCATAAATTGCATTTCATTTTCAGGCACATATTCCATTCTCAAGATATGTATAGTTACCTACATACAGTGTCTTCCTCATTCTTTCAAACTAGTTGCATGAACATATAGAACATCAGAATATAACAAAACTGAAGGAACTAAATGCATTTGTCGAATATCATGAGTACATGGGGCAGCTAGGTCAATTAGAAAACCTGGGAATTGTCGTAGAAAGTAGAAAATAAACGTCAATAAAAAATAATAAATTTTTATTTCAAAGTTTGTGTTGATAAGTTCGACTGCTCTCATCCCCGAGCATGGCACTCAGCTACAACACAGACATATATATTAGGATAAGTGTATTAAGTATTTGCGCAATTTACTATTTGTGAGGCTTAAGCGTTTTTAATTTAGATCTCTGCATATTTATATACACAGGGTGTTTCCCCTTAGGAGGTCCATAGAGCGGGAGGTGATAGTATTCACCTAGACGAACCAAAATTTGTATGGCAGGGGGGGGGGGGGGGCAATATCAACCGTTTGGGAGTTACAGGGTGATTCATAAAAAAAGCTAGGTTTTCACAAAACACCCTGTATCTTAAAAACTACAGGGCGTATGGCTCACTGTATGTAGAACTTCATGGCCTTTCCAATGACAGCTCAACCAGCCCCGTGCCCCTCTCCCCGCAGAAGTTATGAAGGTCTAAACTAAAAATTTCGGATTTTCTTTCCTTTTTTTTTACTTTGACCTCTATTATTTTTGCAAACAGGTCGTTAACATAACTTTTTTTTATAAAAACTATAAACTGTGGAGCCTCCTCTTTAATTTGACCTTTATACCCTATGTGCTATCTGTATCCGTTAAAGAGTTATTAGCTCAAAACCTATATTGAAAGCTATTCTCAAACCCAAATTTTTTCCCTTACTGACTGAAAACACGTAATTTTACACAAATATCGGCTAATTTCGATATGACATGAATAGGTTAACAGCTATCTGTTAAAGAGTTATTAGCTCAAAACCTATATTGAAAGCTATTCTCAAACCCAAATTTGTTCCTTACTGACTGAAAACACGTAATTTTACACAAATATCTGTTAATTTCGGTATGACATGAATAGGTTAAGAGCTAATAACTCTTTAACGGATACAGATAGCACATTGGATATAATAGGTCAAATTAAAGAGGAGGCTCCACAGTTTACAGTTTTTATAACAAAAAGTTATGTTAATGACCTGTTTGCAAAAATAATAGAGGTCAAAGTAAAAAAAAAAGGAAAGAAAATCCGAAATTTTTAGTTTGGACCATCATAACTTCTGAGGGGAGAGGGGTACGGGGCTGGTTGAGCTATCGTTGGAAAGGCCATGAAGTTCTGCATACAGTGAGCCCTTAACTGTGACCATACGCCCTGTAGTTTTGAATATACATGGTGTGTTGTGAAAACCTAGCTTTTATTATGAATCATCCTGTAACTCCTAAACGGTTTATATTGCCCCCCCCCCCTGCCATACAATTTTTGGTTCGTCTAGGTGAGTACTATCACCTCCCGCTCTATGGACCTCCTAAGGGGAAACACCCGTATATATAATAAAAGTAGAAAAAAACAAATTGGATCACTATTGAGTTTTGTCAATTTAAATTCGAGTTTTGATCAAAACTACACTTATATTACGTTTTGATGACATATTTAATATAATTTAAATTTTAAAATACTTAACTTTAAAATATCACTTATCAACTTCTTAACAACATTGACTTGAAAATGCTAAAACCTTAGATGTCTTCGGCTTGAACTATTTCAAACGCAGTCACAATTCACAAGTTAGATTTTTTTTTAAATAATAAGAATATATATAACGCAAATAATATTAAAAAATTCTGAATTTTTTATTCCGACAGAACATCGTCCTGAACTTGTTGCTCAAACTATTAACATCATTCTGAAATTGAATACTTGGAGCTAATAGTACTTATATATAGAATTGTAGTAAATAATTATTTTACACCCCCAAAACACTTCTTAACTTCACCACAGTCGCAAAATCACATGGTATATTGTACTTAGTACTGGATGTTGCTATAATAAATATATGTAACTATAACGAACGACTAAACCAAAAGCAAATCTCAAGCTTTTGTCAATTAGAGCATAAAAGGATGAGCAATTTATTTGTTTATATACTATTTTCTTTGTGCTTTTAATGCTACTTATGAGTTTATTAAATTTTTTTATCTGCCATTTTGCTGTTTCACTATATCTGGCTCGAAGGGCCAGTGTTTTAGCCTATGCTGAGGCTAAACACAAAAAAAGGGCAGGTGCTCGTTTTGATGGATATGCTGAAATTTGGTTTATTTTTTGACATAAGAAAATTACCGAATTTTTTCATTTATTTGGATTTTTTACATGCATAAATTTTATTTTAAGTAAGTATAAAAACTAGAATAGGTCCAGGAGCATCTTCTTGGTTTACTGTGTTATGATTGGATTTTTTTTTTTTTAACTTAGATATACGTAAGAGAAGCCTAATAGTACCTACACCATTACATAACTATATTCCTTTAGGATAAATTATTTACGGTTTGGGTCTTGATATATGTATATATATAGTTATAAATGTTATTAGTACCTAGTTATAAAACCTTGATAGGGAAACTCCATTTACACTGTCCGGTGGTCTTCTGCCAAATATTTCTGTTACAGGTCAGTGGAGTTAGTCATCGGGGCCGTATTGCGATGCCTAAAAGATGCAAAGTTGGCTTAATATACTGGAATAACAACAGTCGGAATCGGAGCGATAGAAAGTAAATCAAGCCGATATTACTAAAGACCTTCGGATAAAGCCTTAACACCACAACAAATACGTACACCCATTTATTACCAAGAAAGGTGACTAGATAAGAAACTATAATCACTAAGTAAGGTTAGGTTTATAAACAACACAATTATGTGAAGATATTCATGTTTTGAGTACACTCTATAATCCAAAGGATTCACACTTGATCACTAAATTAACCTACGACACTTCTTGGTGGAAACAATCCACGAAATACGAGATTCGCTCAACAATATTGGGTTACACACGTGACGCAAAATTTTGATAAATATAATAGCTTGATACGAGGGTCCCACTTTAGAATAATTTTTCAATTGCGTAGAAAGGTTTTAAGGCATTTTTATTGGACTAAATCGTAAAGATCTAGGCAATTAATCAAAAATATGTGATCCGCCGAACACCGCGGTGGCTTTTATCGCGGAAACTAACATATTCCCGAAGAAATTTCAATAATCGTAGGGTTCCAAATCCTGTATTTCATGGTTTCATGTTGATTATAATTTGGAAAATGCTCGGAATACTAATTCCTAAAATTCAAGATTCTTGACCAATCGCAGTTCAAAACACTGGTCATGTGAACAAATTTACAGGCCTACCATCCGCCACGAATATTTCAAATTTATTTCAGAAAATTCTTTTCGCTACACTTGTAACGTTACTGACCAATTACAACCAAAGAAAGCACTTTTTTTACACTTGCGGCTCATATGATCAAGTTGAGCCTTCTTTGCGTCTGTTCGTGGATATTTTTGAACAAGGGACCTTTGCCCGCCACAATTTCGCGGATCTAGCGGGACTCCAGGCTATAAATAGAGCGCCGAACAGGAGTTAAGAGGTCAGTTTGTGCCGAATTTCAATTGGGGCGAAGGTCCATGTCAGTTGTTATAAATTTTTTTTTTTTACAAGATTCTAAGGTGAGTTGGTGCCAATGAAATTTCACGATACGCGAACAAAGGAGAACAACACTACGTCTCTATACAACTACAGCTTAGAGTGGCGTGAAATCGTTGTGCGCCCTCACCTCGGCCGGCCACGATTATTGCATACTCCTTGATATTTGGAGAACAAAAAAAAAAAGGAGGAAAGTTAAGTAAATTTTTTTTTGCATAAAAAAAAAGGAAATCAAAAATTATTTAGTGATGTGATGTGTCAAGAGTAGTGAGCCGAATTATGGTCTGGTTTGATGCAACCCTCGAGTCAGTGACAGTAGCTGTCAGCGAACAAGGGTCAAGCCAACCGAAGTCGTTGTAATACTTCATGGTGGTATGGTAGGCGCCATTGATCGTGTCGACAGAATCTTGACATATACTCGATTTTGGGTTAATAATTGTAGATGGTGTTAATTACGCATTATTATTGTCATTACTATGCACGAATTTATTTGAAAACGTTGATTCGCTTGGGGTTATATGAGACTGCCAGATAAATAGATATATATATATAGCATTCTCAGATTTATTTGAACCATTAACAAATGAGTTTAAACTTTAATCAAATAAATTTAAACCTTGAACAAATGATTTTAAACCCTTAACAAATAAATTTAAACCTTTAACAAATGATTTGAAACCCTTAACAAATATATTTAAACCGTTAACGAATGAGTTTCAACTGTTAACAAAAAGACTTGAACCTTTAGCAAATATATTTAAACTGTTAACAAATTTATATTTGAAATGTTTTATTTCAAGTTAATACAGCATTTCAAAGTTTTTTTCTTCAAATTTTGGGTGCATATATAATCTGCAATACTTCTGACTTTACAGTGCAACGGTTGACCATCAACTGCCTTAGGAATAAGTAAAACCATATCCAAAATATAGTTGGAATAGTCATCGATCACATTACCCTACATTTTAGAAAACGATTATTCCATAGGGTTTAACATAGGCGAGTAAGGAGGCAAAGCTTTTAGTGTTAAATTCGTTTGAGATAACACAACGCGAGCTTGTTGTGTTTTGTGTATTCTCGTATTATACATAATTAAAAATGCGTCACTAAGCGATGGATTTATTTCCAATTTTTTAACAAGTTCGCGCAGAAATAGATTAAGCTTATCGGAATTGCAAGTAGTATTTGCAATTCTTTGGTTACTTATCGCAGCAATAAGTGTGTCGTTTTTGCCACATACTGTTGGAAGTATAACCCGAGCACAGATTCCTCTTCTTGATCGGGCTTGAGATCTTCTAAAATGTTTGCCTCCGTGGTCGCCTATGTTAAACTCTATCGAGAAATTGTTTTCTAAAATGAAGGCACATACACCGTTGCACTGAAAAGTCAGAAGTATTGCAGATTATATATGCACCCAAAATATGAGAAAAAAAATTGTATGAAATGCTTACTTAACTTGAAATAAAATATTTCAAATATAAATTTGTTAAGAGTTTAAATATATTTGCTAAAGGTTCAAGTATTCTTGTTAACAGTTGAAACTCATTCGTTAACGGTTTAAATATATTTGTTAAGGGCTTAAAATCATTTGTTAAAGGTTTGAATTTATTTGTTAAGGGTTTAAAATCATTTGTTCAAGGTTTAAATTTATTTGTTAAGGGTTTAAAATCATTTGTTCAAGGTTTAGATTTATTTGATTAAAGTTTAAACTCATGTGTTAATGGTTTAAATAAATCTGAGAATGCTATATTAGCTCTAGAATTGTTGCCCGATTATTTATGAGAGTTGAAATTGGCACATCACCTTATTATTTATTTATGTATTACTATTGAACATATTCCAATTGCAATTTTAGCAATAAGAGTGGTTATTTATATATATATTATTTTGTTATTATATTTATAATCTCGGCTGTTGTTACTTAATTGTATTTAGTATTTTATATGTCGTTAGTTATGGTATAAATGTATTTAGTTTTAGTTTTCTTTTTTACCTGTTGATATCTAAGACTTTCTAATAGTTGTACCTATTTAGCATAGTTGTCATATTTGTGATTTAGTTAAATATTTACTATCGACATCCTGATAGTTGAAGTATCCGCACTGTATTTACCTTCGGTGCCCGTACTGTTATCAATTCGTTCAAGTTTTTGTTATTTCCCTTCTCATTTATCCACTCCTTCCTCCCGTGTAGCACCTTTGGTTCTCGCATCTAAGTTGTTTCGTGATTTCTTGCCTACTATCCTAAATGACATGGCGCCCAAATTTAGTATATCCCCTTCTTCAAATAGGATCTTTCTCTAGTTATTATTCCAGATCTCGTGGAATTTAGTGATTGAACGCGCCCATCTTCCTGAGCCGGCCACCAGTAATATTACGCGAGTCTGGGCACGTAACAACTGGAAAAATTATATTATATTATGTTTTGCAACAAAAACAAGAAACTAAAACAATTAAATTAGAGAACAAAAATATATCGTTTTATAATATAAATACGTCAAAAATTCACTTAATATAGATATCAGGCAGTTTTCAGGGTTTCATTGCCGTCCTGCTAAGATAGTCCTGTTACTGCTGATTGAATCACATTACACACAGTACCTATACTCTCAAAAAATTTTTATCGGCTTTAGACCAGAAACGGATAGTACCTCGGTACTTGTCTTTTAATTTTCTCTGCTCAAATGCAGTAGGTTAAGAGTTGCCTGTAGACTCCTATATTGTACGGGTCTCGAAAGATAAAAAACTCATTACCGCTTTCTATTCATAATATAATTATAATTAATTAATTTGGAAATATAAAAAATTATAGAAATTACAAAAACACCTAATTTAACTATATAATACAAGAATCATGGATTATGGACTTATCACCATAACCACAGACTTTGAAATTATTTGTAGTGAAATTTAACCCAAAAGTACGTTTGTTCAGTTAGATACCTATAATGAATTATGCAATCAATTAAAAAGATTTTGGGAACTAGAAGAATGCTCCACTAAGTCCAAACTATCACCGGAAAACCAGCTATATGAGAATTTCTACAAGGAAACTACAAAGCGCTTACTCCCTTGGGAATAAGAGTTTAATTTACCCTTTAAAGGCCATAATACACCACAGCTCAGACAGTCTAGAAATATGGCCATCAAACAATTCTTAAAACTAGAGAAAAAGTTGTCCAATAGTGAAGAATTATATAAATAATCACATGCGAATAAAGATATTAAATACTAATAATATGTATAAAAGTATAAGCTGTCATAAGTTTTAAAATATGACTGAGCTTAACAACTTTAACTTTAAAATGCTCAAAACTTAGATGTATATTCAAAGCATTGTCACAAATTATACATTTTTAAAAATTAAAGTAATATACAGGGTGGTCCCAAAAATGACGTCCAAATGTAAAATTTAGGGGACTCATATTGAGGGGTATCAGAATCACCCTTAGTTTACAAGTTACAGCTGCAAATGTATATATACACACATATACCATTAATGCATTTAAAACAAATCTATTTGTGTACATTTAGCAATAATTATTGAATATCTATTGAATGATTTCGATAAATTTAAAATAAAAATTGTCATATTTATTTAGTAATACAGAATACGTAATTTTATGGTTAATGGTTAGTCTACTCTACAGTAAATATTTACCAAGAATAAAAACTTTCATTGGAAATTGTGTATTTGTAAAATATCTTAGATTATTTCATGTTATTTCCAATAGGATGAATTTATTTATTTAGCTGCTACGCCATAAATTTTACAGATTAGAAGAAATTAATTCAAACGTTAGTTATATATGCATTAGTGAATCAAGTATCTTAGAATACTAAACAAAAATTTATATTCTAACAAGCAATTTCATTAAATACATATTTGGAGACGGGCAAATCTTTCAGCATATTCATCCCTATATATACTTAGATATATTTACTTCTTAAATAGGCATATCAAATTCTTTTCAAGATTAATACTTAGTAGGAGATCAAATATTATTTGTTGTGTACCAACAGCGACTTATGTAATTCGAATTTATACTTTTAATGTGATGGACTTTCCACAAAAGTTAAAAACAGTTCCAAAACATTAAAAAACTGTATATGTTTGGATTATCAAAACACTGAAATGAAAGTCAACATGTTCATTAGAACAAATCAGATTTATCACCAAAAACTTTCCTCATACATAGAATGCGGCCCTGGTACCATAGAGTCTCATCAAGTATTAATTCTGTAAATAAATTCTCTAGTTCATTATCATGTATACACTATCATAGCTTAATTTGTTATACATTGTAATTTTGCATTCCATTGTTATATCCCGTAACGTGACCGAGATCGTGGGCATAGTGGCCAGTGGCTGTGAAAAATAGGAGAACGGACACTTTTTACTGTGATCTCAAAGTCATCGGATGTCGAATAGTTACAGGCATTTCATTTAAAGCAAATTTTATAATTATCGTACACAGTCAGATACCCGTAAGATATTGTAAAAACGCGGTCAGTTATACCAAGTGCATTGTGAGATATTTTAACATTTTAAGAATGAATTATAAGATTTCTGAAAGTACTCAGTGGTGTTCTCTTTTCACAATACATGTGATGCAACCACAACTACAGTCCATTGTCCTACCTTAGTGAATTCCCCCACATTTATTGGTCCTTCGAGCCGGATTGTGAAAAGCTGTGAGTATTTTCATTATATTTTTTAATCTTATTGCCATAAGCTGATCAGGGGTAAGGATAAATCTTAAATTAAAGAATTCTACGGATTACGATTGAACATACATCCACACTGGATAGACTGCACGAATAACAGATTCTATAGCGGATATTTTATCATGTAAAATTAAAAATTATTATTGTATGCATTTGACGGGCTAACAAAGATAAACCTGTGGAAAATAAAACAAAGAAGAAGTCAGTAACTTGCTTTTTCTTATTTTTTACAATTTTGTGCTTTCTTTACATTTTTTGACATTATATAATAGCAGATAATTTACGACTATTTAACAGCAAGTTGAGATTAACCCATACATAAATTTCTGCATAATAGTTGATAGTTCGGTGAATATAGGCATATATACATACATCATACTGAAGGTGAACTGTGAAATTATTGCAATTACGGGTATTTACACTAAGCTAGCTACGGTTTTTCTATATATTGGGCAATAATTAACGCACTTTTCACATTGTCCACAAATTGATATCAAGGCGTTTTTTTTGTGTGATTCGAGTCACACTTCCAATACGTTTGGTAAAATCTACATATTCACACGCCATTGAATACATATACACGTTATTGAACATAGTGCGCGATGGAAAATCTTATCAAACAGCAAACAAAATTGCAGGGAGCAATTGAGAAAAGTTTTAAAAATTACAAGAAGGCAAACAAACAAACTAAGTCAAGTAAGGGGTACTGTGAGAAACGTAGAGATGCGATTGAGAAGTTATGGGAACAATATAAAAAAAAATAACGAATTGATCCTTGAGGAGTATGATGAGAAAGAACATGATAAATTGTCTTATTTTTCTACCGACGAATTTAGCGTGACTGAAGAAATGGCATTTGAGGCAATTGGCTTGATTAACGATGCGATTGAAGGATCAGAAAAGCTTAATATTACAGATAAATCTTTATGTCACACCCAATCAAGTGACCTACGACTACCTAGGGTTGTGCTACCAAATTTCACGGGCGACTATAAAACATGGCCAGCATTCCACGATCTTTTTAACTCCCTTGTGAATGAAAACGGTTCCCTGTCACCTGTGCAGAAACTATACCACTTGAAGACAAATGTAAGTGGGGAAGCAGAGCATCTCATCAGACATATGCAAATTACGGCGGCAAACTACAAGCCTGCATGGGAACTTTTAATGAATCGTTACAATAACAAGCGAGCGTTAATAAATGCTTTTCTGAAGACCTTTATGTCAATACCTAATCATAGCAGCGAGACAGCTACTTCACTAAAGGTCTTGATGGATACTACTACAGAATGCTTAGAGGCCATCAAGGGTTTGGACGTTCAGATTGACAATTGGGATCCTCTCGTTATCTACATTCTTGTACAAAAACTCAGTACAGAGACACATTCACAGTGGGAATTGACTTTGAGTAATCGTGAGGAACCAACAGAGCTTCCTTCGCTTGAAGAGTTTCTTGCATTTATTGAAACGCGGTTCCGAACTCTCGAGGCCATTGGAATTACGAAGGTTAAGCCAACATGCAAGGAACGAGATCTACAAATGGGCAAATTACACATAAGTAGTTCAAAGGGGGCATATACTGCGGCAAAAGGTAATAGTTGTCTACTGTGTAAGCAAGATCACTATTTAAGGGAATGCTCCAAGTTTCTCAAGATGACAATCGATCAGCGCAAAGCAATAGCTCAGAAAAATTCTTACTGCTTCAATTGTTTAGCTCCTGGGCACCCAGTTTCTAAATGCAATGGCAAATTTAATTGCAGAATTTGTAATAGAAGGCATCATACACTCCTACATTCGCAGGCTCAGGTCAAGGAAGCAGCACCTGTTGCTAATTTTAGCTGTGCTTCTACTGCATACAATCAAACTCAAGGTAAGATCATCGAAAAATCAGTTAACACTGTTAGTGAAGTAGATCGAGGAATGTCCAAACATGTACTATTAGCGACAGCCTTAGTGCTAGTAAAGGATAAAAATGATCATGATGTTGTCCTTCGCGCACTCATCGACCAAGGATCAGAAGCAACATTTATTTCTGAAGCTGCTGTACAGAAGTTAGGTTTGAGAAAAAGAAACACCGATACACATATCAGAGGAGTTGGGGGCACTAAAGCTGCTGTTGCTACGAAGATGGTCGAACTTGTCATCGGTTCGCGTTATCAACCCATGTGGAAATTAAGTATTGAAGCTTTACTTCTGGAAAGAATTACTGGAATCTTGCCGTGTACTACAATTAACACAAGCTCCTGGGGTCATTTTAATGACATTGTCTTGGCGGATCGCATGTACTACAAACCTGGAAGGATAGATCTACTATTGGGGGCTGATGTTTACGCTGAAATTATACAAGAAGGAATTGTTCGTGGTCCAAAAGGTACGCCATTAGGTCAACAAACAATATTCGGATGGATTTTGTCAGGAGAGGTAAAATTCAGTCATAACTGGACAGTTCAAAAGAGTCAAGTGAAGAACTTACATTGCGATCTTGAAGTAGATAAACTGCTAAGACGTTTCTGGGAATTGGAGGAAATTGTTGCTCAAAATAAACATACTATTGAAGAAGAAAGATGCGAGGAGATATACAAGTTAACTCACAGGAGAACAAAGAGTGGCAGATACATTGTCACACTTCCATTCAATACATCCAATATGAAACCAGATTTGGGAAAGTCAAGAGATACTGCTGTCGCTCAACTGATGCAGATGGAGCAAAAGTTCAAGAGAAATCCTGAGATACGGAATCAATACTGTAAATTTATGCAAGATTATGTTCAACAAGCTCATATGGAGATAGCAGATGACGATTCGATAAATCACCACCCAAACTATCTGCCTCACCACGCAGTTATGAAGGATACTAGTACTACTACGAAATTGAGGGTAGTATTTGACGCCTCCAGAAAAACATCAAATAGGAAATCACTGAACGACAACCTACTAGTGGGGCCAACAGTACAAGAAGATCTTTTCAGTATTTTAGTTAGATGGCGAAAACACAGAGTTGTCTTCACAGCCGACATCAAACAAATGTACCGGCAAATCCTGGTTGACGAGGACAACGTTGACTATCAACGGATAGTTTGGAGAGATACAACTGATGAACCAATACGAGATTACAGACTCCTGACGGTCACATATGGAATAGCTTCAGCACCATACCTCGCTACCAGAACCTTGCACCAGCTTGCTATGGATGAAGTACACAAATCTCCAACTGAGGCCAACATAGTGCTACACGACTTTTACGTAGATGATATCATGTCAGGTGGAGATACAACTGATGAAGTTATTAAAATTCAGCAAAGGTTGGAAGAGCTTATGATGTCAGGAGGTTTCAAGCTTAGGAAATGGGCCAGTAATTACACAGAAATTCTCGAAAATATCCCAGATGAGGATAGAGAAATACAGATTCCTTTCAAAATTACGCATCAGACCATCATAAGGGCCTTAGGTGTCCTTTGGAATCCCATCAACGATACGTTTTCTTACAAGGTTAATTTGGAAGAATATGAAACTCCAAATACAAAAAGAGGTATACTCTCGAACATATCGCGAATATATGACCCCCTTAGGATGGCTGGCACCTGTAACAGTTACTGGAAAGATTTTAATGCAAAATCTTTGGTTGGCAGGACTTGCGTGGGATGAACCTCTGCCTCAGAGCTTGGAGACAGCATGGAGAAATTATCACTACAAATTAAAGGAAGTTGAGAATATTCAAATACCTCGATGGATAAGTTTTACGAAGGGGATTGATTCCATTGAGTTGCACTCGTTTAGTGATGCGTCACTGCAAGCGTATGCTGCATGTATTTATGCTTGAATAGTAAACCGAGATGAAACCGTAAAGGTAAGTCTCATTGCTAGTAAAACAAAGGTTGCACCTACAAAATCAATAACCCTTCCCAAATTAGAGCTCTGTGGTGCTCTCCTTGCAACCAGGTTATTAAGAACCATTCAAGAAGCCTTGAAAATACAAAATGTTAAGGTTCACTGTTGGACAGACTCAAAAATTGTATTGGGATGGGTTCGAGGTCATCCAAGTAGATGGAATCAATTCGTAAGCAACCGTGTCTCAGAGATACAGTCTAAAGTCGACAACAACGCTTGGCACTATGTGTCTACAAGGGATAATCCTGCTGATTGCGGATCACGGGGTATTACTCCAGAGCAGTTGAAACAACATATATTATGGTGGACTGGTCCAATGTGGCTACAACGTCCACAAGTGGACTGGCCAGAATACAAGGACAAGGTAAATTTTGATAATCTGCCCGAAACGAGGAAGATTAAAACTACCGCTACAGCAGCGATCATATCTGAATTCACATTAATAGAAAAATATTCATCGTTCTCAAAGCTTATTCGCATAACTGCATACTGTTATCGTTTTGCAGGAAATTTAAGAGTGAAGCATGGCGACAGAACTAAGGGACCACTCTCCGTCACAGAAATACGAAACGCCAAGTATGGGTTGTTCAAAATAGTACAGAATGAAAACTTCCGCGAAGAGATAGATTTTTTGCAAAAGAAAAAGCCCATTAAAACGTCGAGTAGAATTCTCAACTTAAATCCGTTTCTTGATGGAGAAGGTATGCTACGAGTGGGAGGTCGATTACAATACTCAGAACTACAGTTCAATGAAAAGCATCCCATAATTCTTTCAGACAAAGGGCACTTTATAAGGTTATTAGTAGAAGAAGTTCACAAAACCACTTTGCATGGCGGTACTCAGTTGATGCTCAACCTTTTAAGAAAAACCTACTGGATTTTAAATGCCAGAAACTTGTTACGGAGCGTAATACATAAATGCATCGTATGCTTTCGTCAAACATCGAAGTCACGACAGCAGTTAATGGGAAATCTTCCTGCAGCCCGAGTTACAGCAAACAGACCATTCCTGCATACTGGTGTCGATTTTAGTGGACCACTCGAGATAAAGGCATATACAGGACGAGGCAGAATACGTACAACGAAAGGATATGTGGCGGTCTTCGTATGTCTATCAACCAAGGCCATTCATTTGGAGGCCGTTTCTGATCTCTCAGCAAATGCATTCCTCGCGGCTTTTAAAAGGTTCACAGGACGCCGAGGGTTATGCAGTGATCTATATAGTGACTGTGGCACTAACTTTGTTGGAGCGAGTAAGCGACTGTCAGAAGAATATCACTCAAGCCTGAAGGCTATAAATCCAGAGATAATGTCAGCACTCACCATCCAAAGTACTACGTGGCATTTCATTCCGCCAGCATCTCCCCACTTCGGTGGACTTTGGGAGGCAGGAATTAAGTCGATGAAGCATCATCTGAGGCGAATTACAATGAACGTAAAGTTGACATATGAAGAATTAAGTACCATCTTAACTCAAATTGAAGCATGCCTAAACAGTAGACCGCTTTGTGCATTAACAAATGATCCGAACGACTGTAGTGCGTTAACTCCAGGGCATTTTTTAGTCGGCAATGCTCTGCTAACTCCGCCTGAACCTAACTTACTTGATATTAAAACACACAATTTGAATCGTTGGCAATTATTGCAACAACTAAAACAGAATTTTTGGAAAAGATGGAGTGCAGAATATCTGTCAAGGTTACAACAACGTCCCAAATGGCTTAAGGTAGAACCTAATGTAAAACATGGAGAACTAGTTCTTATAAGGGACGAACGCCTTCCTTCTTCTCAGTGGCTACTGGCAAGAATAATAGACACTCACCCGGGTGCGGATGGCCTAGTAAGAGTAGTGACTCTTAAATGTAAGAATAACACATTTAGACGACCAATAACAAAGATATGCCCTCTCCCGCTTGAAGTAGAAAAACCGGCCTCAAGCACTCTATCAAAGTGCACAGAACCTTTATAAGGTAACTACGAATGAATTATTTACCTTGAATTTTGATTAAGCTAGATACCCTTCAAATTAAGAATAAAAGATCAGCTTATAGGTAGTAAGTAATAATGAACTGTTTCCTTAAAATCATCCCATCCCTTATCCCGCTACACTAATTTAAACCAATACATATACGAGATCACTCAACGAGGCGAGTCGTGGCGCCTTCCCAAAAAACCACTTGGAGTCAGAGAGGAAATGCCTGACCAACGAATTGTACCTGTTTTCATCAGAGATCTGAGAAATTGCAAAGAAAGAAGACTACGAAAGAAGAAAATGGGACCTTCTCGGTCACCAACACATGTTGAAGTTAAGTAGCCTTAAATGAAATTTACAATTGCATTGCACTATAGATAGAAATTTTATTTACACAGAATACGGCGGAATCCAAAAATGTAGCAGCTATGAATGTTTTGACTAAAGGACGCAGTCATCCTACTGGTTGAAATCCTTCAGATTCCAAGGCGGGGAGAATGTTTGGATTATCAAAACACTGAAATGAAAGTCAACATGTTCATTAGAACAAATCAGATTTATCACCAAAAACTTTCCTCATACATAGAATGCGGCCCTGGTACCATAGAGTCTCATCAAGTATTAATTCTGTAAATAAATTCTCTAGTTCATTATCATGTATACACTATCATAGCTTAATTTGTTATACATTGTAATTTTGCATTCCATTGTTATATCCCGTAACGTGACCGAGATCGTGGGCATAGTGGCCAGTGGCTGTGAAAAATAGGAGAACGGACACTTTTTACTGTGATCTCAAAGTCATCGGATGTCGAATAGTTACAGGCATTTCATTTAAAGCAAATTTTATAATTATCGTACACAGTCAGATACCCGTAAGATATTGTAAAAACGCGGTCAGTTATACCAAGTGCATTGTGAGATATTTTAACATTTTAAGAATGAATTATAAGATTTCTGAAAGTACTCAGTGGTGTTCTCTTTTCACAATACATGTGATGCAACCACAACTACAGTCCATTGTCCTACCTTAGTGAATTCCCCCACAGTATATGATATTTATCATATTTACTACTATTTATGGTAAAAACTGAGTTGGATATATAAACAAATAAATAAATAGTACTTGTCTTTTAAACAGGGGGCTGGGGTTACCAAGCACGGAGGCCATAGTGGCCAATTGTGCTGTCCTTCTAGAAGTCCTATCACCATAACCTTTCTGTCCTCTTAATGAAGCGCATCAGGCGAAACTTTATATCCCCTCAACGTTTTAAAATACACATCACTTATCAATTTCACGACTTTAACTTTAAAATGGTCAATCCTTAGATGTCTTTGTCACTACTCACAAGTACGCTTTTTTTAAAAGTAATAATAATACAATGCAATGAAAAATAATTCAGTAAAGTGAGTGGCAACAATTTGTGTCACAAAGGTTAGGTATTTGTCCATAATATTAAGGAAAGCTCCGCCTTGGAAAACGTAGATTCGATTTTTCTCCCTCAAACGTAGGAAATCATTATCCCCCCCCCTTAAAATTCAGGGAATATTCCCTAAAATGTATGGAATCTTCGATTTTTTTTTTAATTTTTCCCTAAAATATAGGGAATAGGTGATAGCACCACACTCCACCATAAAAAATCATTAAACTATTAAAAAATATAATAATGAGCGGAATAGTTCATTTCTTATGGCCGACACTACTAAGAAGTACGGAAGTTATATTGGTACGCTCGGTAGTGGGCACGCTCAAACAAAATATTGAAAAGTAATATATGACTTTGTTTTCAAAAGCAATGTGTGAATTATATTAACGAAAATACATTTGTAAGTGTTCCACAAAAATGTAGAATAATACATACTTTATTGAATGTATAATGATAACATAAATATAATCAAAAACTTTCTACATTTTTTCGGAGAAAACATCGTCCTTAACTTCTTGTTTAAAAAATTGTTAACATTAATCTGAAATTGAATCCTTGGAGCTTATGATATCTATATAGCCGCTTATTCTGGGTAAAATGAAACCGATTTGAATTTAACCTGTTGATATTGTTGTAACTTGTATGCCAGCGTGTTTGCACGCGCTTATTTCCAATCTGCCACTTTGTATCGAAGTTACATACATTCCAGCTGGACACCAGAAAAAATTATTCATCTATCAACAGCTCGCAACAAAACCAGCCGCGGACAGGGACTGATCAGCAGCTCAGTAGTGTCCCGTGCTGGTGGCTTGATAGTAGAAGCAAATATTCTACACCCGATACCATCAGCTAGACTACCTATAAATAGCTGGCCGCCAGTAGGGAGATCACTCAGTTGATCACCGAGAGTCAAAGTGAATACAATCCGAAATCACAGCCACCGAGCAAGCAAAATATCCGACATTGAGAAGTTAACGCCAAAGTAATAACAGTTGACTCCAACCAGTGGAGTATCACAAGACTGACTATAAAAGTCAGTCAGCCCTGATATGTAGGTTAGTTGCCTCTCAACAGCTCGAGTAGATACATCTCCCGTTTAGTCCTATCCACAAGTCGTGTTGGCTAATCTAGCGGCAAGCCCACGTTAATCGTGCTGGGCCGAGAATTAGCAAGCGCAGGCATTCCGTCCCATACCCCCGTGCTGGATACTCTGACGATAAACGCAAGTCAGTCGTATTGGACAAAATATAGTAAGCGCAGTCATATATTCCGTTCCCGTACTGTGTTGGCCACTCTGACGACGAAGTGCACATTAATCGTTCAGGTCAGGAGAGTAGTGAGCGCACGCATACATTCCGTCCCCGTACCCCTGTGTTGGCTATTCTGACGACAAGCGCACGTAATTGTGTTGGTCAGAAGAATAGTGAGTACACGATCCGTCCCGTATCCCTAAAGACTCTAAAGACAACACACGTAAATCGCAAGCTCCTATCCCGCATCCACGCCGCGTAGCTATAAGCTAGTATAAGTTAGTGAGTGAATGAATATAGGCTAAGTAGTGTAAAGTAGCTAGAATAAGAGACCGCCCGAACCACAAAGTTAGAACAGCGCTCTGAACCTAGTAACTTCGGGAAAACGGCCCTGGACAATTTCCTGACTGCCCGCACGACGTTACAACTTTTTTATCAACCGGGTAATGTTCTGAATATACTCCACCGCAAACAAAGCATTTTCTAAAGTCACCCCCGATATATGCTGATCTATCATATGTCAGCGCAATCGTGTAAAAGCACATGGTGCATTGTACCATAGATGGCACGAGAACTAGATGTCGCATGGCATACTAGAGCAGAGTACACAGATTGTGAAATAGGTAGTGCATTCTGGAATGGACTATAACATGTTTTAGAGCGTGCCGAAAGCAAATGTTTTTATAATAACAGTTTTGTAAACACTTGACTGACTTCTTCAACTCTTCAGATACGTCAAAATATGAATCAGTTGACGTATACATCATTTCAAATATGTGCCATATAAATATTGTATACTTTTTTGGTACTGTATGCGACATCTAGCTCTTGTGCCATCAATGATTGTACCTATTACTGTATATACATACGCAGGTGCAAAAGTTCCTCGAAGATATGAAAGCAATATTAAATAAATTAAAGCAAATGAAAGTAAATATTGAATTGAAAGCACAATAAACTAATAAAAATAACTCAATAACTCAAGAAACAAGCATAAAATGGTCTTTTCTTTACATGTAACCATAACAAACCGAACAATATAAAAAGTGGAAATTAAGCGAAATTTACCTGCTATAACATGAACATGACATAAATAAACACACAAAACTTGTCAAATATATACGATACATTTGGAAGACTGGTGGAAATTTCAGCTGTGAAAGCACCCAAACAAGCTCACCTACGGAGTAGTTCATCAACCATACAAAAAAAAAAAACACAATACAAATACAATAAATCCAATATATATTTATAAATACATTAATATTATGGTCGCCACCGATGGACGCTGTAGAAAATACCGCACAGAACATTCTTAAATTGACGAAAACCATTAAAATGAAAATCGTGCGCGTTTGATAGGCGCACTAAAAAAGTTTTGTTAAAAAGTAAATTCAATTGTCTCACAAAAATTCTTAAATATAAAAATAAAGCCAGAATGCATAGTCTTATGTCTAAATTAAATATGCACCCAATTCAAAGATTAGTGGCTGTTCCAAAAAGAGTTTGCTGTATAGATTTTCGAAATGAACTGACAAAAATTTTGCAAACAGGCCAAAAAATAAATTAAAAAATTTTGAATAAAGGTTTTACAAAATGTCACGGTTACTATTATCGAATCCTGCGAGAGAATCCTCTAGTATTTTCAATTTCTATTATTTGGCCTCATCATCCCTCCAAATGAAAATTTCTAACCAAATGCTTGTTGTTGCCACAGAACTTGCAGCGATTGTAAAACAAAGAGAAGCTCCGAGAACTAGTGTTGCAAATGCTGTGACCTATTATCACCAGCGAAAAGCGGAGTTAACGCGATTTGTGTGCAACGAAGAGCATCCAATTTAAGGTAGAATACTGGCCTGATTCTGCCCTGATTCGTAGAGATTAGTTCCTGTGGCTAGACACAATAATAAGTAGATCGGGCAGAAAGCAGGTAGCTGCGCCGTCCTGGTCCGATCCCTCCCAGTACATTCTCCTAAAGTTGAAAACTCAATGTGTCTCTCCGACAAAATACCCTATGGAAGGCGCGCACTTGAAGACAGCTTGTTTTCACAACCACTTTAGTGAAACCTAATCCACCTCAACATGCTTTTAGCAACCCATTGTCTTTCGCACTAAACGGCATCTATCGCTTTGGCTTGAAGAACACTTACAAAGCCTTCATTAAACGGATGTCCTTCTCATTAAAGAAAATGGGAATTTTCGACTACGACATGAATTTACAGCTCTAGAGAGTTTCTCCAAAGCAAGTTGGCTATTATTTAAATAACTCTCTTGTCCGATTACATACCTAAATACTTGAGGCAAGAATTGCTCCATTGGATGTTTAATCCAGTATCTGTGTCATATCTCGACCTTCCACACGACAAGCCTTGACTCTTAATAAGGTTAAATTCCGCGCTTGATATATGCTTGTACTGTACGAAAACTGTCCGAATGACTGGAAAAGCTTGATCTCTGGTGACGAAAATAGAAAAGACATCCGGATTTGCCAACATAAGTTGCCTCACATTGATAATAAGGTATATTAACAGAATATTCTCCGGTTATTCGACGAAGGTTCACAAGTACTGTATCAAAAGAGCGTGTCAATTCAAGAAAATTACAGGGAAGAAACAGGTTGCCTGCGTTACTATCAAAAGTTACACATTTTCCAGCTTTTATTGTAAGTTTATTCCCTGATTTCGAAGTAAAGAAACGCAATGAGAAAAGCTGATTGGAAAAGATGTCTGCATAATTCAAAAGTTACAGAAAATAAAAAAAAATCCCTCTTTATGCAGCCATTCAATCCAATTTATACGTACGTGTCGTTGAAATATTTAAATGAATAAAAACATGTCTGTAATAAGCCGATTGCAAGTTTCTAATTCAATATAAATTTTCCTGATACTATATGTCGAGAAATTTCAGGTTAAGAGGAGCTCACGTACACGCATGAACCGGGCGACTATAATTAATGAAATCGGAACTACTCGTAATTGATTTTTTTTTATTAAATCTATTTTCAACTACCCCTGCATGCATATGGTATTTTCTCTTTTATACATATGTACCTATCTAAAAGGATTCAATTATGATTCTCAATGATTTAAATTAAAAATTCTGGCATGCTAAAGAAGTTAAGAAATAAAATTAGAAGGGTAATATATTTGACATCAGGAAAACATATTACTCTGGTCCCACCCTCTGAGCTGGTAACAACTATACTACAACTAAAAATTAATACTTAAATGTTACCTTAAAGGAGTACACTAACTGAAATTAATAATTCATACTAATAATATATAAATAAGAGTCCAAACTTTAAGAGTGAGAATAATTCTTTAAAAATGTGTTTCTTTTAATAACTAATCAAATAAATAAATGACTAAATTGAAAATGGCTGCCTTAACATAGTATACTGTGCAATAAGTTTAAACAAGTCAAGCTATTGTAAAGTTGTAGCACTGCTGAGTAATGATTGATTAATTAATAATTCTTTTTGGCGTTATACCTCATGGGTCAAGCCAGGAAACTTGAGATCCCGGCCCCGCATAAGTTGGGCCCACAGAATTGGATTTTATTCAATAATAAAGAACAAGAAGAACAAGAAAATATATCCACAGAAGTCGCCCACTGATATTTAGTTGAGATAACTAATAATCCACTGGTTGCAGAAAATTCGTGTCTTGTATTTGAATCACTATTTACTCCTATTCGAAAATCCTGGAAGATTTCTTAGATACTTGTATACATTATCTACGCAGAAACATGGTAGAAATGTACGTTTTCGTTATCAGTTCAATAAATCAACTTAAAAACAATTGGTTCAAAACTGACCCCTGTAGAACACCATTTAATATAATCTATTGTGAATCCATACAGCTTGGGATACGTCGTGGATAATACGGCCTTTATCGACATGTCATGTCTTAATTTTAGCGGTACAATATTTTAAGTAAAATGGCGATATATATATAAATATAATTAAATAAATAACATGACACAAAGATTACAAGCGTATGGTATCTCCTGAGTCAGAATCGAAAGTAACTTCAGCTTGGCTGGTTTGTTTCTAAATAACTAAAACAACAACGGCATCGCCGACGTACAAACAGCCTTAGTCATATTAGAAATCTATCTTATGACCTATCTTTGTTAACTCAACGAAAAGTTCCTAGAATAGCATTTAATTTCGCAAATCTCTAGGGAATTACACATAGAAAAGAAGATTTTGGCATACTCAGCTTGCTGCTTAAACTCTTGTTTTATTCTTCATTTCTTCATTTTTTTCGAAATAAGCAGCGAGCTTTAAGGGTACTCTTAAGGTTGTTCAAAGCATGTGCGAGGAAAACGGAATAGCCGAAGATATAGACATCACTTGTAAAACCACTCCCAGATTATATTCTCTTCACTTTTTTCTTTAGTGAACTTTTATATTGTTGAACGGCTTTATTAATGTCACCTGAATAATACAGAGACTCTTCCCGTTCACAGCCAAACAAACAATTACTATGCACAGAAAAGATAGTTGAAAGCTCAAGTTATCTTTCAATATGATTTACGAAGATGCTAAATAAAGTAAAAATTCACAAGCATAAACGTTCTACTATGATCACTAAAGAGACATTCATTTTTGCAATGAATAAACTTCAAAATATTTGCTATGTATGTCAAAAAGTATGACAAATTTGTTGAGGTTGGGAACACTTCAATGTGAACAGTTTTGTAATCACCACTCGCTTAAATAGATAGATAATGACGGCATATTCTTTTACTATTCAAATTACTTTCGGCCATACAGTTAAATTCCGTTATGCTTTTTATATCGAACTGTGCGAATGTGGAAAAGTCTGTCATCTTCTGTCTTTCCTCTGTCCCTAAGCTTGACTTAATAATATAAAAAGAAAAATAGTTATATATAGCATTTGCCGTAAGTGCTAAAGTAAGGATACGAAAATTTCTATAAAATTTGCATGTTAAGCAATACAGCGATAAGTTCTGAAAAGTAAGCCAAAGAATAAGATCTTAATAGCTCCTGTGAGTGTTTTATTAGCCGCTTCAGCGAAGTTTACCTTAAAGTCTTGGGTAATTTTCATGAAATAGTCTGTTCAGTAAATGGCCTAGAGGTCTACTATATTTTTCGTAACTACCAATTTGTAACCACTTCGAAATCAACAGACATTAGTGGATTACCTTTTCATTCTTTTCCTTTCTCAAGTTTTAAACCGGCACCACAACAAATTTTCCAGCCACCTTAACAGTTAATCATATAAACACCAAGCAATCTATAGTTTCCTTAATCCATATGTGTCCTGTGTTCGACGGACAAAACGTGTTGGAACTTATTACTGCTTTTAGAACTCGCATTCTTCATACATTGCAGTATTGCGGCGTTAAAACAATTTTGTTTCGAGTCGACTTTATTTGTCGACCTTATTTCGGCTATTAATTGTAATTTTTTAAAACATTCTTCCATAAATCACTTGAGATTTTCAAAGATTGTGAAAATCATGTAGAAATCTACAACAGTTTTTCATATGGAATTTAAAAATTTCCAATAATCTTCAGTAGCTATAAGATTATTTATCATACCTCTGTATTCGAGATCATGTACAAAGCCAACAACTCCCGAGGCTTATTGGTATATATGCGACAGTTAAGTTAAGTTAACCAGCTTTCAAGGAATCCACCTGACGTGCAGTACGTAATGTGACTGCACATTGCCCACATAAAGATATTTATAATCGCATAATGAAGATCAAATAAATAAGCTGGACAACAACAGGCTTAACACAGAACCCTGCAAAGCTCACGCCGTAATAGTATAACAATCAATTGAAATGCTTTAACTGAAAAAGTTTCCCAGTATTACTACTAGCCGTGATAAAAGTGTGCAAACTGATAGCCATTGTGACATGTAATTATCAGTGCTATCAAAAACTTTCCTGAAATCAGAGAATTACGTCAAGGTCCTGGATTTTCATATAAGTACACCATCTCCCATACGTCCTTTTTTCAAGAACTCTTGCGAGGAAGTACAGCATGCTAATCGGGCTAAAATCCGAGATTATATTAGGGGAATGTCTGCCTGAAATTTAGGATTTTCAATTTTCCATAAAACTCTATAAAGTGGATGCAAACAAGGACGTGTTAAAAATGCGATAAATTTAGAGCATAATGCAATACAATGCAATAAAATGTTAACAAATCCCGGAGGGAGTAGTAACATATGTGCTCGTGCAAGTAAGCAGTTTTAGCTTTTTCTTCCACAATAGACCAATTTTCTGCTCAGTTTCTTATTATTAATTAATAAAAGGGTGTTATAGTTAACACCGGCTATATTGTTGGTTTAAAAAATTGTGACATCTTTCTGGAATTTATATCAAGTTTTATTTTGCATCTTGATCAAGTAAAGTGAAGTTAACTGGATTGGCTACACATACATCTTGGTCTACCTCAACAGCAACAGCAGATATTACAATGGAATTGTCTGCCTTCGCATCACAATCTGAATGTCAGCTATCTTCTTGGTCTAATAAATTCCATGAACACCAATGTTATTGGCAGTTTTAAAAGCTCACTGGAAGACTTGGAACAAAAGCTCACGGAAACTATTAATAACAATTTTAATGAGCTAAGTGCCCGAATTGATATTCTGGAATCCGAGACAAGCCTTACTATAGACAAGCAGACAGTCAATATGCTGGAGGGCAGTCAGAAGGACTGTGATGTTGTTATTACAGGGATTCCGCAATTGGAGAATGTGAATTTGTACGATATATATTCAATGCTGATAAAATCTATCAGTATGCGTTCTTTTAATAGCCTAAAATCTTCAGGGTGAGGCCAAGAAATAAAAAACGCGAAGAAATCAGCAATAATAATGAAGTTCGATACTCCAAACGATAAAAATTGTTTTCTGATTGCAACTCGTAAAACATTAACATCCCGCAAGCAGAACATAATCAAAACTCTTAGTCTTATCGACGTTGGCATTAGTCAAAGCAGGCCAACTGCAATTTATATAAATGAAAAAGCCTATCGACTCGCAATTACGCAATTCTGCGCAAAGTGTTGAGAATAAAAATGGAAAAGAAGCTGCTGTCTGTTTTCACAAATGCTGGGTACGTTTATGTCCACCGTAGTGGTGTGCACAAATTTGAAAAAAATACTTCTGATGATGCTCTGTAATAGTCTATTGTGGCGGTAATGGTTACTCATGTACAAATTACATACATATCACTAAGTAATCTACAGTAGTTAGTTAATACATATCGCACTTGTCTTTTTATCACTAGTACTGGGTTATTTACTTGTTTATGTTTAGGCTTAGAACTTATTAGTATTACTTTGAATTTTGATATAGAAATTTTATTTTCCTTACATGCAAAAATGTACTTCTTATTGATGAATTTTCACAGTCTGATAATTTATTTAGTAGTACCTATTAGTAGAAATATGGATTTAGTACTTTCGCTATGGTTTGAAGTATTATTGGTGATTTTGAATTAAAGTACGTATGCCATAGTAGTAAATTTGTCTTGATATGCTGTTTATTCTTCTGAATTGTTTTTATATTATATAATTAGTTATACTATGCTTTTGATATGCCTTAAGTTGTTATCATTTCAATTCCCTTTAGAGGGAGTTTTTGATATTTCACTAATTTTATTTACAACCACTGAAATAAATTATGCTTATTTGCCTGACATAGAACACATTTCGATCATATTTTATGTGTGATAGTAGTGGCTTGGAGGGTACTGCCGCTTGTAGAATTTTGGCCAACATCTTTAATTCACAAACCGCAGATCTGAAGGTTTATCATATGAATACAAGAAGTTTGCATTTTAATATTGATGAGGTACGTGACATTTTTCGTGACGGAGGTGGCGATGTAGTTCTTGTGGAGAAAACGTGGTTAAAGCCTAATCTTATTGAGCAGCTAGTCTATATGCCTGGCTTTAAAATTTTTCGGAAGTATAGATCTCTACGTCGAGGTGGTGGCTTTGCTATATAGATAAACTCTAGTATATCTTTCAGAAAGTTGATATCTAGTGGAGATCCTAGCTTGGAGGCTGAACAACTCGTTTGTGAGTTGGGGCAAGGATTGAACAAATGCTTGATAGGTTGTGTCTATAAACCGCAGAACGCAGATTTATCGAATTTAATCATTGATCTGACATATATAGTTCCACACTATAATAATATCGTAATTGGTGGGGATTTTAATAATAATTTTCTCAATGGAGAAAATGCTACAACCAATTTAATTTTATAAAGGGCTTTCCAATAAGAGGTGTTATTTTGATATTCAAAGAAAAATGCCATCTTTTGAGATATATGATCGGCTCTTTATTTTATTATAAAGGTGAAGGTATGTCGTTAATAACGGAAAATAACATCAGCCAAATGACCACCACGACCACGCCTACAGGACCATATCCTTTTCATGAAATTTTCCATAACCAAATCGCAAAGTGGTTGCCCTATGTCCTCGATAGCCTCACGAATTCCATCTTTGAGGTCTTGAATCGACGCTGGGCTGTTGGCGTAGACCTTCTCTTTCACGTGGCCCCAAAGGAAGAAGTCGCAAGGTGTTAAGTCACAAGATCTCGGTGGCCAATTGTGATCACCTCTCCGAGAGATAACACGGTCCGGAAACTTTTTCCGTAAAAGATCAATGGTTTCGTTACTTGTATGGCACGTAGCGCCGTCTTGTTGAAAGTAAACGTTGTCCAGATCAATACCATCCAATTCCGGCCATAAAAAATCATTAATCATCTGTCGATAGCGCAATCCATTCACCGTAACTGTTGCTCCAGCCTCATTTTCGAAAAAGTAAGGTTCAATGACCCCGCGGGACCATAAACCGCACCAAACAGTCACACGTTGAGGATAGAGAGGCTTTTCAACAATAACTGTTGGGTTTTCCGAGCCCCAGATGCGACAATTTTGCTTGTTGACGAAGCCATCGAGGTGGAAATGGGCCTCATCACTCAAGATGAGTTTTCGATGGAATTTCGGATCATTTCCATGCATTTCAAGGACCCAATCAGCAAAGACTCGACGTTGTTGATGATCGGCCGGCTTGAGTTCTTGTGTTAACTGAACTTCATAAGCCTTAAGACCCAAATCTTTATGCAAAATACGGTGTAATGACGTTTGTGGAATGCCTAATTCCAAATAACGACGAGGAATGGACAAACCTGGGTTTTCTTCAACACTTTCGGCTACAGCAGCAATATTCTCGGCTGTTCTTCAGCGACGTGCACGGATTTTATTCTTCGCGTCACTAACTTGTCCCGACAGCTCGAATTTTTCTACCAATTTCTGTATTGCGGTCCGACAAGGTGCTTCACGACGACCCAAAAATGTTCGAGTTTTACGAACCGTCTCTGCCACATTTTCACCATTTTTATAGTGAATTTTAATAATTTCAATGCGTTGCTGAATCGTGTATCGTTCCATTTTTATTAATGGCGTAGTTTCTACTTGTCAAATGTCAAAAAATGACAGCTCCTAAAGTGACATCTACCGAAATAGCGGCTTGAACTCTCTTGATATACATCGAGTTAATGAACATCCGACTCAGTTTTCAATGCACACTTCATCTTTTCTTGATATATTTTTCACATCTTGTCTAGCTAAAATTAAATTCGTGAATCTGATGTCACTTCCATGTATATCTGGTCATGAGATGATAATGATGACCTATGATTTTCAACCCCGTTATATACAGGAGCCTAATAAGTTTTAATTTTTTAATTATAGCGCAGTATAGATAATCTCCATAATGAAGCTCAGTCTCTACCTTGGAATAATGTTCACACTATTTGTGACGCTGAGGATCAAACTGACTTCCTATCTGAAGTGATCCATTATCTTCATGGAAAGTATGTTCCATTGCTCACTAAAACTATATATAAACCAGTATGCCTATGGTTTACTCCTGGATTTATGAGCCTCATTCATCGTAGGAATTGAGCATTTGAAGTGTGGAAATGATACCGAGCTGCCACACTATAGGATGACTATCGTGTTTTTCGTAATAGAACGACATTTGAAATCAAAATTGCCAAAAGAGGTATTTTTTTTCGTTGAACTATCACCAAAAAATTAATGAAAAACTTACGTTCTGCCGGCGCAGTTTGTTCAACTAAAAATTCAGATGAACGCAACAAGAAATTCCTTATGGTATACCTGCAATAACTTCGAGTTCACAAAGCAGTCCTGAAATGCCTAATCCTATTGTTCCTCGCAACTTTTCATCATTTAATTTTACCCTAGTAACAGCAAATGACGTTCTCATGATTTTTTGTGAAAACAAATGTGACAGTACGGGATGTGATGTTTTAAACCCGAAATTTGTTAAAACGTTCCTGCCTTATATTCTTTCTCCTCTTGCACACATTTATAATACGTGTTTTACGTCATCTCAGTTTCCGAAACAGTGGAAGTTCTCAAAGGTCATACCTACCTGTTCCGGAAAATTCAACTAATACCGATTTCAGACCTATTATTATCTTACCCTTTTTAACTAATGTAATTGAAAACATTATGTCTGTTAAGATTAATAAATACATTGCATATCATAATTTACTAAATGGAGAACAATTAGGCTTTAGAGCTAAGCATAGCTGTGCTATTGCTCTTCTTAAAATAACCAATCATATACGGATTGCTATTGACAGAGATGAAGTCCCTATGTTAGTGCTCTTGTACTTCTCTAAAGAATTTGATTCGGCGGTGAATCATAGCAAGCTATGTAGAAGACTGATAATGCAGATTAATTTCTCCACCCAGGCTGCAAACTTTATTGGCAGTTACTTGCGGCATCGGTATCAATCTGTGTATTCTAAAAATGTGTATTCCTATTTTCAATTGGTATCTTCAGGAGTGCCCGAAAGATCTATCTTGGGTCCTCTGTTGTCCTCTATTTTCATCAATGATTTATTTCATTGTGTTAAATACAGCAAACTACACTTTTATGCTGATTATGCTCAATTGTACATCGCAAGACCAATTGGACTAGCTGAAGATGGTGTTTCTTGTATAAATGATTATCTCCATTCTATTTATTTGTGGGCCATTGATAAAATGCTACACGTGAACCCTACGAAGACTACATGCTTAGTTATAAATAAGACAATTTCAGATACTTCTTATTTTTCACTTTTCCTTATCAATGGAAAGCCAATTAAAATTGTTGATTCCGTTTCTAACTTGGGAACTATTTCCTGGGGCCATCATATTAATGCTCTAACTAGAATAGTATATGGTGGGCTTCGTTCACTCTGGGCGACTAGTAAGTTTACTCCAGCGAAAAATGGTTTAAAACTAGTTAGTACGCTTCTCGCCCTTCTTTTTACATATTGGTGCGAAATATTTGCTTGTCTTGACTATGAGTCTATTCGAAAGCTAAAGACTGCATTCAACGCTACTATAAGGTATGTTTTTGGTTTCCATCGTTTTGACCATGTCTCTGCTTACGCCAACTTCATGCTAGGTTACAGCCTTATGATCTATTTTAAATATCTCTCTGTTATGTTTTTAGCTGGGACTTTTAATCCTCAGAACCCCAGCGACTGGTACAATACACTTCAGGTTGCGAGATTAAGTCGAGTTACTACTTTAATAGTGCCTAGACATATTTGTCTAAGCATCAGTTCTTCATCCAATCCATTATTATTTGGAATTCTCTGCCAGTAAATTTGAGATTGTTGTTTGAGTCAGGTTTGTTTGGTAATTTTAATTGCAAAGTTCTCGATCACTTGAAATTAGTCTAGTTTTTAGTTCTGCAATGCAAATATATATCAGTTTAATTCTTTTTTTCGCCTTTGTATCTAAGATTTAATTAATTAATTTCTTATTAGTCCAGTTCTTTATAATATTATTTATTGGATAATGTACCCATTAATCTTGTACTAATATAAGATTTTATACACAATGCCACCAATAAAAGAATAAATGAATAAATATACTACATGTCATAGGAGAAGTAGTATTCGAGATTTAATAGGATGATCTCATTTTAATAACTGAGATAATTATTTTGCAGAGAGAATGTGAGTGTTCAGGTTTCAGAAATATGGTAGATACCTGCTACCTGAATTGTAATATAAAATTAGATTCCAAGTAAAAGGACTTATTTAAATTTTTCAAGCTACATTAAATAAAGAAACCAGATGGTTTTACGTAAGAAGTAAAATTAAAAAAAAAAATCGTTTTCAATGTCTTATATAAACTATGAAGCATGACAAATCATTTGATTGTGGATTTTGTATTACTCATACTACTTCTGCCATAACATAATTTCGGACATCTACCCAACAAGCATTTGCTGGGAAAATTTTACAGATATCGGTGAAGAAAATTAAAAACTTTTGGATGAGGTAGATGTGATTGAAGATATAAAGATTAATGAGTATAAGTAATGAAAGCCAGTGGCATGGCGTGGACTTTATGCAAGGGGAAGCAATCAAATTTAAATTTATAAAAGTGTTTAATAGGCAGGAATCGAAAGTTATTGCAGTTATTCTAATAAATTAACCCCTCTCGTTAGCTGCTTCTAAAGTACCCAGGGACCACGATCGAGGACGTGAGAATAGGTACACTGAGTTCTCTTTTTTTAAATACAGTGCTTTGGCCCCCCGCGCTGTCAAATTAAAAGAGTTAATGAAATGATCATAGTCAGATCGCAATTTACTTATATAATATATTATACGAAATTCCGAATAGGTAAGCTTAATTAAAATATTAGTAGATAGATAAAGACCTTTACTAAAAGTTAATACATTTTTATACAGCATGCAAAATAAAAATGTAGATTTATTTTGACAGCATTAATTCTTAAAACGAAAAAAAAAAAAATTAAAACTACATAAAACTAAACTACCAAAATAAACAAAACGAAATACAACTTTAATAAGTTTAAACATTTAACAACAAAAACAAGCGTTAAAAACACTTTTTTTAAATGCTTAAAAAAGAAATTCAACACACGTGTTTCATAAAACCTTTCAAGAAATTCAAAGATTATTCAAATAATTTAATTAAAATTTATACTTTAATTCAGTTCTTCTTTCTTTACTGGCAAATTCATCAATAATATCTTTATTAAATTCTTCGTGGGAAAGGAAAGTTTTTAATTTATTTTTTTCAATGGACAATAAAGCTAAGTCACTTAATATTTCTTCAGACGTTGAGTTTCTAGAGAAAGCTAATATTCTTTTTAGCGTGGGAAAACTACGCTCCGCGGACGTACTAGTAACTCGCAAATCTTGAACTGGTTTACCGTTGAAGACTTCATCAAAGAACAGCATAATAAGGTACGTTTTTAAAGAACTTTTATCAAATAATTTCGAGTATGATTCATCAAGATTTTGAAGCAAATCATCAGGAAATTTCGTTGTATAATTTTGAAATTTACAAGAATTAAAAAGCTCTAAAATTTTAATTTATCTAAAGAAGAAAATCCGGATATAATTTCTTCATGAGTAATATCAATAATTTCAGCGAATAAACCTTTAAAACTTAATTCAATATTTTGGGAGCCTTCAACTTTATAACGTACTCGTTTACGTTGATGCGGTAGGTCGCAAAGCAAAGAAGTTTCATTCCATATTTCGGTGAAATTGTTTCTTAGATGTAGAAGCTGATTTTGAAAGCCTCTAATTTTTTTAATGCAAAAGGTAATATCACTGTGTTTAGCTTGGAAGATATCAAAAAGTACATCAGTTTGCGGAGATATTTTTGAAAACATTTTAAGGAGAAAAATAAACAGAAAATCGTTTAAAAGTATCACTATTCCAAATATCTTCCTAATTTTCGACAATATATTCAAAAAGAAGTTTGAAAGAATTAATATTATCGTGAATGTACAAAATAAGTCTGCCATTGGAATTGCAGCGGGTGGGAGCTACTTTATGAAGTCTCCTTTTTAGAAACGAGTCAAGAGCAACGGTTCTTTTAGTTGAATGACTGAAAAAAGTTGAAAAAGCGGTGACTGATTGGAAAAACACTTTGCATTCACGAATCTTGTCACATGATTTGGACAGGACCAAATTTAATCGATGTGCGCAGCAGTGCACAAAAAGCGCATTAGGGAACGTTTCCCCTTACTCTAGTTTGAAGCCCGCTTACTTCAACTGCTATAACTGATGCACCGTCATAACTCTGGCAAATTAGCTTACTACCGCATTCAATACTCTGCACAACGTTAACCACATGGTCATGCAAACGACTTGCCGTTCGGTTGTCAGAAACATTCTTAAAACCAATACAAATTTCTTTTATGTCTCCGGAAGAACAAATTTACCGTAGGGTGGTTGACAACTGTCATCGACATGAATTGTCAGTTGATTCGTCGCAAATAATTGCAACATACTCCGTGCCTTTGTCAATTTTCTCTTATTGGAGTCAAAGGTACTTGGACCTTGACTTTGTTGTGAGAGTCGTTGGTGCTTGTACCAAGACTCTTGAGTAATTAATTGTTGATTTTGTTCTAGTTGCCTTACCTTGGGTAGGGGCAAAATAGAGCTTCGTAGTGGCTTAACTGTGTGGCTTTAAAAACTTCTCTTGATCAACTGACTTTATTGAATATTTGAAACTAAATTTATACATTAAAACTGCTTACTAGCTAATTTTTGTACATTATGTACGAGTAAGTACTTATCGTACCCACGAATTCCACCGTCGTTCAGAGTACCGAGAAATTTTCTTATTGCTTGCTCTCGGTTACTGATAAGCATGGCTATGCAAAAGCTGCATATCCAATTTCTCATTCTTTACCATTGAAATTGTCGCGATAATTCTATGCTCAACTGCATATCAGGCAAATTGTACGCACAAGCTGCATATCAGATTGCACTTTTTAGCAGTGGAATTCGTGGGTACATTTAGTTAATTGTGGGAAAATTATTTCTTGCAAACTTGAGCATCCTCTCCGCGTTGGACTGTAGTTCAACTATGGTTGATTCTCGATGGTTATTGCAAAATCTCCGGCCGAACTTCTCCTTGGATAGGGGGTTGGCTGTGGAGGGTCTGCAACGATCCGTCTTGGATGAGATTTTGGTTTTGAGTATTCGTCCGGTTTTCGGCACCAATTCCAGCTATTAGCCTTAAACTTACATATCAAGCATACAGCGATAGTGCCTGCTAGTAACACCGCTATGTATCCTACGGCATACTGGTGAACATTGTGCACCTGGAGTCTAGTGGGTAGCTTACTGTTGGCGATTTGTGTATCGAGGCGTTGTTTAACTTCCTGCAGCTCGCGAAACTGAGCGTTGTAGGGTGATACCTTGTTTATTACAGCCTCTATCTCCTCTTGTTTCACGATGTCTGTGATATTGCTTATAGGAGTGTAGGACATCCTATTGACACTTGGGTATATATTGTGCCCCTGAACCGAGACTTCGTTCTGTTTTATCATGCAATGCTCCTGTAGCTTCATAATGCCCGATCCTTCCATTGTTGTTGTCGTGACATTGGTGCCACAAACGACCTTCACTAAAACCCTTTCCTTGATCGCAAATATCCATTGGTTTGGATTGTTTAGCTGGATCTACTGGGACTCATCTCCGATGTCAACGATGCGACATGATGACGCTGGTGATAATCCGTTTATCAAATTTACCTCACAGGAGCTTTTACTTGACCCCAGATTGTAAATTGGATGAGTCTGCTTACATAAATGATGACCTTCATTGATGGAGATGCATGATTGTACCTCTGGTTCGGTGAGAGGGAAGTATTGGTCCCGATGTAAGTTGATGATTAAAAGCTTAGATGATGGCGTCATTTTAATGAAGGTGCCATTGATGAGTACTGGTATCGATATTATCCGAAAGAGTTCAAAATCCTTAGGTGACCGTAATGGTTGACTGAGCTTAAAGATTACGTGTCTCGCTGTGACTCGTGCTGCTGCCTTCAGTAGGTTGTATAAGCTGCGAACATCATCTGGTCTCACTGGCAGTCTTAACGATGGTGCTAAGTGGGTTCTGATGGTAAACAATTCTTGTCTTAGTTGGTTCGGTGAGATCAATTGGGGACTAACTCGTCCATTGTGAGTGTCAGTAAGCGTATCTATGATGGCGAACTGCACTCTTTGTATATTTGAGCCTACTAAAATTGTCTGTATGGACAGCGATGTAAATAGGAGGGTTAGTCTTTCTTGCTGAAGTTCCTCTGAAGTAAATTGAGTGAAGTTGGCAAGTTGGGCTAATTCTGATTCTATTTCTTTATATTGGGTGGTCCACTGTTCGTGGTTCCTTCTAATGATGTTCACAGTCGAATCGATAATTGTTGTTTGGTTTTTTATCAGATTGAGAAGGTGATTTTCATTTGACTTCACATCCTCAATCGTCTGAGACATCTTCTCAGCGTAATCGGCATCTAATACTCCAAACAATGCATTGGCGATGTTTCCGACAAAATTTACGGCTCCTCTTCTAGTTCGGCCTGGTTCGCCATCGACTTGTGGCCTTAACAGCTCGTTATTGCTGGCCAGCTCTGCATTTAGATGCTCTAGTTGTGTGTCTATAGTTCTGCATGATCTCTGTCGTGTGATTGATTTACAGAGGTCGTGCAACACCCGACTTCCATTCAGTAAATTTTCGAACTCTCTCCAATAGCGTGTCATATTATAATAGACAATCAGGTTCCATTCATTAGAAAACACGCTCGCGGTGCCAAGGTTTCCAAAGTGGAGCCCTGGCTGATTTTTAAATGGCGTTATTTCAACAGGTGAAGCGATACTTGATGGTAGGCACAAACAAACCATTAGTAATATGCTGATTGCTGACCCTGCTGAATATCGTGCCTTCTTTTTTGGAATTTTATTTGCCGGCATTGAACTAGGCTTGTCTTGCTGCGTTGATGCCGAGCTTGAGGCGGTTGCATCTATTTTAATGCTGGTGCTAGTTTTCCTTGGTTCTGATTCCTCCGCCAAAGGTGTTTCCTCATTCAATATGGGAAGTGGTGCCAGCCTATGTATAGGTCGACGCAAGATATTGTTTCCTACTCGGACATCAGCCACCCGAGCGAAGCCGTCGTCCCCTTTAATGACGCTAATTATTCTTCCTAGTGGCCATTTAAGTGGAGGCAGGTTGTCCTCCTTAATGATGACCAACGTTCCTGTTTCGATATTTTGGCTTGATGTCTTCCATTTAGTGTGCTGTTGTAGTTCATTCAGGTACTCTCTGGACCACCGCTTCCAAAATTCGTTTTTCAGGTGGGCGACCAATTTCCATCTGGTTGGAAGATTGGCCTTTACTAGTTCTGAGTTTGGATCAATCGTGCTGGTGAGTGGTTCCCCTATTAAGAAGTGTCCAGGGGTTAGTGCTGATAGATCATTGGGATCTGATGAGAGGGGTGTTATTGGCCTCGAATTCAAAATTGCTTCGATTTCGACAACAACGGTTTCCAGCTCCTCGTAAGTCAAGGATGCATTTCCGACTGTCCTTTTAAGTAGGTGCTAAGCTGATTTGACGGCAGCCTCCCAGAGACCACCAAAATGAGGGGCACGTGGCGGAATAAAATGAAAGTCGGTGCCCTTGGGTTCACAAACTGCAGCTATTTTTGTCTTTGCCTTGTCGGAAGATATGGTTTCCTTCAGCTCTTCTAGTTCATTTTTGGCGCCAATGAAATTCGTTGCGTTGTCGCAATAAAGGTTTCGACAATGGCCTCTCCTTGCCACGAATCGTTTAAGAGCCCCCAGAAATGCTTGTGTGATTAAATCACTCACCACTTCCAGATGAACTGCCTTGGTGGCAAAGCAACAGAATACCGCAATGTAGGACTTCTGTGGACGTTTTCCTCTAACCTTGTAATGTGTCCACACTGGCCCACAAAAGTCCACACCAGCATTTGTGAATGGCCGTGCAGGTTGCACTCGATGAGGAGGCAAATTGCCCATTACCTGTGACATCATTCTTGGTTTTGCTCTTGCACAGCGTACACAATTTTGAACTATAGATCTTGCAATCGTTTTGCCCTTTACTGGCCAAAATTGTTGTCTCGTGATTGCTAGGAGAGTCTGTGGACCAACTTGAAGATTTTCAACGTGAATTTTGATCATCAGAGTTTAGTAAACTGATGGGAATACGGTAGCAGCATTGGGTGCTTTGCCTCATAGGATACGTCGGCCGCTTGCAGACGTCCTCCCACGCGTATAATGTCCCTTTCATCTAAGAAAGGTGCCATACTAATTAACGGGCTACCTTTGGCTAGATGTTTAAATTGCCTTAGTTGAATAATCTCCCTGTTAAAACACTCTTCCTGCATTACCTTAACAATTACTACAAGGGCTTCATTGAGTTCTTCAACCATGAGTGGTTGTGGATTAGTTGTGTTTATATTTTTGCTTCTGTGTCTCAAACGGTTTATGAAGCGTAAGATGTATGCTGTGATGCGGTTTAGTTTGTTGTATGAGTTATGATAATTTATCTTGAGAATGAAGTGTGTGGAATCCTGCCTTGTGGTTATGGGCAGTGCAGTTTGCTTCTTTTCTAAATCACACTCAATATTCCTTGAATAGGGTTGTGGCCGTGATGATTGCCATGTAAAAGTATAGGCCCATAAAACCACAAGTTACAAGATTTCAGCTTATCCGGGTTTAACCCTCGGGTTAAAACATCAGCAGGATTTTCCTTGGAGCCGACATGACGCCATTGTTCAGGATTGGATAGTTCCTGAATGCTCGCCACTCGATTGGCCACAAATGTATGGAATGATGAAGATGATGACTTCAACCATGCCAAAACAATTTCTGAATCCGTCCAGTAATAAATCGGCTCGTTTCTTAGATTTAAATCCCTTTTGACACGCGTAGTGAGCTCAGCTGCTAGTTTAAGCTGCACATAGTTCAAGTCTAGGTAAAGTAACTTGCTTAATTGGTGCTACCTTCGACTTGGCACACAGCAGTCGTACTACGATCTGATTCTTCTTGGTTATAGATCTGATGTACACTGCAGCTCCGTAGGCCTTCTGGGAGGCATCAGCGAACGTGTGTATCTGTATGACTTTTAATGGTTCTTGAGACAATACATGTCTTGGAAATTTAATGTCGTTTAACGATTGTAGATCATTACGAAACTTAGCGCATTGTGTGTGCATCTCCATCGGTATAGATGCGTCCCAATCTAATTTTAACGCCCATAGTCGTTGCAGTAATATCTTGGCAGTAACCACTACTGGAGACATGATGCCAAGTGGGTCAAATAGTCGTGCTATGTCTGAACATGCTGTTCGTTTTGTGATTGTGTTCCTTTCGACCTTGGTGGTTTTGACACAAAATGAATTCGAGTTTGGTAGCCAAGTAAGACCCAAAATTATTATTTGCTCCTCAGTTTCGCTGCCAAATGTAAGCTGTGGCTCGATATCCTTTTGTTGAACACCTTTTAATAGCCGCGGGTGGTTTGCACACCATTTTCGGAGTGTGAATCCTGCTTTAGCCAGTGATGCTGTCAGTTGTGTTTGGATTTCACAAGCAGTAGACAGGCTATCTGATCCTGAGATCACATCGTCCACGTAGAAATCTCTAGCTAGTACCTCTGCTCCCAATGGATGTGATGTGGCCTGCTCTTGAGACAGTCTTTGCAGACATATTGTCGCCAAATATGGAGCAGAGGTTGTTCCATACGTGACGGTATTCAGTTGAAAGCATTTTAGAGGATGATCTGGGCCGGCTCTCCAAAAAATTAGTTGGAATTTTTGGTCGTCGTCATTGACCATTATCTGCCGATACATCTTCTCGATGTCGGCAGTGAAGACGACCCGTGGTAATCGAAATCTGAGCAAGATTGAAAACAATTCGTCTTGTATCGGTGGTCCTGCCGCGAGTATGTCATTCAATGCAACATTGGAAGATGTTTTGCAAGAGGCATCGAACACAACTCTCAGTTTCGTTGTCGTGCTCTCTGGCTTGAGCACACAATGGTGTGGAATGAAATAATGTGGTGTCGTAATTGTTTCAACGTCGACTTCCTGCATGTGGCCTAGGTTTTGATATTCATTCATAAACTCAACATACTGGGAGCGGAGCTCACTATTCTTCATTAGTTTTCGCTCTATTGACCAGAACCTCCGTAATGCGATGTCCTTAGACTCACCTAATTTTTGTGGATTTTCCGTGAATGGCAGTTTAACAATTAAACGACCTGTGTCACTTCTTTTGACACTTTGGTTAAAGTGTTCTTCACATCGTTTTTCTGAAGGTGTAAAGGTTTTCTTATCTTCAGAAGCTTCTTCCAAGGTCCAAAACCTTTCTAGTTGACGATCCATTTCTTGGCCGCTATTAAATACACAACAGAGCACTTGGTCTTGCGGTATCCGGTCAATCTTACCAGCTAACACCCAGCCGAGCACAGTGTTCTGTAATGTTGGCAGTCCTTCTCCTAGCCTTATCTGCCCAACCGATAAAAGCTGGTAGTAGAATTCTGCTCCGATCAGTAAGTCTACATAGTCGGGCTTATTGAATTTGGATCGGCCAGCCTAATATTGGATGGAATTTTCCATTTTGAACTATCAATTGGTCGGGTCGGCTGTGGTGCTAAAATTTGCTTGAGGATGAATGCTTCTAATCTAGCAGAAAACCCACTCGTGCGTGATTGGATCAACACACTTACTTTATTTGCTTGTTGTTTCGACTGACCAATGCCTTGGACATGCATTAGCGCCAGAGCCCCCTTTAAACCTAGTTTCTTGATCATTCTTTCACTTATGAGGTTAACCTGGGATCCAGAGTCGAGAATAGCTCTGCACATCATGCCCTTGCCATCATGTGTAGTAAAATTTATTGCAACTGTGCTGAGCAATACATAGCCTTCATGATGGTTAACCTTCTGTGTTGCTAGTGTCATGGATTGGCTTGTGGATTCAGCTATCTTTGGTTGCTGAGCTGGAGATGTCATTGCTTGTGTTGAGCTTGGTTTCTCTTGATGTGTGGCCTGTAGATGGACTAATGTATTGTGCCTCTTGGAGCAATGAGTACACCCCCTTAATGTACAGTTGGTTGCATAATGTCCAGACCTGAGGCAGTTAATACACAAGTTGTTCTTCCGTAGGAATCTTAAGCGTTCAACAGGTGTATACTGCAGGAATTTCCGACAACTGAAAAGCTGATGGTTTTCCTTGCAAATTGTGCATTTCGGTTGAGGTGTATTGGTGGATACAAACGAATTGACCCTACTGGGAATTTGGCTTAGTTTTCGTTGTGATTAGTTCGTTAGCTTATCATTCTGGCCCAGAGCTTCTAGGGACTGACAGCGAGTTTCCAGAAAATTGAGGAATTTCTCCACTGATTGCAGGGCTCGAGGTTGTTCTAGCGACTGTTCATACAGATTATGTGTCGCCTTGTCTAATTTTCTCACTAAAATGTGTAGTAGCAATGGGTCCCAATTAATTGTGGAAACACCGAGATTCCCGAGGCCCATAAGGGCTTCCTTCGTTGAGTCATGTAATGCCTTAATGGCTGACGCACCTTCTGAGGTAAGTTTAGATTGTGATAGCAATTTATCGATAAGTGCTGTCACCAACAACCTTGTATTCTCGTACCGAGACTTCAATGTATCCCATGCCGAGGTATAATTGTCGTCTGATAAGGTAAAGTGTCGAATGAGCTTCTCAGCTTCTCCCTTCAAGTTGGTTTTTAGGTACCACATTTTCTGGCACTTGCTCATGGGCTGATTATGCACCATCTGAGTGAACAAGTCACAAAACTGTCTCCATTTCAAGTAGTCACCCTCAAATGTTGGAATTACAAGCTTTGGTAGCTTCAACGGCACACCACTACTTGACAACTCGTTGCATCTTGGTGTGGCATACTGGGCCAATTTTTCAGAGAGCCGAATGATAGTGGATTGTATCCTGTCTTCGAATTGAAAGTATTCTTCAGCGTTGTAGCCAGCTTCTGATGGGTCATCCACCATCTGCCATATCTCCATATTAGAGCTCTCTACTTGCGATCAGTATCGCTCAATGCTATTTATTTTACATTGATAATATTGCCTGGTTTGGAGCTGTTGATCTTCTGACTCTATACCTTGCAGAAGGTGGTGTAACGATTGGATGCCAGCCTTCTGTTTCCGTATACATCTGGTTAAGCAATCTTCGTTATTGGCTGAAGTGCTCATAGTTGTACTCATCTTGTCTTGTCTGGTT
The DNA here is from genome assembly GCA_963924295.1 of Dioctria rufipes. NCBI lineage: Eukaryota > Metazoa > Arthropoda > Insecta > Diptera > Asilidae > Dioctria > Dioctria rufipes. Next base: position 205,318,620 of record OZ002740.1, read on the forward strand.
GTGTCTCCTGAGCCAATCATGAAATCTTGTTCTGTGGAATTGGCACTAGGTTTATCTTGGTATTGCGATGGGGTACTTGGTTCTCCTGCGAGTGGTGCTGGAGGGATGGATTTGATTAATCCTAGTGTGTGATCGCGGCCTATTTGATAGACTACCTTGACCCCAGCGAAGTATGCTTGGGTGATGTATGCGTGAGCTGTCTGGTCAGCATGTTTGGTTTTAATGAGGACATCTGTAGATGAAAACTGGCCCCATAGCTTATCTAGTTGGTTTAGTTTCTCCGGCAGATATGAAAGCGTCTTTTGGTCTGGTGAATCATCCTTGAGGCCTTTTACAAATTTTTGAATGGCCGCTCCGGTGGTCTTTTGGCGCTGTGTCAATTCTTCCATGATGGTTGCGGTTCCTTGTGGTAGGAGATCGTAATCAAGTGAAGCACTTGATCACGTCGGGGTCACCAAAATGTTAAAGGCTCTTATGCCTTTGTCAATTTTCTCTTATTGGAGTCAAAGGTACTTGGACCTTGACTTTGTTGTGAGAGTCGTTGGTGCTTGTACCAAGACTCTTGAGCAATTAATTGTTGATTTTGTTCTAGTTGCCTTACCTTGGGTAGGGGCAAAATAGAGCTTCGTAGTGGCTTAACTGTGTGGCTTTAAAAACTTCTCTTGATCAACTGACTTTATTGAATATTTCAAACTAAATTTATACATTAAAACTGCTTACTAGCTAATTTTTGTACATTATGTACGAGTAAGTACTTATCATACCCACGAATTCCACCGTCGTTCAGAGTACCGAGAAATTTTCTTATTGCTTGCTCTCGGTTACTGATAAGCATGGCTATGCACAAGCTGCATATCCAATTTGTCATTCTTTACCATTGAAATTGTCGCGATAATTCTATGCTCAACTGCATATCAGGCAAATTCTATGCACAAGCTGCATATCAGATTGCACTTTTTAGCAGTGGAATTCGTGGGTACATTTAGTTAATTGTGGGAAAATTATTTCTTGCAAACTTGAACACTCCGAGTTTTGAATTTCAAAACATATTTTTTTTGTAAGTGTACAGGAGATAGCAGTTATTAAATCATTTTGAATATAGTTCGATAAGCCAGAAAATACCGTTGCCGTATATAAATGATTTTTAAGTTCTGGGTTATATCTGGCCAAAAGCGAAATTAATTCAACGTAATTTCCTCGATTTATTGAATCTGAGGCTTCATTGTGCCCCCGAAAAGCCTGCTCCTGGCATTCCAAATAGCAAACTAAATCTATTAAGATTTTAATAGTTTCCCGGTTCTTTTTAACTAATTCATTTGCTTTATAATTGACGATCTGAAATTACCATCAATTAATTGGTCAATTCTTTGACCAGAACCAAATTTAGTGACAGATAGCATGGCTATCTATTGCTTTATGGAAATTATTTAAGTCACTAAATCCCGAAGCTCGCCATACGTTTTTTTCCGATGAAAGCAACAAGCAAGGCCAACAAAAAATTTTTTGCTTATTCTGAGAAATATTTGATATAGGTTTCGGTCTCCCATTTTGAATTATCATTTTTTTCAGTAAAGGAACGTGAGCCGAAAGACCGTTGCACCGTTGCAACAGATCGTCAATTACAGAAAAGTTCCCTACAACAGAAATCTCTGGCATAACAAATAAAAACAATATGAACAAAAAAATCAAAATTAACAAACTTCATGCACTACACTATTTAACGAACTATGCAAATATTACTAGTTTTTAAAAGCCTTTTTTATTTAAAAGTCAGAATTTAACCCCGAAACCAATCGTGAAGGAAAACTGGTCACTAAAAATATTTAAAATCCACTTTACATTTATTTTCAACCTAATTTCATGCACTACACTATTTAACGCAATACACAAGTCTAATATTTTTTAAAAACCTTTTTTTTTTTTAAGTTAAAATTCAAGCCCGAAACCAAACATGAAGAAAACTGGTAACCAAAAATCTTTAAAATTTCATGCACTTTACATATAATTATAATCTAGTTGAATGCAACCGCAAATTTTCCCAAATGTTCAAATAGGAAGCTAGCTAGCTGTTATTTGCATTCCAATTAGAAAAAAAAAATTGTTCATGACAGGCGTTAAAATATTGCTGAAAACTTCAAACATGAAAATTTTATTAAGCTCACTTGCCCCCGACTGAACTTTTTTGTCATTATATTACAAGACGTCTCTGTTTTAAAATGAAATTCCCCTACCCAGAAGAAAAGAAAATCCCCTCAATGATTTACAATTCCACCTCGCGAACATGCTTTCTAATCGACCTACCGACATGAAATTGATGGAAGCAGAAACAAATACGCATCCAGTTAAAACAAATACAGCGATGTTCTATTATAAGAAAAATGTTATCGAATAAATGAAATTAACCTAAAACATGCTACCGGTATAGCTGTGTTTGTAGACCTACACTGTAAGTGGCGAATAGCCAGAAATGCTATGTGAGGTCATAGGTAGAGCCCTGACGAGTTCTAACGCCATACATTTGGTAGGATGTTGTTCGATTATTGATGGAAACAGAAATAATAAGTAAAAAAGCCAGAATTGGTCTAAGACCAATTCTTATAATACCCTAGATCAGGGGTGGCCAACTTTTCTGTATATAAGATCTACTTTTTATCTTAAAAGTGTGTCGCGATCGACTTGTTGTCATAGGCGTAGTCTAAGGGGGAAGAATGGGTGTAAAATGCATACTATGTTTATACACTGTGTTTCAGTATAAGGTGTATTCCAGCGAGGTATGGGTAGATAAACAAAATATATGTTCAAAACAATTTTTTATTTTTTAAATCATTAAGTTTTCGAGATATATGCTCTTGAAGAAAATAAATTTCCAGACCCAATTTTTGATAGCAGCATTCCGTACATGCGGTACCGAAAAAATTCGATTTTCCGTCACATTTTCAAGATAGATTTTTTTACTAACTTAAAATGCAATTTAATTTTTTATTTGTTTATTTGTTTGTTAATATGATAAGGTTGTTATAAAAATGCACAGTAGGTATGGCTTATAAATTGATTTCAATATTTCACTTTCGCGTTTTGTTTTTTGGCCAGGAAAATTTATCAGGAAAGAATAATATGACATACTTTTTGCTAATCTATCAATATCTCGCTGAGTACACTTCGTACTGAAATATAGATATACGGCTTATCTACTTACGTAAAAAACAACAACAATAATAATTTAAAGGGCCAAACAACTCACATACAGCTGAATTAAAAGATCATGGATAATTATTAACAATATTTATTAATTCAAAGTAGATACAGATAAAGACAGCTTTAGAATTTACTTTGTTGCCTTAACATTAATGGGAAGACTGAGTTTGCATGTCTCTAACCAAGGAATCATAATTAGGTGTATATCCTGACAAAGATAATAATAATGAGTCTTCAGTATGGGAGTCAGTCAGGACAGAACGTTGCTTATTCTTCGTTAGCTTCAAGTATGAAAATGCCGATTCGCATAGGTATGTAGATCCGAAACAAGAATAGATATGTTCGCTACATTTGGTGATACTGGGATATTTTTCTCGGTTGACATATTTCCAAAAATCTTCTTCAAATTTTCTGGCTTGTAAGATTAAGTCAGCTTGTAAAATTATAATTTCATTTTCTAATGCCTTTTGATCCATATGAAAAATGTCTGCAATTTTTTGGCTAATGAGTTTCACACTTAAATCTTTTTTAAAAGGAAAAGATATAAATTCCACAATTTCTTTAATTTTCTCAAAATCCTGGAATCTTACCTCAAAATCTTCAATTACTTTTTGGATTTCCGCGACGTATTTGTCGATCTTATAACTAATACTTTTATGTTTTTGTAGGTTATCCGCCATATTTGGAAAATGATTCAGATTATTTTGTTGAAGATCTTCTATTAGCAAAATAAATTTTGTTTTATATGCGTCTATGCAGCTGATCATATCAATTACTGTTTTATTTTTACCTTGTAATTCTAAATTTAAATAACTTAATATTGAAGTAAAATCGGTAAGAAATGCTAAGTCACTTAGCCAAGTTTCATCATTTAAATTTTCACAGTTTCCATCTTGTTCGTGAAGAAAATCTATAATTTCAGGCAATAAATCACGAAATCGCTGCAGAAATTTACCTCTGCTTAGCCATCTGACATCGGTATGTAGTAATAATTCAGGTTGGCCTTCATCGAGCTGCAGTTGGAAGAGACGCCGTTTGAGGGAACTTCCTCGAATTGAATTAACAATTTTAAATGCTATGTCTATTACCACTTTTGTGTTTAGTCTCTTGCTAGCTAACACTTGCTGGTGAATTATGCAGTGGTAGCTCAAAAAGGCTGGGAATTCATCTTCATTTTGACATAGGACTATAAATCCATTAATGCGACCTATCATTGCAGGTGCGCCATCCGTTGTTATTGAGACTAATTTAAAAAGTGGTACTTTCAAATCATTGAGCAAGTTTTTAAAGGCTTTGAATATGTCTACACCTCTAGTCCTTCCCTTCAAAGAAATCATACCCAACAATTCTTCTTTAGATGTAAAATCCTTAAAAACCATACGAACGAAAACAAGTAATTGAGCTGTATCACTTATATCTGTCGATTCATCACACTGAAGGGAAAAACAAGAACATGTATTAATATCATTATATAACTGCTCCTTTACATTCCCACTCATCCTTTCAATTCGTCGCATCACTGTGTTTCGAGACAATTGTAGATCTTGAATTGCAGCAACAATTTCACTCTTGTTCTTAAAATCGTTAAAAAGTGAATCTGACATTTCCAAAAAAATTTCCTTTACAAATTCACCGTCGGAAAATGGCTTACATTTTTTCGCTAAGAGATAGCTTACTTTGAATGATGCAGTAGTTACTGCTTGTGACTTCAACCCTGGCTTTTTAAAAATGCTTTGTTGATTTGTTAATTGAGTTTTAAGATCCTTAACTTTATGTTTTCTCAGTTCAGAATTTAGTGGATAATCTGTTTGATACTTGTTATGTAAAGCTAAAAAATGTCTCTCCAGATTACCCTTTTTAGCAATGGCTACCGAGGCAAGGCATATTAAACAACAACATTTATCATTCACCATTGTAAAAAAGTAATCGAGCTCCCATTCTTCATTGAAGTGATAAGTTTTCGATTTTTTCGGTATACTACTCATGTTCATGGGTATACTAGAATGCAAAGAAATATGACAATTTAAAGTATAAATATTGAATTAAATATTTTCCTAGAAAATTATCTCCATTACATTGAGAGAAATAATAACAATACTGCATATTACGATGGGATAGCAATACAAGTACATATAATAAAATCTAATATAGATATATTCAAATTTACAAGAAGTATGTTAAAGTTACAATATATTTATTATGGTTTACAATACTGACTTCTTAATTTAAATAGAATTATTGTTATTCATTTGTAATACTGTTATTTATTTTTCACTCAGTATAATGACCGCAGTTTAGAGATCTGTTGCCGAGAATGCTCACTTATCAAGTAAAGAAAAGCAATTTAATTTAAAACAAAGAAAAGGTACTTACACTTTAAACAGAAGAAAAATTGAAACTCAACGTAGTCACCGAGGATAATATTGATTAGTAATAATACTGTTAATTCAAAAGAAAAGAAGCTACCGTATGACACAACCAAATATTCAAGCTAACTGACTATGTTCTTCGATGAGTCGAGTCGTAACTGCTGCGTTCACGCGATGCATCCGGTGACAAGTGTAACACATAAAGTCAAAATGTATTGTGCTGGATGGGCGGAGATCACAGTGCCAGGCTGTCAGAATTCTAGGAATTTATGACCTTGTCAAATTCCCAGAATACATTAAACTATTGCTATAGTCCGCGCCACGAAAAATGAGCTATCAAGGTCAGGGAAATTTCAGTTTGGGGTTGCCACTTTACCAATTTAACCTGAGCAATATTTTGTAATTTTACCATTTAAATTAAGTTATTTTATTGATTTTCTACAAGGTTAGATAAATCTTGTCCTCGCAGACATGTTTAAGTTTGGGTTACTTAAGTTAGAGAGTTTATTTACAAATAAATTTGCTTATTTCAATCACTTATTTGCCGATATTCCCACACATGTGGGGATACGCTAGGATATTTGAACTGCCATTCATTGCGCATTTTATTTGAGACACAAGCCAAAACCCATTTTGAAGTTATTCATGTTGCCGCATCAAAGTAATTTATATGGATTCTGGATGTAAATTACTTTTAGAAGTTCTGTGTCGAAGTTTATTTATAATATAAATATTTTTTTTTGCAAGAATGAAAGAAAATAAAATAAAATGAAGACATAAATATTTATTAAAATTCCAAGAAAATACAATAGTATAATTCAAAAATATCAAAATTTAATTGGTTTTACCTGCAATGCCCTCTGAAAGCTCTTTTACTATTGAGAATATACCCAATGGTAAATTTCCCTCTAGTGACCTTGATAGCTCAATTTTCGTGGCGCGGACTATAGAAAGTTTTGTCTTCTACAATCGCTTTAAAGTCCATGGTACACGGAATTCCACCCCGGACATTGCGCGTGATCGACGAAAATTGGCCTCGCGATCGACCGGTCGATCGCGATCGACTTGTTGGCCACCCCTGGTTGTTGGCCACCCCTGCCCTAGATGAATGCCCGTCTTAAATTTCGTATTGTCAAGTATTGATTTTGAAGTTGATTTTCGCATATATTTCTAGAACAGTTTGTCGCACAGAACAAATGATTATAACCAATTTTATAGGATTTCGTATTCTGCAGAAGTTTTTAGTACAATAAAAATGTCTTGGACTGATCGTTTTCAAAGTATACGTAAAAAACCGAAATTTTTATATGGCAACACCAAGAAGGAGTTGCCCGATTTAGTCCATTTGTGATATTTTATTTGCTAATATAGTAAAAACATCATGCACGAAATTTCAGCTCTCTACGTCAATGCGTTCTCAGGCAGTGTCCAAATATATAGCGAAAACGAAACTTTTATATGGCAACCCCACGAAGGAGTTGCCCGATTTGTCTCATTTTCGAACTTAATTTTACTTTTTTGTTTAATAAAGTCCGTGTACAAAATTTCAGCTCTCTAAGTATACGCGTTCTCGAGTTATCGAGCGCACAGACGGACCGACGGAAGGACTTTTAATATTATGAATGGGTGTCCAATCCATTTTGCTCTACCATCATTATTTCGAGGTGTTACAAACGGAATAACAAACTTAGTATACCCCTATGATTTCATCTAGGGTTTAAAAACACCTACAGTTGAAACCAGCGTTATACTATCATAGGAAAAATATATAGCATATGAATAAAATTAATCTAACCCATGCTGCTCGTATAGCAGTATTTGTAGGTCCCATAGAAGCATTTTTTCAATTGCTTCCCTTAGCCTAAACGGAATTTCATATTGAGTGTAGACACGCTGTAAGTGGCAAATAGCTAGCAATGCTGTGTGACGTCATAGGTAGAGCCCAGACTTGTTCGCATGCAATAGTTTCCGTTAGCAATAGTTCCATAGTTTTGTTGTGATAATTTTTTACTACTATGGGGGTTGATTTTTAATTTTTTGTCTTACCTGATTTACAGCAAAGGTCGGAAAAAATATCTTCATAAAAAATATTTTTGGAATGAAAATATTTTGAAGAATTTTTATTATTAATGCAGAAATCCTAAGGGAAGCAATGCTTCCCTTGCTTCCAAAGACGCCATGTCACTGATGAAAACCGTAATGACATAAATGTAGATAAAATCAATCAACTAAGCTGTTTTAATACAGAATGGTGTGAAGCATGACACAATTATGGGGAACATAATTTTCTTACTCACGAATCATGATCCCGACGGAACATGGAACATACAATAAAATCATCAAAGTAACCTGCAGATTTATACAGCTGAGTACCAAAAACTGTGTATAAACAACTTAAGAAACGAAAAGCCCGCGCTTATTAAGTGGCTTTGATAGTTGGTAAATAAGAATTTTTTTATTTCTAATTCAAATTTCGATTTTTTATACTTATGGACTAACATTTTTCTTTCCTTATTGCAAATATTTTTTTGCTTATAACAATGAAAAGCGTATTAATTTATGAACGCATAAAAGTCATAATCGTCGGCGAAAATCTATCCATTCCATTTCGTTATCGTTGACTCACAGTCAGTTCATAGCCGTAACCTATTTTCATTAAACCGCTGAAATTGAATTGTGCATTTTCATAATGAACATGTTCTATACCAATAATTTGTTTATATTTTTGTCGACCAGTACTATAACTACCAGCTATTTCAACAAAATTAAAAACAAATTTACAACACACTTTAAAAGTGTGTGGAATGATAGATATATACTAAAGTCATAACATACATTTACGCACTTCCAATTTTACCTTCAATGTCTATGGCGTTTTATTACTCAGCTGCACTTATTATTAAGTGGAAAATCTTTCAGTCGAAATTAATTGAAAATCTGAAACGACTATTATAAAATTGACAACCAGACAGACGCAAATGCAATTAAAATCTAATATTGCAATATTGCAGAAATGTTCATTTGCAACTTTGCTGCAACATATAATCTCCTCAGGGGGTTTAATTAATTATTGATACTGTATATTTACATATCCTGACTGTCAGAAATTGGGAATCTAAGAACTGATGTCTTTGTTATTGTACATAAAAGTTCTGCAAAGATATTGCCCAGTAAATTGGTAAAAAAAAAAATTAATATTTATGTATCTCAGGCTTTTTTGGAACTTGGGCCATATTATACACCCCCTTCCTTCATTTTGCATATATTTTGACCGTTCTTTCTTTCCTAAACATTAGCGGACTGTTGTGAACTGTTTTGCTTTTGGTGGCAAATTTCACAGACGTAACGGTTCTTCGAAAAATTGAGATTAAAATAAATTCATTTTTTTACTACAAAAAAAAACCAGCCATTTTCCACTTTAAAAGTTATCTCCGTAACTAATTATCCCATTTAAAAACTAATTAGATAAGTGATTAGGAAATATAATACAAAAAAAAAAATACAAAACTTACCACAAAATTAAAAATGATGCAGAATATAGTGCAACAACAGTAGATTAAATAATTACAGATAGTATTGTTCAGTGTGATGAAGTATGTAGAGTGTACGTACCAAACAATCAATCTTTAAAACAAAAAAATTCTCGTGTACGCTGCCCCAATAATATCTCAGCGTGTTAAAAATGCTCAGAAGCCGATTTATTTGTTTTATCTAAAAAGAAAATAAATTATGAAATGATTATAATTCCCGGGACCCATTCCAATGATGGATTATGAACGGCACTTTCTATGTTGTACCTTCCATAATGCGTCAGCTCTTACTATCCACGAAAAAATTTAATCGGAAATAATTCCTCCAAGTTTAATGACCTGAAAAAACCAAAAGTTATAAGTATAATGAAATTTTCAATGAATTACGCCACTTATACCCTAGACCTAATGAATCATTTGTACTAACTATTCATTAAAATGCCTCGATTTAGAGTTTTGGTTCGTTCTTCGAAAGTACCATGTAAACCGAAACCGTTTAAATTGAGATCGTGTAAACTGAAATCGTGCAATTAAATTTGTGTGTTTTATTGAGAAAGTCTACATCTAAAATAAAACAATATTACATATATGTTTTTAATTATATTAATATATTTTCATAGTACAAGTATGTAGTTTTTCATAAATTCAGGCGAACATACATATTGAATCGATAAAACAAAAAATTAATTAGTATTTTATAAGAATTTTCAGTGCCGTCAGCCGCAGGTTTCCTCTTCAAACAATCTACGCTAGTTGTTTTTATGGATGTAGAAAGTGCTCCTTTAACAATATCCTTCTTCTGATGATCTCGGTCACCGGTAGCTACGAATCTGAACTCTGCGGACTATTATAAAACGCGATTTGAACGAGCTGGGCTATGGATTTTCGACTTTGCATTAATCCATTGAAAACAGATTTATGCCTCTTTACTAAGAAAAGTAACACTCCCAGATTGAATCTGCCCTATATCGGCCCCACACCTTGAGGAAAGAGCTAATAAAGCTCTTCGAGGCTTCGCAATATACCGCACATCCATAGGGAAAATGTGGCGACTTAAACCACGGATGATCCTTGGATCTACACTAGCGTCATCAGACCCATCCCAAACTACGGTTCTGTGGTCTGGTGGAAGGCAATGGAGCTCGCCAATCACCGCAAGATATTGGAGAAAACGGGCGTTAATCGTTGCGCTGAGGCTGCAAATCAATCGGAGCTGGATTCACACAGGTGCAAGACTTCCACATGAATCCATCCTTGAATTCGTGCAGTCCATCGTACCTGTCGTAGATAGGGACAGCGATCACCTCCTCCGTACAATGCTGAAGAGCAACTTTAAATCGAAAATTACAGATAGGCCAGAATGGGAATCACGTTCCGTGCTTCATCCATTGACAAACCTTATGATATATACAGACGGCTCCAAATTCGAAAAGAGCACCGGAGAAAGTGTTTTCTGCGTTGAGCCTCACATGGAAATTACCATACACCTTGAAAGCCCTGAAAAGGTTTTCCAGGCGGAAGTCAAGGCCATACTTGAAGCGACAAGGTATCTCCGAAGCTCAAGAACAAGGAGATTACAATCTCCCCGGACACACAGGCAGGTGTTAAGGTGTTGTTAAAACCTCTTACAGCATCCAAACTTGTATTGGAATGTAAAACTACACTGAATTCCGTTTCTAGGAGCAACGGGTTACTGTTCCATTGGGTACCAGGTCACAGCGATATTAGCGGGAATGAATAGGCGGACAAACTTGCTCGTCTGGGTACAACTCTGGAGGAAGTTTTCTCCACAATTCGAATTGCAAAGGAGCTGTTGGGCTTACCCTGCCGAAATGAAACGAAAAAGCTACTGCCATTAAGGAAGCCAGCCCTGAAAATTTTAGAGTTACTGGACACTCAGTTCTCAGTGGGGCTCGTTGACGATCCGGTATGCAGAGAACGTGGAAAGGAATATAAAATGGTGGATGATTTTCTATCACTGTCCGGCCCTCTCAGGAAAACGTTATATATTCATTGACTCACACCTCCTGAAAGAACTGCATGAAGCTAGAAAAAAGGGTGGACCAATTTTGGAAAATTTGGATTTATGGGCCTTGTTATGGACTATCTTCCAGGGACCCTACCCCCGTTTCAATCTAATCCCAGTACATTCCTATGTAATACACTAATACACAGCCCACAGTCCTTCTTATTACTGCAATAATCTGTCATCTGCCGGTGCAACTGTGTTTAGGCCTTAACTCCTATCATATTTATTGCTTCATTCTATTCTGCTGCATTGTGGGCCTTGTTCTCCTCTTTTGAAAGCTCAGAGCTCAAGCATAACAATTTTCAAGATCAATGAAAGTATGACACACAACACCATAATATTTCAGTATAACGTATGCTATTCGAACAGAACAGGCGAGATAACTGTGTTGTACATAATATTTTTTTTTTAGTTATTTGAATTCTGAATTTTCTCTATTGTTTTCTTTTTTTAATTTTTGTGACAGTATTAATCTGAAAATTAATATAATATAAATGGAATTTTTCCTCATTTTTTCAGTCGTGTTAAACTGAAACCGTGCAAATCGAGTACCCTGAAGATCGAGGGTTATGTGTACACTAATGAAGTGCTTTTCTCATTCAGTATAGCAATAATGAGGAAAAATGTGCTAGATTTGGCATATAATGTAAATTTGGAGCTTCGCTGTGCATCTGCCAATTTGAAAAATAAGAAAAACAAATGCAAAGAAATGCAAATCACAAATTATATTTTCAATTTTTTTTTAATATTATGTTTTTCTCATTTGCAAATTTTTAAATTGAAAATAAAATAAATGAAAACAAAGTCTATCACGTTAATTCGATCCAAATTGCTTCACTAATGTGATAAATTTATCAAAACCAGTTTGACAGAACAACTTAATTAAAGAAATGGCGGTGTGTCTGCAGCTTATAATGAATCTTTATAGACTAATGAGTCGTTGGTTATTTCTTCATTAAGAGTGCTGTGTGTCTAGGGCATTAACTAGTAGTGGTCTGGTTGACAAAAAAACAATGTAGTTCCATCTTGTATAACCATTTCGGCCAGATAATTTGGCGGAAGGTTCAAAAGAAAAACTTAAGGAAAAATGGATATAACGAAAATTTTATTAAACACATAAAAATGGTAAAAAGTTTAACCTATGTGCCAAAAGATGAGATCTCTAATTATTTTTCAACTTAAATGTAATTTTGACTACAATGACGCAGAAAGAATTGGGAAATGGTTTCATAAATAGTAAATTACCGAAAAACAACAATCGAGCTATAAGACCGCAATACGATCCAGGTTTCTGGAATATTGTTGACAAATTTTCAACAAAATTTCCCAGGACCTAAAATAAAATGGTAGCTTGGCATGGGCGTTTTAATGCCATTATGAATAAAATATACATTGGTCTTTAGAGTTTAGTTAAATAATGAGTTAATTTTGGGAAAATTTAAATTACAGCGCAATCAAGATCTAATCGACTTGAAAAAAAAGTATTAAAACTATTTTAAGTGGAAGATTTCGGGTCTCCAAAATTGTATATTTACAGAGCCTGTAAATGGGAAGTTTCAACTAGAAAAAAGAAACTACGAAGGAAATTATAATTAGTTTAAGATCAATTCTAACGGTAACCCATGTAAAGCCAAGAAAGAATAATATCTTTCAACTTAACTCGTAGTCACTCCAAACAGATAATATTACATGCCTTAACTATGCATTGTAGGGCCATGACCACAGATAAGTAAAATAAACAGAAATCGGAACGACAAACGAAAAGTTGCTTTTCTTTTCGTTTATCGTTCTGACAAACAAACAACAACAAACAAAATTTGCTCCACCTTAAGAGGAATTCGCAACATACGCAAATTTTGCTTTGTAAGCAAAAGCATTCAACTATGAAAATATAAATATATCTGAGATCATCGCTCTACCAAAGCAATAAGAAGTGATTCATTATGAAATTCAGTGATCAGAACTGTTGACACTGCAAATATCATCGGTAAATTCAATTATTGCCAATCGGCAATAACCCCCCTTTCGAATTATTAGATACATTGTTTTGTATGTAAGAAAATTGTATAAATAATCAGTGTCTGCGGTCAATAAAAATTACAATTTATTGGACAATCGAAAGGCATATTTTATTTTCTAGTCTAATTGCGGCACAATCTGCCATACCAAATAAAGTGGCATACTCTGACAAAAAAAACACAGCGGCATACTCTGCCATAAATTAATAAAGTGGCATATTCTGCCATCGGAGAAATATATCGGCACTCTCTGCTAGCATAATAAATAATCAGAGCGACTCTTTAGCCATCACTTGTAAGTTCGGCAGACCTCCGCTAATTTTAAAATTGATACAAGTTCGTTTTACTATTCTTAAAGTAATCATGGACAGCTGATCACTACACCCTGGAACAAAAGTTACATGGTTACTCTGCGCCTACAATGGAAATTTAGAAGACCCAACAGATAGAAAGAGGACAGCACCAAGGCGGCTCATAACTTCAAAACAACGAGAGATTATTGAAGAACCTAAGACTGAACAAAAAACCACAGAAGAACTTTGACGATCTATTAAAAAAAAATCAAATCAGAGGAACCACTAATTCACCAGCGAAAAAGAGCTTACATCATACAATCCCCTCCTAAAGAGCAAAGGACCACAGAAAGAACAACGACAAAAATCCCCAAAATGCCCATAGAAGAAGCCAACTAAAAATAGCCGGCCGCCGTTTCAAAACCCTCGAGAATACTTCACAAGCCATGAAACAGCTCCCTCCCTACCACATGCGAGGCCTAACGGAGTCCTTACATTCTAAAATATTTGCAGTGTTCTTATGTAAAACTGACAAAAGTTTGATTTGAATAGCTCCTCCGCCCTAAACTACTATTCATACAGAAAAATGGTGTTCAGATAATCTTAAGCTTGCTTTCTTATCTTCCGAACCGTAAAAAAATTTTCATACCTTTCCTGACAAAATTATTTAAAAAAATTAATCTTAACCAAATGACTACGATTTCTCAAACAAAAATTCTCAGCTGAGTAATCATTGTAATGTCGCTGTGCCGTCATGGCATGCCGTGGGCTGATGATATCGAATGTAGCTGCCTACAGATTCGGACTCCGGCTGCACATACACACATGCAATTATCACTGCGCTGAGAGGTATTGAGCGTTAAATGCTAAGGTTACTTTGTAATCAAAACTATTTTATTATTTTGTTAAGTAAGGTATATAGGAAGTGTAGCCTTTGAGAAGATAAGGAATCAAGCTGTAAATTACTAGAAGACTATTTACCTGTATGGATAGTAGTTTAGGCTCTGTGGCATACATAAAGCCAATGTTTAGCACTTTTCCATAAGTATCAATATAGAACATTTTAGAAAAAGGGAGTCCGAACGCACACATATAGATATCTGTTTCATGGCTTGGGAAGTATTCTCGAGGGTTTTGGCAAAACCCTCGAGAATACTTCCCAAGCCATGAAACAGAAACCTATATGTGTGCGTTCGGAGTCCGTTCTCTAAAATGTTCTATATTGATGCTTATGGAAAAGTACCAAACATTGATTTTATAAATGCTATAGAGCCCAAACTACTATCCATACAGGAAAATAGTCTTCTGGAAATTTACAGCTTGGTTCCTTATCTTCCCAAAGGCTGCACTTACTACATACCTTCCTTAACAAAATAATAAAATAGTTTTGATTACAAAGTAACCTTACCATTTTACGCGCAATACCTCTCAACTGTACATGTGTGTATGTGCAGCCGGAGTCCGAATCTGTAGGCAGCTACATTCGATATCACCAGTCCATGGCATCGCATGACGGCACAGCGGCATTACAATGATTACTCAGCTGAGAATTTTTGTTTGAGAAATCGTAGTCATTTGGCTAAGGTAATTTTTTTTAAATAATTTTGTTAGGAAAGGTATGAAAATGTTATTACAGTTCGCAAGATAAGAAAGCAAGCTTAAGATTATCAGAACACCATTTTTCGGTGTGAATAGTAGTTTAGGACGGAGGAGCTATTCAAATCAAACTTTTGTCAGTTTTACATAAGAACACTGCAAATATTTTAGAATGTAAGGACTACGTTGGGCCTCGCATGTGGTAGGGAGGGAGTCTCTTTCATGGCTTGTGAAGTATTCTCGAGGGTTTTGGTTTTGGCCGTTTCCAAACCTGATGGATTGGCATCAGTCTGTGTTACCTAAAAATGTATATTCCTCGTTTCAATTGGTATGTTCAGGAGTGCCCCTAGGGTCAATCGTGGGCACTCTGTTGTTCTCTCTTTTCATCAATGATTTACTTCTTTGTGTTAAATACAGAAAATTGCCCCTTTATGCTGTTGATGTTCAATTGTACATCTTAAGACCAATTGGATTAGCTGAAGATGGTGTTTCTTGTATAAATGATTATCTCCATTCTATTTATTTGTGGGCAACTGACAACATGCCACACTTGAACCCTACGAAAACTAGATGCTTAATTATAAATAAAACAATTTTATATACTTTTTATTTCTTACCTGTCGTAATAAATGGAACGCCAATTCCAATTGTTGATTCCGTTTCTAACTTGGGAACTACTTCCTGGGGCCATCATATTAATGCTCTAACTAGAATAGTATATGGTGGGCTTCGTTCACTCTGGGCGACTAGAAATTTTACTCCAGAGAAAAATGGTTTAAAGCTAGTTAGGACGCCTCTCGCCCCTCTTTTTGCATATTGTTGCGAAAGATTTGCTTGGCTTGACTATGAGTCTACTCGAAAGCTAAAGAATGCATTCAATGCTACCATAAGGTATGTTTTTGGTCTCCCTTTTTTGAGCATATCTCTCTTTACGCCAACTCCATCCTTGGTTGCAGCCTTATGATCTATTTCAAAATATCACGCTGTTATTTTATTAGCTGGGACTTTTAAGTCTCGAAACCCCAGCGACTGATATAATACACTTCAGATTGCGAGATTAAATCGAGTTACTCATTTAATAATGCCTAGACATATTTGTCTAACATCTAAGCATCAGTTCTTCATCCAGTCCGTTATTATTCAGAATTCTCTGCATGTAAATTTGAGATTATTGTTTGAGTCAGGTTTGTTTGGTAATTTTAATTGCAAAGTTCTCGAGCACTTGCAATCAGTCTAGTTTTTAGTTCTCCATTGCAAATACTTATCAGTTTAATTTTTCTCCTTTGTATCTTAGATCTAATTAATTAATTTCTTATTACTTTGGGTCTTTATAATACTAGTTATTAGACAATGTACCCAATAGTCTTGTACTAAAATAACATTTTATACACAATGCCACCTTATAAAAGAATAAATGAATAAATATACTACATACTATACGAGAAGTAGCATTCGAGATTTAATAGGACGATATTATTCTAATAATTGAGATAATTATTTTGTAGAGAGAATATGAATTTACAGGTTTCAGAAATATGGTAGATACCTGCTACCTGAATTGCAATATAAAATTAGATTCCAAATAAAAGGATTAAATAAAGAAACCAGATGGTTTTACGTAAGAAGTACAATTACAAAAAAACTTCGTTTTCAATGTCTTATATAAAATATGAAGCATGGAAAAAACATATGATTGTGGATGTTGTATTACACATACTGCATTTGCTGGAGAAACTTTTACAGATATCGATGAAGAAAATGAAAAACTTTTAGATGCGGTGAGAGTGATTGAAGATATAAACAGTTGAGCGCAGTGATGAAAACCGTAATGACGCAAATGAAGGTAAAATCAATCAACTAACCTGATTTAAAACACAATGGTGTGAAGCATGACACAAGTATGGGAAACATAATTTTCTTACTCGTGAATCATGATCCCGACGGAACATGGAACATACATTAAAATCATCAACGTAACCTGCAGATTTATACAGCTGAATACCAAAAATGTGCATAAACAACTTAAGAAACGAAAAACCCGTATTTATTAAGTAGTTATGATAGTTGGTATTTCTAATTCAAATTTCGATTTTTTATACTTATGGACTAACATTTTTCTTTCCTTATTGCAATTTTTTTTTCTTATAACAATGAAGAGCGTATTAATTTGTTAACGCATATAGGTCATAATCGTCCGCGAAAATCTATCTATTCCATTTCGTAATCGTTTGTTCACAGTCAGTTCATAGCCTTAACCTATTCTCATTAGACTGGTGAAATTGAATTGCACATT
The DNA here is from genome assembly GCA_963924295.1 of Dioctria rufipes. Lineage (NCBI taxonomy): Eukaryota > Metazoa > Arthropoda > Insecta > Diptera > Asilidae > Dioctria > Dioctria rufipes. The sequence continues at coordinate 205,335,943 of OZ002740.1, forward strand.
TGCATAATGAACCTGCTCCATTCTAATAATATGATTATATTTTTGTCGACTAATGTGATCAAGTATTAATCAACCGCCACCACCTATTACACAAAATCCAAAACAAATTTACAACACGTTTGAAAATTGTGTGGAATGATAGATATATACCAAATTCATAACGTACATTTACGCACTTTCAAATTTTACTTTCAATGCCTAAGTCGCTTAATTACTCAGCTGCAAGTATTACTCAGTAGGAAATCTTTCAGTCAAAATTAATTGAAAATCTGAAACGACTATTATAAAATTGACAACCAGACAGACGCAAATGCAATTAAACTCTAATATTGCAATATTGCAGAAATGTACATTTGCAACTTTACTGCAACTACTGTATGTTTCAGACATATAATCTCCTCAGGGGGTTAAATTATTTATTGATCGTGTATATTTACATGTCCTGACTGTCAGAAATTGGGTATCTGAAAATTCATGTTTTTGGTATTGAACATATGTTCCTGCCTTATATTCTTTCCCCTCTTGGACTCATTTATAAGACGTGTTTTACGTCATCTCAGCTTCCGAAACCGTGGAAGTTCTCAAAGCTCATACCTGTTTCGAAAAATTCAACTAATACCGTTTTCAGACCTATTATTATCTTACCCTTTTTAACTAACACGGTTGAAAATTTTAGTTTAAATTTAATAAAAGAGTAATATCTATATAAATCCTTACAAAATTTTGTATTGAATTAATAAGATAGCTTCTTATAAACTTTTATGATGCGATGAAGTGGAAAAGATAAGAGCCTGGAATGCAAATATGTATAATAAAAGTTGTATAAACCAGATAAGAGGTTTTTATAAATATTTTTAATATAATTTCATTATTAAATTCATCTGAGTTCCATATCGAGCATGTTTATTATTTTGTAGTATACAATCTATATGTATTTAATATTACCTTCTTTTATATGTGAAGCTTATAAAAAGGATACGTCGTTAGTATAAATTTAATTTATACAAATTTGAAGTATAGTTTATAGGAAATTCGCAATATCTGTAAGATATCGTTAAAATCGAGAGAAAGAATACGAATTAAAATGCTCAGTTTTTCATTAGTTCAAAATTTTATTTGGCGTAATAAAATATAATTCAAACAATCTTCTATTATGAAAGAATTTTAACCTAATCTTAACTTATACATAGTATAGTCTGTAATAACTTAATTGGTCTTAAGTTTTTTTTTTATATATTACATGTAGTATATAAATATGTACATAATATTCTCAGTTTCTTAATCAAATTTTTAAATTAAATTAACGCCTTTCGTTACTACATACAGTTTATCTGTTCTACGTGAAATTGCAGTGTCATATGTTTTTAAGTTATTTTTATACTCGCCGAGTTTAAATAGAAAGTAATTGTCCAGAAAACTTTCTTCGATTTCAAAAGCATTATGAAAGTTATCAAAATGTAAAGCATTAAATTTTTTACATAGGAAAATAATTTCTTTCTTGAAGTAAATTATATATCTTATTTGGTAAAAATTTATTGAATTGTTAACCAAAACCTCTGGAGATGTAATGAATAGACCCGGGCGATAATGACCAAAATATTCTACCCAACTCACTAATTTTATCTTATCCTCAAAGTTTAGCAGTTCGAGGTTTGTTAGATATTGCCTGTATTTAATAAAAAATTCACTAGGTGGGCTTTTAAGTTTACCAAATTTTAGGTTTCTGTCAAATGAATACGTTTCCCAAGTAGTTACAAATTTTTGTTGATTGCGAACAGCTAAAGTTTTGCAAAGATTGTTAAAATTTTTCAAGCTTTGGCTCAAACTTTTAAAATATTGATGTTTTGCCTCAAACCTAATAGCAGAAAAGTGACTGACTGGACCTAATTTAAGCATAATACCGAGATAATGTGTAAGAAAATGATGCTTAGGAAGCAAATGAACGTCGAATTCAGAACGAAGAATTTCTAAATGTCTTGATTAAGCCACGTAATTTTTCGATTGCTATTAAATTTACACTCTTGTCAAAGACAATATCAAGAATTTGGAGAAGAGTGGTTATGACTTTATATTTTAACTTAATAGGTTCAGAAATAACATCTCCAAAAATATAGGGAAAATGTGTAATTAAACACCAAGACTGGGATGCTGTGAGGCCAAACGAATCTCTGTTTAAAAGCGCAGTAGGTAAATTTTTTTTAAATAAATATCCGTAGTTAAAACTATGAATTCTCTCGTTTATTTGTTGAAAGTTGAGGATATTTTCTTTTACAAAAAAATTAAAAATTGTTTTAATAGCATAAGGCACTACACCTTCCAATAAATCGTGCATGGCATCAACGGTGCCGTTTTGGCAATGATTGTAATTATCCAACTCATTTAAGACACACACATTCTTTATTCCCTTTGAAATATCGGTATTATTACTTCCGAGATTCGCGTTTGAAGTAAGTGAGCTTGGGGACCGCAATTTTGACTCATCTATCTTCGCAATAAGCTGTTTGGATGTTGTGTTTATGAAGCTCACAAAATCGACAGAAGTAATTGGAGTTAAAACTTGCAACAATTATCATGTGATACTCCAATTAATGTTCCTCGCAAAACGTGACCACTCACAATGATACCGGATGTTTCCAATACTTTCAAGTCATTTAAATGAGGTTTTAAAATGTCGTTATAAGTTGCATCATATTTCAAATCATTTGTATTGACTAAAGCAGTTAAAAATATATTATCTAACAGAGATAGATATCTTGTGGGGAGATTTCTTACAACAAAGTATATTGCACCAATTTTGTGTAAACTTTTTCGGCTCCCTAACGGATTCGTACACTCAAAATCGTCGTAAAAGAGTTGAATTTGGATGGCGCCGTTGAAAATTAAAAAAAAAAATCACTCTTTTGATAAATACTCCCGCAGCAAAAGCTACAAAGTTTGTCGGAGGTACAAATATGGTCCTTCTCTTTACATTTTGTATAAAAGCTTGGATTTTTTAATAAGACTTCCAATGTTTTTATGATTGGTATATATTGAAAAGTGGTTTGACAGAGGCACTTTAAATATTTCTGAGTTTTTACGCAATATTTTCTGTCCCACCGTGACCCAATTACTATGCTTTTTGGTTTTATATACAAGGGAGAGGCTTCAAATTGTTTCTTTACTTTATATGTTGATGAGAAGTTATTGATAATAGTTTTATACTCAAAATTAAATTTTGTGCATTTGAAATCATTTCATTTTTTGAAGAATCTGACTTGGCTCTTTCAATTAAATTGATATAATTTTCAGACACGCTCTCAACGAATTCTGAGCAAAACGAGACCACGCTAATAATTGTTGTACATATATGGAAGTGAATTTAAATTTCCAATAAAATTTGATGTGTTTTCTTCGACGGACTGGATATTTTCATTAATAGAAGAAATGTCAATTCGGTTATCTTTATCGCGATTAGTTTCCTTTACAATATCTTGATTGCTGATTATACTTGAGCAAGAGCTATTTTGGTTATAATTAGACGAATTTTTACTTGGCAGAACTACTGAGTTACTACATTTCATTGCGTGCTTTTTTAATCCAGAATAACTATTAAATGTTTGAGTACATTGTTCCGATCGAATGCAATTAAGAACTAGAAATTTCGAATTCAATAACGAATGGTTTAACTTTAAGTGAGTTAAAATTGCTGACAAAAAAGCTTGATTTTTTTTTACAAATAAAACAAAAATAATCCATTTCAAAAATATTGTGCAAAATTTACGTTCTTTCAAGCTCTTCAATACACGCTTGTAGTTTTAAGTAGACTTCTTTAGTCACTTGAGTAACTGAACATTGAATTTCATATATATAGTTTTGAATAAAAGTCCAAAATAACCTTAAATTATGATCATAGCAAATATTGGAGAGGAAATGCAATTTAAAAACTAAGTCAACAGCCTTCGTAATGTCGAAAGTACTTGGAAGAGCTATAATGTGCCCATCTGAAACTAACATAAATTGAGAAATTCTCGATTTGGAATTACCCAAAGCTAGAATGTAGGGAGATTTGTTTTGCGAATTTTCCAAGTATTCGTCGTTTGTCAATCCTGTCTGAATTATCATAAAAATAATAATTACGTATGGTACCTGCACCAAGATAAAAACACATACCTGCTTATGTACGATCAATCTCTCAACTGCGTGAACATCAGTTAGTCTGCTAATCTTTCTGTTTCCATTAGGTGGTGGTGGAAGCAAGCGGATTAAATTCAAAAAAGGTAAAATTCCGGAATCCCAGTCTAGAATAAACAGGTCAGCATGAAAAATTATTTTATAATGTAGACTCAGCCTTACCGTTTTCTCGTTCTACTTCTGTGTACAGTATACGTTTTCCTGCTCTCTTAATCGCTGTGAATATAACTGACTGATATTTGGCCCATCTTTCCAGTAAATGTTGGCTAACTACTTTATATGACAAATTGAAGTCATAAAGTATCTGAAATCAAAGAAGCACCATAAAGTCTGCTAAGATAATGCTCTCAGAGCTCTCACCAATTCAGGACAGGTGAACAAGTAATTATAAGTAAATTTTAAACCGCTCAACTTTCAATAACAGTTATATTCTCACTATTGTATTAGCTTTGGAAGATTTCAGGCATTGAAATAAGCTTACTGCAACTGATGTGAGTTCCTCTTGTGAAGGATTAAAAGTAAAAGTCTCTTCTAAGAATGATGCTAAAAAAGCTATTATTTTCCTTCTTTGCACATCTGTCAGTTTTTAGCCGCTCGTACTCCCTTAAAATTTCCTCACCACCGGTCTTTTTTGAAATAAATGCCTTAATTGCCTAAATAATAAATATTATCTAATCTATAATCAAAGCAAATTTTTGTTGTTATGTAATGGTATTCACCTCAACAGTAGCTATAGTCTTGACCCAATACATGCATCGATTCTTCTAACAGGTTGAGGTGATTCAGATATAATATTTTGATTGTTGGCATTGTTCAAATTCGTGCTAGATTCTTGCATATTATCCAAATTACAGAAGCTCTTTTTCTTGACATTTAACATAAAACACGGATGCAAGTAGAATTGAGAAACATATTCTATGAAGAAATCTGATTTAACAGTGGCGTTATGAAAGTTTGTGAATCCCTCGAAATCATCATACAAAATATTTGTATTTTGCAAAGCTAAAAAGCATTAAAATTAAAATATGATAATTAAGAATAATCGAAGATGATACATGATATTATATTAGCCACGTTTCAGAAGTTTTGGTTTTGGATTACATTGTAATTTTCAATGTCAAATTATAAAGAGACCCAACCCACCTGTTGTTCTGTACATAGAATTATTTATTGAATAGTTGATTCCAAGAAAGGAAAGAAGAGATGAAATTTTTCGAGTACTCATAATCAGACTTTAATTTTAATTATACTCAACCCAATCTGTAACTTTATTTTGAATTAAAAAACAATCTTCCAAGATAGGTGTGAAAAAACACGATTTTTGTTAATTAACACAGTGCAAAAATAAATTGGAAATGTCTCCGTTTAATGAAAAGAAACAATAAATTTGAATTCTAGCTGGGCAAAAGAACGTTTTTAGTTCTACAACTTGTAATAGGATTATTCCTACAGTACTTACACTACTCACCTGAAAAAACAAAGTCTGTGTACTCTAATTCAACTTTTTCACTAGAGTATTTTTTCACTCGCACAATTTTTCTGGAGCTATTTTCATAAGCAAAAGTCACATAAATTCCCGGATATAACACCATGTCGGCCACTTCACTTCACGAGTAACAACGTTAAACTAACCACAATCGCAAAATAATTGCCAAGCCAGGAAATTCCGACTAAAAATGAACCGTTATTCCCTAATTTTTAATATGCTTAAAATATTGATTCTATACTATGACCAATTGAATTCAAAGAAAATTCACTGCTACTTCACATTTTTATATTTTATATTGGATAAGTCTTATATTGAAATGGCATAAATGCAACATCATTCGCAGAATTGAATATAAGCGTATATGAGTTTATCCCAATTTGGTATACATTCCATAAGAATTTCGAATAGATTCAATACCAACTTCGTATAAAATCTAATATTCGTGAGATAAATACATTTTCATATAAATTTTAATTTTTCTTGGTATGAATGTTAACCAATTTATTGCATGTTAAGATTAATTGCGAAAATTAATACATATTTGTTATAAAATTTGGAATAAATACTGTTCATATTATTCCATTTATAAAATTCTATAATATTTTTCGCATGCATGCACTTTATAACAAAAAAAAATATACATATTTTTATACTATATAACAAAATTTCCAACCGTGAAGTAATTAGAAAAATTATGTCTGTCAAGATAAATAGATACATTGCATATCATAATTTACTAAATGGAGAACAATTAGGCTTTAGAGCTTAGCATAGCTGTATTATTGCTCTTCTTAAAATAAACAATCATATACGGATTGCTATTGACAGAGATGAAGTCCCTATGTTAGTGCTCTTGTACTTCTCTAAAGAATTTGATTCAGCGGTGAATTATAGCAAGTTATGTAGAAGACTGATAATGCAGTTTAATTTCTCCACCTAGGCTGCAAACCTTAACGGCAATTACTTGAGGGATCGGTATCAACCTGTGTATTCTAAAAATGTATATAACTCTTTTCAATTGGTATCATCAGGAGTGCCTCAAAGATGTTGTCCACTCTTTTCATCAATGATTTATTTCATTGTGCTAAGTAAAGCAAACTATACTTTTATGCTGATGATGCTCAATTGTACATCGCAAGACCAATTGGACTAGCTGAAGATGGTGTTTCTTGTATAAATGATTATCTCCATTCTGTTTATTTGTGGGCCATTGATAACATGCTACACTTGAACCCTACGAAGACTGCATGCTGAACTTGGGAACTATTTCCAATAGAACTCTTTCCTGGGGCCATCATAATAATGCTCTAATTAGAAAAGCATATGGTGGACTTCGTTCACTCTGGGCGACTAGTAATTTTACCATAGCGACAAAAAGTTTAAAGCTAGTTAGGACGCTTCTCGCCGTTCTTTCTACATATTGACTATGAGTCTATTCGAAAGGTAAAGACTGCATTCAATGCTACTATAAGGTACGTTTTTGGTCTCTAGCGTTTTGACCATGTATCTGCTTACCCCAACTTCATGCTTGTTTGCAGCCTTATGATCTATTTTAAATATCTCGCTGTTAATTTTTTAGCTGGGATTTTTAAAACTCGGAGCCCAGTGACTGATATAATACACTTCAGATTGCGAGATAAAGTTGAGTTACTACTTTAATAGTGCCTAAACATATTTGTCTAAGCATCAGTTCTTCACCCAGTCCATTATTATTTGGAACTCTCTGCCACTAAAATTTGAGATTATTGTTTGAGTCAGGTTTGCTTTGTAATTTTAATTGCAAAGCTCTCGAGCACTTGAAATCAGTCTAGTTTTTAGTTCTGCAATGCAAATATTTATCAGTTTAATTTTTTTTTTTCGCCTTTGTATCTTAGATTTAATTAATTAATTTCTTATTAGTCCAGTTATTTATAATATTATTTATTGGATAATGCACCCATTAATCTTGTACTAAAATAAGATTTTGTACACAATGCCACCAATAAAAAAATAAATGAATAAATATACTACATGTCATAGGAGAAGTAGCATTCGAGATTTAATAAGACGATCTCATTCTAACAACTGAGATAATTATTTTGTAGAGGGAATGTGAGTGTTCAGGTTTCAGAAATATGGTAGATACCTGCTACCTGAATTGTAATATAAAATTAGATTCCAAGTAAAAGGACTTATTTTAATTTTTCAAGCTACATTAAATAAAGGAACCAGATGGTTTTACGTAAGAAGTACAATTTAAAAAAAAAAAAAATTTCAATGTCTTATATAAAATATGAAGCATGACAAATCATTTGATTGTGGATGTTGTATTACTCATGCTGCTTCTGCCATAACAAAATTTCGGACATCTACCCAACAAGCATTTGCTGGAGAGAATTTTACAGATATCGGTGAAGAAAACTAAAAACTTTTGGATGAGGTGAATGTGATTGAAGATATAAAGAGTAATGAGTATGAGTAATGAAAACCGTAATGACACAAATGAAGATAAAATCAATCAACTAAGCTGATTTAATACACAATGGTGTGAAGCATGGCACAAGTAAGGGGAACAAAATTTCCTCACTCATGAATCATGATCCCGACGGAGCATGGAACATACATTAAAATCATCAACGTAACCTACAGATTTATACAGCTGAGTACCAAAAACTGTGTATAAACAACTTAAGAAACGAAAAACCCGCGCTTATTAAATAGCTTTGATAGTTGGTAAATAACAATTTTTTTATTTCTAATTCAAATTTCGATTTTTTATACTTATGGACTAACATTTTTCTTTCCTTATTGCAAACATTGTTTGGCTTATAACAATGAAAAGCGTATTAATTTATGAACGCATAAAGGTCATAATCGTCGGCGAAAATCTATCCATTCCATTTCGTTATCGTTGACTCACAGTCAGTTCATAGCCTTAACCTATTCTCATTAACCTGCTGAAATTGAATTGTGCATTTGCATAATGAACCTGTTCTATTCCAATAATATGATTATATTTTTGTCGACTAGTAATATACCTACCAGCTATTTCAAAAAAATTAAAAACAAATTTACAACACGCTTTAAAAGTGTGTGGAATGATAGATATATACTAAATTCATAACGTACATTTACGCACTTCCAATTTTACCTTCAATGCCTAATGCGTTTAATTACTCAGCTGCAAGCATTATTCAGTAGGAAATCTTTCAGTCAAAATTAATTGAAAATCTGAAACGACTATTATAAAATTGACAACCAGCCATACGCAAATGCAATTAAACTCTAATATTGCAATATTGCAGAAATTTACATTTGCAACTTTACTGCAAGTACTGTATGTTTCAGACATATAATCACCTCAGGGGTTAAATTAATTATTGATACTGTATATTTACATGTCTTGACTGTCAGAAATTGGGAATCTGAAAACTTAAGTTTTTGGTATTGTACATACAAGCTCTGCAAATAAATTGCCCAGTAAATTGGTAGAAAAAAAATTAATATTTATGTATCTAAGGCTTTATTGGAACTTGGGACATATATACCCCCTTTCTTCAGTTTGCATATATTTTGACCGTTCTTTCTTACCTAAACATTAGCGATCTGTTGTGAACTTTGGTTGCTTTGGTGGCAAATTTAACCGACGTAACGGTTCTTCACAAAATTGAGATTAAAATAAATTCATTTTTTTACTAATAAAAACAGCCATTTTCCACGTAAAAATGGACCTGATTTCTTTTCGTTCCGAGTTATCTCCGTAACTGATTATCGCATTTCAAAACCAATTAGATGAGTGATTAGGAAATATCATGAAAAAAAATCAGAAAAACTTACAACAAAATTAAAATGATGCAACAACAGTAAATTAAATAATTACAGATAGTATTGTTCAGTGTGATCAAGTATGTAGAGTGTATCTACCAAACACTCAATCTTTAAAACAAAAAATTTCTCGTGTACGCTCTCCCAATAATATCTCAAAGTGTTAAAAATGCTCAGAAGTGTTAAATACTGTGTAATACTCACGACTTGTCTCTTGAATGGTACTCCTTATCTGCTTTGAACAACACAACACAATAAGCTCACTTCCTCTTACTTCTCTTTATTCAACCTTATCTCTTTTTTTCTTTACACACTGGGCTGCACAATTCCTTTTTCCTTACTCACTGAACAACACAATTTCTGTTCGTGTAAAACCTTTTAACAATTTTCCGATATTTAATTCATCGCTTACTAATTCTTTTTCTTTTGACTTTTAATATTTTTCCGAGATCTAATTCATCGCTTACTAATTCTTTTTCTTTTAACTTTTAATATTTCTCCGAGATCTAATTCATCGCTTACTAGTTCTTTTTCTTTTAACTTTTAATATTTTTCCGAGATCTAATTCATCGCTTACTAATTCTTTTTCTTTTAACTTTTAATCTTTCTCCGAGATCTAATTCATCGCTTACTAATTCTTTTTCTTTTAACCTTTCATATTTTTCCGAGATCCAATTCATCGCTTACTAATTCTTTTTCATTTAACTTTTAATATTTCTCCGAGATCTAACTCGTGCCGTGTCGTACTCACTGAGTTCCAAAATCGAACTCTCGTTTGATCACTGTTCTCGGGATCAAGCCCCGCCGTTCAGGGTGTAAAATGCATAGTCTGCATTTCCACCCTGAGAAAATTTCAACTTTATTTCTTGATTTGAAAATTTTCTAAATATTTTTACCAGGTTAGATGATGCTGTCTTTGCGTGTATGTGTGTAAACATAACAGAAGGCGATTCATTTTTTTATCTAAAAAGAAAATAAATGACGAAATGATTATAATTCTCGGGACGCATTCCAGTTTGAAACTTTAAAAAGAAGCGAAATGATGGATTATGAACGCCACTTTCTATGTTGTACCTTCCATAATGCGTCAGCTCGTACTATCCACGAAAAGATTTAATCGGAAATAATTCCTCCAAGATGTTGTCTAATGACCTGAAAAAAACCAAAACTTATAAGTATAATGAATTTTTCAATGAATTACGCCACTTATACCCTAGACACCCAGCACGACCTAATGAATCACTTGTACTAACTATTCATTAAAATGCCATGTGTCAAATAGTATTCGTCATTATAGCTCGAAAATTAGATGATAATATAGTAGACCTGACCCTCGATTTAGAGTTTTGATTCGTTCTTCGAAAGTACCATGTAAACCGAAGCCGTGTAAATTGAGATCGTGTAAACTGAAATCGTGCAATTAAATTCGTGTTTTTTATTGAGAAAGTCTACATCTAAAATAAAACAATATTACATATATGTTTTTAATTATATTAATATATTTTCATAGTATAAGTATGTAGTTTTTCATAAATTCAGGCGAACATACATATTGAATCGATAAAACAAAAAATTAATTAGTATTTTATAGGAATCTACAATGCCGTCAGCCGCAGGTTTCCTCTTTAAACAATCTACGCTAGTTGTTTTTATGGATGTAGAAAGTGCTCCTTTAAGTATAATCCTTTAACAATATCCTTCTTCTGATGATCTTGGTCACTGGTAGCTACGAATCTGAACTCTGCGGACTATTGTAAAACGCGATCTGAACGAGCTGAGCTACGGATTTCCGACTTTGCATTAATCCATTGAAAACAGATTTATGCCTCTTTACTAAGAAAAGTAACACTCCCAGATTGGATCTGCCCTATATCGGCCCCACACCTTGAGGAAAGAGCGAATAAAGCTCTTCGAGGCTTCGCAATATACCGCACATCCATAATGAAAATGTGGCAACTTACACCACGGATAATCATTTGGATCTACACTAGCGTCATCCGACCCATACCAACATACGGTTCTGTGGTCAGGTGGAAGGCAATGGAGCTCGCCAATCACCGCAAGATATTGGAGAAAACGGGCGTTAATCGTAGCGCTGAGGCTGCAAGTCTACAGGAGCTGGATTCATACTGGTGCCAGGCTTCCACATGAATCCATCCTTGAATTCGTGCAGTCCATCGTACATGTCATAGAGAGGGACCGCGATCAACTCCTCCGTAAAATGCTGAAGAGCAACTATAAATCGAAAATTACAGATAGAGCAGATTGGGAATCACATTCCGTGCTTCAACAATTGATAAGTATTATCATATACACAGACGGCTCCAAAATCGAACAGAGCACCGGATAAGGTGTTTTCTGCGGGGAGCCTCACGTGGAAATTACCGTACACTTTGAAAGCCCTGAAATGGTTTTCCAGGCGAAAGTCAAGGCCATACTTGAAGCGAGAAGATATCTCCGAAGCTCAAGAACAAGGAGATTGCAATATCCCCGGACACCTACGCAGCTGTCAAGGCGTTGTCAAAACCTCTTACAGTATCCAAACTTGTATTGGAATGTAAAACTACCCTGAATTCCATTTCTGGGAACAAGTGGGTACTGGTGCTTTGGGTACCAGGTCACAGCTATATTAGCGGGAATGAGTAGGCGGACAAACTTGCTCGTCAACGTGCAACCCTGGAGGAAGTTTTCTCCACAATTGGGATTGCACCAAAACACCTTTGTCATACTATCACGGCTTAAACCGACTGCTAACAGTCACCTTTGTTGGATGACCCTTTAGGTAGAATTACAAAGGAGCTGTTGGGCTTACCCTACCGAAATGAAACGAAAAAGGTACTGGGATTAAGCAAGACAACCCTGAAAATTTTAGGGCCACTGGACACTCTCTTCTCAGGGGTGCATGTGGACGATCCGGTATGCAGAGAACGTGGAAAGGAATATAAAATGGTGGATCATTTTGTATCACTGTCCGGCCCTGTCAGGGAAACGTTATATATTCCTTGGCTCACACCTCCTGGAAGAAATGCATGAAGCTAGAAAAAAGGGTTGGGACCAATTTTGGAAAATTTGGATTTATGGGCCTTGTTATGGACTATCTTCCAGGGACCCTAACCCTGTTTCAATCGAATCCCAGTCCATTCCTATGTAATACAACAATACACACTCCATAAAACGCTCCTGGAAAAGATCCTTCCTATTACTGCAATAATCTGTCGTTTGCCGTTGCAACTGTGTTTAGGCCTTAATTCCTATTATATTTATTGCTTAATTCTATTCTGCTGCATTGTGGGCCTTGTTCTCCTCTTTTGAAAGCTCCGAGCTCAAGCATAACAATTTTCAAGATCAATGAAAGTATGACACACAACACCATATTATTTCAGTATAACGTATGCTATTCGCACAGAACAGGCGAGATAACTGTGTTGTACATAATGTTTGTTTTTTTAGTTTTTGAATCCTGAATTTTCGCGATTGTTTTTTTTTTTAATTATTGTGACAGTATTAAACTGAAAATTAATATAATATAAATGGAATTTTTCCTCATTTTTTCAGTCGTGTTAAACTGAAACCGTGTAAATCGAGTACCCTGCAGATCGAGGGTTATGTGTACACTAATGAAGTGCTTTTCTCCTTCATTATAGCTATAATGAGGAAAAATCTGCTAGATTTGGCATATAATGTAAATTGGGAGTTCCGCTGTGCATCTGCCGATTTGAAAAATAAGAAGAAGCAATGCAAAGAAATGCAAATCACAAATCATATTATCAATTTTTTTTTAATATAATGTTTTTCTCTTTTGCAAATTTTTACATTGGAAATAATATGAATGAAAACCCCAGAGACTGGTATACTTCAGATTGCGAGATTAAGTCGAGTTACTACTTTAATAGTGCCTAGACATATTTGTCTAAACATCAGTTCTTCATCCAATCCATTATTATTTGGAATTCTCTGCCAGTAAATTTGAGATTGTTGTTTGAGTCAGGATTGTTTGGTAATTTTAATTGCAAAGTTCTCGAGCACTTGAAATCAGTCTAGTTTTTAGTTCTGCAATGCAAATATTTATCAGTTTAATTTTTTTTTTCGCCTTTGTATCTTAGATTTAATTAATTAATTTCTTATTAGTCCAGTTCTTTATAATATTATTTATTGGATAATGTACCCATTAATCTTGTACTAAAATAAGATTTTATACACAATGCCACCAATAAAAGAATAAATGAATAAATATACTATATGTCATAGGAGAAGTAGCATTCGAGATTTAATAGGATGATCTCATTTTAATAACTGAGATAATTATTTTGTAGAGAGAATGTGAGTGTTCAGGTTTCAGAAATATGGTAGATACCTGCTACCTGAATTGTAATATAAAATTAGATTCCAAGTAAAAGGACTTATTTAAATTTTTCAAGCTACATTAAATAAAGAAACCAGATGGTTTTACGTAAGAAGTAAAATTAAAAAAAAAAATCGTTTTCAATGTCTTATATAAACTATGAAGCATGACAAATCATTTGATTGTGGATTTTGTATTACTCATACTACTTCTGCCATAACATAATTTCGGACATCTACCCAACAAGCATTTGCTGGGAAAATTTTACAGATATCGGTGAAGAAATTTAAAAACTTTTGGATGAGGTAGATGTGATTGAAGATATAAAGATTAATGAGTATAAGTAATGAAAACCAGTGGGATGGCGTGGACTTTATGCAAGAAGAAGCAATCAAATTTAAATTTATAAAAGTGTTAAATAGGCATGCATCGAAAGTTATTGCAGTTATTCTAATAAATTATCTATACCCCTCTCGCTAGCTGCTTCTAAAGTAGCCAGGGACCACGATCGAGGACGTGAGAATAGGCACACTGAGTTCTTTTTTTTTTTTTTTAATACATTGCTTTGGCCCCCGTGCTGTCAAATTAAAAGAGTTAATGAAATGATCATAGTCAGATCGCAATTTACTTATATAATATATTATACGAAATTCCGAATAGGTAAGCTTTATTAAAATGTTAGTAGATAGATAAGGACCTTTACTAAAAGTTAATACATTTTTATGCAGCATGCAAAATAAAAATGTAGATTTATTGTGACAGCATTAATTCTTAAAACGCAAAAAAAAAATTAAAATTACATAAAACTAAACTACCAAAATAAACAAAACGAAATACAACTTCAATAAGTTTACACATTTAACAACAAAAACAAGCGTTAAAAACACTTTTTTTAAATGCTTAAAAAAGAAAATCAACACACGTGTTTCATAAAACCTTTCAAGAAATTCAAAGATTATTCAAATAATTTAATTAAAATTTATACTTTAATTCAGTTCTTCTTTCTTTACTGGCAAATTCATCAATAATATCGTTATAAAATTCTTCGTGGGAAAGGAAAGTTTTTTATAATTTTTTTATAATTATTTTGTAGAGAGAATGGGAGTGTTCAGGTTTCAGAATTCCTGAATTGTAATATAAAATTAGATTCCAAGTAAAAGGAGTTATTTAAATTTTTCAAGCTACATTAAATAAAGAAACCAGATGGTTTTACGTAAGAAGTAAAATTAAAAAAAAAAATCGTTTTCAATGTCTTATATAAAATATGAAGCACGACAAATCATATGATTGTGGATGTTGTATTACTCATACTGCTTCTGCTATAACATAATTTCATTTGCTGCAGAAAATTTTACAAATATCTGTGAAGAAAATTAAAATCTTTTGGATGAGGAGAATGTGATTGAAGATATAAACAGTAATGAGTATGAGTAATGAAAACCGTAATGACACAAATGAAGATAAAATCAATCAACTAAGCTGATTTAAATACACACTCAGAGAAATATTGACGAAAACGGGGTTTAAATCAAGCATAAACGAGTATGATTTTGGGTCAAGCACGACAAGAGGTTATATAACACCGTTGCTTGACTTTAAGCATTTCTGTTAAAGTAGAAACAAGTATGGTATATTGTTATATTAAGCATCACCATACTTAAAACATATTCTTAAATTAATCACGATCGTTGCTTAAAATGAGTACCTAAAAATGATTGGGGGAAGCATTAAAATTTAATAACTGTGTTATTTCAAGCACTTTTAAACGTGCTTAATTATATAGTGACGTGCTTAATACAAGTAACTTATACTCAACTTAACCAATATATTTAGTAGTTGAATTAAGCATTAAAGTGATCCTTTTATGCATAAGAATTGTCACTTTTTGGATTATTTCGCCTCAGCTCTACATATGTACATTCCAATTAACCATTATCTCACACTTATTTGAATTTAATAGGTATAACAGATATACGAAAAGCAGAATCTCGTTTTAATAAGTTCAAAAATATACATTGATTCTTCAATGTCAATCATGTTATTCATATTCATCGAATTTGATGTTACAGCACAATGTAATAAAGTCTTATAACCATCTCTCAATACATAGATGAGAAGATTGCTGAAAAATGGACTCAAGATATTTCATAAATCGAAATTTAATTACTAAATTATTACAAAACATAATTATAGTAAAATGCCCAGTTATCCGTATCATAAGAACCAATATCATTATTATAGAAATAAAAGTCAAGTCATACATATATTTCAAAAAAATTTATTTAAAAAAACTTTAACTCATATCTAGATATATTATTATCTAAAAATAGGTATATAGGTATAAATCTCCATTCATGGTTGTTTAGTTAGGATTAGTTTATAATACATATATAGTAGATACAAATTTATCATTGCTTCTGATTTAAAAAAGTATAGGTTTTTCTAACATTTAAGATAACAAGCTTGTGTACAAAATTCTTTAAAAAAATATAAAACTTAAACTTACATATATGTAAGTATGTATAAGTAGCATATTATAGGTTTAATGTTATACTAAATCTTTGTGTATACTCGGATAAGTAATTCATTTTTAGTGTAGTCGTATTAAACCCAAAAGTAATTTTAAACAGATTATATAAACTTATACTTATACTGTTTGAAAAAGTCGACCAAAATTATAAAATACAGTGGATATGCTTATTTATTATTAACAGATTTATGTCTAATGAATCGCTTTCCATTTGACAAAACATAGGAGTGAAGTGGCGGACTAGTAAATGTGCTTATAGGTAAAATAGTGAAAACATCTAATCTAGACATTAGTTCGTAAGCTCTAAAATGATTATCAATACCTTTTACATCATAATGCTGTACAGAGAAATATATTTTATTGCTCACTAATAAACATTCAATAATTTCGCATACGCTGTACCAAGATCAGAAATTGAAACCAAATAACCTTTCTTATACACTTTTCCTTTATACATACATTGGCTGTTACAAACAATTTCTTTAATTTCTTTTTGGATACAATTTTCCTTTAGTTATTCAAAATAAAATGTATTTTCTATTTGTTCGGTTACTGCTGATTTGGAAATAAATTCAATTTCAGAGGAGAGTATATTCCGTTTCATTATAAACGCTGCAAATTTAAGAGAACATTTTTTTGCTATGGCCAAGCAAATGTTCTTTCTTGAATTCGTATTTTTTGCAAAAGATTTTAGTTCCTGATGTTTCCCCTCAAATCTCATTGTCCATAAATATGTTTTTTTTTAAGTCTGGCATTTGGTTTTATAAGTCCGTGCAGGGAAGACAATAAAATATAGTTTATTGTATCTAAAATTAATTTTAAAAATCATTATTATAGATTAAATCAAATTGTATGTAGCTATATAAATGATAACTTACCATCTGTGGAATCATCTTTAAGGGAAGAAAGTAAAGTGATACAAGATGTGTCTCTTAAATCAGTTTTGAGAATTGACCGTATTTTGGACGCAAAATGCTCCCACTTTAGAAATAATTCGTCCTTCTTTCCCGGGTGCAAAATATCAAAATCCAGGTCCAGCTGAAATTTAATTAGAGTTAAAATCTTTATAAATTCATTTCATATTAATCTTACAAAGACATGAGCGGTACTACTTTTCAGCATTGGCCATTCTATAAAACTATCATTTAGACGACAGTTTTTATATTCATTTAAACGCATTTTTGCGATTTGCTGGTATTTTCCCTTTGAATCCTCCCCAGTGTAATTGTGGCGAAGCCAACTTTTGATTTTCTTATATTCTTCACAATCTAAGAATTTTCAATAAAATATTAAATTCATTACGAAAATGTTATTAAATATTTAAGGACCTAGTTTTCCTGTTTCAATCTCATGTTGTGCATTCAAAAGCGGCGCATGTTGATCCTTAACTGGGACAGTATTTTTTGAACTAATTTTTTTTTCTATTAAACCCTTTTTCCTCAATTTTCTTGCCTTATTCCTATGTTTGTCGTACAGCATACCTCTCGGGCAACCCCCTGCTGTTCGCGCAATGTAATATGTTAACTGAAAAAATCAATTATTCATATATTATGCTTAGATATTTCTTACAAAATTGAAATACCTCGCTTTCACTTGGAAACAGCTGTGTGATCTGTTCCGAGTAGTATTTTATTTATCCTAAGGACATAATCTGATTTCTCGACATAAAATATTCTGTAATAATGTCCATTAATACCTTCTTGTCTTCCTCATCCAAAAAGTTTTTTTGTTTATAATTGCTCAGAATGCGATTGCCATATGAGCATGACTGTAATAAGATAAACAGTTCCTGAAGCAAAATAACTATTGAAACATGCGGTTAATAACAATTAAATTATGTCTTACCGGTGAAGATGAATCGACTGAGCTTGAAGAACATCCTTGATTTTCTGAAGAAAGCATTGATATTGGTATGACTTCTCTTGGAACGCTATTTTTGAGTGCTGTCTCCAGCTCAGTATTTTCTATTTGAATTGATTTTCGCCAGGAAGCAAGGAAAGTTTTGAATCGAACACGATCACCCATTTGATTGACAGGAAAAAGATCGTTGATGTCGCCCCCACACATATTTTTTAAGTGCCAAATAGTTAAACCTGTCCCTAAATTCAGAAATATGTAAAGGAGCATTTAAAGATTCTAAAAGTTTACCATAAAGTTTTTCTATTATATCACTTTTAAATCCCCAGGATTTAAGAAGCGTCTCGAATTCGATTTTTTCATCTGATGGAATAATGATTAAGTTTTCGTTGAAAGTGTTATCAGCTGCAATACCTTCTGAATTCCCAGTACGGTAAAAGTATTTTGCTGATACCCATCGTTATAACAAATTTGGATGAGATTCTCAGAAGTATTTGCGTCCTGATTATTCATTTTGACCAAAAAATTGTTGGTGATTGTGTAACTACACTCGAACGAAATATTCCTTTAATTTGAAACGATATGCAACATTTCTTCGGTTTTCCTTTTGAAGAATTTTAAGCAAATATCTAAATTTAATTCTGTTCGCTATTTCCTCTAGTGGAAAAATTTCTGCAAGAAGGGACTCTTCTAAGAAGTCTTCAATATCCAGCAAACAGAACTTTTTAAGTTTCAAAAAAACTGATTTTTTAAATCCCCATTCTTCTAAAATTGTTTCCAACCCTCTCTGCTTGGCTAACTACAATATAATGATAATTTTTAAAGCAATCCAAAGCTCAGAATTGATGTATTCAATAGAATAGAAAAATTAAGTATACTGTAGATTTTAATAAACAAACTCGTTGAAGGCATTTGAGAATAACAATTAAACGTTAAAAACAAAAACTCGTAACTGGTTTAATACATATTAACTTATCAAAAGAATTAAAAGCTACTAGTATTAAGTAATCTGGAGCCAGATTATGTAAGCTTCTAATAAGTTTCACGAAATCCTTATGAAACGTTGAAATATTAATCGCAGATTCCTTTGACTTAACCCTAGGCAGACGGGCAAAATCAATGATCATTCATTCGTATTGGAATTTTTCAAAAATCTAATTATTCAAGGATCTTTTGAACTAAACTAAAATTCCAGTAAATTTTTATATGTTATTGACAACACACTTTTGAAAATCAAATTGTGGATAAATGCCCATTGATTTTGCCCGTCTGTCTACGCTATTGATTGAATTATTTTTGCATTCAAAATTTGGTTGAAAAAAGGTATTGAATTGAAAAAACACTTCGATCCCCTAAATTTGTGTCGCCTTAAATAATCTGTTCCGTGATTAAAATTCACATTAACATTGAATTACTACTTACCGTACAAACTTCCGACATTAATTTTAAAAGTTATTTAAAAGGCACACCAATTTATTGATCTAAATTAAATTCACTGGTTCACTTGTTCACAGTTTATAATTTTAATAAAAGTGCACTTATTGAAAATACCGCTAACACAACAGAAGTCAGAACCAAAAATTTCATTATTTTACAACCGTACAGCGTCTAATTATACTTGATAATAACAACGGCGTCTGTTAAACTGTTAAATAAGGTCAGAATGGTTAAAGTTAGAACTTTTGCAATGCTCCAAACACAATAAATACTTAATCCAAGCAGAAAATATATGGGCATTCTTAACAGCCATGTCAGGCATGCTAGTATTTACCACATCCCATGCTTAAATAAAGCACTATTGCAACCACCGTTTAAGCAAGTTCTTACTTGAATTGAGCATGCATTGATTGTGTAAAAAATAAGCTCGTCATTCTCAAAGTGATAAAAAATATGCTTAAACTAAGCAATGTATGCTAAATTCGTTTAAAAATTTAAGCATGATATGCTTATGTCATGAACTTTAGGAAGAGCTTAAGCTAACCTTACCATACTTATTAAATTACCATGCAAAATTTTTCTGAGTGCAATGGTGTGAAGCATGACACAAGTATGGGGAACAAAATTTCCTTACTCATGAATCATGATCCCAACGGAGCATGGAACATACATTAAAATCATCAACGTAACCTGCAGATTTATACAGCTGAGTACCAAAAACTGTGTATAAACAACTTAAGAAACGAAAAACCCGCGCTTATTAAATAGCTTTGATAGTTGGTAAATAAGAATTTTTTTATTTCTAATTCAAATTTCGATTTTTTATACTTATGGACTAACATTTTTCTTTCCTTATTGCAAACATTGTTTGGCTTATAACAATGAAAAGCGTATTAATTTATGAACGCATAAAGGTCATAATCGTCGGCGAAAATCTATCTATTCCATTTCGTTATCGTTGACTCACAGTCAGTTCATAGCCTTAACCTATTCTCATTAACCTGCTGAAATTGAATTGTGCATTTGCATAATGAACCTGTTCTATTCCAATAATATGATTATATTTTTGTCGACTAGTAATATACCTACCAGCTATTTCAACAAAATTAAAAACAAATTTACAACACGCTTTAAAAGTGTGTGGAATGATAGATATATACTAAATTCATAACGTACATTTACGCACTTCCAATTTTACCTTCAATGCCTAAGGCGTTTAATTACTCAGCTGCAAGCATTATTCAGTAGGAAATCTTTCAGTCAAAATTGATTGAAAATCTGAAACGACTATTATAAAATTGACAACCAGACAGACGCAAATGCAATTAAACTCTAATATTGCAATATTGCAAAAATGTACATTTGCAACTTTACTGCAAGTACTGTATGTTTCAGACATATAATCACCTCAGGGGTTAAATTAATTATTGATACTGTATATTTACATGTCCTCACTGTCAGAAATTGGAAATCCGAAAACTCATGTTTTTGATATTGAACATATAACTTCTACATATAAATTGCCCAGTATATTGGTAGAAAAAAAAATTAATATTTATGTATCTAAGGCTTTTGTGGCACTTGGTACATATATATCCCCCTCCGTCATTTTGCATATATTTTATCCGTTCTTTCTTTCCTAAACATTAGCGGACTGTTGTGAACTTTTTTTGCTTGTGGTGCAAATTTCACCGACGGAACGGTTCTTCCAAAATTGAGATTAAAATAAATTCATTTTTTTACTACAAAAAAAAACAGCCATTTTACACTTTAAAATGGACCTGATTTCTTTTCTTTCAGAGTTATCTCCGTATCTAATTATCGCATTTAAATCCTAATTAGGTGAGTGATTAAGAGATATAATGAAAAAAAAAAAATACAAAAATTTAAAAAAAAATTAAAAACATATTAAAAATTATGCAGAACATAGTGCAACAACAGTAAATTAAATAATTACAGATAGTATTGTTCAGTGTGATCAAGTATGGAGAGTGTTTCTGCCAAGCACTCAATCTTTAAAACAAAAGATTTCTCGTTTATGCTGCCCCAATAACATTTCAGAGTATGTACTCAGAAAGCGATTTATTTGTTTTATCTAAAAAGAAAATAAATGATGAAATGATTATAATTCTCGGGACCCATTCCAGTTTCAAACTTTAAAAAGAAGGGAAATAATGGATTATGAACGGCACTCTCTATGATGTACCTTCCATAATGCGTCAGCTCAAAAGATTTAATCGGAAATAATTCCTCCAAGTTGTTGTGTAATGACCTTTAAGAAACCAAAAGTTATAAGTATAATGAATTTTTCAATGAACTACGCCACTTATACCTTAGACAAACAGCACGACCTATAATGAATCATTTGTACTAACTATTCACTAAAATGCCGTGTGTTCGAACCAAATCGCTTCGAATATATTTTTCGTGAAAAGAAAGCATGCGAATTTTTATAAAATTAAATCTAATCTAATCTCTCTCATTCAAAACACAGATGCATAACCAAACAAATGCATGTATTTGTCATCTATAAACATATTGCACAAATACAATACAAAAGCTTAGCTTCATCTAGCAAATCACATTAAAATCATTATCATATGCTTTAACCGTTAGATTCGTTCTAAAGGCAATTCCTGAAAAGGGAACATTAGAAATATCTTGCTAAAATTGGGTTCTAAAAAGACAACAAAAGCGTGTGTTGTCATGTAGGATACAATGCATGGCACAAATGTAATCAGTCAAGCCGATCAATTTGCAACTTTATCATTATTATAATTATAAGTACCATCGAACGGCAATTTCTTCTCTACGCGATAGAGAGAACATTTTTGAAAATATAATTTAATTTAACACAGCAGCATGTGAAGCTCTAAATTTCTTGTTGCTATGCATTTTTGTTCGTTGCTAGGCAAAGATCACAGCTGCACTGCCAATTCTTGTAATCATGCGCCGCTGCTACTCTATCAGTGGTGCCGTGTGCAAGCAAGGGCTATATAAACGACAAGCTGGCTGATCTCGATTTCTTTTTGTACTTGGCATCGCTTGGGGTAAGTTGGCTGTTAGGGACTAACATTTATATCGGGTATCGACTGATATTTAACTTTTAACAACTAGCAATCATTTCTGGTCTCGACGGAAATAAACGCATCTTATTTCGGGTCTCGACTGAAGATAAGATATTTAATAACAATCATTTCTGGTCTCGACGGAAATAAACACATCTTATTTCGGGTCTCGACCGAAGATAAGATATTTACTAACAATCATTTCTGGTCTCGACGGAAATAAACGTATTTTATTTCGGGTCTCGACTGAAGATAAGATAACACTTTAAGCCGGGTCTCGACTGGCTTAAGGAATATTATCTCGGGTCTCGACTGAGATATTCTTTTACTAACATTAACACTTTATTTCTGGTCTCGACGTGAGTAAAAAAATTGTTTTAACCCATGGTTAAAACAAAGGGTCTTAACATTAACTTAAAGCCAATCATCAGGCGTCAGGTTGACGATTTTATATTGCAATTTTTGCGAATAAGTGTTCTTCAGTGTGATATGAAAATTCTCTGACCCAAAACTTATGTATTGGTACTTATCTCTATCCATCTATTTCTAAAAATCATACATCATAAATCGGAGTCAATAAGTGTGCTTTCTGGTGTGTGTTGATCTCTGACCCAGCAGTTTATATTATCCTGTCTTAAGACCATTACTCAAGATATTTAAGCTAAATAAGTGTACCAGTGTTTTGAAGTTAAGTTATTCTAACGTTTCCTCTATATTAACCCCATATATTGAATATCTATTTATATATCTATTAGTAACAATCTTGCAAGTGTATTTCTCCATTTGTTTGAATCGTTGACCTACTAAGTTTTACACATAATCTGATCTCTACAGTGGAAAATACTAAAAAAAGTGCAGTAGTTACTTGAAAGTTACAATAAAGTGTATAGTGTTGATTCGTTGTTAAGAAATAGACCACTGATCTTTATCCAAATTTACCAGTGCATTCATTTCAGTCACTTAATCAAATTTGCGTGCACGTTCTTTTAACGGACAGTACACCGTGTGTCACAGAGTATACGTCACTATAGCTATTGGCATATAATGTAAATCTGGAGCTCCGCTGTGCGTCTGCCGATTTGAAAAACAAGAAGAAGAAATGTAAAGAAATGCAAATCACAAATTATATTATCAATATTTTTTTTAATATAATGTTTTTCTCTTTTGCAAATTTTTAAATTGAAAACAAAGTCTATCACGTTAATTCGATCCAAATTGCTTCACTAATGTGATAAATTTATCAAAACCAGTTTGACAGAACAACTTAATTAAAGATATGGCTGTGTGTCTGCAGTTTATAATAAATCATTATAGACTACTGAGTCATTAGTTATTTCTTCATTAAGATTGCTAGTGCTCTGGTTGAAAAAAAAATGTTGTTCCATCTTGGATATTCAAAGGCTGTCGTTTTCATTTCGGCCAGATAATTTGGTGGAAGGTTCAAAAAGAAAAACTTAAGGAAAAATATGGAAAATAACGAAAATTCTTTTATACAGATAATAATGGTAAAAAGTTTAGTCTATGTGCCAGAAGATGAAATCTCGAATTATTTTTCAACTTAAATATAATTTTCACGACAATGACGCAAAAAGAATTGGGAATTTGTTTCTGGAATGTTGTTGACACATTTTCAAGAAAATTTCCCAGGACACAAAATAAAATGGAAGCTTGGCATGGGCGTTTTAATGCCATTGTGAATAAAATACACATTGGTCTTTATAGTTGAGTTAAATTACTATCCAAAGAGTTAATTTTGGGAAAATTTAAATTACAGCGCAATCAAGATATAATCAATTTAAAAAAAGAATTAAAACTATTTTAAGTAATAATGACTTAAAACTTATTTTAAGTAGAAGATTTCGGATGTCAAAAATGGAATATTTACAGAGTCTAAATGGGAAGTTTCAACTAAAAAAAAACCCGAACTACGAAAGAAGTTACAATTGGTTTAAGATCAATTCTAACGGTATCCTATGTAAAGCCATGAAAGAATAATATCTTTCAACATAACTTGTAGTCACTCCAAATAGATAATATTACATGCCTTAACCATGCCTTGTAGAGCCATGACTATGAAAAGTTGCTTTTCTTTTCGTTTATCGTTCTGACGGAGAAACAACAACAAACGAAATTTGATCGACCTTAAGAGGAATTTGCCACATGAGCAAATTTTGCTTTGCAAGCAAAAACATTCAACTATGAAAACATAAATATATCTGAGGTCATCGCTCTACCAAAGCAATAAGAAGTGATTCATTATGAAGTTCAGTGATCAGAACTGTTGACACTGCAACTATGATCGGTAAATTCAATTATTGCTTCAATTATTTGAATCCTGCAATAAGTCCCACTTTAAGATTATTAGACACATTGTTTTATATCTAGGAAAATTGTGTAAATAACCAGTGTCGGGGCAATAAAATTTAGAATTTATTGGACAGTCGAAAGGCATCTTTTATTTTCCAGTATTAGAGCGGCACACTCTGCCATACCAAATAAATCGGCTTACTCTGCCTAAAAATTCACAGCGGCATACTCTGCCATACATTAATAAAGTGGCATATTCTGCCATCGAGGAAATATATGCGCACTCCCTGCCATCATAGTAAACAATCAGAGCGGCTGTTTAGCCATCACTTGTAAGTTCGGCAGCCCTCGGGTTATTTTAAAATTGATTCAAGTTCGTTTTACTATTTTTAAATTAATCATGGACAGCTTATCACTACACCCTGGAACAAACAGTTCATGGCGATCCTGCATAAAGAACCTACAACGGGAATTTAGAAGACCCAATAATTAGAAAGAGGACAGTACCAGGGCGGCTCATAACTTCAAAACGATGAGTGATTATTGAAGAACCTTAAACTGAACCCAAAACCACAGAATAACTTTGGCGATCTATTTAAAAACAAATCAAATTGGAGGAACCAACCATTCACCAGCGAATAGAGCTTACATCATACAATCACCTTCTAAAGAACAAGCAACCACAGAAAGAACAACGACAAGAATCCCAAAAATTACCATAGTTATCCCAACAAAAAAGATCCAGACGCCGGACCCAAACCCATTACATAAGAGCAACACACACAAAAAAAAAAACAAGCTGCGTAGCTGCTAAACTGCGGCAGCAAAAGCAGAGCTGTATAGGGTGATCCCCATAACAACAGATTAGAGCTTAAAGAAAGAGCTCATAGATAAACTGAACCGTTTAAAATGGGAAAACCACAATCGAAGGATGTAATCATGCGTTCTATGCATATTGCTACTTGTCCTTCGGGACACCGAGAGTTTATCAACTTTCTCAAAGATGCATGGTCTGTTCCAATCGTGAACTTTTTCCCCAGTAAGTTGGGCTGAAAATGTGTGCAGGCTTTGTCTATCGTAACAAAATCTTTCTGGGTGACACAGCAGTTTCGCTCTAGCCGACCGACTATTTTGCTATGATATTCAAGTACATGTTCCATCCCATCTATAGCTTGTTAGAGAATAGCTCCCCAACCGAACGCTTCTTGACAGGCAGCTGATCAGAGGAACTTTCGACCCTTCCCCGTAAGCTCTGTTGATGGTTTCGAGATAGCTGGGAAATTTTTTAAAAATCGCCGGTAGTAAACACACGGCCCGAGAAATGACTGTGTATCTCTTCGTGTATGTGGTCGAGGCCAATTCTTGACAGGATTAGTTTTTTCGGGATCTGTCGACAATCTCGAGCCACTGATAAAGTGTCCGAGAAATTTCACCTCCTTCTGCCATAGCTGACACTTCTTCGGTGAAAGATTTAACTTGGCGACTCTTAGTTAGTCTAAGACAAAGCGCGATTTCTATGAGAGTCCCAAAAATTACTGGTGCATTCGTTAATCCAAATGCCATAACTGAGAACTCCCACAATCCACTGACTGTAGCGAAAGCAGTTTCTCACGGTCGAGTTCTTCCATCTCCACCTGCCAATAGCCGATTGCAAATCTAGTATCGAAAACCATGTAGAACCGGCGAGTGCATCAAGAATCAGATCGATATATCGTAGCGGATGTGAATCTTGTTTGGTGACCTCGTTTAGCCGTCTGTAGTCGACGCAAAATCTAGTCGAGCCATCCGTTTTCTTCACCAACGCGGATGAAGAACTCCTAGGGCTATTGGATGGATTTATAACACCTTGAGTTTTCATCTCGTGTACTAGATTTTTCTCCTCCTAACATTTGACTAGTGGAGGCCAGGAGGCTGTTTAATCGGTTTGTTACTGCCTACGTCGCTCTGATACCACATTACTGTTGTTCAGACGAAGTCGTTTTTTGTTCGCGCATCGCGCAAATACATCTTGATGAAGTAGCTTTCCCTGTAACATTTTCTGTTGATTATCTAGTTGTACAGTTGTGGCTTTCAGCAGAATTTCTCCAGGTTTATTGGCCCGGAAAAAAGTCCATTCTAATAATGCAGTCGTCAAAGACATCAGCTACCGAAAACCTGTGGGTTGTTGTAAAGTTTCGAATAGCTACTAGCAGCTCACTAACACCGTCTATAATGATGGTTCCTCTAGTAATATTTCGAATCCGCGTGAAAGATGGGTTGAGGTTAGAATGGTTTGCAAACGGTCCAGTATTCTTATATGAAGAATAGAATGTGTAGGTTCTGTATTTACAATCATGTGGCAGACGATTCCTTCAATATTCCCTTTTATTTTAATTGTACTACTGTTATTATAGGTGGAGCTGGTAGCCGCGATACTGATGCCCTTGAATTGTGCGGCGTCGTTGTGTTGTTCAGGAAAGTGGGGTAGGGTGGTGATTGGGGGTGTCGATAGTGTGCGTGTCAGTGGCCGGTTTATTAATGATCGGTGTTGTGGATTCTGGTGATAGTATGCGCTGTGTGGCGTTTTATTATTGGGTTAGCCGGAAGTGGACGGGAGATTACTGAGTTAGTTAGAAGTGGAGGCTGGGTTAGTGAGTTGCGGGTAGATTGGTTTGTGTGTTAGTGGGTGATGGATAGTTTGTTATGGGGTTAATGGGAAGTTGACTGGAGATTAGTGTTAAAGGAGGAACTGATTAGTGTGTTAGTGGGACCGAAGGAGTCGTTTAATGGTTTAATGGGAAGGTAGGATTTGGTTAATGTGTTAGTGAGATCTTAGGCGTGGGTAATGTTGGTGTATGCGGTGTTCGTATGCATAGTGTTGGTGTGGTGTGAGGTGTGGCTGGTGTAAGTGGTTATTGTTTTATCCTTCGGTGTAAGGTATGTTACGGTATGGCCGAGGACGTACTTGCTGTAAAGTTATTAGGTTTTGTCTACAGCAAACACTGAAAGTGCTTTGTAGTAGAAGTTCACCAGCCCCGATTTAACGGAACTTTTAATAGACACTTTATGCATTACACTTTATACATTTATTAACGAACTTTAAATTTATTAGTACAAGCTTTTCTGTATTTTATTGTAGTTTTATTATAGACTTAGTAATTTGTTTTCTTTTATTAGAGAACAAGAGACCTTACCAAAGGTTGGGGGTCACTGGGTTCCTTTTGAGTTAATATTAAAAATTTACTGAACAAATTCCGATGCAACAGCCTTTTAATTAGGGTTTTCGATTCAAAATTTGAATAATCAGCTAAAGGCTAGATTATTCATATGGGGGCTGAAGAAGAGTTAGTACATAACAAGTATTGGGAAAATTTTGGGTACGCCTACCGATATTGTATTGATACATATCGGCGAAAGTCTTTATTGCATGTCTAAGCAATATTCTAAAAGCTTGCATGACCAATAACCAGGAACAATACATGCCATTAAGGGGGTCAAAACATCACACATATTGCACATAGTATTTTTTTACCATACACATTCCACATAGTATTTTCTATATACGTATGAGCAAAGCGCGTGACGAAAAAAAACGAAGAATAACATATAGAATCCAATTAGTGGGTCAAACGTTAGGCACATTGGGCATATTTGCATATTTCCTAACAAAATATTTCTCAATATATGATAAAAATAAAACAATTAAAGCAAGCGCGCACTGGTTGTATGGTAGGTCAGGGACAGCCCAGTGCTGGTACTTGGTCTCGTGCTGAGGGGCATGATATGTATGGACATTTTTTTCATTCTTTGCAACTTTTATGCACAAGTAACCATTTGAAAAGATTTCTGCTTAACTTCTATTAAATGTGCACTTAAAAAGTCAACTCGATTTACGTGCTTGAGATTTCTTAACAGCTGCTGTAAGAATTGTGGCAACTGATGACACAATAAAAAAAGAAAAAAGGGTTTCTCTCATACTGAGAAGAGTTAGTCTTTATACCATGCTGAGGGGTTTGTTTCTTTGTAAACAATGTAGTGCGTTGTCTCTATTATGATAAAAATGGCAAAATGTTGACTTGACAATAATTCTGATGGATTCATTGTCACTCAATAGCAATGGAGAAAGTGATGTCTTTGTTACATACATATTGGGAATTTGACTTGAAAAGAAACAAGCAACAATGTTTTCAAATTTGAGTATTCTCAAGCTCTTCAGTGCAAACGAAAATATGTATATCTACGTATGTATGTACGTGCATTTTAGAGTTTCAGAAGAAGAAAGTGGGAAAATGTATGTAGGTAAACGCACCAATTCGCGGCCATTTAAGGAAATGCCATTCTTACAAGAAGGGTGTTTAGTAGAATTTACTTAATGTCGTTGTTTAAACTTTTGTAGTACAATAGTAAGTTGAATATTTATCTTTTAATTTAGATTAAAAACTCAAAACATTTAGTCTGCATAATAATTGAAAATATCAGTGTATACGGAAATTACCAGTTTGCGTCCAGTCTAAACCAATTTGCGTCCACCAAAGTACCAATTCGCGGCCAGTTTAAAAAAAACTTCTTTTATATGGGGTATTAAACACATGTTGTTTTGAAAGATACGACTTTATTAAGTTTTCGTTATTTCTGATTTGAAAAGCCATTAAAAAATAAAAGTTGTGATATAATTCATAATTCTTAAAACATAACATTCTTCAGATTAAATGTAATTCAATTCAAACTGTGTTGTTTTACATAACAGCATCTTTTAAATTTCATTAAATGAAAAGAAACAAATCTAGAAGGAATTATATAACATAATGAAATTCAACGTTTTATAAATTAGAATAATAAAACATGTTTTGCCTTAAAGCTATATTCAGTTCAATATACTTTTTGGGTTGGGAGTTTTTGATCTGTTTGATGTGTTACATCTGAAGCTCACCCTATAAATGCCGTGTGCCCCAGGGCTCTATTATTTCTCCGGTTTTCCTATTAATTTTCAATGACCTGCTTTGCCTTAATTTCAATCCAATCCATAGCTTTGCCGATTTCTTGATTTCGCTTATTCCTTTGACACTCTTTCTAACTTCGAGCGAATGTCACATGTGTTGTACGAGATTAAATGATTAGATCATTGAATAACGATCTTGACAATATTCTCGGTTGTGCAAAGTGATCGCGTCGAATTCCATGCACCTGAGATCCAAAGCTAACTCATTTTTTTAAATCAAGATCATCACTTAACCACTCCCGTTACTTTTGATGAAGCATTAGTTGAAAACATTAACACCTCCTCGTTGTAGCATATGTATTGTGCTAGGAGGAAGTGCGTATAAAATTATCCCTTTTGCCTGAAAAACTCGCATAGCTCCAATTTTAAGTGGAACTTGCGTCCCTTAGCAAAAAAAGCTCACATGTTTTTGAATTTTTCAGTAATTACCCATGTAACCTTTAACCCCATTCGCGAATATTCTCATACATCCTGACTCAGAACGAACTAAGAACCCGGCTTCTGGCATGGCTATTGACTAGATCTCTAAGTGGTCGTATGTAAGGGAAAACAACTGTTTCTTTAAATATGTCTCTTGCATTCATCTCCTTTATATAATTTGGCAGCTCTCAAAACATTTTCGAATAACCTCTTCAGAAAACCTATCTCTGGCTTCGGTTAGGCCTTCGGGAATTCGATGTGCTAGCTCTGGATTGCGTTTCAGCAAAAGGTCATAACATTTTTGCCCTGGTGGACCATTTTTGAAGGATGTATTCGTGTTATCGCCTTGCTCCTTTTTTGGGTTCCGTACCCGTACTAAGCTTCCGCTGTCTTCTGTCTGTCAGCGGGCTGTATCTTATGAACTCTAATAGGTAGTGAGTTGAAATTTGTATTGAGTGTGTATTTCTATTTCTGCTATAATAACAAATAATAAAAATTAAATTAAATTAAAAAGTAAAGGGGGTCAAAGAATCTCGATTTTTTCAGCGTTTTTGGCTCGACCTTAACAATCGCTGTATCTCTTGAACCGTAATAGGTAGACACATGAAAAGAATGAGTAATACTATAGCTGCTGTATTAACAAATAATAAAAATAAAAAAACAATAATAAAATAAAATGTAAGTGTTAAATCTTGTACGATGGTACGGAATCGTTCGTGTACGAGTCCGACTAGCTCTTGGCCGGTTTTTTTGAACTGTGCTTAAAAGGCTATCAGGACTTAATATAATGCCTCTGATATCGCTTTGATTGATTTGGGGAGTAATGAATGCCGCTTAATGAGTGGCGTTTCATTACACCATCCCCCTTAGAAAAGAAGTAGTAGGAAGTATTGAACATTCGAAAAAAAAAAAATGAATTTAACAAGAAATGATTGAAGGGGTCTTTCAATGAAGTGTTGGCAATGGTCGCTTTACATACCAAGAATATTATTTTATGATTATCATTACGATAGTTACATTTAACGTGTATATATATAAATGGTTGGATAGTATATAGTTAGATAGTATTCATGGTTACACCTAATAATTTTGTAAATCTTAACGTTTATGAGTTACACTAAATATGAAATTTTTTTATCTTTTTTATGTATTTAGAGTGAGTAAGATAGGTAATCTATAGCTTTAAAGATAAATGAGTCGTATATAAAGAATTTTTAAAATATTGTTTTAACTGCTATCTAGATTACAACGATACATTAGCTACAATATATTTATTTTGTTTTAAAGAAGAGATTACATTTTACACAGCCACCAGTAATTATGTATACTTGGTTGTATATATAATTTTTTTTTCAACAAATATGTATGTATTTCTTGACTTATTATTTTGTAGTTGGGATAATTACATAGGTATATTGTTCTTGGAGTTCTTCTCCTGCCTTAGGAGCTTTTGGTTTATGTAATCAATATTTTAGCATAACCGCTATTATTACGAGAATTAGAAAAGGGAATGTGTCGCTAATAGCGTCATAGTTTATTCTGCGAACGGATTTCTTTGAAAAAACTTTTTCTTCGTTTCTTATCTGTTTGTTTATGGCTGGGTTCAGTTCTCGTAGTTCATGATCATCGAAATATTTAACTACCTCTGTTCGAGTTTCGTTTTCAGATGACAGGTTGTGTAACTTAATTTCAGGGAATTCTACGGAAAGATTTAGTGAGGGTAAGTAGAAATTATACATAGCTATTGTTTTGGAATTATGTGAGTGTATTAACATGTCGTCGGATTTTAAGTAACAACTTTATTTTAATGTAGAGGGGTCAGACCCTTGGACTATACCCGAAAGGGGAAAAATCGATTGGTGGCGGAAACAATTAACAAAAGAGTCAAAGGAGGGCACGGAAGCGCTTCAGATTAAATCATACTTATCCTGCGAGGAAGATATGAAGGAAGCTGATAGTTGGTTTGCCGTATTAAGCACAGAAGCTGAAACCGATGACAATGTGATGCTAGAAAGACTGATGGTACGAGTGCAGTACCTCGAAATTCGAGTAAATAGGGTGGATGTAGGTGAGGATGAAGAGTCTAAAGCAATGCAGGATATTTTGTTGGCCAGTATTTCGGTACTTAAAGGAAAAATTGAGAAAGCAGAGTACGAGATATGGAAAGGAGAAAGTCTAAGGAATAAAAAAACAAGGAGTAGTGTAAACTTCAACGACTCTATGGGTAGTGTGGAAGGCGAGACCAGTCGACAAGAAGATGGAGGTGAAGAAGGAGGTGCCAGAGCACGCTCAAGCTTAAATACATCGAATTTTGTCACAAGAATAAGCTCGTTGGGTCTGGAAGATAGCGAGGACGAGATGAGCGCTTCAATGTTAGTTCCTAGCTCAATGCGACGTAGTAGCCAAGCGAGTCCAAAACTGTACAAATGGCCTATTAAATTTTCGGGGGACAGTCCGAGAGAGTCTGCGTCTGAATTTTTGCAGCGCGTTGCCGATTTTGCCAGATCTAGAAGAGTATCAGTTGTAGAAGTCTTGGAGTCACTAGCTGATGTATTGGAGGGGTCCGCATTGAGGTGGTACCGAAGAAGACACGAACAGCTAACGAATTACAAAACATTTATAAAAAAATTCCTGGAGGAATTTGAACCTTCGAACAGTGTGGAAAAGCTACTAAGACACATAAAAGAGAGGAAGCAAAGGGAGAATGAAAGTATTGTGCAATATATTTCGGTGATCGAAGATTTATTTATGCGTTTGCCTCATCCGCCCAATGAAGAAGAAAGAGTAAGAACAATTAGGCGAAATGTTCTACCCCCGAATTTAAATCTGTAGAGGAACTGGAGAAGTCTTGCCGAAAAGTTGAAGAGGGTGAAGCTCAGGCAAAGGAAAATGCAAGCTCTTTTCAAGCCAAGCCTGTGAATGCTAATCTTTACGGTCGTGATAATTCGAGACCTCGTATGTATGAAGGGCCTAATAGGAGGCAGAAGGTTAGTGCGGATAGTTACTATAGGAATTATAGAGGACATAACTATCACTCTAATGATATTCAGCGGCAGCAAGCGAGCAACAGACTGGAGTACACCGATCCTACTTATAGAAACATTGGCAACCATCTGCGGAGAAACGTCGTCAGTAATACAAACAATGTCCCTAATAATACTTGCGAGTGGCATGACAGGAATCAGGGTAATGAGTACCGCTCGAGGAACGCAAATGTGAGTAATCGAAGGCAAGTAAATGTGATAGCAACGAAAGCAAACCAGAGCATACATAACGCTGAGAGAACGGAAAACATCAACGAAGCTGGGATGCAGAGGACGGGACCAGCTTCAGAAATAAGCCGTCTTCAGTCCACAAACTAAGAGTGAGCAGTAAATGTACAATCAATCCCAATGACGAACGTCCACACATTTTATTAAGTATATTGGGGGCAGAAGTTGTAGCTTTATTAGATAGTGGAGCATCCATAAGCATTGTCGGAAAGCAAGGAATAGAATTATTAGAGAGTCTTAATCTCCAAGCAGTTAAGGAAGAATGCCAACCAATTTTTACGGCCGATTCGACTAGTCATAACGTATCAAAGGTATTTTATATTCCGGTGAAGTTCAAAGGGGTAATAAAAATTCTGAAAATAATGGCTATCGCGTCCATAAACAAGGGCATCATCTTAGGAGTAGATTTTTGGAAAAGCTTTCGAGTCTCTGTACAGCACCGTCTTGGCAAATGGGAAGTTAATGAAGTTGTGATTCAGGAAGATTGTGGTTTAAAGAGCGCTGCTACTTTATCGGAAGGGCAAGCATTGAAGCTGTGTGCAAGCATGGATCGTTTCAGGAATTTGAACAATGGAAAGCTAGGTAGAACTCACCTACTGAAGCACAACATAGAAACGGAGGATGCTGATCCGATTGTGCAAAGGGGCTATCAGGTATCCCCAGCCATACAAGAAAGGTATGTCAGAGAGATACAACGGATGTTGAATCAGTCCATGGTGCTCACCGGTGGTGCTAGTTAAAAAGGCAAACGGGGCCGATAGATTATGTATAGACAGTCGCAAACTTAACAAAGTGACTAGACGATCAGCATACCCCCTTCTTCGCATCCACGGTGTTTTGGCCAGACTTAATAGAACGCGCTATTTATCGACGATTGATCTCAAAGATGCCTTCTGGCAGATACCCTTGACTGAAGAGTCTAAGGAGAAGACAGCGTTCTGCGTACCCGGTGTGGGTCAATATCAGTTTAAAGTAATGCCTTTCGGTTTATGTAACAGTGCGGCAAGCTTGCAGCAACTGATGGATAGGCTATTTGGTTACTCGGTGGCAGTGTTCCCGTACTTAGATGATATTATAGTTGCTACAGAAACATTTGAGGAACATGTGAAAGTGCTTGATTGGGTTGCGAATAGATTAGAAGAGGCCAAGTTGTCGGTCAATTTCGAAAAATGTCAATTCGCTAGGACAACATTAAAGTATTTGGGATTTATAGTAGATAGCAAGGGCTTGAGAATGGATCCGGCGAAGGTCGAGGTAATGTTAAATTTCCCTAAGCCGAAGAATTTCACGGAAATGAAAAGGTTCTGCAATTGTGGCTCCCTTGGACGACCTTACCAAAGGAAAGCTTAGGCGAAAAGTTCTAACGTGGACAAGCAGAAGAGGCGTTTGTGTACTGTGGTACTGTCTAATCCTGACTTCAGCAGGCCTTTCGTAGTGCAGTGCGATGCATCTAATCATGCAATTGGAGCGGTGTTAATTCAGAAATGCGAAGAAGGCGAAGAACAACCGATAGCTTACGCAAGCCGCAAACTCAGAGGCGCAGAGCTCAACTACACCACTACCTAGAAAGAGTGTTTAAGTATCGTATTCGCTGTAGAGAAATTTCGTGGTTATTTGGAAGGCTACAGATTCTCGGTAGTAAGAGATCATTCCGCGTTGACTTGGTTATTCAGGCAACAAGACTTAGCTGGAAGGTTGGCAAGATGGGTGATGAAACAACAGTCCTTTGATTTTGAAGTAAATTTCGTGAAGCGGAAAGAAAACGTAGTGCCAGACGCACTGTCAAGAATTCCTGCGGTAGAGCTATTGGATTGTATCCCAGCAGTAAGCTATAAGTGGTATCACGAAATGGTGGAGCTAGTACGGAGCAATTCGTGGAAATTGGTGGAAGAGGAATTATTCATTAAAGATGTCAAAGCAAGTTTCACCGAGATCCAGTGGAAGAGAGTCGTACCGGAGTCTTCTCGACTTGCAGTTTTAAGTGAGTGTCACGACGCTCCGCGATCCGGTCACTTAGGGATACAAAAAACAAAACAGAGAGTGTTAGCTCGGTATTATTGGCCTGGAGTTTCTAAAGATGTGGTGAGATACGTGAAGTCGTGTGAAGTTTGTCTAGCTTCAAAGAGTCCAAATCATAAGCCCTTTGGTTTAATGGGAAAATTCCGCAGTGCTGTGAGACCTTGGCAAATGATTGCCTTAGATTTGATGCGGCCATTCCCTAGATCAACGAAAGGAAACACCCACCTTCTGGTGATATGTGACTGGTTCACAAAATACGTATGCATACTCTCCTTACGAGTCGCCACAGCAAAGAACGTAACACAGATTTTGGAAAAAAGGGTTTTCCTTGAATATGGTGTACCGGAAGTAATAATCACGGATAATGGCAAACAGT
Source organism: Dioctria rufipes (assembly GCA_963924295.1). Classification (NCBI taxonomy): domain Eukaryota; kingdom Metazoa; phylum Arthropoda; class Insecta; order Diptera; family Asilidae; genus Dioctria; species Dioctria rufipes. Next base: position 205,372,012 of record OZ002740.1, read on the forward strand.
TCGACTGCAATCTATTTAGGAATTTATTAAAAGAATACGACATCAGTAAGTTTTGGCTGAATTGCAGATACCATCCTCAGAGCAATTTCACAGAACGTTGGAACAAGGTCATGGGCGCAGCATTGAGATCTTACATTAGAGATAACCATAACGTATGGGACCAACAAGTAGCAAGAATAAGCATCGCACTAAAAACTGCTGTAAATGAGGTTACAGGGTACAGCCCACTCTATCTGAATTATGGTAGAGAGTATTTAGGATTTGGATCCGATCATAAATTGTGTAATGACTGCGATGTCGCACACATTTTTGAAGTACGTGAACAACAACTCGATAGATTGCAGGATATATATCACGATATTTATAGAGGGATCGAAAAGGCATACGAAAGGAACAAGAAAAATTTTGATAGACATGTTTCGAATAAGGAATTTAACGTAGGCGACGATGTTTTTAAGCAGAATTTTATCCTATCCGACGCCAGTAAACACTTCTCCGCAAAATTTGCACCAAAGTTTATTAAGTGCATGGTGTCCGATAAAAGGTCAAAGCTCGTGTATAGATTAAGGGATACTTGGGGTACAGACCTCGGTTGGTGGCACATTCGTGACTTAAAGCCGAGCAGTTCAACGTAACAAAGTCTAGTTAGGGTTACAAAGGAAAAAAGGAAGGGTTTGAAGTCCAGCAGTTATTGGCCCACCCTCATAGTGTGAAGTCACAAATAAATCATAGAAGTTTGATAACAGACTTTATAATTGGGTAGACAGGTTGCAGCCACACAAGTAGTAAGTATTAACAAGGAAAGTTCAGTCATTTCGATTGCCTTACTTGAAATTAAAAATAGCTTAGAGTGGGACTCCAGTTGCTGGGAGGGCCTAGACGAAGTATATCCCGTAGGAGGCCTTACATGATGCAGTACAACGCATCCGTGGTCCACCATTACTTGAATGAAAACAGAGCTGATAGATCAATGGGTTGACGGATTTAGCACTATAGGTGCTCACCAGGAACCTAGAAGGGGCAGTAGAGATGGAGTAAGGTAGTTTAACAGTTTACTGTTCATTCGCTAAACAGAGTAGGGTAGGAATGCATAGGGCCAAGGACTTGCTCTGGATTTCCGTAAATACTAGACAGAATGGAGTAAATCTAAGTTTCATTACAGTAAATGAAACTCCAACGAGGTAAAGGGGGAATGTAACGGACCGTGTCGTTCCATGTTAACCTGAAAATATTATCACTTAAAACATAACGAGAGTAGAGTATTTTATAAATATGAGAAGATTTGCGTAGAAAGGAAGTAGAATAAATAGTTGTCTAGCACGGTCCATATACGCAGGGAGATCGAAGAAGCGCTGAAATTTAACACTCCTTGAGATCCCCATGCTCACATAGGCGCATGCTCACATTAGATGCGATAGAAGAAGCATATTTTGTAGAAACCTAGAAATAAACACATAAAAACATAAACATATTTTGCAGTAACCTAGAAATAAACACATGAACATATTTCGCAGTAACCTAGAAATAAACACATGAACATATTTTGCAGTAACCTAGAAATGAACAAAATTGAACATTAATAGAAAGAAATTGGTGATCTTGAATTATAGTCTTAGACTGTAAATGTACCTGATTGTTTGGTATCCAAAGGGCCTCTTACCTCAAGACAGCATTCTCGCCTAAAAGAAAAGATAAAAACACAAAGTACCACGAAAATATTAGAGCAAAGGCAAAGAAACTTATCTGACAATACGGACGTCTCCACATCGAATCCTGCAATGTATCATCATCATACCTCTTGGAAGCAGCTAAAAAAAATAGAAATGAAATCATTAATTAAGGTAGATTGAATATTTACATAGAAGTAAGGTTAGGATTCACACATAATGCGTAGGGTAGTAGGTTTGTTTACATGTACATTAGAGGTTAGGATTCACATAATTAGATAAATTAGATTTAGATACTTACATTATGTTAGGAAACAGAAGTCATTCACAAAACTAGCACAGAACATAAAACAAGTAAAAACAATGAATTACAATTTACATAGGAACTTATACTCACCATTATATGCACTTAGAAGATGTCTTGCTATTGCACCACTCCACAACCAGATTGACATTTGTCAGTGTTTTCCTCTTTTTCTCCTCGTTCTTCGTTAAGTTTAGACATTTTTGTTGATCCCATAATTTTATAGTTAAAAGGAGATGATTTAGTTCAAGAAAGAGATAGGGGAAAGGAAGGGGAAAACCTTCTAGAAAATTGTAATTAGAGAAAAAAACCGGGGAAACGTTAAATTTTAGAGAAACCATTGGAATTCAAAAATTCCAACAAAGATCGAAGAAAAATGTAAGAGTCGAAGTAAGTCCTGCTACGCGACGGTATCGGAACCTTTAATCTAGTAGAAAACAATTGATATCAAAAAATTAAATCAACAAGAAATCAAATATTCCTCCAACACGATAAAAGATCACAAAATTAAGTTGTGCAGTGGTGCGATCTCTAGAAAGCATTGTCAATTAAGAATTAGTTTATTTCTTTACTCGTGAACTCTTCATAAATCACAATTAATTAATAGTTTGTGAAAATTAAGAATCTGAACAGTGACAATTTTGTTAATATATAAGTGATTCTCTAATTAGCTTGTTTTATTTCATAGACCCATCCAACAAAAGGCCAACAAAAGGTAAAAGCAAACCAGTTTTAAAGGTAAGGTGCTTAGGAGCTTCTGTGGCTCAGTGCCTAACATTGTCATAATCAGTGGAATGCAAGTTCGATCCCGGAAAGTGCACTTGGTATTTTATTCCGTAATTGGTTGCGTAGTCGTAATTTTTTTATTGGTTAGAGACAAAGGAATTTAGTGAAAATTCTTTTTTTGTGATCGTCCTTAAAACATTTGGTCCTTCGAGCCGGATCCTATAAGTCCTGTGAACTACAATAATAATACAAGTGAACTCATTTGAACAATTAAACTTATATCGGACAATAAACGTGAATTATATCGGTCATTCGTGATGTTAAGAACATTGTGAGTGAAAATAATCTCTCCCTTAATATCAACGCTGCAACAAGCTAAAATTGGTAAGTCGTTCTTTCTATCTTTCTCTTTCGTATATTTTTTATTTGCTACTAATTGCGTAACAAATATGGAGGAATTAATTCTTGCGCAGTTAGCTCAGAAGGAAATTATGAACAAGTTTTTTGAGAACTATAAAAAAGATGGGGCAGATAGAAGATCGGAAAGTTACTATAAAAAGCGGTTAAGCTCATATCAAGAATTATGGAAGGAAGCTACAGACAACCACCGCCAGTTGTTAATGAAAAATTTAGCAAAACCTTCATTAGTTAAAGGTCTTCCTTACTTCGACGATGATGTATATTCACAAATGGAGACTGACTTCATAAATAATTATGCAGCGATTGAAGAAAGATTTAAAAAGGAGTTTCCTACTGTGCATCCTTCGACTAATCGTCTCAATGCGTCACCCACACTACAAACAATACAAACTTGTGAAGAGTCTATTAGGTTACCTAAGATTTCCATGGAAAAATTTTACGGTGATTACGGTAAGTGGCCTACGTTTCATGATCTATTCAAAACTTTAGTACACGACAATAAGTCCCTTGCTGCCGTACAAAAACTACAATACCTTAAGTTGCATTTAGGTGGTGAAGCAAAAAATTTGCTAAAACACTTTCAAGTCACGGAAAGCAATTATGATGCAGCTTGGGAGCTTTTAAATGATCGCTACGATAATAAAAGGGTTCTTGTTAATACCCATTTGAAAACACTACTGTCTCAAACCATGGTAACGAATGAAAGCGCCCAAGGCATCAAGAATCTATTGGACACAACCACTGAGTGTCTACAAGCTCTCGAAAACCTCGAAATCGACATCAAAAATTGGGATGTCCTTATAGTATATTTGACGGTGCAGAAACTACCTTCTGAAACTCATCAACTGTGGGAACAAAGTCTTGCCAAACAAAAGGATTTGCCCTCTTGGAGTGATCTACAAGACTTCCTAAAATGTAGATTTCGCACGTTAGAGGCCCTTCCACTTCGAAATAAATCTGTTAGCTATAAGGAATATCGTAATGACGCTCTAAAATCTCGAAAGCCTCAGCAAACTTTTCGTGTTACTGGGCGAACTATTTGTTGTCTCTGTGCTGGTCCACATAGCATACGACAATGTCCAGAATTTTCTTCCTTGAATCCCAGTAGAAGGTTAGAAGTAGTTAAAGGCAAAGGCCTGTGTCTGAACTGCTTGGGTTTTGGACACATGCTAGCAAATTGCCCCAGTCATCAACGATGTTCGCATTGCAAACAGCGGCATCATTCTTTACTGCATAGAAGCAATTCAGGGACTCAAGGAGCCTCTCACTCGGATCAAAGGTCACGTGAACAGAACCGTACCAATGCATCGACTACCTTATCTAATCAGGCTCAGGTTCAGTCGGCGTTGTCAGTATCAGCTTCTCCATTCACACCAACTCCTACTAATACTGTAACAGATACATTAAATTCTTTCCTAATAAATAAAGCAATTCAAAGAAAAGAAATTCTACTAGCTACTGCGTTGGTCAGAGTTGTTACTCCATCAGGAAGCCAACAAATTTTGCGAGCTTTAATAGACCAGGGGTCTCAGGCCTCTTTTGTTACCGAGGCGAGTAGTCAAGCGTTGCGTTTGCCAAGAGAAAGCATTCGAGCTGAGGTATCTGGAGTTGGTCAGACTGTTGCAGGCCAGGTGAATGCTAGAGTGCATATGGTCATAAAGCCCCTAACTAATGATGCAGTCGCCGTAAAAGTAATTGGATTAATGCTCCCGAGGCTGACACATCTACTTCCATCACAAAGAATCCAAACTAAAGATTGGGAGCATCTTCTGGGGTTAGAGTTAGCAGATCCATCATTTTTCGAGCCTGGAAAGATAGACTTATTACTGGGTGCTGATATATACGCTAAAATACTACAACCTGGACTCGTCAAAGGAAAAGAAGGCTCTCCCGTTGCACAGAAGACATCATTAGGCTGGATTCTATCTGGAGATGTGATGAACCCGGCATGCACTACAGGAACCGTCAATAATTTTCACATCATGGCAGATCTCGACAATCAATTGAAGAAGTTCTGGGAGCTAGAGGACCTAAAAGTGCCAAGGGTGTTAACAACTGAAGAGCAAATTTGTGAAGAGATATTTGTAAATACTTACCGGCGTTCAGAGGATGGTCGATATGAAGTCGCACTTCCCTTCAATAACTCGAAATTCCAAACCGATTCGAATGGAGATGTGTGCCTTGGAAGGTCCCGATCAATTGCGTTATCTAGACTATATCAAATGGAATCCAGATTCAAAAGGGACTCAAACCTACAATCGAAATATGAAAGCTATTTAAATGAATTCATCACTCTAGGATACATGAAAGAGCTTACACCGAACGATACAATGTCAATAGAGAGTCAACCTGAAGCGACGTTACATTCACATGCATATTTACCGCATCATGCCGTGCTAAAGGAAGACAGCACTACTACAAAGCTTAGAGTTGTTTTTGATGCGTCCAGGAAGACATCGAACGGAATCTCACTCAACGACGTACTACTCAAAGGCCCTACCATTCAAGACGACTTAACATGTTTGCTGCTGCGTTGGAGAAAATATCGAATTGCGTTCACGGCGGACATCGAAAAGATGTACCTTCAAATTCGTATGAAGCCAGAGCATGCGAATAATCAACGTATCGTTTGGCGGCACTTTTCTAATGTACCAATCAAGGATTACATGTTACTGACAGTAACTTTTGGAACGAAAAGTGCTCCATATCTTGCTACCCGTGTTCTACAACAAGTGGCTTTGGACGAGAAGGATAAACACCCTATTGGAGCTCAAGCAGTGTTGAATGAATTCTACGTAGATGATCTGTTATCTGGAGCCGATACCATCGAACTCGCAACTGAAAAGCAGAATCAGTTGATTCAAATATTGCAATCGGGAGGCTTCAAGTTGCGGAAATGGGCTTCAAATTGTTCTGCTCTTTTAGAAAATGTAAGCGAAGAGCTTAGAGAAATCAAAGTACCATTGAATGTAGACGAAGGTGAACAAGTCAAGGCGCTTGGAATGTTTTGGAAACCCTCAAATGACAGCTTGTGCTACTCTTTAATCTTAGACAGTCAGTCACGCAAATGGACAAAACGTACTATCTTGTCAGATGTTGCAAAGCTATTCGACCCCTTAGGTTGGGCAGCACCAACCATTATCATTGCAAAAATTTTGATGCAAAAGTTATGGCTAGCAAAAGTAGATTGGGACGAGCAAATACCATCAACCCTAGAAGCTGAGTGGATAAACTTCAGAGAAGAATTAACAGAACTGAACTCAGTTAAGCTGCCAAGATGGATACATTTTTCCGAATCTAACTCAAGCATTGAACTCCATGCGTTCTGTGATGCCTCCAACATGGCCTATGCTGCAGTGGTATATCTATGTATAACACATCCAGATGGAACCAGGAAAACGGCTCTAATATCGGCAAAAACAAAGGTTGCTCCTGTTAAAACAGTCTCCCTACCCCGACTAGAATTGTGTGGTGCAATGCTATCAGCTAAACTATTGAGCTACGTCTCAGATTCACTCAAACTTCCGCATTGTACAAAATATGCGTGGACAGACTCCGAAATTGTTTTGGCGTGGTTAAGAGGGCACCCATCGAAGTGGAAAACCTTTATAGCCAACAGGGTTTCACATATTCATGATCTAATCGAACACTCGGTGTGGCGTCATGTGCCTTCAAAGGAAAATCCTGCGGACTGTGCAACCAGAGGACTTCTGCCATCAAGTCTTATAAGACATAGAATATGGTGGAACGGACCGTCATGGTTAGAATTACCTAAACCATCGTGGCCCAAACAAAAGGATATAGCTGACACAAATTTAGAAATAAGAAAAACTCCAGTAAGATGCATGCAGGTGATTGCTGATAGAATCGAAGAAAACTTTTCATCACTCAAAAGGCTGCTAAGAGTAACTGCATATTGCTATCGCTTCAAATCAAAGGAAAAGGGGGACTTGAAATCATCAGAATTAGAAACGGCAATCATCATCTGGATAAAAGAAGCTCAACTCGAACACTTCTCAGAAGAAATCGCTTCCCTACAAAAGAAACAACCTTTAAAACCTAATACTCGCCTACTGAGGTTGACTCCGTTTATACATTCTGACGGATTACTGCGAGTGGGCGGAAGACTTAGATTTGCTGAGCTCAATTTCGATGAAAAACATCCAATCATTTTGCCAGACAAATGCCATTTGTCAAAACTCATTATCGACCAGACTCATAAAGACACGCTGCATGGTGGGCCCCAATTGATTATGAGAGTCCTCGCAAAGAGATACTGGATCCTAAATGTTCGAAACACTATCCGTTTGCATATACACAAATGCATCTCTTGCCATAAACAACGAGCTGAGACTCAAATTCAACTCATGGGAGATCTTCCGCGTCCAAGAGTGACAATGTCACGACCATTTAGTCATGCAGGAGTTGATTACTGTGGGCCCTTCGATGTATTGCGATATCGAGGCAGAGGTTCAAAAACATACAAATGCTATGTAGCAGTATTTATTTGTATGGCGATCAAGGCTATCCATCTTGAATGTGTCACAGATCTAAGTGCACAAGGGTTCATCGCAGCATTCAGGAGATTCATAGCACGAAGAGGACTATGCAGCGACGTGTATTGCGATTGCGGAACAAATTTCATAGGAGGAGATGCAATCTTACGAAAAACCAAGCAACAAATGATTGACCAACTCAACATTGACATCGGAACTCATCTTGAAAGAGAAGGGGTGAAATTTCACTTCATTCCACCAGGATCTCCACATTTTGGTGGATTGTGGGAGTCAGGTGTGAAATCTACGAAATTCCATATGAAGCGAATTCTTGGAAACGCTACTCTCACCTATGAAGAGCTGTCCACCACCTTAGCCCAAATCGAAGCGTGTTTAAATTCACGTCCTCTATACCCCACCAGTAATGATCCAAACGACATGACAGCATTGACACCGGCACACTTTCTAATAGGAGATATTTTGCTAACACCACCAGAGCCATCATTGCTTGACATCACCATCCATCGACTAGACAGGTGGCAACATGTACAACGTTTATACCAATCTTTTTGGCAAAGATGGAACACCGAGTATTTAAGTCGTCTTCAACAACGACCGAAGTGGATGCAGAAACATAAAAATGTAGAAATCGGCGATCTAGTCATCTTAAAGGAAGAGCGACTTCCCCCATCACGATGGATTTTGGGTAGAATAATTGATACACATCCAGGAGCAGATGAACTCGTGCGCGTAGTTACCGTAAAGACCAAAGACTCTATCATGAAACGACCAGTCGCGAAAATATGCTTGTTGCCAATCGAAAATGTAGAAAACACTCGCTCTAAAACGTAAAATCGCAACCATAACTTGTGTCGAATAGTCGTTCGTAATATACATGCAGGCTTCTTTGATCTCTTAAAAATCTAATTATGCACCAAAATATTAATCTGCACAAAATATTAATATACAAAACCTGTTTCATACCTCCGATGTCATCCACTCCCACCTAAAAAAGTTCCTATCTAAATCACAGCCAAGACACCTTTCCATCATTTGATTAAAATTACAGATAGTAAAAGCAGTTGTTGTGACCTCAACGGTCCCAAGGCGGGGAGTATGTTTGGTATCCAAAGGGCCTCTTACCTCAAGACAGCATTCTCGCCTAAAAGAAAAGATAAAAACACAAAGTACCACGAAAATATTAGAGCAAAGGCAAAGAAACTTATCTGACAATACGGACGTCTCCACATCGAATCCTGCAATGTATCCTCATCATACCTCTTGGAAGCAGCTAAAAAAAATAGAAATGAAATCATTAATTAAGGTAGATTGAATATTTACATAGAAGTAAGGTTAGGATTCACACATAATGCGTAGGGTAGTAGGTTTGTTTACATGTACATTAGAGGTTAGGATTCACATAATTAGATAAATTAGATTTAGATACTTACATTATGTTAGGAAACAGAAGTCATTCACAAAACTAGCACAGAACATAAAACAAGTAAAAACAATGAATTACAATTTACATAGGAACTTATACTCACCATTATATGCACTTAGAAGATGTCTTGCTATTGCACCACTCCACAACCAGATTGACATTTGTCAGTGTTTTCCTCTTTTTCTCCTCGTTCTTCGTTAAGTTTAGACATTTTTGTTGATCCCATAATTTTATAGTTAAAAGGAGATGATTTAGTTCAAGAAAGAGATAGGGGAAAGGAAGGGGAAAACCTTCTAGAAAATTGTAATTAGAGAAAAAAACCGGGGAAACGTTAAATTTTAGAGAAACCGTTGGAATTTAAAAATTCCAACAAAGATCGAAGAAAAATGTAAGAGTCGAAGTAAGTCCTGCTACGCGACGGTATCGGAACCTTTAATCTAGTAGAAAACAATTGATATCAAAAAATAAAATCAACAAGAAATCAAATATTCCTCCAACACGATAAAAGATCACAAAATTAAGTTGTGCAGTGGTGCGATCTCTAGAAAGCATTGTCAATTAAGAATTAGTTTATTTCTTTACTCGTGAACTCTTCATAAATCACAATTAATTAATAGTTTGTGAAAATTAAGAATCTGAACAGTGACAATTTTGTTAATATATAAGTGATTCTCTAATTAGCTTGTTTTATTTCATAGACCCATCCAACAAAAGGTAAAAGCAAACCAGTTTTAAAGGTAAGGTGCTTAGGAGCTTCTGTGGCTCAGTGCCTAACATTGTCATAATCAGTGGAATACAAGTTCGATCCCGGAAAGTGCACTTGGTATTTTATTCCGTAAGTGGTTGCGTAGTCGTAATTTTTTTATTGGTTAGAGACAAAGGAATTTAGTGAAAATTCTTTTTTTGTGATCGTCCTTAAAACACTGATGGTTAGAATTAAATCAGCCTAGACTAGTGATTATACATTAATCCCAAGCATGAATTGTGCGACATGTAATGCTTGCCTAGCTTCGAAGCGTAAGATTCATTGAATTTAAACATGGGTTTATAAGTTATACCACATACGGTATGTAGCACTGCGTTATCGCACAAATGGAGGGCTTCGCTCACGCCATATCAAATGTACACAGCCTTGAACAAATTTTTAACTATAAACAAATTATTAAAACATATATACCCTCTGGGCCTGAAACCGCTATAAATGAATTAGATACGTAAGCCATTTTTTTATCCCTTGCTTTCTGTATATAAATATTATCTTTACGAACTTACTTGCATTTATTAATAGTGTCAGTGTAGTGTTTAGTATTGGTGACGCATTCTAGCGTATAAAACTTCTAATTGCCAAAAATTTCTACCGATATATCAGGGTAGGTAATGCCCGGGGTGAGCCATTGAGACTATATTTAAAGTGTGGTTATCTAACGTTAGTACAGTCACTTCTGACACCGAGGCAGCTACCATATAACGTCATCGGCGTGAAGTGAGAATGAAAAACCTCTCGCGTTAGCCGTAGGTATTCAGAGGTCTGACTGCCTGCTTTTCTTTTTATGCGTGTTCATTGAAGTTAATTAGGCGCTATATATGTACTATATCCAGGGTGAGCTGTCATTACTAAATAAATAAATAATAATAAATTTTTAACTATAAACAAATTATTAAAACACTTTCCCGAATTAAATAGATTGTGTACTGTCAATAAGAATTGTCAGGAGAAATGTCAACCGAACCTGTAATAAGGCTGAGGTTATTTGTAATAGATTTAAGGCCAGAATGTCAAAGTGTTGTGAAGTTTGAGGTAATTGAATAAATGGTTAGGTAAGGCAGTTAGCGTTAGCAGCGCGTCGTATGAATAAAAATTGTGTCGCTTCAGAATGGAATTGTTAGAATTTTAATATAATATAGTTTACGTTGTAAAGCTTAGCATAGATTAACATGTGCATTTTGTGAAGGAGTAGCAAGTAAGAAATAAGTTGTGTGGGCCGCTAGTAGGTAGTCAGTGTGGAGGCCAGTGGGTTCGCGGCTTAGGTTGATGTGCAGTGGAGTGAAACCGCGTGGTAAATTTCGACTTTAAGTTCGAAAAGGAAACACCGAGCAGCGAGATTTCCGGAAGACATTTGGTTCTTTTTGAACAAGTAGCCGAGATAGAAGGCAGGCGGATGTTCGTTTGTAAAAATTAAAAACAAAGCAAGTAGTATTCGAGTGGAAGAAGACTCATTGAGCAAATTATAAAGTTGGTTTGCGATTACGGGTTTAGTGAGGTAAACCTTGAGAAAGGATTGAATCTTAAAAAGAGCTACGAATCGTTAAATAAAGTAAAATCAAGGAGAAAATCAGAAGAGAAGACGGAAAGCTGTGAAAAATAAAAGTGAAAAAGTAATTATAGCGCACTCATTATTGTTTTATCAAACTAAATATATTTTTTTTCAACCAACCAGTTACTTAGTAGGTCCATGGTATTGGTGGAGAAACGGAGATCCAACCTTTTGACTTTCTGAGCTGATTAATTTTCGAACGAGCCGAAGGCTCAAACTGGTCCAGAAGGATAAGAGGCGCGTATATAGAAGAAAGGAGAAATTAAAAAACAAAACAAACAAAACGTGAAATAGCTACATCTACATTGCTGCTGGTCGTAACACAATTTAAAAGGAAACAAAGATCTTTGTAAGAGTGGAACTTAGAGTTAAGTGTATTGCGAGGTTTGTAACTTAGTTTTTATTGGCCTCATTGCATAAATATATATACATTTTGTTGAATAAAATAAGTGAATTTACAGAAGACTGGGGGATTTCAATTCAAATCTTGTCCTACGGAAAAAATCAAAGAATCAAATGCTATAATTTCGCTGGCTAAAATAGTGAGCACTCGCTGAAAAACTAATTGTCCAATTAGCACTTGAGAGTGCCGTTGTCCTGCCAGCAGCCTCGTCTGGATTAGTTTCCGGTTAAAATAGAACTTTGTAGTCCTTCCAATCGGAATTTTCCAATACGCAAAAAATATTCAAGGCAATTAAAATACGGCTGGACGGATTTCAGATGTATCTAGCTATCTGCGTTACCTTTTTCATAAACACTTCTTTAATGTTATCTTTTATCTTTTCCCAGCAAATGCCAGAAATCGGCAATAAAGTAAATGAGGATATTTTTTTTTTCGTTCGCATCGATATGATACTAGAAGGTCACATCTTTGTTGCAGATATTTAAGATATTCGGTTTAGAGTTTTGATATCGTAATCGCATACATCTTCAGAATGGAGACAAAGTTTTATCGACCGAAAGAAAAACAAGTAGAGTAAAATTATTTCTGAGTCGGTTGTACATGTTTAAATGATCAGCATTTTCAACTCAATCAGGTACTGCCCAATTTAAAATATATTTGAAAAAGAAATATTTTTTTAATACCTGTTTTAAATTAAGAAAATTGACTAATTTACAAATCTATCTATTTATTTAATTAATTAAAATGTTATTCGAATATGCGATCAATATTTTTTGGATCGAATTGTTGTTCAAAATGATACTAATTGTTCATTCGATGAATATTTCATTCAATGTTGTGATATGTTATTCGAATAACGCAGAGTCCATTTCCATCGATTGGATTATTCATATTATTTGGATGAAACGTCCCCAAACATACAAAATATGTATTATGTAAAAAAATATTATAGCGTTGTTATATTTTTCTGAATGACCCTGTTAATTGATAAGTTCACATCCGAAGAGAGAAAGTATTTAGCGAAATATCAGTTTTAGTCCGAAATATACTTTCTTATGAAGAAGGAAATGAACTCAATTCGTTCGATTTCTGCATTTATTCACACAAAATCACCAGCCACATTTACTAGGTGTCGTTTCGTGTACATATCTTGTCAAGAGGATAGTCGAGCAGACTTACGTTCAATAAATAAGCAGGATAAAATTTCTCTTTAATGCTGCAAATAAGGAAGCTGTAGTAGAAACTTGAGTTATGATGCCCCTACTAGGATGCTAATTTCAATTTAAGTAGGAAATTTTGTATTGATTTTGTACCTTGTTCTCTCCATGATGAATTGCTGGTGTTGTTTTCTTCTTGCCTGTAGTATTAATGGCTTCGGTTGCACTCACATACACACATATATAGGGTATTTTCTATTTGACAGAGTTGTCTTGACAGTTTTGAGTTGAAAAATAATCTGATCACATGAGGCTAGGTAACTAAGCATACTTTTAATATTTTCAGTATATACATGCTAGCATCAATCTTAATATTTGTTCTACGAAAGAAAAAAAAATCGTCGTACAAAATGGGTGCAATGAGTTTTTGGTATGTCGAATGTATATCCTATTCTCGTCATATCATACCTGACTACATGTGTATACCTTGTACGCATTTATAATTAACTAGACATAAATTGCATATTTCTGAAAAGGTCAGGATTTATAGTATTGATGACTTCAATCTCTGGCGACTTAAGGCCAAAACACAGGGAGAGCGACACAACAATTTTCGCAACTTAGTTGGCGATAATGTCGCATTTAAAACACAGTGAACGCGACTCGACAAATGTTTTTGACAGCTATCTCTGTTTTATTTATTGTAAAAGAAATGGCAAAAAGGAAAAAATTAAGGAAAATCGCTAGTATAGCTTATGCGGCATACTTAAAATTGCAAAACTTAGAGAAAAAACTAAAAAGAATACTAAAAAGAGATTTCTATACATGGGATGATGTTTATTGCACAACTTAACTTTTTCCCTCATTTTCTCTATTAATTCCTCCTCAAAACCCATAATTTGTCAAACTAATAAATGAATTTAATTTTATACAAGGTTTTAATAACTAGTTTATTTACTATTAACTTTTAATTTACTATGTTTCATAAAAGTATCCAAATCAATTATACACTATCCACACAGAAATGTGAATTATGTTGGCGACTAATTCAGAGATTTTCCCAAACTTTTTGTTGGCAACTTATCGCGTCGCCCTCATTGTGTTAAGTATATGGGACTTCCATATATTCGAATCTTTGACAGTAACCAATTTACAGCGACTTTGTTGTGTCGTCCTCACTATGTTTTGGCCTTTAGACTTCATTTGAGTTGAAAAGCGAGCCCAGTCGAATAACCAAGATTATACTAAAGTACCCACAACAGGGTAATATTATTTAAGGACGAGAATTACCTCCAACGTGTGGAAAGTTCTTTGTTGTATATCTCAGGAACAAGTTGCATTTATGCGGAGAATCGAATTAGATCGAATCGTGATGGAGAAGTTGAGTAAATTTTTAATTTTTTGCAGATGACATAACCTATTAAAATTGTCTGATCTACGTCTGATGTTTACACTTAACGATGATTGTAAAATCTTCTGTTGAGGAAATAAAAAAAGCAGGAATTATACGAATAGCAAATGTTTACATGGACGTATGATGGAAAGACAAAATCTGGCAAAATTTTAAAGTCAAATCTTCGTAACTGAACGGAACAATTCTGCTCATGCATCCGCTGGAGCAAAATATTCTGCAGCGAATCGAATGAAAACGGCGGAATTTTGTTTGGCAATGTCATAATCACGATCTATAGACTACATTGAATAAATTACTAAGAATTAAGCGGAGTATCGTGTGAATATAGTGCTTGTGAGTAAGCCGTTCCCACTTGGCATATGTTTCCTTCTTATTATGTATATGAGAAATATAAAATCTTCAAAATCTTTGAACTAAGATATTTCCTACTTTTAAACACTGCGATTGTGTTCCTTGGTAAAAAAACACCCCAACTTGATGTGTCCTATTTTGGCATTAACTGAAAGTGACCGTTCCGCTGATTATATTCGTTTCGCGCCGTTAATGTTTTCCCGAGTATTTTTTAGTGTATTTTCTTAATTTTTTCATAGGTAAGTGATGAGTAATTTGAATTATTTTTATATGTATAGTATTTTGTGCTTTCATTTAGTGTAAATGAGATACTTAGTTCTTTATAATTATTTTGTACACACCTTAATCTGTACAAGGTATGGTGTGTACCTTTGCCGTTTTTGTATGATAAGATGTGTTTCAGATACGCATGTAACACTAAACTTGTTCAGTGATTCTTTGCAAGTAATTCCATTTCTTTCATTAAAAGTGAGCTCTGCGCAGCTGTCAAAAGGTGAAAATTATGCTATTTTCACCTGAAAAACTTGATGGGAGGTTAATTTTCAGCATAAATTAGGTTCTATTGTTAGTATTTAGTAAATTGGCTAATATTCCAAGTGCTTGTGAATTGGAATTTAACTTACTTTTACTGCCCATAGTGCTGTAGTTGTATTCATTGATGTATTTCTGTATACCATGCATGGGTTGTAATTCGATTATTATGTCGCAAATTCTATGTATACTTCATTATATGTCTTTTAGTAATTCATTTCTTATTTTATTATTTCAGAACTTCAGTGATGCAGCGCCGGAGCTGGTAGTCAACGAGGGATATCTGCTGGAACTTCTGAGTTAAGATAAATATTAAACGGTCGAATTTTTGCTATTTCTTCCTGTTTCTTAGTTTTTGGGCTCTTCATCGTTGAACAATTTCTGCGGATTTTTATGGAAATTGATTTTCATAACAGCGTGCAGTTAATATTTCTGTATTAGTATCCATATAGTCTCTATAATTTTATAATGTTGACTAATATATAGAAGAGGGTACAAATATGGGATACCTATTATAGTTTTAATGATAAAAGACCCCAAAATAGACATATCCAAAAAGATACTGGTATAAAATTAGGAAATTTTGTTTACGTATCAGTGATATTAACTTAAATAACGTAGATTATACACGCTCAATATTTATTTATATAGAATAGGTAAGTATAGAAAATCTTAACCATCATGTCATACACAGAAATTTCGTGGTGTTGGTACCAATAGCTTCCATTTCAGTCATTCTATAATCAGAGATAAATAATTCATACTACTGAGCTTGTCAAATTTTTAACAAAAAGAAAAAACAAAACAAAAAACCGGCATAGCTAATTAGCGCATTTACTCAATGGCTAAAGTTGACTTTACAATAGCAATCGGGAAATAGAAGGAAATAACACCTGTGGGAGGAGATTGTCTGTGAGACGAGATGAGATTGTCTGTGGAAGGAGATTGCATGAGAGCGCAGATCACCAGTGGGAGGAGAATACCTGCGGGATGAGAGAGAATTAAGTTTGAGTCGGATTTTCGAAAACAAATGTTATAAACTAAACGGCTATAAATTTAAATAAAATCAAACCCAATTATTATGGGCTGCTGCATGTTGTTATGGTGATATAATTACGCATCTCGCAGATATACGTTCACTCATTCAACCAGCTTAAACATATGTACATACATAAATACGTACTACACGTTGTCACAAGGCATTATGTGCCAGCAGCTACAGGCTTAACCAGCAATGTAAAAAGTTACATAGGGGATAATTGACCCTCGGTGTATGGATGGATGCAGGCAAATGCAACCACTTTCATTATTCTTCGCCTCACAGACTCGATTTTGGTCACCATGAAAGGGCATATTTGGAATGCATTAGTGGCACCCTATAAGCACACATAGGAGGAAAATCCTCCAATATCGACTTCGCAATCTATTCTATAACATAGTTATAAGTCGGACAAGGGGAGACACATTCATTTATAAGAAAATCAATACCCGAAAAATCATATGAAATTTTTATGTAAGTAAAAATATATGTGTGTTTGTAATTACGAATTCCATTCATATTTTCTAGCTAAATATACTCGACTTTCTCCATTCGACACAGAACTTACTTATTTCGTATAGCAGCTCTACAGCCATAGTTTTATGGAAAAGACATTAGCAACTGTTGTTTTATTGCATGTCAGCCCAAAGTTAGATTGAAACATATTATCCGTTGACGAAATGCGCTTGGCTTAGTTTTTCTCCAAGTTGCCGAAAATAGATCTCAGCTCAGATTAAGAGATTTATTTGAAAATTTTGTGCACTTCATTCATGATATATTACTCTGACATAACACTTTTATCCACCTCAAAGTACCGACTCCGGCTCTGTTGTATTGCGCTTCTGCCAATGTGATTTCAACTACTTGAAGCTGGAAGGCCCTTCAGGAATTAATCGATGTATATTTGCTGATCTAGAAGTTTCAAAAATGTTCTTCCTGCATCAAGGTTCCGTAACAAGAAGTTAGGAAGCAGTTGAGTAAAATCGGATTTTTTCTTGTTTTATCTAAATATATGTGATGTACTTTCATCTTTTGTATGAATGGGGGAAAAGAACTTTTCTATGCGTTATTGTACTTCGACTGAGATATCGAGTTAAATACAAAAATTGAGAGACTTAAGATTACCCGAATGATAAAATCTTCTTGGATATCTTCAAAATCCTTTCAAACTATTCATAAAAGTGAAGTTTTCGCGGGTCACACTACCCCAATGTTTTTAAGAAAAAATATATATGTGTACACTGAGAGAAATTTGTAATAAATTTAACTAAAATTGAAATACAATCCATTGTTTGTAACTAATTTTCATCCCATTACAGTGCAATAAATAATATTATCCCATTTATTAAGACGTAGTAGAAATTTTTATTACACTACTGTTAAATTTATTATTGAAGAAATAAATAATGTACACGTAAAATCAGTCGATTTAATTACTAAGTAATAATTATTATTGACATATAATGAAATTGATCTTACTATTTGTAATAAGTGTGATGATTCGTGATAATAAATTTAATTACAGTGTAATAAAACAGGTCTCCTTTTTTTTCTTTTTTCATAGGTTAATTAAAAACAAGATTTTAACTGATATATAATATTTTATTATTGAATTCATTTTTCTTAGGTATAAACAAAACACACTTTTATATATTCACATATGTATATATAGTTTTAATTTTTTAATGTTTTTATTTTTTTTTTTTTTTTTTTTTTATATAAGAAAATCTTTGTTACATTTTTTGACATAGGTATATGATTAGGAACAAAATAATATTATATGTGCCTTAGATAATTTGTGTTCTGAAGGCATAGCTACCATCGGCCAAGGTATGAATTAAAAAAGGATAAAACTTAAAACGGTCAATTTCTTTACAATAAAAAATAAATATGAATTAAGATGAGCACTTCGTGAGATTTCATACTTCTCGGAAATTAAAATTACTATTCCTTCGTTAACAACTAAGTCATAATTTTACACACAAAATGAGAGTTTTTATCTTCTAATACATAGTAATCTTTTTTGTATACAGTTCCTTTATACGACAAATGCTTTGATATAGAAGTGGTTTGAATATGAAACTATTGTTGTAAAGTTGTCATTACAAGCAAAACAAGAGAATGTTGAGCTCATCGTATTAGTCTTTAAGTTGAGTAATAAGTGATGTAATGGCAGAAGGTAATGAACCGTCTGCTTTTATGGAAATTTCGTATATATAGTATTGCAAAAATAACCAAACATTAAGACTTTCCTTTGGGTATTCAACATTGAGAACGAAGAACAATTTGAATACCTTATGAAATATATGATCTGATACTATATAATATTCCTTATTTTCTACAGATATTATAATTGGTTGGCACGGCAAATTTAGTTTATTGTACCTTTCTTTTATGTTATTGTACTACACTTCGATTTCTGCATGGTTTTTTACCTTGCGCATGACACTGGAAATCGAGTCTTCAATAGACGGATGCCAAAATACCTTCTAATTGTTTTCACCGGAAGTTCTAATTCTCTGCGTGGGAGGTAAAATGTAACGTAGGAGCATAAACACGGCTTCTACACATTCATCTGTAAAAAAAAAAAAAAACGTTGAATTTTTTTTATGCAGTAGTGTTTAAACTTACCGCTGTCTTCTGGAACGGAAAATATTAAGGATATGTTTTGCCGATCTATTGGTTTCCAGTTGTTCCTTTATTATTGGTGTAATTTTCTTAACAAAAGAGTTCCATTGTTTTACTAAATTCAGGGAATGAGAAACACTATATAGTGAAATAAAATCCAAATCAATCTGCAAAAATTAAAATCATAATGAAATAAAAATTGCATTACTCCATATTTGCCTTACAAGTCGTTCTGCTTTTTCTTTTGCAAACAAAGGCCAGTCTATGAAAACTTCGTGGCAATATTTTCTAGAATTTTCTAAAATTTCCCTGCGGCAAAGGTCAAAAGCATTTTTCCACTTCAGTTCAACTACTTCCCATGGATTGTGCACGCATTTAAGCCATACCTTGTCTTCCTCTGCTGATTTTTAAATCAGAATCTATACAGACATATAATGAGAAAATGATATTAAGTATGTAGGTACCATTGTTTGTTAAGCTTGCTATCGCAGTCATTTTATCACAAATAACAGATGCTGAAGGTGTTCCCAAAAATGGTGATCTGCTGCGCGACCTGCTGTTCGATGGGATAATTATATTTCTTCCACTGAGGTATTTCAAAGTTTTGTTGTACTTTGTGTATAATGCACCTCCTGCTCGACTTTGACTGTCAGAGCGAATGAAGTAACTTTCCTTATAAGAAAATCATTATAAATATGGTATCCGCATTCAAATAATATGTGTAAAACCTTTGATTCATTTGAGAAGCGCTCTACAATTTTGTTGGCAATTATATTACATTCCTTTGTACCCATGTGAATTTTCTTAAAAATGAAGTAATCCACTATACATCCTATTAGTTGCTCACGTACAGACGTATTGGAGTGATTATTCGTAGCATAAAAGTTTTTAATATTGTTGCCCTTGGGTGATGACGCCAGGATATCATCAATATTCTGAGAATAATTTAGAAACTCTTTATGATCACAAATAAACCCACTTTATTATCTTATGGCACTTTCAGCAGAGACTACACTTTGATATGAGCAGATCGGCGAAAACTCTTTGGAAGCTTGTGTTGACGATTGCGATGCATTTTCAGTTTTCTTCACCCACTCTAACACTCGGTCATTAAATGAGGGTGTCGCTGAAATTGGTTCGCCGATAGAAACTATGGAGTAGCCCTAAAATTTCAGTATTGTATATAAATTTAACTGTAATCAATATTTTGAGGTTTTCCGACTTTTTCAACTGTCCACTCCGCCAGCTTTGCTCTGAATTTAATTTTTTCTGCGAAGAACTCGTCTGGTATCAACTTCCCAATGTCTTTTTCCGTCATGTATTTCAGGCATTCTGCATCGATTCTTTTATCTGCAGTAACTTTCAGTTTTGGTCGTAATTGGATAGCCAAATTTAAATAATCACCTGTAAAAAAATTATTTAACTGAGCCAAGTTCCACTTAATTAAAAATTGTGAAATATTTTCAGATATCGAATCCTCTTGATTAAAACAACCATAATCGTCAAATGTCGTAAAATTAAGCTGATCAGTATCATTTACACTGATCAAATCACCATTTTCATCAACACCTTCACTGTTCATCACGTTTAACTTTTCCATGAAGGAACAATCAATTTCACAGAAAAAACAATTACAAAATTACCAAAATTTCCCGTAATAAGCAAAACCACTTTTTATTCCAACCAACTCACTTGCACGGTAAAACCGAAATGACTGCAAAGATGCACATTTTACTACTTCACAGTACTTTTATTACAGTGTAGTTGAAGATATTGGGACGTAGTGTTTTTCATTGCACAATGTGTTTGAATCTATTGTGACTAATGTAATAGAATAACTTATTAAATCTAGTAAAACAGACCAGTACTTGATTCTATTTCAGTTGTAATAAATAATACTGAAGAACAGCTATTTTTATTACATTTGTAATAACTGAAAATTTTTACACCTTTTAGGTTCTTTTTTCTTCCATCTATTACTATTGTACAATTGAATTTATTGTACAATTTTTCTCAGTGTATTTCGTAAAATTTTTGTCAAAAGAAATTCTAATTTTTCCAAAAAATATCAAAGAATTCAGCATGAGTTACACTAACATAACCTCTTTGGAGCAAAACGAATGTAAACAGAAGCACGTTCTATTCAAATATTATAGGACTGCAGCAACAACTCTGTGAACATTTCATAAGATTATAGCGTCATCTTTAGAACGAACTTTGGTCGTATCTATCAATATATCACAAAAGCGCGGGAGTAAAATCTAAAAATTCCTACCCTTCCCATTT
This sequence comes from Dioctria rufipes, assembly GCA_963924295.1. Classification (NCBI taxonomy): domain Eukaryota; kingdom Metazoa; phylum Arthropoda; class Insecta; order Diptera; family Asilidae; genus Dioctria; species Dioctria rufipes. Next base: position 205,393,193 of record OZ002740.1, read on the forward strand.
CCTTATGAGAATGAATCATTTCCTACTCTGTTTCGTTGCATTAAATTTGGGCTTTCAAATTTAATTTTTTAACTTTGTTCGTAAACTCTTTAAAGGAAGATCCATTATTTTTTTGTTCTTCTTCCTTTCTTTTCCCAGCTGTGTACATTTAAACGAAAAACAGTTGGAAATCTATCTTGTTTGTTAAGCTCACTTTTGATTTCGAAAAATTGAAAAAAACAAAAGCACACAGGGAGCTAAGTCCGGCCCATAAGCGGGGTGATCCAGATGCTGGAGGCAGGAACAAACTAATAATAAACCACCCCCGAATATCGACAAAACAATAATCTTTATTTTGACTTTAGATTTGACTTTGCATGATTTGACACCAATTTCCTAAAATGTTTCACCCACTTAAACACAGCTCGTTTCTTCATAGCACATGTCTGATACACGGCACATAATATTTTATGAATAGTTTGCCCGTTCATTCCGTTACTGAAGATTGACGGTACTCTACGCTACGCGTGCCAATTTAAATACATCAGTAGTATGGCAGAAAAATAAAAGCCAGGGTAGGTACAGTTCGGCTTCTCAGCAAACCGCTGAAATCTTTTCAAAAATGTTTTTATTTTTTTTTCGGAACTTTATGACGTCTTCTTCCAGATTGACTTGCTAGGTAGTGCATATCTTGTAGAGCACTGACTCGACAGAACTGAATCTTTTTGTCCATAATGAATTGCACAATACATCTACCTGCAATCCTTACGAATACCCACCACAAACACACCTCTAGATACTCTATTCCAGAAACTTATCAACTTACCCTCGTTTCTATGACATTGACATAGATTTGTCATTCAGTCATTTTTCGTGCAACAGCGTTTAAATCTTTATATAATGTCGCACAGTGTAGAATCTCTTGTGGCTTCAGTGAAAACAATTCTCTTTCACGAAGTTCCACTTGGATTCGAGTTTCCACTCAAGATATATGGCTCTTGTGAGTTATAATGTGAAAGTGTTTGCCCCATCCGATCCCTTTCTCGACATAATTCCAGATTTCTTTGACTTTGGATTAATTCTCTCAACCAGCTGGATTACCTATTGCGAAGAAATTCTCTAAATTTCGTGTCAAGGTTCTGGTTTTGCTAGTGAGCTAGCAAATTAGGACCACTAGGATTACTAACAATACTTCGAAGTAGAGAATGCATATGCATGCTTAACAGATTTTAGTTTTACATGACATTTTGACCGTATCATACAACAAAACTTTTTTCCGTTACCTTTTGGAGTCTAGCAAATACGGGACATTCATTTTCTTTCGCAAGAATCAAAACTTTGTCTTTCTCTGTAGGAAGCTGAACTCAAAGGATCGTGAAACAAAAATTACTAATATCTTTTGGAGGAAGGAAAATAACAAACCAAAGAATCGTGCACGGGAAATTATCTGAGTTCGTTCGTGCGACGAACCTTCTTATCTTTAGCTACTTGTATGAAGATTTCAATTTCTCTTCTGGAAAACCAACAGAAAATTTAGGTTTAACTAGTAATCATATAATCAATTCTAATGCAATATTCTAATTTGTAAATTAAATCACATGGCGTGGTGATCACCGAACACTAGAGAGCTGCGGAACGGAACATATTTAAAATGTCAAAGTGACAGGATATTATGACACATGGTCTACAGAATACAGGATCTATGCACTAATTTTGGATATGGGCTATGTTGAGTATCAATTTGTGCCAAACTGTGGAGTTTTGTGATAAGAAAGTGCTCTTAAAAATAAATTTTTAAAATATTCTGAATTCGATAAGTGGTTTTAAATGAACTATTCCAGCTTTATTAAATGAATTTAAAGACAATGGTTATATGTGCAGTGCTGTCATGCAAAACCTATTATCAGCAAGAAAAGTGTAAAAATCATTAAATATATTTATTTCCCGAAAGAATGGTTTCTGTCAGCTTGTAGAAACAGGAAAATATTAAAAATTTAATTACCATGTCATAGTACGGCTACTTTTCACAGTTTACCCGAAAATTTTATTATATAAGTACCATATTATTAATGACTAACTAAACTAATAACTAACTTAATTATTACTACCGATTTTAATATTAAAGGCTTTGAAAAAATTATGAATAAAAATGAAGTAAAACTAGACCAAATGTTCAACAAGATTAGGAGTTAGCAGGATTTCGATTAGAGCCAATTACTTAGCAACTGATCATCTATGTTCTGCAAATTATTAACTAAATCGTTGAAAGTTTGCTGAGAATTAAAAATTTTGATTTACAAGAGTCAGTTCGAATCAAAATTTCAGATTGTTTTTATTAACAAATAACAGTCACCCAAGTCCCTGAGGTAAGCCTCTGAAAAGCTCCGGGGCTCCTGCAGTAACACCTAACCATAACCTCTGCGTGATCTGTTTTGCTTTTCTTTGTACCTGGAACATCTTACACTCTACAGTTCACAATATGGGTGCTCTTTTGAGTTAGTGATATTGAAGAATGTTAGGCAGGCCGCACATTGTACAATCACCGACTGTAGTCGGTGACTAAAAAGTCTGTTGACTTAACTCATTACACGCAACAACGTTGGGTACCGCAAACTGCTCCATGTGTTAGCAACTCAGAAATCAGAAGAGAGTTGACGACTGGCGACTGACTGAATCGAACCGACTGTCGTGCTCAGTCTGCATCAGCAACCTTAATATCAACGAGTTGATTGTTGTTGATTGCTGCCGCCATAAGTAAAGGTTTTTCTTTTGTTAAATCGTAATAAAGTTTGTCCTGACTTAAGTACATATTTCTATAAACATTTCAAAAAGGTATTTACATATAATATTTACAGGGTGAGATCTTACTGATGAAAATTTAAAGTGGAAATAAACCGGTTTATTTATGAATTTCCTCGAATCCGCAAGAAATTTAGGAATCTTACAGTTTCCATGACATTTTCAACTGGTAAGTATTTTTATTTTATTATATTTTTAAAATATTCATACCTAAGTTATTATGTTTATGCTCGGAAAGGATGGATGGATTTTTCCACATCCTTTTTCTTGAAATCCTTCTTGTTCTACGCCTTCAAATCAGCTACTAGTAAGTTACTACAGGGTTTATGTTTCATATTGCAATTTTTAAATCAGTTCCCTAGTATTCAACAACACTGTGAAATTTTAACGAAAATCAAAATACTAATCAAACTCATCGTCTTCGACTGGAGTACTAACCTGGCAGAAGCAGCGATTAAAAATCAATCAGTCGGTGACAAGTCAACAGACCAGTCACTAACTAGACAATGAATTGACTCGGCAGTGTGCGGTCTTCATTAGTGTAAGTGTTAAAATTTATGGCATGCGAGAGTTGCATCATCTGTTTTAAATCCTCTCCAAAAATTATTTTTTATTATTATTTTGTCACCTTCTATCCTCATGATTGGTAATTATGTATTTCTTAGAAAACTGAGTGAAGATTTCACTAAAGTAAAGCACCGTTTTCCTATAGAGCTCACAGATTTATACCACTTAGCAGAGTTTTTCGATGGCTTGACAGCAAATGTTTCACCAACGGGATAAAAATCTATTGTAGAAATACATGCCATATCTTTTCGTATCAAATTCAAATCCATATAAATGAGGGTGATTTGCTACAAAAGCAGAGAAAATCAAGTTTCATTTTCATTAAGGTATTCAGAATATCTAACCACTGAAAATATATCGGAAAGAACTTTCACCAGTGCTGTATGGTGTAGTGTTTAAACATTAAATTTAATTTAATTGATGTGCAATGTTTTTACAAAAATGTCCTTGAGGCCGAAATAGAAGAAGTTATTGCACCTACGGAGTAGTCTATGAGCACAACTATGAAACTTCGATGTCAGCTTCAATTAAACACGTAATTTAATTTCTTATATACGGGTGTCCCGTAAGTCGACGTCAAGCCGGAACCGGGTGATAGACCAAATCCTAACAGTTACCAGAAAAATATAAAAAAAAATCTGAGTTATGTATTTTTCAAATTATAGGCATTTCTTTTGCTTTCGAGAAAATGTACACCTTGTGATGGTTTTTTAGCTCCTGTTGCTACAAATATTTACTTTTTTTCAATTTTATTTTTCTTATGTAATCCCGAATTGTGCTTATGTAACCTGTTGCTTTAAGTTCTAAGCCAACTGCTTCAGCTTGGAAGAAAATGTCACAAAAATTCGTATAATATGAAAAATACGTAACTTAGATTTTTTTTTTATATTTTTCTGGTAACTGTTACGATTTGGTCTATCACCCTGTTCCGGCTTGACCTTGTCTTACGGGACACCATGTATATATATAATACATACATGCATTTCGACATATTATACTTCAGTTTGAAAGAACCGTTGTCATGCCAGCATCCACATGTATAATAACTACAAATTATAATTACAAATTTTCGTCTTTCTAATTGGAGTTCTCAAAAATGAAAAAGAATATTGAAGTTAATTTATATCTGGCTATCTGAGTTGCCCTTTTCATTCAAATTTCTTTAAGGTTATTGAAAAATAGGTTGCCCTTGGCCCCATGTCTTTTCCCAGGAAATGACAGAATTCGCAAGTATAGTGACTAGTGATGTGAAAATACAAGACCAAGACCAAGACTATAATGGGCTTGGTGTTGGTCTTGGTCTTGCAAACTTAGGCTTGGTTTTGCTCTTGGTAAGATTGGTATAATATTGGTCTTGGTCTTGGTCTTGGTCTTGCATAGTCAAGTCTTGGTGTTGGTCTTGGTCTTGATCTAGCTCTTGGTCTTGCAATTCAGTCTTGGTATTGTCTGTGATCTTGTAGTAGATTTTAGCTTTGGGCTGCACAGTCAACTTTTGGTTTTAGTTTTAATCTAGGATTTCGGTTTTTTGCGCAATTCTATAATTGATGTATCATGCCATAAATTTATAAATAGTTAAAAACTACCTTATCCCTGTCTAAATAAATCTTGTCTGTGCACGGGATGGGTTATTTGTGTCCTTTTAATCTTTATATAAATAAAATACAATAGTGCTATGACTTGTGATTGAACTATGAAAATGAAAGAGAAAGGAAGCAACAGAAACGACATTGTGTGAATCCAATATATTTATTACATTTCTTTTGCCCAGTTTTTCTCTCAAATTCCGGTAAAGTACGTACCGATCATAACTATGCTTCGCTATTGCACAAATTACCAGATTTTTATCTTGCATAATGTGGTCTTGCAAAATGAGTCTTGGTCTTGCATAATGTGGTCTTGGGCTTGGTCTTGTTAACGTACACATGGTCTTGGTGTTGGTCTTGTGAGCATGTTTACAATCTTGGTCTTGGTATCGGTCTTGCATATTCTGCAAGACCAAGACCAAGACTGCAAGACCAAGACCAATTTTGCTCATCACTAAGTGACTGGGGATGTTTTTTTTTCCTTCACATCGATATGACAATTGGAAATTTGTCAATCTCGCTACGGGTCCTGTTAATTAGATCCTTTGTTTTATTTATTTATATAAAGGCGTACCCCACCATTTACTCCCCTGTGCATTTAATATATTGGAAGAAACATTGTCCTATGAAAAAAACAAAAAAAAATTATTTTTAATTATTTAATATATTGAACTAAATTCTATGATCTAGTATTATATTTATATAATGTGTAAATAAATTACGTAGTATATTGAACAAATATAATAAGATAACTTAGCGCGCCAGCTACCCATGGTACAGTTATAACTGTTGGAATCATATAATAACGCGACGGTTATACGAGTCAATAAAGCTGATGGACAGTCCTGATTTTCCCTGTCAATTTTACTGACAAACAACGATTGACGTCCGATCAATTTCCTGGTCAGCTCATAATAAAAGGTCTTCAAGCGGTGCACGCATTCCTCTTTCAAATGCATATCTAACGATTTATTGCTTAATCCGTTATTTTTCACTACAAAATAAATAGTAAAATGTATGTTAAACGCTTTTCAGTCATTTCCGGCTCAAAAGAGAGGAGATTGGAAATATAAACCCAAATTTCCACTAGCATCTACCTTTTATTTTCAATTTCCGCTACCTTAATTTTACATTTGACAGATTATTGACTAGTCTTTACTGACTGGTCAGAAAGGTTGTCAGTACAGACTAGTTAGTAAAAAAGTGTAGTCAACAGGGCCTTACACTATCCTGTGTAAGTGTCAATCGCTGTCAGTGTCAGTTCTACTAACTCATGTACTCCCCGGATAAATGAAACCAAATTCAGTCAAGGAGGAAGAAGGGAATCAGAGTAGACGGATATCTAAAAAACTTTTTCTAATCAGCGCGTTCCACCAGAGCACATCTAATCTACCAGAAAACTTGCAAAATTTAATTTAGTTTGGTATATATTACGATTTTATAAAGAATAAATCTTTCGTAAGACAAAAACGAAAATGCTCGCTTTCAATAACATGATCCTTTAGTAGTTGATTAGTACATGTGCGCATGCCGTGAGTAGCATTCAATTCGTTGGTAAAATTCAAAAAGTTCCGCAACCAACTTCAGTATCAATTCTTCCAGAAGTTAAGCATACAAAATCGCAGGAATCATTACAATTCATCATTACTACTACAACAAGCTGCATGCCACGTGTAGTGCTGGAGCCCAGTACATATCAACTCTGGATGCGAGCATAATCAAATATGTAGCATCACATGTTTTAGACACGAACCTGCAGTGATAAGAAAAATATTATTGTTTAACACCTCCATCACCGAAATAACACATGAATTCTTAACTCATCAATAACCGGGTGCAATATTGTAAGTGAAACTCATCTGCGAAAACATTTAAGTATTGCCAAAATAAAATACTGTCTAAAAAGTTTTAAGGTTTCTAGATTGCCAATAAAAGCGCTAGCAGATTCTTCGTGAATAATTACTTTCAATGCAGTACCCGTGCGCAGCAAATTCGCAATCACTGGTTAACTGATCTTCTCAAAATTGCAAATTTATTAAAGCAGTAACATACTAGTATAACGAAAAACAAAAGTATTCACATCACTTATTGAACAATGTCGAGCCTCATTGCCTCATTTGATAATGGATAGATTATAAAACTATGTACGTAGATGTATTGCGTCAAAGACTTTCCAGGATTTATAATTTTCTGGCATTGCCAACAAATTCCTTATACTTTTGTAATAATTGGTTCGTTTCCCTCGACATTCATTTTTATTTTAGTCAAAAATAATAAGGCAACTTGAAAATGGTGAATTCACAGAAAAAGTGTCTTATATTTGTAGCACTTGAATGTTAATTGAAAAATTGAGCATGGGATTTTATGACTGTAAGATTTGCCGGCACCAAAACATTGTCATTGTCTGCCTGGTGTAATTAAAAATTAAAATATTCGGCGCCAGACCTTTTCCAGATCCTTGAGGTATCCTAAATACTTGCATGAGTAGTTAGAGATCTGTACATGTAAGTACATAGGAAAATAAGGAAGGATACTTTCCAGTTCTGCACAGATTATTCATTCGAAAAAGTGCTGTGATCTGTGACTGAAGTAGTTTATTTCAAAATTATTAAAAAGATAAATACAAATAATAAATAATATTAAAATAAAATAGCTTAGGTAGGATGTAGCTTAGGTAGGTAAGTAGCTCAGATAGGTAGGTAGCTTAGGCACGTAGGTAGCTTAAAGTTAAAATGTTCAAAGTTGGTGTGTTTGATTTAAAGAAAAAGAGTTAAATATTAAAAATAATAGGGAGAAGGAAAAGAAAAAGTGTGAGTTATCTACTCACTGAGTGAAATGTGGTAGAACTAATGATTAGTGTAAGTGTATGATTAATTAAAAATAAATTAAGTTGCTGCTAGGATGTATTTAGTTATAGTTATAGTATAGATGTGTTTCGTTTTGTGTGTCAAGACAGCAGAGATTGGCTTTCCTCTCCACTGCCTTTAAATGGATCTCCTCCTTGTATCATGATGGGATCATGTAAATCGCGGATGGCTCTCATCCCCGTGTTTAGGGAGGCGGTTTTCCTCCCACCGATACGATGATTTCATTCTTTCAGTTTTGTAATTGGCTTGTAGCTCTCCCTTGACAGTGCGACTCGCGAAACGAGTACTCTCCTAGATAGTTATAAAGTAGATAATGGCACAAGAACTAGATGTCGCATACAGTACCAAAAAAGTATACAAAATTTATATGGCGGGGTGGTCCATTCCGGAATGGACCACAAGATTTAAAATGATGTATGCGTCGAGTGATTCATATTTTTTCGTATCTGAAGTATGGAAGAAGTCGGTTAAATGTATACAAAACTGCTATTATAAAAATATTTGCTTTTGGCATGCTCTACAATATGTTATGGTCCATTCCAGAATACACTACCCATTTCACAATCTGTATACTCTGTTTTAGTATGCCATGCGACATCTAGTTCTTGTGCCATCTATGATAATACGTAGTAGAATTTGCAGGTTGTGTAGAACAGTAATAAAATAATAGAAACTTACCTATTGTTTTGATAGTTATAGGTACGGCAGTCCACCACACGTGTATGCAGCTCAGGGACCATTGACCTGAAAGCTTTTTATAATATACCCACTTGTATTGTGAGCGAAAATAAAAAAAAAATAAAATAAAGTGTAACTGTATCGCATTGTCTTAATATTTTTTTATTCCAATGTTTCTTTTTGTTCGGAAAGCAATTGTTATTTAGTTTCCGTTTCGTTTTTGTTGTTTTCCGTTTTGATATATTACACTTTAATTCGCCCATCGATCTTTATATTTCGGGCTGAAGAAACGGCGGAATAGTGCATGAAGATTTATCTTCCTGCTTGTGGGTCTTTCTATTGAATTTAGCAGTTGTTAAGCTGTATTCAAAATCAAGGTAATCATAATCCCACAGACACTAGTTGCAGGTTTAAATACCCCTTCTCTAATTGTAAGCTTTTCACAATTTTGGTCCACGAACAGGTTCCTCCTGGCTTACTTTTAGTAGGAGTTACAAACGTGGTGTCGTTTAATTGTTGATTATATTTCATCAACGATTCCATCTGCCAATTAGAGGTTAAATAACAGGTCTTCGTCCTTCGCTCATATCCTTAATTAGTACTATAAAATTTTGAAGTTCTGCAGTTTTTTGTGTTGTGAAGATGTTCCCTTATAGCAATTAGTTCTTTTGTCTGAACGGAGACTTCTCTTCATTTAGGGTTGACTCTTTTGACAATGCACAATAGAAGTTGTTGCCAACTTTTTAATTCATGAATAATGTCTTGCATCGAATATTGCGGAGATACATATGTATATGACCGCCTGGTTGTTTATTTAGCTGGCTAAAATAGTGAGCAATCGTTGAATCGCTAATTGTCCAATTACCGCTTGAAAGTGCCATTGTCATGCCAGGTAATGCCCAATTGAAAATATATTTGAACGAGAATTTTTTTTTAATACCTGTTTTAAATTAAGAAAATTGACTAATTTACAAACTATCTATTTATTTAATTAATTAAAATGTTATTCGAATATGCGATCAATATTTTTTGGTTCATATTATTTGGATGAAACGTCCCCGAACACACAAAATAGGTATTGTGTAAAAAAATATTATAACGTTGTTATATTTTCTGAATGATATCTTGTCAAGAGGATAGTCGAGCAGACTTACGTTAGATAAATAAACAGCACAGAATTTCTCGTTAATGCTGCAAAAAAGGATGCTGTAGGAGAAACTTGAGATATGATGCCCCTACTAGGATGCTAATTTCGATTTAAGGAGGAAATTTCATATTGATTTTGTACCTTGTTCTAGTTCTCTCCAGGATGAATTGCTGGTGTTATTTTCTTCTTGCCTGTAGAAATAATGGCTTCGGTAGCACTCACATACAAACATATATAGGGTATTGTCTATTTGACAGAGTTGTCTTGACAGTTTTGAGTTGAAAAATAATCTGATCACATGAGGCTAGGTAACTAAGCATACTTTTAATATTTTCAGTATATACATGCTAGCATCAATCTTAATATTTGTTCTACGAAAGAAAAAAAAATCGTCGTACAAAATGGGTGCAATGAGTTTTTGGTATGTCGAATGTATATCCTATTCTCGTCATATCATACCTGACTACATGTGTATACCTTGTACGCATTTATAATTAAGTAGACATAAATTGTATATTTCTGACAAGGACAATCGCATTGCTGGTGGTGGAGTTGATTGATTATCAGGAGTCATAGTATTGAAGACTTCATTTGAGTTGAAAAGAACTTCTGAAGGGGTCGAGCCCAGTCGAATAACCATGATTATAGGAAAGTACCCATAACAGGGTAATATTATTTCAGGACGGAAATAACCTCCAACGTGTGGAAAGTTCTTTGTTATATATCTCAGAAACAAATTGCGTTTATGTGGAGAATCGAATTAGATCCAATCGAGACGGAGATTTTCAGTAAATTCTTAAATATTTGCGGATGACATAACCTATTAAAATTTACATGGACGTATGATGGAAAGACAAAATCTGGCAAAATTTTATAGTCAAATCTTCGTAACTGAACGGAACAATTCTGCTCATGCATCCGCTGGAGCAAAATAGGCTGGAGCGAAACGAATCAAAACGGCGGAGTTTTGCTTGGTACTGTAAAATCTGCTGTTGAGGAAATAAAAAAAGCAGGAATTATACGAATAGCAAATGTTTACATGGACGTATGATGGAAAGACAAAATCTGGCAAAATTTTATAGTCAAATCTTCGTAACTGAACGGAACAATTCTGCTCATGCATCCGCTGGAGCAAAATAGGCTGGAGCGAAACGAATCAAAACGGCGGAGTTTTGTTTCGTACTTTAGGATTATTTCGAAAATATTCAATGTAAATTTCTAGTGCCCCAAATTTCAAGAAGGGCTTCAAACTTTTGACGAAAAACAAAAGCAAACCTACTTAGTAGTAAAGGATATCCAAAATGCTACAACTTTACACAACGAGTTCCAGAGATATGTTGCCGTATATCTTAGTCTGATTTTTGCAGTATGACTTTTAACATTCAAAGTTGAATGCATAGCTCAACGTTGCCTAGTGATTTGATGAAGGACTGTCATAATCACGATCTATAGAATACATTGAATAAATTACTAATAATTAAGCGGAGTATCGTGTGAATATAGTGCTTGTGAGTAACCCGTTCCCACTTGGTATATGTTTCCTTCTTATTATGTATATGAGAAATACAAAATCTTCAAGATCTTTGAACCAAGATATTTCCTACTTTTATGCATTGCCATTGTGTTCCTTGGTAAAAAAACACCCCAACTTGATGTGTCCTATTTTGGCATTAACTGAAAGTGACAGTTCCGCTGATTATATTCGTTTCGCGCCGTTAATATTTTCACGAGTATTTTTTAGTGTATTTTCTTAATTTTTTCATAGGTAAGTGATGAGTAATTTGAGTTATTTTTATATGTATAGTTTTTTGTGCTTTCATTTAGTGTAAATGAGATACTTAGTTCTTTATAATTATTTTGTACACACCACTTAACCTGTACAAGGTAAGGTGAGTACCTTTGCTTTTTTGTGTGATAAGATGTCTTTCAGGTAGGCATATCTTTATTGCATTGAAATTACGCTCTGGGCAGCTGTCAAAATGTGAAAATTATGCCATTTTCACCTAAGAAACTTGATGGGAGGTTAATTTTCAGTAGAAATTTTGTTCTATTGTTAGTATTTAGTAGATTGACTAAAATTCCAAGTGTTGATGAATTGGAATTTAACTTAATTTTCCTACCCATAGTGTTGTAGTTGTATTCATTGATGTATTTCTGTATACCATGCATGGGTTGTAATTCGATTATTATATCGAAAATTCAATGTATATTTCAATATATGTCTTTTAGTAATTCATTTCTTATTTTATCTATTTCAGAAATTCAGTGATGCAGCGCGGGAGCTGGTAGTCAACGAGGGTTATCTGCTTGAACTTCTGAGTTAAGATAATTATTAAACGGTCGAATTTTTGCTATTTCTTCCTCTTTCTTAGTTTTTGACCTCTTCATCGCTGAAAAATTTCCGCGGATTTTTAAGGAAATTGATTTTCATAACAGCGTGTAGTTAATATTTCTGTATTAGTATCCATATAATCTCTATAATTTTATAATGTTGACTAATATATAGAAGAGGGACAAATATGGGATACCTGTTATAGTTTTAATGATAAAAGACCCCAAAATAGACATATCCAAAAAGATACTGGTATAAAATTAGGAAATTTTGTTTACGTATCAGTGATATTAACTTAAATAACGTATATTATACACGCTCAATATTTATTTATTTTAACAAAATATATCAAAATTAGAAATTTCCAAATTAGGTAGTAATATGAGACTGTATTATAATTTCAAAAACAAATGCAAAATTGCGGCAGAAAATGTGCAGTATCAGTATCGATAATACTATACAACATTTTGAATATACTGTACAACTCTATTATAGGCCTAGAAAAGTCATCATCATCATCTAGAATACCGTTTTAATAGTTGGTAAAAATATTAGATAGTCTGATATTATTACCAACCAAGTGTCTCATATTGCAATCAAATAGTTGCTTCAGTAAAATTAGTAATTTAGTGAAAAGAAACTCAAGCTTTTTTGTAATATTTAATTATTTTCTAAAACTAAAGTAAATATAATGTAACTTACCGTATTCTTGTTCGAAACTAGGAAAATATACAGATTGAAACTAGAAAGAAAAATATGTGAAAGAAAACTTTTCACTTATGCCCTAAATGTAAACATTCAGCACCCATCAAGACTAATAACAGCAATGTTAGCCTAGCTAAGCTTTAGATAACTGTAGCGTAGGGAGACCAAAGCTGGGGTGTCTCAAATTGCTACCATATCTCATATTTCTAACCCCTTATCTATTAATTAAAGTAATTTAAATAGAACCTTGAGACGATATATTTCGCCATCAGCATAAATACATATCGGCAATTAACATAGTAAAAGCAACTACAAATTTAACCAGGAATGTAAAGAGCTACATAGGTGGTAATATTGGCCACTTTGATCCACGATGAATGGATGGATGCAAGCATATGTAACCACGTTTATTATTTTTCGTCTCACTAGACTCTATTCTGGTTAGTTATTTTTTTAGTTTCATTTTGTCTTATCATTGTAAGACGATGAAAGAGCATATTTGGAATTAATCAGTGGCACTCTATAGGCACACATAGAAAGAAAATCATTCGAATCTACTTCGAAATCTATTCTACACTATAGTGAAAAGTCATATGAGAAGACACATAATCATTTCATATGAATTGTGTAAGTAAGTACCTACGTCAGTATATACATACATGTGTTTGGAATTATGAATTCCATACATATTTTCAAGGTAAATATAAGTTAATTTTTGTAAGCGGATTTTTATTAAAAAAAAACTTTTACTTTTCCAAACCTCTATTCCACGATAAAATTATAAAACTAATTTTAACTTAACTATCTTACTTCTATCGGGGCTATCGCGTGGAGGAAAATGTACAGCGTCCGCTAAGTTAGTTGTGAAATATGAAATAAATAATATCAAGGTCTAATGGATGTACCTGTTAAGTCCCAAATGTGGTCTTTATCATAAAATGAGATAGTACCGGTTTAATAAATGTCGAGATATCAGATTAATTCAATATGTTGCAATTAATCGAAAAAAAATTCTTAGCCTAGGCGATTCAAGTATTTAAACTGCAAACTTTACCAAAGCTAATATTTTTCTTAATAACATTTTAATTTCAGTTTACTTTAATTCAAAATTTTTTACTCGAAATCAATTTTTTCTCTAAAAAAATAATTTTTATTAAAAAAAAAATAATTATATTTATAGTAGCTATTTTGTTCTATTTCGAGGGCCTCCACTGGCGTTTAGCTCATTTCCCTGCCAATTCAACGTAGGTAGAAATAATGAATAACTGAGGAAGTAGTACAATGACAGTAAAGACATAGTGAAAATCAGTGAATCTGCTCATATTGGAAATAACGGAGTTCAAATGCTCCCAGATTGGATACTAAAAAATAATGAGAAAAGTTATTAAAATAAATTTTAGCCAAAAAAGGTTAGTAAGAAGCAGGTCAGTGCCCCCCGTACGTTTTGGTTAAGCAAGACGGAATATTTGATTCATTACTACCGATCTGTCTTGATGACCGCTCAAAATGCATGTGATGTCATGCTTCTAGCAGCTCGCTATTTATAGCTGCGAAAAGCATTGCGTAAATGGGAGCTTCACGACTGTTGATGGATTTATCTTTGAAGCCAGGCGCAGCATATGGTTGACCGGACCGCTCTTGTCAAACTTACAGCTGTTCTGTCAACGAAGACTTTTGTTTGATGTAGTTACTGTCAATAAACTTGTATGGACTTGATGTAATAGTAAGTCTTATTTTGTCATTTATTATTGTTATTTGAATTAATTAATATTTTGTATATTTTGCTTTTTCTTCAGTAGATAAATTAATAATTTTACAACTACGTTGGATTATCAATGTATGAGTAGTAAGTATTGGCTTTGGTTAGGGTCTCAGATCATGAAATGTTCTGAGACCTTATCATTTGATTATCTATCATTGATGCCCTTTTTTATTTTTAGCTAATAATATTTTCAACGTCGCGGGAGCATTATGTGTATTTTGGGATAACTTATTTGGATCAAAATCCGTTCTGATGTGATAATTTTAATACTAAAAGGTGTTCCGCGACAAAACAGTATCCGAGTCATGAGAAAAACCTGCGATATGTTTGATGTGTTAACTTAAAAAAATGCGCTGGGTTTAGTTTTTCTACAAGTTGACGAAAATTGATTTCAGCGCATGTTATGAAATTTATTTGAAAATTTTGTGCGCTCCATTCATGATATATTATTCTGGCACAACAATTGTATCCCCCTCCAAGTACCTACTCCACCACTGTTTAATACGCCTGATGCCGATAAGATTTTCTTGCTTTATAAGCCCCTCAGAAGTTCATCGAGCAACGGGCGCTTGCTGATCTCCAAATTTCCAAAATTTTGTCCGTGCATCAAAGTTCCCTATAAAGAAGTTAAGAAGCAGCTGAACAAAATTGGACATTTTTCTGCAATCTTTCGTAGTTGTTGTATCAACGGGTAAAAACAACTTGGCTATGAATTATTGTAGTACGACTGAGACAATGAGTTAAACACAAAAATTGAGAGAACAAAGGATTACCCGAATGTTACAATCTTCTTGAATATCTTCAAAACCCTTGCAAACTAATCATAATAATGAATTTTTCTTACATAGGTTCAGACTGAATTTGTTGTAAACATTTTAATTAATGAATAATGTCTTTCATCGAATATTGCTGAGATACATATGTATATGACCGCCTGGTTGTTTATTTTGTAACGGACGGTGTCGTTCCATGTAAACCTGAAAATATTATCACTTAAAACATAACGAGAGTAGAGTATTTTATAAATGTGATAAGATTTGCGTAGAAAGGAAGCAGAATAAATAGTTGTCTAGCACGGTCCATATACGCAGGGAGATCGAAGAAGCGCTGAAATTTAACACTCCTTGAGATCCCCATGCTCACATAGGCTCATGCTCACATTAGATGCGATAGAAGAAGCATATTTTGTAGAAAGCTAGAAATAAACACATAAAAACATAAACATATTTTGCAGTAACATAGAAATAAACACATGCACATATTTCGCAGTAACCTAGAAATAAACACATGAACATATTTCGCAGTAACCTAGAAATGAACAAAATTGAACATTAATAGAAAGAAATTGGTGATCTCGAATTAGCTACACTTAAAGATTGTATAGTCTTAGACTGTAAATGTACCTGATGGTTATAATTAAATCAGCCTAGACTAGTGATTATACATTAATCCCAAGCATGAATTGTGCGACATGTAATGCTTGCCTAGCTTCGAAGGGTAAGATTCATTGAATTTAAACATGGGTTTATAAGCTATACCACATACGGTATGTAGCACTGTGTTATCGCACAAATGGGGGGCTTCGCTCACGCCATATCAAATGTACACAGCCTTGAACAAATTTTTAACTATAAACAAATTATTAAAACACTTTCCCGAATTAAATAGATTGCGTACTGTCAATAAGAAATTGTCAGGAGAAATGTCAACCGAACCTGTAAAAGGGCTGAGGTTATTTGTAATAGATTTAAGGCCAGAATGTCAAAGTGTTGTGAAGTTTGAGGTAATTGAATAAATGGTTAGGTATGGCAGTTAGCGTTAGCAGCGCGTCGTATGAATAAAAATTGTGTCGCTTCAGAATGGAATTGTTAGAATTTTAATATAATATAGTTTACGTTGTAAAGCTTAGCATAGATTAACATGTGCATTTTGTGAAGGAGTAGCAAGTAAGAAATAAGTTGTGTGGGCCGCTAGTAGGTAGTCAGTGTGGAGGCCAGTGGGTTCGCGGCTTAGGTTGATGTGCAGTGGAGTGAAACCGCGTGGTAAAGTTCGACTTTAAGTTCGAAAAGGAAACAGCGAGATTTCCGGAAGACATTTGGTTCTTTTTGAACAAGTAGCCGAGATAGAAGGCAGGTGGATGTTCGTTTGTAAAAATTAAAAAAAAGCAAGTAGTATTCGAGTGGAAGAAGACTCATTGAGCAAATTATAAAGTTGGTTTGCGATTACGGGTTTAGTGAGGTAAACTTTGAGAAAGGATTGAATCTTAAAAAGAGCTACGAATCGTTAAATAAAGTAAAATCAAGGAGAAAATCAGAAGAGAAGACGGAAAGCTGTGAAAAATAACAGTGAAAAAGTAATTATAGCGCACTCAGTATTGTTTTATCAAACTAAATATATTTTGGTTCAACCAACCAGTTACTTGGTAGGTCCATGGTATTGGTGGAGAAACGGAGATCCAACCTGGTGACTTTCTGAGCTGATTAATTTTCGAACGAGCCGAAGGCTCAAATTGGTCCAGAAGGATAAGAGGCGCGTATATAGAAGAAAGGAGACATTAAAAAACAAAACAGACAAAACGTGAAATAGCTACATCTACATTGCTGCTGGTCGCCACACAATTTAAAAGGAAACAAAGATCTTTGTAAGAGTGGAACTTAGAGTTAAGTGTGTTGCGAGGTTTGTAAGTTAGTTTTTATTGGCCATTAGGTAGTTATAAGAAATAACTAAATTTGCATCACTATATTGAACTCCTTATTGCATAAATATATATACATTTAGTTGAATAAAATAAGTGAATTTACAGAAGACTGGGGGATTTCAATTCAAGTCTTGTCCTACAGAAAAAATCAAAGAATCAAATGCTATAATTTTGGGGGCTCAACCTGGATCTTTTTTTCTGATGGTCAAGCAGAGCTTGAATTGGGATTTGCCGGTCGAATTTTTAGAACTCAGTAGGCTAGATTTGAAACCTGTAATAATTTGGAAAAGTGTGTGAAAGTTTCATAACCAAAAAAGTTTAGTAAGTGGTTATGGATGTGGTGGTGGAAGCAATCCTTTGAAACGGTATCGTGTATGCCAGTACGTCAATGCATAAGATTCATGAAAAGATTCACTTTGTTTTAGTGAAAGATTTCTCCTGGTTTTTTTGTTTTTAAAAAAAAAGATAGAAGGTATTAACCTAGAAAACCTATTTGCCAGGGTAGCATCTGCATATGAGATCTTTTGTGAGTAGGCGCACTGCGAGTGATAGGAAGTTATTGCATAGACATTAATCAGGCGTCCATTATTAGTTGTAAACGAAGTGGATGTAGTTATACTGGGGTACAGGCAGTGTACCTTGAGTAACTACATATATACCCTCTGGGCGTGAAACCGCTATAAATGAATTAGATGCGTAAGCCATTCTTTTATCCCTTGCTTTCTGTATATAAATATTACCTTTACGAACTTACTTGCATTTATTAATAGTTTCAGTGTAGTGTTTAGTATTGGTGATGCATTCTAGCGTATAAAACTTCTAATTGCCAAAAATTTCTACCGATATATCAGGGTAGGTAATGCCCGGGGTGAGCCATTGAGACTATATTTAAAGTGTGGTTATCTAACGTTAGTACGGTCACTTCTGACACCGAGGCAGCTACCATATAAAGTCATCGGCGTTAAGTGAGAATGAAAAACCTCTCGCGTTAGCCGTAGGTATTCAGAGGTCTGACTGCCTACTTTTCTTTTTATGCGTGTTCATTGAAGTAAATTAGGCGCTATATATGTAGTATATCCAGGGTGAGCTGTCATTAATAAATGGGAACTGGGCATGAACTTACTTCAATATGAAATTAGTTGGCGGGACAAGCAGATCGTGGTAACTTAAGTCGAATGTTAAACTCGAGTTCAGTTTTCGTTTACCGTAGACTGAAACACATATGTAACCCTTATTATTGTTGAATTGGAATCCTAAATGAATTGTCACCGAGCTTTCATTTGTTTGATCATGAAGTAACACAAATACTATAAGATTACTTTATGAATTTACCCTTCACATGCCCTAGGTATTAGGAGCTCTTTTAAGTAATTGTGGAAGTATCGTAAACGACATTATAGCGCGTTTGGCTGAGTCGAGATCACGTGCAGGTGCAGAAGCTACCCAAGCGGTGTTATTGTAAGTGAGAAGAGTTATCGCGTAGACCACAAATTGATGTTATTTTGTTTTCTGATGAGGCCATATTGTCAAGATTATAATGAAGTGAACCAAGTGACGTACGGTAGTATTTTGATGCGTGCGCTATTCTTATTGCGTTCCGTATTTAGTATATATAGATTAGTTAGGTGTAAATTGCATAGATTCTGAGAATATTTCACCGCATATGGTATTAGGAGCGGCATTAAATTTTCCCCAAAAATAAAATTATTTAACTATGGTAAGAGAAGTGGTATAACGTGATAAAACATTAGGCTAAAAGTCAGTGTTGTTGTACTGGAGAGTAAGGTATACTTCTGCCTCCATTAAGCGAATCGATGGGCATCTGTATTCAAGCTCATTTGAATTTCGTAGTCTAACAAATTGAAATGCGGAAGCTCATAAAGTTTGCCAATGCATGCACATGCTCTTAATGGCGTTGCGAACAGGATAAAATTAGCAGGATTCATACAATTAAGCTTCAAACAAAGCGGGTATAAAAGAGAAACAAGTACGCATTACATCTGTTCATGGTCGGTGTAAGTTCACAAGTATAGCAGCAGCCAACAATATTCGGAACGCAGTCTAATTATGGCAGTATATGTATATATATATATGAGAGAGTCAGTCGTGTAAATATGGAATTCGTGAGCGCTTAAAGAATTACGATTATTTTATTTTATGCATTCACAATTACAATCTACATCTGCATAAGATAAAAAAGGGGGGTAAGGAAATAACGATAAAGATATTATAATAGAGATCCAAAGGCAGTTGCGCACGAGTGACGTAAGTGCGTGGAAAGAAAACTACAGAGCAAAGTTACCTGAGCGATCAACAGCGCCTGATTTAGCAGTCGGAGTCGTTTAGTGATAAAGCCGTTCACCAGCCCTTAGTTACAGTACAACTCAAGATGTCCTTCGGCGAGATTGCCAAATTTTTTGCGGATCGCGAGATTGCATATGAGATGCGATGTAGAGGGGTCAGACTCTTGGACTATACCCGAAAGGGAAAAATCGATTGGTGGCGGAAACAATTAACAAAAGAGTCAAAGGAGGGTACGGAAGCGCTTCAGATTAAATCATACTTATCCTGCGAGGAAGATCTGAAGGAAGCTGATAGTTGGTATGCCGTATTAAGCACAGAAACTGAAACCGATGACAATGTGATGCTGGAAAGACTGATGGTACGAGTGCAGTACCTCGAAATTCGAGTAAATAGGGTGGATGTAGGTGAGGATGAAGAGTCTAAAGCAATGTAGGATATTTTGTTGGCCAGTATTTCGGTACTTAAAGGAAAAATTGAGAAAGCAGAGTACGAGATATGGAAAGGAGAAAATCTAAGGAATAAAAAAACAAGGAGTAGTGTAAACTTCAACGACTCTATGGGTAGTGTGGAAGGCGAGACCAGTCGACAAGAAGATGGAGGTGAAGAAGGAGGTGCCAGAGCACGCTCAAGCTTAAATAGATCGAATTTTGTCACAAGAATAAGCTCGTTGGGTCTGGAAGATAGCGAGGACGAGATGAGCGCTTCATTGTTAGTTCCTAGCTCAATGCAACGTAGTAGCCAAGCGAGTCCAAAACTGTACAAATGGCCTATTAAATTTTCGGGGGACAGTCCGAGATAGTCTGCGTCTGAATTTTTGCAGCGCGTTGCCGATTTTGCCAGATCTAGAAGAGTATCAGTTGTAGAAGTCTTGGAGTCACTAGCTGATGTATTGGAGGGGTCCGCATTGAGGTGGTACCGAAGAAGACGCGAACATCTAACGAATTACAAAATATTTATAAAAAAATTCCTGGTGGAATTTGAACCTTTGAACAGTGTGGAAAAGCTACTAAGGCACATAAAAGAGAGGAAGCAAAGGGAGAATGAAAGTATTGTGCAATATATTTCGGTGATCGAAGATTTATTTATGCGTTTGCCTCATCCGCCCAATGAAGAAGAAAGAGTAAGAACAATTAGGCGAAATCTTCTACCCCCGTACGTGCGTGCTTTAGCGCTCATTGAATTTAAATCTGTAGAGGAACTGGAGAAGTCTTGCCGAAAAGTTGAAGAGGGTGAAGCTCAGGCAAAGGAAAATGTAAGCTCTTTTCAAGCCAAGCCTGTGAATGCTAATCTTTACGGTCGTGATAATTGGAGACCTCGTATGTATGAAGGGCCTAATAGGATGCAGAAGTTTAGTGCGGATAGTTATAATAGGAATTATAGAGGCATAACTATCACTCTAATGAGTTTCAGCGGCAGCAAACGAGCAACAGACTGGAGTACAACGATCCTACTTATAGAAACATTGGAAACCATCCGCGGAGAAACGTCGTCAGTAATAAAAACAATGTCCCTAATAATACTTGCGAGTGGCATGACAGGAATCAGGGTAATGAGTACCGCTCGAGGAACGCAAATGTGAGTAATCGAAGGCAAGTAAATGTGATAGCAACGAAAGCAAACCAGAGCATACATAACGCTGAGAGAATGGAAAACATCAACGAAGCTGGGATGCAGAGGACGGGACCAGCTTTAGAAATAAGCCGTCTTCAGTCCACAAACTAAGAGTGAGCAATAAATGTTCAATCAATCCCAATGACGAACGTCCACACATTTTATTAAGTATATTGGGGGCAGAAGTTGTAGCTTTATTAGATAGTGGAGCATCCATAAGCATTGTTGGAAAGCAAGGAATAGAATTATTAGAGAGTCTTAATCTCCAAGCAGTTAAGGAAGAATGCCAACCAATTTTTACGGCTGATTCGACTAGTCATAACGTATCAAAGGTATTTTATATTCCGGTGAAGTTCAAAGGGGTAATAAAAATTCTGAAAATAATGGCTATCGCGTCCATAAACAAGGGCATCATCTTAGGAGTAGATTTTTGGAAAAGCTTTCGAGTCTCTGTACAGCACCGTCTTGGCAAATGGGAAGTTAATGAAGTTGTGATTCAGGAAGATTGTGGTTTAAAGAGCGCTGCTACTTTATCGGAAGGGCAAGCATTGAAGCTGTGTTCAAGCATGGATCGTTTCAGGTATTTGAGAGATGGAAAGCTAGGTAGAACTCACCTACTGAAGCACAACATAGACACGGAGGATGCTGATCCGATTGTGCAAAGGGGCTACCAGGTATCCCCAGCCATACAAGAAAGGTATGTCAGAGAGATACGACGGATGTTGAATCTGGGGGTAATAGAACCATCGTTCAGTCCATGGTGCTCATCGGTGGTGCTAGTTAAAAAAGCAAACGGGGCCGATAGATTATGTGTAGACAGTCGCAAACTTAATAAAGTTACTAAACGATCAGCATACCCCCTTCCTCGCATCCAAGGTGTTTTGGCCAGACTTAATAGAACGCGCTATTTATCGACGATTGATCTCAAAGATGCCTTCTGGCAGATACCCTTGACTGAAGAGTCTAAGGAGAAGACCGCGTTCTGCGTACCCGGTGTGGGTCAATATCAGTTTAAAGTAATGCCTTTCGGTTTATGTAACAGTGCGGCAAGCTTGCAGCAGCTAATGGATAGGCTATTTGGTTACTCGGTGGCAGTGTTCCCGTACTTAGATGATATTATAGTTGCTACAGAAACATTTGAGGAACATGTGAAAGTGCTTGATTGGGTTGCGAATAGATTAGAAGAGGCCAAGTTGTCGGTCAATTTCGAAAAATGTCAATTCGCTAGGACAGCATTAAAGTATTTGGGATTTATAGTAAATAGCAAGGGCTTGAGAACGGATCCGGCGAAGGTCGAGGTAATGTTAAATTTCCCTAAGCCGAAGAATTTCACGGAAATGAAAAGGTTCGGCAATTGTGGCTCCCTTGCACGACCTTACCAAAGGAAAGCTTAGGCGAAAAGTTCTAACGTGGACAACTGAAGCAGAAGAGGCGTTTGTGAATTTAAAATCAAAGTTGGTAGAATCCCCGGTACTGTCTAATCCTGACTTCAGGAAGCCTTTCGTAGTGCAGTGCGATGCATCTAATCATGCAATTGGAGCGGTGTTAATTCAGAAATCCGAAGAAGGCGAAGAACAACCGATAGCTTATGCAAGCCGCAAACTCAGAGGCGCAGAGCTCAACTACACCAGTACCGAGAAAGAGTGTTTAAGTATCGTATTCGCTGTAGAGAAATTTCGTGGTTATTTGGAAGGCTGCAGATTCTCGGTAGTAACCGATCATTCCGCGTTGACTTAGTTATTCAGGCAACAAGACTTAGCTGGAAGGTTGGCAAGATGGGTGATGAAACTACAGTCCTTTGATTTTGAAGTAAATTTCGTGAGGGGGAAAGAAAACGTAGTGTTAGACGCACTGTCAAGAATTCTTGCGATAGAGCTATTGGATTGTATCCCAGCAGTAAGCGATAAGTGGTATCATGAAATGGTGGAGCTAGTACGGAGCAATTCGTGGAAATTGGTGGAAGAGGAATTATTCATTAAAGATGTCAAAGCAAGTTTCACCGAGATCCAGTGGAAGAGAGTCGTACCGGAGTGTTCTCGACTTGCAGTTTTAAGTGAGTGTCACGACGCTCCGCGATCCGGTCGCTTAGGGATACATAAAACGAAACAGAGAGTGTTAGCTCGGTATTATTGGCCTGGAGTTTCTAAAGATGTGGTGAGATACGTGCAGTCGTGTGAAGTTTGTCTAGCTTCAAAGAGTCCAAATCATAAGCCCTTTGGTTTAATGGGAAAATTCCGCAGTGCTGTGAGACCTTGGCAAATGATTGCCTTAGATTTGATGGGGCCATTCCCTACATCAACGAAAGGAAACACCCACCTTCTGGTGATATGTGACTGGTTCACAAAATACGTGTGCATACTCCCCTTACGAGTCGCCACAGCAAAGAACGTAACACAGATTTAGGAAGAAAGGGTTTTCCTTGAATATGGTGTACCGGAAGTAATAATCACGGATAATGGCAAACAGTTCGACTGCAATATATTTAGGAATTTATTAAAGAATACGACAATCAGTAAGTTTTGGCTGAATTGCAGATACCATCCTCAGAGCAATTTCACAGAACGTTGGAACAAGGTCATTGGCGCAGCATTGAGATCTTACATTAGAGATAACCATAAGGTATGGGACCAACAAGTAGCAAGAATAAGCATCGCACTAAAAACTGCTGTAAATGAGGTTACAGGGTACAGCCCATTCTATCTGAATTATGGTAGAGAGTATTTAGGATTTGGATCCGATCATAAATTGTGTAATGACTGCGATGTCCCACACATTTTTGAAGTACGTGAACAACAACTCGATAGATTGCAGGATATATATCACGATATTTATAGACGGATCGAAAAGGCATACAAAAGAAACAAGAAAAATTTTGATAGACATGTTTCGAATAAGGAATTTAACGTAGGCGACGATGTTTTTAAGCGGAATTTTATCCTATCCGACGCCAGTAAACACTTCTCCGCAAAACTTGCACCAAAGTTTATTAAGTGCATGGTGTCCGATAAAAGGTCAAAGCTCGTGTATAGATTAAGGGATACTTGGGGTACAGACCTCGGTTGGTGGCACATACGTGACTTAAAGCCGAGCAGTTCAACGTAACAAAGTCTAGTTAGGGTTACAAAGGAAAAAAGGAAGGGTTTGAGGTCCAGCAGTTATTGGCCCACCCTCATAGTGTGAAGTCAGAAATAAATCATAGAAGTTTAATAACAGACTTTATAAATGGGTAGACAGGTTTCAGCCACACAAGTAGTAAGTATTAACAAGGAAAGTTCAGTCATTTCGATTGCCTTACTTGAAATTAAAAATAGCTTAGAGTGGGACCCCAGGTGCTGGGAGGTCCTAGACGAAGTATAGCCCGTAGGAGGCCTCACATGATGCAGTACAACGCATCCGTGGTCCACCATTCCTTGAATGAAAACAGAGCTGATAGATCAATGGGTTGACGGATTTAGCACTATAGGTGCTCACCAGGAACCTAGAAGTGGTAGTAGAGATGGAGTAAGGTAGTTTAACAGTTTACTGTTCATTCGCTAAACAGAGTAGGATAGGAATGCATAGGGCCAATGACTTGCTCTGGATTTCCGTAAATACTAGACAGAATGGAGTAAGTCTAAGTTTCATTACAGTAAATGAAACTCCAACGCGGTAAAGGGGGAATGTAACGGACATTGTCGTTCCATGTAAACCTGAAAATATCACTTAAAACATAACGAGAGTAGAGTATTTTATAAATATGATAAGAGTTGCGTAGAAAGGAAGTAGAATCAATAGCTGTCTAGCACGGTCCATATACGGAGGGAGATCGAAGAAGCGCTGAAATTTAACACTCCTTGAGATCCCCATGCTCACATAGGCGCATGCTCACATTAGATGCGATAGAAGAAGCATATTTTGTAGAAACCTAGAAATAAACACATAAAAACATAAACATATTTTGCAGTAACCTAGAAATAAACAAAATTGAACATTAATAGAAAGAAATTGGTGATCTTGAATTAGCTACACTTAAAGATTGTATAGTCTTAGACTGTAAATGTACCTGATGGTTATAATTAAATCAGCCTAGACTAGTGATTATACATTAATCCCAAGCATGAATTGTGCAACATGTAATGCTTGCCTAGCTTCGAAGGGTAAGATTCATTGAATTTAAACATGGGTTTTTAAGCTATACCACATACGGTATGTAGCACTGTGTTATCGCACAAATGGGGGGCTTCGCTCACGCCATATCAAATGTACACAGCCTTGAACAAATTTTTAACTATAAACAAATTATTAAAACACTTTCCCGAATTAAATAGATTGCGTACTGTCAATAAGAAATTGTCAGGAGAAATGTCAACCGAACCTGTAAAAGGGCTGAGGTTATTTGTAATAGATTTAAGGCCAGAATGTCAAAGTGTTGTGAAGTTTGAGGTAATTGAATAAATGGTTAGGTATGGCAGTTAGCGTTAGCAGCGCGTCGTATGAATAAAAATTGTGTCGCTTCAGAATGGAATTGTTAGAATTTTAATATAATATAGTTTACGTTGTAAAGCTTAGCATAGATTAACATGTGCATTTTGTGAAGGAGTAGCAAGTAAGAAATAAGTTGTGTGGGCCGCTAGTAGGTAGTCAGTGTGGAGGCCAGTTTTTTCGCGGCTTAGGTTGTTGTGCAGTGGAGTGAAACCGCGTGGTAAAGTTCGACTTTAAGTTCGAAAAGGAAACACCGAGCAGCGAGATTTCCGGAAGACATTTGGTTCTTTTTGAACTAGTAGCCGAGATAGAAGGCAGGCGGATGTTCGTTTGTAAAAATTAAAAAAAAAGCAAGTAGTATTCGAGTGGAAGAAGACTCATTGAGCAAATTATAAAATTGGTTTGCGATTACGTGTTTAGTGAGGTAAACCTTGAGAATGGATTGAATCTTAAAAAGAGCTACGAATGGTTAAATAAAGTAAAATCAAGGAGAAAATCAGAAGAGAAGACGGAAAGCTGTGAAATATAAAAGTGAAAAAGTAATTATAGCGCACTCATTATTGTTTTATCAAACTAAATATATTTTGGTTCAACCAACCAGTTACTTGGTAGGTCCATGGTATTGGTGGAGAAACGGAAATCCAACCTGGTGACTTTCTGAGCTGATTAATTTTCGAACGAGCCGAAGGCTCAAACTGGTCCAGAAGGATAAGAGGCGCGTATATAGAATGAAGGAGAAATTAAAAAACAAAACAAACAAAACGTGAAATAGCTACATCTACATTGCTGCTGGTCGCCACACAATTTAAAAGGAAACAAAGATCTTTGTAAGAGTGGAACTTAGAGTTAAGTGTATTGCGAGGTTTGTAAGTTAGTTTTTATTGGCCATTAGGTAGTTATAAGAAATAACTAAATTTGCATCACTATATTGAACTCCTCATTGCATAAATATATATACATTTAGTTGAATAAAATAAGTGAATTTACAGAAGACTGGGGGATTTCAATTCCAGTCTTGTCCTACAGAAAAAATCAAAGAACCAAATGCTATAATTTGGCTGGCTAAAATAGTGACCACTCGCTGAAAAACTAATTGTCCAATTAGCGCTTGAGAGTGCCGTTGGCCTGCCAGCAGATTCGTCTGGATTAGTTGCCGGTTAAAATAGAAATTTGTAGTCCTTCCAATCGGAATTTTCCAATACGCAAAAAATATTCAAGGCAATTAAAAGACGGCTGGACGGATTTCAGATGTAACTAGCTATCTGCGTTACCTTTTTCATAAACACTTCTTTAATGTTATCTTTTATCTTTTCCCAGCAAATGCCAGAAATCGGCAATAAAGTAAATGAGGATATTTTATTTTTTTCGTTCGCATCTATATGATACTAGAAGGTCACATCTTTGTCATGCAGGTATTTAAGATATTCGGTTTAGAGTTTTGATAGCGTAATCGCATACATCTTCAGAATGGAGACAAAGTTTTATCGACCGAAAGAAAAACAAGTAGAGTAAAATTATTTCTGAGTCGGTTGTACATGTTCAAATGATTAGCATTTTCAACTCCATCAGGTACTGCCCAATTGAAAATATATTTGAAAAAGAAATATTTTTTTAATACCTGTTTTAAATTAAGAAAATTGACTAATTTACAAATTTACGATTATTTATTTAATTAATTAAAATGTTATTCGCATATGCGATCAATATTTTTTGGATCGAATTGTTGTTCAAAATGATACTGATTGTTCATTCGATGAATATTTCATTCAATGTTGTGATATGTTATTCGAATAACGCAGAGTCCATTTCCATCGATTGGATTATTCATATTATTTGGATGAAACGTCCCCAAACTTACAAAATAGGTATTGTGTAAAAAAATATTATAACGTTGTTATATTTTTCTGAATGACCCTGTTAATTGATAAGTTCACATCCGAAGAGAGAAAGTATTTAGCGAAATATCAATTTTAGTTCGAAATATACTTTCTTATGAAGAATTCGTTCGCTTTCTGCATTTATTCACACAAAATCACCAGCCACATTTACTAGGTGTCGTTTCGTGTACATATCTTGTCAAGAGGATAGTCGAGCAGACTTACGTTAAATAAATAAGCAGGATAAAATTTCTCTTTAATACTGCAAATAAGGAAGCTGTAGGAGAAACTTGAGTTATGATGACCCCTACTAGGATGCTAATTTCGATTTAAGTAGGAAATTTTGTATTGATTTTGTACCTTGATCTCTCCATGATCAATTGCTGGTGTTGTTTTCTTCTTGTCTGTAGTATTAATGGCTTCGGTTGCACTCACATACACACATATATAGGGTATTGTCTATTTGACAGAGTTGTCTTGACAGTTTTGAGTTGAAAAATAATCTGATCACATGAGGCTAGGTAACTAAGCATACTTTTAATATTTTCAGTATATACATGCTAGCATCAATCTTAATATTTGTTCTACGAAAGAAAAAAAAATCGTCGTACAAAATGGGTGCAATGAGTTTTTGGTATGTCGAATGTATATCCTATTCTCGTCATATCATACCTGACTACATGTGTATACCTTGTACGCATTTATAATTAACTAGACATAAATTGTATATTTCTGAAAAGGTCAATCGCATTGCTGGTGGCAGAGTTGATTGATTATCAGGATTCATAGTATTGAAGACTTCAATCTCTGGCGACTTAAGGTTAAAACACAGGGAGAGCGACACAACAATGTTGGCAACTTAGTTGGCGATAATGTCGCATTTAAAACACAGTGAACGCGACTCGACAAATGTTTTTGACAGCTATCTCTGTTTTATTTATTGTAAAAGAAATAGCAAAAAGGAAAAAATTAAGGAAAATCGCTAGTATAGCTTATGCGGCATACTTAAAATTGCAAAACTTAGAGAAAAAACTAAAAAGAATACTAAAAAGAGATTTCTATACATGGGATGATGTTTATTGCACAACTTAACTTTTTCCCTCATTTTCTCTATTAATTCCTCCTCAAAACCCATAATTTGTCAAACTAATAAATGAATTTAATTTTATACAAGGTTTTAATAACTAGTTTATTTACTATTAACTTTTAATTTACTATGTTTCATAAAAGTATCCAAATCAATTATACACTATCCACACAGAAATGTGAATTATGTTGGCGACTAATTCAGAGATTTTCCCAAACTTTTTGTTGGCAACTTATCGCGTCGCCCTCATTGTGTTAAGTATATGGGACTTCCATATATTCGAATCTTTGACAGTAACCAATTTACAGCGACTTTGTTGTGTCGTCCTCACTATGTTTTGGCCTTTAGACTTCATTTGAGTTGAAAAGCGAGCCCAGTCGAATAACCAAGATTATAGGAAAGTACCTACAACAGGGTAATATTATTTAAGAACGAGAATTACCTCCAACGTGTGGAAAGTTCTTTGTTGTATATCTCAGGAACAAGTTGCATTTATGCGGAGAATCGAATTAGATCGAATCGTGATGGAGAAGTTGAGTAAATTTTTAATTTTTTGCAGATGACACAACCTATTAAAATTGTCTGATCTACGTCTGATGTTTACACTTAACGATGATTGTAAAATCTTCTGTTGAGGAAATAAAAAAAGCAGGAATTATACGAATAGCAAATGTTTACATGGACGTATGATGGAAAGACAAAATCTGGCAACATTTTAAAGTCAAATCTTCGTAACTGAACGGAACAATTCTGCTCATGCATCCGCTGGAGCAAAATAGGCTGGAGCGAATCGAATGAAAACGGCGGAGTTTTGTTTGGCACTGTCATAATCACGATCTATAGACTACATTGAATAAATTGCTAAGAATTAAGCGGAGTATCGTGTGAATATAGTGCTTGTGAGCAAGCCGTTCCCACTTGGTATATGTTTCCTTCTTATTATGTATATGAGAAATCTAAAATCTTCAAGATCTTTGAACTAAGATATTTCCTACTTTTAAACACTGCCATTGTGTTCCTTGGTAAAAAAAAACACCCCAATTTGATGTGTCCTATTTTGGCATTAACTGAAAGTGACCGTTCCGCTGATTATATTCGTTTCGCGCCGTTAATGTTTTCGCGAGTATTTTTTAGTGTGTTTTCTTAATTTTTTCATAGGTAAGTGATGAGTAATTTGAATTAATTTTATATGTATAGTATTTTGTGCTTTCAGTTAGTGTAAATGAGATACTTAGTTCTTTATAATTATTTTGTACACACCTTAATCTGTACAAGGTATGGTGTGTACCTTTGCCGTTTTTGTATGATAAGATGTGTTTCAGATACGCATGTAACGCTAAGCTTGTTCAGTGATTCTTTGCAAGTAATTATATTTCTTTCATTAAAAGTCAGCTCTGCGCAGCTGTCAAAAGGTGAAAATTATGCTATTTTCACCTGAAAAACTTGATGGGAGGTTAATTTTCAGCATAAATTTTGCTCTATTGTTAGTATTTAGTAAATTGGCTAATATTCCAAGTGCTTGTGAATTGGAATTTAACTTACTTTTACTGCCCATAGTGCTGTAGTTGTATTCATTGATGTATTTCTGTATACCATGCATGGGTTGTAATTCGATTATTATATCGCAAATTCTATGTATACTTCATTATATGTCTTTTAGTAATTCATTTCTTATTTTATTATTTCAGAACTTCAGTGATGCAGCGCCGGAGCTGGTAGTCAACGAGGGATATCTGCTGGAACTTCTGAGTTAAGATAATTATTAAACGGTCGAATTTTTGCTATTTCTTCCTGTTTCTTAGTTTTTGGGCTCTGCATCGTTGAACAATTTCTGCGGATTTTTATGGAAATTGATTTTCATAACAGTGTGCAGTTAATATTTCTGTATTAGTATCCATATAATCCCTATAATTTTATAATGTTGACTAATATATAGAAGAGGGTACAAATATGGGATACCTATTATAGTTTTAATGATAAAAGACCCCAAAATAGACATATCCAAAGAGATACTGGTATAAAATTAGAAAATTTTGTTTACGTATCAGTGATATTAACTTAAATAACGTAGATTATACACGCTCAATATTTATTTATAGAGAATAGGTAAGTATAGAAAATCTTAACCATCATGTCATACACAGAAATTTCGTGATTATAGCTTCCATTTCAGTCATTCTACATATAATCAGAGTTAAGTAATTCATACTACTGAGCTTGTCAAATTTTTAACAAAAAGAAAAAACAAAACAAAAAACCGGCATAGCTAATTAGCGCATTTACTCAATGGCTAAAGTTGACTTTACAATAGCAATCGGGAAATAGAAGGAAAGAACACCTGTGGGAGGAGATTGTCTGTGGGAGGAGATAGCCTGCGGGATGAGATTATCTGTTTAAGGAGATTGCATGTGAGCGCAGATCACCAGTGGGAGGAGAATACCTGCGGGATGAGAGAGAATTAAGTTTGAGTCGGATTTTCGAAAACAAATGTTATAAACTAAACGGCCATAAATTTAAATAACAATCAAACCCAATTATTATGGGCTGCTGCATGTTGTTATGGTGATATAATTGCGCATCTCGCAGATATACGTTCACTCATTCAACCAGCTTAAACATAATACATAATAATTGACCCTCGGTGTGTGGATGGATGCAGGCAAATGCAACCACTTTCATTATTCTTCGCCTCACAGACTCTATTTTGGTCACCATGAAAGGGCATATGTGGAATGCATTAGTGGCACTCTATAGGCACACATAGGAGGAAAATAATCCAATATCGACTTCGCAATCTATTCTATAACATAGTTATAAGTCGGACAAGGGGAGACACATTCATTTATAAGAAAATCAATACCCGAAAAATCATATGAAATTTTTATGTAAGTAAAAATATATGTGTGTTTGCAATTACGAATTCCATTCATATTTTCTAGCTAAATATACTCGACTTTCTCCATTCGACACAGAACTTACTTATTTCGTATAGCAGCTCTACAGCCATAGTTTTATGGAAAAGACATTAGCAACTCTTGTTTTATTGCATGTCAGCCCAAAGTTAGATTGAAACATATTATCCGTTGACGAAATGCGCTTGGCTTAGTTTTTCTCCAAGTTGCCGAAAATAGATCTCAGCTCAGGTTACGAGATTTATTTGAAAATTTTGTGCACTTCATTCATGACATATTACTCTGACATAACACTTTTATCCACCTCAAAGTACCGTCTCCGGCTCTGTTGTATTGCGCTTCTGCCAATGTGATTTCAACTACTTGAAGCTGGAAGGCCCTTCAGGAATTAATCGATGTATATTTGCTGATCTAGAAGTTTCAAAAATGTTCTTCCTGCATCAAGGTTCCGTAACAAGAAGTTAGGAAGCAGTTGAGCAAAATCGGATTTTTTCTTGTTTTATATAAATATATGTCATATATTTTCGTCTTTTGTATGAATGGGGGAAAAGAACTTTTCTATGCGTTATTGTACTTCGACTGAGTATCGAGTTAAATACAAAAATTGAGAGACTTAAGATTACCCGAATGATAAAATCTTCTTGGATATCTTCAAAATCCTTTCAAACTATTCATAAAAGTGAAGTTTTCCGGGGTCACACTACCCCAATGTTTTTAAGAAAAAATATATATGTGTACACTGAGAGAAATTTGTAATAAATTTAACTAAAATTGAAATACAATCCATTGTTTGTAACTAATTTTCATCCCATTACAGTGCAATAAATAATATTATCCCATTTATTAAGACGTAGTAGAAATTTTTATTACACTACTGTTAAATTTATTATTGAAGAAATAAATAATGTACACGTAAAATCAGTCGATTTAATTACTAAGTAATAATTATTATTGACATATAATGAAATTGATCTTACTATTTGTAATAAGTGTGATGATTCGTGATAATAAATTTAATTACAGTGTAATAAAACAGGTCTCCCTTTTTTTCTTTTTTCATAGGTTAATTAAAAACAAGATTTTAACTGATATATAGATATTTTATTATTGAATTCATTTTTCTTAGGTATAAACAAAACACAATTTTATATATTCACATATGTATATATAGTTTTAATTTTTTAATTTTTTATTATTT
This sequence comes from Dioctria rufipes, assembly GCA_963924295.1. Classification (NCBI taxonomy): domain Eukaryota; kingdom Metazoa; phylum Arthropoda; class Insecta; order Diptera; family Asilidae; genus Dioctria; species Dioctria rufipes. Next base: position 205,425,760 of record OZ002740.1, read on the forward strand.
TTTTTTTTTTATAAGAAAATCTTTGTTACATTTTTTGACATAGGTATATGATTAGGAACAAAATATTGTTATATGTGCCTTAGATAATTTGTGTTCTGAAGGCATAGCTACTATCGGCCAAGGTATGAATTAAAAAAGGATAAAACTTAAAACGGTCAATTTCTTTACAATAAAAAATAAATATGAATTAAGATGAGCACTTCGTGCGATTTCATACTTCTCGGAAATTAAAATTACTATTCCTTCGTTAACAACTAAGTCATAATTTTACACACAAAATGAGAGTTTTTATCTTCTAATACATAGTAATCTTTTTTGTATACAGTTCCTTTATACGACAAATGCTTTGATATAGAAGTGGTTTGAATATGAAACTATTGTTGTAAAGTTGTCATTACAAGCAAAACAAGAGAATGTTGAGCTCATCGTATTAGTCTTTAAGTTGAGTAATAAGTGATGTAATGGCAGAAGGTAATGAACCGTCTGCTTTTATGGAAATTTCGTATATATAGTATTGCAAAAATAACCAAACATTAAGACTTTCCTTTGGGTATTCAACATTGAGAACGAAGAACAATTTGAATACCTTATGAAATATATGATCTGATACTATATAATATTCCTTATTTTCTACAGAAATAATAATTGGTTGGCACGGCAAATTTAGTTTATTGTACCTTTCTTTTATGTTATTATACCCTAGATGAAATCATAGGGGTATACTAACTTTGTCATTCCGTTTGTAACACCTCGAAATAATGACGGTAGAGCAAAATGGATTGGACACCCATTCATAATATTAAAAGTTATTTCGAGTTTTGCATGTCCGTCCGTCCGTCCGTCCGTCCGTCCGTCCGTCTGTGCGCACGATAGCTTGAGAACGCGTACACTTATAGAGCTGAAATTTTGTACACAGACTTTTAAAAAAAAAAGTAAAACTAAGTTCGAAAATGAGCCAAATCGGGCAACTCCTTCGTGGGGTTGCCATATAAAATTTTCGTTTTCCGCTATATATTTGGTCACTGCCTGAGAACGCGTCTACGTAGAGAGCTGAAATTTCGCACATGATGTTTTTACTACATTAGCAAATAAAATGTCAAAAATGGACTAAATCGGGCAACTGTTTTCTTGGTGTTGCCATATAAAAATTTCGGTTTTTTACGTATACTTTGAAAACGATCAGTCCAAGACATTTTTATGGTACTAAAAACTTCTGCAGAATACGAAATCCTATAAAATTGGTTATAATCATTTTGTCTGTGCGACAAACCGTTCTAGAAATATATGCGAAAAACAACTTCAAAATCAATACTTGAACAGATCGGTGACCATACGAAATTTAATACGGGCATTCATCTAGGGTATCCTAAGAATTGGTCTTAGACCAATTTTAGCTTTTTTACTTGTTGTACTACACTTTGATTTCTGCCTGGTTTTTTACCTTGCGCATGACACTGGAAATCGAGACGGATGCCAAAATACCTTCTTATTGTTTTCACCGGAAGTTCTAATTCTTTGCGTGGGAGGTAAAATGTAACGTAGGAGCTTAAACACGGCTTCTACACATTCATCTGTAAACTAAAAAAAAAACGTTGAATTTTTTTTATGCAGTAGTGTTTAAACTTACCGCTGTCTTCTGGAACGGACTTTCCAAAAATATTAAGGATATGTTTTGCCGATCTGTTGGTTTCCAGTTGTTCCTTTATTATTGGTGTAATTTTCTTAACAAAAGAGTTCCATTGTTTTACTAAATTCAGGGAATGAGAAACACTATATAGTGAAATAAAATCCAAATCAATCTGCAAAAATTAAAATCATAATGAAATAAAAATTGCATTACTCCGTATTTGCCTTACAAGTAGTTCTGCTTTTTCTTTTGCAAACAAAGGCCAGTCTATGAAAACTTCGTGGCAATATTTTCTAGAATTTTCTAAAATTTCCCTGCGGCGAAGGTCAAAAGCATTTTTCCACTTCAGTTCAACTACTTCCCATGGATTGTGCACGCATTTAAGCCATACCTTGTCTTCTTCTGCTGATTTTTAAATCAGAATCTATACAGACATATAATGAGAAAATTATATTAAGTATGTAGGTACCATTGTTTGTTAAGCTTGCTATCGCAGTCGTTTCATCACAAATAACAGATGCTGAAGGTGTTCACAAAAATGGTGATCTGCTGCGCGACCTGCTGTTCGATGGGGTAATTATATTTCTTCCTCTGAGGTATTTCAAAGTTTTGTTGTACTTTGTGTATAATGCACCTCCTGCTCGACTTTGACTGTCAGAGGGAATGAAGTAACTTTCCTTATAAGAAAATCATCATAAATATGGTATCCGCATTCAAATAATATGTGTAAAACCTTTGATTCATTTGAGAAGCACTCTACAATTTTGTTGGCAATTATATTACATTCCTTTGTACCCATGTGAATTTTCTTAAAAATGAAGTAATCCACTATACATCCTATTAGTTGCTCACGTACAGACGTATTGGAGTGATTATTCGTAGCATAAAAGTTTTTAATATTGTTGCCCTTGGGTGATGACGCCAGGATATCATCAATATTCTGAGAATAATTTAGAAACTCTTTATGATCACAAATAAACCCACTTTATTATCTTATGGCACTTTCAGCAGAGACTACACTTTGATATGAGCAGGTCGGCGAAAACTCTTTGGAAGCTTGTGTTGACGATTGCGATGCATTTTCAGTTTTCTTCACCCACTCTAACACTCGGTCATTAAATGAGGGTGTCGCTGAAATTGGTTCGCCGATAGAAACTATGGAGTAGCCCTAAAATTTCAGTATTGTATATAAATTTAACTGTAATCAATATTTTGAGGTTTTCCGACTTTTTCAACTGTCCACTCCGCCAGCTTTGCTCTGAATTTAATTTTTTCTGCGAAGAACTCGTCTGGTATCAACTTCCCAATGTCTTTTTCCGTCATGTATTTCAGGCATTCTGCATCGATTCTTTTATCTGCAATAACTTTCAGTTTTGGTCGTAATTGGATAGCCAAATTTAAAAAATCACCTGTAAACAAATTATTTAACTTAGCCAAGTTCCACTTAATTAATAATTGTGAAATATTTTCAGATATCGAGTCTTCTTGATTAAAACAACCATAATCGTCAAATGTCATAAAATTAAGCTGATCAGTATCATTTACACTGATCAAATCACCATTTTCATCAACACTTTCACTGTTCATCACGTTTAACTTTGTTATGGTAGTATGTTGGAGTGATTGGTCAGGACGTGAAGTCCAAACTGTCAGCGTGAGCTGACAGATCACTCGATGACAGCGATAGCACAGGGCGGCATGCTAGCACCTCGGCTAAGGGTGGCGGAGAGTGTGGGGAGGTTCCCGAAAATACCTGCCGCTGTCACCACCCATAATCAAAAACAATCTTCATGCCTATCTACACCAAAACGAGCACCCACTCAGTCCTGAGGGGACTTTTACGTCACTAACCTATTTCCATTGAGGGCGCGGATGGCATGCCTTCCTGCCAAGCCCCATCCTCCCATCGACTTTGGGCGGCACTGTTTCCAAAGTCCCTTTTTGACCTGTAAAGAGCCAAGTGGAGAAGCGGACCTAGTCAACCTTCATCGTGAGGAGAGCACCAAGAGAGTGAGGAGAAAAATACTAAGAAATTCAGCACATCTTCAATACGTTATAATGTTTATTTTGAACAAAAATGATATGGCAATTTCCTGAGTTTCTACAAAAGTGAATTCAATTACAACTTACAATTTACAGTCTCTTTCGCTTATAATAACATTGATCAACTATTCTGGAACAACCTATTATGTTCAAGAGTACGTAAGTGGAAGTCACAAAGTCGACTTTACACCAATATAACAATTCCTTAACACGATCATTATCATAACCTCGAAAGGTAGCCCTCCGCGTACAACATCTTGCAACGGGATTAATATTTTGTAATAAGTCCCCGAACGAAAATCTTTTTGTTTTCCTCTTTCTTTTGTTTAATAAACTGCTCTTTCAGGTGTTACTAAAATTTCGAGCGAATCAGATACTTAATTTGGCGGACACCGGGGTCTCAAACGAGAATTCAACAAGGCTTTACTACTGAATTAATACTGAAGGTAGGTACTTACATTCACTATTCTCCAACCTGATGAAGCGCTCCAGCAGACGGTACGTACCTGAATGAATGAAAATAAAAATTTGATCTTCCTTGAACCACCCTTTTAGGCGTCCAAAATCGAAAGTAATAAAAAAATAAATTAAAGTCAGCACCAACCAACTTAATACTTAAGGCACAATCACAAGCGCTCAAATAAATCTTAACTAAATATTAATTAAGGGTTTTTTTCTTTTTCTCGATATAGTTACTTCCTATCTTGTGATAATGGCACTGTCTGATTTACTGAGACCTAATGAACTGATACGCGGTTGCCATGTTACGTTTTCCTTTATAGAAAATTTTAATCTTAGAGCATCTCGTTGCAGAATGTTTGTTCCGTTTAGACTAACCTGATGACGTATAGGACAAATGATCAATTGCGTTATTTTATCTCATCTATGTTCAGATATATAATATGCGAACTCGTATGCAAAATTAAGATTAGTATGTCGACATGTTTTCTGCATTATGCGATTCTTTTCGCTCCAAATCAAAATTTTACGATTTAACAACAACAACTCTTGCATATTCTTGTTTTCATGTACAATCGTGATACAAAAATAGATTCATGAAAAACTAATATAACTATGTCCACACGGGACTGATTGAGGTACCAATACAAAGCACCACTATGAATTTATATGGAGACTATGTGTATGTATCTAATATCTTGACTTATCTATCTGATTTTTTTTTCTTTTTTTTATACATAATTACAACAGTTCTTTTGTTTCACGAGAATATAAAAACTCAATATTGACCTAACCTTTCAGTGGAGCACTGGGCTTCCGAAATTTATCAGATCAAAGCTAGTATTAAAACAATTTTAATGAAATATACCGTAATCTTAAACTATTCACGTATTCACTTCTTGAATCGTTCATCGAAGCTACTATCTCATTGCTTATTCTACAGTCATTATTTAGTGGCTCTATACTAACGTTTATGATTATTTATCCTACTATATCAAAGTAAACATTTTTATTCTCAGAATCTGAATGAATTATACCCTTCAGGGTACGAATAATTTGAGTCTTTCAAAATGTAATAATAAAAAAAAATTGTAAAGAACTTATCCAATGTCAGCGCTCGTCCCTCGTAGAAGTAAATTATACAGATTTCCTTTTGTCACTGGTGATCTGCTGTCCTTTCCGGTATTCGAAATATCACAGCATGCGTGGCGTATATTTTTGGTTTTTTCTTTTCCAAATTTATTTGGGTGATCCTCAAGCGGAGGATTTTTATTTTGCTTCGCCGCAGTTTGATTACGATTTTTGCTTGAGCTTGCGCGTAAATTTGCTTATTGACTTTTTTTTCTCTCACTTTATTAATAAAAAAATTATCAGATCTAACTTTTCTTCAGTTCTCCGTTCAACCAGCAAAACCACCTTTTTTTGACAGACCAATTAACTCTTCTTCTTACTTGTCTTCAACGACATGTCACTTGAGCCTGAGTAAAGCACTACTCCCAGTCAAGGTGCGTTCGCTTTCCGCTATGGACAGCAGCCGACATACACGCTACAGTCCGTGTAGCATATTGCTATATACAATACGCTACGACCATAACAACTTTTCCATGAAGGAACAATCAATTTCACAGAAGAAACAATTACAAAATTACCAAAATTTCCCGTAATAAGCAAAACCACTTTTTATTCCAACCAACTCACTTGCACGGTAAAAGCGAAATGACTGCAAAGATGCACATTTTACTACTTCACAGTACTTTTATTACAGTGTAGTTGAAGATATTGGGACGTAGTGTTTTTCATTGCACAATGTGTTTGAATCTATTGTGACTAATGTAATAGAATAACTTATTAAATCTAGTAAAACAGAGCAGTACTTGATTCTATTTCAGTTGTAATAAATTATACTGAAGAACAGCTATTTTTACTACATTTGTAATAACTGAAAATTTTTACACCTTTTAGGTTCTTTTTTCTTCCATCTATTACTATTGTACAATTGAATTTATTGTACAATTTTTCTCAGTGTATTTCGTAAAATTTTTGTCAAATGAAATTCTAATTTTTCCAAAAAATATCAAAGAATTCAGCATGAGTTACACTAACATAACCTCTTTAGAGCAAAACGAATGTAAACAGAAGCACGTTCTATTCAAATATTATAGGACTGCAGCAACAACTCTGTGAACATTTCATAAGATTATAGCGTCATCTTTAGAACGAACTTTGGTCGTATCTATCAATATATCACAAAAGCGCGGGAGTAAAATCTAAAAATTTCTACCCTTCCCATTTCCTTATGAGAATGAATCATTTCCTACTCTGTTTCGTTGCATTTAATTTGGGCTTTCAAATTTAATTTTTTAACTTTGTTCGTAAACTCTTTAAAGGAAGATCCATTATTTTTTTGTTCTTCTTCCTTTCTTTTCCCAGCTGTGTACATTTAAACGAAAAACAGTTGGAAATCTCTCTTGTTTGTTAAGCTCACTTTTGATTTCGAAAAATTGAAAAAAACAAAAGCACACAGGGAGCTAAGTCCGACGCATAAGCGGGGTGATCCAGATGCTGGAGGCAGGAACAAACTCATAATGCACCACCCCCGAATATCGACAAAACAATAATCTTTATTTTGACTTTAGATTTGACTTTGCATGGTGTGACACCAATTTCCTAAAATGTTTCACCCACTTAAACACAGCTCGCTTCTTCATAGCAGATGTCTGATACACGGCACATAATATTTTATGAATAGTTTGCCCGTTCATTCCGTTACTGAAGATTGACGGTACTCTACGTTACGCGTGCCAATTTAAATACATCAGCAGTATGGCAGAAAAATAAAAATCAGGGTAGGTACAGTTCGGTTTCTCAGCAAACCGCTGAAATCTTTTCAAAAATGTTTTTATTTTTTTTTCGGAACTTTATACCGTCTTCTTCCAGATTGACTTGCTAGCTAGTGCATATCTTGTAGAGCACTGACTCGACAGAACTGAATCTTTTTGTCCATAATGAATTGCACAATACATCTACCTGCAATCCTTACCAATACCCACCACAAACACACCTCTAAAGACTCTATTCCAGAAACTTATCAACTTACCCTCGTTTCTATGACATTGACATAGATTTGTCATTCAGTCATTTTTCGTGCAACAGCGTTTAAATCTTTATGTAATGTCGCACAGTGTAGAATCTCTTGTGGCTTCAGTGAAAACAATTCTCTTTCACGAAGTTCCACTTCGATTCGAGTTTCCGCTCAAGATATATGGCTCTTGTGAGTTATAATGTGAAAGTGTTTGCCCCATCCGATCCCTTTCTCGACATAATTCCGGATTTCTTTGACTTTGGATTAATTCTCTCAAACAGCTGGATTACCTTTTGCGAAGAAATTCTCTAAATTTCGTGTCAAGGTTCTGGTTTTGCTAGTGAGCTAACAAATTAGGACCACTAGGATTACTAACAATACTTCGAAGTAGAGAATGCATATGCATGCTTAACAGATTTTAGTTTTACATGACATTTTGACCGAATCATACAACAAAACTTTTTTCCGTTAGCTTTTGGAGTCTAGCAAATACGGGACATTTATTTTCTTTCGCAAGAATCAAAACTTTGGCTTTCTCTGCAGGAAGCTGAACTCAAAGGATCGTGAAACAAAAATTACTAATATCGTTTGGAGTAAAGAAAATAACAAGCCAAAGAATCCTGCACGGGAAATTATCTGAGTTGGTTCGTGCGACGAACCTTCTTATCTTTAGGTACTTGTATGAAGATTTCAATTTCTCTTCTGGAAAAACCAACAGAAAATTTAGGTTTAACTAGTAATCATATAATGAATTCTAATGCAATATTCTAATTTGCAAATTAAATCACATGGCGTGGTGATCACCGAACACTAGAGAGCTGCGGAACGGAACATATTTAAAATGTCAAAGTGACAGGATATTATGACACATGGTCTACAGAATACAGGATCTATGCACTAATTATGGATATGGGCTATGTTGAGTGTTATGTTGTGCCAAACTGTGGAGTTTTGTGGTAAGAAAGTGCTTTTAAAAATAAATTTTTAAAATATTCTGAATTCGATAAGTGGTTTTATATGAACTATTACAGTTTTTATTAAATGAATTTAAAGACAATAGTTACATTCGCAGGGCTGTCATGCAAAACCTATTATCAGCAAGAAAAGTGTAAAAAACATTAAATATATTTGTTTCCCGAAAGAATGGTTTCTGTGAGCTTGTAGAAACAGGAAAATATTAAAAATTTAATTACCATGTCATAGTACGGCTACTTTTCACAGTTTACCCGAAAATTTTATTACATAAGTACCGTATTATTAATGACTAACTAAACTAATAACTAACTAAATTATTATTACCGATTTTAATATTAAAGGCTTTGAAAAAATTCTAAATAAAAATAAAGTAAAACTAAACCAAATGTTCAACAAGACTAGGAGTTAGCAGGATTTCGATTAGACGCAATTACTTAGCAACAGATCATCTATGTGCTGCAAATTATTAACTAAATCGTTGAAAGTTTGCTGAGAATTAAAAATTTTGAGTTAGAAGAGTCAGTTCGAATCAAAGTTTCAGATTGTTTTTATTAACAAATAACAGTCACCCAAGTGCCTGAGGTAAGCCTCTGAAAAGCTCCGGGGCTCCTGCAGTAACACCTAACCATAACCTCTGCGTGATCTGTTTTGCTTTTCTTTGTACCTGAAACATCTTACACTCTACAGTTCACAATATGGGTGCTCTTTTGAGTTAGGGATATTGAAGACGCAGGCCGCACATTGTACAATCACCGACTGTAGTCGGTGACTAAAAAGTCTGTTGACTTAACTCATTACACGCAACAACGTTGGGTACCGCAAGCTGCTCCGTGTGTCAGCAACTCAGAAATCAGAAGAGAGTTGACGACTGTCAACTGATTGAATCGAACCGACTGTCGTGCTCAGTGTACATCAGCAACCTTAATATCAAGCAGTTGATTGTTGTTGATTGCTGCCGCCATAAGTAAAGGTTTTTCTTTTGTTAAATCGTAATAAAGTTTGTTCTGACTAAAGTACATATTTCTATAAACATTTTAAAAAGTAATTTACATATAATATTTACGGGGTGAGATCTTACTGATGAAAATTGAAAGTGGAAATAAACCGGTTTATTTATGAATTTCCTCGAATCCGCAAGCAATTTAGGAATCTTACAGTTTCCATGAAATTTTCAACTTGTATTTTGATTTTATTATATTTTTAAAATATTCATATCTAAGTTATTATGTTTATGCTCGGAAATGATAGATGGATTTTTCCACATCCTTTTTCTTGAAATCCTTCTTGTTCTTCGCCTGCACATCAGCTACGAGTAAGTTACTACAGGGTTTATGTTTCATATTGCAATTTTTAAATCAGTTCCCTAGTATTCAACAACACCCTGAAAGTTTAACGAAAATCAAAATACTACTCAAACTCATCGTCTTCGACTGGAGTACTAGTACTAACCTGGCAGCAGACAATGCAATATGCGCAAATGCAACGATAGTCAATCAGCATGCAGCGATTAAAAATCACTCAGTCGGTGACAAGTCAACAGACCAGTCACTAACTAGACAATGAATTGACTCGGCAGTGTGCGGTCTTCATTAGTGTAAGTGTTAAAATTTATGGCATGCGAGAGTTGCATCATCTGTTTTAAATCCTCTCCAAAAATTATTTTTTATTATTATTTTGTCACCTTCTATCCTCATGATTGGTAATTATGTATTTCTTAGAAAACTGAGTGAAGATTTCACTAAAGTAAAGCACCGTTTTCCTATAGAGCTCACAGATTTATACCACTTAGCAGAGTTTTTCGATGGCTTGACAGCAAATGTTTCACCAACGGGATAAAAATCTATTGTAGAAATACATGCCATATCTTTTCGTATCAAATTCAAATCCATATAAATGAGGGTGATTTGCTACAAAAGCAGAGAAAATCAAGTTTCATTTTCATTAAGGTATTCAGAATATCTAACCACTGAAAATATATCGGAAAGAACTTTCACCAGTGCTGTATGGTGTAGTGTTTAAACATTAAATTTAATTTAATTGATGTGCAATGTTTTTACAAAAATGTCCTTGAGGCCGAAATAGAAGAAGTTATTGCACATACGGAGTAGTCTATGAGCACAACTATGAAACTTCGATGTCAGCTTCAATTAAACACGTAATTTAATTTCTTATATACGGGTGTCCCGTAAGTCGACGTCAAGCCGGAACCGGGTGATAGACCAAATCCTAACAGTTACCAGAAAAATATCAAAAAAAATCTAAGTTATGTATTGTTCAAATTATAGGCATTTCTTTTGTTTTCGAGAAAATGTACACCTTGTGATGGTTTTTTAGCTCCTGTTGCTACAAATATTTACTTTTTTTCAATTTTATTTTTCTTATGTAATCCCGAATAGTGCTTATGTAACCTGTTGCTTTAAGTTCTAAGCCAACTGCTCCAGCTTGGAAGAAAATGTCACATTTTGCCGAACCAACAATATAAAATTAATAATTCGTTGAACTTTAACTGACTGTAATGAAAAAAAAATGTACTACGATAGTCTGGCAAGTAAATTTAAAAGTTGACGCATTTAATAAGGATTATAAAATGGTACAACACTTGCTACATTATTTCTTAGATTACGGAAAATAAAATTTTTGAAACCCAGTTTCGAAAAATTTCTTTTCACCTACTAAAAATAAATCTAGTGTACCCAAAGCTTGTCGTAAGACTGTAACTTTGAAATTTCAGTTTGAGTGAGATGGAGAGTCATTCCATGAAGTGTGAGTGAGAAAGATAGTGACTTAGTGATAGTGGTTATATAACCCGTTGCTTTAAATTCTAAGCCAAGCTCACCGAATATTACAAAACCATAAGCTATACCCATACCATGTACAGCGTGAACAAACCCTGCTACCTTCGGATTATCAACCTCGGGTTGCGTTTTGCCAAACGGTGCTACAAAGACAGCGGGAAGATCCGCGATTCTTCGAGAAAATTTTGTGGTCGGGTGAATCGACATTTCAAAAAGACGGTTACATGAACCTACACAACTTACATGCGTGGCACGTAGAGAATCCGAATTTAATGAGACAAAATATATCTCAATATCGTTTTAAAATAAACATGTGGACCGGAATTTTAAACGGAAAAGTCAAGTTAATGCAGAAGTTTATTTAGATTTTTTGCAAAACCATTTACCTAATTTACTGGAAGACATGCCACTAAGTATTTACAGAGAGATGTGGTATCATCAAGACGACTTCCCAGCGCACTATGCCCTTTCATTTAGAGGATATCTCAACGAAGAATATCCGGACAGATGGATAGGCGGTATGGTACGATCTCGTGGCCAGCCCGTTCACCTGATCTAAATCCATTAGATTTCTTTTACTGGGGAGCAGTAAAAGAAAATGTATATAAGAAGTCAATTGAAAATTTGGCTGAGCTTCGGCAAAGAATTACGGAAGCAGTTGAATTTGTCAACAACGGAAGAATTGCCTGTCTGATAACCCGATCTTTTTTAAGAAGATGTCGAGCTTGTATCGAAGCTGAAGGAAGGCAGTTTGAACATCTTTTGTAAATAATAAATCTTAGAATCCTAATAATTGGTGTTTAATTTTAAAATTAAGGAAAATTTGTCCTAAATTTAACAAAAAGTTAGCATCTCTAACTTGAAAGCGTGACTATCTGTCTCACTCACACTTCATGGAATGACTCTCCGTCTCACTCAAGCTAGAATCTTAAAGTTACGCTCTTAAGGCAAGCTTTGGGTACTCTAGAATCAATTTTAGTAGGTGAAAAGAAATTTTTCGAAGAAATTTTCCTTGAAGAAAAAAATTTTTTTTTCCGTAATCTAAGAAATAATGTAGCAAGTGTTGTACCATTTTATAATCCTTATTAAATGCGTCAACTTTTAAAGTTACTTGCCAGACTGGCTTAGTACATTTTTTTTCCAGTACAGTCAGTTAAAGTTCAACGAATTATTAATTCTATATTGTTGGTTCGGCAAAATGTGACATTTTCTTCCAAGCTGGAGCAGTTGGCTTAGAACTTAAAGCAGCAGGTTACATAAGCACTATTCGGGATTACATAAGAAAAATAAAATTGAAAAAAAGTAAAGATTTGTAGCAACAGGAGCTAAAAAACCATCACAAGGTGTACATTTTCTCGAAAACAAAAGAAATGCCTATAATTTGAAAAATACATGACTTAGATTTCTTTTTATATATTTCTGGTAACTGGTACGATTTGGTCTATCACCCTGTTCCGGCTTTACGTCGACTTACGGGACACCCTATATATATATAATACATACATGCAGGGCCTGAGAGATAATATGGGGGGCCCCGGCCAACCACAAAAATGGGGCCCCTCCGTCTTAAAATCATAAAAATATGTCAACCAAATAAATAAAACATAAAAACGTTTTTTTTTTTTTTTTTTGTTAAAAATTTATGAATTCGACGCCGAAAAGCATTATAGAACAAACGTTTTCTTTTATATTATTGATTCGATTATATCTGGATTAACAAGGCGTTTTGAATCCTTGCGTGAAGTCTGTAATTTACTTAAAATCCGATTTAAATGTGGAGGAAATAAAAACCTCAACGTACATATTACAACTTAATTCAGAATTAACCCCAGTAAATTAGCTACAGAACATACTAGAAACAAATTTAATTGAATTGTAAGAATTTTAACAGATCAGGAATGTCTCAAGAAAGTTTAAATGGATTATCAATGCTTCATATACATTCTGGCATTGGGCAGATAATGGACTTTTCAACGATTATAAATGACAGAATTTGCAAGTATAATGACTGGGGATGTTTTTTTTTCCTTCACATCGATATGACAATTGGAAATTTGTCAATCCCGCTACGGGTCTGTTAATTAGATCCTTTGTTTTATTTATTTATATAAAGACGTACCCCACCATTTACTCCCCTGTGCATTTAACATATAGGAAGAAACATTGTCCTATGAAAAAAAAAAAATCATTTTTAATTATTTAATATATTGAACTAAATTCTATGATCTAGTATTATATTTATATAATGTGTAAATAAATTACGTAGTATATTGAACAAATATAATAAGATAACTTAGCGCGCCAGCTACCGATGGTACAGTTATAACTGTTGGAATCATATAATAACGCGACAGTTATACGAGTCAATAAAGCTGATGGGCAGTCCTGATTTTCCCTGTCAATTTTACTGACAAACAACGATTGACGTCTGATCAATTGCCTGGTCAGCTCATAATAAAAGGTCTTCAAGCGGTGCACACATTCCTCTTTCATATGCATATCTAACTATTTATTCCTTAATCCGGCCTTTTTCACTACAAAATAAAGAGTAAAATCTAAAATGTATGTTAAACTCTTTTCAGTCATTTCCGGCTCAAAAGAGAGGAGATTGGAAATATAAACCCATATCTCCACTAGCATCTACCTTTTTTTCAATTTCCGCTACCTTAGTTTTTCATTTAACAGATTATTGACTAGTCTTTACTGACTGGTCAGAAAGCTTGTCAGTACGGACTAGTTAGTAAAAAAGTGTAGTCAACAGGGCCTTACACTATCCTGTGTAGGTGTCAATCGCTGTCAGTGTCAGTTCTATTAACTCGTGTACTCCCCGGATAAATGAAACCAAATTCAGTCAAGGAGGAAGAAGGTAATCAGAGTAGACGGATATCTAAAAAACTTTTTCTAATCAGCGCGTTCCACCAGAGCACATCTACTCTACCAGAAATCTTGCAAAATTTAATTTAGTTTAGTATATATTAGGATTTTATAAAGAATAAATCTTTCGTAAGACAAAAACGAAAATGCTCGCTTTCAATAACATGCCGTGAGTAGCATTCAATTCGTTGACAAAACTCACAAAGTTCCGCAACCAACTTCAGTATCAATTCTTCCAGAAGTTAAGCATACAAAATCGCAGGAATCATTACAATTCATCATTACTACTACAACAAGCTGCATGCCACGTGTAGTGCTGGAGCCCAGTACATATCAACTCTGGATGCGAGCATAATCAAATATGTAGCATCACATGTTTTAGACACGAACCTGCAGTGATAAGAAAAATATTATTGTTTAACACCTCCATCACCGAAATAACACATGAATTCTTAACTCATCAATAACCGGGTGCAATATTGTAAGTGAAACTCATCTGCGAAAACATTTAAGTATTGCCAAAATAAAATACTGTCTAAAAAGTTTTAAGGTTTCTAGATTGCCAATAAAAGCGCTAGCAGATTCTTCGTGAATAATTACTTTCAATGCAGTACCCGTGCGCAGCAAATTCGCAATCACTGGTTAACTGATCTTCTCAAAATTTCAAATTTATAAAAGCAGTAACATACTAGTATAACGAAAAACAAAAGTATTCACATCACTTATTGAACAATGTCGAGCCTCATTGCCTCATTTGATAATGGATAGATTATAAAACTATGTACGTAGATGTATTGCGTCAAAGACTTTCCAGGATTTATAATTTTCTGGCATTGCCAACAAATTCCTTATACTTTTGTAATAATTGGTTCGTTTCCCTCGACATTCATTTTTATTTTAGTCAAAAATAACAAGGCAACTTGAAAATGGTGAATTCACAGAAAAAGTGTCTTATATTTGTAGCACTTGAATGTTAATTGAAAAATTGAGCATGGGATTTTATGACTGTAAGATTTGCCGGCACCAAAACATTGTCATTGTCTGCCTGGTGTAATTAAAAATTAAAATATTCGGCGCCAGACCTTTTCCAGATCCTTGAGGTATCCTAAATACTTGCATGAGTAGTTAGAGATCTGTACATGTAAGTACATAGGAAAATAAGGAAGGATACTTTCCAGTTCTGCACAGATTATTCATTCGAAAAAGTGCTGTGATCTGTGACTGAAGTAGTTTATTTCAAAATTATTAAAAAGATAAATACAAATAATAAATAATATTAAAATAAAATAGCTTAGGTAGGATGTAGCTTAGGTAGGTAAGTAGCTCAGATAGGTAGGTAGCTTAGGCACGTAGGTAGCTTAAAGTTAAAATGTTCAAAGTTGGTGTGTTTGATTTAAAGAAAAAGAGTTAAATATTAAAAATAATAGGGAGAAGGAAAAGAAAAAGTGTGAGTTATCTACTCACTGAGTGAAATGTGGTAGAACTAATGATTAGTGTAAGTGTATGATTAATTAAAAATAAATTAAGTTGCTGCTAGGATGTATTTAGTTATAGTATAGATGTGTTTCGTTTTGTGTGTCAAGACAGCAGAGATTTGCTTTCCTCTCCACTGCCTTTAAATGGATCTCCTCCTTGTATCATGATGGGATCATGTAAATCGCGGATGGCTCTCATCCCCGTGTTTAGGGAGGCGGTTTTCCTCCCACCGATACGATGATTTCATTCTTTCAGTTTTGTAATTGGCTTGTAGCTCTCCCTTGACAGTGCGACTCGCGAAACGAGTACTCTCCTAGATAGTTATAAAGTAGATAATACCATATATGGCACAAGAACTAGATGTCGCATACAGTACCAAAAAAGTATACAAAATTTATATGGCGGGGTGGTCCATTCCGGAATGGACCACAAGATTTAAAATGATGTATGCGTCGAGTGATTCATATTTTTTCGTATCTGAAGTATGGAAGAAGTCGGTTAAATGTATACAAAACTGCTATTATAAAAATATTTGCTTTTGGCATGCTCTACAATATGTTATGGTCCATTCCAGAATACACTACCCATTTCACAATCTGTATACTCTGTTTTAGTATGCCATGCGACATCTAGTTCTTGTGCCATCTATGATAATACGTAGTAGAATTTGCAGGTTGTGTAGAAAAGTAATAAAATAATAGAAACTTACCTATTGTTTTGATAGTTATAGGTACGGCAGTCCACCACACGTGTATGCAGCTCAGGGACCATTGACCTGAAAGCTTTTTATAATATACCCACTTGTATTGTGAGCGAAAATAAAAAAAAAATAAAATAAAGTGTAACTGTATCGCATTGTCTTAATATTTTTTTATTCCAATGTTTCTTTTTGTTCGGAAAGCAATTGTTATTTAGTTTCCGTTTCGTTTTTGTTGTTTTCCGTTTTGATATATTACACTTTAATTCGCCCATCGATCTTTATATTTCGGGCTGAAGAAACGGCGGAATAGTGCATGAAGATTTATCTTCCTGCTTGTGGGTCTTTCTATTGAATTTAGCAGTTGTTAAGCTGTATTCAAAATCAAGGTAATCATAATCCCACAGACACTAGTTGCAGGTTTAAATACCCCTTCTCTAATTGTAAGCTTTTCACAATTTTGGTCCACGAACAGGTTCCTCCTGGCTTACTTTTAGTAGGAGTTACAAACGTGGTGTCGTTTAATTGTTGATTATATTTCATCAACGATTCCATCTGCCAATTAGAGGTTAAATAACAGGTCTTCGTCCTTCGCTCATATCCTTAATTAGTACTATAAAATTTTGAAGTTCTGCCGTTTTTTGTGTTGTGAAGATGTTCCCTTATAGCAATTAGTTCTTTTGTCTTAACGGAGACTTCTCTTCATTTAGGGTTGACTCTTTTGACAATGCACAATAGAAGTTGTTGCCAACTTTTTAATTCATGAATAATGTCTTGCATCGAATATTGCGGAGATGCATATGTATATGACCGCCTGGTTGTTTATTTAGCTGGCTAAAATAGTGAGCAATCCTTGAATCGCTAATTGTCCAATTACAGCTTGAAAGTGCCATTGTCATGCCAGGTAATGCCCAATTGAAAATATATTTGAAAAAGACATTTTTTTTAATACCTGTTTTAAATTAAGAAAATTGACTAATTTACAAACTATCTATTTATTTAATTAATTAAAATGTTATTCGAATATGCGATCAATATTTTTTGGATCGAATTGTTGTTCAAAATGATACTAATTGTTCATTCGATGAATATTTCATTCAATGTTGTGATATGTTATTCGAATAACGCAGAGTCAATTTCCATCGATTGGATTATTCATATTATTTGGATGAAACGTCCCCAAACATACAAAATAGGTATTATGTAAAAAAATATTATAACGTTGTTATATTTTTCTGAATGACCCTGTTAATTGATAAGTTCACATCCGAAGAGAGAAAGTATATAGCGAAATATCAATTTTAGTTCGAAATATACTTTCTTATGAAGAAGGAAATGAATTGAATTCGTTTGCTTTCTGCATTTATTCATACAAAATCACCAGCCACATTTACTAGGTGTCGTTTCGTGTGCATATCTTGTCAAGAGATAGTCGAGCAGACTTACGTTAAATAAATAAGCAGGATAAAATTTCTCTTTAATACTGCAAATAAGGAAGCTGTAGGAGAAACTTGAGTTATGATGACCCCTACTAGGATGCTAATTTCGATTTAAGTAGGAAATTTTGTATTGATTTTGTACCTTGTTCTCTCCATGATGAATTGCTGGTGTTGTTTTCTTCTTGCCTGTAGTATTAATGGCTTCGGTTACACTCACATACACACATATATAGGGTATTGTCTATTTGAAAGTTTTGAGTTGAGAAATAATCTGATCACATGAGGCTAGGTAACTAAGCATACTTTTAATATTTTCAGTATATACATGCTAGCATCAATCTTAATATTTGTTCTACGAAAGAAATAAAAATCGTCGTAAAAAATGGGTGCAATGAGTTTTTGGTATGTCGAATGTATATCCTATTCTCGTCATATCATACCTGACTACATGTGTATACCTTGTACGCATTTATAATTAACTAGACATAAATTGTATATTTCTGAAAAGGTCAATCGCATTGCTGGTGGCGGAATTGATTGATTATCAGGATTCATAGTATTGAAGACTTCAATCTCTGGCGACTTAAGGTTAAAACACAGGGAGAGCGACACAACAATGTTGGCAACTTAGTTGGCGATAATGTCGCATTTAAAACACAGTGAACGCGACTCGACAAATGTTTTTGACAGCTATCTCTGTTTTATTTATTGTAAAAGAAATAGCAAAAAGGAAAAAATTAAGGAAAATCGCTAGTATAGCTTATGCGGCATACTTAAAATTGCAAAACTTAGAGAAAAAACTAAAAAGAATACTAAAAAGAGATTTCTATACATGGGATGATGTTTATTGCACAACTTAACTTTTTCCCTCATTTTCTCTATTAATTCCTCCTCAAAACCCATAATTTGTCAAACTAATAAATGAATTTAATTTTATACAAGGTTTTAATAACTAGTTTATTTACTATTAACTTTTAATTTACTATGTTTCATAAAAATATCCAAATCCACATAACATGAATGTCAATTATACACTATCCGCACAGAAATGTGAATTATGTTGGCGACTAATTTAGAGATTTTCCCAAACTTTTTGTTGGCAACTTATCGCGTCGCCCTCATTGTGTTAAGTATATGGGACTTCCATATATTCGAATCTTTGACAGCAACCAATTTACAGCGACTTTGTTGCGTCGTCCTCACTATGAAAAGCGAGCCCAGTCGAATAACCAAGATTATAGGAAAGTATCCACAACAGGGTAATATTATTTAAGGACGAAAATTACCTCCAACGTGTGGAAAGTTCTTTGTTGTATATCTCAGAAACAAGTTGCATTTATGCGGAGAATCGAATTAGATCGAATCGTGATGGAGAAGTTGAGTAAATTTTTAATTTTTTGCAGATGACATAACCTATTAAAATTGTCTGATCTACGTCTGATGTTTAGACTTAACGATGATTGTAAAATCTTCTGTTGAGGAAATGAAAAAAGCAGGAATTATACGAATAGCAAATGTTTACATGGACGTATGATGGAAAGACAAAATCTGGCAAAATTTTAAAGTCAAATCTTCGTAACTGAACGGAACAATTCTGCTCATGCTGGAGCAAAATAGGCTGGGGCGAATCGAATGAAAACGGCGGAGTTTTGTTTGGCAATGTCATAATCACGATCTATAGACTACATTGAATAAATTACTAATAATTAAGCGGAGTATCGTGTGAATATAGTGCTTGTGAGTAACCCGTTCCCACTTGGTATATGTTTCCTTCTTATTATGTATATGAGAAATATAAAATCTTCAAGATCTTTGAACTAAGATATTTCTTACTTTTAAACACTGCCATTGTGTTCCTTGGTAAAAAAAAACACCCCAATTTGATGTGTCCTATGTTGGCATTAACTGAAAGTGACCGTTCCGCTGATTATATTCGTTTCGCGCCGTTAATGTTTTCGCGAGTATTTTTTAGTGTGTTTTCTTAATTTTTTCATAGGTAAGTGATGAGTAATTTGAATTAATTTTATATGTATAGTATTTTGTGCTTTCAGTTAGTGTAAATGAGATACTTAGTTCTTTATAATTATTTTGTACACACCTTAATCTGTACTAGGTATGGTTGGTGTGTACCTTTGCCGTTTTTGTATGATAAGAGGTGTTTCAGATACGCATGTAACGCTAAGCTTGTTCAGTGATTCTTTGCAAGTAATTCTATTTCTTTCATTAAAAGTCAGCTCTGCGCAGCTGTCAAAAGGTGAAAATTATGCTATTTTCACCTGAAAAACTTGATGGGAGGTTAATTTTCAGCATAAATTTTGTTCTATTGTTAGTATTTAGTAAATTGGCTAATATTCCAAGTGCTTGTGAATTGGAATTTAACTTAGTTTTACTGCCCATAGTGCTGTAGTTGTATTCATTGATGTATTTCTGTATACCATGCATGGGTTGGAATTCGATTATTATGTCGCAAATTCTATGTATACTTCATTATATGTCTTTTAGTAATTCATTTCTTATTTTATTATTTCAGAACTTCAGTGATGCAGCGCCGGAGCTGGTAGTCAACGAGGGATATCTGCTGGAACTTCTGAGTTAAGATAATTATTAAACGGTCGAATTTTTGCTATTTCTTCCTGTTTCTTAGTTTTTGGGCTCTTCATCGCTGAACAATTTCTGCGGATTTTTAAGGAAATTGATTTTCATAACAGTTTGCAGTTAATATTAGTATCTATATAATCTCTATAATCTTATAATGATGACTAATATATAGAAGAGGATACAAATATGGGATACCTATTATAGTTTTAATGATAAAAGACCCCAAAAAGATACTGGTATAAAATTAGGAAATTTTGTTTACGTATCAGTGTTATTAACTTAAAGAACGTAGATTATACACGCTCAATATTTATTTATTTTAACAAAATATATCAAAATTAGACATTTCCAAATTAGGTAGTAATATGAGACTGTATTATAATTTCAAAAACAAATGAAAAATTGCGGCAGAAGATGTGCAGTATCAGTATCGTTAATATTATATAACATTTTGAATATACTGTACAACTCTATTATAGGCCTAGAAAAGTCATCATCATCATCTAGAATACCGTTTTAATAGTTGGTAAAAATATTAGATAGTCTGATATTATTACCAACCAAGTGTCTCATATTGCAATCAAATGGTTGCTTCAGTAAAATTAGTAATTTAGTGAAAAGAAACTCAAGCTTTTTTGTAATATTTAATTATATTCTAAAACTAAAGTAAATATAATGTAACTTACCGTATTCTTGTTCGAAACTAGGAAAATATACAGATTGAAACTAGAAAGAAAAATATGTGAAAGAAAACTTTTCACTTATGCCCTAAATGTAAACATTCAGCACCCATCAAGACTAATAACGAAATGTCCGCCGGCTGTTTCAAAACCTTCGCGGAACTAACAGCAATGTTAGCCTAGCTAAGCTTTAGATATCAGTAGCGTAGGGAGACCAAAGCTGCGGTGTATCAAATTGCTACCATATCTCATATTTCTACCCCCTTATCTATTAATTAAAGTAATTTAAATAGAAACTTGAGACGATATATTTCGCTATCAGCATAAATACATATCGGCAATTCACATACTAAAAGCAACTACAATTTTAACCAGGAATGTAAAGAGCTACATAGGTGGTAATATTGGCCACTTTGATCCACGATGTATGAATGGATGCAAGCATATGTAACCACGTTTATTATTTTTCGTCTCACTAGACTCTATTCTGGTTAGTTATTTTTTTAGTTTCATTTTGTCTTATCATTGTAACACGATGAAAGAGCATATTTGGAATTAATCAGTGGCACTCTATAGGCACATATAGAAAGAAAATCATTCGAATCTACTTCGAAATCTATTCTACACTATAGTGAAAAATCATATGAAGACACATAATCATTTCATATGAAATATGTAAGTAAGTACCTACGTCAGTATATACATACATGTGTTTGGAATTATGAATTCCATACATATTTTCAAGGTAAATATAAGTTAACTTTGTAGGCAGATTTTTATTAAGATAAAACTTTTACTTTTCCAAACCTCTATTTCACGATAAAAATTATAAAACTAAATTTAACTTAACTATCTTACTTCTGTCGGAGCTGTCGCGTGGAGGAAAATGTACAGCGTCCGCTAAGTTAGTTGTGAAATATGAAATAAAGAATTTCAAGGTCTAATGGATGTACCTGTTAAGTCCCAAATGTGGTCTTAATCATAAAATGAGATAGTGCCGGTTTAATTAATGTCGAGATGTCAGATTAATTCAATATGTTTCCATTAATCGCAAAAAAATTCTTAGCCTAGGCGATTCAAGTATTTAAACCGCAAACTTTACCAAAGCTAATATTTTTCTTAATAACATTTTAATTTCAGTTTACTTTAATTCAAAATGTTTGACTCGAAATCAATTTTTTCTCTAAAAAAAATAATTTTTATTTAAAAACATCATTATATTTATATTGCTATTTTGTTCTATTTCGAGGGCCTCCACTGGCGTTTAGCTCATATCCCTGCCAATTCAACGTAGATAGAAATAATGAATAACAGGAAGTAGTACAATGACAATAAAGACAGAATGAAAGTCAGTGAATCTGCTCATATGGGAAGTAACGGAGTTCACATGCTCCCAGATTGGATAGTAAAAAATAATGAGAAAAGTTATTAAAATAAATTTTAGCCAAAAAAGGTTAGTACGAAGCGGGTCAGTGCCCCCCGTACGTTTTGGTTAAGCAAGACGTAACATTTGGTTCATTACTACCGATCTGTCTTGATGACCGCTCAAAATGCAAGTGATATCATGCTTCTAGCAGCTCGCTATTTATAGCTGCGAAAAGCATTGCGTAAATGGGAGCTTCACGTCTGTTGATGGATTTATCTTTGAAGCCAGGCGCAGCATATGGTTGACCGGACCGCTCTTGTCAAACTTACAGCTGTTCTGTCAACGAAGACTTTTGTTTGATGTAGTTACTGTCAATAAACTTGTATGGACTTGATGTAATAGTAAGTTTTATTTTGTCATTTATTATTGTTATTTCAATTAATTAATATTTTGTATATTTCGCTTTTTCTTCAGTTGATACATTAATAATCTTACAACTACGTTGGATTATCAATGTATGAGTAGTAAGTATTGTCTTTGGTTAAAGTCTCAGATTATGAAATGTTCTGAGACCTTATCATTTGATTATCTATCATTGATGCCCTTTTTTTTATTTTTAGCTAATAATATTTTCAACGTCGCGGGAGCATTATGTGTATCTTGGGATAACTTATTTGGATCAAGATCCGTGAGTTTTAGTTTCTAAGTTCTGATGTGATAATTTTAATATTAAAAGGTGTTCCGCGACAAAACAGTATCCGAGTCATGAGAAAAACCTGCGATATGTTTTATGTGTTAACTTAAAAAAATGCGCTGGGCTTAGTTTTTCTAC
Source organism: Dioctria rufipes (assembly GCA_963924295.1). Lineage (NCBI taxonomy): Eukaryota > Metazoa > Arthropoda > Insecta > Diptera > Asilidae > Dioctria > Dioctria rufipes. Next base: position 205,448,703 of record OZ002740.1, read on the forward strand.
AAGTTGACGAAAATTGATTTCAGCGCATGTTACGAAATTTATTTGAAAATTTTGTGCGCTCCATTCATGATATATTATTCTGGCACAACAATTTTATCCCCCTCAAAGTACCTACTCCACCTGATTAGCCCAGCGCTAATCACACAAATTAATTCTCACGTCGCATCCATTCTGAGGGAATTCATATTTCATCGGAAAATTCTACCATGCGAACTCCAGACGCAGCAGTTTTCTCTTGATTGTACGTACGTACCTATCACCACCTGTATGTATGTACCTATCTCGTGCTACTCACCTTTCATGGGAGAATTTTCATTCTCACAATATATTGTGAACTAAGCACTTTTTGGTAATTTTTAATTTTATTTCCCAGACTAATTTTGTATAAATAGGATAATTAAATGTACATATTTCACTACTTTTTAATAAACCATCAACCAGTAAAGAAGGCTTTTTTTACTGAACATTTTGGTGACCCCGACGTGATGTATTGAATGTTCCAATACTTCACTACCAAGTCTTATCATCTATAAAAAACAATAAGCTCTCTAGTGATTACTACAAGAGACAAGAGCAGCGCAGCCGTACCACTCACCTACATGTACAAAGGCAAAGGGTTCCAGTGTTTACTACGCGGTAGCAGTAGTTTTTTGATCGCGGGCTAGCAGTTACCTGAAGAAGACCCAATACTAAGAAGAACAGCCATACATAGGCAACCCCAGGCAATATATTTTGGACAGAACAGCAGTGTTAAAGTCAGAAGCAAATCAACATGCAAAATCTAACCGCAGCACAGTCAGGAATTGGCAAGTCAATTTCTCAACTTCTTGAGAATTTCAGGAAGGAAAGCATTGAGCGGAGAACTATAGAAAACACTAAAAGCTATGAAGAAAGGCTCAATGGCTTATGGACTAAGTTTTGCGAGAATCACGACGAAATAGTTGAAAGTGAGGACTGCAACAAAGAGCATTCTTACTTTGTGAAAAACTACTTTAATCAAGTAGAGAAGGTCTACAATGAATTCTTGCAAAGATTGAGTGAGCGACTCGAGGTAACGACAGCCACATCATCACATACAGACGAGCGCGAGCACCATGACGAATTAGTGCCACTGACTGGAAGCCTGAAAATGAGAAAACAAGTGAAGGCCACTATTGCTGCGCTAGAGCGAATCATCAAGGTAATTGAACGCGAACATGCAGATCCACATCTCAGGGCATACTACACACAAAAACTGAGGTCCATCAATCAATATTGGGACACTATAGCCTCCTTACATGGGCAAATAATGGCAGAACTTGATGATGACTCCTACGATATTCGCGAATATACGAAGATTGAAGATCATTTCCAAGAAACAGCAACAAGGCTACAAGGAACGCTTGACGAACAATCAGTGACAACGATTAATGGAAACGTTAAACTTCCAAAGTTAACACTTCCAATCTTTGATGGAAACTACTCCAAATGGGGGCAGTTCAAAGATTTGTACAGTCAACTCATTCATAACAGGCATCTGGGTGGGGCCGAAAAATTATACTACTTGAAGACAAATCTCACAGGTGAACCCAGCGGACTAATAAAACATTTACAAGCTACTGACGATAACTACTCAGTGGCTTGGAAGTTACTCTTAGAGAGGTATGACAATCCGAGGGCTATAGTAACAGCAACTCTCAATCAGTTACTATATCAAGCAGCTCTCACAACCGAATCAGGCTCGGGAATCAAAAGATTGCATGACACTAGCAAGGAATGTCTACTAGCATTGGAGTACAGTGGCATCGAGATCAAGCAGTGGAATCCCATACTGTTCAGTTACTCACTCAGAAGCTCGATAAGGAATCCAGGAGATTATATGAGCAGTCACTTAACACACCTCACGAATTGCAGACAATGGACGATTTCTTCAAATTCATGGAAACAAGGTTTCAGATGCTTGAAGTAATCCAGACGAAGGAAGAACGCAAGAGGGTATCTACGTTGACGGCATCATCCCAGGTATTGAAGTGCGCAGTATGCAAGGCAGATCATGGAGTTTTTAGGTGCCCAAAATTCCTCTATGCAACATTAGATAATCGGATTCAGCTCATCAGGCAGTTCAAATTGTGCCCCAATTGCCTAAAGCTAGACCATACAGTACATGATTGCACATCAAGAGGCTGTATGAAATGTGGCAAACGTCATAACACATTAATACACAACTGTCGTCAACCAGAGAAGCCAAGAAACCTTATTCAAGCTAAATCACGACAAGGCAGCGTTCGTCGGAGCACAGACTTGGCACCAATGAACTACCAACAAGTGAGCAGAGGCAGTTCAGGAGCTACCAGACAACTTGAGTCCACTTCTCAGTTCCAGGAGATTAGTCGTTCTACTCCATCTGAGACAACAAACTCACAAATATCGAGCTTACAGGCGTCAACACGCTCGCAGATTCTATTAGCAACAGCAATAATCCAGGTCACTAATGCCTCAGGAGTCCCGGTCAACTGTAGGGTACTCTTGGACTCGGGCTCACAGCTCCACTTTATCTGCGAACGACTCGTACAGGTTCTGGGACTACCACGCAGCAAAACTTCACTGCCGATTAGTGGTGTTGGTGGAATCGCAACAACTGCTAAGTACGAAACCACTCTCACGATACATTCAAGAGTGAAGAGCTTTTCAGCAGTCATCAATGCTGTTATCTTAAAAACTATCAGCGACCGCCAGCCGTCACAACACATCAAAACATCGAACTGGGATATTCCAACTAGCATCCAGCTAGCAGACCCCGCGTTCTATAAACCTCAGGCCATCGACATGTTACTGGGAGCTGAATTATTCTTTCAACTCTTGCAAGAAGGTCAAATAAGACTACACAATCTGCCACTGCTTCAAAACACCCACTTTGGATGGATTCTTGCAGGAAAGGTGCCAACTCAAGCTGGCTGCACTCAAAGTTGTCACATCGCAACACAACCCACAGTTTCAGCACTGGACAAACAGTTGCAACAATTTTGGGAGTTGGAGCAACACGATTCACCATCCAAGTACAAGTCAAGAGAAGAACTGCTCTGTGAGGAGCATTTCCAAAATACCTTCCAAAGATCCGCGTCAGGACAATACATCGTCAAACTACCCTTTCGTGAGCTACCAACTACTTTGGGGTCATCCCTGGAAATTGCTTCAAAGCGCTTCTATGCATTAGAAAGAAAATTGGAGGGAAATGCCGATCTTAAGAGGCAATATCATGATTTCATGACAGAATACCAAGAACTCGGCCACATGGAACCGATAGCAAAGGAAGCCATTCCTACCGATCATTACTACATGCCCCATCACTGTGTAGCAAAGGCACATACCAACAAGCCCAAATTCCGTGTAGTATTTGATGCCTCAGCGAAAACATCATCCGGAAGATCCCTCAATGATATCTTGATGGTTGGTCCCACCGTTCAGCCAGATCTTTTCACCATCATAACAAAATTCAGAATGTACAAGTACGCAATGACAGCAGACATCTACAAAATGTATCGGCAGATCAGTGTCCACCCAAACGACAGAAAGTACCAACTAATTTTATGGAGGGATGACAGAGAGAAGCCTCTGCAAACATACCAGCTAAATACCGTAACTTACGGAACAGCCGCCGCTCCATTCCTCGCGACGAGATGCCTGAATCAATTAGCCTTAGCAGAATACGATACATTTCCCGAAGCTGCGAATATGATTTTAGGAAATACCTATGTCGACGACATTCTGACAGGAGCTGACTCTAAACAAAGAATGCTCAAATTAAAGAATGACCTAATAGAGCTCCTGAAAGGCGGCGGTTTCGAGTTAAGGAAATTTTGTGCTAACCACCCAGACACCTTGAGAAATGTACCAGAAGATCACAAAGAGAAGATGCTACTCATTGACAATGGCGAAGTAACGAAAACTCTCGGATTAATCTGGCAACCAAAGGAAGACAGTTTTCAGTATCAAGCAACTGAAGGTGATATACAAGGACTTACCAAACGCACAGTGTTATCCGAAGTAGCCCGTATTTTCGATCCTCTTGGGTTAATAGGACCAGTAACGGTATTAGGAAAGCTATTTCTACAAGACCTCTGGAAGGCCAAATGCTCGTGGGACGAAGAACTACCCGCAGTTTACAAAAATAAATGGATGAAATTTAAGAAGAGTCTACCAGGATTACGAGCAATAAAAATTCCAAGACATGTACTATTTTCAAACTCAGTCAACATCCAATTACACGCCTTTTCAGACTCCAGTGAGTCCGCCTATGGGGCTTGCTGCTACCTGAGATCAATGAATACGCAAGGAGAAATCAGAGTAAGATTGTTATGCGCCAAGTCACGACTAGCACCAGTAAAGGCTACTACGCTTGCAAGATTGGAAATATGTGCCGCGCTACTCATGACAGAATTAGTGGAAAGAGTATCTCAATGCATGCAAATAAACCCTTCAAGAATTGTGTATCATACTGACTCTATCATTGTACTCGCCTGGATCTCATCACCGTCTTATACGTGGAGTACCTTCATAGCACATCGGGTTGAAAAAATACAACAATTGACTCAGCCACAGCAATGGAGACACATTGAAGGAACACAAAATCCAGCTGACATAATCTCCCGTGGAATGTTCCCGGATGCCCTCAGCCAATCAACTGTGTGGTTCAAAGGTCCAAGGTATCTATCTGAACCTGAAGAAAAATGGCCCACATTTGCCTTCAAGATACCAGACGAGATTCCAGAAGCCAAACCAAAAAAATCCGTCTTCACAGCCATAGAACGAGTCAAACATGTTGATCTAGTCACACCTGTGAATCATTGTAACTCATTTTTAAAATTACAGAGAATTTTTGCGTACTGTTTCAGATTCTTGCAAAATTGCAAATCTCCCAAGGGATCGAGGAAGATTGGCGAAGTATCCATTGCAGAGCTAGACATTGCCTTGAACGGAATCATAAAAAATATTCAACGCACAGCATTCGAGCACGAGTACTCATCATTAAAGAAAGGGGCAGCACTTGATTCTCACCATTCTATTCAACATTTGGCGCCGTTTGTAGACGCCTCTACAGGAATCATAAAGGTCGGCGGACGGCTGAAAAATTCAGAACTCAGCCAAGAGGCCAAGAACCCGATTCTTCTGCCCAAGGACCACAAACTGAGTGAACTTCTATTCAATTATCTACACAACCAACATATGCACGCAGCACCTCAAGCGCTAACTGCAATCGCGAGGCAGAAATACTGGGTCATAGACGCTAGAAGGTTGGCGCGCCATACTGTCCATAGATGTATCCGTTGCTTCAGATGTAAGCCGAAGCCCTTTGATCAAATGATGGGAGAGCTACCTGTGGAACGGGTGAAGCCGACAAGACCCTTTCACACCACAGGACTCGACTTTTGTGGACCCATCATGATTCATTACAAACTACGAGGAAAGACGTATATAGCTGTCTTTGTATGCTTCACTACAAAGGCTGTCCATTTAGACTTGGTCAGTGATCTGAGTGCCGAAGCTTTCCTTAACGCTCTAAAAAGATTCATTGCCCGGAGAGGTCTGTGTGCTACTATCTTTTGCGACAACGCAACGAACTTCCTAGGAGCACGAACACATTTAAAGGAACTAAAGGACATGCTCCTGTCGAAGGATTTACAGTCATCACTCGCTCAATTATGCATCAAAAATCACATTGAGTGGAAGCCCATACCACCACGATCGCCTCACTTCGGAGGACTGTGGGAAGCGGCAGTGAAATCCGCCAAGAATCACTTGATTCGCCAGACGGGAAATGCCAATTTGACATACGAGGAATTACACACAGTAATTGTCCAGATAGAGGCTATCCTTAATTCCAGGCCAATAACACCCATGTCTTCAGATCCCAATGACCTCGAGGCACTAACCCCAGGACACTTCTTGACGGGAAGCCCCTTGACAGCATGCGCCGAAACTGATGTTGCTGAAAGAGACATCGACAAATTAACAAGATTTCGCCGAATTCAACATATTCAACAAACAGGAGCTGCAAACGCGGAACAAATGGAGGAGTATCAAGCCAAATCTAAAACCTGGAACTTTAGTCGTGATAAGAGAGGCGAACTTACCACCATTGAAATGGTCGCTAGGCCGCGTCTTAGAAACTTTCGACGGCGCCGACAAACTTACTAGAGTTGTTAGTGTCAAAACCCCCTCTGGAATTTTTAAACGGACCATTCATAACCTCTGCCGGTTGCCGGAGGAGCAATATACACCAGAAGATCTCAAAGGGAATGCCAGTGGCAGCAACCTCGGGAACGACTCCAAATCAGTCGAGGGAACGCAACCGAAAACATCATTTCTAACCTTTAATCAGGTGCCAGGACCATCTCACAAGGACGTAGAAGGAGAGCCACCAGCAAAGAGGATGAAACACAAACGACCCTATCACCCGCTGCGAGGAAGGTTCTTGCCAATCAATTCTAATTGGAAGAACTCACCATTTGTGGAAAATTTCAAGAAAAATCCCACTAACGCTACAGAGACGAATAGAAGCCCCACTGCAAGATCTATTAGCTCATCAGCTGCTTTAAAACGCAAATTGAAGAAGCTAATGAAATTCTCCACAAACAAGGCGGCCGAGACCGAATTCCACACAAAAGGTCTCCTCTTGACTTAGTAGGTAACGTTGCGAACAAACTATTTGGCATCCTGGACTCGTCCTATGCCAAGTACATTGAAGAAGAAATCGAACAAACAAGAAGCAACGAGGGTTACTTAATGCAGCTAGCAAAAAACCAAACATCAGTTTTAGAAACTACAACCAATATCATGAAACGTCAAGAGGAGTCAATTCAAAAACAATTCAAGGTAATTCAGGACCATATACTCGCATTCAGTAAGTTTGTTGATGACGTTCAGCTCGAGCAGCAAGCTACACAAGCTTTCAGTGCCTTATCGCTTCTAACCACACTAGTTCTTCAAAACTACCACAGAGCTCAAAACGCTTTATTAGACGTCATAACAGATATTCACCACAACAAGATCAGCCCATTATTAATCACCCCGATGCAACTCCGAGACCAGTTGACTTTAATAAAGGACCATATTCCATCAACTCTAACTATTCCAGGAAATATTAAGGATGGCGTGCTACTTCTTTACAACCTAATGACAGTCGGAACCAGGATAGGAGAATCATACATCTTATTTGACATACGGATTCCACTCGTCCTGGATGAATACTTTCAGTTATTCAAGATGATACCTGTTCCCATTCAACAAGGAGACAAACTCCTGTTAATCAAGCCATCATCAGATTATCTCATCGTGAGTCTTCCCAGGGAGAGATATTACCCACTATCTCAAGCAGAGTTAAACAAATGTCAACACTTAAGAGAAGACCAGTATCTATGTGACCAGAATCATCCCATCTTCAATCTAAAGGCCAACGTCAGCCAGTGCGAAATGGAGCTGCTCAACCACAGACAAACGCTCTCTTCCAACTGCCACTTTCGCAGCTCAAATCGATCCAATCTTTGGATACAGCTACATAGTCCAAACAGTTGGCTCTACCATCTCGACAGTGAAACCACATTCAACATTGTATGTGGCACAGCAGTAACACTTAAGACTCTACAGAAAAGTGGAATTCTGAAACTTCGTCCAGATTGTTCAATCAAACAGACCTCTATGACGATCACTGGTCACGGGCGTTATCAGAGCAAGACTATATCAGCATTTATTCCACGCATAAATTTAAGTCTATCCTTGGATGAAGACTTACATTCAGCAAAAAGAGGGCACCCATACATTTCCTCAGAGCTTCATCTAAAATCCAACGATCATGAAATAGATGTGCTGACCAACAAGGTCAAGGATCTCAAGCAGTACTCGGAAGCATTGCCCCAAGGAATATCGAATCACGACATACATCATTACACCATTAGCTACATGCTTCTGGCAGCTCTTATGATCGGATGCAGCTATTGGATGGTTACCAAATGGAACCACGGGGTTTGCTCCAGGAACATGCCACCACATTGCTATTCCATACCTCCAATACCCGCAAGACGGAGCCAGCCGGACAACAATGACGATTTTGTGTTGCGCAGCAACCCAAGGGGGCAGGATGATTAGCCCAGCGCTAATCACACAAATTAATTCTCACGTCGCATCCATTCTGAGGGAATTCATATTTCACCGGAAAATTCTACCATGCGAACTCCAGACGCAGCAGTTTTTTCTTGATTGTACGTACGTACCTATCACCACCTGTATGTATGTACCTATCTCGTGCTACTCACTTTTCCTGGGAGAATTTTCATTCTCACAATATATTGTGAACTAAGCACTTTTTGGTAATTTTTAATTTTATTTCCCAGACTAATTTTGTATAAATAGGATAATTAAATGTACATATTTCACTACTTTTTAATAAACCATCAACCAGTAAAGAAGGCTTTTTTTACTGAACACCACCTCTGTTTAATACGCCTGATGCCGATAAGATTTTCTTGCTTTATAAGCCCCTCAGAAGTTCATCGAGCAACGGGCGCTTGCTGATCTCCAAATTTCCAAAATTTTGGCCGTGCATCAAAGTTCCCTATAAAGAAGTTAAGAAGCAGCTGAACAAAATTGGACATTTTTCTGCAATCTTTTGTAGTTGTTGTATTAACGGGTAAAAAGAACTTGGCTATGAATTATTGTAGTGCGACTGAGACAATGAGTTAAAGTCAAAAATTGAGAGAACAAAGGATTACCCGAATGTTACAATCTTCTTGAATATCTTCAAAACCCTTGCAAACTAATCATAATAATGAATTTTTCTTACATAGGGTCAGACTGAATTTGTTGCCAACATTTTAATTAATGAATAATGTCTTTCATCGAATATTGCTGAGATACATATGTATATGACCGCCTGGTTGTTTATTTGGCTGGCTAAAATAGTGAGCACTCGCTGAAAAACTAATTGTCCAATTAGCGCTTGAGAGTGCCGTTGTCCTGTCAGCAGCCTCGTCTGGATTAGTTGCCGGTTAAAATAGAAATTTGTAGTCCTTCCAATCGGAATTTTCCAATACGCAAAAAATATTCAAGGCAATTAAAATACGGCTGGACGGATTTCAGATGTATCTGGCTATCTGCGTTACCTTTTTCATAAACACTTCTTTAATGTTATCTTTTATCTTTTCCCAGCAAATGCCAGAAATCGGCAATAAAGTAAATGAGGATATTTTTTTTTTCGTTCGCATCGATATGATACTAGAAGGTCACATCTTTGTGATGCAGATATTTAAGATATTCGGTTTAGAGTTTTGATATCGTAATCGCATACATCTTCAGAATGGAGACAAAGTTTTATCGACCGAAAGAAAAACATGTAGAGTAAAATTATTTCTGAGTCGGTTGTACATGTTTAAATGATCAGCATTTTCAACTCAATCAGGTACTGCCCAATTGAAAATATATTTTAAAAAGAAATATTTTTTTAATACCTGTTTTAAATTAAGAAAATTGACTAATTTACAAACTATCTATTTATTTAATTAATTTAAATGTTATTCGAATATGCGATCAATATTTTTTGGATCGAATTGTTGTTCAAAATGATACTAATTGTTCATTCGATGAATATTTCATTCAATGTTGTGATATGTTATTCGAATAACGCAGAGTCCATTTCCATCGATTGGATTATTCATAGTATTTGGATGAAACGTCCCCAAACATACAAAATAGGTATTATGTAAAAAAATATTATAACGTTGTTATATTTTTCTGAATGACCCTGTTAATTGATAAGTTCACATCCGAAGAGAGAAAGTATATAGCGAAATATCAATTTTAGTTCGAAATATACTTTCTTATGAAGAAGGAATTGAATTGAATTCGTTTGCTTTCTGCATTTATTCACACAAAATCAACAGCCACATTTACCAGGTGTCGTTTCGTGTGCATATCTTGTCAAGAGGATAGTCGAGCAGACTTACGTTAAATAAATAAGCAGGATAAAATTTCTCTTTAATGCTGCAAATAAGGAAGCTGTAGGAGAAACTTGAGTTATGATGACCCCTACTAGGATGCTAATTTCGATTTAAGTAGGAAATTTTGTATTGATTTTGTACCTTGTTCTCTCCATGATGAATTGCTGGTGTTGTTTTCTTCTTGGGTATTGTCTATTTGACAGAGTTTTCTTAACAGTTTTGAGTTGAGAAATAATCTGATCACATGAGGCTAGGTAACTAAGCATACTTTTAATATTTTCAGTATATACATGCTAGCATAGTAGTATAGCTATGTCGGTTCTAGACCACTTTTGATCGAAATTTTTCTAAGTCCAGAAATGACATTTTGGACTTAGAAAAATTTCGATAAAAATTGCTCTAGAACCGACATAGCTTTTTGTGGATATTTCTGAAAAAATTTTATACTCCGTCCTTACAAACACACACACACACACACACACACCTACACATTTATTTTTTGTTAATATCCACACACAATAATTGTAGCTGATCTTTACTAACGCACAACTCGAACTTCTTAACATTCATTAAAACATAGTAAGCAATAATTGTTAAAGTTGATTATTTTATTTTTTTGTCAATATCCATACAATAATTGTATTTGCTGTCAAATTTTGGTAAAATCCAATTTCCATTGATGTATCATCATCTGCCGAGCTGGACTGCACCCTGGTAAAATGCGGCGGAAAATTAGCTCCCGATTCACTAACTTCACCGCCCATTACTATTATTGGCCACCTTTGTATATTGGTTGGCAAACACTCTTTTAAAATGTCAATAATTTGTTCCATAACGTACAACTGCTCGATTTAAACTAATGAATTAGACATCAATCATAAATTGCCAAATTTTTATAAATGCAATGAATTCTAATCAATTGTGGTTAACAAATTTAGAGCGTAAAATTCCCATCATCTATTTTAGTAAGCGAACCGCAACCGCAACTTTTGATAAAAATTTCATGAGAAATTCATGTCAATTCGTTTTCAAACTACTATACATAAAATAAAGCCGCAAACCGCTTCGTTTTCAAACCACTATATCCTGTTATGTCAAAAATTAGAAATTAAGCAATTTAACTGTAATTAAATTTCTCATATATGAACAAAGATTCTATACATAAAATAAAGCCGCAAAAACGCTTTGTTTTCTTTTTTTCGTTAGAATAAATTTACAGGAAAATGGTAACCGCACCAAAATGAATGATGGAAATAAGTATAAATACAATTGTAAAAATGACACAATTATCAGTTATTTATTTCTTAAGCTTTTGGAATACCTAAGGGAAATTTGAAACTTAGGAGAAGGTAGGTAGATACAAATTAATAACTTAAAGTTCGACTACATACTGACTGATCTTTAAGTATCAGCGTAATACACCCCATTCATGTGCAATTTTACTTTTCTAGCTCAGAAATTTCAATGGCTCCAAAATCTAATAGCCCAATCTACTTTCGTTCAATAAATTCGGAAAGAAGTGCTACATCTAATACTTTGGAAGATGATATAAGAAGAGGGATAAATCGTATTGCTTCTTTACGGGAATATCTTGATATATTACATTTATTTTGCGATGATGATGATGAAGAAATTCCTGAGTCTGATTATAATGAAGATGACGATATGAACATACACTTGGACCATGCAGTGATTGATACAGATTCCGATAATGAAGATGACGATAACTTTGAAATAAAAAATATCATTCCACTACATAATTTGAAATACTGAACCCTACTGCATCTATTGTGCAATCAATAGAAATGTTATAATTGATGATGAAGTATTAGTAAATAGATCGTTTTTTAATTTTGATGATTTGGATGATTTTTTGGTTGAACATTTTGTAGTATGTAGTAATTGCAATAATGCGCTTGATTTAAATATTATATGAAAATTACTTTTCGTAGGTCTTTTTTCTTCTTTTATTCATTCCTTTGTCTTTACTTTTTTCTTCTAGATGTATGTATGTATATACATATAGCCTTTTATTCAACTATTTTTATACCTTTTTTTCTTTGGGGGGTATATAAGGAGTACAGCTTTTCGCTTTCGTTGATCAGTTTACTCACGTTGATTGAATCAGGCATTTTAGTTATTTCTAAAGATGGCTTCTTATACAAAAATGTCTAATGAAATAGTAAATAATTTAAAAGAAGTTATACCTTTACTTCAAGCAAATAATATTTATGAGTTAAAGAAGTGGATAAAATATTGTAAAAGTAATATTGGTTTAATGTATCAAGCTCTAAAACGAGCTAAGACAATAAGTGAAAAGAAAAACTTAGAAACAAATATAGGCCATATGAAAAAGTTTTTATGCGATATTACAACACTAGTTCATGTTGGTGGTGGTGGTGGTGGTAGAGTAAAACTTGATAGAAGAAATGAGTCTATAGTGTGGAAAGATATAAAATTCAAATTCAAATTCAAAAATCGCATTCAAACAGGTGTTTTTATTAATAAAAAGTTTAAAGACCCTAAACTGTTTTTGAAACGAGTTGGAACACTATTAGTGACGCGATTGAAAAAAAATATTGGGGAAGTTTAATACAATTAAAGTGAACACTTCTTTTTGCTGTGAATTTAAAAAATTAACTACTGATGGTACAGAAGTTCGAGAATATAAGTATCTAAATAATACATCGAAATAATACAATTGATGGTGGAAGTAATTTAAAAGAACTTGTTAAGAAAATACAAGGTGTGTTGTTAACTAATTTAGATGAGTTTCAAGAGCGTGATAGCGGATGGGCTTTAAGTCAAATTATTAACTTGGCGGTGAACATCAACAAATATGTACCGCTTTCGGGCTCATCATATATAGATTTACCTCCACAAATAAAACGGAAAAAGCTTGTGTTAATGTAAAAAATTCAGATAACGCATGTTTTGCTTGGAGTGTTGTAAGTGCTATACATTCAACTACTTTACATGCAGATCGTCCAAGCTCATATCCATATTACGCTAATATACTTAATTTAGATGGCATCACTTTCCCGATACAAATGAAAGACATCTCCGGGTTTGAAAAAAAAAATAACATTAGTGTTAATATATATATAATGAAAAAAAGGAGAGGTAATTTTACTGTTGTACCAACAAGATTAACCAAACAAAAATTACTGCAACATATAAACTTGTTAATGCTTCAGGATAAATACGTAGATAATACTGATGACTTTGATAGCAATGATAGTGATGATGATGACGATGATGCTGAAGTTAATTATCATTTTTGTTGGATAAAGAATTTAACACGATTAGTATCATCACAGTTACCACGGCAAGGACATAAAAAGTGGATATGCGACCGATGCCTTCATTATTTCCATACTGAAGTTAAGCTAAAGCATCACACCATGGACTGCGAGCAAATTAACTCATGTAAAATAATCTTACCTACAGAAGATGGGAAGTGGCTGTCATTAAAGAATTTTAATTATAAACAACGATGTCCATATATAGTATATGCTGATACCGAGAGTTTGTTACACCCTATTAATGTTGCAGCTGGAAGTAGTACTAAGCGTTATCAAAAGCATGAGATACATAGCATTGGACTTTATTTTATGTGTTCTTATGATCCAACTCTCAATTTCTATCATTCATATCGAGGATCAGATTGTGGAAAATGGTTTGCCTGTGAACTCAGAAATTTAGCTGAGGATATTGAGGCAACATTTCTTTGCGAAATTTCTATGGACGAAATCACAGAGGAACTTGCCAGTAAATTAAGAAGTCAGTCCGTCTGTCATATATGTGAATCCGAATTTTTAAATGTACGTGTAATAGATCACTGCCATATGACCGGTAAGGTGCGGGGGGTGGCTCATCAAAATTGCAACATAAATTTTCAAGATAGTCGTGTAATCCCAGTGGTCTTTCACAATTTGAGTGGATATGATGCTCATTTTATTATTAAAGATATTGCTATAGCTTTTGATGGTAAAGTTAATTTACTACCACTTAATAAAGAAAAATACATTGCTTTCACAAAAAAAAGTAGAAGGTTTTCAAGCTACATATAAATTTATAGACTCCTTTCGATTTTTACCATCATCTCTTGAAAAACTGGCTTCTTACTGTGATGACTTCAGATTAATAAAGAGCGAATTTCCTATTAATCATCACCTTCTTTCAAGAAAGGGTGTATTTCCTTACGATTACGTCGACAGCTGGGAAAAATTAAATGAGGTTCATCTTACATCAAAAGAAAATTTCTACAATAAACTTAACGATAGCCATATCAGTGATGATGATTATGCACATGCGCAAAATATATGGCGAGTATTCAATATTCAAACAGTGGGTGAATACTCTGATCTATATTTAAAAACTGATATTCTTTTATTAGCTGAAATATTTGAAAATTTTCGTAATAGTTGTCTTCAAAGCCATCGACTAGATCCAGCTCATTACTTTACAACTCCAGGTCTAAGTTGGGACGCTATGCTGATGCACACCAAAGTGAAATTAGAGCTCGTTACAGATATTGACATTAGAGGGGGTGTAACCCAATGTAGTGGACGATATAGCAAAGCAAATAATAGATATATGGCAGATTATAACCCGCAGGATAAAATAAAATATTTGATGTACTTTGATGTATATGGATGGGCAATGTCACAGTTTTTACCTACAGGAAATTTTAAGTGGATTGAAAGTGCTGATATTGAAAATACTTCCGACGATTCAGATGTTGGATACTTGTTGGAGGTTGACTTAGAGTATCCACATGAAATACATGATCATGAAACCTCCTGAATCGATGAATTCAAAACTATTGCTAACCGAATATAATAAAGATCGATACGGTATTCATTACCGCAGTCTCAAGCAATGCTTAAAAAATGAGTTGATATTAAAAAAAATACATAGAATTTTGCAGTTCAATCAGTCACCATGGTTAAAAGAGTACATTGATTTAAACACAGCTTTTAGAACAATAGCAACGAATGAGTTTGAAAAAAAATTTTTTAAGCTTATGAATAATGCTGTATTTGGCAAGACGATGGAAAATGTTCGGAACCGTGTGAATATCAAACTTCTCACTAAGTGGCATGGTCGATATGGAGTTAAAGCAATGATAGCTAAACCTAATTTTCACAGTAGAACTATATTCGATGAGAATTTAATTGCAGTTGAATTAAATAAAACCCAAGTGCTTATGAATAAACCTATTTATATAAGCCAAGCTGTACTGGATATATCCAAAACATGTTTACATGAATTTCATTATGGATATATGAAGCGTGCTTATGGAAATTTATCTAGATGTATCTATACAGATACAGATTCATTAATCTATGAACTGGATGATATAGATCCATATGAAATAATGAAAAGAGATATACATACATATGTTTGATACAAGTGATTATTCTGTAAACAAAATTTATGATCTACCACGTCGTAATAAGAAAGTTCCAGGCTTGATGAAGGATGAATTGAATGGTCGTGTCATGACTGAGTTTATTGGTTTGAGAGCTAAGATGTATAGTTTACGAGTTGATGGTAAAGATTATTTAAATAAAGCTAAAGGAGTTAAAAGTTATGTTGCTAAAAAATCAATTTGCTTTATAGATTATAAAAATTGTTTAGATGAATTTACTGAAATATATAGTCAACAAAATTCTATACGATCTGCCAATCATAATGTTTTTAGTATAACTCAAAATAAAATTGCCTTAAGTCCTTTTGATGATAAACGTTTTATTATAAATGGCTCCACATATACTTTACCTTGGGGTCATTATAGTTTATTGAACACTTGAAATTTTAGCAAAAATAAAAGGCTTCATATTATAAGAATTTTGCTTTTATTATCCCCATAAGATTAATTACTAGTCTTATAAATCATTTATTTATACAACAAATTTATAATTTTTCATTTTTATTGACCCATGAATTGTGTGTTGCAGAGAACCCTAGCCATTTTACAAAAAATTTATTCCGTTTCTTCTTCAATACTTTTTCAACAAGGTAATTATGCGGATATTTCGTCTTTAGTAGTTCTTTTTCATAAAATCCTTCTTTGATTGGATGTCCCTCATAATCCTCTAGAAGATATGTCACCGGATTCGTATGTTGTATGCTTTTAATTTTAAAGATCTCAGTCGTCCAGTTCGGTGTGTACCCCTTTTCAAATATATGTTTGTGCTTGCTGATGCGAACATAGTCATCAACATTATATTTTGCTGCCCCAACTATTTTTATGTGATTGTATACTGTTTGTAGTAGAAGATTTTTATTAATATGATTATCATCGGAGGGGCGCATTTTAATGGTCCTATGCTTTTTATTATTGTATTCATGAACAAGATTGTGTACAAAATCAATCCAACGATAGGAACCATTCTTACTGAATTCTTTCCACATCATACCTTTCAATGTTCTATTAAATCTTTCAACTATTGAGGCTTTCATTATACTAAAAGTCGAATAGTGTTTGATTCCATACTTTACCATTAGTGTCTGGAATATTTTATTATAAAACTCTTTACCATCATGTAAATGTTTAGGAACCCGACCGCTTTTTAGAACTTTTTCCATTGCAGCCGTTACCTCTTTTCCAGTTTTATTTTTAATGGGCTGTACCCAAGCATATTTTGAAAATGTATCAATCACTGTTAGCAAATAGTAGTATCCATTATTTTCGCGAACATAAGCACCCATTTCAACCAAATCTGCTTGCCAGAGATCATCCAAATCTTTCATAATGACACGACGCCGGGGAAAATTTCGACGAGCTGCTTTATGCAGCTCACTCACAAGAGCCTCTTTACTCATTGTTAGCTTTGACTATAAGAGATTCTACATTTATTAACCCTCGCAAGTTCTTTTCAATGTCTTCGCACTTTGTATCAATATAAACTTTTAACTTTTCAAATGACTTATTTATGTGTGATTGGGTCAATGTTTCCAGTTTTTCTCTAGTTATTTTAATAATATTATGTACATTCGCAAGCTCTTCCTCTAACTCACTCTTAGCTGTTTTTGTTTCTAAACTACTATGGGATTTGCATAAATCTAAATATTTATCTATTACCTCATCTATATATAGCTTGTTTACAGCATCACTATCTTCTTCTGGATTTTTGAGATTCTTAATATTGCTGAATTGCATATCATAGTTGTTATCTGATGTTAACAGAAAACCCACTCCTGCAGGTCCGATGGAGCCTCTTTCGCCTGGTGGTCCAGAGGGACCCCGTTCTCCTCGTCCAATATTACCATCTCTTAGCGATCGTCCGAACTTATCAACAGTCATTTAGTGAATAAATATATAAAAAGCGGGAGGAGGCTTTTATAAAATTAAATCAGACTCCCTTAACTCCTCAATAATGGAAACAATTTCATTGTTATGACTATTATTCCCGGCTACTTGAGAGCCAATTAAAAGTCGTAATCTATCTACCAATTCGTTTGGATCATCCCAGTAAACGTAGTCAATAGCCTCTCTGGGAAGCTTCATGAGACCCATACCTTCATGATCGATAAATTTTCTAATAATTCTCTTATATTTAGGTTCTTTACTACCTTTTATTTGTCCATCTACACTATAATCACGTCTATGGGCATTAGAATCTTCCAAGATTTCTCG
Organism: Dioctria rufipes; assembly: GCA_963924295.1. NCBI lineage: Eukaryota > Metazoa > Arthropoda > Insecta > Diptera > Asilidae > Dioctria > Dioctria rufipes. The sequence goes on from OZ002740.1 coordinate 205,466,319, forward strand.
ATAATTAGCCAAGTCTTTTTCACCATATAATCTGTTTGATGGTTCTTTCATAAAAAGAAGTTCACATAAGCCAGCTGTTATGTTATAGTGTTTCCCATTATTGACAAAATTTTGTGCATCAATGTCAATGCTAGATTTCCCAATTTTCCACCTCCCATTATCCATATAAACACCATAAGTTCGGTCAATTTTAGGACTTTTGGCTTGGTAAAATCCTAAATATTTATTAACTACCCCAGTTGATAAGTTGAGGGTGGAATCTGATTTATTAGCTAAGGTTCTTGAATGAGTTGGTGTTCCATACTCGTCTTGTGATGACATTAAAGAAGAGTCTCTATACTTCAGTGGGGTGCTTGTTGGTTCCATTTTTATATACATTTGTTTTGGGTTTAACTCGAAGCCATCATAATCATCATCATCATCATCATCATCTTCATTTATTTTCTTTTTCTTTTTAGGTTCTGATTTGATATCAGCATGAAGTCCCTGTTTTACTTTTGTTTCACTTATAAGCTCTTTAAGTGGGGTTGTTATGGGTTTAAATGTTTCTTCAAGTTGAGATTCAACATCGATTCGCCCCGTTTTTATAGTTCGATCCTTTTTCTTGATAGCATTCCTAGTTTTAATAATATCCCTTATTAACCCCGTCTTATTACCCGTTTTTATTGATAATTTTTTTCAAAATCGATCCGGTCTATTAACAGCTTTATTAACTGGTCTGTTAACAGCTTTAACTGCTTTCCTAACTGATTTAACTGATCTGTATCAAAGCTCAAATCCGTATTCACATGATCATCATAAGCATGCCTAAGATTTGTATCATCTTGTTTAAATAAAATGAGAAAGTTGGCATTATCTCGTACCAAGTGTTTTGGTATATGAGTATAAGTTTGGCAAAGATAGAAACTATCTATGTTATTATGTAGACCCATGCAAAAATAAGAGCGTATGTTGTCTTGTTTCCCACATGCTACATCATCAAAAATAAATCAAATGGTATAACATCATCATTATTAGAAAATGTATAATAGCCTAATCCTTTTATGGGTGACAAAAGTTTTCTTAAGTATAAATATTTTGATTGATAGAGTGATTTTGAATATACATAAACGTTTTCATAGCTCAAACCATTAGGATGCTCCAGCAAACTAATCATAACATTTGTTTTTCCACAATTGGAAGGGCCAACTATTAGTGCACGTATACTGTTTATACCCAGATAACGTAATTAAGAAACTAATCTAGTTATATAAGTAATGTTTATGAAGAGCATATTATAAATACTAATCTAATGTATCAGTGAATTTCTTTATAGGTAATTTAATTAAGTTGAATTTCTAAATTTATTAAAATCATTGCAATGTTACTTTATACTTAAATCTATAAGTGAAACGCTGCCGAATCAGCCTTTCTCTACCATCCTCTTTTGTTGCGAATACGAATAAAACTAATTAAATGCTCTTATTTAAGTGATTCTGCAGATTCTAGTATTTAATCCGACCATAGCACAATCATTGTTCGATTACATGTTGCTGGACACAAAGTTCACTGATCATGCATAATCACTTGCATTGCAAGGAATCAGATCAGAACATTTATTTTATTATTGAGTCCGCAACTTAAAATACAATGATTATACACAAATCTATCAATTGTGCACTTAAGGTCGACGCCACTGAGCATACATTTGCAATTATTGTTATCAACAACGAATCTGCTAGAATCACTGAAGAGAGCTCTAGATCGACACGATGCAAGAGATAACAGTTTGACCGTAAAAATACTTGAGCATTCTAGTTGAGCTGGTAGAAGAAGGTAGAGAACTAGCAGTGTGGTCTTTTAATTTTTTGTGTAATCCGAATTTAAATCAGTTAGCTGTATATATATACATATGTCCAAACGTGGATACAGTTTGTGCAATTATAAATTAAATAATTATTAAACCTAGAAAAGGAAGTTTAGTGTTTCAATCAAATTTCATCATAAAATTTGGTGACCCCGACGTGATTGTCATCGTCTAGGAATTATACCATCAACGGCGTGAAGGACGCCTTATGGAGTATAATAACAAGGTAAATCTGTATTGCAAAGAATCTCATTGCAACTATAATTTACATTAGTTTTGAATAAATTATAAATTTCTGATTTTGTGAATTTCTTTCGTGTAATTGTGACACGTGGTGCAATTTGGTATTAATTTTGCCTTTGTTATAACATAATAGCGGTCTCCCTTTGTGATTCAAGCATATACCGATTTTCATTGTGAATTTCTTTCGTGTAATTGTGACACGTGGTGCAATTTGGTATTAATTTTGCCTTTGTTATAACATAATAGCGGTCTCCCTTTGTGATTCAAGCATATACCGATTTTCATTGTGCGTAGCGTACCGGTTTCGAACTCTTTGCAATGACTGATGGTAAATTAATAAGACTTCGCACAAGAAGAACTACTATTATTAGTCAGCAAGATCGAATAAAGGAATTTGTAGATAAGATATCTGACCAAACCTCGCTTCCAGAATTAGAAACTCGGTTAAATGCTCTCGACAAATATTTTGATAATTTTTCGATCACTCAAAATGCAATTGAGGATTTAGATGAAGACGAGCTAAACCAAAAGGTGCGGGCTGAGTACGAAGAATTATATTTTTTACTACGACCAGCTATTCTAGTGCAAATTAAAAAGATACAGTTAGCAGAACGAGATCTGAATGACTCAGGCAACAATACTACAAATGCTGAAAATTTAAGTGGAATCAAATTACCCAAGATAACATTGCCTACTTTCTGTGGTGATTACACGAAGTGGACAACTTTCTATGAAACTTTCAATGCTTTAGTTCATAATAACAACGCGTTAGATAATGTTTCTCGATTTCACTATCTTCGTTCAGCTCTATCCGAGTCTGCGCTGCGTGCTATACGATCGATCGAAATAACTCCTAGTAATTATGAAATTGGACGAAAACTCTTAGTAGACCGGTATGATAATAAAAAAATCATAGCACAAGAGCACATTCGTCACTTATTTTCGCTCCGAACAGTTAACAAGCCTTCATCTCATGCAATAAGAGAATTGGTGGATAATGTTAACGTTCATTTGAGGGCTCTGACTGCTCTAGGTCGTCCTGCGTTACAGTGGGATGATCTTATTGTGTTTTTAGTAATAAAGAAGTTGGACTCTGCTACTGTGGACAAATGGGAAGATGAATGTCAATCTGATAGACTTCCCACTTTAAACGAATTGACAACATTTCTAGAAAAACGGTGTCATGCATTAGAAGGGAGAATTGAGCCAAGGCCCCTCTCTGTTCAATTATCTCCTAGTAATAAGTCCAAACATAAAAACTTTAAGCCACAGAAGCAGACAATATCTCTAAATGCAACAAAGGTCTCATCAGTTTCAGTTTGTATTTACTGCTCGGGTTCAAATCATTCAATTTACAAGTGCAACAAATTTCTCGACCTAACTCCCACTGAAAGATGTACACAGGCAAAGAAACTTACACTATGTCTAAATTGTTTACGAAAGGGCCACAATTCTGAAAGTTGCTTAACGAGAAAATGTCAGCTCTGTGCTCAAAGGCACAACACTTTGCTACATACAGACAGCCTAATAACCAACCCAGTTCCTACCTCAAATAGTGATGTCAATTCCGCCAATTCTATGAATGTCAAGTCGAATTAATCCTCAGCTCTTCATTCTTCTCTGAGTGCTTCACGGCCTACTAACAGCCAATCAAAGTCATATATCCTTTTGTCAACAGCTGTTATTCAAGTCTTCAATAAGCACGGAACGCTTGTAACATGTAGAGCACTCTTAGATTCAGGGTCTCAACTTAATTTTATTTCAGACCACCTTGCACATGAATTAGGCGTCAAAAGAGTGAAGACTTATACCCCAATCGCTGGCATTGGAAAGTCAGAAATCGTATCTCAACACAAAACATATCTAACTTTAAGATCTCGCATCAACTGCTTTACTGCAGAAATAGAAGCTCAAATCCTACCAAAAATTAGTGGATTGCAACCAGACTATGCCTTCAATATCAATGAATGGTCAATACCGTCTGATTTACAACTTGCAGATCCAAATTTTTGCACGCCTAATAGAATAGACCTTTTAATTGGAGCGGAATTGTATTGTCAGCTATTATCTCAAGAATAGTTCTCGCTCTCCAATGGCTTTCCCACTCTGCAAAAAACAGTTTTTGGTTGGATTGTGATGGGAAAAATTCCACAACCAAGTTCAAGGGTTTTTCATTGCAAGCTCGTAACAAAGCCTTCGTTGTCCTCACTAGAAAGGTTAGTGCAACAATTTTGGGAGGTAGAACGGCATGATCGTCCAATGAAAACACAAACAGTTGAAGAAGAGCTTTGTGAGCGTATCTTCAGTAGCACTACAAAACGACTAAGCACTGGACAATACTGTGTAAAATTGCCATTCCGTCAGGATCCGGAATTGTTGGGAAATTCCCAAGATATGGCTACTCGAAGATTTCTGTCATTAGAACGTAAATTGTCTCGTAATCCAATTTTACGATGTGCCTACACACAATTTATGAAAGAGTACGATTCGCTCAACCATATGGAACTAATACAGCCAGATGAGATCCCAATCTCAAACTATTTCCTCCCGCACCATGGCGTTGAAAAATTAGATAGCTCAACCACGAAACTTCGTGTGGTCTTTGACGCTTCCGCGAAGTCCAGTTCCGGGACATCACTCAATGATATCCTCATGGTCGGGCCAGTAGTCCAACCAGATCTTTTTTCGATTATTATAAGATTTAGAACTTTTCGTTACGCCTTTACAGCTGATATCAGCAAAATGTATCGACAAATTTTAGTCGAACCTACTGACCGCAAATATCAGCTCATAGTTTGACGAGAAAGTCCATCCTTAGATCCACAAATATTTCAACTAAAACTAAACTATGAGGAACTAAATACCATAATCATTCAAATTGAAGCGATCCTTAATTCGCGGCCTATCACACCGCTTTCAGCCGATCTCAACGATTTGGAACCCCTTACGCCTGGGCACTTCTTAATAGTGGAACCTTTAACGTCTTTTCCCGAGCCAGATCTCACAGACGAATCTACAGGACGTTTAACTAGATTCCGTAGATTACAGCAACTTCAACAATTTTTCTGGAAACAATGGTCTTCGGAATATTTAGTTCAATTGCAACAGCGTCAAAAGTGGACATCACCTGGAAAAGGACCTACAGTAGGTATGCTTGTCCTACTCAAAGAAGAAAATCTTCCTCCATACAAATGGCTCCTAGGCAGGATAACGCAACTGTTTCCTGGTAAGGATGGGATTCCTCGTGTAGCAGAGGTAAAAACTCAATTTGGAATCTACAGATGTGCAGTAATAAAACTCTGTCCACTACCAGTCGACACATCATCTTGAAAACACTTAGTACTTTCAAGGCGCCCGGCATGTTTATACCCAGATAACGTAATTAAGAAACTAATCTAGTTATATAAGTAATGTTTATGAAGAGCATATTATAAATACCAATCTAATGTATCAGTGAATTTCTTTATAGGTAATTTAATTAAGTTGAATTTCTAAATTTATTAAAATCATTGCAATGTTACTTTATACTTAAATCTATAAGTGAAACGCTGCCGAATCAGCCTTTCTCTACCATCCTCTTTTGTTGCGAATACGAATAAAACTAATTAAATGCTCTTATTTAAGTGATTCTGCAGATTCTAGTATTTAATCCGACCATAGCACAATCATTGTTCGATTACATGTTGCTGGACACAAAGTTCACTGATCATGCATAATCACTTGCATTGCAAGGAATCAGATCAGAACATTTATTTTATTATTGAGTCCGCAACTTAAAATACAATGAATATACACAAATCTATCAATTGTGCACTTAAGGTCGACGCCACTGAGCATACATTTGCAATTATTGTTATCAACAACGAATCTGCTAGAATCACTGAAGAGAGCTCTAGATCGACACGATGCTAGAGATAACAGTTTGACCGTAAAAATACTTGAGCATTCTAGTTGAGCTGGTAGAAGAAGGTAGAGAACTAGCAGTGTGGCCTTTTAATTTTTTGTGTAATCCGAATTTAAATCAGTTAGCTGTATATATGTACATATGTCCAAACGTGGATACAGTTTGTGCAATTATAAATTAAATAATTATTAAACCTAGAAAATGAAGTTTAGTGTTTCAATCAAATTTCATCATATACTATTTGGTAATAATGAACTATGTCTGCCAATTTCTGTAATATTGCCCCGAAAATCATTATTTCTTATTGGCAGCGATAGATTTTGCTTAATGAACTTCATTTTGAATACTAACTCCAATCTATAAATGTATACTAAATTTAAATCCTTTTTTAGTTTGTATCTGAATGTTGAAGGTTAAAGTCATACATTCTTATGCTTGAGCATAATAAGAAAGGTTCGGGGGTAATTAATACACTCATTAATAAACTGCCGTTTGAATTACACTTACCAGGCTACCAGTATTGCGGACCTGGTACGAAGCTAGCAAAAAGATTAGCTCGTGGTGACCCTGGTATTAATCCCTTAGATAGTGCATGTAAAGAACATGATATTGCCTACTCTAAATTAAAAAGTACATCAGATCGCAACATAGCAGATCAGGTTTTGGCTGAAAAGGCTTGGAGTCGAGTTAAATCTACTGACGCAAACCTAGGTGAACGTGCAAACGCATTGCTAGTTACCAATATCATGAATGCTAAGGCTAGATTTGGGATGGGTATGGCGAAAATGAGGAGTAAGAAGAAAACGAGCACAAGAAAGAAAAATAAAAAAGTTAAGAAAAACATTACCCTGAGAACGGTTATCTTAAAGGCACGTAAATCAATTCAAAGGCAAAAACCTGATTCTTTGAACAGAGCCATTGCGTTAGCACGAAAGGAAGTAGGAGATATAATTAAATATAGGAAGAAAAATGTGAAAGTTCCACGAGTCATACCTATACCAAAAACTGGAGGTATTTTACCATTCCTGGTTCCATTATTTGCTGGCCTTTCTGCTTTAGGATCTTTAGGAGGAGGTGCTGGCACTATTATTAAAGCTGTTAATGCTGTTAGGGAAGTAAAGGAGCAGCTTAAAGAGAGTAAGAGGCATAATGAAGACATGGAATCCCGTCTAATAGGGAAAGGTCTTTATCTCAAACCTCATAAAAAGGGATTGGGGCTATATTTAAACCCAGAGCCAAAAAACTATTGAAAACGGTACCTAAAAGACCATTAACTGAGGTAGATTTGCATAAATATGCAAAAGATCTACCATATTTTCGAGGAGTTTTCATGCGAGATAAGCTTCCAAAGAAACTAAGCAAGAAGGAATGCGGTATTATCAACTTGGATATATCATCAGGTCAAGGAACTCATTGGGTAGCGTACTATAAAAATGATGAAGATATTCAGTACTTTGATAGCTTTGGAAATTTACAACCCCCATTAGAAATTAGAAAATATTTAACTAGTAATGTAAGGTATAATTATTCCCCATATCAAACATATAACTCAGTAATATGCGGTCATTTATGTTTGAAATTTTTGTAGGATTGTTACAATAAATAAAAGAATATGATTATATGTATGTATTTTTATTTAAAATATTTCCTTTATACAATAGGAACAACAAGGTCCCTTAATTCTATAATATAACTTCAATAGTTTGGTTATTCGCAAAAATTCTCTTTTAACATGCCCACAATTACAAGTATCTGGACCTGATGTTGAAGTATTGTAAGCCCAACTGCAGGATTCATAATGCCCCCCATATTTTGAAGTCAAAATGTTCATTTCTCTATATTCATCCAAAAAGCGGTAGGATTTCTCTATTTCCTCCATATGTTCTTCTAGCAACAACTTGTCATACTCTTGCAAGAATCTGCTAATATCAAAATTTTTAAGAAATATTTGCACTTCATCATTTAATCTTTCCATATTTTTATTTCTTTCTTGTACTACTGAATCCACCCGCAGTTAATACTGAAATGATTCTCATTGCCCTCGTAAATCTATATAAATGAGTGGGAAACCAGATAATTGCATCACTTTAAATTACACCACAATGTCATTAACACTTACATTAAGCGGAAATTCATCTATATTAACAACCGAGTATTTCCCACCCATAGATTTGTCAGGGGGTTATGTATGTGGGTTAATTGATTTCCAAACTTACAATTCAATACCAAATATTGGGAATAAAAAAAATAATCTATTTCACATTGGGAGTGCGGTTATAGAAATACCTACGGGATCATATGAGATAGATGACATAGCTGAATATCTTGAGAATCAATTAAGTAAAATAAGTAAAGAGAGTTACTATATAAAATTGCGTGCGAACAATAACACTTTGAAAAGTGAAATCAAATCTAGTGGACCGATTTACTTTAACAAAGAGGGTACAGTTGGATCACTTTTAGGGTTTAGTAAGCGCCAACTAGAACCTATTAAATTGCATGTGTCAGATTTACCAGTTAATATAATTAAAGTTAATACAATAAGAGTAGAATGTAATATAATAAGTGGATCATTCATGAACGATACACGAGTACATACACTACACGAATTCTCTCCAAAGGTGGGGCCTGGTTATAAGATTGTTGAGGTACCAAAGAACGTCATTTATTTACCGCTAACCCCTCGAAGAATTACTTCCATCAGCTTAAAGCTACTTGATCAGGACGGTGATTTAATAAATTTTAGGGGTGAAACAATAACAGCTCGGTTACATCTTAAACCCCAACATGATATTGTATAATAAGAATAAATTACGTACGTTAGCTGCCATCAACAACAGTTCTTCTGCAACTCTCATCGAATTTAGACCTCAAAGAGAAAAACGGTTCAAACTTACCCCACAAAATAAAAAATACTTGAGTACTTTAGGATTTATCATAAAAGACAAGCAATGAGTGAAGTTTTGAGTATAAAGGATGCTGTAAGCTATGATAATAGTGTAGCAAAAATTGAATATCATAGTTACTCACCCTTCACGAACTATTTCAAAAACAATGATGAAATACGTATAGCTATTCAGCATCAAGATATCTATGTACTTCCAAGCGAAAGTTTTATTTATATTGAAGGGAAATTGGAATGCACTCCTAGGGGGGGCTGACAAAACTGTGGATGTAAAATTAACTAATAATGCGATGGCATTTTTATTCGAGGAGATCCGGTATGAAATAAATGGAGTACAAATTGATCGCAACAAAAATGTTGGTCTTACCTCAACGATAAAGAATAAGCTTTCTTTAAACGAAAGTGAAAGTAAAATTCTTCTAAATTTAGGATGGTCTCTCACCAATATAACTCTTAACTCAGAAGGAAACTTTAATTTTTGTATACCACTAAAATATCTTCTTTTATTTGCTGAAGACTATAAGAAAATAGTTATTAATGCCAAACATGAACTAGTTTTGATTCGTTCTAGAACGGACCTAAATGCAATTTATGCTAAAGATTGTGATGGCTCAGTAAATATACTTAAATTACAATGGCATCTGCCACATGTTACTGTAGCTGATATGGAAAAGTTGTCTCTATTGAAAATTACTGAAAGCAATCACCCAATTGAAATGGTATTTCGAAGTTGGGATTTGTATGAATATCCATCACCACCACAGTCCACCCGCCATACATGGACTGTTAAAACAGTTAATCAACTAGAAAAACCAAGATATGTGATTTTTGCTTTACAAACTGACCGTAAAGATTCAAGTGAAAAAGATGCATCCAAATTTGATCATTGCAACCTAACAGACCTAAAAGCACAGACAAGAAATACCCAGATATCGACGATAGAACTAAGAAAGTGATGTATGGAAGAGCTCATAGCAAACCTCAATAACTCACTGATCTCAGCTAAATATATCATGGGTACGAACCAAAAAAATTTTTCAAAATAGGCAAAAATTGAATTTTTTCTTAGAATTTAAATCGACCATATTTCTTCACAATTTGTGTGCATTATTGGTGGCTGAAGACGATTCGATTAAGTTGTGTCTGGGCAGAATCGGCTTCGTGGAAGTTGGATTGATTTGGTTGCTTGGGCTTGTTAACTAAAAATTTTTATGAGCCGGTATAAATTTATGTTCAATGTAGGAAAGAATTGATTTATTTCTTAGAATTGAAATCGACCATATTTCTTCAGAATTTGTGAGCATTATTGGTGGCTGTAGACGGTCCGAACAAATTCTGTCCGGTATCGTATTGCATGATGAGTTGAGCGAGCGGCGGTGGGTGGTAAACATTAATGCAAGACTTACTTCTTTTAATAGTTGGATAAGCAAACAAAATTACAAACTTTACCGAAATTTATTTGCATGGATACAAATCGAACATTTAGGGTAATAACGCCTAAGCGGCTATCACTAATCGCCACAACCACATTAGATTTTTTGATTTCCGTATTTAAGAAAATTGCAAATTTTAACAAAAAAGGGGCTTGGTTCGCACATTAGAAATGTTTTAAATATGATAGAGTATTTTATTGAGGTAAAATATTCATTGAAATTCCATTAAAATTACAAGCAGGGAAAATTTACGGCATACCAGTAGGAAGATTATATTGTAAATTTTTTTGTAAGTTTTAGACGTAGTGAGATTTATAAATACTTTTTTCGTTGGAGTGGTCTTTTTCGAAGCTCTTTGGAAATAGATATTCCATTTTCACAATTTGACTGTTTGACAGTTTGTGATTTTTTCCATAAGAACTAGTGAGGGGTGTACGTTTGAGGTGTTGCAGTGATTGCTTTGGTAACATTGAAATTTCAATAAGCTATATCTCTCACAATATCTGGAAAAAATGCATGCCATCATAATGTAAATCCTCCTTTACGTGAATCATGAAACTTAAACATTTAAGTACAGCCAAAGAACGAATAAAAGCAACTCTCAGCGGCTCGGCTTCCCTGCTTGACTAGTCGTGAAATATGAAAATAAATATCCGGGTTCTCAAGCTAAGAGAAAAAATTTGTGCAAGTTATTGAAAACATTAATTTATTAATCCGACCCAACAAGATGCAATTCAGAGCCAAACAATCCAGCAAGGACTGGGCAGACAGAATTTGTTCGGACCGTCTACAGCCACCAATAATGCTCACGAATTCTGAAGAAATATGGTCGATTTCAATTCTAAGAAATAAATCAATTCTTTCCTACATTGGACACAAATTTATACCGGCCTGAAACAACGCTCATAAAAATTTTTAGTTAACAAGCCCAAGCAACCAAATCAATCCAACTTCCATGAAGCCGATTCTGCCCAGACACAACTTAATCGAATCGTCTTCAGCCACCAATAATGCACACAAATTGTGAAGAAATATGGTCGATTTAAATTCTAAGAAAAAATTCAATTTTTGCCTATATTGAAAAATTTTTTTGGTTCGTACCCATGATATATTTAGCCGAGATCAGTGAGTTATTGAGGTTTGCTATGAGCTCTTAACCTTCGTATACCCGCGTCAAAAAGTGTAACACGTATACCCGCGCACGGTCTGTAAGACCGAGATTCCTAGGTCCATTTTAGAATGTTTTTAGTAACATATCATCACAAAATTTAGTTTGCTATTAGTTGAGAATGTGTTAAAACATATCAAACAAAGTTTTAAAGAAAATATTTATTTTTATTAGCTAATAACAGTCTTTTATTACAGCCATTGGTAAGACACAATATTCTTATGGGCTACGTAAACTTGAACAAAAATATACTTCTTATCGTATCAAACTAAAAGAAACTCTGAAATCTGAAAGAACAGTTAATAAAATAATAAAAAAAAAAACAAAAAATTACTTAACATTGCTCAACATAGCAGTCGGAGCATATCATAGTAGCATGTTCCATACAAAAATATTTTTTACAAGAAGCGCAGTTGTAGCGAGTCTTGCGATTTTTTTTGGCTGTGCAATAATAACAACGACCTATTTTGTTATTATTTGCTGTCGCAATAGACTCGGGACCATCTAATTTGCAAATTTCAGCAAGCCTTTGCCGTGTCAATCTTGGTAGACCAGTGTTCACAGCACGTCTCCTCAGATGTGGGTTTATGAGATCATAAGATAAAGCTTCCAAAAACGAACGACGTTTTATTTTTTTGTTGGTATTGTTTTGCGCATATATTATGTACGAATTTATTGCTGTTACATTCATTAGGCTGTAAAATACCACCATTGGCCATCTGTTAGTACCCCTTGCGACATTGTAGGTTTCACACAATTTATCCACCGTATCAACGCCTCCCTTAGTTGCATTGTAGTCCATAATAATATCCGGTTTTCCAGTTTCTTCATTTATTTTCGCATCATCATGCATACTAGACACTAATAGAACATTCTTGTTTTTTTTTGGTATATAGGAAACCAGAGTGCAATTGCTTCGGTGTCCAAATAAGCTTGACTTTTCCTCACGGCCTCTAGTCTCGGTGAATTGCTTAGGCAGTTCTTTTTTATTTTTTCGAATAGTTCCAATGACGGTCAATCTGTATTCTTGCAGTAATATATCGATCAAAGGAATACTTGTAAAAAAATTATCAAATGTAATATTGCGGCCGGTATTACGAATAATATCACTAAGGCGTAAAACCAAAGCCATGGATGAATTATCCACCGAATGAGGACCTTCAGGCTGTTTTCCAACATATACTTCCATCTTTAGTGTATAAAAGAGTTTAGCGTCTGTCAAAGCATAGATCTTTATACCGTACTTATTAGGTTTAGATGGAATGTACTGCCTAAAACTGCAACGACCTCTGAACGCTTCCAACTTCTCGTCAATTGTGACAAACTCTGATGGACTGTAATATTTTTTGAATGACGCTACAATCTCTTCGAACAAGTCACGAATCGGAGCTAGCTTGTCTATAGAAGCGCGTGCATCTCGGGAATCTTTATCGTCAAATCTTAGACACCGTAAAAGTAAGTAAAAACGATTCCAGCTCATAGTCAGACGAAAGATCTCTGGTGAAGAGCCATCAGTCTTGAATAAATCTTTGGCATTCAAACGGCTGTTTCTTCTAACACCAGCAAAATATAAAAGACCTAGAAAAGCTCGAATTTCAATTTCATCAGTTAGTATGCAGTCTCTTTCTCTTTCAAACTGAGGTGATATACGTTGTATTTGTTGGTTGGTGTACTTTGCAATCGAGCTTATTATATGTTCGGAGAAAAATAAGTTCCATATATCTCCTGGTTCCTTCAAATTTTTAGCTTCGCCTTTTACACCCGGTAATTGACTCACAATATTCCTAGCACGTCTTCTTACTGTCATCGACGCAGCATTTTTATTCCATTTTGTTTGGGAATCTTTTCCAAGGTAGTAGTTACTAGAAGTTTGTTGTAACTGCTCCTCAATCTCCGAATCACCTTCTTGCTCTGTATCACTTCCTTCTTGCTGTAATTCAATATTATCCTCAAAGTCACTGTCGTTTTCATCCTCATAGTTAGAATCAGAGTCATCCTCTTCCAAAACGCTTCTGATGGGTTCCTCGTCCATTTTGAGGTTATAAATGTACCCTAAAATATAATAATATATCATATTATAAATTTAATATATATTTAAAACTAAATAATATTAAAAAAAAAAATAATTATAGATTTTACTCAAAATATTGCTTACCTAAAACTGTGACACCTGTTATTGATTGCTCACGCCAAAATGAATATCTCAAAACTGGTCCTGTAGATGTCAGCATAAAGTTTCAAACATCTGTAAATATACCGAAAAATACTGCTGCATACTGTCTACTTATACATGATAGAATAGTTCAGTACAATCCTCTAACTAGTGAAGTTCATAAACTGTAAAAATGAATTGCATCATTGATATTCAAGGGTTCAAAGGACCTAGAAATACGTTCATCTTAAAGGAAATTGCCATTATAACTCAGGATAATCAACTACAGCACTTTATTTTGAAACCAATATACAACTTTGAAAATCTACCTCCGGAACTACAAAATCAAGCAAGATGGCTAAATCAATATCACCATGGATTTGTTTGGAATGGAGGATTTACTTCACAAGAGAGTGTCACTGCCCTTTTTAAAGACATTCTCCAAGACAAAATCATATATGTGAAAGGAAATGAAAAAATCAAGTGGATTATCGATATATTAAAGTTGGAAAATAATGTACCAATTTACAATTTAGATGAAAAAGGATGTCCTATATCAGAAAAATTAAGAAAAAAATATGTTGATGTACCACGATGTATGATACATAATGGTGTATGTGCATTACAAAATGTTTTCCTGTATAAGAAATTTATGGATAATTTTTAATAAAATACAATTTTTTGTTTTAAAATATCAATTGTTTTATTCAGATAATATTATAAACTTCAACTGGAACAGTTTATGAAATGTCCATGTTGTAAGCCTGTTTCATTTTCCTCAAATCAACAGATGTGATGTCAGATTTATATGTAGAGTCATTCTCTCTGAAATATTCAATTTCACCATTACTCAAAATCCGCTCTCCTTCAAGTTCATGATATTCATAACAAGATATTTTTAGAGCTCTATACTCATAGTTGCTATCATAATTTTTTAATACATAACAGAAATTTTTTATAAAATATTGCACAGGAAGTTGTGGTTTTGCAATATTTAAAATTTTATAAAAAATTAAATTTTTCTATAAAATATTGTACAGGAAGTTGTGGTTTTGCAGTATTTTAAATTTTTAAATACATAACACATGTTCAGGATGTTGTGGTTTCATATATGAGGCAAATTTTTGGGTGTGGGAAAAGTCCCCACCATTTTATCTTTTTATATTTGCTCTATAAAACTTTTAGATAATAATTGTTTGGACATTAGTAAGGCTTTGAATTTTGTATAATAAAGTACTATCTGATACATCACTCAGGATAAAATGTATTGTGATAATTCAAAAAAGTTGCATATTAAAAGAACCCGGAGGATGAGAGATGATAATTCCGTAACTCGAACGCCAAAACCTGATACTAAATATCTAGCTATTTTAAATGGATTTAACTTCAAGCCGATACTCTCTCTTACAAAAATGGATGTAAACAAAACATATAAAATTCTCAACGTTACTAGGAAAAGTACTAGTTTTGGTGAAAAGCTAATGCTGGAATTGGATGATAACTACCTATATTTACCAGCCCGATTCAATAACCTCTCGGAAGATGTTATCAATGACATCAATAACAAGCAAACCTATAAAATTATTAATGAGTTTTATCCTAATAAAACTTATAATTTAAAATTCATTATTAGTGACAATGATGATGGTGATGATGATGACAATGATGATGATGATGATGATGTAGAAGAAAATGAAATTAATTATCCGCTTAAAATACCAAATATGTACAACTATTTAAAATAAAGAAATAAATATTTATATATTTTTTTTACTTTTCACTCATTTTCCCAATATGTACATGGGTTATTCAAATAGATTATCCAAGTGTATGGAGGAAAGAAAATGTATAAATATATTTTCATTTTTAACACCTGATCATTGATAATCTGACAATAGATAGGTTAACATAGTTTCAAAGGGAGGGCATAAAAAAATATGTTTTGGAGTGATTCTATATGGGATGAAACGCATTTTTGTACCTGTCTGAATGGTTGGATGTATATGAAGATTGTGCATTCAGTTGTAAGATGTGACTTAATGAAAGTATATATGACTGCTGAAAATGGTAAAAGATGCCAGATATTAACTTTGACTAGAGGTCAACCAATTCCCTCAAATTTTGGGGAGATGCGCATCAATCCATTTGAACATGTTAAGATTGAAGTCAAGGGAGGAGAAATAACTGTAATAGGCTGGCTACAAGATGGGACGATCAGACGTCCAAGTACTAATTTCTTCCTACATAACTGTCCGTTTGCAGGTGAGGAGGAGTGGTATCGTAAACCAATAAAGCAACAAGAAGCAAACAAATCAGAAAAAATAAAAGATGTAAAAGAGTGTGAAAGCAGTAATACCCAAACAAAGTCTGATATGAAAATTGAGTGATAAGGGTGGAATTGTATATAATCAATTAAATTACCGTAATAATGCATAGTCTATGTCAACATTTTGAGCAATCAACATCTAAACAAATAAAGAGATATTAAGTCATTAAAAACTTTTATTTCATTTGCATTTGCGTGCTCTTTATATGCAAATTGCTTAGCACTCCCAATCAATTTAAACTTAGGACAAAAATCAAGCGATAATATTGATTTTAATATACAGTTGCCAAATAATGATTCCATTCAAATTTCTTTATCATTTCGGTTACTTACACTAAGTAATGCTACTTATGATGCATTACCTACAACAACACCAACAACTAATATGCCCTTAAATGATGATGATTCTTCTGTTATCTCTTCAGAAAATGGAACTGAATCACCTAAGGAAACTGATGTGGAATTAATACCAGAAAATAGTGTAGTGAGTGTTGAGGAGGCAATTGAAGGATTTAGGCAAAACTTAATAAACAAAGAAAAAGATATAGGTGGTGTTCAGCCCTGAACAACCATCATAGCATCATACTAATCATGAGAAATAAATTAATTTCATCATAAAATATTTCTATTCGAAGTTCACTGACTCATGGCAGCATAATTTAATTCCGTTATGCTAGTCAGCACATTTTTCTTATTTTTCAATTGACCTACCTACTTTGCACCTCTATCGGTCGAGTAAATAAAATCGCTGACGACAGTGACAAAACAATTTTTAATATTCTGCCATGAGTCAATGCACTGACCAATTTGTTAATTGATTGTTGCTTGTATAATTGTTTTTTTTTTGCAATATTGTTGTATATGCTAGTTTAATTGAACCAATTATTTTGCATAAATTAAGCTAGCATAATTTATTAAAGTCTAGTCTAAATTGAAGAGTGTCTTTAAATTGTTCATCCAACTTATCAAGATTCAACACACTGTTGAGTCTTAGTCATTTCCAAACAATTTAACCAGTCATTACCTTCAAGCCTATCTTGATTTAACACACTGTTGAATCTCATAGATCTTGAAGTAGACATTTAATCATCAACAACATCTTGATTCAACACACAGTTGAATCTTGCACATGGTCCTTCGAGCCTACAAGCAACCGGCAGCAGTTCAGATCATCGTGAAGATACCTACGGCATATAAAGTAAAGACAAAGTCTCAACACACTGTTAAGACTTGCTTTACAATTTCACCAGCTGTAAACAAACCAAAAAATCTTAACACACAGTTAAGATTTCACGCCAATTAAATACAAAAGTCTTAACACACAGTTGAGATTTTTTGTTTTTTTTTTTTAAACAAACAAATTTCAACGGGAGCTGAACTGAATTTGGAGGTACTCTCCGTGACTACAGAAAGCAGTTCCAAAGGCAAAGCATAGTTATACATCCAGTAATAATGGCAACCAAAGAAGAAAAAATAATCTCGGCTCAACAAGAGCTAGCCAAACAAATTTCAGACACTTTGCGGAGCTACAAAAGAGATACTGGTGAAAGAATAACGAGAGACAATTTAGCAAAGAGGTTACAAGAGCTAGAAAAGCGCTGGTCCTCTTTCACGGCTCTCCATGAACAATTACAAAAGATCATATCTAAGGATCATCCGTATCATGAAGGAAATTTGTACGAAAAAACGTACATATTATATAAGGAGGCTATTGAATTAATATCTAATTATGGCCAAACCATCGATCCAGAAGAAACGCCTGTAACTTCATTTCCTTTCACGCCGCTAACTACAGCTCCAACTTCAATGACAAACGTGCCATCCACAAGCACAGCCACACCGGTTACTACAGAATCTCATAAGCTACCAATAATGACAGAACAGACTTCAAATAGCAAGATGATGGGTTCAGCATTGCCCTTGCATTATATCGAGCAAGGCAGAGACAACAGTAATTTCCCCAAGCTTCCACCAATTAAGATACCAAAGTTCAGTGGTGATTACAAAGATTGGAAGCCATTTATCGAGATTTTCACGAGCATAATCCACAACAATACGCAGATAAGTAATGTGGAGAAAATGCAGTACCTCCTCTATCACCTGGAGGGAGACGCGAGAAGAGTAATCAACCATCTTCAATTAAATAAAAGAAATTACGATACTGCCTTGCAGCTAATAATAGCACGTTTCAACAACAATAGAAAAATAATTACAACCTACATTAACACCATAATCGATGCAAAAACCATAGAGCACAGATCGCAAAACGATACAATCATGCTATACGACACAATAAAGGAATGTCTGGAAGCATTAAAAAACATGGATTGCAATACAGATGAGTGGGGTCCAATCACTGTCTGCATTGCAATGAGAAAATTTGACGCTGAAAGTCTTCGACTTTTCGAAGAAAGTTTGACTCACCCAAGAGAAATGCCGTCGATAAATGATCTACTGCAATTTCTGGAGAAGCGTCACCAGGTATTAGATTGCATGAGTAATTCGAAGCTAGAAAAGCCCCACTATTCAAAGAATTTCAAAAAAACCTTCCTCGCCACCATAAAAGGCTTGTGTACTATCTGTAATAGGCAGCATAATCTCTATCAATGTGGGGAATTTAAAAAGATGAATATTGATGATAGGCAAGCATTCATTAGACGCAGTAATCTCTGTACTAATTGTCTCATGCATGATAAAAACGAGAAATGCAAATCTCACAAACTCTGCGCACTATGCAACAAAAGGCATCACACGTTACTGCATCAGAAATCTTTAAATAGCAGTATTTCACCGGCTATTTCACCATTAGAAGAAAACAAAAACGTAGCGGCACACATGACCACAAACGGGAGCCAGATAAGCAAGGCCAAATTGAAAAACCAACAAGAGTACAATATCAGTTGCCACACAAGTAGATCGAAACTTCCAAATGTTCTGCTACCAACCGCAATAATCAGAATCAAGAATATATATGGTCAACTGGAACAGTTCAGGGCCCTAATAGATCCTGGGTCGCAAGTATCCCTGATAACAGAACACGCAGTTCAATTGCTGAAACTTCAAAAAGAGCACATCAGAGCCACTATTTTTGGAGTCGGAGAATCAGAAGCAGCCAAAGCACATAACAAAGTAAAGATAAGCATCCAGCTGCGGCATCCAAGGGAGTCCTACCTCTCAGTTGATGCTCTTGTACTTTCAAAGTTAAACACGCTTCTGCCTGAAGCCCATACCACTCGGATTAACATAAAAAAATACGGGGATATCATTTTGGCTGATCCCACCTTTAACCAACCAGGCCCGATAGACCTTTTGTTAGGAGCTGATGTATACGCCAGCATATTAACTGATGGATTAAAAAAGGCACGGCCTGCTGCCCAAAACACCAAACTTGGCTGGATATTATTTGGAAATATTCCAAATAGCAACCAAAATACGCTGAAGTTATCGAGCTTCCTGTCACTCACCGAGATAGAAGAAACCCTAGAAAAGTTCTGGGAAATAGAAAACAACCATTCCAGTACTGAAGCAGATGACGCCTGTGAGCAACACTACGAACTTACTCACACTAGGGATTCCGAAGGGAGATATATAGTCAATCTGCCATTCAAGGAAAACGCTGGAGAACTGGGGCAATCAAGGAAAAAGGCGATAGCTCGACTAATCCAAATAGAAAAGAAGCTGCAAAAGGAACCTCATATCCTAATTGAGTATAACAAATTTCTGACCGAATATCTAGAGCTAGGCCACATGTCTCCGGCAAAACCATATACAGGTGACGAATCTGCAGTTTACTATTTACCTCATCATGCTGTGCATAAAACTGACATTTTCTTCAAGAAAGAATTTTTTGGGATATCTCCGGTATATAGCAAAAGCTAAAAAATGTTCTAATTTGTTATTTCATCACACAATCCATTAATTTTTGGTGACAAGTTTCAAGTCTTGGTTTGACTCATCAACAGGTCCCAAATAGCGAAATTGGGTGATTAGAAAAACAAATGAAAAAATGAAAAAAGAAGAAAGAAATGAAAAGTTTAAGAAAACTAGAAAAAAACAATTTTTTTATTTATTAAAAAAATTTAAAAAATTTTAAAGAAACAGATTCATCGAAGCGAATCGAACCTGTATACGCCACGCAGTGGGCTGAAAAATGAAGAAGAAAAAGAAAGAAGAAGAAGCGTTTCGTGTCAGCAGAAAACCTTCCACTCATCGGTGCAGCTTGGTTTTCTGCCTGCTGCAGACGCTTGAAAATAGATCAAACCGATCTCTTCTCATATAAACTCAGAATAAATTCTGGGTGTGAATTATATGAGGAAAAAACACTCCTATACAATCCCAGGAGGAAAATAAATAAAAAGAGATTACTCTTTTGGACTTTTTACCGGGTTAAACTTAATTTTCTTCAAGAAAGAATTTTTTGGGATATCTCCGGTATATAGCAAAAGCTAAAAAATGTTCTAATTTGTTATTTCATCACACAATCCATTAATTTTTGGTGACAAGTTTCAAGTCTTGGTTTGACTCATCAACAGGTCCCAAATAGCGAAATTGGGTGATTAGAAAAACAAATGAAAAAATGAAAAAAGAAGAAAGAAATGAAAAGTTTAAGAAAACTAGAAAAAAACAATTTTTTTATTTATTAAAAAAATTTAAAAAATTTTAAAGAAACAGATTCATCGAAGCGAATCGAACCTGTATACGCCACGCAGTGGGCTGAAAAATGAAGAAGAAAAAGGAAGAAGAAGAAGCGTTTCGTGTCAGCAGAAAACCTTCCACTCATCGGTGCAGCTTGGTTTTCTGCCTGCTGCAGACGCTTGAAAATAGATCAAACCGATCTCTTCTCATATAAACTCAGAATAAATTCTGGGTGTGAATTATATGTCCAAAAGAGTAATCTCTTTTTATTTATTTTCCTCCTGGGATTGTATAGGAGTGTTTTTTCCTCATATAATTCACACCCAGAATTTATTCTGAGTTTATATGAGAAGAGATCGGTTTGATCTATTTTCAAGCGTCTGCAGCAGGCAGAAAACCAAGCTGCACCGATGAGTGGAAGGTTTTCTGCTGACACGAAACGCTTCTTCTTCTTTCTTTTTCTTCTTCATTTTTCAGCCCACTGCGTGGCGTATACAGGTTCGATTCGCTTCGATGAATCTGTTTCTTTAAAATTTTTTAAATTTTTTTAATAAATAAAAAAATTGTTTTTTTCTAGTTTTCTTAAACTTTTCATTTCTTTCTTCTTTTTTCATTTTTTCATTTGTTTTTCTAATCACCCAATTTCGCTATTTGGGACCTGTTGATGAGTCAAACCAAGACTTGAAACTTGTCACCAAAAATTAATGGATTGTGTGATGAAATAACAAATTAGAACATTTTTTAGCTTTTGCTATATACCGGAGATATCCCAAAAAATTCTTTCTTGAAGAAAATTAAGTTTAACCCGGTAAAAAGTCCAAAAGAGTAATCTCTTTTTATTTATTTTCCTCCTGGGATTGTATAGGAGTGTTTTTTCCTCATATAATTCACACCCAGAATTTATTCTGAGTTTATATGAGAAGAGATCGGTTTGATCTATTTTCAAGCGTCTGCAGCAGGCAGAAAACCAAGCTGCACCGATGAGTGGAAGGTTTTCTGCTGACACGAAACGCTTCTTCTTCTTCCTTTTTCTTCTTCATTTTTCAGCCCACTGCGTGGCGTATACAGGTTCGATTCGCTTCGATGAATCTGTTTCTTTAAAATTTTTTAAATTTTTTTAATAAATAAAAAAATTGTTTTTTTCTAGTTTTCTTAAACTTTTCATTTCTTTCTTCTTTTTTCATTTTTTCATTTGTTTTTCTAATCACCCAATTTCGCTATTTGGGACCTGTTGATGAGTCAAACCAAGACTTGAAACTTGTCACCAAAAATTAATGGATTGTGTGATGAAATAACAAATTAGAACATTTTTTAGCTTTTGCTATATACCGGAGATATCCCAAAAAATTCTTTCTTGAAGAAAATTAAGTTTAACCCGGTAAAAAGTCCAAAAGAGTAATCTCTTTTTATTTATTTTATAAAACTGACAGCACCACTACAAAACTCCGTGTTGTTTTCGATGCATCATGCAAATCGGACTCTGGTTCAAGTCTTAATGACCTATTATACAGTGGACCGAAGATCCAGCAAGACCTAGTACAAATTATGTTACGCTGGAGAAAATATCGCTATGTTTTCACAGCTGACATAGAAAAAATGTTTAGACAAATCAAGATCGTCGACACGCAGAGAAACTATCAGAGAATTCTTTGGCGAAGAAGCACAAAGGAGCCCATTCAAGAATTTACACTCAATACCGTAACTTATGGAACTGACCCTGCAACATATCTAGCAGTAAAAACACTGCAACAGCTGGCAGCAGATGAAGGAAACAGTTATCCCTTTGCCAAAAGAGTTCTCGCCACTGATTTCTACATCGACGATTTGTTGACAGGTGCAGATACCAAAACAGAGGCTTTTCAGCTCCAAAATCAGATAACTACGCTCTTGAAATGCGGTGGATTTAATTTACGAAAATGGACATCCAACAACGAGGACCTGCTAAAAGATCTACCAGAAGAGATAATAGAAAGAGGCATTCTGGAAATAAAAGAAGATGATACCATAAAAACCCTTGGAGTTCATTGGAATCCAAAACTGGATGAATTTCGTTTTAAATTGAAAACAGATCAAACATGTCATCATAGTCTAACAAAGAGAATTCTATTGTCCAAAATCGCCTCAATTTTCGATCCTTTAGGCTGGTTGGCCCCTGTGACTATAAGGGCAAAACAAATAATGCAAACTCTTTGCAAAACACAAACTGATTGGGATCAAGAAGCACCTTCCGATATAGCTAATGCATGGAAAGTTTTGGAGAATGAATTAAATGAATTACAGAGTATTGCACTTCCCCGGTGGATAAATTATCATGCACACAACGAAATCCAAATTCATGGGTTTTGCGACGCTTCTGAAAAGGGTTGTGCTGCTGTAATTTATACACGGACTACTGATTCATTTGGGAAGATTCATACCACACTACTCACAGCAAAAACCAAGGTGGCACCTCTAAAACAGAAAATTTCTATTCCTAGATTGGAGCTATGTGGAGCCCTGCTGCTAGCAACCTTGATAAAATCTACAATTGCCAGTCTGGAGATACACTCGCCCAACATTTTTGCATGGTGTGACTCAGAGATAACACTGGCCTGGATAGCAAAAAATCCAAACTCTTGGCACACATACGTAGCGAACAGGGTTTCGGAGATTCAAAAGTCACTACCGAACAATGTCTGGAGATACGTACCATCCCAGCATAACCCTGCAGATGTTGCCACTAGAGGAATCAGTCCCAGCAAATTGGTTGCTAACAAGATCTGGTGGAGAGGTCCTTTATGGTTAACTCAACCTCCAGAAACATGGCCTTCCAACAAACTTAAACCTACCACAGAGGAAGAAAACAAAAAATCGATTCAAGTACTCATCACACAAGTGTCCAATTCAGGAATTTTCACCTGCTCGTCCTTCATTCGACAAATAAAAACAATCGCATATTGTAGAAGGTTCATAGAACATTGTAGAAGGCCGCAAAAAACATCATCAAAATATCTCACTTCTGAGGAAATACAAGAAGCAACCCTCTGCATTGTGAGAATTGTACAAGAAGAAGCTTTTCACGAGGAAAGAAGTTCACTCAAGAGAAACAAGACGTTGCTGACGTCCAGCAAACTGCTCTCCCTCAACCCAGTACTTGACGCTGAAGGAATTTTACGTGTTGGAGGGAGATTACAACACTCAAACTTATCGGAGGATGCAAAACACCAAATCCTGCTTCCACAAAAGCACCACATAACCAACCTCATAATTGACCACGCGCATCAACAAACTTTGCACGGGGGAACACAACTCACCCTAAGTTACGTAAGATCTCGATATTGGATTATCAATGCCAAGCCTTTGGTGCAATCAAGAATTCATAGATGCATCAAATGTTTGAGACATCATCAACAGCCTTCAGACCAATTAATGGGAAATTTACCAGCAGTGCGAGTAACCCCATCCACACCATTCTCTCATTGTGGAGTTGATTATGCTGGACCCTTTATCACAAAAATGACGAAAGGAAGAGGAACAAAAACTCTAAAGGGCTATATCGCATTGTTTGTTTGCATGGTAACTAAGGCCGTTCACCTTGAACTAGTTAGTGACCTCACCACAGATGCATTCTTGGCAGCATATAAGAGATTTGTGGCCCGCCGGGGAAATGCCAAGCAAATATTCTCAGACAATGGAACTAATTTCGTGGGTGCTCGCAACAAATTAAACAAAGATTTGCAGCTTGCCATTACTCAGGCAACAAGACAAGCCGCACAAATAACTGCAAGTGATGGCACGGAATGGAGCTTCATTCCAGCTGCAAGCCCGCATATTGGAGGCTTATGGGAGGCTGGAGTGAAATCTGTGAAAACACATCTTAAACGTGTGCTTGGTGAAACGCTACTGACTTATGAAGAATTCACTACAGTTCTGTACCAAGTAGAAGCTTGTCTGAACTCTAGACCAATTGGACAGCAGTCAAGTGACCCTAGAGACCTGGAACCTTTAACCCCAGGACTCTTCCTAATAGGACGAGCGCTATTAGCGCCTCCAGAGCCTGACATTTCCAACGAGAAGATATACAACAAATGGAAGCAGCTAACAAAATATCAACAAGATATTTGGAAAAGGTGGTCGCTAGAATATCTGAACACACTGCAACAAAGAAGCAAGTGGAAGACAAAGAAAGAAAATCCTGCTATAGGCGAATTAGTCCTGGTTAAGGATGAAAACCTTCCTCCTCAGAAATGGGCACTCGGACGAATAGTACAACTTCATCCAGGAGAAGACAACATCGTACGCATCGCGTCAGTGCAGTATAAGGATCAAGTAAAAAAGCGACCACTTAATAAATTATGCCAGCTTCCCATAGAAATATACAATCAAGACAATGAGGCTACTGAGATCAAAGCTGCCACTACAACGATAACCTCACATAAGTCTAAACCTGACCATAGGTCTCGCAAGAGGTCTTATACAGTCAGAAAGTATCAAGAACCTGAACTTTGGTCGAAACCTGAGCATTTTCACAGAATTACTTCAGATACTACTACCCAAAAGGCTACTCAGAAGTTGGATCCACCGGCGAAAAGAAGAAAAGTGAAAATCGCACCTTGTACTTGGGCCACAAAGCTGCTACATACAACACTTCTGATTATATTCTGGTTAACAACGATCTTCGCGCAGGACTATCAATTAATCATACCTAAAACTGGCTCCTACATTGAAAATTTGGGCTATGCGCAAATTAAACGAGGAAATCTTAGACTGCAAATAGATTTCTCAACACAAGAAATTATCCGGGACCAAAAAATGATTGACACAACTTGGAAACAAACTAAGGAAATGTGCGAAAAGAACAAGGAGCTGACAGATATCACACACTGTGATGTACTCTTTCAACACTTGTCTACGAGAAGACAGAGCCTACTCAAGGCCACTAATCAAATAATTCAATTGACTCAGCAAAAGATCAGAAGAAGAAGAGGTCTATTTGGGAGTCTACTAACAAAGGTATTTGGAGTCAATGATGAGGTCTATCAAGACATAGAACACCTCCAGCATAATCAAGAAAATCTTATGCAAACAACATACCAACAAATACTCCTTCTAAATTCAAGAATTAACCAATCTAGTGGCATGGTCGAAGAAAAACTCAGGCATTTTGAAGTGCATTTATCAAAGGTAATCGCTTCCATCAATGAAATGGCCACTTGGTACTCCAAAGCAGACCATAACAGAATCAGCATTGAAGTAATATCAACATATATCAGTGCTGAAGATTACTACGACGAGCTGGAAGGAAAATATCGCAATTGGCTGGATGCTATTCATCAACACGGGCACCTTTTAAACTTCGTTACCTCTGATGAGATTGACAGAACTGTGGCAAAGGCCCACGAAAAACTCAGCTCAAATCTTTTTGTTGAAAGGACACCTCAACCTATACTAAACATCAACGTAGAGAATGGCACAATAAAACTGTATGGCTACCCAAGTATAGTTGAGGGGAGTCTTTATGAGTTAATCCACATTACTCCAATACCCCAAGTGATACAGGATAACATCTTCGCAGTAGCAGATTTAAAGTATTACACATTTGCAATTGATTTTGTTCAGCAAACCTACTTCAATCTGAATGAACAAGAATTAAAAGCATGCACGAATGCGGAGAATCATACATACCTCTGCACTCCAACGATCGTCTTTAGTATTGAGAACAGTCCGTCTTGCGTTATTGATGAAATCTATGGACGTCACACAGATAATAAATGTCAAATGCAACACGTACAGTTGAACGCAACTGTTTGGAAAACGTTAATGATGAAGAACACCTGGCTATATATAACTCCCAGCTCAACAGTAGCGGCAATAGTCTGCAAAAACACAAGAAAGGAGCTTCTGCTAAACTCTACCGGTATCATACGCCTGTACAATGATTGCTCCTTAAAGACAAGAGAAATCATGCTAAGGACAGATATAGAGCAAAAAATCCAAGT
Organism: Dioctria rufipes; assembly: GCA_963924295.1. Taxonomy (NCBI): domain Eukaryota; kingdom Metazoa; phylum Arthropoda; class Insecta; order Diptera; family Asilidae; genus Dioctria; species Dioctria rufipes. Next base: position 205,492,909 of record OZ002740.1, read on the forward strand.
CATCACCAGCCACATCAAGGAGACAAGACCTGCAGCTACAACTGCAATAACGAACCAAACCAAAATTCCGCATCTATTGCAGACCGGACTAGTAATACGTCCCAATGAGCATATTCTGGACTACAGTCAACTACCTGAGCCACTAAATGTAAGCCAACTACAAAGAACTTTGGCAGTTCATTCTGTTACAGCTACTTCAAGCATCCTGATCGCCTTCATCTCTGTAATTTGTGTTTACTACTACTGGGATAAACTCAGGGGACTTTTTCACATCTGCACATGCAACAACACTCGACAGATGCCTAACGAACGAAGACCATCGTCGTCCGAAACCTCCATAGGACAACACTTTGAGCAGGTTTTGGCATCCGCCGGCCCCCAACATGTTCAGCCCTGAACAACCATCATAGCATCATACTAATCATGAGAAATAAATTAATTTCATCATAAAATATTTCTATTCGAAGTTCACTGACTCATGGCAGCATAATTTAATTCCGTTATGCTAGTCAGCACATTTTTCTTATTTTTCAATTGACCTACCTACTTTGCACCTCTATCGGTCGAGTAAATAAAATCGCTGACGACAGTGACAAAACAATTTTTAATATTCTGCCATGAGTCAATGCACTGACCAATTTGTTAATTGATTGTTGCTTGTATAATTGTTTTTTTTGCAATATTGTTGTATATGCTAGTTTAATTGAACCAATTATTTTGTATAAATTAAGCTAGCATAATTTATTAAAGTCTAGTCTAAATTGAAGAGTGTCTTTAAATTGTTCATCCAACTTATCAAGATTCAACACACTGTTGAGTCTTAGTCATTTCCAAACAATTTAACCAGTCATTACCTTCAAGCCTATCTTGATTTAACACACTGTTGAATCTCATAGATCTTGAAGTAGACATTTAATCATCAACAACATCTTGATTCAACACACAGTTGAATCTTGCACAGGTGGAATTATAGAGAGTGATCGTGTGTTTTACAGGCATTTTAAATTAAACTTTGAGAAGGACAAATCAATGAGAGTTCGATGTACATATGATAGCAACTATGAGTATAGAGCTCTAAAAATATCTTGTTATGAATATCATGAGCTTGAAGGAGAGCGGATTTTGAGTAATGGTGAAATTGAATACTTCAGAGAGAATGACTCTACATATAAATCTGACATCACATCTGTTGATTTGAGGAAAATGAAACAGACTTACAACATGGACATTTCATAAACTGTAGAGTTCCAGTTGAAGTTTGAGTGTTTGCCAACCAACATACAAAGGTGGCCAATAATAGTAATGGGCGGTGAAGTTAGTGAATCGGGAGCTAATTTTCCGCCGCATTTTACCAGGGTGCACTCCAGCTCGGCAGATGATGATACATCAATGGAAGTTGGGTTTTACCAAGATTTGACAGCAAATACAATTACTGTATGGATATTGACAAAAAAATAAAATAATCAACTTTAACAATTATTGCTTACTGTGTTTTAATGAATGTTAAGAAGTTCGAGTTGTGCGTTAGTAAAGATCAGCTACAATTATTGTGTGTGGATATTAACAAAAAATAAATGTGTAGGTGTGTGTGTGTGTGTGTGTGTTTGTAAGGTCGGAGTATAAAATTTTTTCTGAAATATCCACAAAAAGCTATGTCGGTTCTAGAGCAATTTTTATCGAAATTTTTCTAAGTCCAAAATGTCATTTCGATCAAAAGTGGCCTAGAACCGACATAGCTATACTATGTACTTAGAATCAATCTTAATATTTGTTCTACGAAAGAAATCAAAATCGTCGTAAAAAATGGGTGCAATGAGTTTTTGGTATGTCGAATGTATATCCTATTCTCGTCATATCATACCTGACTACATGTGTATACCTTGTACGCATTTATAATTAACTAGACATTAATTGTATATTTCTGAAAAGGACAATCGCATTACTGGTGGCGGAATTGATTGATTATCAGGATTCATAGTATTGAAGACTTCAATCTCTGACGACTTAAGGCGAAAACACAGATAGAGCGACACAACAATGTTGGCAACTTAGTTGGCGATAATGTTGCATTTAAAACAGAACGCGACTCGACAAATGTTTTTGACAGCTATCTCTGTTTTATTTATTGTAAAAGAAATGGCAAAAAGGAAAAAATTAAGGAAAATCGCTAGTATAGCTTATGCGGCATGCTTAAAATTGCAAAACTTAGAGAAAAAACTAAAAAGAATACTAAGAAGAGATTTCTATACATGGGATGACGTTTATTGCACAACTTAACTTTTTCCCTCATTTTCTCTATTAATTCCTCCTCAAAACCCATAATTTGTCAAACTAATAAATGAATTTAATTTTATACAAGGTTTTAATAACTAGTTTATTTACTATTAACTTTTAATTTACTATGTTTCATAAAAATATCCAAATCCACATAACATGAATGTCAATTATACACTATCCGCACAGAAATGTGAATTATGTTGGCGACTAATTTAGAGATTTTCCCAAACTTTTTGTTGGCAACTTATCGCGTCGCCCTCATTGTGTTAAGTATATGGGACTTCCATATATTCGAATCTTTGACAGCAACCAATTTACAGCGACTTTGTTGCGTCGTCCTCACTATGTTTTGGCCTTTAGACTTCATTTGAGTTGAAAAGCGAGCCCAGTCGAATAACCAAGATTATAGGAAAGTATCCACAACAGGGTAATATTATTTAAGGACGAAAATTACCTCCAACGTGTGGAAAGTTCTTTGTTGTATATCTCAGAAACAAGTTGCATTTATGCGGAGAAACGAATTAGATCGAATCGTGATGGAGAAGTTGAGTAAATTTTTAATTTTTTGCAGATGACATAACCTATTAAAATTGTCTGTTCTACGTCTGATGTTTACACTTAACGATGATTGTAAAATCTTCTGTTGAGGAAATGAAAAAAGCAGGAATTATACGAATAGCAAATGTTTACATGGACGTATGATGGAAAGACAAAATCTGGCAAAATTTTAAAGTCAAATCTTCGTAACTGAACGGAACAATTCTGCTCATGCATCCGCTGGAGCAAAATAGGCTGGAGAGAATCGAATGAAAATGGCGGAGTTTTGTTTGGCACTGTCATAATCACGATCTATAGACTACATTGAATAAGTTACTAAGAATTAAACGGAGTATCGTGTGAATATAGTGCTTGTGAGTAAGCCGTTCCCACTTGGTATATGTTTCCTTCTTATTATGTATATGAGAAATATAAAATCTTCAAGATCTTTGAACCAAGATATTTCCTACTTTTATGCATTGCCATTGTGTTCCTTGGTAAAAAAACACCCCAACTTGATGTGTCCTATTTTGGCATTAACTGAAAGTGACCGTTCCGCTGATTATATTCGTTTCGCGCCGTTAATGTTTTCCCGAGTATTTTTTAGTGTATTTTCTTAATTTTTTCATAGGTAAGTGATGAGTAATTTGAATTATTTTTATATGTATAGTATTTTGTGCTTTCATTTAGTGTAAATGAGATACTTAGTTCTTTATAATTATTTTGTACACACCTTAATCTGTACAAGGTATGGTGTGTACCTTTGACGTTTTTGTATGATAAGATGTGTTTCGGATACGCATGTAACGCTAAACTTGTTCAGTGATTCTTTCAAAGTACTTCTATTTCTTTCATTAAAAGTCAGCTCTGCGCAGCTGTCAAAAGGTGAAAATTATGCTATTTTCACTTGAAAAACTTGATGGGAGGTTAATTTTCACCATAAATTTTGTTCTATTGTTAGTATTTAGTAAATTGGCTAATATTCCAAGTGTTTGTGAATTGGAATTTAACTTAGTTTTACTGCCCATAGTGCTGTAGTTGTATTCATTGATGTATTTCTGTATACCATGCATGGGTTGGAATTCGATTATTATGTCGCAAATTCTATGTATACTTCATTATATGTCTTTTAGTAATTCATTTCTTATTTTATTATTTCAGAACTTCAGTGATGCAGCGCCGGAGCTGGTAGTCAACGAGGGATATCTGCTGGAAATTCTGAGTTAAGATAATTATTAAACGGTCGAATTTTTGCTATTTCTTCCTGTTTCTTAGTTTTTGGGCTCTTCATCGCTGAACAATTTCTGCGGATTTTTAAGGAAATTGATTTTCATAACAGTTTGCAGTTAATATTAGTATCTATATAATCTCTATAATCTTATAATGATGACTAATATATAGAAGAGGGTACAAATATGGGATACCATTAAAACTATAAATGATAAAAGACCCCAAAATAGACATATCCAAAAAGATACTGGTATAAAATTAGGAAATTTTGTTTACGTATCAGTGTTATTAACTTAAAGAACGTAGATTATACACGCTCAATATTTATTTATTTTAACAAAATATATCAAAATTAGACATTTTCAAATTAGGTAGTAATATGAGACTGTATTATAATTTCAAAAACAAATGAAAAATTGCGGCAGAAGATGTGCAGTATCAGTATCGTTAATATTATATAACATTTTGAATATACTGTACAACTCTATTATAGGCCTAGAAAAGTCATCATCATAATCTAGAATACCGTTTTAATAGTTGGTAAAAATATTAGATAGTCTGATATTATTACCAACCAAGTGTCTCATATTGCAATCAAATGGTTGCTTCAGTAAAATTAGTAATTTAGTGAAAAGAAACTCAAGCTTTTTTGTAATATTTAATTATATTCTAAAACTAAAGTAAATATAATGTAACTTACCGTATTCTTGTTCGAAACTAGGAAAATATACAGATTGAAACTAGAAGGAAAAATATGTGAAAGAAAACTTTTCACTTATGTCCTAAATGTAAACATTCAGCACCCATCAAGACTAATAACGAAATGTCCGCCGGCTGTTTCAAAACTTTTGCAGAACTAACAGCAATTTTAGCCTAGCTAAGCTTTAGATATCAGTAGCGTAGGGAGACCAAAGCTGCGGTATATCAAATTGCTATCATATCTCATATTTCTACCCCCTTATCTATTAATTAAAGTAATTTAAATAGAAACTTGAGACGATATATTTCGCTATCAGCATAAATACATATCGGCAATTCACATACTAAAAGCAACTACAAATTTAACCAGGAATGTAAAGAGCTACATAGGTGGTAATATTGGCCACTTTGATCCACGATGAATGGATGGATGCAAGCATATGTAACCACGTTTATTATTTTTCGTCTCACTAGACTCTATTCTGGTTAGTTATTTTTTTAGTTTCATTTTGTCTTATCATTGTAACACGATGAAAGAGCATATTTGGAATTAATCAGTGGCACTCTATAGGCACATATAGAAAGAAAATCATTCGAATCTACTTCGAAATCTATTCTACACTATAGTGAAAAGTCATATGAAGACACATAATCATTTCATATGAAATGTGTAAGTAAGTACCTACGTCAGTATATACAGACATGTGTTTGGAATTATGAATTCCATACATATTTTCAAGGTAAATATAAGTTAACTTTTGTAGGCAGATTTTTATTAAGAAAAAACTTTTACTTTTCCAAACCTCTATTCCACGATAAAAATTATAAAACTAAATTTAACTTAACTATCTTACTTCTGTCGGAGCTATCGCGTGGAGGAAAATGTACAGCGTCCGCTAAGTTAGTTGTGAAATATGAAATAAAGAATTTCAAGGTCTAATGGATGTACCTGTTAAGTCCCAAATGTGGTCTTAATCATAAAATGAGATAGTGCCGGTTTAATAAATGTCGAGATATCAGATTAATTCAATATGTTTCCATTAATCGCAAAAAAATTCTTAGCCTAGGCGATTCAAATATTTAAACCGCAAACTTTACCAAAGCTAATATTTTTCTTAATAACATTTTAATTTCAGTTTACTTTAATTCAAAATGTTTGACTCGAAATCAATTTTTTCTCTAAAAAAAAATAATTTTTATTAAAAAAAATCTTTATACTTATAATTGCTATTTTGTTCTATTTCGAGGGCCTCCACTGGCGTTTAGCTCATTTCCCTGCCAATTCAACGTAGATAGAAATAATGAATAACTGAGGAAGTAGTACAATGACAATAAAGACAGAACGAAAGTCAGTGAATCTGCTCATATGGGAAATAACGGAGTTCACATGCTCCCAGATTGGATAGTAAAAAATAATGAGAAAAGTTATTAAAATAAATTTTACCCAAAAAAGGTTAGTAAGAAGCGGGTCAGTGCCCCCCGTACGTTTTGGTTAAGCAAGACGTAATATTTGGTTCATTACTACCGATCTGTCTTGATGACCGCTCAAAATGCAAGTGATGTCATGCTTTAGAGAAAGTCAATTTTTTAGCGAAAGTCAATTTTATTGTGCCTACTATTAACATGTTTTTAAGCTTAAAAATATATATAGAATTACTTGCTAATTATATGCTACAGACTATATTTTGGTCTTTACCAGCTTATTACAATGTTTTCTAATTATTATTTACAATGTGTTTTTAAAATTGCTAATGAAGTATAATTACCTAGAAAAGGGACACTCTAAAAACTAGGTTACAGTGAGTTGTCTTAAGAATTCTAATAAATAGCTAGAGATAGCTAAATCTAATGAATGCTAAACCTACTTCTAACTAAGTATTTACAAGATGTACACTAATGAGTGCTAAGCCTAATTCTTAATTAGTATTTACAACGAATTTTATTGGTGTACTCAGAGCTTGTTTGAAATTATTGGTCTAAATTGTATACGATTCTGTTTCCCCTAACGGATTTGTGGTAGTAGGTAAGTTTATTATCAGTGTCATATAGTAAGTTTCTATTATGCAGCCATTTCAGGACATGGGGTGCCTTGTGTCTGGGGATATCCATATTGTTATTGTCCACGTGTTCAGCGTATTCCTCAATTATAGGATTAGGGATTGTTCTGAGTCTCTCTAGGTACTTTATTGCACTTGTTATTAAAAATGCGTCTATCCTTTTGATGTCGTGATGTCATGCTTCTAGCAGCTCGCTATTTATAGCTGCGAAAAGCATTGCGTAAATGGGAGCTTCACGTCTGTTGATGGATTTATCTTTGAAGCCAGGCGCAGCATATGGTTGACCGGACCGCTCTTGTCAAACTTACAGCTGTTCTGTCAACGAAGACTTTTGTTTGATGTAGTTACTGTCAATAAACTTGTATGGACTTGATGTAATAGTAAGTTTAATTTTGTCATTTATTATTGTTATTTGAATTAATTAATATTTTGTATATTTTGCTTTTTCTTCAGTTGATAAATTAATAATCTTACAACTACGTTGGATTATCAATGTATGAGTAGTAAGTATTGTCTTTGGTTAAAGTCTCAGATCATGAAATGTTCTGAGACCTTATCATTTGATTATCTATCATTGATGCCCTTTTTTTTATTTTTAGCTAATAATATTTTCAAAGTCCCGGGAGCATTATGTGTATCTTGGGATAACTTATTTGGATCAAGATCCGTGAGTTTTAGTTTCTAAGTTCTGATGTGATAATTTTAATATTAAAAGGTGTTCCGCGACAAAAAAGTATCCGAGTCATGAGAAAAACCTGCGATATGTTTTATGTGTTAACTTCAAAAAGTGCGTTGGGCTTAGTTTTTCTACAAGTTGACGAAAATTGATTTCAGCGCATGTTACGAAATTTATTTGAAAATTTTGTGCGCTCCATTCATGATATATTATTCTGGCACAACAATTTTATCCCCTCAAAGGACCTACTCCACCACTGTTTAATACGCCTGATGCCGATAAGATTTTCTTGCTTTATAAGCCCCTCAGAAGTTCATCGAGCAACGGGCGCTTGCAGATCTCCAAATTTCCAAAATTTTGTCCCTGCATCAAAGTTCCTTATCAAGGAGTAATAAACAGCTGAACCCAAGTGGAAATTTTTCTGGTATCTTTTGTAGTTTTTGTATTAATGGGGGAAAAGAGTTTGGCAATGCATTGTTGTAGTGCGACTGAGATAATGAGTTAAAAATAAAATTTGAGAGAACGTAGGATTCGCCGAGTGATACAATCTTCTTGAATATCTTCAAAACCCTTACAAACTATACCTAATAATGAATATTTCTTACATCGGATCAGACTAGAATTTGTTGTGAACATTTTAATTAATGAATAATGTCTTGCATCGAATATTGCTGAGATACATAAGTAAATGACCGCCTGGTTGTTTATTTGGCTGGCTAAAATAGTGAGCACTCGCTGAAACGCTAATTGTCCAATTAAAGCTTGACAATGCCTTTGTCATTCCAGCAGCCTCGTCTGGATTAGTTGCAAGGTATAATAGAAATTTGTAGTCCTTCCAAGGCAATTACAATACCGCTGGACGGATTTCAGATGTATCTGGCTATCTGCGTTACCTTTTTCATAAAAAACTTATTTAATATTATCGAAAAAATTGTTTTGCTTAAGGCCCTATATCTTTTCCCAGCAAATGCCAGAAATCGGCAATAAAGTAAATGAGGATATTTTTTTTTTCGTTCGCATCGATATGATATTAGAAGGTCACATTTTTGTGACGCACATATTTAAGATATTCAGTTTAGAGTTGTGATAGCGTAATCGCATACATCTTCAGAATGGAGACAAAGTTTTATCGACCGAAAGAAAAACATGTAGAGTAAAATTATTTCTGAGTCGGTTGTACCTGTTCAAATGATCAGCATTTTCAACTCAATCAGGTATTGCCCAATTGAAAATATATTTGAAAAAGAAATATTTTTTTAATACCTGTTTTAAATTAAGAAAATGGACTAATTTACAAACTACCTATTTATTTAATTAATTAAAATGTTATTTGAATATGCGGTCAATATTTTTTTGGACCGAATTATTGTTCAAAATGATACTAATTGTTCATTCGATGAATATTTGATTCAATGTTGTGATATGTTATTCGAATAATGCAAAGAGTCCATTTCCATCGATTGAGGGAATACTCTAACTAGATTATTCATATTATTTGGATGAGACGTCCCCGAACATACAAAATAGGTATTGTGTAAAAAAATATTATAACGTTGTTATGTTTTTCTGAATGACCCTGTTAATTGATAAGTTCACATCCGAAGAGAGAAAGTATTTAGCGAAATATCAATTTTAGCTCTAACGATACTATCTTATGAAGAAGGAAATGAATTCAAATCGTTCACTTTCTGCTTTTATTCACACAAAATCACCAGCCACATTTACTAGGTATCGTTTCGTATACATATCTTGTCAAGAGGCTAGCCGAACTTGCGAAAAACCAAGTTCAAAAAATATCAAACCACCCAAACCCACTGATAAACAACCTGCCTGACGTTTTCATACCGGCAAACTTTAATTACTTTGTTCTTTGTTCTTTGTTATATATCTCAGAAGCAAATTGAGTTTATGTGGAGAATCGAATTAGATCGAATCGAGACGGAGAAGATGAGTAAATTTTTAATTTTTTGCAGATGACATAACCTATTAAAATTGTCTGATCTATGTCTGATGTTTACACATAACCATGATTGCAAAACCTTCTGTTGAGGAAATAAAAAAAGCAGGAATTATACGAATAGCAAATGTTTACATGGACGTATGGTGGAAAGACAAAATCTGGCAAAATTTTAAAGTCAAATCTTCGTAACTGAACCGAACAATTCTGCTCATGCATCCGCTGGAGCAAAATAGGCTAGAGCGAATCGAATAAAAACGGCGGAGTTTCGTTTGGCACTTTAGGATTATTTCGCAAATGTTCAATGTAAATTTCTAGTGCCCCAAGTTTCAAAAAGTGGCTTTAAACTTTTGACGAAAAACAAAAGTAAACCTACTTAATAGTAAAAGATATCGAAAATGCTACAACTTTACACAACGAGTTCCAGATATCTTAGTCTGATTGTTACAGTATGACTTTTAAATTTCAAAGTTGAATGCATAGCTCAACGTTGCCTAGTGATTTGATGAAGGACTGTCATAATCACGATCTATAGAATACATTGAATAAATTACTAAGAATTAAGCGGAGAATCGTGTGAATATAGTGCTTGTGAGTAACCCGTTCCCACTTGGTATATGTTTCCTTCTTATTATGTATATGTGAAATATAAAATCTTCAAGATCTTTGAACTAAGATATTTCCTACTTTTAAACACTGCCATTGTGTTCCTTGGTAAAATTTGATTTGTCCTATTTTGGCATTTCCTGAAAGTGACAGTTCCGTTGATTATGTTCCTTTCGCGCCGTTAATGTTTTCGCGAGTATTTTTTAGTGTATTTTCTTAATTTTTCCACAGGTAAGTGATGAGTAATTTGAACCACTTTTATAGGTATAGTTTTTTGTGCTTTCATTTAGTGTAAATGAGATACTTAGTTCTTTATAATTATTTTGTACACACCTTAACCTGTACAAGGTTTGGTGTGTACCTTTGCCTTTTTTGTATGATAAGATGTGTTTCAGATACGTATGTACCGCTAAACTTGTTTAGTGATTCTTTGAAAGTAATTCTATTTCTTGCATTGAAAGTCAGCTCTCGGCAGCTGTCAAAAGGTGAAAATTATGCTATTTTCACCTGAAAAACTTGATGGGGGGATATTTTTCAGTAGAAATTTTGTTATATTGTCAGTATTTAGTAAATTGGCTAATATTACAAGTGTTGATGAATTGGAATTTAACTTACTTTCGCTACCCACAGTGTTGTAGTTCTATTCAGTGATATATTTCTGTATACCATGCATGGGTTGTAATTCGATTATTATGTCGTAAATTGAATATATATTTCATAATATGTCTTTTAGTAATTCATTTCTTATTTTAACTATTTCATAACTTCAGTGATGTAGCGCCGGAGCTGGTCAACGAGGGATATCTGTTGGAACTTCTGAGATGAGATAATTATTAAACGGTCGAATTTTTTTCTCTTTCTTCCTGTTTCTTATTTTTTGGGCTCTTCATCGCTGAACAATTTCTGCTGATTTTTAAGGAAATTGATTTTCATAACAGTTTTCAGTTAATATATCTATATTAATATCTATATAATCTCCACAACTTTATAATGTTGACTATTATATAGGAGCGGGTACAATATGGGATACCTATTATATTTTTAATGATAAAAGGCCCCAAAATAGACATATCCAAAAAGCAACTGGTATAAAGGTACGAAATTTTGTTTACATATCAGTGATATTAACATACAGAATGTAGACTACACACGCTCAATATTTATTTATTTTAACAAAACATATCAAAATTAGAATTTTCCATATTAGGTAGTAATGTGAGACTGTATTATAATATCAAAAACAAATGAAAAATTGCGGTAGAAGATGTGCAGTATCAGTGATACTACCTCGTTAATATTACATAACATTTAGAATATACTGTACAACTCTATTATAGGCCTAGAAAAGTCATCATCAGCATCTAGAATACCGTTTTAATAGTTGGTAAAAATACTAAATTGTCTGATATTATTACCAACCAAGTGTCTCATATTGCAATCAAATGGTTGCTTCAGTAAAATTAGTAATTTAGTAAAAAAAAAACTCAAGCTTTTTTGTAATATTTAATTATATTCTAAAACTAAAGTAAATATAATGTAACTTACCGTATTCTTGTTCGAAACTAGGAAAATATACAGATTGAAACTAGAAGGAAAAATATGTGAAAGAAAACTTTTCACTTATGCCCTAAATGTAAACATTCGGCACCCATCAAGACTAATAACGAAATGTCCGCCGGCTGTTTCAAAACTTTCGCAGAACTAACAGCAATGTTAGCCTAGCTAAGCTTTAGATATCAGTAGCGTAGGGAGACCAAAGCTGCGGTGTATCAAATTGCTACCATATCTCATATTTCTACCCCCTTATCTATTAATTAAAGTAATTTAAATAGAAACTTAGACGATATATTTCGCCATCAGCATAAATACATATCGGCAATTCACATACTAAAAGCAACTACAAATTTAACCATGAATGTAAAGAGCTACATAGGTGGTAATATTGGCCGCTTTGATCCACGGTGAATGGATGGATGCAAGCATATGTAACTACGTTTATTATTGTTCGTCTCACTAGACTCTATTTTGGTTAGTTATTTTTATAGTTTCATTTTGTCTTATCATTGTAACACGATGAAAGAGCATATTTGGAATTTATCAGTGGCACTCTATAGGCACATATAGAAGGAAAATCATAAGAATCCACTTCGAAATGTACTCTACACTATAGCGATAAGACATATGAGAAGACACATAATCATTTCTGAGAAAATCCCTGCTCAAAACCTCATATGAATTGGAAATATGAATTCCGTACATATTTCAAGGTAAATATAAGTTAATTTTTGTAGGTGGATTTTTATTAAGAAAAAGCTTTTACTTTTGCGAACCTCTATTCCACGATAAAAATTATAAGACTAAATCTAACTTAACTATCTTACTTCTATCGGGGGTATCGCGTCGAGGAAAAAATACAGCGTCCGCTAAGTTTTCATGGTGCAGTTGTGACGTATGAAATAAATAATTTCTATATCTAATGTATATATGTGTTAAGTCCTGTTTATGCTGTTGAAACTATAATATAATTGAACTTTGAAATCTGGAAAGTAACTTAAATCTAATCGTAGAGAAATCAAGAACTGTTGAATTGTAAATTGATTTAAATATAAAAATTTGCAATCCACTTTAATCTGCACAACTGATAAACATATGTACACGCATACATCTAAAATTCATTGTCATAGGGTCAGCTAGTTTTTTTTTGTTTTTTCTTATCAGAGCCCTGGCACAGCTGAAAGAATTTTTGGTCATTCAGTTTGAATAGTCAGCCGTGTTCACTAATTTGAGTCTTGTCAATAAACTTGTTAATCAGTGGAAGTTTTCTTTTATTTCTGCTCCTACATCTCCACCTGAAGCAAATATAAGCATAGATCATCCTACGAGCTGGAAATCTACGTATCCTACGAGCTGGATAAAACACAAAATACTTTCCTTCGAGATAGAAATACAAATTCTTTGCGGCACGAGCAACACCTGCTCTACTCACCTATTCATTCAATTTCAAGTCCCAAATGTGGTCTTTATAATAAAATGGGATAGTGCCGGTTTAATAAATGTAAAGATGTCTGATTAATTCAGTATATTTCAATTTATCTTTTAATTGCTGATTATATTTCATCAACGATTCCATCTGCCAATTAGAGGTTAAATGACAGGTCTTCGCCCTTCGCTCATTTCCTTAATTGGTACTATAAAATTTTGAAGTTCTGGCATTTTTTGTGTTTTCAAGATATTCCCTTATAGCGATTAGTTCTTTTGTCTAAACGGGAGACTTCTCTTCATTTAGGGTTGACTCTTTTGACAATGCACAATAGAAGTTGTTGCCAACTTTTTAACTCATGAATAATGTCTTGCATCCAATATTGCTGAGATACATATGTATATGACCGCCTGGTTGTTTATTTGGCTGGCTAAAATAGTGAGCACTCACTGAAAAACTAATTGTCCAATTAGCGCTTGAGAGTGCCGTTGTCCTGCCAGCAGCCTGGTCTGGATTAGTTGCCGGTTAAAATAGAAATTTGTAGTCCTTCTAATCGGAGTTTTCCAATACGCAAAAAATATTCAAGGCAATTAAAATACGGCTGGACGGATTTCAGATGTATCATAAACACTTCTTTAATGTTATCTTTTATCTTTTCCCAGCAAATGCCAGAAATCGGCAATAAAGTAAATGAGGATATTTTTTTTTCGTTCACATCGATATGATACTAGAAGGTCACATCTTTGTGATGCAGATATTTAAGATATTCGGTTTAGAGTTTTGATAGCGTAATCGCATACATCTTCAGAATGGAGACCAAGTTTTATCGACCGAAAGAAAAACAAGTAGAGTAAAACTATTTCTGAGTCGGTTGTACATGTTCAAATGATCAGCATTTTCAACTCAATCAGGTACTGCCCAATTGAAAATATATTTGAAAAAGAAATATTTTTTAATACCTGTTTTAAATTAAGAAAATTGACTAATTTACAAACTATCTACTTATTTAATTAATTAAAATGTTATGCGTTCAATATTTTTTGGATCGAATTGTTGTTCAAAATGATACTAATTGTTCATTCGATGAATATTTCATTCAATGTTGATGAAACGTCCACAAACATACAGAATAGGTATTGTGTAAAAAAATATTATAACGTTGTTATATTTTCTGAATGACCCTGTTAATTGATAGGTTCACATTCGAAGAGAGAAAGTATTTAGCGATATATCAATTTTAGTTCTAAGGATACTTTCTTATGAACAAGGAAATGAATTCAAATCGTTCACTTTCTGCGTTTATTCTCACAAAATCACCAGTCACATTTACTAGGAGTCGTTTCGTGTACATATCTGGTCTAGAGGATAGTCGAGCAGACTTACGTTAAATAAATAAACAGGACAGAATTTCTCTTTAATACTGCAAACAAGGATGCTGTAGGAGAAACTTGAGTTAAGATGACCCCTACAATAGGATGCTAATTTCGATTTAAGGAGGAAATTTCGTATTGATTTTGTACCTTGTTCTCTCCAGGATGAGTTGCTGGTGTTATTTTTTTCTTGCCTGTAGCATTAATGGCTTCGGTAGCACTAACATACACACATATATAGGGTATTGTCTATTTGACAGTTTTGAGTTGAGAAATAATCTGATCACATGAGGCTAGGTAACTAAGCATACTTTTAATATTTTCAGTATATACATGCTAGCATCAATCTTAATATTTGTTCTACGAAAGAAAAAAAAAATCGTCGTACAAAATGGGTGCAATGAGTTTTTGGTATGTCGAATGTATATCCTATTCTCGTCATATCATACCTGACTACATGTGTATACCTTGTACGCATTTATAATTAACTAGACATAAATTGTATATTTCTGAAAAGGACAATCGCATTGCTGGTGGCAGAGTTGATTGATTATCAGGATTCATAGTATTGAAGACTTCAATCTCTGACGACTTAGACTTCATTTGAGTTGAAAAGAACTTCTGCAGGGGGTCGAGCCCAGTCGAATAACCATGATTATTGGAAAGTACCCACAACAGGGTAGTATTATTTCAGGACGAAAATGACCTCCACCGTGTGGAAAGTTCTTTGTTATGTATCTCAGAAATAAATTGCATTTATTTGGACAATCGAATTAGATCGAGTCGAGGCGGAGAAGTTGAGTAAATTTTTAATTTTTTGCAGATGACAAAACCTATTAAAATTGTCTGATCTATGTCTGATGTTTACACATAACCATGATTGTAAAATCTTCTGTTGAGGAAATAAAAAAAGCAGGAATTATACGAATATCAAATGTTTACATGGATGTATGGTGGAAAGGCAAAATCTGGCCAAATTTTAAAGTCAAATCTTCGTAACTGAACGGAACAATAGGCAATAGGCTAGAGCGAATCGAATCAAAACGGCGGAGTTTCGTTTGGCACTTTAGGATTATTTCGCAAATATTCAATATAAATTTCTAGTGCCCCAAATTTTAACAAGAGGGTTCAAACTTTTGACGAAAGACAAAAGTGAACCTACTTAATAGTAAAAGATATCGAAAATGCTACAACTTTACACAACGAGTTCCAGAGATATGTTGCCGTATCTCTTAGTCTGATTTTTACAGTATGACTTTTAAATTTCAAAGCTGAACGCATAGCTCAACGTTGCCTAGTGATTTGATGAAGGACTGTCATAATCACGATCTATAGAATACATTGAATAAATTACTAATAATTAAGCGGAGTATCGTGTGAATATAGTGCTTGTGAGTAAGCCGTTCCCACTTGGAATATGTTTCCTTCTTTTTAAGTATATGAGAAATATAAAATCTTCAAGTTCTTTGAACTAAGATATTTCCTACTTTTAAACACTGCCATTATGTTCCTTGGTAAAAAAAAAACACCCCAATTTGATTTGTCCTATTTTGGCATTTCCTGAAAGTGACAGTTCCGCTGATTATATTCCTTTCGCGCCGTTAATGCTTTCGCGAGTATTTTTTAGTGTAATCATACAGGGTTTGCGATGCTACACTAGACTTTGCACCTGTGTCTACAAAAGCACAGCCCAAATAGTTTCCTATTTTTATTGTCATTCTAGGACGTAGGCGTACTGCTACAGTTTGGTGAATACCGATCTGCAAACTGCAAAAATCTAATGCGTTAGCTGAAACAGTAGTCTTGAGGTTACATGTTGGACACTTACTTCTTACTACATTAGGTTTGCCACAACCATAACAAGTTAGTTGTTGTGTTGAGTTATCCAACTCTCGTGTTGTGGGCGTTGTGGTGTGTGCATATCTAGGTTGATTTGGTATAGCGTTTTTTGTTTGTTTGTTAGAATTCTGACGTTTACGGCATTCTACAAACTCATGACCGTAGTTCCGGCAAAAAGAACATTTCTTCCGTGCACTTCTTCCGCTTGAAGAATCTCTGGAATGCCCTTTTCTCGAGTCTTCAATTTCCCTAGCTCTTATAATAATATCATCAAAGGTTGAAACGCTGTCATGAGGCATTCTGTCCCTAATGAATATATGAAGTAGACCAAAGATAAGATGTATCTGTGTTTTCTCAGTATGAGCTGGTGTTGGAAGTTCTGAAATTTGGGCTCTTTTACGCGAAATGAAGACTTCTGTCGGGGTAGTGGAATTTTGTTTTACCGCAAATAACTCTTCATAAATTTTGTGTGCCGCTTTCCGTGGTGCAATCGTCTTTCTTAAATTGTTTATTGCTTGGTCCCATGTAAGGGTGTTACTTTTTATGCCTTGCCACCAAACAGCAGCTTCGAGATATATTCAATATCCTTAAACACACTCGTAGTTTCAATAAATGCTTCAACTTTTTATTTATCTCGTGTACCATCGTATCGTGCTATGCATGTCGAGAAACTTCCTTTGGTAGCACGGCCTTCGTTTGGTGTACTAATGTTATACATTAACTCTTTCAATTGGACATTAGTAAAGGCTATATTGAGACTTCTTCAGGAATCAGGAATAGTGGAGGGTCGTCGATTTGGCCGCATTTTGTATAATAATGCACTAAAATCAGTTTCCAACTTTTTTAGATTTAACTGTTCGAAGAATTCGTCTGATTAACTTAGGAACCGACTGTAAATATATTTTCAGTAGCGAAGTAGGCGGAGCTTTGTTGACTGCGACTGCGGCGAGTACTAAGAGCGTTCCGATGGGACTATTTGTAAGCTGTGTCTGTTTGTTTCGAATGAACACGCGGCGTATTTTATTCAGCTTCCGAGAACAACAGATTATATACTGATGTGTTGTTTCAGGCGTAGCTACGTAAATTGATTTACGAGGAATTGAATCGAAGAATTTGAGACTGTATATGCGTATATACAGTGTTCTTGTTATATAATACAAATTTGTAGAGCGGGGCAAAGACTGTATTCAGTGCTTTGATTGGTTGACCTGCTAGCTGATATGACTGTATTCAGTGCGGTAGCAATATTGTTGACGATTGAAGTTGAAATTGTATGTAAATAGCTGCTTTGACTATATAGTCACAGTGCACTAGCAGTTTGAAGACGACTGAAATTGAGACCGTATGCAGTGCTCTGTGGTTTGCTAAGACTATATGCAGTGCAGTTGCAAGTTAAAGTTCTAGATGTATGTAGATAGCTGCATTGACTATATAGTTACAGAGCAATAGTAGTTTGATGACGATTGCAATTGAGACTGTATGCAGTGCTCTGTCGCTTGCTGAGACTATGTGCAGTGTAATAGCAAGTTTAAGTTCTGAGACTATATTCAGTGCTCACGTTCGATTTTTTATGTTTTGTTTCGACTGTACCCAGTGCGATTCAAAATGAAAGTTTTTTTTTAAGTTTTTTTTTTTTTTTTTTTATAAATAGTTGATACTGTATTCAGTGCTCAAAATATTTATCTCTACTCACAAACTACAGTTACTGAGTGTGTATTCAGAGTTCAAATTTTTTTTTTTAAATTTAACTTTTTGTTTAATTATTATTGGAGACTGTAATCAGTGCACTTAACTGCAAACCACTAGTTGGACGCCACTTTATAACAACTGGAATTTTAAAAAGTAGAAAGTCGCAATCTCAATCTTAATAAAACTTTATTCTACAAGAGTTAGGATTCAAATGATCATGAACAGTAAAAACAGATTATATTTATAGAAAGAATTCAAGTGGAGGGAGAAGTAAATAAATGGTATGTACAAAAGGTACATAACCAAGTTGACGGTTCGTAATCAGGGATGTTCAATATTCTCCAGTGGAGTCGAAAAACAGTGGTGGCATATTATAATATCAAAAATATATCAAAATGTCGGCAGAAGATGTGCAGTATAAGTGATACTACCTCGTTAATATTATATAACATTTTTAATATACTGTATAACTCTATTATAGGCCTATAATAGTCAGCATAATCATCTAGAATACCGCTTTAATTGTTGGTAAAAATATTAGATAGTCTGTCTGTCTCATATTGCAACCAAATGGTTGCTTCAGTAATATTAGTAATTTAGTAAAAAAACTCAAGCTTTTTTGTAATATTTAATTATATTCTAAAACTAAAGTAAACATAATGTAACTTACCGTATTCTTTTTCGAAACTACGAAAATATACAGATATAAACTAGAAAGCAAAATATGTGAAAGAAAACTTCACTTATGTCCTAAATGTAAACATTCAGCACGCGTCAAGACTAATAAGGAAATATCCGCCGGCTGTTTCAAAACCTTCGCAGAACCAGCAACAATGTTAGCCTACTAAGCTTTAGATATCATTAGCGTAGGGAGACCAAAGCTGCGGCGTCTCAAATTGCCACCATATCTCATATTTCTACCCCCTTATCTATTAATTAAAGTAATTTAAATAGAAACTTGAGCGATATATTTCGCCATCAGCAGAAATACATATCGGCAATACACATAGTAAAAGCAACTACAAATTTAACCAGGAATGTAAAGAGCTACATAGGTGGTAATATTGCCCTCTTTGATCCACGGTGAATGGACGGATGCAAGCATATATAACCACGTTTATTATTGTTCGCCTCACTAGACTCTATTTTGGTTAGTTATTTTTTTAGTTTCATTTTGTCTTATCATTGAAAGACGATGAAAGAGCATTTTTGGAATTAATCAGTGGCACTCTATGGGCACATATAAAAGGAAAATCATTCGAATCCACTTCGAAATCAATTCTACACTATAGTGATAAGTCATATGAGAAGACACATAATCATTTCTGAGAAAATTCCTGCTCAAAACCTCATATGAAATATATAAGTAAGTACCTACGTAAGAATATACATATATGTGTTTGGAATTATGAATTCCATACATATTTTCAAGGTAAATATAAGTTAATTTTTGTAGGCGGATTTTATTTAAGAAAAAACTTTTACTTTTCCGAACTTTTATTCCACGATAAAAATTATAAGACTAAATCTAACTTAACTATCTTACTTCTATCGGGGCTATCGCGTGGAGGAAAAAGTACAGCGTCCGCTAAGTTTTCATGGTGCAGTTGTGAATAATGAAATAAAGAATCTCAAGGTATAATGGATGTATCTGTTAAGTAGCAAATGTGGCCTTAATCATAAAATGAGATAGTGCTGGTTTAATAAATGTAGAGATGTCAGATTAATTCAGTATATTTCAATTTATCGCACGAAAATTCTTAGTTAGGCAATTCAAGTATTTAAACTGCAAACTTTACTAAAACTGATTTTTTTTTTTTAATATAATTTCATTTCAGTTTACTTTAATTCAAAAAATTTAACTCGAAATCTATTTTTTCTCTACACCGTAAAAAATATCTATTGAAAATTCCGCTACTATAATAGGCAACAAATTGCCAACAATGGTAGCGGAAATTTACACAACTTTATGCGCACTGCATAGCCTTATGTAAAGCAAATTTGCACTGTATGTAATTTTACATTGTTTATGTACTTTTCAATTTCCGATGTAAAATGCTATATGTAAATTTACATCATGCTGTGGAACTAAGTTACATAAGTTTAATGTGATTTGATATTATTTATCATTTCTTCAATTCCGTATGTGAAGTACACAATATGTAAATTTACCAAAATTTATGTAATTTATTTCAATTGCCAATATAATGTTTTGTCCGGAAATTAATAAATCACATACATAAACAAGTGAAGAAGCTAGAATTGGTCTAAGACCAATTCTTATGACCATGGTACTAATACGTATAGATTAACAATCAACACGTAAAAGAAGTAATACTAGTTTCGGTGGTAACAGCTGCCTAAGAAATCATCATTTTAAAAATCAATAAATATTTGTAGGTATGCAGTATTTCCATGATTGAGTTTTTTGAGCGAAATTCAATTATAAAAATACTGCGTACCTAAAAATATTTTTTGATTTTTAAAAGGTTTTTAAGGTAACTGTTAGGATCGAAACTAGTAACATTTCTTTACATGTTTTATGATTATTAATCCATCACCAACTGCACTCCACAAAATCAAACTATACACTGACCGGCGACCACATTCTGATATAATTTCCCGTATAAGGATTCATAGGAACGCATCCTGATAAACGTATGAGCATAAACAGAGTACTGAAGGAAAGAATAACAGCATTACTTATGTTTTATTGAAATTTTCTTTTTAAATATGGGAAATTCAATGCAAATTACAGTATTGTATGCAATTTCACGCAAATTTACAGTACGATACAAAAGTTTTGTATGATTAAATGTAAAATCACATAAATTATCTAAAAAATTACTTACTTTACTTATTTTTGCAATTAAAAGTAAGAAGTTTGCAGATTATGTAAAAAGTATTTAATTTCTTAATGATTATATGTATATACATACACTTTAAGGGGTAGTGACTATTTTAACCATAGTAATTTTCCACAAAGTTAGTTCATGATTTTTTACGGTGTACAAAAAATCATTTTTATTAAAAAAAAAATTATTCTATTTATAGTAGCTATTTTGTTCTATTTCGAGGGCCTCAACTGGCGTTTAGCTCATTTCCCTGATAATTAAAACAAGATTGAAATAATGAATGGCAGAGGAGGTACAATAATGACAATAAAGACAGATTGAGCATCAGTGAATATGCTCATATGGGAAATAACGGAGTTCAAATGCTCCCAGATTAGATACTAAAAAATAATGAGAAAAGTTATTAGAATAGATTTTAGTCGAAAAAGGTTAGTAAAAAGCGGGTCAATGCTCCCCGTACGGTGTGGTTAAGCAAGACGTAATATGTGGTTCATTACTAGCAAACTGTCTTATGACAGCTCAAAATGCAAGTGATGTCAAGCTTCTAGCAGCTCGCTACGAAAAACATTGCGTAAATGGGAGCTTCGCGTCTGATGATGGATTTAGCTTTGAAGCCATGCGTAGCATATGGTTGATCGGACCGCTGTTGTCAAACTTACAGCTGTTCTGTCAACGGAGACTTTTGTTTGATGATGTTACTGTCAATAAACTTGTATGGACTAGATGTAATAGTAAGTTTTATTTTGTCATTTATTATTGTTATTTTAATTAATTAATATTTTCTATATTTTTTTTTGTTAGTTGATAAATTAATGTTTTTACTACTACGTTGGATTGTCAATGTATAAATAGTAAGTATTGTTTTTGGTTAAAGTCTCAGATCAAGAAATGGTCTCAGACCTTATCATTTTATAATTCATCATTGCTGCCTTTTTGTTTATTTTGTTTTTAGCTAATTATGTTTTCAACGTTACCGGAGGATTATGTGTATCGTGGGATAACTTACTTGGATCAAAATCCGGTTTAATAAATGTAGAAATATCAGATTAATTCAGTATATTTCAATTTATCGCAGGAAAATTCTTAGCCTGGGCAATTCAATTATTAAAACTGCAAACTTTACTAAAACTGATATTTTTCTTAATAACATTTTGATTTCAGTTTACTTTAATTCAAAAAAATTTTACTCGAAAATTATTTTTTCTCTAAAAAAATAATTTTATTTAAAAAAAAAAAAACATTTTATTTATAGTAGCTATTTTGTTCTATTTCGAGGGCCTCCACTGGCGTTTAGCTCATTTCCCTGTCAATTAAGATCAATCAAGATAGAAACTATGCATAACAGAGGAAGTACTATGTGTAATGACAGAATGACCGTCAGTGAATCTGCTCATATGGGAAATAACACTGAGCTCAAATGCTCCCAGATTGGATACTAAAAAGCACTGAGAACAGTTATTAGCATAAAGTTTAGTCAAAAAAGTTTAGTAAGAAGCTGGTCAATACTCCCCTTACGGTTTGGTTAAGTAAGACGTAATATTTGGTTCATTACTACCGATCTGTCTTGATGACCGCTCAAAATGTAAGTGATGTCATGCTTCTAGCAGTTTACTATTTATATCTGCGAAAAGCCTTGCGTAAATGAAAGCTGCGCGCCTGTTGATGGCTTTAGCTTTGAATTCATGCGCAGTATATGGTTGACTGGTCCGCGGTTGTCAAACTTACAGTTGTTCTGTCAGCGAAGACTTTTGTTTGATGTTGTTACTGTCAACAAACTTGTATGGACTTGATGTAATAGTTAGTTTTATTGTGTCATTTATTATTGTTATTTTAATTAATTAATATTTTGTATATTTTGTTCCTTTTTTCAGTTCATAATTTAATGATTTTACTACTGCGTTGAATTATCAAAGTATGAATAGTAAGTATTGTCTTTGGTTAAAGTCTCAGATCATGAAAAGATGTGAGACCTTATCATTTGATTATCTATCATTGATTCCCTTTTTATTTTTTTTTTTTTTTGGTAATAATATTTTCAACGTCGCGGGAGGATTATGTGTATCGTGAGTTTTAGTTTTTAAGTTCTGATTTGATTATTCCAATATTAAAGGGTGTTCCGCGATGGAACAGCATCCGAGGCATGAGAAAAGCTTGACTTAACGTCTGCGATATGTTTGATGTGTTAACTTAAAAAAATATGCGCTGGGGTTAGTTTCTCTGCAATTTGACGAAAATAGATCTCATCTCAAGTTACGAGATTTATTTGAAAATTTTGTGGACTCCATTCACAACATATTATTCTGGCTCAACAATTTTATCCCCTTGAAAGTACCTGCACCACTTCTGTTTTAATACGCTTGAGCCAATGCGATTTTCTTGCTTTATAGGGCCCTCAGGTGTTCATTCACTAACGGTCACTTGCTGAGCTCTAAATTTCAAAATTTTGTCCCTGCATCAACGTTCCCTATCAAGAAGTTAGAAAGCGGCTGAACAAAATTGGGGATTTTTGTGGTATCTTTGGTGGTTTTTGCATTAAAGAGTGAAAAGAACTTGCCTATGCATTATTTCATTGCGACTGAGACAACGAGTTAAAAACAGAAATTGAGATACAATCTTCTTGAATATCTTCAAAATCCTTACAGACTAATCATAGTAATGAATTTTTCTTACATCGGGACGGACTATCCCAATTTTTTAAAGAAAAATATATACTTCGCAGTGGCCAAGGTGCCGAAAGGAGATTTGAAATTTCTGTCATGTAAAATTCGCATTTTTCCCAAAAATATCAGAGAATGAATCATGAGTTACACCCACATACTCTCTTTAAAGCAAAGCCAATGTAAACAGAAGCACGTTCTGTTCAAATATGATAGAACTACAGCAGAGCCCCAAAGTAGTCCTAACATTTTAAAATATTTGCAGTATTCTTATGTAAAACTGACAAATGTTTGATTTGAATAACTCCCATTCATACAGAAAAAAAGTGTTCTGATAATCTGCGGCTTGCTTTCTTTATCTTCCGAACCGAAATAAAATTTTTATACCGTCATGGCATGCCGTGGACTGATGACATTGAATGTAGCTAACTACAGATTCGGACTCCGGCTGCCCATACACACATGTAGCCATCACTCAACTCAGAGTTTGTAAGCGTTAAATGGTAAGGTTACTTTTTAATCAAAGCTATTTTATTATTTTGTTAAGTAAGGTATATAGTAAGTATAGCCCTTCGGAAGGTAAGAAGCTAAGTTGTAAATTCCTAGAAAACTATTTTCCTTTATGGAAAGGAGTTTAGGCCTTATAGCACACTTAGAAAAAAATTACCTCGTAAAGTTATAAACAAAAAATATAAAATAATTAAGACATTTCTACACTAAAGACAAAGTTAAATTAACATGACAAGTCTATGCTTTAATATGGCAATGCTTAAATATATATTGGATCATTATAAAATTAACAGTTGTTCCTCTCAAAAATGTAATAACGTTTATAGTATATCGATGCCACATCAAATTTACATTGAGGAAGGTACACTTATAAGTTCACAATATTAAATCAATATTTGTTGTAGTATATTGGGCATTTTCAATATAATCAATATATGAAACTATACCTTCCTTCATTAAATTTCATCGGAACACATTTAATTTATTGAGCCATGTACATATATGATTTTGAAATGTGCTTGTTTATTTTAAAGATAGGCAGTAATGTTGTTTTAAACACATAGAAGATATGTATTGCATCTTGAATCGGAGCTCATTTAATCACTTGTTGATAATTGCTGAGAAATCGTGCATTAAAATCGGATTTTGGTAATATGCCTCTTGGTTTTATACTTTGTTAGAACCTTCTGTGAAGCATATTGAATAAGTATATACAGTTATATTTTTACAAAAGCGTGTTGTGGACAACTACCGCAGTTATTAAAATCTTTAGTATAAAGCATTTATACAAGTGAGAAGCGCTGTTACAGATTCATAGTTTGTATTATTTTTTGCGCTAATTAAAATTAGTGAAAATAACTTTCAAGGAACATTTAATAGTGTCATTATAACATTTCCAAGAGATATTTCTGTACCTGCTGTTGAAACGGTAACAAATTTCGACATAGATTTATACAATTTTTGAATAGATTTGAAGCTAGAGGATTTATATACAACTATCCAAGGTAAGCATGGCGATAAGATATTATTAGTGCAAGTTAGAATTATATAAAACTGATACTTGGTGTAAAAATTGATAAAAATAGTAATTGTTTACGAAGTTTTATAATGAAAATAGGGGAATTCATTCCGAAACACAAAAACTCATAATTAACTTTTTAGGTATCGAAGAACCTACTAATCCAGTACAAATTACAGGATCTATCAGATCTATTAAATAAGTCAAAAAGGGGAAAAGCGATACGGAGTTTCTATTCCAAAAACGACGACTTGTTGGACTTTCACAGACAAGAACTAATATTTATTATATTAGAGGACATAAACTATAGTGGATGTAAAGTAAGTCTAAGCGAATTTCCGTCTTTGACCAAAAAATTAGGATCCTTCTTTCCTAATGAATGTGAAGTATGTCTAACATGTTAATTTCATATACAAACTTTAACTTCTAACAAATTTTTTTATCAGGTATACTACTTTGATCCTAGACAGGGAAAACGGAATCCAAGAGAAAAGCTTTATGACAAGTATTCAAATCAAAACCAGAGCCCGAAAATTCAGTCTGCTATACAGAAATTGATGAAAATATTTCACAAGCGCTAAAAGCCCAACTTAGTAGGAATTGCGATGATTGAGGAGAAGTGAAGGACAATTAGAAAAAAAGTTTCGCGTTCGGCACAAGAAATTAAAAAATAAAACGCAAATCAATTCGGAATTTTTAAGATCTTAGCCAAGATATAAAGAGGCTATTAATTGGTAAGGAATATCAAAATTTATCTATCTATTATTATTAACTTAACTTTTCCAAAGAGCACTTACTCTTAGGTAGATGGGATGATTTTAAGGAGAAAATTAATTCTTACTATGACGTATACTTACGGGATAAATCTAGCAAAGAAAGACTTATGGCTACAAAAATAGTGACAAAATTGATAAAAAAAAATTGATATTCTGTATAGTATGTGGATTGTATATGCTATAGTAACATGTAAGACACGTACTTTTATAAAGACATAGTCATTTTTTCTGTTAAACTAAAGTGTAAGCTTTTATTTTATACAAAATGCGCGGTTAATTTAATTTTGTGGCAGGTTATAATTGAAATTGAACAGCATTAGTTTCAATGTGTGACAATGTTGATTTTTGAATGCAACACTTTACTATTATCGATATTAATTTAATAAGAAACGTTAATGGAGCCATTTTATATCGAAAAAATGTAAAATCATGAACGATTTCACCAATTTTTTCTCTGAGTGCATGTAAAAGTCGATGTTTGGCACTTTTCTATAAGCATCAATATAGAATATTTTAGAGAATGGACTCCCAACGAACACGTATACAATTCTGTTTCATGGCTTGGGAAGTATTTTTGAGGGTTTTGATTATGTTAATTAAATCTACCATACTTAATAAATTCTAAACTAACACATTATCTTATACTTAATTGGTAGCGGGACATTCGAACGCTAATGCTTTATCTTAACTCTGGAATACTAACCCGTTTTGATATTCGCTTATTGGTAACCCTGAGTAAATATTACTCACATACGAATAAACTATAAACAAAAGAGTTGGGTGTAATAGGTCATATTAAAGAGGAGAGTCTACTGCTTACAGTTTTTATAAAAAACGTTATGTTAACGACCTTTTTGCAAAAATAATAGAAGTTAAATTAAAAAAAAGGTAAGAAAATCCGAAATTTTGAGTTTAGACAACGATAATTCTTGAGGGGAGAGGGCTGTGGGGCTGATTGAGCAGTCGTTCGAAAGGCCATGGAGTTCTGCATACAATGAGCTCCTAACTGTGCCATACACCCTGTAGTTTTTAAGATACAGGGTGATTTGTGAAAAACTAGCTTTTTTTATTAATCACCCTGTAACTCCGAAACGGTTGATATGCCCCCCCCCCCCCGCCATACGATTTTTTGTTTGTTTAGGTGAGTACTATCACCTCCTGCTCTAGGACCACCATGGAGAAAACACCCTCTATAGCGCTGTTACTTTAACACTGTTTTTCTGCGTTTAACTTCATCTGTCAGAGCGTTTGTCATTTAAACTTCACATGATGTCAAGTATGGAAATAGCGAAGCAAATTATTGTTAATTATTGCAGGAAAAACCAAAGGGAGAGGAAAAGAAGA
The DNA here is from genome assembly GCA_963924295.1 of Dioctria rufipes. NCBI lineage: Eukaryota > Metazoa > Arthropoda > Insecta > Diptera > Asilidae > Dioctria > Dioctria rufipes. Next base: position 205,519,986 of record OZ002740.1, read on the forward strand.
CAATCGCAAAATATGAAAAAATTAAGGTAGCTTTAAAATGATTTATAATTGTTTTTAGGTTAATTATAAGAAAGTATCAACAAACTGTTAAAATGTATTGCGAAGAATGCATTCGATAATTTATAATTTCAGGCGCAGAGAAAGAATATTGAAAGAATTGAAAGAATTGATCAGCGACACCAGTACAAAGTGAAACCGTTCACTGTAACGTTAATCTGCGGGATTCTCTTCCCGGATTATAATGTGATAAACTTACGATTTGGTAAATTTTAAAAAAGTTTTAGGTAGCGATATTGATCTTGAAGAGAAATTGTCCTAGGAGCCGCCGTGAGGCTTTCACTCCACTGGAGCGGCTATTCAAAGCTCTAACTCCGAGATAAGTACGGTAATAGAAGACGGAGTAACTTATCAGCTTTCACTCCAAATTAGAAAGTAAAAAACGCGGACTGTTTTTGTTGTTGCTAGTACAACTGACTAATGTTCTTTATTAAAATTCCCCAGGTTATTTATACATTGTTCTTACCTACGCTAACCTATGCTTACCATACTATATGCTTACATATAAAAATAACCTCATACACCTGGAACTGATGATGACATACATTTATCGCAACGACAAAAAATGCTTGGTCAGTGACGCAATCATTAATCGCCGCGGCAAATGCATGTCAAGTGTTTTTTTTTTTTGTTTTCTTTATTATTAATTTGATTGACACAGTTCCAAGTGTACTTGGTGTCGAAATCTTATTTTTTTTTTAGCTTGTTTATGCATTGTAATGCATATTAGTTTTGAAATTGTTGTGAATCGATTGACCGCAATAATTGTATATTAAATATTACAATCAATCGATTCGTTGAAATAGATGCATACTACACCTTTCTCCCTTAGGGAAAAAAAAATTGTGTTTACAAAAGTTTTGTTTGTTTGTTTGTTTATATTTGCAGTTTGTATATGTTAGATCTTAATTGTTGGTGCCATTATGGCTTCTTATCGCTTATGTTTACTCATTTAGTTTATACGATATGCTTATATAGTTGATTACAATGGTTACTTATTTCTAATTGTGCTTATTGTTAGGTTTACATATATTTATTACGATATCGTTATGGATTTGTTATTAATTGTACTTAATTATCTATACCGGTATGTAATCTAAATTAATATAATGTTTCTATTTCTGCCTTTAATTTTCTATATTTCTTAGTCTATTCTTATGTATTTTGATCTTATTTTTATTTATATCTTCGATAATGCAATTTACGTTATCTATCGATTTAACTATATTTGGTCCGCTGTATAGAGGATATAGTTTTCGTCTATTCTGTACTGTCGTTAGTACTTTGTCGCTTATTTTAATTGATATTGGTTTGCAATTAGTATCATTTACCTGTTTCCTTAGTACTTTAGATGCCTGGAGGTATTGTTTTGCTTTGCTTATAGCTTGTTGTAGTCTGTATTTCATCTCCTTACTATACAAGTCATAATTATATACAGGGTCTGGCCAAGGGCGGATCCAGACGTTTGCTCTAGGGGGGCGATCGCCCCCATCGCCCCCTATAACCGCACTTGCCATCAGCTGTGGTCTGCTCTGTATAGCTTTCTCATTTTGTTTTGGCATGAAAATTTCATTAGCGTTCAGACATCGCCAGAGTTCTTTTATCTATATAAGTTTTTGATCCCGTAAGCATAGTAAAATTTAATCCCACATAAAATTGACATTATACACTTCTTTCTTGTCTTACTACTGGTGTTTTTCATACATAGGTCGCTTGCATTTCGCTCAAACACCATAATTTCTTGGGCTGGACTGCAATTTCTTGCAACTTAAATGGTGGAAGAAATTTTCGAGGAATGCTAATTAGGTAGGGTTAATATATATATTATCCTATTTGCCTTAAATTAAATATTTGCAGGCTATGATAATTTTCCCAACATACTACTTTTCATCAAAATACCCGGCTTTTGTGAGCTTTCGATCACAATAAAGTGCAACTATGCTTGTACTGAAAATTCATTAGTGATATAATTTTACATTTTTTGAGAATAATTTATGACTAAAAAGGAAAAAACAATAAATATATCAAATAACTATCTAGAGTTTTCCATTTAATCAAATTACATTTGTATAAAAATTTTTAAATTTTCATGGTACATAAAGAAAGCATATTCAAAGAAAAGTAATTTAATTAAGTATTTTGCTAAACATTAGGAGTTACAAATTTAAATTTCGAGAAATTGTTATTCACTGTGGTGTAATTTGAGCTGTTCAGATCTTGTTTTCTCTGTATACCTTGAAAATTTTAAAATTTATATACAAATGTAATATAATTTAAAAATTTAATTAAATGCGAAATGAAAGGAAACTCTGGAGAAATGAAGGGAGAATTTCTATTTTATTAATGCCGGTTTAGAAACGGTCTTTTTTAAATTTTTTTTTTTTTTGTATTTTCTATTTCATTGGATTAGAATATAAATTTTGATTTATTATTAGAGCTCTAGGGGGGGGGGGGGGGGTCGATCGCCCCGATCGCCCCCCGCTGTATCCGCCACTGGGTCTGGCCTATTAATTGTTAGTTCTGAGGATAGGTTTATACTTTTGGCAAATATGAGTTCAAATGGTGTGTAACCATGTACTGTGTTTGGTGTGGTATTGTAGCAGAATGCGTAATATGGAATCCATGTATCCCAGTCATTTTTATCGTCATTTACAAAACATCTAAGGTATTCATTTAAGCACTTGTGGTTTCTTTCCAGTGCTCCTATGGTTTCGGGATGTGCAGCGGTTGCGTATAGTTGTTTTATTTTTAGAATGTTACATACTTCCGCAAGGACCTGGTTTTTGTATCCAGTTCCCAGATCAGTTTTAATTTTGTTCATAGGTCCGTATGTTAGTATGAACCCATTAACTATTGCTTTTGCTACTGAATTTGCTTCTTTGTCCTTTGTGGGAATTATTACTATATATTTGCTTAGATCGCATTGTATTGTTACTGCGTATCTGTTATCGTTGTTAGTTTTTTGTAAATGGACCGACTGTGTCGATGGATACAATGTCGAAAACTTTCCTTGGTGTTGTGGTTATTTCCATATGCTCTTTAATCTGTTTCTGGTGCTTATTTTTCGCACAGATCTCGCATCTATTTACATATTCTGCTATTGTTTTCCTCATTTTTTTTCCATTTGTAAATTTCCTTCAGTTTTTTATACATCCTTGATTGACCCAGATGACCTCTTGTAGGTGTGGAGTGATAATCGTGTAAGATTTTATTTATCTTCGTTGTTTCTGATATGAACTGCTGCGGTTTGAAAAACTTAATGTTTAGATTGTTTAATATCTTGTTTCCTAGGATTTTAAATGCGGTTAAGTTAATTGTTTTAAATATTTCACTTTCTGCAGAAAGTTTCAGAGTCTTGGTCTGAAATTGTTTGTAGATATCATTATCCAATATTTCGAGTACCTCCTCTAGTGCTGGCTCTACTGGTTGGATATTTTTTACATTTATATACCGCTTATACAGGGTGTTTCCCCTTAGGAGGTCCATAGAGCGGGAGGTGATAGTACTCACCTAGACGAACCAAAAATTGTATGGCAGGTGGGGGGGGGGGGGGCAATATCAACCGTTTAGGAGTTACAGGGTGATTCATAAAAAATGCTAGGTTTTTACAAAACACCCTGTATCTTAAAAACTACAGGGCGTATGGTCACAGTTAAGGGGTCATTGTATGCAGAACTTCATGGCCTTTCCAACGACAGCTCAACCAGCTCCGTACCCCTCTCCCCTCAGAAGTTATGATGGTCTAAACTAAAAATTTCGGATTTTCTTTCCTTTTTTTTTACTTTGACCTCTATTATTTTTGCAAAACGGTCGTTAACAAAACTTTTTTTTAAATAAACTGTAAACTGTGGAGCCTCCTCTTTAATTTGACCTAGTACACCCTATGTGTTAACTGTAGCCGTTAAACAGTTATTAACTCATAACCTATTCCGGTCACACCGAAATTAGCCGATATTTTTTAAAATGACGTACTAAGGGAACAAATTATCGTTGAGGATAGGTTTGAAAATAGGTTTGAGAATAAGTTTAGAGCTAATAACTCTTTAACGGATACAGATAGCACATAGGGTATAATAGGTCAAATTAAAGAGGAGGCTCCACAGTTTACAGTTTTTATAAAAAAAAGTTATGTTAACGACCGTTTTGCAAAAATAATAGAGGTCAAAGTAAAAACAAAGGAAAGCAAATCCGAAATTTTTAGTTTAGACCTTCATAACTTCTGAGGGGAGAGGGGTACGGAGCTGGTTGAGCTGTCGTTGGAAAGGCCATGAAGTTCTGCATACAATGACCCCTTAACTGTGACCATACGCCCTGCAGTTTTTAAGATACAGGGTGTTTTGTAAAAACCTAGCATTTTTTATGAATCACCCTGTAACTCCTAAACGGTTGATATTGCCCCCCCCCCACCTGCCATACAATTTTTGGTTCGTCTAGGTGAGTACTATCACCTCCCGCTCTATGGACCTCCTAAGGGGAAACACCCTGTATAATTGTTCATACTTGTGCACTATATTAATTTCTATTTGTGTTTCTTTATTCCTACAGTTCGTAATTTTTACCTTTAGTTCAGGCAATTTGACTATCTTTGTTGGGGATGATACCTCCCAAACGCGCAGTTGATCAGGCTGCGGGGTTATAGGAGTATTTTTCATTTCCTCGGACATTATGTTTGGTTCTTTTTGGTTTGTCATCGCCCGGATTTGGAAGCGTCGGACTTTGATTTCCTTCAAATCGTCAATGTCAAGTTGTATTCTTGATAACGCGTCGGGTCCGTTATTTTCTTTTCCTTTTACGTATTTGACTTCGAAATCAAATTCCTCTAAATCTAACCTCATTCGTGTGAGTTTAGATGACGGATTTTTCATTCCGAAGAGATATGTTAAGGGTCGATGATCTGTCCTTATTATGAATTTTCTGCCATAAACATAAGGCTTAAAATGGATAATTGCCCAATGTATTGCCGCGAGTTCCTTTTCGATTACTGACTTATTCTTTTCTCCGGCGGTAAATGTTTTGCTAGCGTATGCGATTGGGTGTTCTGTTCCGTCGATATTTTGTGACAATATTGCTCCACATGCGGCATTTGAGGCGTCCGTAAAAATAATGAATTGGGTTTTGAAATCAGGGTGCTCAAGTATTATTGGGGATATTAGGCTTGATTTAAGGGTATCGAAAGATTTTTGTTGGGTTTCTGCCCATTCAAATCTTGTATTTTTCCGGAGCAGTTTGTTTAATGGCAGTGCTATTTCTGCGAAGTTGGGGATGAAACGGCGATAGTAATTACAAAACGCCACGAATCGTCTGACTTCATCGGCGTTTTTTGGGATAAGGTAATTTTTAACTACCTCGTATTTTCAATTATCTGGGCTTATGCCTTGTGATGATATTTGGTGTCCAAGATAGGTGACTTCTGTTTGGAAAAATTTACATTTCTCAGGATTCAATTTTAGGTTACGTTCTCGTAATCTGTTAAATACTGTTTGCAAATTTTTAATGTGGTGTGACTGTGAACACCCGACTACTATGATAACGACAATGTATAGAAAAGCTATTTCCGGTGTTAAACCAGTCATAGCGATGGTCATCATCCGTTGGAAACTGTTTGGGCTTATGTTAAGTCCGAAAGGGAGTCGGGTATATTGGTAGTGACCTTGATTAGTTGAGAAAGCTGTGAGCTTTCTAGAAGATTTTTCTAGTGGTATTTGGTGGAATCCGGACATAAGGTCAAGTGTAGAAAAATTTGGCTCGGCCCATTTGGTCGAGTATCTCCTCTATACGAGGCAATGGAAACTTATCTGCCAAGATCTTTTTATTAAGGTTCCTGAAATCAACTACTAAACGCCATTTTTTACTTTGGTTGTTGGATTTTTTGGGTACTTGTAGTATTGGAGAATTAAAATGAGAAACAGAATTCTCTATTATTCCGTCTACTAGCATTTTGTCCACCTGCCTACTAATCTCGGTTTTGTGCGCTTCTGGAATTCGGTAGTTTTTTGTGTATACTGCTCTATTATCAGTTACTTCTATATTTTGTTTGTAAAAGTTATTGGTTGTTAAAGGTTCGCTTTCTAACGCAAATATATCTTCATATTCTCGGCATAATTTTTCAAATTGAATTTTGGCGTAGTCTGGAATGCTGTTTAGGTTTAATTTGGAAATAACTTGTTCTGTTCTTTTTGATTTTATTGTGTCTGTATTAATAGTGTTAAAGTTTGAGAGTGGTTGTGTTTTTATATCGAAATGTTCTAGTGTTGTTGTTTTATTTGTAGTGTTTAGGATCCTGATTAGTGGATAGTTTTGTGAAGTTATTGCTCCTGCAATGAATATACCCCGGGTGGATATCTTGACCAGTGATCACTATATCTCGGGCACTTTCTTGATCTTTGACATTGAATTTTCTAATTAATTTACATCGAGATGGTATGATAATAGAGTTTTTTGGATAGACCGTTTAGTATTGGGATTTCTGCTGAGCTGTTAAGTGTGTGTATTGTAAGGGTCCACGTATCATAGTCGATAATGGTCTTGAATTTATCTAGGAAATCTAGTCCTAGAATTGCGTCAGCTCCGAGGGAAAAGTCATCCTCTACTATTTGAAATAAGTGTTCGCCCATGCATTGGTCGCTGAAACGTAATTTTGTGTATGTTGCCCCAATTGATTGCATCTTAGTATCCGTAACCCCTTGAATAATGCAAGTGTTTTTAGGATAGTAAGGTTGTTCTTTGCTCATTTTTCCCCTCTTGAATATGGATATATCTGCACCTGTGTCTACAATCAAGGTGCATACTGACCCGTACATGTCGACATAAGCTTTAATAAAATTTGATAAGGAGAGGTTTAGGCAATGTATGCTTGGCTTGAACTTGACGCAGCCCCCAACCGTGTTGCTTCTTCCTCTGGTTGGGGGGCTTGGTATTCCCCCGATTGGAAGTAGTTTACATTTCTCCTTTGATTATAGGTATTGTTTGTTCTTGTGTTGTTTTGGTAACGTATATTACTATTTGATGGAACATTACCAATATATCTTTTATTACGGTGATTATATTGATTTCGTGGTTGTGCATGTCTATTGTTATTTGCCATGTTTCTATCGAATTGTTGTTTGGGCCAATACTCCCTGTTCCTGATATAGTTATTTTGATTGCTAAAGCTTTAATTGTTATTATAATGAAACTTTCTTGATGGGTTGGTATTATAATGTAGGACATTACTTGGATGTGGTTTATCTACTGATATTGCCTTCGCGGTTACCTCTGAAAGTGTTGCAAGGTTACTGGCCTTTAATATAATTGCTGTTTCTGCATTTGCAACATTATTCGTAAATGACTGTATTCAAAATTTTTCAGCCAATTTTTCGGCTGCTTCTCCAGTTGCTACTTTCTCTGTTATAAAGGCTCTCGTTAGTTGGCCTGATAAATTTTCTATTTGGTTGGAAAAATCTGTGAGTTTTTTGCTGCCTTGCTGGCATGCTCGTAGTTGTGCCAGGATGGCATCTGACGATAATTTTGCCGAAAATTTTTCTTTTAACTTGGCCTTGATTTTTAATACTGTATTTGTGCCTTCTGATATTACGTACTTGGCTTTTCCCGTTATACATGTCTTGATGAATTTGATCATAATTGGTTTATGCTCATTCGCTGTTAGCTCGTCTAGTAATTCCATAGACTCGATAAAAGCATCAGTTTCATCCTGCTTTCCATCATAGGTTTGTATGAGCGATGTAGCTGTTTTTATGTCAAAAGCCATCGTTGTTTTTCTCTGAGTTTTAATAATCTCCAAGATTTTGTTTGCTGTCTTTCTAATATATTCGTAGATGACTTTTATTTTCAAACTTGTTTTGACATCCGCTTGTATTAGTGCGTTTTCTGTTGCCTTGGCAAGGAGTTGATTTGTCAATTCCTCTTTCTCTTTCAGAGTTTTCGTGGTATACGGACAGTTTACTGTTTTATTAAAGTTGGTCAATATTGCATCAACTTCTTTCTCTATCTTTACAAGTGTTTCCATTTATCAGACAGTTGCTATATTTAGTTTCGCTGGAGTACTGAGGTATCTTTTCCTTAAACCCCTTCTATGGTCTTTATACAGTGGATAAACGAATTCAATGATTTTAATTGCAACCAATATGCACAAAATTATAACTATTTGATTATTTTCGACAGAAACTGTATCCTCTATAATTAGATTATTTACTATTTCGCCGTTGTTGTCGGCATTTTTTATTTTGTACTACCCATAGTTTATTTAAACTCTGTTATTTTGTTATTTAATGTATATTTTTTTGTTTGTTTTTTTATAAATTTTAAATCTATTCTACTTTTATTAAGAATGATTGATTTTACTGTATTCTAATAGGTCGTCTATATTATCATACACATACATACATTCCCTACATTTATGTACTAATCTATACTAATCTATACAGATATCTGTAAATCTTTTGCAGTGTACCTACTTTTCTTGTGGTATTGAATTTTGTTGTACACTTTGTTCGTGGTTTATTACTATGTGCTCACTCAGAGCTTCTATTGAGTCTGATATGAATCTACAATTAAGACAATGAAACATTTTTAAATAGAAAAAAAAATGGATTGCCTCTGTTGTTTTGGGAGTAAAAAAAAAAATATTGTTCTGTCTTTAGTTTATATATTCGTATATAAAAAAAAAATTTGTTTGAATAGTATTATTTATATTTTAGCAACATTATAATTTATATTCTACTGTAACTTATCTACTGTTTTACTTATATATTTTTTTTTTAATTACGTTTAACTGTTTCTTTGACATCATTATCAATTTGTCGTGTTTTGCTCATTACTCTTCAGTTATAGCTAATCCGGCGAGTGTTTAGTAATTTTTCAACTCCTGGGCGATTCTTTGTCTCTTACCTCCTCTTTTTGGTTGCTTCTTAATTGGTGCTTTACTGGTGCTCCTCTTTCTATACTCCTCTATGGTAAGTTTATTTGGTCCCGCCTTGTATGGTGGAGGATCCTCGTTGCTCTGCCTTGCTTTTGGGATGTATGGCGTCGGCTTCTCGTTCACTGGGTACAGTGTTAAACCCTCCGTATTCCTCTCCGGTACTGTAATTTTCTTTGAACCGGGTTTATATTCTGGAGCCTCGTGGGTTAAATTGTCAACGTTGCTTTCCCGTGGTTTAGTTTTTTCCAGGTTGCTGAAAATTCTTTCGAATATTTTGTCGATCTCACTGTTCATGTTCTTCTGTTTTAATTTTGATTGGTGTCTTGTGTGCCGACCTCTTGAAGACTTCTTTACGGTGGTCGTCGCACGGTTCAAATATTTTAGATTTTTCTGGTGAAAGGAAAATGAAGATGCACGATTCAAATCGTCACGGTCGCCATGTGATAAACTTACGATTTGGTAAATTTTAATAAGTTTTAGGTAGCGATATTGATCTTGAAGAGAAATTGACCTAGGAGCAGTCATGAGGCTTTCAATCCACTGGAGCGGCTATTCAAAGCTCTAACTCCGAGATAAGTACGGTAATAGAAGACGGAGCAGCTAATCAGCCTTCACTCCAAATTAGAAAGTAAAAAATGCGGACTATTTTTGTTGTTGCTAGTACAACTGACTAATGTTCTTTATTAAAATTCCCCAGGTTATTTATACATTGTTCTTACCTACGCTAACCTATGCTTACCATACTATATGCTTACATATAAAAATAACCTCATACACCTGGAACTGATGATGACATACATTTATCGCAACGACAAAAAATGCTTGGTCAGTGACGCAGTCATTAATCGCCGCGGCAAATGCATGTCAAGTGTTTTTGTTGTTTTCTTTATTATTAATTTAATTGACACAGTTCCGAGTGTACACCAAGTACGTCGAAATCTTATTTTATTTTAGCTTGTTTATGCATTGTAATGCATATTGGCTTTGAAATTGTTGTGAATCGATTGACCGCAATAATTGTATATTAAATTATTGCAATCAATCGATTCGTTGAAATAGATGCATACTACAATAACAAGAGGCTAAGTACCAATTTCCTTAATTTTCTATTACCTGCTTTTTAGCCAACTATAGTGATTTATCAGTTGCGAAATTTTCTTTCTTTTTTTTTTGCTTTTTTTACAATTTAAACAAATATACCGGCACAGACTCTCTAAAGGTTTCTGTTTCCAGCAGCGAGCAATAGATAAAATTGCTCTTTTCATTTCTTCGTTTAGTCATAATATGCTTAGATTACTAGCGAAACGGAGCTAGTAAATTGCAGAAAAACTATATACTACTACGAACCGCTCTTCTCTTTCTGGCATAGAGCGGCGGCCAAGTAGCAACTTTTTCTTTATTCCAGGTTTCCATACAATGCAATTTAAAAATTTAAGCAGTGTTAATTATTTTTAATTGAACAATTATTGACGGCAGCGTATCGATTCAAATACACATAGCACGCCTGCTCTGCTGTTACCCAAGATAGAATGACGGCTGGTTAGTAATTTATTTTTTTTTCTTTTGATTCAGACTTTCTTTATTCTATTTACTTTCGCTAGGTTTAAGAACTCTATACCTATAACCATACTACTTAGCATAAATACCGTGATAAAGAAATAGATAAGTGACGGACAAAACATATTAAGAAAAAGTGATTTGGAGCACCGCTATTATCGCAAGTTAACGTTTTTCGCATTAGCCCGCGTTGTCTTTAGTGCTTCGAGTAACTATCTACCTCTAACAATCTTTAAATTAACAAACACCGACGGCAAATCGACGAGTTAGCTAATCACTTTAAATCAAGAAACACCGACGTCAAATTGACGTGTTCTTTGTCCGCAGTAAGATTGTGCATATCTTTAGCAAGCTAGCAGTTGCTTTTTTTTTTTTTCTTTTTCCAATATTAACTTCTACTAAGTACTCTATTCAATTCTTAAAGCAGCACAATATCACTAGAAAAGCTTGAGGCTTAAAATTTAACAAACCCCGACGGCAAATCGACGAGTTGTCTATCGGTCTCGAATCATTCAATGCCGACGGCAAATTGACATTTCGCTATACGCTGTATACCAGTACCTACAGATGATGAATTGATACTTATACTTTACCTGATTAAGTGTATTTCATATCAGGTGTAAGATCACACCGTGTCCCTAGTACTAATACATTAAATGTACGGTCGATCTACCTGAAAGGACAGGTGCCTTAATCGAATCAGCCCGTCATATCAACAACTTGTCTGTGGCGGCGGAATTCGCGAAGATTTTACCACCAATTCTTTATGGAGCATTTTCATTTTCGTGGCCTCTTCATCACCCCGGAAAGTAACGTGACCACCATTTATTAGCTTTCCCGGCCGCGAGTATAATTCCGGGGCGGATATAAACAGGCTGCTACAGAAATCTGTGAAATCCAGCTCCGCCCAGATTTCAAGCTAAGCGACACTCAATAGACAAAAGGGCTTCATTGTCCCCTCAGAGGAGGCAGCAACCAGCAAATCTGCCCTATTAGTAATATCCGATGATTTCAGCATTAAGTCGAGGCACTTTTTAGTGTATATTTCCCACACCCAGCAAAGCTCCTTCGACAATTTTACCTTGAGCTTCGATTCTTGAATTGAGTTGGGAACTTTTAGCAGATCTTTCCTATCGTCGGCAAAGATTTCTCGAAAACTCTACTGAAAGCCATCGAATTTCAAGTTGAGTTAGGATACTCTCAAGTGGAACTCGTCTACCCCGGAGATTTGCTACATTAAATATCTGCTGCCACATTGTCAAAAGCCCTTCGCATTGCCTGCATTGAGTCAAGATGCTTTTCAGACGGAAGAATTGATCGATGAGTCTAGTTTACGCTACACCCAAGTTGTGAGGCCTGTCGCATATATGAAAATTTTTATAGGTGGAAATAAGAACGCTAGTTAAGGAAAATTTTTAAGATTTCTCCCTCGTTACCGCTCGGCCGGAGCAATTTTCTACTAACTAGAAATTGTGTTACAATATTAAGCCTGAAATGGATTAAAATGCCAAACTTAGAGGAGGTTCAACAAATATCATCCAACTTTAAAAGCAAATAAAAAAGTAGTCACATACTTGGAGCTATTGATGCGGCGCATATCCCAATTAAAGCACCAATACAGATTTATTGAACAGGAAAGGATGGATATCCATTATTCTACAAGCTGTAGTAGATGACCATTGCAGGTATACCTATTTGATATTCCCATTAAAATCATCCCTTAATGCATTTGTTAACATTTCAGTTTTCGAGATATTTCGTGTAAATTTCCTGGTAGTGCACATGACGCACTTGCATTGGGGGGTTCCTATATTTATCAAAATGAAGCTTCGATATTTCCGGAAGTACGTCAACAGGCAAAATATTTTGCTTTAATAATGATGACTATTTTTCAGTCCGAATACTACATTAAAAATACTACTATTCCATATTTTTTAATTGGGGATCCTGCTTATCCGCTGCTCCCTTGGATTATGAAGGACTTCCTAGAGCAAAACTTGGATCCAATGCACTTCATGTTTAATAAGTCCTTAAACCGTGCCCTTGTTAAAGCAGAGCAAGCATTTGGAATGCTGAAAAATAAATGGAGAATGACTTGTCCTTGCAAAACAGCAATGATACATTAGAAAATGACGGAATATTACAGCAACCCGATACTGTGGCGAGTAGATTTCCTGATAGTGCTACAGGCATAAACATTCGAAATCTCTTATTTGAAGAATTTTGTCGAGAAAGTTTCTAAATTAAAATTTGATTGCCAAAATAAAATGTTGATAAATTTCATCACATATATACTATTACTAATGGCAAAAAAAAAGAAAACCAAATATCCTTCATTTTTATTAAAAAAAAAACTACTATGATTACCGGGTTTCACGAAGGCATTTTTTTTTATTCTCCGGCACAACAGCAAAAGCACTTTTTTCGTTTTTGCTGTTGTGCCGAAGAATCTACAAAAATGCCTTCGTGAACAAGTTTAAACAAAATATAATATTTAATGGCAGTTCTAGTTTCATTCTTCACAGATTGGCTACTTCCCGTATCCTCTGGGATCTTATTTGCCTTGATTAACATTATAATAAAACATAAATCCTAAATCCCCGTGTAGTGTTTCTCGATGAAGTTTTTCAATAATAAACTTGGTTAGATGAGTTTTATCTGGTATTATAGGCTGCTTCTCACTAAAGCCAAATTTGAGAGCCTACCGCCAACTCTCAAAAGACCATCGCTATCTAAAAATGGCGTTAACTTTAACAAATGGCTGTTTCAACTAATATCACTCTTCTCTGTAAAATTCCCTATTTCATCTGAGAAACTTTTCTTTTGAATTTCCCTCATCAAAGGAAGAAGAAGAAGAATATGTCGGACTAGATGTGTTACTTCCACTCGCAAGTTTTTATAGTGTTTTCCTTTTACATCGTGCATAGCTTTCAATAAAGCTTGGTTTTTTCGTTAGTGGGATAGATAGTTAATAATTACACCTTGTTGGTCTGCCAAATTTTATGAAAGTTGGAAAGTTTTTAACATCAATATTTTCACGAATTAATATGGCTACAACAAATTCATCTTCATCTACTCTGTCTATGTCCAGCAGAATGACGCTGCTGTAATATATTTTTTTTACACCTACATAGCATGCATGTGTACAAGTTCCTCAAGAAGTGAAATTGCATGAACGAACATGCCCAAACAAAATTCCTAAGAACCACATTACGTTTGCATTCAATTTTTTTCGCGCCTTCGCCCACAGCCATCTGCCAATTTCACTTCTGGTGTACTTACTGCAGACGGCTCCGATGAGAATCACCACGGTCAGAACTTTGCTCACCGTCAATAAATTTGAGGCGATGTATTTCTCATGTACATATGCCATGGTATTTCATGGGAGTCGTGTCTGCTACAATAAAATTGTTTAGCATAAGTTCTCTTTATAAGTAGAATACGTGTATAATAAAATTATTATTCAGTTTTCATTACGAGAGCGGTCGTTTTCATTCAAAGTTCTGTTAGTTACAATTTCCAGTGTATAATTTGTAATTGGTACAAGCACCAATTACACTCATCAACAAAGCCTTGGCACAAGGAACCTTTTGCTAGTTAATTACAACTTGTGAGAAGCTGCAACAACTATTCATTTTGCAATTGGTACAAGCACCAATTGCATTAATAACACGGCTTCAAGGTACACGCACCTTGACATACACAGGCAGAGCAAAGGAGCTCTCCCTTTAACATTTGGTGACCCCGACGTGATTCTTCAATTTAATCAATTGATCACACACACAACAAGGAAGCCCTCTCCAGTGAGCAAGAAAGCATTGGAAAATCCATTGAGCAGCTAATAAAAGGTTTCAAAGGAGACCCATCCTACAAGAAGGAGCTGCCATACCTGCGAACAAGAATTGTCTGGCTTGACACAGACTGGGTAAGGTTTGACGACAGCCATGATAAGCTAACGCCCTATTCATATACACACCAGGAGCATCCATATTTCAAAAAGCTCTATTACGCCTCCGTTAAAAGGGCCTACGAGCAATTCAAGGCCACATTACTAGAAGCTATTGAGGCCAAATCAGCAGACACGCGACAACTGGCTGGGCCTGCTCAAACCTCCAACCAAGATCAATCTGAGGGTGAAGGGCAGCCACCACCTGGCAAAAACGAAGTGAATGACCACAATGAAACACACAGTGACCCGTCATTCACGTTTAGAAACGATTCTCAAGGCCAAAAAACAGAGTTAAACATACTGCTAAGAATCCAAAAGACCAAGACGTCAGCGCTTATGCAGCATTTAAAACTTATTGAGACTGGCCTCCCCGACCAGCATCCGAGAGCATATTACGAATTAAAACTTAAATGCATTACCGATTATTGGACCAACATAGCTGCAAACTATCAGAAAATACTCAATATCTCCGTTGAAGGTAATGAGTCTGCATCTGATGAGAAGATATCGCTGTCGGACTCTCAAGTAAAGTAGAAGACCTACAGGGATGTACCCTCGTAGGCTGGTAAGTAAAGTTATCAAAAATAACTCTACCAACCTTTCATGGAAATTATCTACATTGGATTCATTTCCGTTTGTTATATGTTCAAATTGTGCACGATCAACCCATTACAGATGCAGAAAAGATGTTTTATTTGCAATGTAACTTGACAGGTGAAGTTAAGGCCTTAATAGAGCACATCCCATCCTCGAGAGAAAACTATCAATCGGCATGGACAACGTTGGAGATGAGATATAATAATAAGCGGTCATCGCGCTACTCAATAAATTTTTGGGACAGCCTTGCATTCAACAAAAATCTCCAGCTTCCAATAAACTCCTTCATGATACTACAAAGGAAGCCATTATGGGGCCTCAACGAATGTGAATTTCTACTTAAACTTGGGATTCTATTTTCGTGCATATCACGCTCAAGATGTCAGACAGAAGCACACATAATTTATATGAGCAATCATTGAAGGTACTGCGAGAACTTCAAGCCATAAGTGACTTGCTGCAATTCTTGGAACAACGATTTCAGGCACTGGAGGCTTTAGGAAACGACAAAAGACAACAACCAGTGGATAAGATGTTGAAGAGGAACAATCAAGTTAATGCTATGTCATTTATAACCACGTCGAGGAAATGTGTAATGTGTGGCAGCACCCATCCGCTTTTTTCCTGGAAGAAATTTACAGAGCTAAGCCCAACGGAGAGACTTGACGTGGTCAGAAAGCACAAGCATTGTATTAACTGCCTAATTATTGGTCATACGTCATTAAAATGTCACTCTAGAAGGTGCTTGAAATGTTCTATAAAACACAATACATTGCTTCATATCGGAAACACTGCGAAGGCGTCTCATCACGACATGACCAGCACTGCCGACTCCGCACATGTGCCTACGTCACATCCACTAGCATCAACCAGCAACCCAAGCATTCTAGCGGCATAATCAATGAAAGGACAAAAGAGATATGTCATGTTAAGCACTGTTATCATCAAACTCGTGAACCATAAGGGCGAAACAGTCGAGTGCCGAGCAATCCAAAATTCTGGCTCACAGCTCAATTTTATTACAGACAAAATGGCAAAAAAACTAAGTCTAAATCGGGCACCAGACTCCTTTGCATTGAAGGCATCGGAGAAATCAAACAGCGAGCTCAGCATAGAGTAAGCGTGTTGGTACAGTAGAAGATAACTGCATTCTCCACAAGATTCTAAGCTGTTATACTCCCACAGATCTCTACAGATCAACATACACAGACTCTAAACATAGCCGCTTGGCGCATTCCTCAAAATATTGAGTTGCCAGTTCCTGATTTCTACCATCCTGGCTCCATCGATTTCTTCATCTGAGCAGAAGTATACTATTAGTTATTTTCGGTGGGACAAATCAAATTGGGAGAAACCCTACCCACACTTCAAAACACGCTTCTGGGCTGGGTAGTGGCCGGTAAAACACAAGACATTTTAAGGCATCTAGCGACTTGTGGTATCTGAAATCGAGAGGATGACAACGTAAATGATCAATTAGAAAAATTCTGGAAATTAGAAGATGTCAATACGACTGTTCGGGCCATGTCGGATTCAGAGATCAAATGTGAGACTCACTTTAGCCAAACTGTTCGTAGAGTTAGTACCAGTAATTTTATAGACAAACTGCCCTTCGTGCATGATCCTCATGAATTAGGGGAATCACAGGATGTTGAGCTGCGTCGCTTTCTAGCATTGAAACGCAAACTAAACTATAATCCGTAGATAATGGAACAGTACGCTGAATTCATGAGTGAATATTTAAGGCTCGGACACATTGAAGATATTAACGGCAGTCCGATTGCTGAACCATATTACTACCTACCACATCATTGTGTGCTGAAACCTAACAGCACTACAACGAAACTCAGAGTTGTGTTTGACGCTTCCAGCAAAATATCTACAAACATGGCGTGAGATCTAGTCTCTTTCGTGGGAGGGAGTGCTGGTTTCTGATGGACAACTCAGTTTTCAAAATTCAAATATAAAGTTTTATTCAAAAAATTCAGTTTCACTTAACCTAATATCACAACTCAGTTCAATAAAATATTTCAATATAAAATTAACTTACCAACTAGCCCAATTCAATATAAAATTCAATAAAATAAAACTAAAACATATTAAAAATTCAATTAAAAAAGGATGCGCCTTTCGCTTTCAGAATTAATGAAAAGGAAGAAGAAGAAAAAGAGTTAAACCACTGTCAACAAATAAATTTCAATATGTATTAATTGGAAAAAATGCCTTTGTTGGTGCGTGAGGGCACAAAGAAGTAATCAGACACTCAGATTATTCCTGATCAAAAGTAACTTCTGTGATGATGCATGAGGGCACTAGGGTAGTAAAACGATTTGTTAGAAAAATCAGACACTCAGGTTATCCCTGATCAGAATTATCTTCTGTGATGATGCGTGAGGGCACCAGGGTAGTAAAACGATTTGTTGGAAAAATAAGACACTCAGGTTATCCCTGTTCAGAATTATCTTCTGTGTAGAAGGATAGGAAGCTCAAGTTAGCCCTGATCAGAATTACCTTCTGTACGATAGGATGCTCAGGTTATCCCTGATCAGAATTATCCTCTGTATGATAGGATGCTCAGGTTATCCCTGATCAGAATTATCTTCTGTTTGGTAGGATAGGAATTTCAGGTTATCCCTGACCAGAATTATCTTCTGTGGAAAATGTAGGAAGCACGATTCTTTATCACTCAGATTAGTTCTGATAGAGATCAACTCTGCCAAACGAATGGTTCCATCTACTGAAATTCATCAGCTTTATATAGCCGCTGAAACCAGTTATGTCTATTTCACCTCATGGTGTTGCCCTAGCGACGTTTACTTGAATTTTATTCGAGGCGAAAACAGCTGGCTGTCATAATGTCATTTGATGACATTACAAGAAAAAATACACGGAGGTGCCTGTAATTTGGTGAGAATTTATTGAAACTTTTTTATTTATTTGTTGTTCATGACCCTCTCTTTTTTGTTTTGTTTTAGAGACGGAGATGTCCAAGATGATCAAGAGGGCTATATGGACAAAATCTGAGATTGCAGATCAGAATTTTTAGATAAGTATTGCGTTGATTTCCTTTTTAGAAACACAATACTTTGTGTTTATGTCTTCTTGTATTTTAGGTAGATACATCGAGGGAATATGATTCTGCTTGGTATATTAAAGCTGAGAGCAGGAAATTCATTGTGCGATTTTACATACATCTGAGGACTGAACATCCACCCCCCCCCCCCCCGCAAAACGAGGGCACAAAACAATAACAACAAAAAATTTGAAATTACTTACAGGGGCTTGAATAAAAAAGTGTAATTTTTTTTCCTTACTTTTCATTTTTAAATTAGTGCCGTCTGGGAGCGTAATTTTGAAAAACGCCTTTGCTTTTCGGATCTCATTCCACGGGATAGGTGCCGATTGCAGGAGTTGACTCCTGGGGTAGACCAGATCTTGTCTTTTTGGTCTGCAGGAATTTCGGTGGCTCGGTGCTCTTAATTTGTTTATGTGAAAAGGTTCGTGTTATTTCTGGGAATCTTGTCGCTGGTTTGCTTTGAGTGCGTTTTCAGATTTGCCTGTTGCTGAGTGAGGTGTCTCAGAATTCGGTGCATGTTGAAATACCGTTTGCTCTACTGCATTTGGTACTACTCCATGTATATTTTCCGACAGTGCAGTAGTAATAGGTTGTCTATTCACTTTGGTTGGTATCTTATTTGTTTTAGATCTTCGATCAGTGCATCCTGCAGGTTGTACCGTATGAAGTTGCATGCTTGGAGATTGCTGGTTTGATTTGCTGTCCCCGGTGAATATCGCTTCGTGCTTGTTTAGTAGGCGGAGGTCTTGGCTTTGTTGCCTTTCGAATCACAAGGTGATTCGGAGTCGGTTCAGGCCCAAATTTTAATACTTTGTTAAGCATAGGCAACCCTCGTAATGCCTTTACCGACGAATATGCTTCTTTTGCCTCAAATGGTCTTGCCTTTCGCTTGATATGCGATGAGTGCACAGGTGGTGGTCGAGGATGACAGACTTCACTCTTCGTTCTTTTTTGAATTTGGAGGGAGAGGACTTAAAGGCCTGATTGGCCTAATGGCAGCCAGCAATTCTGGTGGTGTTGGAGTAATAGTTACATTCACCGAATCCAGCGAATCAGTACTAAAAATTTCCAGAAGTTCCTACATGTCAAATTGAATTAATGAAATTTTCAAAAGTAGCCACAAACTTAAAATACACTGCGCGCACTTGTCAGCTTTCTAACTTGAAGTGATTTTTAAGGTATTTTGGAATCGTTTATATTTCTATGTGTGGGATTGAGACTGGTTTAATTGGAGCGACCTTAGTTTTTGCTGTAATCAATTGTATTTTGGAGCCCTCGTTTGTTTGTATTTTTAAATATAGTACTGCAAGCATTGTTGGATGCATCACAAAAGCCATGGAGCTCCATATATGTCGAATTAGGTATGTAGCCTAGCCAACGTGGAATCTGGATATCTTGAATTGCATGTAATTGATTTTAAAAATAATTCCACTCTCTTGATATTTCTGTGGATACAACGTCATCCCAATCGCATTTTGAGAGCCAAATTTTCTGAATTAAGATTTTTGCAGTGATTATGGATGTAGCCAGCCATCATAATGGATCGAATAGAGATGAGAGTTCAGATAATATTATTCGCTTTGTATGTGAGGTTTTTGGCTCAGGAATGTTAACTTTGAATGAAAAGCAGTCTGTGGTTGGATACTAATGGATGCCAAGAGTTTTTATGGACCCGTGTTCTGAAAATTCTAGGTTCGTTTTCAACTCTCGATGATTTAATGGTATATCAGTTAAGAGATCATGGTGGTTGGCAGTCCAGGTTAATGTCCCTTTTGCTAAAGCTTCAATATGTTCATGTTGTAGTTGTTGTGCATCATTCAATGTATGTGCTGCTGAGATCAAATCATCAACGTGGAGGTCTTTCATGATACTATTAGCTTGCGGATTATTACTTGCTTCGTTTTTTGCTAGTTGCTGCAAAGTTCTGAAGGCGAGGTAAGGTGCTGGTATAGTTCCAATTGTGACGGTAGTCAGAATACAATCTTTTAATTATTCATTTGGCATCTCTCTCCTGATTATTCTCTGATAATTTTGGTGTCGCGACGTCATTTGAATCATTCTGTACACTTTCCCTATGTCTGCTGTAAATGCAAACTTGTACAGGCGCCATCGGGTAGGGTAGTCCGTAGCGTTGGCTGGATTGTAGGTCCAAATAGTAACTGCTCGTTTAATGATTTACCATTTGATGTACGAGCTGAGGCATTAAAAACAACCCGGAGTTTCGTGGTGGTACTCTCTTTTAGCACCGCATGATGCGGGGGATAATAAAAAGCAGTGTTGTCGTCTGAAGTACTTTCTGTTGATGTAGGTGACATAGGCCTCATGTAGCCAAGATGAACGTATTCATCTATGCACTCCTTGTATAGTTTGTAAATTGTAGGATTGTTGGATAATTTTTTTTTAGTTGAAAACATTGTTTGACAGCCATGTTTCTGGACTGTCCAAGTTCGGGTGAATCTTTGGTCTAGAAAGGTAAGTTTACTTCATATTTTCCAGAGGGTAATCGCTTAGTTGTCTCTTTATATAGTCGTTCGCAGAGTTGATCTTCTGGTGATAGTTTTGGTTGGGTGCTACATTCCTCGAGTTCCCAAAATTTTCTTAATTGATCGTCTAGCGTAGTGTTTATAGTGGTGTGGGTGGATAGCACGTTGGTGATAGTGTTTTTTGCTTCTGGTACTGTTCCAACCAGAATCCAGCCCAATTCTGTATTTTGGGCTGTGGGTGTATTGCTAGGTCCTCTTTTAATGCCATTTTTAATAATGGAGGCGTAAACTTCTGCTCCAAGAACAATGTCAATTTCTCCTGCAATCGAGAAGGTGGGATCTGCTAATGGGAGATTGTTAATGTGTTTCCAGTTTGACACTTTAATCGTATTGGTAGGCAGCAATTCTGTGATTTTTTATTTCAGAAGCATGTTGCTTATAATTTTGAACTTGGTACGTAATGGCTGAATGATGACAGTTGTCTGCTTTACAGCTGTATTGGTGGGCGTTGTATCAAGTCCAATTAGTTGATGGGTAGTTGGGAGTCCTTTAAGCTGAAGTCGCTTAAAGACCCTTTCAGTTAAAATGGAAACTTGAGATCCAGAATCGTGCTTTAAACACTATTGTGATTCCAGATGGTCATGTAACATTTATCAAAGCTGTGTAGAGTAGCGCTCTCTTCATATTAGATGTTAGAAAGTATTGAACTTGTTGCTCAATAGTTCTATCTGCGGGTGAGGATTGCTTTGTTTCCATATTGGAAATTTGTGTGGAGCAGTGTATTGTTTTCTGTTACAATAATAACATCGTTTTATGCTTGTACAATTTGATATTTTATGGTTAGGTGATAAGCAATTCTTGCATAAATGCTTATTTAAGACATTTTCGTGTCGCTGTTGGGTGATCAGAGTTCGGAATGTTGGACAGTGAAAAATTATATGGTCCTTTTTGCAGTGGCTGCAATTGGTTTTATTAGGTGGGGGCGCTGGATTCATAGATTTGTTTAAGAGTCCATACGTTGTTCTAGGTGAGAATGGTTTTCTCTGTGTCGTATTTGACGACATATTTTTGTTTCTTATCATTTCTAGAGTTCTGAAGCGTGACTCTAGGAATTTCGTGAGTGTCTTTAATTCTGGTAATTCAGTTATTATATAAGCTCTGTTCCCATAGTTGATGAGTGTTTGGGTGCAATTTTTGTACTGTTAAATACATAATTATTGGATCCCAATTATCAGTTACTATTTCTAAATTTTGTAGTGCTAATAAAGCCTCGGTTATATTATCTAATAGCCTTTTAATATTGTCGGCACAGTCTTGGTTTATGGTTGGGAGAGACAATAATTTCTTTAAATGTACATTGACTAGGATTCCCTTGTTTGAGTAGCGTTCCGTTAGGATTTTCCAAGCTGGTTTATAATTTGCGTCGCGTATTTCGTAATGCCTGAGAAATATTTCAGCTTCTTCTATTAGATTTATTTTTAAGAAATATAATTTGTCAACATCTATCAAGTTATTGTTATTTTGTATAACTGAATTACATAGATTGTGAAATCAGATCCATGTCGAATATTCTTCATTGAATGTCGGCAGCTTGATTCTAGGAAGCCTTTCGCTATTGCATGACATTGTGCTAGCTGATGTTGACTGTGTATGTGGAGGATTGCTGACAGATGGCGTTGGTGCAAATCTGGCGATAAATTCTTCCATGCTTGCTGCCTTTTCAATGTAGTATTTCTGAACCTCGCTAAATATCTCTTTTGTAAAATAATCTAGCTGGAGATCTTCTTTTGTTACTCTTCTTTCTATAGACCTGGGTCGAGATTGGAATTCTTTCCAATACTAGGAGAACGTTTGTAGGCGTTTTTCTGTCAACAGTTTTCATTTTCCTTCTATTTGATAGTTTTTGTATAGATCTATCATGAGCTCTTTGACTTCGAGTTGAGACTCAATCAACTCTGACACAGAGTCAATAGTTTTGTCACCAACATCCGATCGGATCGATTCTCCATCTTTCGGCATTTTGTATGGAGAAGCTTTGAACTGAGTGACAGTGTTAAGCAGTGAATTTAATTTTATATTTTACTAACTGAGTTATCCGGCTCGAAGGATCAATGTGAGATCTAGTCTCGTTCGTGGGAGAGACTGCTGGTTTCTGATGGACAACTCAGTTTTTAAAATTCAAATAAAAAATTTTATTGAAAAAATTCAGTTTCACTTAACCTAATATCACAACTCAGTTCAATAAAATATTTCAATATAAAATTAACTTACAAGCTTGCCCAATTCGATATAAAATTCAATAAACTAAAACTAAAACAAATTAACAATTCAGTTAAAAAAAAAAGTGATGCGCCTTCTCGCTTGTTATTAATTCTGAAAAGGAAGAAGAAGAGAAAGAGTTAAGCCACTGTCAACAAATAAATTTCAATATGTATTAATTGAAAAAAATGCCTTTGTTGGTGCGTGAGGGCACAAAGAAGTAATCAGACACTCGGATTATCCATGATCAGAATTGTCTTCTGTGATGATGTATGCGGGCACCAGGGTAGTAAAACGATTTGTTACAAAAATCAGACACTCAGGTTATTCCTGATCAGAATTATCTTCTGTGATGATGCGTGAGGGCACCAGGGTAATAAAACGATTTGTTCGAAAAATCAGACACTCAGGTTATCCCTGTTTAGAATTATCTTCTGTGTAGAAGGATAGGATATCTTCTGTACGATAGGATGCTCAGGTTATCCCTGATCAGAATTATCTTGTTTGGTAGGATAGGAATTTCAGGTTATCCCTGACCAGAATTATCTTCTGTGGAAAATGTAGGAAGCACGATTCTTTATCACTCAGATTAGCTCTGATACAGATCAACTCTGCCAAAAGAATGGTGCCATCTACAGAAATTCATCGGCTTTGTATAGCCCCTGTAACCAGTTATGTCTGTTTCGCCTCGTGGTATTGCCCTAGTGACGTTTACTTGAATTTTATTGGAGGCGATAACAGCTGGCTGTCATAATGTCATTTGATGACATTACAAGAAAAAATACACGGAGGTGCCTGTAATTTGCTGAGAATTTTTTGAAACTTTTTTATTTATTTGTTGTTCATGAGCCTCTCTTTTTTGTTTTGTTTTATAGACGGAGATGTGCAGAACAGATTAAGGAGGACTTGAATTGAAAAGACCAACCATGCTTGTTCTGGACAGATTGAGAAATAGTACTCGTATAGGTGAAGGCCGAGTCATCATCAATTTATGATTATGAAAATGTATTTAGCTCAAAAATTTATATTGTGTAGGAAATTATATGAAGAAAAAATGAAATTTTAGAAAATAAGATATAAGAGAGTGTACTACGTAAATAAAAAATCTCAATAAAAAGAATATGTAGAGTATACATATAATATATATTGTATACAAGAAGGAATCGTAATTGTAAGAAATATGATGTAAAAATGTAGTTTACAAGAAATTAAGTTGAAAGAAAATGTAAGCCCTACAGCTTTTTGGATTGGATGCCCCAAATCAAGGCACCGGACCTAGTTAGAATATTTTGTAAGCTCAAATTATAAAGTTTACTATGTACATACATATACATGCATATAATCAAAACATATGTAAACAACAACGCTCAGTAATGCGGTGACCCAACTATTCTTGCATTACAATAAATCACAAAACTGGTAACTGTTGCAATCCAATATAAGACACCTTCTACTGGGTCACTGTTTATCGAAAGATTGTTACAAAGAAAATTAGTGTCATATCAGCATTGTAAGCATTTTGTATTTTATGCATTGACTTAGAGTTAGCTATTTGTATGTACATATATAAACTGAGATTGAGGAAATAAATTATCAGTTGCATTTTAAAGTACATCGCGTATTGATTAATCAGTTTTCCATTACAATTGCTATTTGATCCAGCAAACTTACATTTCGTTGCTAGTCATCCCGTCTAACATATCGTCATATTGTAGCGGTGCATTGCACCGTTTACATCTCCTACAAGAAGTCAAGGTTTATGTTCCTTTGTCTTATAATATTACAATTTGTATAGGTCAAGATTTATGTGCCTTTGACACTGCAAATCAGAAAAAATGAATTCTGTACAGTTACATTATTCTACCGAAAACTAACGTTTTATGATAAAATTATTCTAGTTGCCAACTTTTACAAAAATGAAACTAATC
Organism: Dioctria rufipes; assembly: GCA_963924295.1. Taxonomy (NCBI): domain Eukaryota; kingdom Metazoa; phylum Arthropoda; class Insecta; order Diptera; family Asilidae; genus Dioctria; species Dioctria rufipes. The sequence continues at coordinate 205,544,809 of OZ002740.1, forward strand.
ATATTTTCAGACAAACAAAATTTCGAGTTTCCTTTGGAAACTAATTTTTCCAGGGGAAGGGTTGTTGTGGCCCGTCTACTAGTACACGGAAGCAAGAGGCCGGCAGTTGTACCGTTAATAAAGTAGCAACCAAATAGCGGAATACATTACTTCGCACAGTAAAGTGCTCGCTTATTGCTAAATAATGTGATGATTGTTTCCATTACGGCGGCAGTGACTAATCATGCTAATTCGCATAGAGCAAGTTAATTGCCTGTTTTGTTTACAACAACACAGCTGCTTGATATCGGTGACATTAGCCAGCAGTATCGTCATCGGTTGTAGAATATTACCGCACTATAATAATTACATATGTTGAGGGTCAGATTCAACTTCCGAGATCCGTCTGCAAGTTCCCGAGGTGCGCAACTGAATTGGTGTGGTCAGTTGGGGTTACAGTTAAACAGCGGTGGGTCGGTGCTAATAGTTAGATTAAGTTAAAGTTCAAGTTAAATTAGTAATATCAGTGAATTAAGTAAAAGTAGTGAATTTGTTGAGAATGGAGTGTTTGATTACCTAGGGATACGACAGTAGTGTCCGCCTTCTACTGTATATACCATTATTTCAATATCGCAGGGTTTCATCTCGATCTGGTCGAAGCCACTTGTGAGATCGATTGTTGTGAAATGCATACACTTTCCCATTCTGCCAAGTATCTAATTTATGTTTTGTAATGGCGATCTATCGCTTATTGTATTTTCATTAAGTTTACGGTAATCTATCACGAGACTGCCACTGGCATCCTTTTTTTTCGGAACAATCCAAATCGGTGAAAAACTGGGTTTTATTATACCTTGATCCAAAATTTGTTCGATTTGAGATTGCATTTCTTTTTTATGTATGAATGGATATCTGTATGATTTTGTATGTGTTGGGATGTCATCCGTGGTCCTTATGTTGTGCTTTATTTGGTTGGTAAATGTATGCTCTTGGTGGTCATTTAAAAATATGTCCTCGTACTCTCGAGATATTTTAAAATGTATTTTCTTCTCTTTTTGATTTAGATATGAAGCACGAATGAGGTTTGTAATATAATTTACGGTGAGTGGGTTGTAATTTTGACTATCGGAACAGGCATTGAAATTGTTTAACGCTATAAAATCTTTATTGTTGAAAAGATTTACTTTTAATGGTTGCTCGAGCAAAAGAGTTGTATCTATAATGGAATTATTAATTATTTCAACTGAGCTGTAACACTTGTCTTCTCGATGAATCCCTTCGGATAAGAGCAAATTTGGTTATAGCTGCGTTGATTGTATATAGATATCGCCATTTTGAATGGCTATGGGCAATTTAACGATAGTTTTGGAGTTTCCGAATAAAATATATTTATTGGATGCGAAATTTGGTTTGTACTGGGCAGAATTTGTTGAATTCTTAGTAATTAAGATTTTATGTTCTAAGTTTACTTTTGCAGCAAGAGATTGAAGAATGTCTAAACCTAACAGACCATCGAAATAGTTATGGAATCGAAAAATTAAAAACCTACTTTGGACCTGTATTATCATCCCTCAAAATCGTATATCCAGTTTGCTTGAATTCTAGAAAGTTCGGTAGAGTTACTTGTTTATCTATTTTATGGGAGTTTAGTATCGTTGTAATAAAACTCGGTTTAATTGTCACGATATTAGCTGGATGAACATGTTCTGGATTAATAAAGGAGGATGAAGCTTCTGTGTCAATTAGGAATGTCAGGGGTCTTCCACAAGGTGAGGATATCTGTATATAAGGAGGAATAAAATCGTGTTTGTTGAAGTTCATTTGTTTATCGAGGCATCGAGAAGAAAATTTGTATCATATATTTCGTCTGACTGTTCAACGTTTGTACAACTTGAATCATGATTATAAAATTAGTCATATTGTCTTTGATAACTGTTTCCTGATATCACTTCAGAGTAGATACTGAGATCTTTGCGATGTTCATTAGGTGGTCTTGGAAAGTTCTGTTCTAAAAAATTATGAATTTCTCTATTACTTGTGATGGGTGGTTTGTTAGTTCTAAAGAAATTATTGGGTACTGGATTAAAATTGCTTGATTTTGCAGTAATTGTTTTGATATAGTTATTCCTGACAAGTCCATTGGTTCCGGGGATGGTAAGTTGCTGTTTTGGGCGTAAAAAGTTCGTTGTTGATGGCGATATGGTAATGGCTTGGATTAGTTGTTGAAATACTAGTTGAGATCTAAATGGTCGAACTGAGCTGAGGATTGATTTTGAAGTTCTTTGGTTTGGTACATGTCTGTTTATTGGTTGGTAGTTAGATATCATATAGGATATATTTTGTTCTTTGATGAAAATGAGAATGCTTGCGCCATAGTACTTGATTTCGTAGCTCTAATAAGTGATTCCAGGTGTTCTTTTAATCCGGTTAGGAATACATCGAGACATACCTCGAAATGTAATTCTTGTTTGGCTTGTTTGGATTTGTTTCATGAATTTTTATGTGATTAGTCACTGCCGATAAAATTTTGATTATTTCACTGTAAAATTGTTCGCCGGTTTTATTATTTTGTTTCAGATTGTGTAAATCTTTGAATGGAGAGGTCTAATTACGCTTGTCAGACTAATGGAGTATGAGATTCTTTTTTATTTCAGCCCACAAAAGTGGTGTGCCATACATATTTAGCACTACGTTTGCGGGACCTTGCATTTTGTTCCTTATGGCTATTAGCAGAATTCTATAATATACAGCCCCATCGATTCCTAAAAGCAATGTGTGTATTTCCTCAACATTGGTAATGAAATCGTAGAGCAGTCTGTGATTAAAGTTGAATATCGGTGAGTCCCGAATTGCGTTTCGAACTCTTAGATTTCTGAGAACTTCACTAGGTGTTGGAGGAGTCTTTCGCTCGTTTTCTGAATTTAGTTCAGCTGAGACGGGCGCATTGTTTTCGTTAGACATTTTTGCAGTTGAGTTGTTTTGTTTAATTTCCACAATACTGGAGATATTCTGCACTGGTCAGTACCAATTCGCATGGTGATCGACCCGTTAATACACACTACTTCGTTTATACTCTGACCAATTTATTGATACAACACCACTTGATTTAATCATTTATTATCTTACTAACACTCAATATAAGTAAATCGATACAGGCGAATTAAACACAAAATCTGTTTGAGTAATAAGTTTTTATATATCTATGTTTATATATTTTAATTATAAAATCACGGCGAGTAATGTGACTCTTGTTACCGCGCGAATGGTCAGAACAATACTCAATTTTACTACCCGCCTACCTCTGCCTCGTCGCTAATTTTCTTCTTTTTCTTTTTTATTTTGTTCTAATTAAAATAAGGAATTAATGTACTACCCGGGCCATTGAGTAATAATTTTTCAGACTCACTGGCCACAGGTATACAATTACAAAACAGTGCCGCTTAAATCCGTGGTCACTGTGATTTGATTACATACATATTTTTCTGCAAATGCATTGCGATTACCTCATAGCTACATAATTCATTGCGGCGCTTAATGTGTCATCAGAAATTGTGCAGCTGATGAGTGTGATCACATTGCGTTGCGTTCGATCTACAATATTTTTACAACAGAGTCAACAAAGTTATTAGAGACAAAATCCGAAGATTCAAAAATATCACTTTTAATTTTATCAAGATCTTCTTTGTTAAGTCAGGCATTTGTAACACATGTTTAAGATTGTGTATAGTCGGAAGATGATTCTACTTTAACTGGACTATTAATATTATTTAAATCTTGTTTGGGGTCAAAGGATCTGTTTTGTACTCAATTTCGGTAGTACTATTTTCACTAGTTACATTGCTGATGTTAAATTTACTTTCACTAATAATTAAATCTAGATTATTAACACTTTTACAAGAATCACTTGAGATATTAATATCATCATAAGGCTTTTTCCTTAAATAAGGTAACTTCTTCTTTAAAATATTTGACATTGAGTAAGAAGAAAGAAATATATGAATATAGTTAACTTCCAGTAAGATCGAAACTAAGAACTGAATGTAGGAGGAAGACAGCAGTAGCAGCATCCCGGCAGGGTTGGACAAGACGAGCCAACGGTGACCTTGAATGTGGGACAAGACGTATCAACACTAATCTTGAATTCAAACCTACGTTCCCCGTATAAAGAAAAATAGTTGAATTACCATTCAACAAGGGGGAGAAAGTAGAAATCTTAGAATATTTTGTAAGCTCAAATTATAAAGTTTACTATGTACATCCATATACATTCATATAATCACAACATATGTAAACAACATCGCTCAGTAATGCGGTGACCCAATAATACTTGCATTACAATAAATCACAAAACTGGTAACTATTGCAATCCAATAAAAGACACCTTCTCACTGGGTCACTGTTTATCGAAAGATTGTTACAAAGAAAATTAATGTCATATCAGCATTGTAAGCATTTTGTATTTTATGCATTGACTTAGAGTTGGCTATTTGTATGTACATATATAAACTAAGATTGAGGAAATAAATTATCAGTTGCATTTTGAAGTACATCGCGTACTGATTAATCAGTTTTCCATTACAATTGCTATTTGTTCCAGCAAACTTACATTTCGTTGCTAGTCATCCCGTCTAACATATCGTCATATTGTAGCGGTGCATTGCACCGTTTACACCTCCTACAAGAAGTCAAGGTTTATGTTCCTTTGTCTTATAATATTACAATTTGTATAGGTCAAGATTTATGTGCCTTTGACACTGCAAATCAGAATAAAGGAATTCTGTACAGTTACAATATTCTACCGAGAACTTACTTTTATGATAAAATTATTCTAGTTGCCAACTTTTACAAAAATGAAACTAATCATATTTTCAGAAAACAAAATTTCGAGTTGAATTGAAAAATAAAAGTTTCGTATGTACAAAAATGTGGATATGGAGCTGTGGGAATGAATTTAAATGGTCTCATGGGAAATGTTGCTGAAGGACAATGTCTGAATTGTTTCCGGTGCCGGATATGTAACTCCCGCAAGATCATCCATTGCCAATTGCTTTTTTCACTGTAATGGAAGTTAATTTAATTAAAGTGTTTTAAGAATATGATATTTCCAAGGTCTTCTAGTTACGGCGATTGTATCCGAAAATTCATGTCCAGTCAAGTACAACACATCGAGTTTAGCCGGTATATGTGAAGCCAATATTGGGTTGTGCTATCTCTCACCATTGCTATGAAAACACCACTTAGCAAATTTGTTATGGCAATCCTACAAAAGAGTTGCCCGATTGATCCCATTTTTGAACTTGATTTAAATTTTTTTTAAGAAAGTCCCATGTACAAAATTTTAGCTCTATATGTCGACGCGAGATGTAATGTCCCAATATATTGTGAAAACCTATAGTTAATATGGCAACACCAAAAAGTGGTCACCCAATTTAGTCCATCTTTGAACTTGTATTTGCAATTTTTATCGAAACGCCGTGTTCAAAATTTAAGGTCTCCACGTCGACGCGTTCTCGGACATTTTCCAAGTATATAGTAAAAAACCGAAGTTTTGTATGGCAACATCAAGAAGAGGTTACCCGATTCAAACCACTTTTGTAATTTTATTTACTATACCTATGGAAACACCAAGTACCAAAGTTTTATTCCCCATACTATTCCTATGTGTTGAATCCACATTCGAAGAATTCTATTCGCAGTTGTATGACTTTCAATGTTACGTCAAATTCAGAGTGATCACCAATAAATCCTCCACTAGGAAATATTGTTAGTCCCAGTGGCAATTATTCCATTTCAAATTGTAACGTATCCCTATAAATAAAAAGAAGAATCCACAAAGAGTGATCTTCGTTCATAAAATTGAACAAACTTATCTGATCGCCAATTACTTTCGAACTCCCCGGGCATCAACATGTCCAAAGCGTTCAATCCAATGGATCAGTTTCTCTAAAAGGTACAAACAAAAGACAAAAATCTGAGAAATAATTAATTAAAATATAAAAATAGCACAACTTACCCAAATCTACTCCAGTATGTTTACAAATTTTGTAATGTTATTTAATGATATTACGTCAAACAGCTAGTGTCGCCACAATCAGAAATGAACTAAACGAAACCAAGCGTTGCCAGGGCAACATATTATGAAGCAGGGTCTTACCGGTTCACGCCGGCTATTAAATAGCGGCGAACCGCAGCAAAATTAAATTTGGTTTTCAGAATCTAATCTGAAAGCATCCTCCACCAGAATTTAATCTGTTTCCTATCCTTTGAACAAAAGGATAATTTTTTTACTCCTTCATATTGAAATTTAATTTTATTTGATGTAGAAGTATAATTCTACTAATATCCAAAAGATCCAATTTTGCCGCCTCTTCTAATTTCAGAGTTTAATCCGAAAGTATCCTCCGTCAGATTCTAATCTTTCCCATCCATTGAATAAAAGCATAATTTTTTTTTGCTTCCTATAGAAGTTTAGTTCTATTGCTGTAGAAGTATAATTCTACTAATATCCAAACTCCCAGAAAATCTAATATTTGCTCCCCATTCGGGTAACAGAAGTATAATTCTGCTTACACGCTCCAGCACTTTGCGATAGAAGTATAATTTTGCGCACACGGTTTAAAATTTACTGTAACAGAAGTATAATCCTGCTCACACTCCTCAGCACGTTGCAGCCGAAGTATAATTGCACAGCAAATTTTATTGAGCAACCTTGCTTCACATAAGAAAAAAAAAATGCCTACGGCCGGCCTGCTACCATATAACTAAGCTACGTTTTAGGTTAGTAATTACGAATTAGATTAGCTCTTTAATTGATTATTATTTAAATAATCGTTCTTTGTTATATATTGATTTATTTATGTCATATTACTTTTCTTCACTAGGTCGTCCGGCTATTTGTTCCTTCGGATGAATGATGCCGCCGTTTCTGCAATTTTTTCCGCACGCGCAAATCCAGGAGCTTTTATTTCAACGCCTCGTGATGATAGATCTCGAGGATTCCTTGCACGAAGATGAAAATCGCCACGGCCTTTTACGCCTTCTCTTCCCTTTTTTTTTTTTTATTTTAGAGTTTTTATTTTTTTATTTGATTTTTCTTCAATTCAATTATATGTATGTAGCAAGTTTTAATAATTAACGTATACTTTCCCAGCTTCGGGACTTTTACAACCTCCCCGTTCTTTTTTTCCTTTCTCTTTCTTCTTTTCTTCACTTGTCAACTAGCCCCCGTCTTTTTTTGTTTGCTGAAGCTGGTCGAACCTAATTCTTGCAGTGTATAATTCAAACATTCCGCATCAATATTTGTACGGTTTTCGAGCAGTTTAAGTGTTATTTTTTTTTTTATTATTTTATTTAAATCCAACTAGTTTTTTGTACTATTTTTTTATGTTATATGAAAATGATGTACTCATTTTATGGTTTAAGTTAAGTTTACTTAAGTTAAAGTTGCTCATAATTCTTACTGTGACATGTTCCACCAACACAGGAGACACCTTACAATTTAGGTTAGGATACTTTAATAAAATTTATATTTGAGTTGAAAATAAAGCTGAGTTATATGTTTTAAACCGGCACCCTCCCTTATGCTCGAGACTAAATCTCACACTATGAAAACACCAAGTACCAAATTTTAATTTTCCACGTCGACGCGTTCTCATGCAGTGCGAAAATATAAAGTTAAAACCGAGGTTTTTGTATGTCAGCCCTACGAAGGAGTCGCCCGATTTGTCCCACTTTTGAACTTAAATTTACATTTTTTTTTAAAAATGCCGTGTACGAAATTTGAGCTCTCCAATTCGATGCCTTCTCAGTCAAGTATATATATATATATTTAATTAGTGACTAAGGGGCTGGAAACCGCATCCCAAGCACGGAGACCGTAGTGGCCCATTGTGCTGTCCAGCTAGGAGCCCCTTCACTAAAACTGTCTGTAGCCGTCCTTACGACGACATACCAAAGTAAACTATAGGGTTTCTAATTAAAACCCGTTGCTGCCTATTTACGTGACTCAAACCCTGGTCAGTAGCAACTACTCGAGGACATCGCAATCTTGAAATTTATTTACTTATGAATATTTTGGCGACTATGCTTGTTGTATTGTCCTTAATATCATATGCCTCTGGCCATCTAGTAAAACGATCTCCGATAGTCAGTATGTAGATTTTGTTTCGGAATGGGGGCAGCGGTCAGACCAAATCCTTTATGTATATGGTCGAATCTTTGTGAGGGGCTTTCGAAATTTTGGAGGGGTGTTTTTATGTGTCGATAAATTTTTGATTATTGGATATTTGTGCAAGTCTTTGCCAAATATCCAGTGTCGATATTCATACCTGGCCAGAAGTATCGCGATGAGTTTTCGACTAGCTCTTAATCCAGGGTGTGATGGTTATGCAGTTTGTCAAAAATGGTTTTTCTCATCTCCGAGGGAACGTAGGGTTGTTTTTTATCCAGTGATGTTTCGCACCAAATTCCTTAATTGTCGCTGGTGATGTTTTGCTCAAGCTTCCAGTTACTTTTATTTTTAATACCATTTAATAGTTTAACTTCTACATCTGTTCCTTGTTGTTTAGCTAATTGTTGTAAGTCTATACCCCTAAATGTAACAGTAGAGATGTTATTTGACCGTAATAAATAATCTGCTACCACATTAAGCTTGCCAGAAATATACTGGATAGCGTCAGTAAACTGCAATATGATTTGCGAAGATTGTCAAATTACGACCCTTAATAAGATGGCGAAAACGTTTTATGGAAAGGTATATAGCAAATAATTCTTTGTCAAATGCAGAGTATCGTGTTTCCTCTGGCTGGAGTTTTTTTTAGAAAAATGCTAATGGAAACCAGCATTGCTTTACGGTGTGAAATGGTTGTAAAACTGCTCCAATGGCCACATTGGAACTGCCTGCTGTCATGTTAAAATTATTGTTATTGGACGGGTAGGTCAGTAACGTTGCTGACGCAAGAGTAGATTTGGCTTTATGGAATGCACTGTTACATTCCGTTGTCCACGTAAAATATCTATTATTTTTCTTATTTTGAACTAAATTCGTTAAATATGCATTTACATGGAAGAATTCCTTCGTCTGCAATTAGATGTCCTAAGAATATCAACGCTCTTGCGCGCAAAATCCATTTTGAGGATTTTATTTAAGAGCGTATTCTGTTAGTCGTTGAAAGACTTGTTTTAAATGATCTTTATGTTCCTCTTCATTGCGGCTTATATTAAAATGACGTCCAGGTATGCATGGGCGAAATCCAGACCCCGTCATACTACGTCCATAAACCTTTGAAAGGTCTGGGCTGCATTTCGGATCCCAAATGGTATTCGTAAAAATTCAAATAAGCCGAATGGAGTAGTTATTGCCATTTTGTAGATATACCCTGTGGCTACTGGTATGTGCTGATATGCTCTAATCAAGTCGATCTTCGACAAGGTTTTACATCCATTAAGGTGTATAGCAAAATCTTGTATATTTGGGATCGGAAAGCGATGCTCCGTCCACGAAAGTTTCCACACGGCTGCCAGTCGTTGTTTTCTTTCTTTGTTACTAAATGTAGGGGTGAAGAAATATTTGAAGATGACAGTTGGCATATACCTAAGTCCGTCATGTATTAAAATTCACTCTTCTCAATTTCGTATTTTTCTCTTTCTAGTCGACGCGGTTTAGCGAATGGAAGGTGGCCTTTGGTATGTATATATAATGAACAACGTTGTGTGGTATTGGTTGAGAATAGTTTGGTTTCGGAACTTGTTGATTAGTTCACCAAATTCATTAGATAGGTACTTTAATTTTTTTTTTGTTAGTGTACCTATTTTGAGTGTTTTTCCATCTCCATTTAGTTGGGTTATTCCGTCTACTAGTTTTTTTCTTTAAGCTCTACCATGAGATCCTTTATCACAAAAAACGTAGTAAAAATGAAATTTCTAACTATTGGCCTATTGCAAAATTATCCTGTATGCCTAAGTTATTCGAATCCATCATTTACTCTGAGCTATCAATTTCCTGCAAGAATTGGCTTTCTTCAAACCAACATGGGTTTATTTCGGGCAGATCTACAACCACTAACTTGTTGGAATTTGTCTCGGATATCATTGGCCGATTAGCAAAAGGCTACCAGACGGATTGCATTTATACAGATTTTAGTAAAGCCTTCGATAAGTTAACTCACTCCATGCTACTGTTTAAAATGGAAAGTATGGATTTCCTCTAACATTTCTGAAATGGACGGAGTCTTATTTAGATAACAGAACATACCAAATCTTACTTCGTCATTCCATATCTAAAATCTTGATGGCTTCGTCTGGTGTGCTCAAGGTAGTCACTTAGGCCTTTTGTTCTTTAGCCTATATATTGACGCCATTGTCTCTATTGTGAGGCACTGTAAAGTCTTGATATATGCTCTTCGCTCAGATTAAATGTGTTACCGATTGTGAACAGGTATAGGGTGACCTTCACAAATTTTACGATTGGTGCAAAAGTAATAATTTGGTACTCAATATAGGCAAATGTGAGGTTATGACTTTCACAGAAATCAGAAATCAATCACTTATGATTACGAATTCTCACATTCCTCGATTCGCCGTGCCGCGTGGGCTCTGTCTGTTACTTGGGTGTCAAATGTGATCAAAGATTGAATTTTACCTCCCATATAAACTACTTGGTATCAAAGAGTAGTTATATGCTGGGTTTTATAAAACGTTTGTCCCGAGAGTTTTCAAATCCTACCATAACTTTGCGTTTGTACACTTGCTTTGTGAGACCACTGCTTGAATACGCTAGCTATGTCTGGTCTCCATTTTATGGTACACACATCGACCGTATCGAGTCTGTTCAGCGGAACTTCCTTAGATTTGCCGATGTAACTTTTATTCATCAACTCTTAAACGAGAATATTGATTCTTCGTTATTACTTAACAAATTCTCCTTCCATTATAATAGGCACAATTTGAGAAGACTACCTCTGTTCCATGTTAACCCCTCATGGTCTAACTTTAGCATGTACGAAACGATTAGCATGTGCATTACTGTTAATAATATGGCTGAGAATTTTGCTGTTGACGTTTCTAAGCATGTTTTAAAAAACATCTATATAATATTTAATTTTTTGTTCTATTTAAATTTTTGAAATTTTTTTTGTTCTATGTTGCATGTCATTTTATCCAGTGTTCGATTTATGTTTAGTTTAACATATCTCCTAATACTAACACCGACTAAATGATAAAAAGCATGTATTGTTGACCGCTTATCTATTAAAGATGTCACTGCAGCGAGCTTGTGTTAAGCTGGTTCTGATAGTCAATTCTACCGCGAAATTTGGGAGTAGCTATTGAAAGATTATGTAATTTTTTATCGGTAATTACTTGGATTTTATCAGCTATCTGTTCAAATGAGTCTCTTTTAACTTCAGAAACGCTGGGTTGTCCAAAATCAGATTGATTCGTTGCCGCGAGAATTGACTTAATATGCGATGGTAAGCCGGTTTAGCCATATTTGTCTGAGAAGGTATTTTGTTACAGCTTGCGAAGTACCAGCAATATTTTCAAGTGACCTATAATATTGTGAGGATGTGTCGTCCCCCATCGCTATACGATCCAAAAGTGTCGTTACACTTCTATTTTCACTCTCAGTGAGACGTTTTAAAATAGTTTTTTTTTTATTGTTTGATTTTTTTTTTTTTTTGTCAGTAGGAGGGGATTATTGACGTAAGTATTTCTTCAGGTAACGCGGTCAGAGTATGGTGGTACCTTAGTTCGTCTGTTTGTATAGTGTTTATAATAAAAGTTTATTCGACTAGCGTAAACCAAGTCGACGGACTACTGTGACAAAAACTTTGCATTTTTACCCGTGCTATTACTGCCTCTATTTCATTTGTTTCCTTTTTGATACTACTATCCGAGCTCCCTTCGTTTAGCATTGTATTGTCGTAAATAATATTGTACAGTAAAGAACTCGTTACTTTGACAATAAAGCACACTTTTGTAATCGCTCTAGATTAAAATTTTAAACTGTGGACGATGATAAAAAAAAAAACGCACGGTGCTCTCCTCACGTGTCAAGATCACAAGAACCTTCTTTACATACGCATGTGCATAGAATACTTAATCAAATTAAATCACCTAAGTAGCGAAAGCGAATTGATACCTGTCAGAATAATTCTAAAATATGCTTTGATCTAATGTTAAATGATCGATTTAAGAATTATGTTAATTGAATCATATATCAAACATAGTGTAATATGATATATATCTCTATAACTATGTAATATTGTTGCAGCTCTATGCTTTTTATTTTATTTATTTTTATTTGTATTATCTGGCTGAGCGATTACCAATTTAGGTGGACTAAGTTCGAGCGTTGGTGTGGAGTGTGCGAGCGAATGCTGAATATTCCAAAATTTTACCTCGCTTCCCTTATTTTCTCCAGTGTATGGCGTGGGATAATAGGGCCTTGTCTGGGTGCCAAATTTATGCGAAAGCGTATGGGGATCTGCCAACTAGGGGCCTCTGAAGTGGGGCCTAGTACAGCGAGGCTCGGGTCCCCATACTTGGGGTGCTTCAAATCATATAATGGTAAGCTACTTAAACTCTTTCCTGTATTGTTTTTGTGATCGGGTAGCAAAAAAAATGCCGATGACAAGGATTTTCACTGATTTATATTTCTTAGGTTTTCACAAAAACAACCTGTTTTTTATTTTGACAAAATCTACACGTTCTTCTTTAACTAAACTCAAACTAATTATGGCGGCTTTCTCATGCTACTTTTTTACATTTTCCTTTTTGTACTAGATTTACCTAAACTTACTTAACGACTTCTATTGGTGAAGTTATACGTTACGAGTGCTTCATTTTGCTTGATTTAATACTTCATTTTTCTTATTCTAATTACAGGTCAAAATTATTTGATTTCTCTTATTTTACTCAAATTTCAAAATTCTTCTTTTAGTTATTTAAAAATTCATTTCTACTACATGTTGCACTTATTTCTTTTGTCGCATTTCTAATTTTATCTGTCACGATTATTATAATGCTTTTTATTCTAATACATCTTCCTTTAGTTTTTATATTTGCCAAAATTTATCGAAGTGACTTAGCAAGCTCTGCATAGGCTTTTTATATAGTTTTACTTTAAATGGTGTTAAAACTTCAATTTAGGCATTCCTTAATTCTTTTTGTACGGGCTCTCATATTATTCTACGTTACGCTGTCAAACAAAATTCGTCTTAATTTTAATTTCCAATGTCTGACAACCGTTCTGTTTAATGCTGATTTCATATTTGTGAAATTATTTCGCTAAGTTTTCATTTTCCTACATTTGGCAGATGGGTTTCTTCAAGGTATATAGAAAACCCTATAAAATTTTGACACATTGCAAATTATAGCCTGAGACGTAATTCTGTGACTAATGTATAAATATTTTTATAGGAAAGCAGTTAGATGAGAGAGTATTGAGTTCTCTGTACCGTGCTTTCTTAGCCATAGCCCACACAGGGGAGGCTATTGACACTTTTTACGGGCGAGAAGTATTCGGGGGAGGAAAAATGCCGAAATGCCAAGTTTCGATCGAGAGTACGGGCAGCATACCAATAATACCGAAGCCGGCCATTTTGAATTTAATTTTATTGACTTTAAATGACAGTTCTTGCCCGGTTAGAACTTTGCATTTATGAGTAATTATTTTTATTAATTTTATGTCAAATTTGTGCAATTCCAATGGCAAACAAGACAAACAACAACTGGACAAAACCGCAAACCAGTTTATTAATAGCACTGTTGGAACAAAATAGTTATCTGTATGACAATCTAAATCCGGACTATATAAACAGATGAAAAAGAGAAAAAGGTATCAAACAATTTGCGAGAATTTAAGGAACATTAAGAAGAATGTAACGATAGGAGATGTAAAGATTAAAATAAAGGTTTTGCGTGAGCAGTATTTTCGAGAAAAAAAAAAGCTGTGGTATGTTCCAAAAAGGCGGTATTGCTACCGACAAGGTTTGTATATAATCCAAAGTTATGGTGCTTCGAGGATTTGAAATTCTTGGATGCATCAACGGTGGGATATGCCGCGACTTCAAATATAACACTGGTATATAAAGTGAAGGTTTTTATTCAAACATAAGCTAATACCTATTTTTTGTTTTTGTTTTAGAGTACATTAGACAGTTCAATTTTACTGCACTTTTTCTACATCTTTTGATTACCAATTTGCCATCAATAAAATTATGCTTATTACAGCAAAACAATAAATAATTTAGTACGAGTTTATGTTCTAGCTCGTCCACTACTTGTCACTAGCAGCCCAAACTTCGCGTACGTAAAATATCAACGAGAAAAGTGTTCAAAACTAAAAAAAAAAAACGATTCTTTGGTGCAGTGAGTAATTATAGTATACAGTGATTAATTAGCTGCAGTTAAATTATTCTGCTTTAAAAAGATACTTTCAGAAGAAAGGCGGACTGCAGAAAATATGCCTGCGAATTTTACGTTGATAAGCTGAATTCATTATAATCCAATTGTTCCCAAAACCTTCTAAGATAAATCAGTTGTTTCCACTGATTTTCCTAAGCTATTGCCTGGTGTACAGTGCTATATAGTGATTGCGAAACAAAGCTTGACTTAGTACCTTGTTGTATTTTAGTGGCGCTACTACTGCGGACGTAACCAAAGGGTAAGCCAGCAATGACTCGCTCTAATATAAAATCAACGATTCCTCGATCTGATGAGCGGAAGGTCTCAATTTTTTCCTAGAAATTTGAAATTTTTTCTTTAAAATTAATATGCATTTTTGGAGGCTGACAACGGCAGACATTGTATTTGAAAATAACTCCACTCGACACGTAAAAAAACTAAAACATTATGCAGATATGCTAAATGTTTTAAATTCTTAATTTAAACTAAAATTTACAGTTAATTATGGTACTCCAAAAGACTAAATAAGGCATTTTATTCTGCGGAAGTATTCTCCCGTTGCGAGAAATCTAAGAGCAGCTGCCAATTTTTCTGCGACTGGAATATCTTTTCTCATCATTGTATCTTCCTTCCTAACATCTTTTTCTACAAATCCAAGTATTTTATAAAACATTCTTCATTCATCCGCACATTATTTTTAAAGGCATCGTCTTCGCAACTTAATTCTCTTGTGAACAAATTGGAAGCTTTCGTCTTGTTCCTTATTAAGCCTACAACTTTTGACCCAGCATTCTCTGCTTTAATTATTTTTTTAATTTTTCTCTTTTCAAGATAGTGTCAAGGTACAAATATGTACAATCGCGATCTTTTTCCCGTCCATTTAAGAAAAGTTTGCCATTTTCACCTAATAAACACTCACGCAATTAAAATCTGTAATCATATAAAGAACTACCGCCGAGCAAATTGTTGTGCAAGTACGTCTAAGCCAAGGAAAGGAAGTTCCTTCCTCCCCTAAAATGTTCTCGTCTGGGTTGGGCCTTATACATTTTCATGACAACTCGTCACTAATGGCGGAACGTGGTTCGTAATGGGAATATCTTTTATCCCATATACTCTGCGCTTATTTGAAAAATCGATAGATGGTTAAAAATTTCTACGAGATAGTACCGATGCACTTGGGTTAGGGGTTAGGGGCTCCACTATTGTTCGATATCTGTTTTCCGATATGGAATAGCTGACTGACTGAGATGTCAAGCTCAGCTTTTTTAATTGTTTATTGTTTACCTTTGAAGTGTTTTAAGTTATATTTTCAACAGCACAGCACTGGAAAAAGACCCAAATTTTTACTAAATGGGCACAGCAGAGTATTGCAAAGTTAATGCAACTTGAGCAGAAACCAGTAAAATCTAAGAATTCTCATCGTAGAAAGCGGGAATTTCATAATTCTATACAAAATCAAATGGAATTTTTATTTTGGCGATGCGAATCTTTCAAAAGATCGTTATTTAACGCAATTGTTAAAAGAAAATCCATTTGTGCCGCTCGAGGTGTTTTTAAAATTTCACATCATCAGAAGAAAATCGTTCTATCTAGGGAGGATATAGCGTAAGCCTTGCCATACTCAGACTTTCTCAAATTTAATGGAAATACTACTTTTACTAAAGTGATGATTTCGACGAATAAGGTAAGTCGTTCTGTAACACTACTCCCCACTCGCTAGTTTGAAGTTCCTTCCAAGCTGTACTAGGTCAGGTCGCTGAAATAGCAAACGAGTTTAAGTCTATATACTAATACCTCCTCTATTGGCATACACAGAGGTAGACCACATGACTTATACAGACCACTTGGACTAGTTAGAGACGCATTATTTCCGGGTTAAAATTTAACTTTTCACTCGGACACTGGTAAAATTAAGAATTTGTTTAGAATTGATTTAATTTCTTGAACTATTTCAAATCTAAGCTAATTATAAAGTCAATAAAAAGTTCAAGGGTCTCGGCCTCTCTATTTTTAAAGCTAGTCGTATCGGCAGTGTTATATCTTCGGGGCCGTGCTATCTTCGTGAATAGCAGAGCTGCGAAGATAGATCGAGGAGGAAATCAAATAAAAGATTTGAACTTCGTCGTTTTCTCTTGACTATAAGATTTATTCGCCGAAAGGTTTATTACTAGTATTTTGATCTTTGATATAGTTATTCAATAAACAGTTCAATAGATTATTCAGTAGACAGTACAATAAAAATCACAGATTTTCGCTGATTGCAAACGTGTACAAAAATTCTAGGCCTTTCGATTTAGAATAATCAACTAGTAACGGAACTGGGCGGCGGCGGATCTCCTCGAAACTGAAACTTATGCCTGCTTGTTTTTAATATGTGACCTACCTGCCTTTTCGATCGAAATTCGACTCCTCTTGAACTCTTGAAATTGAGTTTATGTGGAGGGCCTTGAAAAGTGAAATTTTAGACAATATAGCAAATTATCGCATCAAATTTATTGAAAAGGTTTGGGTTTTTTGTATTTTGAAATTACAAGTGTGTGGAGTGCATGAATTTGTATCTTTTTGTGATTTATGCTGACGTTAGTCAGAAAGAATTATTAATGCGATGAAATTTATTGGATATTTAGCAATTTGGGTACATGGACTTTTTAATGAGGAAAATCAAGTAGGCATTTTATAATGTGACATGACACATGTCAACTTTAAACAGGTTTGTTGTTAGGGGGCTTATGCACGGTGGGTGTCACAACATCCCTCCCCCTCTAAATAAGAAAATTTATATCGAAACAGTTTGAAAGATTGAGATAGAAATTTTCTATCATAGAATGATTAAGAATGTGTAGTTGTAATATGAGCGAGATGCACACCCCGACCGTTTCATGAACGAAAATTTTTTTTTTGAAAAATTTTGTTTTACTAATATCTAGTCAAAAGTGATTATGAAAAAAAATTATGCAGTATTTATCTAGTCACAAAGTAAGTATTAGAATGAAATGGTATAATATCTAATCATAAAGTAAGTGTAAAAATGATATAGTATTTATCATGTAAAAAAAAAAAATAGGCATAAAAATGATATTAGATAACCTCTAGTCATAAAAGGTAAGTGCAAAAATGATATAATATAGTATTTAATCATAAAAGGTAAGTATATAAAAGAAATTATTATTTTTATAAGTTTTGTTTTCTTGGTATTTTATTACATATACCTATATATAAGATATTTATTTCTATTTATCGTTGTTATCTAGTGGAGACAAAAATTAAGTGCTTAACTGAGCCTACAAAAATTTTGTTTTTGCTATATGAAACTCTCCCCGTTTTTGTTTTTATTTTTTATTTAATACTTTTGCGTTTTTTTGTTTTTTATATATCTAATTCTAAGGGTAAGTGTGGGTAGATATTTAATTGTACATATAAATATAATACTAGTATATCGTATCATATGAAAATATTTTTCTTTTTTATTATTATTTATTAATTTTTTTTTTTTATTTATTAAATATCTAGTATTTAAAAAAAGAAATTTCTCATGTATAGTATACAAAATAAATGAATCTTTGTTATAGATCTTTTAGTTATTATTATTGTTTGTTTTTTTTTTGACAAAATAATTTTATGCATTTTAAAATTTTGGTAATTTTGGTCATTTTTTTTTTCTTTCTGTCTTCGTTTTTGCTTTTTTTTATATATATATATATATATATTCAAAGACTGAAATTCTTTTTACATACCTTTTCTTTACTTATTTCTGTGTACATTGTGTATGTACATTTTGCAATGCTCAAGTGAAGACAACTCTAGGCCTATCATTTTCGTTAGTGTTGGGCGTTGTTTGATTAACTGTTACGGGTGTAGACGATATTTGATTCCTTTTTATGAGCCTTGCGCGAAATGTGCTTAAAACTTTGTATATTATGGTAATGGTAACCAAGAATAATAAAACATATATATGAGTGTGTAATGGTGAGTGTCATGTTCATCCAAATTCTTTAGATTTATATTTTCTGCTGTTTTTAGACTATCAATTTGTTTTGAAAGAAGGTTTAAATCATTATCATTTGTGTATTTAATCACTGCTACCTTTGATGAAATATCCGAATTAGTTTCATTTAGAACATTTAAGGGAGGTAGATGGGATCCTTGCAATGGAGAAATCTTTACGTTGAAACCTCGCAAAATGAGATCTTTCGTTCTCAGGTAACATTTGTTGGGGATTTCCACTATTCCTGTATTTGATAAAGTATGGTGTGTGATTTGATTGGAACAAATTTCTTCCACTGGAATAATATTTAGGGAAGAGTATAGCCAGGTATTTGCTCGAGAGAGCTGTATCCATACAGTAGAGAGATTGGTTTGGTGCACTGCGCAAGTTGAAGCTAATGGACTCTCGCGTCTAATAACTGTACTTCGCATTGTAGATTATTTGAGACTGCATTGAATAGTGGATGGGTTAGGCGGCACAATAACTGATTATGTTCTTGTGTTGCACAATTTAATAATTCATCCAGGGTAAGGTCTGCAAAATGCTCTCTGTTATAATCTATTATGAAAAATTTTATATTAGGTTTGATAAAAATGAAGTTGTTGTTGTGGCTAGTTGGTAAAGGAGTAATTTTATACAGTTCAAAATCTTCTTTAAAGGGAAGTGATATTTTCAATTCATAAATGATTCTTTCATTTTAAATTGTGGTGCTTATTTTTCGAACTTTATAGATAAGTAAAAGGTCATTTTTTTTCAGACTGACGAGTAGTTACGCTATGCGGATTCTGGCCCACAGTTTTTACTCCCCACAGTTTTTTTATGTATGAAGTTTTTTGCTTCAAACGTGCCCACACATAGCAGCATCGTACGGTTTTTTCTATTTGTGAAGTTCTTTGCTTCACTTGTGCCCACACGTAGCAGCAAAATGCTACGGTTTTCTTGGCTGTGTGGTCCGCCTAAATGTAGGCTTTTGTTGTTTTCAAGTGTTGCGGCTAAATACTTTGGTTTGAGTTAATATTAGTAATAATTAAATTTAACAGTAGGAAATTTTTGTTCATGCCCAATGGATTCTAGATGGGATTTGGTTTTCGAGATATTAGCATATTAATAATTCAAGTTATCTTTGTTCATGCCAATGGATTCTAGGCGATGTTGGGCGGGAGGGTGGGGGGACGAAATTTTCATTAGTAATCCTATACAGGCTGGCTTGATGTTCAGTTAGCAAATTGTTATTGGGTGTAGGGTATGTGTATTGAATTGTCTTATGTTTAATAAACATTTGTTTTTATTTCCAATAAAATTTCTTATTACAAAAGTATTTCTTATAGCACATTGTTCAATATGAACTTGGCAAAATGGCGCATTTGTGTTAATCTCTATTAGTTTTCCACAGTTGTATTCGTCTTCGACGCTAATAATGATTTCACCCTCTCCAACTATCTTCTGCTACCAACAAACCTTTTCAGATCCCTTTACATATGTGACTTTGTTTGGAAGCAGTGGTTCAACTATGGTGTACAACTTGTCATAAGTTATGTAGCCATCATCCCAGCGGAATCCATGAAAATTTTGTTGAAGCCATTTTACTATTCTCTTTTTTGCTGAATTCAAATGTTTGTATCTGAACGGGGGTTGAAATATAAAGCGCTACATCTGGTTTTCATTGGTTAAAATTTCCAGTTTTTAGTGATAAATTCATTGAGGTTTGTTTTGAATCCATAGACGTTTACGATGACAGCCATCTGTAGCATGCTAAAATATACCTATATAGGGTATAAAAGAAAGAATAAAAAAACATATAAAATAAAATATGAGTCATAAAGCCACTGTTAGGGCAGTGAAGAAAATAGCATCAGCAATTTTCTTCACATGCCACTCATTTTTAGTGAAAAATGCTCCCATGGCAAATTTTACCTAAAGCAAAATTTGTCAGTAAGACACTTAATGGAAAAAAATAAAGCAAAAGACAAATCGTACCTTCAGTACGATTTGTCGTGAAAATTACAATATGTATGTACGAACGTACATACATATCACAAAAAAACTTTCGCGATAAGAAGAGCGCGCCGCGAAAATACATTATATGTATACGCGCGCCGCAATTTCAATCGACGGCACGGTGGCTGATGTTTATAAAAACATCAAATTTCATTTTTTCAAGCCACCGTCCAACGAAAAACACTCTGGACTTGTTTCATCAAGTCCAGAATAAATGAAAATTTTTTCTCAGGGTAGTAATGCAACTATGCATTTTCTACCTTGACCAACGGCTCTTGATCACGATGAAAGTGATCAAGGTCACTGCGGTTTCGGTTGATGTGGACTAAGAATAAATTGAAAAAATGAAAAAGGTTTTAGTTGTGAAACAAAAGAAATTGAAAATTAAAAAAGGTTTTAGTTGTGAAACAAAAATTAATTGAAAATTGAAAAAGATTTTTTTTGTGAAATAAACAAAAAATTGAAAAAGGTTTTAGTTGTGAGAAAGAAGAAATCTAAGTTTAAAAAGAAAGTTTTTGTAGTGGAAAGGAATTTTAAAATAAAAGACAAAAACAAAAAAGATGAGAGTATTATTGAAGTGAACCCAGTATACAAGGGCGATATAACAATTGGCGCAGCCGGTAGAGGAAGCCTACCTTATACAAACTAAGTATAAGCGCTCGAAATCCCTCTATATTGCGAACCAAAAAGGAGTTGAAGATGGGATGGAATACTGGGCAATACACCCTACCCTCCACCTGAAGTTGAATCTAGCGTCAGGAGAATTTCGATCTTGTCGGCTCCCAAAGCTCGGGGTCGGACAGCTTTAATTGCCTCTGTTTGAAAAACTCGCAGCCACCCCCTAATCAAAGCACAAAGTGCTAACGTGGGATAATAGCAGGCTTCATCCCAGCGCAGGATAAAAGAAGTCCACAACCAAAAACTTCAAATCTACACATGAAGGAAGGAAGTATCCTCAACCGACAATCTGCGATCCGGAGCTGAAATGGACTTCGAAGTAGGCAACGTGCCCCCCTTTCAACTTTTATGCAGGGGAATTTAAGAAGTCCAAGTGCCCGCCGACAGCAAAAGGACGTCAGACGACGAAACCAGCGATCCTGAACTGAGAGGGACCTCGGAGAAGGCAATAAGGCCCCCTCTCAATTTGAACCAAGGGAATTAAGACGGCAGAAGCCCCCTAGCTGCAAATTTTACACACGGTGGTCCATGAAACGCCGCCGAAAATCTCACCACTTCAACCAACTCCACAAGAATCTTCGTCGACGGAAGATGCACAGGAAGTTCCGCCCCGGTACGAAGGAGGCCACGCGGGAGCAACATCTGAAACAGAGGGTGCTAATCCAACACCCCCAACAAATTCAATAACAAGAGGAGTCACTTTAAGGAGCGGGATAATCCTTACAGGTCCCCAACAAGTAAGACCTTCCAAATTAATTTTCGAGGATTATTTAAAGTATTTAGAGGGGAAAGTGCGTGACTCCTCCGAACTTTCTGTTATACAGTGCGGTTCAATTGATAAACAGCTCATAAAGTCCCTTGAACGGCGGCTTGAACAAATCGCGCAATTCAAAGAAAGTACAGAAAAATTTAAAGAAAGCTTAAAGCAGTTTGGGGAACTCTCGCACTCTCTTGAAACAGAAAATAAAAATAATACTGTAGAATTAAACCAAAGTGCCATAGACAGTGTCAGTGATTCCACCGCGAGTGAAGTCCTTTTTAATTGGCTGGGCGACTCCCTTCTGGATACCAGCAACGCAGATACCAGCTCCCCAATAGTTTTAAATTCTGGTTTCAAAATCCACAATGTAAACATCGCAGATTACGCTAAAATCGCCAAGCTAACTGCCCAGCTCGTTCCCCGATTCTCGGGAGAACAGCACCCAAAATTGAGCCTTCAGCTCCAAACTTTCCTAGGATGCTGCAGGCAGGTAATTCAGTACATTTCGGTGGATGAACTATCAGTATTTTTACAAATGTTCCCCACCAGACTTCTAGGCGAAGCTCATCAGCTTTTCGCCTCCAATATTCCCACAACTTTCAAAGAAGTAGAAGTACGGCTAAATCCCACATACCTGCCTAGAGATACTTACCAGGAACTGGCAAGCAAGTTAATTACAACAAGGCAGTATCCCTTAGAAAACCTCACAGCCTTCACGGCACGAGTGAAGCAGATGCTGGCACTCTGTAATGAAGCAACAGAATCCAAGTACGGAACCACAGTAGCACCAGCTGTTAAAACGCAGCTGAAAGATTTCGCAAAAATTCACTAAAGACTTGCGTAAATAACCCGTATATGTGCCAATATCTTCTGACCCTAACAGGCGGCACTGTGGATGACCTCGTACAAAGAGCACTTGACATGGAACGTCTCCAGCAAAGTGCTCTATTCCTGCAACCTTCAGGGCAATTTTAACAAAATGTGATACAGAATATAATACCCCATTCAATAAGCGCAACAACACCAAATACCGCACAATTTAGCCAAATAAATTCATCAGCGCAAATCACAGCGTATTTAATCCAGGCATAATGCCATTCGCTCCAGTTCCTCAGACCCTGTGAAACACAACTACTCACGTTCAGCAGCCACAGTTCACACAGGTCGGCACAGCATATATTAAACAGGAATCAAGATCGCCAAATAAAAATTATAATGTAAATAATAAAATCAGTAGTAGTTTTTGTAATCAAAGAGGCCACACATATGCTGATTGCCTCAAAAAGAAAAATACGTCTTATTGTGTGAACTGCAAAATGTACAATCATGACGTGCGTGACTGCAGAAGAAACAGTAGTAGTTTCCAGAGACCCCACAACAACAGTGGACCACCAAATCAACGACGTAGTGACCCACAAGGTCCCAACAACTCAAGAGTCTATAATGTGCGCAAAAAGTGTGAGTTCTGTGGCCGATATGGACATATATTAAGCGCATGTCAACAAAAACGTAAATGGGAAGCCCGGAGTCAGGGAAACGTACAGTCGACCCAAAACTCCCCAGCTGGACTATAAATCTCCCATACAATAAAATAGGGCCTCCTCAGCAGTCCGATTCCAGTGTCGCTACAGTAAAACTTCCTTTAGATATAAGCCTGAACGGCCAAACTAAACTAGTAGTAGACACAGGCGCTGAGGTAAGTATAATAAAGAAAAGGTTATTAAAAGATCTTAACACAATTAACCACAATAAGGCATGCACACTTCAGACTCCATTTGGTACCGGAAAGACGCTGGCAAATTGTCAGGGAAACTTCGTTTTCAAAAACAAAATTCCCTGCAAGTTTCAAGTCGTAAAGAACTTGCCTGGCCTTTCCGGTGATTGACTTCTAGGAAGTGATTTCCTAGCAAAAAACTGTGACGTTGAGGGTCATAATTAATCACTAAGGTTTCCTCGCACGGAGACTAATCCCGATGAATTTGCTTTGCCATTAAAGTTTGCAACAAGCTACATTCTGAAAAAGCAGTCGAAGTAAGAACACTTGCAGTAGAGGTAGAGTCTAAGCAGGCTGAGCTATCCACCTGCAGTGTCTTTAAGGCTTCTCATATGAAAAAGCTGCCTGCCAAGCTCCAAAAGAGCTCAAGGAATGTGGAAAAAGCTGTCTGGGCAAACAAGAGAGCGAAGAAATCACGCAGCAATTGGTTACCTTTAAGGAACAAATCTGCATACCTGCGCGAAATAAGTAGATTCTTTATCTTTATTAGTGAACAATATAAAAACGTTATAAAAACACAATACTTTTAAACTTTAAAACTCTTTATTACAATAAAAGATAAAAACTAATCCAAAATCTCTAATTTATTTCACTTAGTTTAAATAGACCAAAAACATCCGACGAACTCCGTTACCACGACTCAACTCGTTTTTTAACTGAAGCTTCATTCTCCATGATCTATTTTCTGTGCTTTTACACATTTTGTTGTTTTTAAATAAGTCACGTTTTGTGACCGGCAAGTAAGGAATCTTGTTACTTAGTTTCATAGAGTTTTATCTCCATGAAATTAAGTACGGAGTCTTATCACTTTTGACTTATGAAATTATTTGTTGACGGTGCTTTTATTTAATAAATTCTTTATGAGACTAGTGTCTCCAATCTATGGGAAAATTCTCGTTCCCATGGGGTAATGGAGGTATCGTCTTTGGCCTTGACGTAACATCTCCTTCCTTTAGAGGAAAATTTCCCTGAATTTTATATGTTACCTGTCCCTTGAGTTTCAGGTATAAAAAAAAATATTATCAAAAATATTACTAAAATAACAATTCCTATTCCAATATTGATATATAGGTAACTTTTCTTTCATATTTAAGCTCTTTTATATGTTCTAAATTTTGAATTTGCTTCACTACCAGTTCGTCAAATGTTAGCTTGCTACTTTCAACAGGTATCTTAACACTATTCGGTATTACAAATCGTTGTTCAAACGTTTCTTTTTTATTTCTATAAGTTTGATCATTTAAAGAAATTTCACAATTATTAAAAGTTAACAAATAGTTGCCATTCAAAGTTAAAATTCTTTCATCACAATTGCTACTCAAAGTTGAGTTTACATGATTTTTTAATAATAATAAGCCTTCTTCTAATTCTTTTATCTGAATTTTGGGGTTTCTTATTTTCACACATTTATTTGTTTTAATACATATATCAAATTCTCTTAGATCTTTATAATCTGGATTTTGTGTGTATTGATACATTGTGCGGTTTATTTTAATGATTTTTTGTTCTTCTAATTATAATTCCTCAAAATTTTGATTAGGCATGGGGGTAATCAAATATAATGTGGCGTAAAGTGTTTCTTTTGGGATTTTAATGGCAAAAACAATTTTAGTTTCCTCGTACTTAAAGGTTCCTAGCTTAATGTTTTGGAGTTTTTCCAAATCTACATCGTATTTATAAATTTCTTCACTTGTTAGTATATTACTACTCATTATTCCTAATCTACTAGATGCTATGTTATTCTGAATATGCTCTAAATTATCCTTAATTATCTTTATTTTTAAAAGTGTTTCTATATAAATGATTTTAGATATTAGTATTTTACTATTCACGTTGATGTTGTTAATTTGTTCGATAATTTTTCTTCTATCGTTTTCGATTGTTTCTTTTATTGTAGTAAATGTTTTGTTAAAGTGCTCGTTGATGTATATCTGTCTGTTGGTCTGATCTATGATGTTATGATTATTTCCGTCTATTATTTTCATGTGTTCTTCTATGTTTTGACGATCGTCGTCATCCATTGTTCCGTACAACCATTTGAATCTGGTACCAACTATGTTAAGGAGTCCTCTTTTATGTTTGTGTGGAATAAGCGTATATACCGTGTGTTTCAGAGATTCTAATTCCGTCGTCAGAAGTCCCCTTTGTTCTTCTATATTAAGGTCAATTAAATTAGACTCTAAAGCTGAAATTATATTGTTTATCTCCTGCGGGTTTATTATATGTAAGATTATATCGTAGTCCTTGACGATTGGTATTTGGTTTAATTTGACTTCGGCGAATCCGTTAGCATTGTCGATCTTTTCTACCATCAGTGTCGCTCCTACTGTTTTCGTCAGTGTCAGTACCAATATTGTCAGTATTAATTTTACCTGAAAATTTATTTGGTCTTTTTATGAGTTTATGAGTTTTCTATATCTAGGTTCGTGTTTATGCCTAAGACATCTATAATTTTTGACGTAACCCTCATTATTGGTTGGCACAAAATCGTCCCTGTTTCTGTTTTCTTTGTTTATCTTATTTATTTTACATTTATTTATTAACTCTATTACCCTAGTCTTATCGATCTTACCTTCGAGAACGTCGATTGGTCTTGCTTTAATGGTTGAGTGAAATGATTTATTATACCATTCAGTACATTTGAACATTCTTTCTTGCACTGAAAGGCTAGATTTTTCGGTCTCCAATACTCTTAATCTCTCACTGATTGTATTATGAAACCTTTCGATGTCCGAATTTCCGGTGTGACTGTTTGGTTTGGTGAAGTGTATTTCTATGTTTTCGTTTCTGAAAAAATCCTTCACGTTCGTAGAGTTAAATTCGTTATCCATCGTAATATGCTTAGGCTTTCCTTTGATTGAAAAATAAAGTCTCATTTTTTCTATCAAAGTTGAGTTGTGTCTATTTTCTAAAAACAAGACTACAACATCTTTTGAGAACTTATCTATAAACGTTATGAAACTATGTTTTTTGTTTACATAAGTATCTATATGTATTCTTTCATTTATGTCAAAAGGGGTTTTGGTTAAATTAAATTTTGGTTTAATCAGCTTTCTATCGTATTTGGCTTTATTGCAGGTATCGCAATTATTAATGTATTTCTGTACAAACTCTTTTAGATTTTTAAAGTATATAAGTCGCTTCAGACCTTCGTAATTTTCGTTTATTCCTGCATGACCTGTCTCATATTTATGATATTTTGCTATTTGCTTGTACGTTTCTTCTTCTGATCTCATTTCCCTGGCATTATATTGGCATTTGTAAAATTTTAAGGCAGTATCAAATAACTCTATCAGTTTTAATTGAACTAAATTATATTCATGTTCACTTAGTTCTGAAAATATTCCTATTTTTCCTTTCTTTAAAAATCTTCGAAATATATCTGTCATATAGTTATTTTTTATATCTGAGGAGTTAATGTAAATTTTTCTTTTATTATTTACTGTTTCTAAGTCTTGAGTTTTATTATTTGTGAGTATTATTTGCGTTTGGAATCTGTTAACAACTGTATCTAAAAGTATTGGAATATAATTATTTTCTTCCTCTTCTTGTGAATGGATTGTGTTTTCGATACTCATATTATCTGCTCGATTATTTTCTGTATATTGGGCTTGTTGTGAAGTTCCTGCATTTTCTGCGTTAAGGGTGGTGTTATCTCCTTCCTTTGACTTATTCATTTCCATATGGTTGATATCTCCAGTTTCTATATTAATTCTACTCAAAAAATCTGCCGCTTTATTTTCCTTTCCTTTGATGTAATCTATGTTAAAGTTATATTCCGCTAATTTAAGTAACCACCTCTGTAGTCTGGGGTTGATATCTTTTACTTTGTGTTTGGCTTGAAGCCATTAAAGAGGCTGATGATCGGTCATCAAATCAAATTGTCTACCATAGATATAGGGCCTGAAGTAATTAACAGCCCAAACTATTGCAAACAATTCTTTTTCCGTTGTTGAATAGTTTTTTTCGTGGTCGTTCAAAGTTCTGCTCGCATAACAGATAGGGTGACTTTCTTGAGTAAGGACCGCTCCTATAGCGAAGTCACTTGCATCTGTAGTTAATTTGAATTTTTTTTTTCGAATTCTGGGTATTTTAAAACTAGTGCTTCTGTGAGAATTTTCTTGAGTTTTTCAAAAGCATCTATGTAACTTGTATCGTTAGTATTAATTATGGTGTTTTTCTTCAAATATTTGGTCATATTCCGAGCTATTTTTGCCTAGTCCCTGATAAATTTCCTATAATAGCCGGTCATACCTAAGAATGACTTAATTTGTTTGCTGGTTTCTGGTAGTTTAAGTCTTTGAATACCTTCGATTTTACTAATGTTTGGTTTTATCCCATCTGTTGTGAGTATATGCCCTAAATATTCGGTTTCTTTTGCAAAAAATCTACATTTGTCAATCTGAATTTTAAGATTATGTTCCCTGAGTTTATTAAATACCTTTTGGATATTCTCAGTATGTTCTTCTATTGTTGTACTGAAGATTAGTATATCATCCAGGTATACTACACATATTTGGTTTATGTATTCCCGTAGAACTGAATTAATTAATCTTTGGAACGTGGCAGGGGCATTTTTCAGCCCGAATGGCATCCTCGTAAACTCGTAGTGTCCAAGTGGTGTCGAGAAAGCAGTTTTTTTTCTATCCTCTTCTTTAATAAGCACCTGGTGAAATCCCTTAGCGAGATCCAATGTTGTAAAATACTGTGACCTCCCTAGTTTTCCTAAAATATTTTCAATATTTGGCATGGGGAACTTGTCGTCCACAGTAATTTCGTTTAGCCTCCTGTAGTCGATTACGATCCTCCATTTCTTTGTACCAGAGTTGTCTAGTTTTTTAGGGACAATCCAGAGTGGCAAATTATAGGGTGAATTACTTTCGTTGATAATTCCTTGCTTAAGCATGTCCCTCATCGATATACTTTGGAGTATACGGGGTTGTTATTTGTTGTAACTATCTGGTGCTGTATCTCATGAGTATGAGTGAGTTGTTGGCCTTCTTCGTAAAACAAATCTTTATTTCGTTTAATTAATTCTTTCATCCTTTCTCTTTCCTCGTTGTTCATATTGTCCCGTTGAAGTTTATCCAAGACACCTTGATCTGTAGATTTCCTCAAGGGAGAATATTTCATGATCCTGTAAGGGCATGAGTTAAACAATTTTGTTCTAGTCCCATGAATTTCTAAATATTCTTCACTTAGATTTATCATGGCTTGAAGAGGTTTTAACAAATTTTGGCCTATTAATCCATCGAATTCCTTGTCTTTAAATGTAGTTAATTTCCAACTCATCCATTTTTTTTCGTTAAATTTTTTGGGAAGTTCGGTAATAATTTCTTGATCTACTATCATATGACCGTTAAGTGTTTTAAATTGTAATTTCTTTTCTAATGCGAGTCGTTTGTATTGTTTTAATTTCCTTTCGTCTAGTAATGTTGTCGTTGAGCCTGTATCTATTAAACATCTAATTTTGTCATTACCTATTGTCAGTTCTACTATCGGTAGGTCAGTTCTGTAGGGGGTAAGGGAAAATTTACTTCTTCTTGTTCTCCATTATTATTTTGAATATGATCTACGTCCATTGGTTCTTGGATGTTCTGTCTTCTAAACTGATTAGAATTTCTAAATTGTCCTGAATTTCTGAATTGTCGTGTAACTACTGGATTTTCTTGTCTAGGTTGGTAATTGTCATAGTTCTGTCTGAATTGTCTGGCATATTTGAATTAAAATTCTGGTTATATCTAATATTTCTATCCCTTTGGTACGTTGCTGGTGTGTGAGAGTTTTGCACATTTCTAACCATTCCATAATTTCGAAAGTTTCTATCACCAAAATTATTGCTTCTCGAATCAATACCTCTATGCCTAATCAAACCTGTTTCTTCTAAAGTATAATAAGCTTCTCTTAAACTTTTTATATTTCTACTAATAATTACACTGGCACAATTAACATCTAGACCGTTTGAAAAAGTTCTTAAAATTAGAGATTCATTCACCTCAAGTGAAAATTCAATTGGTTTCCCACTATCAAACTCATATTTTGTATTTAATTTATCAAGAATGGTTTTTAAACAATTAAAATAATGACTTACGTTATTATTAAACCTTAATGTTGTTGCTTGATGATATAAATTCTGGTACGTTTCCCTGATTCCAAAATTCTTGATTAGTTCTCCTTTTATGTTTTCCCACGTTGGGTTTGGTCCAAAAACTCTGATTGCCTGAAGAGCTGGGCCTTGGATTTTATTGATGACGTTTCACTGAAAAACGTAATTTTGAATATGTAAGTTTCCAGTAAAAAGAGGTAAAAATAATTCCACTTCCCGGATAAATGAGGATAGGTCATATCCCTCATAGCCAGTGTATTCCCGTATTGTAGATGCTTCCCTCAAGAGATCCGTGACGGGGACAGTTATTTGAGTTGGTGTTGCAGTTGAGTTTGCACCTGATGCTGCATTTGATTCTGCATTTGTTGTTGTTGGTGGGTTTAACGACATCTCGAATGGTTCCAATTCAAAATATGGTTTGAAGACTACGTTCCTCTCTTTAAGTTTTTCCTCCTTGGGCATTTGTTAATGGAGCTCGAATTTATTCTATGCGACGAGATGATGTATTTTCACTTAGTATTCAGCAATATTTATCACGATATGTCACAGTTTAGAATTCTTCAGAATTCACACTTTTAGCTTTGTGCTTTTAATCTTATATTGACTTTAGTTTTTACAAAAACTATTCACTATTCACTGGATCTCATATCTTCGGATTTGAGATCCTACCGACTGCGCCAAATAAGTAGATTCTTTATCTTTATTAATGAACAATATAAAAACGTTATAAAAAGACAATACTTTTAAACTTTAAAACTCTTTATTACAATAAAAGATAAAAACTAATCCAAAATCTCTAATTTATTTCACTTAGTTTAAATAGACCAAAAACATCCGACGAACTCCGTTACCACGACTCAACTCGTTTTTGAACTGAAGCTTCATTCTCCATAAACTATTTTCTGTGCTTTTACACATTTTGTTGTTTTTAAATAAGTCACGTTTTGTGACCGGCAAGTAAGGAATCTTGTTACTTAGTTTCATAGAGTTTTATCTCCATGAAATTAAGTACGGAGTCTTATTACTTTTGACTTATGAAATTATTTGTTGACGGGGCTTTTATTTAATAAATTCTTTATGAGACTAATGTCTCCAATCTATGGGATAATTCTCGTTACCATGGGGTAATGGAGGTATCGTCTTTGGCCTTGACGTAACACGCGATCTCAAATTGTTGCCCCAGTCCCGTTACAAACTCAAGAAGAAATGCTCAGTTTATCCCAAGAAATAAGCCATGTTACAGATATTTCCAATAAACGACTACACAATAGTCCCATTAACGTACACAAAAGACCACAACCATACGCACATTCCCATACCTAATATAAAGGCAATATCAAACAACACAAGAGAAGGAAATGAGTGTCTAAAGCCTACCAAAAAGGTGCATATAGCTCTTCCGTCCAAAATACCGAGGCATAATTCATTATTAAACAAACAACGGCCATTTAAGAACGATAGAGGGTCGCTATAGCCTATACTAAAGATGCAAATTACTAAACCGTCACACAGAAAGCTACATAATCTAAACTCACTAGCATAGACGCGCAGGAGTAACCCAGACAGCCTAAGGCAACGACCGCACAGGTATACCAAACTCAGCCGTCAACAAAGCAGGAAGCAGATACACTGAAACATGCTAAGAACAACGAAATAAAGCCTCAAAGGGAATCACAAAAGCCTCATCTACTTACAGGTCAAAAACTTAAAAGGAACAGTAAGTCAAACCAAGGCTCAGCCGACAAAAGGGAAATATTTCAGCATGTACGATACCCATACCCGGATTATGAAACTCCGGACGACCCAAAGCAATATCAGCGTATTTCTAGGCTAGAGGAAGAACTCAGCCCAGACCCTAATTTGACCGAGGAAGAAAAGCTTTCATTATCAGAACTCTGCAAAGAGTATAACGATATCTTTTTCCTCAAAGGTGACAAACTCACCTATACAAATGCGATAACGCATAACATTCCATTTTTGCAATATCAAGCACCAATCAATCAAAAAATGTACCGCTTACCTGAAACACAGCGGAAAGTAATTAACGAGGAGATAAAAGAAATGCTCGGCAGCGGGATAGTCCAGTCTAGTAAAAGCCCTTGGAATTCACCTCTACTAGTTGTCCCCAAGAAAGCGGGACCGGACGGTGAAAAAAGGTGGCGCGTCGTTGTCGACTTTCGTAAATTAAACGAAAAGGCAATTGGAGACGCATTCCCACTACCCCGAATCGAGGATATTCTCGACCAACTAAGTCACGCAACGTATTTAACCACACTCGATTTGGCCACCGGCTATCATCAAGTTCTTGTCGACAAAATAGATCGACATAAAACTGCTTTCAGCACAAGCGATGGGCACTAAGAGTTCAAGCGTATGCCATCCGGGTTCAAAGGAGCCCCTGCCACATTCCAACGCCTAATGAATTTCCTCTTGACATGCCTACAAGGTCTCGAATGTTTTGTCTACCTGGATGACATTGTCATCTATGGTAAAAACTTAAATGACCACAATGACACGTTGAGAAAAGTCTTCGACAAGCTGAGAGAGAATAACTTGAAACTGCGGAAGTGACAGTTTCTACGAAGAGAAGTTGTTTACCTAGGACATAAATTTTCTAGCGAAGGAGCCCTACCTCATCCAAGTAAGACGGCATGCGTCCAAATATTCCCTGTTGTAAGAACAGTAAGGCAAGTTCAGCCGTTTTTAGGACTTGCCAATTACTACAGGAAATTCATTCCAGACTTCTCCAAAACTGTACGTCCAATCACGAATTTACCCCGAAAGGATGTAAAATTCACTTGGACTGAGAAATGCCAGGAAGCATTTCAGAGCATAAAAATACTTTAATTTCCCCACCACTGTTAATTTACCCCGATTTTTCAAAATCTTTTAATCTTACTACGGACGCAAGTAACGTGGTTCTAGGAGCCGTTCTTTCTCAAGGAGAAGTCGCAAAGGACCAGCCCATTACCTATGCAAGCCGCACCTCAAACAAAGCCGAACAAAATTACTCTACTATAGAGAAAGAGTTATTGGCTATTGTCTGGGCTACCAAGAATTTTAGGTGCTATTTTCAAGGCCAGAAATTCACGGTCTATACAGATCATAAACCTCTCAAAGGTGTCTTCAATGTGAAAGACCCTACTGCCCATTTTGTGAGATATCACCACAAATTATCTGAATTCTATTACAACATCGAATACAAACCCGGGAAGTACAACACTAATGCCAATGCACTAAGTCGCATCCCTCAAGCATTAAAGGAAGAGACTTTAGGCAATACCTTAACGGTAAAAGCCCTAGTCCACCACACGATGGATACAGATGTGGAGGAAGACGATTCCATAAATAATAAAAAGAAAAAGAAATCTGCTGTTTCGTCGTGATTCTCGCTCAGAAGCAAAAGGCGCAAGAGACTATAAATAGCTCCAACGTGGAGACAGAAGACCACACGAAAGCGAACCAAAACGAAATGCAACTTACGGAGGAAGATATTCACGCCCCAGAATCGCTTGAGCAAAAAATAAGTACTGGTAAGACACCCGAAGTTATAACGAGACCTACGGAAATCTGAACAATCTTGAAAGATTATCACGATTCTCCATTTGGTGGCCATCAAGGTGTCATAAAACTTACAGACGTATAAGACGCAAGCATTGGTGGAGACACATGCTTAGCGACATTAAAAAATACATTAAAAAATGCCCAAAGTGCCAGGCGATGAAAGCATCTACACAATATAAAATGCCAATGGTTATCACGGACATTGCAGAAAACCGTTCGACAAAGTTTACCTCGATATTGTAGGTCCATTAGAAGAGACCACATCAGGTAATAAGTACATCTTGACCTTCCAAGATAATTTAACAAAATTTGTCGACTGGTATGCCATACCTAACGCCGAAGCACCCACAGTAATTGCACGTTTTCTTTGATGAAATCGTCACGCGCTATCGCATACCCAAAAGAATACTCACCGATCAGGGAACAATTTTTCTGAGTGAACTATTCAAAAGGATATGTAAGCTTCTAAATGTAAAGAAGTTACAGACTTCAGCATACCACTCACAGTCCAATGGAGCATTAGAGCGTTCACATATACCCCTTATAGAATACCTGCGAATAATCGTAGATGAAAATCCCAAAACATGGGACCAATACCTACGAACCCCTGCATTCCTGTACAACAATAGTGTACAGAAAGGTACTAAACTTACCCCAATGGACTGCCTATACGGCTTCACAGCGGATATCCCATCAAATTTAAAACGGGACCCGAACCCGTTTACAGTCATGAGAGCTATTATCATGTACTGAAGTTTAAACTCCAAAAATCGTATGCGACGGCACGAAAAAACTTATTGGCAAGTAAACAGTGCTCAAAGGGGTACTACGATAAGACAGTACGGCCACTAACTCTCCATGTAGAAGACAAGGTCCTCATCAAGAATAAAAGCAAAAAACATAAGCTTTTTCAAATCTGGGTACTTATCAGGTAATCGCAATTCCAAGTGATGTGAATACCACCATCAAAATTGGTAAACGTAGCGTAACGGTACATAATAATCGTTTAAAACCATATTTCGAGTAAGAGTGTTGGGTTTTAGGCCGCTCGTGCTCTTCGGTTTCTTAATAGAGAAGCGGCCGCCGAAAGGGGATTGGGTTCACCTTAACTCCAATACCAATAAAAGTTGGGGTTCTTGCTTTTGTATGTTAGAAAACAAAAAGCCTTTTATTTGTTTTTATTCTTTAATTTTTCACACACTTCTTTTAATGTAAATTTTGTTCGATTTATTATTAATTTTTAATAATCTGTTTTTTGTTTGTTTCTTTATAACTCCCCTTTTTGTTTCTCTTCCTTTAATTTTTTCAACAATTTTTGTATATTGCTTCTTTCGGTTTTCAAGACAAAACACTGTATCACCACCGAATACTTTCACTAATTTTTTGGGTTCTATACATCGCGGATTTAAAAAAACAACTCCCCGAGGTTTGGGCAAATTGCACCCAGGTACCCACGATATCTTGCAAAAAGCTTTTTTCTTTTTACTTTCTCACGACGATGAAAGATCGTACGTGAGAATATGTGAATAATTTTATGTGCATTCAATTTGCACGACGAAAAATTATATCCGATTACACGGCATGTAGGTAGGTATACCGTGTGAGTGGAGTGCATTACTGATAACGAAATGCAATTTATGCTAAATTGCATTTTGTTACGACATGCAAATGCATTTTTAAATGCATTTGAAATTTTTGAATGCGACTAAAAAATTTAATGAAAATTTAAATTTGAATGATTTTTTGTTTTCAGGGTCGAGTTTTCAATACATCAATATATAGTATAGGACACTATATTGGTGTATTGACTATATGGTTGTGATTCGGGACGATAGGTACCTGAGTCATAACATCCCTCCCCCCTGGGGAAAAGAAAGTTTTATTCTTTTCAGAAGGAAACTATTTTCTCAATGAATATTAGTTCAACTTTCGGTCTCAATGATTATTAAGATTACATATGCGTAATAATAGTTAATAATACTTATATAAACACAATATTAGGTACTATTAAAATTGAAAAATATATGTAGGTATGTAATAATTTTAGTTACGTATTTCTACCTTAACTATCGTAATACAAAGTTTAATTTTATAGCTATAAATGGTGGAATTAATTATAGGGGGCAATAGAACCTTAATATACATATAGTGCAAATTGCCTTATAACATTTGATATAAAAGAAAAAATGGTGCTATTATATATGTTATCTAGATAGCTTTAACAGTTTTTATAATTACAATTATTACTCTATTTGTGTTTTATTTTTTTATACTGTATTTATTTATTTTATTTTATTTATTATACTATGTAAAAAAAAAAACTATTATTTATTTTTATTTTACATATCTCTTTCTTATTTATATTATATTATCATTTCTATCAAGAAAGGAAAACATTAATCTTTATTATAAGGAATATTTTTCAGAGAGAGAAAAGAAATCTGTTTTTTTTTTTCAATGGGGATGTGGATTATTAGGATGGTGGAAATTAGAAAAGATAGACTGTGTCTGTTTGTTACTGTCCCTAGGTTAAACGTTTTCAGTCGTTTTCCTTTTAGGTGCTGGGGTTATTTTAAAATTAAGTTTTCTAGGTGCGGGTGTAGGCACATCTTCCAGTTTAGGTTCTGGCGGAATATTTTTAGCTTTGCGCGCCCTTGATTTATATCTCATGTATAGATATATGCAGATAATAGATACGATGAAAGACACTGTTAAATAAGACAGTGCGTAATGATGAATATGATGATTGTTGATTGGATTGAGCGGGATTGATTCTTGCTCTTTTTGGGAATGGATGGATTCTAGCAATCTCTTTAGTTCCGTGTTTGTTATAATCTCTAAGGGATCTGTTTCTATAAACGTTTCCATGTGAGAAGACGTCATATTCCATATTATATTGGAAATGTTTATCGTTGGGATAAAATGGGAATTGAATTTGGACATTTTTACGTTATGTCCGTGCAGGATGAATTCCTTGCTGCGAACATAACAACCGGGATTGATGTGTATTGTTCCCGTTCCTTGCAGAACTTGTGAACTAATGGAATTTTCGCAAATAATATCTATGTGGATGGAATCTTTTAGGGAGAAAAGCCAAGCGTTTTGCTGCGATAATTGCTCCCAATAATAATCTTGTTCTAATGTTAGGATTTTACATTTTGATGTAATTGGTTCCCTTTTTATCAGATTTACTTCGCATTGGTTTGTTTTTGTATTTGCGTTAAGGATCGGTGATGATATTTTGCAGTAAAAATGCGTATGATGCAACGTTGCGCAATTGTGGATATCTTGGACGGTTAATCCAATATAATGTTCGCGATTGTAATCTATTAATATGTATTCCTTCGATGGTTTAATATACACGAATGATCCGTTAAGGAGTGTAAGTAATGGTATCGCTTTAAATATTTGGTAAGGTTCTTTAAAAGGTAGCGAAATTCGGAGTTCTATAATTATCTCGTTGTTGAAAATATTTGCGGATATCGTGCTTAATTTGTAGATTTGTGAAAATATATTGTCTCTGTAATTTATAGGAAGCATCAGTGAATTTGGTAATTCTTGCCTAATTTTTGATAAAAGATCTTCAATATTTTTCGGTGATATTAGTGTAGGATGGAATTTTCCATGCTTGGAATCTGTTAAAAGATCTAATAATTCCGACTGGGTGTTTTGGTATCTGAATGCCATTAACGAAACCAGCGAAATGAGTGATTCAAGTTCTGTGGATATTTTGTTATCCAATGTTCTGTTTTCCATTAATGATGTAGCTATCTGTATTGAAATTAACTCTTTATGCATAACCAAGAAATCTTTTTCAATTGCGGCTTTAGTTTTGTTGAAAACATCTGCGGTTGCTTCGACTATCGCAGTTTGGCTTTTCATAAGTGATAGGAGGGAGTTTTGGTTAAGGGTGAGGTTACGAATCTGTTCGTCATACAATTTGGCATCATCCCCGTCCAATGTGCCGAAAAGTGCTTTGGAAATTGAGCCTACTGCATTGAATAGTGCTCTTTGTTTCCTATTCTGGGTTACAAGTAACAGGTTCTTATATTCTATATTTGCTAATATAAGATTAATTTGTAACAACGTACCGTTACAAGTGTGGCTCAAGGTTGAGTGTTTGTCCAGTTTCTGGCAGGTCGCTGTAATTTGTTGGGCTATGAACTGGATGTTGTTGAATTCTGATTTAAAATTCGCCAGGTCGTAATAGGTGACGAATTTCCATTCGTTGGCGTAGAAATTGGCTCTGCCAATTTCCTCGAAGTAAATGCCCGCACTGGCGTTTAGGTGGTTCACCTCTATTTCTGAGCCGTAGATGAAAGGGATGAAAATTAAAATGAATGCTATTTGCATCATTTTGAAAACCTGGAAGATGATATTGCGTTATTCACTTAGAATGAAGACGATAAAGCTGTTGACATTAATATTACTCTTTGAAAAGTTTTAAGTCATTATTATGGACTCTCTTATTTTTATTATTAATTCTGATGGTGAAATTTTCGGGGGAATTAATCTCCATTACCTCATACGGACCTGACCATAGTGGTGAGATATTGTTCTCTCGAACTCTGCTCTGAAGAAGGACTTTATCGCCTACCATAAAAGTTTTTTGGACGGAGCTTTTGTCATATTGCAATTTTGATCTTTCTTTGTTTGCCATGGCTATGTCTTAGCTATTTTGAAGCTATGTTGTAGACGCGCTTTTAACTCGTTTGCATAATTGTCGTAATTATAGCAAACGGTTGGAGAAGATTTCAAATTGTTTGGAATTTCGGCTGGGAATCCGTAAAGGAGTTCGCGAGGAGTATAACTAGTACTCGAATGCGGGGTTGTATTATATACAAACATGGCATAAGGAATCCATGTATCCCAGTCTTGTGGATCTTTTGCTACTGTTACATGCCTAAAACAAATACCTAATTATAAGTGGATGGAATTAAAAAGTAAATATGAAAAAAAAAACATTAAAATATTTCATCCCTAAAATTTTCACATAAGCTAACCATGCTTAAAACATGGTTAGCTTATCAATTCAATCACTGAAGAAAATTGCATCAGCAATTTTCTTCACATTCCATAGAGTTGAAACAAAATTATTCCTATGGCATATTTTGCCTTCAGCAAAATTTGCCAGTAGAAATATTTAATTTGAAAAATAAAATAAAAGACAAATCGTACCTTCAGTGCGATTTGTCGTAGAAATTGCAAATTTTAATCGTCGTGACGGTGGCTGATGTTTATAAAAGCATCAAATGTCAAGCCACCGTCCAACGAAAAATATTCTGGACTTGTTTAATCAAGTCCAGAATAAATGAAAATTTTCTCAGGGTGAAAATGCAACTATGCATTTTCTACCCTGAACGAAGGCTCTTGATCGCGACAAAAGTGATCAAGAGCCGAGTTGGTTTTTAAATTTGGAAGAGCGGGGTTGGATTTAAAAAAACTTATTTCGGGCGCGTGATCTTGTTTGAGAATAAAAATAAAGTGATAAGATTATCAAAAAAAAAAAAAAAGAAACGCAAGGAGGATTTACATCAATAATTATCGGTAATTCAACAAATATTAGAGTTGATTTTTGAACTTGGTCGCGGCGTGGTCTTGATCGAGAATAAAAATAAAGAAGATTTACATTGGTAATTGTAAAAAAGCATGTAAACCAATACGTGAATAAATAAGGTGTGAAAACGATATTTGAACAAATCTCTGAAAGGCGATTAGTGTAAGGATCTAGTGTAAAATTTAGTGATTAAAAATTAAATAACGAAAACAAGAATTGGATAGTGTTTTAATAACAAAAAGTAAAAACCCTAAAGAAGTGGCTAGAACTAATCAGGAGCATTTTTGGATACGACATCTACGTTTCGTCCAATAAGCAAGTAAGAGTTAATATAATATATAACAATTGGCGCAGCCGGTAGGATAGAGGAAGCCTACTCTAAACCAACGAAGTATAAGCGCTCGAAAACCCTCTATCCTATGAATCTAAAAGGAGTTTAGGACGAGAACGAATACTGGGCAAGACACCCTACCCTTCGCCTGAAGTTGAGTCTGGCTTCAGGAGTATTTCGATCTTGTCGGCTTGTCGGACAGCTTTAACTGCCTCTGTTTGAAAAACACGCAGCCACCCCCTCATCAAAGCACAAAGTGCCAACGTGGAACAATAGCAGGCTTCATCCCAGCCCAGGAACATAAGACGTCCATAGCCGAAAATTCCAACGCGAAACTTGAAGGAAGAATCCTCAACCGACAATCTGCGATCCGGAGCTGAAAGGGACTTCGAAGTAGGCAACGCGCCCCCCTTTCAGCTTTTATCCAGGGGAATTTAAGAAGGCCTCGGGCGGCAGCAAAAGAACTTCAATCACAAAAACCAGCGATCCTGAATTGAGAGGGTTCTCGAAGAAGGCAATAAGCCCCCCTCTCAATTTGAACCATGGGAACTAAGACGGCAGAAGCCCCCCCAGCTGCAAATTTTACACACGGTGGTCCATGAGCGAGGAAAGCTACCACCAAGAGACGCCGCAGGAAATATTACCATCTCTACCAACTCCACAACAATCCTCCTCACCGGGCGACGCACAGGAAGTTCCGTCCCGGAACGAAGGAGGCAACGAGGGAGCAACATCCGCACCAGAGGGTGGAGCGCAAACACCCCCAACAAATTCAACAACAAGAGTAGTCACGTTAAGGAGCAGGACAACCCTGACAGGTCCCCAACAAGTAAGGCATAATTTAAATTTAGAAATATATTTAAAAAATTTGGAAGAGAAAGTGCGAAACTCCTCCGAACTCACTGTAAATCAGTGCGACTCAGTGGAAAAGCAGATCGAAAAGTCGAGAAAAGAAAAATTGGAAACAACCGAAAAATTTAAAATTAACACAGAGAAGTTCAAAAAGAGCTTAAAGGATTTTGGAGAATTTTCGCATTCTCGGGGTAGATATCATTCAAAATAATAGTGATGTATTAAGAGAAAGTGCCATCGAAGACAGTGTGAGTAATTCCACCGCGAGCGAATTCCTTTTAAATCGACTGGGCGACTCCCTTTTGGAGACCAGCATAGAAGAAACTAGCGCCCCAAAAGTATCAAACTCTAGTTTCAAAATCCCCAAATGAAACATGGCAGATTACGCTAAAATCGCCAAACTGACTGCCCAGCTCGTCCCCCTATTCTCGGGAGAGCAGCATCCAAAATTGAGCCTTGAGCTCCAAACGTTTCTAG
Organism: Dioctria rufipes; assembly: GCA_963924295.1. Classification (NCBI taxonomy): domain Eukaryota; kingdom Metazoa; phylum Arthropoda; class Insecta; order Diptera; family Asilidae; genus Dioctria; species Dioctria rufipes. The sequence goes on from OZ002740.1 coordinate 205,585,276, forward strand.
GATGCTGCAGGCAGGTAATCCAGTGCATTTCGGTGGATGAACTAACAGCATTTTTACAATCTTTCCCACCAGACTTCGAGGCGAAGCTTACCAGCTTTTTGCCTCAAATATGTCCACTACTTTCAAAGAAGTAGAAGAACGGCTAAATCGCACTTACCTGCCTAGAGAAACTTACCAGGAACTGTTAAATAAATTAATCACTACAAGGCAGTATCCCTTAGAAAACCTCACAGCCTTCACGGCACGAGTAAAACAAATGCTGGCACTCTGAAATGAAGCAGCAGAATCCAAATACGGAGCCACAGCAGCTCCAGCTGTTAAAACTCAGTTGGAAGATTTCGCGAAAAACGCACTAAAAACAGGAGTCAATAACCCGTATATGTGCCAATACCTTCTGACCATGACTGACGGCACGGTGGATGACCTCGTACAAAGAGCACTTGACATGGAACGTCTCCAGCAAAGTGCTCTATTCCTGCAACCTTCAGGACAATTTCAACTAAATGTGATGCAAAATACACTACCCCATTCAATAAGCGCAATAACACCCAATAACGCACAATTTAGTGGAATTAACTCACCAGCTAATCACAACGTATTTACTCCAGGCATAATGCCATACGCTCAAGTTCCCCAGACCTTGTCAAACACAAATAGTCACATTCAGCAGCCGCAGTTCACACAGGCAAACACATCACCATACATCAAACAGGAGCCGAGATCTCCCAATAAAAATTATAATGTACAAAATAAAAATAATTATTTAAATAAAATCAGTTGCAGATTTTGTAATTTAAGAGGCCATACATACGCCGATTGTTTGAAACGTAAAAATACGCCGTACTGTGTGAACTGCAAAATGTATAACCATGACTGCAGAAGGAACAACAATAGTTTTCAAAGACCCCAAAACAGAGAAGCACCAAACCAACGTCCTAGAGAGCCTCAAAGCCCCAATAGCAACTCAAGAGTATATAATGTGCGAAAAAAGTGCGAATTTTGTGGTCGTTCTGGGCATGCAGTAATTAACTGTCAACAAAAACGTAAATGGGAAGGCCGGAGTCAGGGAAACGACGTACAGTCGACCCAAAACTCCCCGGCTCGACTACAAATCTCCCATCTAATAAAATAGGGTCCCCTCAGTAGCCCGATTCCAGTGTCGCTACAGTAAAACTTCCTTTAGACATAGGCCTGAACGGCCAAACTAAACTAGTAGTAGACACAGCCGCTGAGGTTAGTATAATAAAGAAAAAGTCATTAAAAGATCTCAAAGAAATTAACCACAATGAGGCATGTACACTTCAGACCCCATTTGGTACCGGAAAGACGCTGGGAAATTGCCAGGGAGACTTCGTTTTCAAAAACAAATTTCCCTGCAAGTTTCAAGCCGTAAAGAACTTGCCTGGCCTTTCCGATGATGGACTTCTAGGAATTGATTTCCTAGCAAAAAACTGTAACGTTGAGGGTCCTAATAAGGCACTAAGGTTTCCTCGCACGGAAACTAATCCAGACGAATTTGCTTTGCCATTAGAGTTTGAAACGGACAAGCTACATTCTGAAAAAGCAGTCGAAGTAAGAACACTTGCAGAAGGGGTAGAGTCTAAACACGCTGAACTATCCATCTGCAGTGTCTTCAAGGCTTCTCAAACGAGAAAAGCTGGCTGCCAAGCGCCAAAAGGGCCCAAAGAATGTGAAAAAATCTGTCTGGGTGAACAAGAGACCGATGTAGGCAGGCAGCAATTGGTTACCTTTAAGGAACCAATCTGCATACCTGCGCGCTCTCAAATTGTGGCCCCAGTGCCGTTACAAACTCAAGAAGAAATGCTCTGTTTATCCCAAGAGATAAGCGATGGAGTCTTTTTGGCAAACAGTTTGCTGTCATCTGGAGAAGAATTAGTGCTGGTCAGTATTCTCAACGCTAACAGTCATCAAGTAGTCATACATAGCTTACAGTTACAGCTATTTCCAATAAACGACTACACACTAGTCCCATTGACACACACAAAAGACCACAACCAAACACACATTCCCATACCAAACAAAGAGGCAATACCAAACAACACAAGAGACGGAACTGAGTATCGAAAGCCTGCCAAAAAGGTGAATATAACTCTTCCGTCCAAAATCCCGAGGCATAAATCACTCTTAAACAAACAACGGCCATACAAGAACGGTAGCCAGTCGCTAAAGCCTATATTAAAGGTGCATATTACTCCACCGTCACACAACGCAAAAAATTCGACATGGTCAAAAAGCAATAGTATTGACGCGCATGCGTATATCACACAACCTAGGGCAAAGACCACACAGGTGTACCAAACTCAGCCGTCAACAAAGCAGGAAGCAAATACCCTGCAACATGCTAAAAATAATGAAATAATCTATACCCGGATTATGAGACTCCGGACGACCCAAAGCAATACCCGCGTATTTCTTGGCTAGAGCACGAACTCAGCCTAGACTCTAATTTGACCGCGGAAGAAAAAATTTCGATATCGGAACTCTGCGAAGAGTGTAACGATATATTCTTCCTCAAAGGTGACAAACTCACCTATACAAATGCGATAACGCATAATATTCCATTGGTACAAGATCAAGCACCAATCAATCAAAAAATGTACCGCTTACCTGAAACACAGCGGAAAGTAATTAACGAGCAGTTAAAAGAAATGCTAGACAGCGGGATAGTCCAGTCTAGTAAAAGCGCTTGGAATTCACCCCTACTAGTTGTCCCCAAGAAAGCGGGACCTGACGCTGAAAAAAGGTGGCGCGTCGTTGTCGACTTTCGTAAGTTAAACGAAAAGACGATTGGAGCCGCATTCCCACTACCCCGAATCGAGGATATTCTCGACCAACTAGGTCACGCAAGGTATTTCACCACACTCGATTTGGCCACCGGCTATCACCAAGTTCTAGTCGACAAAAAAGATCGACATAAAACTGCGTTCAGCACAAGCGATGGGCACTACGAGTTCAAGCGTATGCCATTCGGGCTCAAAGGAGCCCCCGCCACATTCCAACGCCTAATGAATTTCGTCTTAACAGGCCTACAAGGCCTTGAATGTTTTGTCTACCTAGATGAGATTGTCATCTATGGAAAATATTTAAATGACCACAACTAAAAGTTGAGGAAAGTCTTCAATAAGTTGAGAGAGAACAACTTGAAATTGCAGCCAGAGAAGTGCCAGTTTCTACGAAGAGAAGTTGTTTACCCAGGACATAAATGTTCTAGCGAAGGAGCCCTACCAGACCCATGTAAGACGGCCTGCGTCCAAACATTTCCTGTTCCAAAAACAGTAAGGCAAGTTCAGTCATTTTTAGGACTTGCCAATTACTACAGGAAATTCATTCCAGACTTCTCCAAAATTGTACGTCCAAACACGAATTTACTCCGAAAGGATGTAAAGTTCACTTGGACAGAGAAATGCCAGGAAGCATTTCAAAGCATAAAAAATGCTTGAATTTCGCCTCCACTTTTGATTTACCCCGATTTTACAAAATCCTTTAATCTTACTACGGACGCAAGTAACGAGGCTCTGGGAGCTGTTCTTTCTCAAGGAGAAGTCGGAAAGGACCAGCCCATTGCCTACGCAAGCCGCACATTAATCAAAGCCGAAAGAAATTACTCTACTATAGAGAAAGAGTTACTGGCTATTGTCTGGGCTACGAAGAATTGCAGGTGCTATCTTCAAGGCCGGAAATTCACGGTCTATACTGACCATAAACCTCTCAAAGGTGTCTTCAATGTGAAAGACCCTACTTCCCGTTTGGTGAGTTTCACCACAAATTATCTGAATTCGATTACAACATCGAATATAAACCAGGGAAGTACAACACTAATGCCGATGCACTAAGTCGCATCCCTCAAGCATTAAAGGAAGACAGTTTAGGCAATACCTTAACGGTAAAAGCCCTAGTCCACCACACGATGGACTCAGATGTGGAGGAAGACAATTCCACAAATAATAAGAGAAAGAAGAAATCCGCTCAATGTTTCGTCGTGACTCGAGCTCAGAAGCAAAAGGCTCAAGAGACAATAAATAGCTCCAGTGTGGAGACAGAAGAGCACACCAAAGCGGACCAAAACGAAATTCAACTCACAGAGGCGGTAACACTAAACCCAGCATCGCTTGAGCAAAAAGTAAGTACTGATAAGACACCCGAAGTTATTACGAGCCCCACGGAGATCCAAACAATCTTAAAAGATTATCACGATTCTCCATTTGGTGGCCATCAAGGTGTAATAAAAACTTACGAACGAATAAGACGCAAGTGTTGGTGGAGACACATGCTTAGCGATATCAAGAAATACATCAAAAAATGCCCAAAGTGCCAGACAATGAAAGCATCTCCACTATATAAAATGCCAATGGTTATCACGGACATCGCAGAAAAACCGTTCGACAAAGTTTACCTCGATATCGTAGGTCCATTAGAAGAGACCACATCAGGTAACAAGGATAATCTAACAAAATTTGTCGACTGGTATGCAATACCTAATGCCGAAGCAGTCACAGTAGCGCAAGTTTTCTTTGATGAAATCGTTACGCGCTATCGCATACCCAAAGAATACTCACCGATCAGAGAACAAATTTCCTGAGTGAACTATTCAAAAGAGTATGTAAGCTTCTAAAGGTAAAGAAACTACAGACTTCAGCATACCACCCACAGTCTAATGGAGCACTAGAGCGTGCACATAGACCGCTGATAGAATACCTGCGAACAATCGTAGACGAAAATCCTAAAACATGGGATCAATATCTACGAACCGCTGCATTCGTGTACAACAACAGTGTACACGAGGGTACTAAACTTACCCCAATGGACTGCCTTTACGGCTTCACAGCGGATGTCCCATCAAACTTAAAATGGGATCCCGAACCCGTTTACAATCATGAGAGCTACTATCACATATTGAAGTATAAGCTCCAAAAATCATATGCCACGGCACGAAAGAACTTATTGGCAAGTAAACAGCGCTCAAAGGGGTACTACGATTAGACAGTACGGCCCCTAACTTTCCATATAGGAGACAGGGTCCTCATCAAGAACGAAAGCAGAAAACATACGCTTTCTCAAATCTGGTTAGGAGCTTATCAGGTAATAGCAATACCAAGTGATGTGAATCCCACAATCAAAATTGGTAAGCGAATGGTGACGGTACATAATAATCATTTAAAACCATATTACGAATAAAAGCATGTTGTACAAAAATGAACCAGGTTGACTTGAAATTCCTACTTCAATGTCCATTAAACGTCATTTAAATACCTCCCCAGAAACATTTGCGGTGGAGTCACTCCACTGACCAGTTCAAAACGGCACAATGCAAGTACAAATATACTTAAAAGATTGTTTTCTTCCTCCAAATTGTCCACAGAAATGGCGGTAAAATTCATCGTATTTGCCCTCCTCATCGAATACACAACAGGAGAGATCGCTGACAAACCCTATATAAGAACCCAACTAAATGGCTCGGGCATATTTTTCGAGGACCTAGGAAGCCTCATGGTATATCATGACACCTGGAATGTCCTCACCGAGATAGATTTGGACGAACTAGATACCCAGATAAAGCTAGCGGAATATGCAGAGCACTTAGTGCACAAACTGTGCATAAATATAACAGACCAAGGAGATCTGTGCAACGTGCAGCAGCTACACATTCACGCTATAATAGATAGCATACGAAAGCGCAAGGTAACAATAAAGGAACTAGTACCAGGAAAACGTAATAGGTGGTGCCATGCATTACTTATTCGGTACCATGGACAGCAATAACGAGAAAGAAATTTACAGCAGGTTAGCTGAAATTGAATCAGACGCACAAGCCCTATCCGAGCTAGAGAAACAACAAATTAGTGTTGTAAAAACTACCTTGGAAAAAATTCAAAAACCGCTGCCTTTGCTGATGGATCGTCAACAAAAAATAGCACACCAGATAAACGATCTCCTCCAGATTATATCAAGCTTATTACTCCTAATCATCGAAGTCGAATATCGACAACAAGCCCTTCTGGATATAATAATGGCTAGTAGAACAAATCACATTCATCCACTGCTCCTATCCCCACAAAACTTGTTACAAATATATCGCAAGACGACCTCGAATTGTCCAAATGACCAAAATTGTCTATCTGTCCTATATCAGACAGCAGGAGCTCAATCACTCCTCATACAGAACAAATTGGTGGTGAGAATTACTCTCCCAATTTTCAATCTGCCACAAATGAGGCTACAACAAATTCGATGCTATCCTGTTCCCAAGTTAGCAAATTATTCAGTAATTTGAGACCCTGGGTATTCATACATAGCCAATAGCGAAAAAACCCAGGAATTTCTCTTATTAAGAGGCGAGGACAGGAAAACTTTCAAGAAAATAACAAGTAATTTGGAAGAAAACACGTATGTAGGCCAGCTAACCACGCCTATAATCAAAGCGGCCACATCTAACGAATGTGCCATTAAATTACTATACAATCCTTTAAATGACGTGCCCAAATGCAGGACCAGAGTACAAGCTCCCCAAGAGGACATGTTGATCAAATTAAACAAGCCGAATGCGTGGCTATTTTCATTTCTCACCTCCACGGTGCTACACTTCACATGTCCCGATCACTTTGTGATCTCGAAACTAGAAGGACAAGGGATATTAGAGATAACGCAACCATGTCAAGTGCAAATAAGTGACAAAGTGCTCAAATATGAAGGTCAGAGTAAACGCCTGCTGAAAATATTTCAACCCAAACAATTCCCAAAATTTAATCAGTCCTTATTGAATTTGAGTCTAGCCGACATTTTACCAGAGCCTCAAAACCAAAACCAAGTTCCAATGGAAATTTTAACGGGAGACGATATCCATAAATCAATTTATACTGGCACGCATTCGTTGGAAGATATCCAACACAAATTAGACCAGTACAGTAAGAAGGTATCGAGTAGAAACTCCCATATCCTATCAAAAACTTCGATATCATTGTCGAGCCTACTTGTTCTGGCCCTAATGATTATTATTGCAGTGAAATATCTACACCCTGTTGTCATCAAGATGAGACAACAGAGGACGCAACCACTAGGTAACCCCGAAATTTCATCAGAGGGAATTCCTTTAAAAGAACGAACTCCTGCGCCCCAACCCAGCTTAAGACGAGCTAGAAGCCTCCCCAAAACAAAATCAGTCCAAATCGTTTAAAAATGGAACACGGACACTGTCAAAATGGACCACTTGGTCAAGTTAAAACAGTTTTATAACAAAAGTAGGCCTGGTAAAATATGTGCAAAAGGTATACATAGAAAACTATCAACCTAGAAAGTAAGATATATCAAAATGTGGAACAGGCGGCAAGTCCCAAAACACATTAAAACTAAATCAAACAAAAAATGAAAATGAATTAAAATACAAAGGTATTATCTGAAGTTAGAACTAAAATATTAAATAGCAATAAATAAATACAAATAGATAGAATAGTAAAAACTTAAAGTGACATTAGAATTAAATATAAATAAAAAAAATAGGTAAAAAGGTAAAAATAAAAAAAAGCATTGAAAATAAAATAAAATAATAAAAGTAGAAAAAGGCACAAAATATATAAATTGAAACTAAAATACCCGACCTTTATGGCTTTAGATAAATAAAATAACCAAAATAATAGACGTAAGAGAGAAATGTGTTAAAATTATATAACAAAATAATAATAAATATATATGGAAATGGAAATAACAAATAACCATTAATACCAGGCTACTAGGTAACGACCAAGAAATAGCTATAGAATTAAAATTAAACTAGTAAATAATAATAATAAATATGTAAGGAAAACAAACAAAAACAAACTAGTTGTTAGCCCAATATAATTTTGTAAGGCCCCACCATGCCAACAATAAGAAAAGAAAGGTAAGAACCTTTCAAAAAATAGCTAAATCAAAAATGTTGTAAACCTCGACCGAGACCCGATCCGCTAAATTAGTACCAGACCAAATAGACCTAAGAACAAAACCAAAAGAGTAAGAAGCCGAAGCGATGCGCACTGGTCTTCCTTTTAATTACGCCAGTATAAAAAAAAGGGGAAAAACCCTGAAAAATAACAAAGGGAAGGGGGACAAAAATCAAAACAGGTCAACGTTTTATATTTTTTTTTAATTTTTTTTATTATTTTATAATTTTTTTTTATTACACAAGCAAAAAGGAAACAGAAGAAAGACAGGAAAGGTAAAAGCCAATCAAACACATTAGAATAAAAAAAAAGAAAAAACCCATAGATAGAAGCAAGAGAAATCCTTCTCACTGCCAACCCTCGTCAGACGGGCCGGGTGGCAACACGCACATAACCCATATCGCCCGGTAATATTAAGGGTACCACCTGAAACAAAAAAAAATTTTATGAGTAAACGGGGTGTCATGTGAAAACCATAATTATCAAAACTCACCTTTGACCACCCAGGACTGCCCTTGGTGTGTGTAGATAGGTAAGTCCACCGAGTAGGTGCGGCCGGCCACGGCCTCCGCGCCCCACATGGTAAAGGGACGCTCCCCACTGCGTAACAATACCAGCCGGATAGGACCACGCCAACCGCGAACCACGTGCAGCACAAAGATCAAACAGGCCACGAAGGTAAGGCCAGGCGGGCTGTGCATTGGCACGTTACACAATTTCCTGGTACCTAACATTAGGTTAGTTAGTAGTGAAATTAGGTTAGCCAAGAAAAACAAAGAGTGCACGACGCGAACTGGATGAAGATACATTCACAAATAATCAATAGCCCAGTATTTAATAAGCAGTCCCCCATAACACTTTCCTGCAACAAAGTATTCGATGCACGGTAAGCAAAATGGAAATCCTAGTTTGTACACAACAATAATAAAAATCTGATCCTGGTCAAGACCATCCTCCCTTCCCCGAGAGTTATTCCTCTCCAAAGAATAACTCTCTTATTTGCGGGGGGAAGGAATGTTACATGCCTAAAACAAATACCTAATTATAAGTGGATGGAATTAAAACGTAAATATGAAAAAAAACAACATTAAAATATTTCATCCCTAAAATTTTCACATAAGCTAACTATGCTTAAAACATGGTTAGCTTATCAATTCAATCAGTGAAGAAAATTGCGTTAGCAATTTTCTTCACATTCCATAGAGTTGAAACAAAATTATTCCCATGGCAAATTTTGCCTTCAGCAAAATTTGCCAGTAGAAATATTTAATTTGAAAAATAAAATAAAAGACAAATCGTATCTTCGGTACGATTTGTCGTAGAAATTGCAATATGTAAGTTATCATAACACGCATAACAACAATGGTAACATGGTAACAATTTTAATTTAATGTAAAATCAAATAAATTGCAAACGCAGTTATGTCGAATAGACAATTTTCGGTAAGTCACGTTGACTGACCAACAAGTATCGACACCGGATACGTGTTGCAATTTATTTGATTCCATTGAAACAAAATTATTTTTCAATTATTCAGCTTTTTCTTTGTCCAATGAAATATATAAAAATTATTGTCAAATAAGCAGAAAAGTTCTTAAAGGTAGAAATTAATTAAGGTAAAAATTAAGAATGGTTCAGTTTTACAAGAGCTTTGAAATAAATCGGTCATTACATTGAAATTAGTTTTTTTTTTATCTCCTCCGGAGAAATATCATAACTTGTATGTACGAACGTACATACATATCACAAAAAAGCTTTCGCGTTAAGAATAGCGCGCCGCGAAAATACATTGTATGTATACGCGCGCGGCAATTTTAATCGTCGTGACGGTGGCTGATGTTTATAAAAGCATCAAATGTCAAGCCACCGTCCAACGAAAAATATTCTGGACTTGTTTAATCAAGTCCAGAATAAATGAAAATTTTCTCAGGGTGAAAATGCAACTATGCATTTTCTACCCTGAACGAAGGCTCTTGATCGCGACAAAAGTGATCAAGAAGAGATCGTTGAATTCCCTACAGATATTGCGAACACTCTCAGATTCCTCTGAATTACAGCGTTCCAATTTAATAAGGTTTTGTAGTTTAATTATTCTGCCCTTAATTGGATCTCTTTCAGAGTCTGTGGAGATGACCACAAAATCATCCAAGTCTTGGTAAACTGGGTTCACCTCGTAAAGTGCCAGATCGGCGTCCTCCTCATTTGTGTTGAGGATTAGGACTTTTGCCATACTGTTGACTGGTTCAACAATCGAGTTTCCGAGAAATAAACCTGGCCTTATTTCCTTCTTAAAACAGACCGATTGATTTTGAATAGAAGGAGTTGGAATTTCAATTATGTACTCTGATCGAGCCAGAATTTTAATTTTATTTAATTTATCCGATTCTTTCGGGTTTCTAAAAGGAAGGAGATATGATTCCAACTTTTCTGGAATTTGGAAGGAGTTATTCGATGATTCCGACTTGATAGAATTTGAAGGAGATAAAACTTTATTGAAATTCTCTGACTTCTTTTCTGATTTATTTCTGGAATTCACTTTTTGTGAATTTGTTGATGAAGGAGATAGAATTTTATTATATTTAGCCTTTTGTGCGGCTGTAGATGGAGATATACTTTTACCTTTGTGCTTCATCTCTTGTGAAGCTGTCGATGGAGATAGATTTCCTTTGTAAGTTGGTTCCACTTTACTTGGAACTACTGATGGAGGCAGTTTTTCATTTAAAAAACCTTTAGGATTCACATCTTGTGAAGCATTTGGTGGAGATATATTTTTATTTAATTCAGCCTTTTTTCTGGCTATAGATGGAGATAGATTTTTATTAGTATTTGTATCGGAGAATGTTATCTCCGTATATAAAAGACTTTTTGTTTGAGACCTCTTTTCTGGGTCTTCGCTTTTCAAATAAACGTATGGATAGTTATTGTAATATTCTTCATAAGAATAAAATTCATTTGAATCATTTATTTCTAAAGAAATATATTTATTTTTGTAATTGATACTAGCATTGTATCGAGATAAAAAGTCATGACCAAGTAGGCCATCGTATGAGAGGATGGAGTTATTTCCCACTATTTGAAATGGGTGCTCTAGGATGGGTTATTTTGCGCAGATTCCAGAGTTAATTTCGCGAAGATGAGTCCTTCTGTAGAAGTTGACTCTGTAAACAAAGTATTTATATTGCAGACAGCATCTCTGTAGCAGATACTGTCTGGTTTCAGTGGATGGAGTTTTATTAAGCTGATCTCTGCTCCTGTATCAATCAAAAAGGTAAGCTTCGGAGCAGAACAGATGTCGACAGGCAAGGAAAGCGTTAGTGAATTTTTATTTATTTGAACGGGGATTTGAATTAATTTCTTGCTGCCTACTTTTCCGTCGATATTGTTTCGGGATTCCTGTGGACTTGTGCTGTAGTTTGTATGTGCGAGGGGTTGCCGAAATTGACCTCCCGCTGCATCCAGTTTCCCTGCCTGGATGCCGTTGGACTTTTGCTATTTCTCGTCTTTGGAGATGGCGATCTAGCCGACATATTGGCATTATTATATCTCGACGGTGAAGTTCGACTTTCTCGGAATACTGGCTGCTGCCAGTTCCTGTTTTGTGGCTGTCTATTCCGATTTCCTTGGTTGTCGTTAAATCGGGAATTATTTGCAGCTCTTGTCCTGCATTCCTCGATTGTATGTCCCACCCGATGACAATATCAACATGAAGGGCCCTGCGACGGAGATGTGACCTTATTGAAATCTGGAGGGTTTTGTAATTGCGAGTTCGGAACTGCGTTGAAAGTTTGTGTGGAGCGTTGTATGACTGGGCAGCTTGATGCAGCATGCCCCAGCCTATTACATTTGAAGCATTGTAAATTATGACTCGTATTTTGTCTGAAAGGGACTGGATTTGTCTTGTAATTCATTTGGAACATAGCTTGCTTGAGCTCCAAACGTGATGCATGATCTAAAATATGTGATTTTAATGCAGAAAAGGATTTATCAGAATGCACTTTGGCTAAAGTCTGTAGTTGTGGATTGGATAATCCGTCCTCTATAGCTCTCACTGCTTGACACTCATTATCTTTTAATAAAGATTTGAGGAGGATCCTATCTGTGGTGTACGAGTGCGTTGCTTCATTCAATTTAGAAAGGTTTGTATTGAGTCTTTGGAGAAAATCTTTTACGCTTTCTCCTGTTCTCTGCTTAGAGATATTTAATTGTGACTGCAGAGTAGATCTGGGAATTTTTTCCTCGAAATTTTGTTGTAAGATTAATTTTAATTCAGGCCAATCTGATATTTGATTGTACCTGAATACGTCATACGCTTCGGCGGATAATTTACTCCTTATTAAACTAAGCAGGGAGTGCCTTTCATTTGTCGTCGTCACCGTTGCGTATACGTCATCACAACTTGAGACATATTTGTGAAAATCGTTTGGAATTCCACTGAAATTAGGAATAAGAGATCTTGTCTCTGCTAGTAAAGAATTTCTGTGATCTTGGGTGGAAACGTTTTGCGTGTGATCGAAGCTAGATTGTGTGTAGTTTGGTGTATCTGGGAATCGTTTATCTAGTTGCTCTTGTATCGTAATTACTGCTTCTGAATATGATGCCTCCGTAATTGCATACAGATCATTTTTGAAGTAATCACCTTCTTCATCATTCGGACTTTGGTATAAGATGATATCTTCATGTGTTGTTTCAAATGCACTCCAATATTTTTGTAGAGATTGCATCTTTTGGTCCAGGTATGCTTTACTGACAAATTTGATTGTAGGAGGGTGTATTGACTGTATAATTCGCGCGATATTGATTTTTGTCTATTTTCTTGCAGCCCAAATCGCGCTGTGTTAGACTGATCATTCCCTACACATTCTTGCGTAGCCTCAGTACTGTTTTTTTTTGTAGATTTTTGGGAGGTGCGATGAAGAATGGGTTATTTGCTCTTTCGTTATGTATTGAAATTGATTTTAATCTGTCTGAGAGCGTTGCCTTGGTGAGATTGTACCAGTCTTCTGTCTTATCTGCGCAGGACTGTTTAAAATAATCGTGAGCTTCGCTGAAATCAACGTGATTTCGGATTAGGTTTTCAATTTCTTCGAATGAAGCCCATATTTCCTCTAATTTTTGGAGTTTTTCTGCTGTAAAAGTTTCTGTCCTCTTTAGTTTGTTGGCCCTATGATATTCGGCCAGAATTTCTCTGATTTTGTCTGTCTTTACTAACTGGGATGAGCAGAGTTCATTGAAAGAATTGGTTTCGTTAGTCATGTTTGTTTAAAGTAAAATAGTAAAAAGGATAAGGGTTGATTCGATTGTTTAAGCGAGTATAAACTTTTGGCGATGATATGAGTCTTTGACCAATACGAATAATTGGCCAGATAACTAAAATTTTAATTTTGTATAACTGCATATCGAATGTGATTGGAGGAAACTATGGTTTACCGGGAGTGGGGCTTTAAGATTCTTTTATTATACTGGCAGAAAATTAAAATAGAAACGTGGTTTCATTGATTATAAAAGAAATTAAATTGCGGAAATTATATTGCCGACGAATTTTTTCTGATTAGAAAACCAGTTTTATTGGCTAATTACAAATGAGAATTTGCCGTCATAAAATTTAAAATTTCTGAGCCTAGAGTGATTCTACAAAATAGTAAGCAATTTTAAATCGTCTGGCAAATTCTTTGTTAATGAAACCAAATAATGAGTTTGAAATTGATAAAAGGAAAAGATGTTAACTTACAAATCAAATATTTCTATGCAGAAATATTTTGGAAACACGGGAAGTTTATTTGATAAATAAAGGATGCAATTTAAATTCGCTTTTTTACACCAAAATCTTTCCTCTGATCAATAGGCTTGTGGAGCTCTATCGCAGGGGATCGATTATTGATTTTTCTGAAGTCCTCTGGCCAGCAAGCTCACAAGGTCTTACCACAGAGGTCGCTTCGTGGAAAAGGAGATTTCAATTTTTATATTTAGAATCAAAATTTTCCCAAATTAAAAGAAAATTAATGAAGATTGAAAGTAATTCTTTTTCACTTTTTGAAATATAAAAATATGTAGATAATCCAAAAATGTAAATGTGTAAGTAACCAGGGGATAAAAAAAAGAAAATATGCAAATATATAGATATTCAGGAATAATGCAAGTAAGTATTTGGAAAATATGTAAAATTGATAATAATTTGGAAAGATGCAAATAGTTAGAAATGCAATAGTTAGATGTAAAGTTAATTGTTGTCAGGCGTAATGCAAATAGTTAAAAAAACATGTTAATAATTTATGTTTTTTTAGGAAAAAATGTAAATAGTTAAAAAAGATATGCAAAATAATTGTTGTTCCTATTGCTCAATACCAATAATATATTGTGGTTGATAGTATTACAATATTCTATTTTTCTACCTTATTTATTATCCACTATTGGCTTGTAGTTGCTGGAGAATCCTGACGACGTTGCTGGAGGTGTAGGATTTAAATTCCTTTACGGCGTCTTCGTTGTTGCTAAATGAAAGTGAAGATACGTCGCGCGTCCGGGACGACGGTTTCTTGTAGTCTTCCTTCTGGGAATCGTCTTAGTGAGGCAGGGATGAAGCCTCCTTGGGTCCCACGGTGAGCGCTCTGGCGCTTAAACTCTTATTATTCTTATTTTTTTTTCTCTAAGTACCCTTTTTAGGGTACCCGGGCTCTTCTTTTTTTATTATTTTAATTTTTATTTTTGAACTTTTTTTTTTAATTTTATTTTAATTAATTTTGCACTGACTTAGGAAGAAAGAGGAAAAACACAGTAACACCAGTTGTTATTATTTTTTCTTTCGTAGGATTTTAATAATTTAAAAGGCACTGATTTTCGGTAGGTACACCGCTGCCACCAGTTGTTGGGTTTTAGGCTGCTCGTGCTCTTCGGTTTCTTAATAGAGAAGCGGCCGCCGAAAGGGGATTGGGTTCACCTTAACTCCAATACCAATAAAAGTTGGGGTTCTTGCTTTTGTATTTTAGAAAACAAAAAGCCTTTTATTTGTTTTTATTCTTTAATTTTTCACACACTTCTTTTAATGTAAATTTTGTTCGATTTATTATTAATTTTTAATAATTTGTTTTTTGTTTGTTTCTTTATAACTCCCCTTTTTGTTTCTCTTCCTTTAATTTTTTCAACAATTTTTGTATATTGCTTCTTTCGGTTTTCAAGAAAAATCACTGTATCACCAGCGAATACTTTCACTAATTTTATGGGTTCTATACACCGCGGATTTAATAAAACAACTCCCCGAGGTTTGGGCAAATTGCACCCAGGTACCCACGATATCTTGCAGAAAGCTTTTTTTCTTTTTACTTTCTCACGACGATGAAAGATCGTACGTGAGAATATGTGAATAATTTTATGTGCATTCAATTTGCACGACGAGAAATTATATCCGATTACACGGCATGTAGGTAGGTATACCGTGTGAGTGGAGTGCATTACTGATAACGAAATGCAATTTATGCTAAATTGCATTTTGTTACGACATGCAAATGCATTTTTAAATGCATTTGAAATTTTTGAATGCGACTAAAAAATTTAAATGAAAATTTCAATTTGAATGATTTTTTGTTTTCAGGGTCGAGTTTTCAATACATCAATATATTTTATAGGACACTATATTGGTGTATTGACTATATGGTTGTGATTCGGGACGATAGGTACCTGAGTCATAACAAGAGCATGTTGAACAAAAATGAACCAGGTTGACTTGAAATTCCTACTTCAGCGTCCATTAAACCCCATTTCAATACCTCCCCAGAAACATTTGCGGTGGAGTCACTCCACTGCCCAGTTTAAAACGGCGCAAAGCAAGTACAAATATACTTAAAGGATTGTAGTCTTCCTCCGAATTGTCCACAGAAATGGCGCTAAAATTCATCATATTTGCCCTCTTCATCCAGTACACAACAGGAGAAATCGCTGACAAACCCTATGTAATGACTCAGCTAAATGACTCGGGTATACTTTTCGAGGACCTACGAAATCTCACGTTGTACCATGACACCTGGAATGTCCTCACCGAAATAGATTTGGATGAATTAGATGCCCGGATAAAGCTAGCAGAAAATTCAGAGCACTTGGTACATAAACTCTGCATAAATATAACAAACCCAGAAGACCTGTGTAACGTGCAGCAACTACACATACACGCTATAATAGATAGCGTACGAAAGCGCACGGAAACTATGAGGGAACTAGTACCGGAAAATGCAAGGCAAAATCGCTATTTGACGGAATAGGCGATGCTATGCACTATTTGTTTGGCACTATGAATAGTAACAATGAAAAGGAGATATAGTGCATATTAGAAGAACTTGAATCGAATATACGAGCCCTAGCCGAACTAGAGAAACAACAAATTAGTGTTGTAAAAACTACCTTGGAAAAGATTCAAAAACCCCTGGCAATGATAATAGGCAGACAAGAAAAAATAGCACACCAGATAAACGATCTACACCATGTGGCCGATGACTTAACTAGGAGGCAACTAAGACAGGAGGATATATCAAGCTTATTACTCCAAATCATCGAAGTTGAATATCGACAACAAGCCCTTCTGGATATAATAATGGCTAGTAGAATCAACCATATTCATCCACTCCTCCTGTTTCCACAAAACTTGCTACAAATATATCGCAAAATAGCCTCGAATTGTCCGGATGATCAAAATTGCCTGTCTATCCTATATCAGACAGAAGGAGCTCAGTCACTCCTTATGCAGAACAAATTGGTGGTGAGAACTACTCTCCCAATTTTTAATCTGCCAAAAATGAGGCTACAACAGATTCAATGCTATCCTGTACCAAAGTCAGCAAATTATTCATTAATTTCAGACCCTGGTTATTCATACATAGCCAATAGCGCAAAAACTCAGGAATTTCTCTTATTGAAAGGCGAGGACATAAAAACTCACAAGAAAGTCACATATAATTTGGAAGAAAACACGTATGTAGGCCGGCTGAATACGCCTATAATCAAAGCGACAACATCCAATGAATGTGCCATTAAATTATTATATAATCCTTTACATGAAGTGCCCAACTGCATGACCAGAGTACGAGCTCCCCAAAAGGACATGTTGATTAAATTAAACAAGCCGAATGCGTGGCTATTTTCATTTATCACATCCACGCTGCTACACATCACATGTCCAGATCACTTTGTTATTTCGAAACTGGAAGGACAAGGGATACTTGAGATAACGCAACCATGTCAAGATCAAATAGGTGACAAAGTGCTTAAATACGAAGGTCAGAGTAAATATCCATTAAAAATTATTCAGCCGAATCAGTTTCCTGAGCTAAACCATTCGCTACTCAATGTAAAACTAGCCGAAATTTTACAAGAATCTCAAAACCACAGTCTGGGGAAAATCGAGATTTTAACGGGTGACGATATTCACAAAACAATTTATAAGGGTACGCACTCATTGGAAGAAATCCAAAATAAAATTAATAAATGCCAGGAAAAGGTATCGAGCAGACAATCCTATATCCTGTCCACCACCTCGATATCATTTACGAGCGTACTTGTTCTGGCCATAATGATTGTGGTGGCAGTAAAATATCTTACCCCTGTTGTGATCAAGATGAAACAACAGAGGAATCAACCACAGGGTAACCCGAATGTTCAACAGAGGGAATTCCTTTAGAAGAGCGACCTCCTGCTCCCCAACCCAGTTTAAGGCGAACTAGAAGCCTCGCTAAAACAAAATCGGTTCAATTAGTATAAGTCGGCATAAAGGAACACCGACACTGTCAACATTGTTCCTCAAATTTATGTGTTCAATGTTGTTCGAACGTTAAACAGACAAAAACGTAGACCTGGGCCCTATTGCACCAACCATTTATCACTTACCAGTTAGCAAATTATCAGTTTATTTGTTTTTGATAAGTGTAAGTGATAAGAGTTGCACGAAAAATATTTAAAATTTCACTCACTTATCAATCGAGAAAACTTATCAATTTTTGCTAAGTAAAGATGATAAGTGTTGCACCAAAATTTAAAATTAATTATCAGAAAATGAAAAGTTTTATGAATTGATTAGTATGCGGTATATTCTGAACAATGACATTAGCAAGAACAAACTGTTTGCCAACAAAAATGTAATAGAATTGTTCATTATTATTTTTTCATATTATTCATTATGACTAGGGTTGATAACAAGCTGAAAAAATTAGCTGTTTTGCAGTTGGTGAAAGAGAAAAAGGTAAGTTAAATTTGTTTTGTAATCTTGTAAATTATTTTATTTGTCTTTTTTTCCTAGAATGTGTTATTTGGCTCTTTCCAAAATAATGCTGTTAGCAAAGTGGAGAAGGAAGAAGCGTGGAAAGAGACATTAAGAAAGGCACAATCTCTTGGGATGGTCTCGAATAGTCGAGAGTGGACTTATGCTAGAGACCACATTTTTGGGTTGTGGAAAAGTCGGACTTTGGTAAGTTTATATATATATGTATATAAGTTGGATAAAAATAAACCTGCAACCGGGCACCGCAGAATTGTAAATTCAGCTTCTTGTAAAAAAATTTTAATTAACATATTCTAAAACAAATAACTAAAAGAATGGGCAATCTATGTAAACTTCATGTGTTGTGATGTTTGATTACATTTTTAGTTCACTTAAAATTTTTTCAGTGTTTGTCGCGAGAAGTAGCTATGGGGTTACAGCTGTAGCGAAAACAAGTAAAAAGCTTCACACCTACTACATAGAAAAATGGTTGTAACCATTCCTGTTAGTATTTGTTCTAATATCGAAATAAAGTTCAATCTGCCTGTATTAAAATTAAATTGTTTTGGATTTACATTGCAGAAAGAGACAATGCTAGAAAAACGGGTACTGGTGGTGGAAAACCAGCAATATTAGATGAAATGGATGAAGCAATTCTAGACATTCTAGGTACCGACTCTCCAGTCGTAGACGGCTTAGGATTGCCAGAATCAGATGGAGTTGCTATCATCTTACAAAATCCAACGTCGATGGAGCAACAGCCAAAAAGGCATAAAAGTAGAAATGCCATCAAAAGAAAATTGGATAGCACTGATTCCATCGAGTTTTTAAAAAAAAGAGTATTGGAGTCTGAGCTATATAAAAATAAATTAGAAATTCTCCAGCTAGAAAGATCGTTGGGACTATCACCGTCCAAGTTCACCGAAGATCTCCAGTTAAATAGTATAGGAGGGGGAAAAAAACTTGGATTCTACAGAATCTGATGTTGAGGAAACTAGAATTGTACATTTTTCTACACTTTGAATATTTTTAATATTTTTAACCATTTTAAATTTTTATAATAATTAATGTTAAACTAGATTATTTATTCTAATTAAAAAAATTAATGAAATGTTGAATATAATTTTCGTTTAATTGTTCGTTCGCATCTGCTTCTTCTGGAATATTTTCAATATCTTCCTCCGAATCTTCATCATCAAGTTCGATATTTAATGTTTCATTTTCTCCAATCCTTATTGCAACATTGTGGAGAGTGCAGCATATCAATACCACTTTTGCAGCAAATCTGGGATTCAGCCGTAGGTGATTCAAGCATGGAAATTTCTCTTTCAGCATTCCTGAAGAAAACTTTTGATACAATTAATCAAAGGTAAATTTATGAACACTTACCAAAGCTATTTTCCACAATACACCTTGTTTTTTTTTTGTGTTCACGATTAAATCTTTGCTCTGCTAGATTATCGGGATTTCTTCGCAATGGTGGGATCAGCCATTCTTTTAGTGGGTAAGCACTGTCCCCCAAAATTACTGCACCAGGGAATGGTCGAAAGCCAGCTTCAAAATTTCGGAATAACTGGGAATTTCTGAGTACTCTGGAATCATGTACACTACCTGGCCAATTGGAATTTACAGCATAAAAGCTTCGGTCTGGTCCACACACCATCATTGCATTAAGTGCGTGTTTTCCGTGCCGGTTTATAAAGTGCTCTTCATTCAATATAGGGGCATCTATATTAATGATAGTTCCATCGATGCATCCAGCTACTTGAGGAAAGCCTCCCACTTCAAGAAATTGTAGCGACAAACCTTGATTTCTTTATGGCAAACGAATTGTTTCACCCATCATCACATTAATTATGGTATTTGACACCCGATGAACAACCCTACACACAGTTGCTTTATTAATACCATGCATATTGGCAATTCCATGGTATTGGGCGCTATTTCCTAACCAATGTAGAGTTGTCAGTAATTGTTGCAAAGGGCTTAAATAATTGTTCCGTCCAGTGCTATGTTGCAAATAACCTCCAATCTTTAATATATTATATTCTATTTGAACGCGTGTTAAGCGGAAATTTTCTAATGTGTCCGAGTCCAGCGTGTAATTTATTCTGGCCTTCATCACATGTTCTCTAGACTCAGAATCTTCATCAAAAAATCTTTCAAAACGAAACATTTCTTTAATATTTTTATTTTTATATTATGACACTACCGATCACGTTGACAGTCAATTCGAAAACAGAATTTTTACTTAGCGCTATGTTGCTTAAATTATCAAACTCTACTGAAAAATGATAAAGAGTAACACCTATGTATGGAGTTAATTAGATTGAAAGTGATTTAGCAAATCTTGCAATGTAATTTTATAAGCAGCTTCTAAACTAATGTAGATAAAGAATTCCGGCCTTCTACAGATTAAAGATAACAGAGATAATAATTTTACTCCAAAGAAACTGGCTTAAATGTTGCGAAATAGACCCGCACGGCGGAGTTGAATGTAATGTAATTTAAGATTTTATGTCGCATTCTACCGAAATCAACTCAGATTCCGTAATTTCAACCGAAACTGGATTTTGTGACAACAATTATTTTAAGAACAAAGAAGGGTTGAGAATAATCCTACGCACTTAGCCCTCTTTGTTAATTTCATTACTAAAATATTTGATTTAAAATCGATTTTTTTGGTAAAAAAAATCCGCAAATTTTGCCGATTTTACCATTCCCGCCCGACCCGGGTGCCCCCCCCCCCCCCTACCCAACGTGTTAGCGCATATGCTGGCTATATTAATAAATAGAACGATGGAAATGCAAGTAATACTTCCTGAAAAATATCGATTATGCCGTGTCAAGGAATTTTTAAATTTTCAAAAATGACCCGAAAAATGGTCGATTTGGTCGTCGTCCACCGCAGGAGCGATGCTATGAAATTTTTAAATATAAACTGTGGGTCACTTTTGTAGGATGAAATCGCTCCTACATTTTGTCCCCAAATCGGATATCTAATTAGCTTTTGCGTGCGATAAATAGTTTTCGAGTTAATTGAAAATGAATAAAATGCGTCCTTTTTAAGGTGAAAAATGGCGGCTTTTTGTATAAAAAATGAACTTATGTATTTTCCTCTCGTGATTACTTAAAATTGGTGGGCCGGGGAAAATAACTTCCTTGAGGGAAAATTTTCAAAACAGAGCACTAATGCGTGTCAAAGAAAGAATGCATCAAATATATGCGAAATGTAGTAAGTTGGTTGTATCTGAACCAAGTGCATGAAAATTCATGCAAATCGGGTTTTCAATGGCAAAAACCCACCGACGAAGTTTTTTAAATCGGGAAAAAAGTATACCACCCGATAGTACTCGGTGGAGACTTTAATTTGCTATGCAACTTGTCGGATTGGAGCCACCCTTTCGCCGTGGGTTCCTACCCTAGACCCTAAAAGTACCCAAATTAAAAAAAAAATCCTCTTCAAATTGTGGCTGGTAATTATCTGAGCCAAACGGTAGAGTCTAATTTTTCGATCGGACATACTCCTACCAAGTTAGCCCCACTTATAATCTATTCGAGAAGAGAATTTTTTCTTAGCACTATGTTGCTTAAATTATCAAACTCTCCATTGCAAAATGATAAGCGTAATAATTTGGTGCAAAGGAAATTGAGAAAAAGCATATAATTTCCTAACTTTATCACTTTTCCATAGAACACTTATCACTTACTCATTTTCTGATTGGCGCAACAGTAATTTGAAAAGCTGACAACTTCTCACTTTTCAACAATGAGTGCTTTTCTATTTTCGTTTTGGTGCAACAGAAATTAATCAGAAATTTTGATAAGTTGCTAAGTGATAACCGATAAGTTGTTGGTGCAATAGGGCCCTGGTAAAATCCTCAAAGGAAATCTATGTAGACATATATATAGTATTATTTTAGCACAAAACAAAACTAAATTAAAAATATTAAGATGACTTAACAAAATAAGTTAGAATGAAAAAAGTAAATATAAATAGGTAGGAGGTAAAAATGTTAAAATTAAAGAAAAAATGCATATAAAAACAAAAATGTATAAAAATAACAAATTAACAAAAAACGCATTAGAATTAAATATAAACAGAAAATAGAATATGTATAAAAGAAAAGAAAATAATTAGAAGAAGTACCTACTAACTAACCGTAGAAGAAACTGAATATACAGTTGGCAGATAAGTAAAATAAAAAAAAAACGAGCAGCAAAATAAAAGCAAAATACATTAGAATTAAAAATTAATAAAAATATAGTAAGATACTAAAACTAGAGAAAACATGTCTTAAAAGTAAAAATAAATAAATAGATAAAGGATTAAAATAATAAACTATAGTAGCACTAGTAAGCTATTAATAAATGTAAGGTACCGGAAAGATAGCTTAAAGCAAAAACAAAAAGTGTTAAGATATAAGGTAACCGTAGAAATAAAGAATTACACTAAAATTAATTAACACATAGAAAAAAAGTATAATACAAGAAGCAAGAATGTAAGAAAGACAAGAAAAGTTTACCAGGCTACTACAAAATTTTGATTTATTATCTCATGATACTACTAGAGTTAAAATATTATAATATATTTTTATAGTAGTTAGATAGTAACCTAAAGAAAGAAAGGTAAGAATCTTTTAAATAAAAGAGAAAAAAATATTTTGTAAGCCTACACCGAACCGACCGAGACCCGATCCGCCAAATTAGTACCAACCTAGCTAGACCTAATAGACCTAAAAACTAAACAAAAAGAGAAAGAACCCGAAGCGATGCGTCCTTCTCTTCCTTTTAATTACGCCAGTATCAAAACAAAAAAAAAAGGGGAAAAACCCTGAAGAATAACAAAGGGAAGGGGATAAAACAGATTAACGTTTTTTTTTTTTTTAGCTTTTATTATTATTAAGGAAACAGAAGAAAGACAGCAAAGGTAAAAGCGAATCAAAGCATTAAAAAACACATAAAATAGAAACGAGAGAAACCATTCTCACTCCCAATCCTCGTCGGATTCTTCCTCAACTCCGAGGAGGGTGGGGTGGCCATCAAGTGCCGGATGATGCCGATGATGATGACCGAATCGAACACGGGGTCGCAACACGCACATAACTCATATCGCCCGGTAATATTAAGGGCACCATCTGAAACAAAAAAAAAATGGGTAAGCGGCGTGTCATATAAAAATCATAATTATCCACACTCACCTTTGACAACCCAGGACTGCCCTTGGTATGGGTAGATGGGTAAGTCCACCGAGTAGGTGCGGCCGGCCACGGCCTCCTCGCCCCACTAGTGAAGGGACGCTCACCTCGTCGTAACAACCCTAGCCGGATCGGACCGCGCCACACGCGATTCACGTGCAGCACAAAGATCGAGCAGGCCACGAAGGTAAGGCCAGGTGGGCTGTGCATAGGCACGTTACACAACTTCTTTGTACACAACATCTTAAGAACAGGTTAGCCAAGAAAAAAAATGTACGACGTGAGCTCGATAAAGACTCATTCACAAATAATCAATAGCCCAACATTTAATAAGTAGTACTCCAAAACACTTTTCTGCAACAAAGTATTAGATGCACGGTAAGCAGAATGGATATCGGACACCAGCAGACAAGAATTCCTATTTGGTACACAACAATAACAAAATCTGATTCTGGTCAGGACCATCCTCCTTTCCCCGAGAGTTATTCCACTCCATAGAATAACTCTCTTATTTGCGGGGGAAGCAATGTTGCATGATAAAATATACCTATATAGGGTATAAAAGAAAGAATAAAAAAAATAGCCATATAAAATAACATTTGAGTCATAAAGCTTCTGTTGCATCAGCAATTTTCTTCA
This sequence comes from Dioctria rufipes, assembly GCA_963924295.1. Classification (NCBI taxonomy): domain Eukaryota; kingdom Metazoa; phylum Arthropoda; class Insecta; order Diptera; family Asilidae; genus Dioctria; species Dioctria rufipes. Next base: position 205,609,284 of record OZ002740.1, read on the forward strand.
CATGCCACTCGTTTTTAGTGAAAAATGTTCCCATGGCAAATTTTACCTTCAGCAAAATTTGTCAGTGGAGACACTTAATGGAAAAATATAAAGCAAAAGACAAATCGTACCTTCAGTATGATTTGTCGTGAAAATTACAATATTAATGTACGGACGTATAGGTATACATATCACAGAAAAGCTTCCGCGATAAGAAGTGCGCGCCGCGAAAATACATTATATGTATACGCGCGCCGCAATTTCAATCGACGGCACGGTGGCTGATGTTTATAAAAACATCAAATTTCATTTTTTCAAGTCACCGTCCAACGAAAAATATTCTGGACTTGTTTCATCAAGTCCAGAAAAAATGAAAATTTTTTCTCAGGGTTGAAATGCAACTATGCATTTTCTACCCCGACCAACGGCTCTTCATCACGATGAAAGTGATCAAGAACGCAGTCGAATTTATAAAACGAAATCGGGAGGAATTTAGAATTTGATGAACGGCGGTTGGCGGTCGAGTTTTTAGAAGAAAAAGGGTCGGTTTTTTGAACTTGGTCACTGCGGTTTCGGTTGATATGGACTAAGAATAAATTGAAAAAATGAAAAAGGTTTCAGTTGCGAAACAAAAATAAATTGAAAATTAAAAAAGGTTTTAGTTGTGAAACAAAAATAAATTGCAAAAAGGTTTTATTTGTGAAATAAAAAAAAATTTAAAAAGCTTTTAGTTGTGAGAAAGAAAAAATCTAAGATTAAAAAAGAAAGTTTTTTAGTGGAAAGAAATTTTAAAATAAAAGACAAAAACAAAAAAAAAGAGAGTATTATTGAAGTGAAACCAGTATACAAGGGCGATATAACACATCGTCTTAAGTTAACTTTCTAACTTCACTTGTCAGACGATTGTATTCCACTATTCGATCGTGTAGAAGCAGGCAATATGCTGTTTTATTAGCCGGTATATTTTCAGATGTCTTGAATTCTAGACTTATGTCAATAGGTCCAGTTTTAATTGTCTCATATTGATGTGAGCAATCAACGACAGCGATCAGAGCATCGGTTTTGAACTTCTCCCATGTGAGGAACGGCTGATACTGATGATCATACTATGATTGTGTAAACTTTATATACATGTCATATAGCAATGCGTATCTATTCAAATAAAATGTCGAATTCAAATCATCATAGGGATATGATTCTGAGTTCAAATGAACTGTAACATCGGTGAATTTGCAGTGATCAAACTTGCTTGCATCCTTGATTTTATCGTTCCTCCGATTGGTTTATAAAGCTAAGATGATAAATCGAGGTTTCTCCAGTTGAGAGGAAGTCTTAATTGACCAGGTTTGATGCGTGGATTCCGGCAGTACTGGATAATCATATATGTCCCAGCTATGGAATGGTATTTGTATCGGGGACCTCTCCCAATAATTTTAAATAGTTGCAGTTTTTCATCATCGGATACAGGAGCTTGTGGAATTCTCCATTGAAGTTTGGTAATTTCAATTTTCATCTCATCTGTGGGCGATATAATGGCATTATCATCTGTCCTGCTCCGGATAAATATGAATTGCGGTTTGGAATTTATAAGAATTTTCTTCTAATCTTCAGCGAATCCCAATAAATATTTCAGAGGTACACAATAGTTGAACAGCCTATTGGCTGGTATAACGGATGAATCTGGTGACTGCCGTTGAGTAGTATCCTGCTTAATGTTGTTGCAATCCCAAGATTTCTTGTATGGTCAATTACCACTGCGTATTTCCTCAAAAAGACAGGATAGAGCGTTGTTGGCTAATTATGCGGTTCCTTTAAGCGTTCCATCCAGCTTTGTTAGCGACCCCTCATTGTAAAGAAAACTCGTACTGGGTAGAATATTCAAGACCTGATGTTGTAGAGAGACACGGATTACATCGCTGTTTTTAAATGATGTTAGAAATGGTGAATAGGAGTGATGTTCAAATTTGTTATCACTGTTGTCAAAGCGAGCGTCTGGTGCAATATCAAGTATTCCTTTATTCAATATTTCAGCGTTAAACCTATCGATTGTAAATATGCTATATTTGCAGGTGTTAATGTAGGTCTTGACGGCTTCAAGTTTGTCCGCTGACTAATGATCTTCTCTGCTCCAAACTCGTATTTATCATTATTGTATATCAACATGCTGCGGCTGCAAATGTAACCTGATAGTTATAGTCTCTTTTCTGAAGTTTATTAAGTCACCGTCTTGGTCTTGGTGTTCACAGGCAAATAGATTTCGGTACCTCCAATATTTTATAGCCAGGCCCCACGTTCGGTGAAAACTTGTGGAGAGTGTGTACTTCCGTGTTTTTGAAAAATGAACCTGATATTATATTCCATTCGATGCGTATAGTATTTACTTTAATGATGTTGACTGGCAACTCTGATGTATCCATTATATTAGCAGTCAAGTTACTTTTAATGAATCCTAGCAGAGGAGCTATGGATCTCTGTTTTTTAAAATGTATTTCTTCAGTTGCCTTAACTTCACTCTTTAATGTATTATTGTTTGCCTTTATCGTAACCTTTATCACTTTATCTAAGTATCCTTGTATATATTTTGCTATATCATCAATCTCATAGGATTCAACAGGTATCTCAACAACCTCAATCCCTACATGAACCAGATTATTGCTCACGACAATATTTGGTATAGAGTTGTATGTTTGAAAATCAATTAATACACAAACATAATCCGTTCCTAGCTCCAACGGAGGAAAGTGCTCAGCAGTAAGTAGAGATGAATTTCCTGTGAGAGAAGGTGTTAATGACATTGCGGTTGATAATGAACTGTCACAAATTCAATATAGATACATTTATTTATAGATAATAATTAATGGCTATAACAATTATATAAAAACATCTAAACATAAGTGACCGCAAATTACTGCATCATAGTTCTGATAAGAACTGTAGTTTTACGTTATATTACTACCCGAGTAGTTTCTGAGCGCTCGCTTGGTGCTTGGAGACTGCCAAAGCTATCAAAGTATTCGATATTTGCACCGTTCTTGTAGTACGCTACCCAGTGTGTACCTGCTCCAGTTGAGATGCCAAAGTTAACAATTCCGCTTTCTTGCTTCCATGGCTTTCTAGGTAGATTATCACGCATAAATACTCCTCTGAAGTGGGGCAAGTTTGTGGTATACTTGTGAAGATCCAACTCGTTGAGGTCGTAAGTGGAGTCCAAGTCCTTTTCTGTACCGCTTCAGGAACAGACCGTTTCCATTTTTACAAACCGCTATAGTTTCCATTGCTTGGTTATGACGTTTGCTTTCTTCCAATTTTGCATTTGATGCACTGGTATCATGTACTGCTTTAGCTATGCCTGCTGCACCTCCCGATAGTGCTTCCAATGCTGAAAGCCCAGCAAATAACTGGATGAGGAACGGAAGTGCCCAACCAACCTTTGGTACAGGTATCACTCATCGAGCATTAATTGATTTCTTTTTTCTTTTCACAACATTTTTAGCTGCACTAAGAGCTATTTTTGTAGCTTCCATGAAGTCATTTGATTTTTTGACTTTTAAAATCTTACGTGCATTTCGACTGCTGCTCGGAATGTGGGTTGGCGTTCATGTTTAACCTTAAGATACATACCTGTCTTAATTTTAGCCTTCATTGCGTTTGTTATAAGCCAGGCGTTCGCACGTTCACTCAAATTTGCATCCGTAGATTTTGCACGCTGCCAGGCTTTTTCAGCTAATATTTTATCAGCTATATGTCGATCTCTTGTATCTTTATGTCGAGAGTATTCTATATAATGTTCCTTGCAGGATGCGTCCAGTGGTTTAATGCCTGGATCTTCTCTGGCCAGTCTTTGCTGTAACTTTTTTCCTGGTCCACAGTACTGGTACACCAGTAGATGTAATTCTATAGGTAATTTCTTGATTACCAAATTTACTAGGCCTCTGCCCCCTTTCAAAGCTTTACATTTACTGGGGCGTTTCGATTTGATATCCGGCATCTTATAAAGTTCCGATGATACTGTTGAATTGTAATATAAATAGGTGCACTTATACGAATCCCGTTAGTCTTCAATATGCGGTTCATTAAACAACAACAAGCTCTTCCTGTTGGAAATGCTGATGTCTGATGTCTGTTATGAATGTGAAAAAGAAGCATGGCTCCCTATTGCCTAATAGTATAAGTAGCATCATTGTTGGACCATCCAATTGTGGAAAAACTAATGTTATGATAAGTTTGCGGGAACATCCCAATGGTCTGAGATATGAAAATATTTACATATATACCAAATCTTTACATCAACCAAAATATGAATACATGAAGCGGCTGATGAGCTCCATATCAGGATTGCAGTATATATACATTCTGAAACAACTGCGACGTTCTACCACCAGAGGAAGCGAAATCACATTCAGTATTTATTTTCGAAGATGTAGTATGTGAAGAGCAAGATAATGTGCGATCCGATTTTTGCATGTGTAGCCACGAAGATATAGACAGATTCTATCTCTGTCAAACATACACGCATATACCAAAGCACTAATACGTGACAATGCTAATTTTATCATGTTCAAGCAAGATGACTTGAATTTTAAACATATCTATAATCAATGTGAATACAGACATGAAGTTCAAAAAATTTCGGAGAGCCTGTGTTGAGTGTCGGAATGATGAATATGGTTTCTTGATTATTGATAGGGTTAGCTCATTAAACAAGGGGCGCTACCGTAAAGGATTTGAAACCTTCATTGTACTATAAAAAGATGAAACATGCGAAATATTTATAAGTCGTAGTTGTAACTCAGCCGAAAGCATACCGAATCCTGTGGACCTGCTGAGTAGACTAAAGCAGTTCACCTGTTATCAGTACTATTTGAAGAGCTGTTCACCTGTTATCAGACCTGTTTGAAAAGCTCTTAAGCTGTTATCAGGGCTGTTTGAAAAGCTTTTCAGCTGTTATCCGAGCTGTATAAAAACTTTTAAGCTGTTCTCAGAGCTCCTTTAAAAACTGTTTAGCTGTTATCAGAGCTATTTGAAAGCTGTTAAACTGTTCTCAGAGCTGCATTAAAAGCTCTTAAGCTGTTATAAGAGCTGTTTGTAAAGCTGTTAACCTGTTACCAGAGCTTTTTGGAAAGCTGTTAAGCTGTTTACCCGTTACCGGAACTGTTAAACTGTTATCAAAACTGTTTAGAAAATGTTTATCTGTTATCAGAGCTGTTTTAAAAACCATTACTCAGTTAATATCGACGATAAATGAAAATCTTTTAAAGGAAATCATAAAAACAGAAGGATTGAATCAGAAGCTCAACTTGAAGAAACTTTGATGACAATCAACAAACTCTTAAAAGAGTTTGTTACAACAGTCGAAAACGAGCCACCAGTCAAATTAGAGCCAAAATAAGAGAAAGAAAAAGAAGAAGACAACGAAATTGTGGAAGCTTTTACCCCTCCAAAACGACGAAGTATTCGGAACACCCAAACATTCAAGAACATTGATAGGAAGGTCTCCTGTCACCTCCCCCGATAAGTCTGGATACATAGTTTCGAACTGTTTAAAGCTATTCACTGATAATAGTCCTAAAATTGATCCAACCTATGGAGTTTACTATGATGACAACGCGTGGAGAAACGGTAATTCAACGTTTGATGTTGATGTTGTAGGAAATATAGTTATCAAGGGGAAGAGCTATAAAACAAATTTAGGGTTATGTGAGCTGCTAGTTATGAAATATCCTGTAAAAAGTCTATATACTAAAGAGGATTTAACTAATTATGAATCTATTTTGAGAGATACCAATACATATAAACGTGACTATGCTGAATATGGACAAATAAAAGGTACTAGAGCAGCTAAGTATAAAGCTATAATCAGTAAACTTATACAGCATAAAGGCATGGGACTAATGCGTCTGCCTAAGAAAACATTGATCACATTTACTGGGATGATTAAAGTAAATTAGTGGATAGACTGCGCCTTCTAATGGCATCAAAGCAGGCTGGGAAAACCAGTCACAACAATGAAATTGTATCTATCCTGGAGGAGTTGTGAAAAGCAAAATTTGTAGTTTAAATACTACTGCATTACCATACTTCTCCACAATATACATATGAGCGTAGTAGTGTAGCTATGGGAGTTCTGGCCCACTTTTTCCATACAAAAAGTGTTCGGTTAATTCCAACTATTTTGATGGTTCTGGACCGGATTCTGGGCCACTAATGTGATTCCGTCTAGTGGTCTACGTCACAGGGCCTGCCTGGGGAATTCCTTTCCTGCCGTGTGGCTGACCATGGATGACACATCAACTGGTTAGGTTAGCTGACCCAAGCTGTTCAAGCTCTTGTCTTAGATGATTTTTTTTAATAAAATAATGTTGGATTTCTTTTTTTTTTGCTGGAATCGAACCGAGAACGCTTGGTTTTGTAAAATCCGATGCGCTCTACCATGAGAACATGGGGGTGTTGTGTGGATATTCTTTAAAGTTGCTGTATGGAAAGAGTTCTAGAACAGAGTTTTCAATTAGAACTCTCACCCGCAGATGGCGCCACCGTCGCTAGGTAATTTGAGTCCATACTAAATGTGGGGTTGTGTACTGTACTGTTTTATGTCTTGAATGCACCATTGGGTCTTGACTGATTTATGTCTTGAATGCACCATTGAGTCGTGACTCTCTTATGTCTTGGATACACCATTGAGCCTTGTCTGGCTTATGTTTTGGATGTGTCGTTTGCTCTTGACTGCACCTTAGCGGCATTAGCCGATACTACCAGCGTGCTCTGGTACTACGGTTTTCTTGGATGTGTGGTAGGTACGGTTTTCTTGGATGTGGGAAATTTTTTGCTTCACTTTTGTCCCACACGTTGCAGCATGCTACGGTTTTCTTGGAAGTGGGAAGGTTTTTGCTTCGCTTTTGCCCACACGTGGTAGCATGATACGGCTTTCCGTGCCCACACGTAGCAGCATTTTTTTTTTGGATGTGTGAAGCTTTTTGCTTCACTTATGCCCACACGTAACAGCAAAATGCTACAGTTTTCCTGGAAGTGTGGTGCGCTTAAATATAGGCTTTTGTTGTTTTCAAGTGTTGCGCCTGGTTTTGAATTCATATTAGTAATAATTAAATTTAATAGCAGGAAATTTTTGTTCATGCCAATGGATTCTAAATGGAGGGTAGGTGGGTGGCATAATACGGGTAGGTAGGGGGGGTAATTAAATTTTCATCAGAAATCGTCTACGGGCTTTGGTTTTCGAGATATTAGCGTATTAATCATTCAAGTTATTTTTGTTCATGCCAATGGTTTCTTGTTGGTATGGGGTGGGAGGGGGAACGAAATTTTCATCAGAAATCCTCTACGGGCTTTGGTTTTCGAGATATTGGCGACATTTGTTCAAACAATTAGCTAAATAGCAATTATCTCATTACTAATTGGCAATTATCAGCTTGGTTGGCAATTAGCTAATTGGTAGTTAGTAATGTGGTGTGATGCGTAATTCTCATAAAATAAACAAATTTAAGTAATATCAACACTTGCAGATAAGAAATATGAGACATATTGAAGCAATGACAGTAAATCTCTTTTTCCCTATGTTCTATATTCAAAATTGGCAACGATATGAGTGAAGTTCTATGTATACTATCTTGGAAACGAAAACGGTCCAGAGCATATATCTCCCAAGTTCCTTTTCTGGGCTCATATTCAATTATATAAACTTGTGGAGCACTAGTACTAAAGGTAACTTTCATTGTCACTAATAATTTAGAAATATTAATAATAAAAACTAGTTTCACATTACTGATTTTTTTTATTTAACCATTATAATAATTAATTGGATACAGATTAACATCATGGCGAATAAACTCTATTTTAAACGTTCGCCCGATAGGACCTCTATTTATAACATAAAAATCTTCTACAGTATTTATCTCCAGTATAGTATCGTCAGTAATTGTGCTGTACCGTACAGGAAGGAAAAGTTGACAGTCCTCCAAGTTCAGGATGATACGAGGTCCAAATGCAATCTTACATCTTTTGGCACCCAGAATCTTGTATTCCTTATTAGATTCCATTTCATTTGTCTTTAGAGACGGTGGGTACTGCTCCAGCTTCTTCAGTACCTCCATTGTGATTGCCATTTCAGATTACATTCTCCTTGGTTGTTATTCGTTTGAACTCCACAATGAAACTGATTGCACATCTGATTCAGCTCATCAATTTATAGTTATGATTCCAAAACAAGTTTAATCCTGCTTAAAGCAAATTTGCAATATCAGCACATTAAGCTGAATGATTCATGTAATTTGATACCACACTTCCTGTAAGCAACCCAATTCCAAGAATTTTACTGATCGAAAAGTTTTATTGGAATTCGTAAACAAATTTTCACATCCTGTTTTAAACAAATTTGAGCAATATCAGCAGATGATTCATCTTTTTTTTTATTCTTTTCATGTAATTTGACACCACACTTACTGTAGGCAGCCAAAAATTTTATTGCTCCAAGAATTTTACTGATCGAAACGTTTCATTGGAATTCACATAAAGTAAACAAATCTTCACATTTTCTTGTATGCATTCATGTAAACAATCTCTTTTGCAAATTCGACCAGCAGAATAAAGTAATCAAATAAATTCAAATGTTTTGTTTCTTTTTTTTTTTTTGTTTTCGTGTAATTCGATATCATCTCAGCCTGTAAGAAAATTCATTGGAATTCATCCTGTGCAATGATTATTGTAGCAGCAGGATCATTCATGTTTACAAACCGTTCCTACAAAAGCCCAAGCAAAATCTTGGGGAGCATCAGTCAGTTTTAGTGAGTGTCAGTGATAGTTTAAAAACGTGAAAAAATAAAAATGACAACCGCGCTAGTAACTAAAATTTTTCAGTAATTAAAAACTTGCGGAAGGATGTGTTGAAGTGTTTAACAAATTCAGAGAATAATTACTATATTGTTAAAAAGTGCAAGAGAAACATACATAAATTTCAAGTTTCAGTTCGGAAGTGCAATAAGAGTGAAAGGAAACGACATTTCGACAGCTGTCTCGAGCAAATTAAAGCATTGAGAGCACTATTGAGAACTCCCCGTCGAGGTGGAGGAATTACTCGCGTAAGAAGAAGTGATTTTGTAAAGTGGGAGGAAATAAAGACAGCGTTCGCAGACAGAATTCGACAAGGTGTTATTGCAAATTTAAAACATATCGATCCGAAGCTATTTATGCAAAACGCCACCAAATTATTTACGCGTCGTGTTAAAAATTCCTTAAAACATTATTTTAATATTAAAGAGTCTACAACGTTTTGCGGTGAATTTGTTAAAGAAACTGGTGACAATGGAATTATAAAAGACATCAAATATTTTCAAGCAAAAATTGCTCCAATTAGTGCAGATGATAATTTGGAGGAGTGGTTTAAATCAAACATTTTGGATCCAATAAACACTCAGCTGGAAGAACTCCAGGAAAAGGACAGTAGCTGGGCACTGTACTCTATAATACATCTAGCAGTACACATCAACAAATTTGAACAGCTCCGAGGAACTTCGTATATATCCCTATCAAAGGAAATTGCATCCAAGAAATCTTGCATAAATGTACAAAATAATGATGAATCATGCTTCGCATGGGCCGTAGCATTAAAGCTATATCCTACAAATGCTCATTCTGAAAGGATCTCATCATATCCACATTATTCAACTGTACTTAATTTAAATGGGATACCATGTCCTATGACACTTAAGCAAATTACGCAAATTACCAGAACGATTTATCAATAAACGTATTCATCCTAGTGAAAGAGCGTTTCCTCACCACAGTTCCAGTCAGACATACCAAACACAGCGACATGTTAATCTCTTAGTGCTACAAGATGACTATGACCAGGCTGATGATCATATGGACGAAGATGATGATGCCAGATATCATTTCTGCTGGATTCTAGATTTTTCCCGACTCATATCGAAGCAAACTTCGAAGCGTAATGGTAGAAGGCATATTTGTTATAGATGTTTGCTCTAATTTTACTCTGCTGAAAAATTAACATCACACACTCCTGAATGCGAGAAACAAAACGACTGTAGGATTATGTTTCCCTCAGAGGAAAAGAAATGGCTGGAATATAAGAATTATAACCATAAGAATCCAGTCCCGCTTTATATGTATGCCGATCTTGAGTCAATATTGAAGCCGATTCAGAGAAACGATCAAAATACACAGCGAATCCAGGAACATGAAGTTCACAGCATAGGATTCTATTTCCACTGCAAACATGATGCTAAGCTCTCATATTACAGAGCATAGCGAGGCAAGAATTGCCAACAATGGTCTGCTTTAGAAGTGTAAAAAATTGTATCCATAGCTGTATAGGAAAAGCTGAACATCAGGCCAATGCAGCCCCTGACTAAAGAGGAACCCCGTTCATATATGGAAAATACTTGCTTCCATATATGTGAAAAAACGTTTGCAGCTGATGAGGAACGAGTTCGGGAACATTGCCACTTAATAGGAAAATACCTAGGGCCAGCGCATAATGCATGCAAACTCATGTAACAAGATTGTACCGTAGTTCCAGTAATTTTTCATAATTTAACCGGATATGATGCCCACTTCATTATCAAGGATATAGCTACATATTTCCCAGGAAAAGTTGATCTCTCACCAATAAACAAGGAAAGATATATCTCGTTCACCAAGCACATGGAAGGCAGCCACATAAAATTCAGATTGGTCGATTCATTCCGTTGTATGGCTGAATCTTTATGTAAGGTATCATCACTTCTGCCAAAGGATAAATTAAACACTACAAGATCAGTATGGCGGGGATTGGATGATGGCACTATCAAACTTCTTACACGCAAAGGTGTCTTCCCATATGATTTTATTGATGACTGAGATAAAATGGATTTCCGGAACTTGCCAACACAGGAAGCATTCTACAATAAACTGACTGACAGTGCTATATCGTCTGAGGACTACAATCATGCTGAAAAGGTCTGGCAGACATTTGAAATACAAACACTTGGTAATATTCAGATCTATACCTTAAGACTGATGTTCTCCTATTGCCCCATGTGTTTGAGATCTTTCGAGAAGTGTGCATGAAGACATACAATTTAGATCCAGCACATTATTACACCATGCCAGGCCTAATATGGGATGCTATGCTAAAATACACTAATGTGAAATTAGAGCTGATAACCGACGTAGATATTCTGCTATTTATAGGAGAGGAATTCGAGGTGGTCTAAGTCAATTTTGGAACAGATATAGTAAAGCAAATAATAAATATATGGATGATTTTAAGCCTGAGGAGAAAGAGAAATAATTGATGTATTATGATGTGAATAACTTTTATGGATGGGCCATATCAAGGCATTTACCAACCGGAGGATTCAAATGGGTTGATGTTCCCAATATTGACGTTTTCGAAATTCCTGTTGATTCTCGAACTCTATAGGTATTCGAAGTCGACTTGGATTATCCTCAACATCTACATGATAAGCATAAGGACTTACCGTTTTGCTCTGAGAATGCAGCACCACCTGGAGCAAAAAAAAGCTTTTGACAACATTACATCCAACAACTAAATATATTATACACTACCGAAATTTGAAGCAATGCTTATCACATGGACTCATAATAAAAAGAGTGCACCGGTTTCTTCAATTCGACCGATCAAAACGGATGCAGGCTACAAGTGATCATGAGAAGGACAGCTATAAGAAGATGAATAATGCAGCTTTTTGTAAGACCATGGAAAATGTACGTAAGTATAGCGATATCAAGTCCATTTCATCAGATCAGCAAGTGGCAACCGCAGAAAGAATCTAAATCTATTGTAAATAAATTATGTATTATAGTTTTAGCTTTATTTATTAAAGTGATTTCCATTATAACTACATGTATGAAGTATTATATTTTTTTAAAATTATTTTAAATTATTAAATATTTTTTCAAGATATTATAAAACATCTTTGTTAATAATCCAAGAATTTTGTTTTGATGAAACTCCGAACCATTTAACGTAAGCTTCATCTCCACTCTACTTTAAGATTTTCTTCTGTAGATTGTGTAGAAGTATGGCAATGGAGTAGTATTTAAACTATAATATTGCTTCTCGCAACTCCTACAGGATAGATACAATTTCATTGTTGTGACTGGTTTTCCCAGCCTGCTTTGATGCCATTAGAAGGCGCAGTCTATCCACTAATTTACTTTAATCATCCCAGTAAATGTGATCAATGTTTTCCTTAGGCAGAGGCATTAGTCCCATGCCTTTATGCTGTATAAGTTTACTGATTATAGATTTATACTTAGCTGCTCTAGTACCTTTTATTTGTCCATATTCAGCATAGTCACGTTTATATGTATTGGTATCTCTCAAAATAGATTCATAATTAGTTAAATCATCTTTAGTATATAGACTTTTTACAGGATATTTCATAAATAGCAGCTCACATAACCCTAAATTTGTTTTATAGCTCTTCCCCTTGATAAGAGTACTTCCTACATCATCAACATCAAACGTTGAATTACCGTTTCTCCATGCGTTATCACCATAGTAAACTCCATAAGTTGGATCAATTTTAGGGCTATCATCAGTGAATAGCTTTAAATAGATTGAAACTATGTATCCAGACGTATCGGGGGAGGCCACTGTACTGTCCGTTAATAGAACATACACGCAAATTTGATTAAGTGACTAAAATGATTGCACCGATAAATTTGGATCAAGATCAGTGGTCTATTTCTTAACAACCAATCAACACTATTCACTTTATTTTAACTTTCAAGTAAATACTGCACTTATTTTTTAAGACTACCCACTAATTATATTAAGATCAGGATTATGTAATGAGGTATTAGGTCAGAGATCCACACACACTAGAAAACACTTATTACCATACACTTAGAATATACGATTATTAAGAAAAGTTGTATTGGGATAAAACTCAATATATAAGTTTTGGGTCAGAGAATTTTTATATCACACCGGAAAACATTTATTGGCAAAAATTGCAATATAAAATCGTCAATATATATACATGTAAAATTAATAGATTAAAGTCAAATTATGATATTAAATAAATATGCACCAAAAGAGTATAATATGTAAATATATATATATGAGTAAATATATAATGAAATAGATATATGAATAAATATTATATTGTTACACGTGACTGGTACTCACCGATCTACAACTCGATGCTTGAGGGTTGGCTTTAAGCTAATGTTAAGACCCTTTGTTCTAACCATGGGTTAAAACAGTTCTTTACTCCCGTCGAGACCAGAAATAAAGTGTTAATGTTAGTAAGATACTATCTCAGTCGAGACCCGAGATAATATTCTTTAAGTCAGTAGAGACCCGGCTTAAAGGGTTATCTTATCTTCAGTCGAGACCCGAAATAAGATGCGTTTATTTCCGCCGAGACCAGAAATGATTGTTAGTAAATATCTTATCTACAGTCGAGATCCGAAATAAGATGTGTTTATTTCCGTTGAGACCAGAAATGATTGTTAGTTGTTAAAAGTGAATTATCAGTCGATACCCGATATAAATGTTAGTCCCTATACAGCCGACTTAACTCAAGCGATTCCAAGTACAAAAAGAGATCGAGATCAGTCAGCTTGTTATTTATATAGCACTTGCGTGCACACGACACCACTGATAGAGTAGCAGCGGCGCATGATTACAAGAATTGGCAGTGTAGCTGTGGTCTTACGGTACTAGAGATAAAATTTGCCTAGCAACGAACAAAAATGCAAGCAACAAGTAATTTAGAGCAACACATGCTGCTATGTTAAATTGAATTATATTTGCAAAACATATTCTGTCTATCACGTAGCGAAGAAATTCCCGTTGGATATTACTTGTAATGATGATAATGATAGGGTTGGAAATTGATCAGTTTGAGCTGATTATATTTGTGTCATGCATTGTATGCTACATGACAACACATGCTTTTGTTAGATGTTTCACCTATTTTTTGGGAGAATTGCAATTAGACTGAATTTATTGTCTTTTTAGAACTCAATTTTAACATGATATTTTTAATGTTCCCTTTTCAGAAATTGTTTTTAGCACGAATCTAACGGTTAAAACATATAGTAATGATTTTAATGTGATTTACTCCATGAAGCTAAGTTTTGTATTGTATTTGTGCAATATGTTTATAGATGACAAATACATGGCTTTGTTTGGTTATGTATCTATGTTTTGAATGTGAGTGATTAGATCAGATTTAATTTTATAAAAATTTTCATGCTTTGTTTTCAGTATTTTTTTTTTTTTTTCAGAAGGTATCTGTTAAGAAAAATATATTCGAAGCGATTTGAGTAGTTACGCTATGGCGTTTCTGGCTCACTTTTTCCATACAAAAAGTGCAAGGTAGATTCCAACTATTTTGATGGCTCTGGACCGTAGTTCTGGGGAGGGGTGAGGAGAGGGGTGTTGTATCCTGGTTCCGCTCCGTGCTCCGAAGGAGAGAGCAGTCGCTGATTTTTATAAATGAAAAATAACCAGAAAAGAAACACTTTCGTTTTTTTTCGTTCTATTTTATCTAATATTATTTTTTATTAATCTATTTTTTCTTTACATTCAAGTATAAATTTATTTGTTATATTATCTTTATACTTCAATAATAGTTTTCTTCGATGGTAATTATTTATTACCGATTTCTTTTTTACACGTTCTTACTCGACGGGATTAAAAAACGAACTCCCCGAGGTTTTGGCTTGCCGGCCCCAGGTACCCATGATCACCTTTTTTTTCTTATTAATTTCTCACGACGATTTTAAATTCGTACGTGAGAGAATGCAAATTATTTATGTTGAGATGGATATGCATCATGTAGAAAATGCAACCCGATATGCACTTGTGTGCCTGTCTTAAAATATTACTTTTAAGCGGGCGAGAATAGTCGTATGTATGCATGTATTTATGTACATACAATTAGATTTGAGCAATTGAATAATGTACGTATGTGAAGTGTACATTGCACAATAAAAAAAATGGAAGTAAAGAAGAAACTGTATGTAGGTAAGTATGCAGTGCATATCGTGGGAGCGGAATGCATGCTAGATAACAAAATGCAATTTATGCTTAAATTGCATTTTGTTATAGCATTGAAATGCATTTTAAATGCATTTGAAATATGGAATGAAATTTTGAATTAAAATAACTAAAAGTAATCATGATTAATTTTCTTCCTCTTTTTTTTTATTTATTTCTATTGAAATTACTACTCATTTTAAAAGATAACCTGTTTCCTGGCATCATTAGTAAAACAAATTATTTATATCATTCTGTCAAGGCAGCCGAGCGAAACAGAAGTGTTAATTTACGCGCTTTTTAAAAGGAAATAATTAAGGAATTAAGTGTAGTACATATAAAAGCAAAAGTGATTAAACATTGCAAAAAGCCGAAATTATATCAGTGTCTCGTGCTTTTTTAAGAACACAAATAGTGAAATATAAAATTCTGAAGTACGAATTGAAATCAAAAACTCCAAGTTGCCTTGCCAACGCTGGACTGTTTTACATAACCAGTAAACAACGAGCTTTCATATGTCAAATGCGCTAAATTGATCAGTTCCTGAATCTGTTGAGAGAATCCGAAAAACGCATTCACGCCCAATTTTCCCAAGAGGTTGTAGCAATACAAAATATATAGGAATTGCTGCCAGTAGTCACACCACTACCGAATGGTAGGTGGGATTAAAAACCTGGATAGAAAGAGGTTTTTTCTCGCTAATTATATAAATTTTGTTTGTTGTTTTTGAATTTGAATTTGGTTTCCTTTTCAAAATTTTCCTAGGGAAAGCTTAGCCTTAGTTTGTTCTTTATAATTACAAATCATCACATAAACTTATACGAAACGCATAACACACCGACTTGAGACTGAAGACAACAATATAATACGCCCAAAAGGGCGCAAAAATAATGGCCATGGCCGACAGGCCACAAAACCGCTTTGCGATCCTGGACATGGAGGAGTTGCCCAGGAAGCATGCACGTAAAAACCATAATCGAGCGACACGGCTGGGAGACCTGCCGTCAATACAAGAAACCTTTGCCGACGCATTCACAGGCCCGGATCCCAAATACGTTACTATTTCATTAGCAGAGCCCAATAAAAAGATCACGGATCTTAATCCGTTAGTGGTCTGCAAAACTATCGAGCATATGGCCCCCAAAGTCAGAACATGCAAAGCTCTACGCGAAGGCAACTACTTAGTTTTCCTTCCATCTAAGGCTGATGCAGAGAAGCTAAAGCACTTATCAAAAATTGGAGAGCATGACGTAAAGGTGGAATACCACGGAAAGCTAAACTCTTCCCGAGGTACCGCCTATGCCCCAAACCTTACGAACCTCACTGAAGCAGAGATCCTAGACGGGCTCAGAGAAAAAAATAAAACTGTCACAGGTGTTAAAAAAATGACGCGCCCTGGAAATACCCAGGATGAAAGAGTCCCGACTGGAGCATTACAAATAACTTTTGACCGGTTCTCACCTCCCACCGCAATCGTCTGTTGTCTCGAAAAGTTGCCGGTTCGTCGATGGTATCCAGCCCCCTTAAGGTGTAGGAGATGCTACGAATTCCGACACCACGAGACGAATTGCAGGAATACGCCCAGGTGCCCAACCTGCGCCGATCCTAAAGCACAAGGCGAAAAGAACCACAAATGCGAGAAGATATTTTGCATAGGCTGTCAAAAGAAAGGTGACCACGGTACCCTCGACCGTATTTGCCCTAGCTTTGAAAAGGAAAAAGCTATCGTTAAAATGCAAGTAGACCTTCACTTAACCCGTTATGATGCAAGAAAGAAGTGGTATGCCATGTATGGGGATCTTGCTCCGGTGAACGAAAGCCAGAGCAGAACCCTGCCGGGCATATCGTTCGCGGACGCAGCAAAAAACAGTTCAGATAACTCGCAGACGAAGCAAGAGAATATCTTCATGACCACTAGCAGTAACGTACACAACAAAAATACAAACCACCAATCCAAACCAACACTCGCTAACAAACCTTACACCCCCACCGAACAACTAACACAGCAAAATATAAACATTAAATCTAAATATCAGCCCACTAACAAAACTAACAGCACTACCCAAGATATAACACAGCCAAATATTAAAAAAATAATCAAGCCCAGTAAATTTACCGAAAGCATAGCGAAACATGAACCAAAAGCCCTCACAAAAGAGGAACAGAACTCAATCAAAACAACTTCACAAATTCATATACAACAACAAACATTCGCAACATCCCCAAAAATTAATCCAAAAACAGAAATCTTCACACACTTCTCAGAAACTGTCAGGACCAAAACTGAACCGACAGAACTAAACATCGCCTTCACGGCAGGAGCTACAGGCTCTTGCAGTCTAGCAACGCTGGAAGACGCAAACAAACTTTTCTCCCTCTCCCCCAACACCTTCAAATCCATTACTGCACCAAGATTGGATTTCCCCCAAACACCAATCACTTCGCCTCTTACCAAAAGAGGTGAAGATGAATCGACACCCCCGGTGTCGGATACAGACGAAGAAATGGACGGTTTTGAATCAATATCCTCATAAATATAAAAAACAATCAAAAACTAATTTTCAGGTACTCACTTTTGAATTTATGTCACGCAACCTCTCTCAAGCCCAGAATAGAAGTGGAGATTTTACTATCATCCAATGGAACCTCTGCGGCTATTACAATAACTTGGGTAACCTCCAGCTGCTCATCTCCGACCTCTGCCCTGCTATTTTGGCTATTCAGGAAACGCACATCCCTTCCACAAATCCTCCTATCCGAATCCGAAACTACACCCCATATCTTGCCAATACACAGCCAGGACGCAGAGGCGGAGTGGCCGTGTTGGTCAGAAATGACATCCCATCCACACGTATTCCCATCTCCACCACACTGTCAGCTATAGCTGTCAGAGTTCATACTAACCCCTCTATTGACATCCTATCCATCTATGTGGGGATCGAGGACAGGATTAACTCCAGGATCTTAAGCTCTCTAGTGAAGCAAGTGCCGGGTCCGACTTTCCTTTTGGGAGACTTCAATGCGCATCACCCATTTTGGGGATCCCCAAGGAGTGACCCAAGGGGAAACACGATCGCGGAATGGCTGGATGATTCAGATCTCGTTCTCCTCAATGACGGATCTCCCACTATATTCAACACCCGTAACACACTGACTCACATCGACCTCTCCATCGCCTCACAATCACTTGCTGCAGCAACGGACTGGCACACAATTGAGAATCCAAGAGGCAGCGATCACTTCCCAATTGTAATCAGATTGGCAAGGACGCTCCCAAAGAAGGCACACATCCCGAGATACGCAGAACATCGCGCAGACTGGCCCAGATTCCATACAGAGGTTGAAAAATACCTCTTACGCTATCCGTCCAGTCCTAACGTGGACAAAGAAGTAGCACTGCTGGCAAGGTCTATAAGATCAGCGGCCAACAATGCCATCCCTATGACGAAACTGACAATCAAGGTACAACCGCCCTGGCTCACAGCGAGCGTCCGTCAGTACATACATCGCAAGGATGTGGCCTGGAAAAAGTTCAAGAGAATCCCAACCAGTCTGAATGCAATGGAATACAGGAAAGTAAACTGCGCAAATGCGGAGGGAAATAAAAAGCGCGAAAAAGCAAGCATGGCAAGAGTTCGCCTCGAACATAAACGCTGACACACCCATGAAAGAGAACTGGCGGAAGGTCAGAGCTATCTGCGGTCACCCCACCAAGGCAGGTATTACAGGTCTTAGGATAGGGAACGACCTTATTCAAGACCCAGCGTTAATAGCTGAGCACATAGCCCAACACTTAGCGCTATACGCAAAGCACGTTGACTGTAGTCCTACATACCTAGCAAGTAAGACACAGGACGAGACACTCAGTCGTAGTACTCCAAAACTAGTAGCACCTTCACCACTAGACATACCCTTCTCCTTGCAGGAGCTCGAGCTCACACTTAACTCTTTCCAAGGATCCACTCCAGGACTAGATAATATTTCCTTTGGAATGCTAAAGCAAGTTCCAGATGCTTGGCGCCAAAGAGCAATAGGGCTATTTAACCATATTCTTAACTAAGGCAGGTTTCCACGAGAATTTAAACTAGCAGAGATCCGCCCGATTCCAAAGTGGAACAATAGAAATCTCCTTCCCACTGAGACCAGACCAATCTCACTTTTAAGAACAACTTCTAAAATTCTAGAGAAACTGATGGCCAACAGACTATCTTGGCTGCTTGAGCAAAAGCTGCTGCCAACGATTACAAGCTACAGGCCGGGCAGAGGTACCCAATCACTCCTGCAGGAACTGGAACATAATCTAGCATGCGCACTCGTAAGACGTCAGCATACTGTTGTACTATCAATAGATTTGGAGAAAGCGTTTGATAGAACACCGAAGTTTTTCGTCCTACAACAATTGCGGAAGTGGAGCGTTGGCACTAAATTCGTCAAAGCAGTGCACTCATTCCTTTCGAACCGGAGAATCAAAGTGAGAGTAAACGGACACTTTTCGAAAATCCATAACTTAGAAAACGGACTACCCCAAGGTTCTCCACTTTCGGTTCATCTTTTCTCGACCTATATCCATTCACTATCTGTAAAGTTAAATGATATAGCTAACCTCCATTTCCACATATACGCGGACAACGTTATCTGCTACGCTTCTGGTGAAGTTCCGTTGGTAAATCACGTACTCAGCAGAGCTCTCAGAGCAATTTCTGTCTGGGCAGACGCTAACGGAGCCAAAATATCTACCAGTAAATTGGAAGCTCTACATGTCTGTAGGAGACGGAGCTGCAACGAAACACGCTTCTCGGATGAAATAGCTTCTACCCCCCTTTTAAGGGAACTTCGAATACTGGGTCTGACCATTGCGCACAATCTTCTTTGGAACAAGCAAGCAAGTATAGTGGCTGAGGATATCAAAAAGAGGAACAATCTCCTTAGACTGATCTGTAGAAGGAACAACGGCCCACCTCTCAACATAGCTACGCAAATCGCAAAACAGCTAGTTATTGGTAGAATAGACTACTGCTTGACCATCTATGGCCATATGAGCAAAAAAAGCCAAGCCAAAATCCAAACTGCACTAAACGCCACTGCTAGGACAGCTTTAGGTGCGCTTCGAACCACTCCGATTCCAAGCCTGTTAATCGAGGCAGGGTTCCCAACCCTCCAACAAAGAAGAGAGGCTCTGAACTGCAATCTAGTCCTTAAGAGCATTCACAATCCTAACGCTCCCCTTCGCAAAATTATACTAGATCTCCTCTCCACCAACCGCACAGGGCGGTAACTTACATCCCCACGTCCCTCAAAGAAATTCCACTTGATCCCAAAGTAACCAACCCGATAACATATCGCCCACCCTGGCTCTTTTCATATAACAAAATACATACGAACGAAAAAGAGTACCAACAACTAGATGACGACAACAAAAAGCGTTTGCACTTAGAATTTAATAACAGATATAAAATAACTAGTGCTATATACACAGATGCAACTAAAGGGGACCAAGGCGTCGCTATTGCGGTTAATATCTCCAACCAGCTGGACGCAGAACAGAACATCTGCAAGGTATTACCTGCATGGATGGATGTTTTTTCAGCGGAGCTAACGGCTATCTGGGAAGCGTGTAGATGGGCCAATCAGCAGGATAGAAGCACGGCTATCTTCACGGACAGCCTGTCCTCCCTAAAGGCAATAGAGAATACAAAAAACAAAAATCCTCTAGCCGAAAATATACGTCACTCTCTCGCCACAAACAAAATTCTTTTGGCATGGTGCCCAGCTCACGTGGGGATCCGTGGTAATGAAATTGCGGACCAACTGGCTAAACAGGCGGTAGGCTCAAACGAACCAGACATTGTCCCTCCAGCCTATAAAGCTGCAAGGTTCCAAGCAAGGAGGTTGTCTGAAGCAAGACGACTAGTATGTTGGCTTGATTCGGACACCTTCCTGGCAACGCACCACAGAACAATAGAAAAACCGATAATGCCGGATCTTCCGAGGCAAAAAATGATCTCCATGGCCAGGATTAGACTGGGACACTTTCTGGCGGTTAAAAGCCACCTCTTCGAAAGGAGCACATGTCCCACATGCACATACTGCCCAAACTCCTCTCTCACAGCTCGTCACATCCTATTACAGTGCGGTGAACTACAAAGACGACTACACGTACTAGGGACCACCAAAATACCTAGGGACCTCCTTAATTACAACAAGGAGGACTCGGACGTACTTCTCACCGCACTAAGACAATACTTACTGGACAATAACGGAAACACAAGAATATAATACGGAAATAAAATAAATATAAGCAATAATTTTAATAATATTTATTCATTAGGATTCACTAGTCTTAGTTCACTCAAAACGTGAATTTTGTTAGCTTTTATTATATTATTTTTTATAGTTTACACATAATTTAGATTTAAGGCTTAAGTAATGTACTGTTAGATTTATGTCAGATGCGTAAATAGTTTCTAAGCCACAATGAATTCCTAGTTATAAGTCATGAGCAAAAGGCGAATTGTAGAGATATCTCAAAATTTTATGTGAAACAAACTACATTTGCAAAACTATGAACTAAATTAAAGATAGCATACAAGGAATAAAATTGTAAAATTAGCATATAAGAAGTACTAAACTGAAAAGCAGCTACAAATTACCTGTAAGAATAAAAATTTAAATACAACTGAAGTGAGGAGCCCAGATGGCCTTGTAGCCGTGGGTATTGAACATTTATTGTATTATGCTTAGCTAGAGTTCAAGCAATAAATGTTTTCTTGAAATTGAAATTGAATTGAAATTATTTATTTTATTCATTACACTATACATTTGCATTTTTTTTTTTTTTATTATATATATATATATATATATTTTTCATTTGATATTTATTTATTTGTATTTATTTTTTTCTTTTTTTTTCATACTGTACATTATTTTATAAATTGTGGGAGAAAAAAGAAATTTTTCTAATCCGAATCCTGAAAATTGTGTTGCTTTTTTGAGAAGGTGAGGGAGTTATTAGAGTCATGAAATTTTAAGTAAAGGGAGAGGTATTACTTTGAATATTTGTTTGGCTTGTGTTGTGTTTTTTTTTTTTTGTGGCTGCACAATTCGAATTTGTCTTGCGAGCGTCGGGTGATTTGTTTTATAAACAAAGATAACAAGAGAAAAAAAAAGGAATATTTTATTGGTACATGTAGTTAAGATGCCTGATTTCTTATGCGCCCTTGTCGTTTCGTCAGCTGTAACTGTATACCTACGTTGAGCTCTTTTTTTTATTTTTTTATTCTTGTTGTCGAGCTATGGGATTTTATGTATGCGTTTGTAGGTGTTGAGTGTGGGCGATGTTACTTACTTTGTTACGTGTTATGTGCTTATCGCGTTGAATTTTCGATATTGGGTCCCTGTTAGTTCTATCGCTCGTTTATCTGCTTGTAATTGTTTTAAGCTATTTCAGCATTTTTATGATATGTATTTTCTGTGGCGTATAGGAAATTTATCATTCGCAATATGTTCTTCGAGCAGTTAGTATCCCGCGCGGAATATCTCGTGTCGGCTCCATACGTGGTTATGATTACCGGGATTTTTGTTGAGCAGGTCTGGTCAGGTTGGCGAGGGCCAATAAGGCTTGTTTTCCGGTGCCCCGCCCGAGCCACTCGTACAATTTGGGGCGCTCCTGCCGAGGTTGGACGATACCACATCGTAAATTTTCACCTTTGGTCGGATTACAACATGTCCATCTCCGTCGCTGGTAAGTTACCTTTTTTAACATTTTTATTACCTTTACTCCTCTTTTCTGGAGTAGTAGAAAAAAGAATAAAAAAAAATTCTTTATTTCAGGCGGGTCTTTGGTGCTGACAGGGCTATCCTGCCTTCATGGCTTACCAGTGGCGGATCCTGAAAGGAATGGTCATTTTCCCATCAGCCTGATCGAACAACCTGCAGGAGAGCTGCCTCGAGACGTATATGAAGAGTGGTAGCTGCCCAGCTGGACCCATCGATGCACCACCTCTCTTTATATTTAAGCAATTGCTTCCTTTTTTTTTTTTTTTATATACAAAAAAAAAACAAAATTCTTGAAATTTTAATGAAATCGTGGATTTTACTCTTTTGTTTTTTTTGTTTTTTGAAAGTTTTTTTGTTTGCACTGTTTTCTGGGTTTCTCGATGGTGTTAATTGTGGTGAGTGGCTGAGTAAAAAACTCTGGACATGTTTTCTAGCTCGGGTTCGAGGTTTTATGTTTTGATGTTGTTTTGTTTTTTCTCTTTTTTTTATATTTTTGTTTTATATAAATATACATATATATATTACACAAATATAAGGTGTAAAAGAGTAAGCTTTTCTTTTCTTTTATGTTCGGCTCTTTTCTTATAAATTACTAGTTTTATTATTATTTTTTTATAGAGTGCGTTTGATTGTTGGGATAAGGATACGGGTGTTGAAAAAAAATGATGAAAATTGGGGAATAAGAGGATACTGTTGTCCGTATCTTATGTTTGTCGTAGTTTGTGTATTTTAGAACATTAGATTGGAAGCATGAGTCCATGGGATGCCCATATATATCAGTAGTATATATTTCAAATATGTCATCAATTTTCTGATGGGAACAGGAGTTATTTTAAATCCTTCTCTTCTTGGGGCCGGGGTAGGCATATCTTCCAGTTCGTGTGCAGAAAGTATTTCTTTCGATTCACACACTTTTGGTTTGTATTTAATATACATATATACGCAGGCAACAGAGATGATTAAAGCAATAGTCACATATGATATTGCATAGTGGTGAACATGATGATTACTTATTGGATTAAGCGGATTTAATTCCTGCTCTTTTTGGGAATGGATGGATTCTAAAAGGCTCTCTAGATCCATGTTTGTCGAAAGATTTAACGTATGTATTTTTATATGCGATCCTCTTGAGGAGGACGTCATATTTGATATTATACTGGAAATGTTTACTGTTGGGATAAAATGGGAATTGAATTTGGAAATTTTTTCGTTATGTCCGTGCAGTATGAATTCCTTGCTGCGAACATAACAACCGGGATATATATACATTGTTCCGGTTAGTTGCAGAACTTGTGAGTTAATGGTATTTTCGCAAATAATATCTATGTGGATGGAATCTTTTAGGGAGAAAAGCCAAGCGTTCTGTTGCGATAATTGCGTCCAAAATCAATCTTGTTCTAATGTTAAAATTTTACAATCGGATGTAATCGGCTCCTTTTTTATTAAATTTATCTCGCATTGATTTACCTTAGTATTTGCATTTAAGATTGGGGATGTGATCTGGCAGTAAAAGTGCGTATGATCCAACGTTGCGCAATTGTGGATGTCATGTTATGCTAGTTCAATATAGTGCTCAGGATAGTAGTCTATTAGTATATATTCATTTGCTGGTTCAATATATATAAACGATCCGTTAAGGAGTGTAGGTAATGGCAATACTTTGAATAATTGGTATGGTTCCTTGAATGGAAGTGGAAGTCGGAGTTAGATAATTATTTTATTATTGAAAATATTCGCTGCTATTGTACTCAATTTGTAAATTTGTGATAAAGTCTCTAGAATTTATGGGAAGCATCATTGAATTTGGCAATTCCTGTCTGATGTTGAATAAGAGTTCTTCAGTTTGTCTAGGGAAAATGAGTGTAGGATGAAATTTTCCATGCCTTGAATCTGTTAAGAGATCTATTAATTCCGACTGGGTAGTGAGACTAGTGAAATGAGTGATTCCAGTTCAATTGATATTTTGTTATCAAGTGACCTATTTTCCATCAATGATGTGGCTATCTGCACTGATATTAGGTTTTTCTGCATGACCATGAATTCCTTTTCAATTGCGGCTTTAGTTTTGTTGAAAACATTTGCGGTTGCTTCGACTATCGCAGTTTGGCTTTTCATAAGTGATAGGAGGGAGTTTTGGTTAAGGGTGAGGTTACGGATTTGCTCGTCATAAATCTTGGCATCATCTTCGTCTAGTGTGCCGAAAAGAGCTTTAGAGATTGAGCCTATAGCATTGAAAAGTGCTCTTTGTTTTCTATTTTGGGTCACAAGTAACTTATTCTTATATTCTATGTTTGCTAATATAAGATTTATTTGTAACAACGTACCGTTACAAGTGTGGCTCAAGGCTGAGTGTTTGTCCAGCTTCTGGCAGGTCGCTGTAATTTGTTGGGCTATGAACTGGATGTTGTTGAATTCTGATTTAAAATTCACTAGGTCGTAATAGGTGACGATTTTCCATTCGTTGGTGTAGAGGTTGGCTCTGCCAATCTCTTCGAAGTAAATGCCTGCAGTAGCATTCAGCTGGTTTACCTCTATTCCTGAGCCGTGGATGAAAGGGATGAAAATTAAAATGAATGCTATTTGCATCATTTTGAAAACCTGGAAGATGATACTGATTAATCATTTGGAATGATTTTTTTTTTGGAAGGATGAAATTACTGGCATTAATCTGTGAAGAGTTTCAAGTCATTATTATGGACTCTTTTATTTTTGTTGTTGACCTTTATGGTGGAATTTTCGGGGGAATTAATCTCCATTACCTCATACGGACCTGACCGTAGTGGTGAGAACTTGTTCTCTCGAACTCTGCTCTTAAGTAGGACTTTATCGCCTACCATAAAAGATTTTTGGATGGAGCTTTTATCGTATTGCAATTTGGATTTTTCTTTATTGGCCATGGCTATGTCTTTAGCTAATTTGAAGCTATGCCGTAGACGCGCTTTTAACTCGTTTGCATAATTGTCGTAATTATAACAAACGGTTGGAGAAGATTTCAAATTGTTTGGAATTTCGGCTGGGAATCCGTAAAGGAGTTCGCGGGGAGTATAATTAGTACTCGAATGGGGGGTAGTATTGTATACAAACATGGCATAAGGAATCCATGTATCCCAGTCTTGTGGATCTTTTGCTACATAAGATCGGAGATATTCTGCTAAGGTTCTGTGGCTTCTCTCCAATGCTCCATTCGTTTGAGGGTGATATGGAGTAGTTTTAAGTCGTTTTATTCTCAACAATTTAGATACTTCGGCGAACATGCCACTTATGAGGTTAGAACCCTGATCTGTGAGGATACTTTCTGGAATACCATGTCGACAAACTATCGTTGTCGTGAAGGCTTCCGCTAATGTCTTAGACTCGGTGTCGACTATGGGAATAGCCTCGGAAAATTTTGAAAGGTCGTCTTGAAATGTAAGGAGATATTTATTTTCAGAATGTGAAGACGGGAGAGGTCCTACACTCTTTCGAAAGGTTTGGAGCTAATGCTCGAGATTTTCATAGGAATTTTTGGGTTCCTGGATACTTTGTTCACATGACAAAGTTTATATTTCCTTACGTATTTGATAATATCGTCTGACATGCCAGGCCAGTAGAATTTCTTTTTGATTCTTTTAGTTCTGCGGGAAACTCCTTGATGGCCTCCCGTTGGTAGTGAATGAAAATTTTTAGAACTTGTTCTATGTCATTAATGTTGGATAAATATTTAATAGAATCATGATGGAGTTTAATGTTTATTTGTTTAGCGAAGATCTGGGTAAAAGCGTTTTTAATAATTATTAGATTCTGTGGATCTAATATAGGGAAGGAGATACTTGTTTGTTTTAACTGATTTGCTTCTGTGTATGAGCAGATCTCAGTTAAAATTTTTTCGAGGTCTGATCTATCTCTTTGGGATCGGCAAGGTAAATTAATCTTTGAAATGATTATTTCGGAGTCTTTTCTTTTGAAGGAGTTCAGTTCAGTTTCTGAAAGTGGGGATTTATCTAAAAATTTTAGTTTCGAATCCAACAATCTTTCAAGTTCAGTATCTTGCATTGGCAAGATGAAAAATTTAGGATTCGTATTTTTAGTCAGTAGTAATAGGAAATTTGTCTCAGTTATTATGACTGAGGAATTGTTCACTTGTGATGGAGTTGGACTGTGATTAATGACAGCCGTGTTGGGAGTATTCGAATTCGCCTGAGCTCTAGCTTGATTCCTTGTTACAACATTCACGCAGGTTGAATGTTATGCAAAATGTTTGGAATATTCTGGGATAGCTCTACTGAGAGCGTCTTCATTTGTGTTGAGCTTACCTGATTTATGGACTATTTTGTAGTCATATTCCTCAAGACGTATTCTCCATCTCATTAGTCTTGAGGAGTGATCTTTCAGATTCATGAGCCATACTAATGGTTTGTGGTCAGTTATAATTGTAAACTGTCTGCCATAAACGTATGGTCTGATAGCTAAGAGCTCTTTCTCTATATTGAGTAACGAGTCTCCGCACCATTGAGATTATATCCATGGACTACAATATCGTCCATGTATACGAAGCAATAGATGCCTTGAAGGCCAGATAAGACATTATTCATGGCTCGTTGAAAAGTAGCAGGGGCTCCTTTTATACCAAATGGCATACGACTGTATTCGTAGTGGCCATAGGGTGTGCTAAAGGCAATTTTCTCCCTGTATTTCGAGTCCATTTTTATCTGGTGGAATCCACTGGCTAAGTCGACTGTGGTAAAGTATTTCGATTTCCCCAACTGGTCTAATATATCAGTGATATTAGGCAGTGGGTACACATCGCCAATAGTAATGTCGTTAATACGACGACAGTCTACCACTACTCGCCACTTTTTGTTTCCATTCTCATCTGGTTTTTTAGGAACCAGGAGAAGTGGAGAGTTCCAGGGACTATGGGAAGGTCTGATGATGTCTGACTCAAGCATTTGTTGTATTTGTCGGTTTATTTCAGTTCGGCTTGCTTCAGGAAGTCTATAAGGCTTGGTATATATGGGCGGTTTGTCTTGGAGTGTCGCGATTTTGTGGGTAATCGCATCTATATATGATAGGAAATCCCCTTCTATGAAGAAGAGATCGTTGAATTCCCTACAGATATTGCGAATGCTCTCAGATTCCTCTGAATAACAGTGATCCAATTTGATAAGGTTTTGCAGTTTATTTATTCTGCCCTTAATTGGATCTCTGTCAGAGTCTGTGGAGATTACCACAAAGTCGTCCAAGTCTTGGTAAGCTGGGTTCACCTCGTAAGAGTCCAGATCGGCGTCCTCCTCATTTGTGTTGAGGATTAGGACTTGCGCCATACCATTGACTGGTCCGACGATCGAGTTTGCGAGAAATAAACCTGGCCTTAATTCCTTCTTAAAACAGACCGATTGATGTTGAATAGATGGCGTTGGAATTTCAATGATGAATTCTGATTGAGCCGGAATTTTGACTTTTTTTAGTGATCCGATTCTTTCGGATGATTATTGGGAAGGAGATATGATTCCAACTTTTGTGGAATTTGGAAGGAGTTATTCGGTGATTCCGACTCAATAGAATTTGAAGGAGATAAAACTTTATTGAAATTCTTTGTTCTTTTTTATATTTACTCATAGACCTCACCTTTTGTGAATCTATTGTTGAAGGAGATTGAATTTTATTTAGTTTAGCCTTTCGTGCATCTATTGATGGAGATATACTTTTACGTTCTTGCTTCATATCTTGTGAAGATTTGGATGGAGATAAAATTTTATTTAATTCAGCCTCTTGTGTGGCTATAGATGGAGATAGATTTTTACCTTTATGCTTCATTTCTTGTGAAGCATTTGCTTGCGATCGATTTGCATTGCTTTTCGAAGAAATTGATGGAGACAGATTTGTATTAATATCTTTATTGGAGACTGTTATCCCTGTATATAACAGACTCTTTGTTTGAGACCTCTTTTCTGGGTCTTCGCTTTTCAAATAAACGTATGGGTAGTTAGTGTAATATTCTTCATAAGGATAAGATTCATTTGAATCGTTTATTTCTAAAGACATATACTTATTTCTGTAATTGATACTAGCATTGTATCGCGATAAAAAGTCATGACCAAGTAGACCATCGTATGAGAGGATAGAGTTATTTCCCACTATTTGAAATGGGTGTTCTAGGATGGAGTTACTATGATCAGAATTTAAGTTTAACTTAGCAAAAACGAGTCCTTCTGTAGAAGTGGACTCTGTAAACAATGTGTTTATATTGCAGACAGCATCTCTGTAGCAGATACTATCTGGCTTTAATGGACGCAGTTTGATTAAGCTGATCTCTGCTCCAGTATCGATTAAAAAGGTAAGTTTTGGAGCAGAGCAGATGTCAACAGGCAAGGAAAGAGGTAAAGAATTTTTATTTACTTGGCCGGGGATACGTATTGATTTATTTTTGTCTAGTTCCCTGTCGATATTGCCTCGGGCTTTCGATGAATCTGTGCCGTTGTTTCTATTTGCCGAAATTGACCCCCCGCTGCATCCAGTTTCCCTGCCTGAGTGCCGATGAACTTTTGGTATTTCCCCTCTTTGGAGATGGCGATCTATCCGAGATATTCGCATTATTATATCTCAGCGGTGGAGTTCGACTTTCTCGGAATACTGGCTGCTGCCAGTTCCTATTTTGTGACTGTCTATCAGCCGTGCTTGTTTGCGGAGCTGTGTTTACTTTTTGGAAATTAGTCCGATTTCCTTGATTGTCGTTAAATCGGGAATTATTTGCAGCTCTTGTCCTGCATTCTTCAATAGAATGGCCCATCCGATGGGAATATTGACCAGATGGTACCTGTGACGGAGATGTGGAATTCTTAAAATCTGGAGGACGTTGCAATTGCGAATGTGTTTTTCGGATGATGTTAAAATTTTCCATAGATCGTTGAATGACTGAATACCTTATTATACGTTTGAAAGTTGGGTTGCTTCTGCTCCATACGTAATGAGTGATCTAGAATATGTGATTTTAGTGCAGAGAAGAATTTATCGGAATGTACCTTAGCCAAGGCTTGTAATTGTGGATTGGATAACCCATCTTCAATTGCTCTCACAGCCTGACACTCATTATCTTTTAACAAAGACCGTAGGAGCACCTTGTCCGTTGTATAGGAATGTGTTGCATCATTTAGCTTGGACAGTGTTGTATTTAATCTCTGCAAAAAGTCTTTTACACTTTCCTCTCTTCTTTGTCTGGAGTTAGTCAATTGAGATTGTAGTGTAGCCCTAGGATTTTGACTTCGAAAGTTTCAGTTAGAATTGATGTTAAGGTAGGCCAATCTTCAACTTGATTGTACCTGAAAATATCATATGCATCTGCAGATAATTTACTCCTTATTAAGCTAAGGAGGGAGTGTTTTTCGTTCGCCGTCGTTACCGTCGCGTATATATCATCACAGCTTGATATAAATTTGTGGAGATCTTTCGGATTTCCATTGAAATTGGGAATTAATGTTCTTGCGTCAGATGGGAAAAACTTTGATTGGTCTCTGAAAGAGACATTGTGGTGATGCTCTGTGGAATTATATGTAGTATTCGTTATGTTTTGGAATCTAGAGTCCAACTGTTCTTACAGCGCAATTACATTGTCTGGGAATGATGTTTCCATGTTTATGTTGACATCATTCACGAAGTATTCGTTATCTTTGTCGCTTGGGCCAACATTCAAGATTATTTAGTTATGTGTTTCTTCAAAATCGTCCCAAATTTGTGCAAAGAGTTCAATTTTTGGTTTAAGTATGCCTGGGTTGCAGTTGCAAGTGAATTACTATCTACAGATTGGATAATATGGGATAATGTTTTTCGTCTATCTTCTTGCACCCGAAACCGTACTGTATTTGATTGCTCTTTGTCTGTGCTGTCCAGGTTATCAGCTGCAGTTGTTTTTTAAGAAGTTTTTGGAAGTGGGATGTAAAACGGGTTATTTTTGCGCTCTGTGTGGACTGATATGGATTTCAACTTATCAGACAGAGTTGCCTTTGTAATATTGTACCAGTCCTCCGTTTTATCATAGAATGCCTGCTTAAAATAACCATGAGTTTCATCAAAATCTTCATGATCTTGAATCAGGGTTTCCGCTTTTTCAAATGAAGCCCACAGGTTTTCCAATTTTTGAAGTTTTTCGGAAGTGAAATCTGAAGTCCTTTTGCTTTTATTGGTTCTATGATAATCGGCCAGAATTTGTCTGATCTCTCCCGTTTTTGGGACTTGTGACAAGCAAAGCTCATCGAAAGATTTGTTTTCGTCAGTCATGTTTGTGTTATTGTTTTGTAGGGGTTCGTAAAAATTAGTTAGAACGGGAAGCGACGAAAAATAAAAATTTTATACACGAATGAAAAAATTGTTTCGTGGAAATAAAGATTGATTATTATAATTGAGCTCTATATAGTATATATATAGCTGCTACGCAGCAAATTGATTAAACGGATGGGATAAAATTATGGTTTATAATTATGCCCAATATATGCTGCCCAGTAGCAGGTTGATATAAAACTTATTGTTTTTTGTTTGTTTGTGTGTTTATTATTCATAAATTTGGAATTAAATTTGTGTACACTTTTGAGAATAATAAAGGCGTGATAGATTATTGTGGAACGTAGAGTAAAAGAAAGGCTTAAATAAACTTTCAATATCAAGAAAATGGGAATGTATTATAATTTAAAAAAAATTGTATATGTTTAAATAAAATGTCTGAATTAAATATAAGACAAACACAACAATAGGAATCGGAACTACTTAGCGATTTCCAAAAGGGAGAAATTTTAATGCAATATTAGTAAAAGGAAAAGGAATTGTTACATAAATCGCTAATTCCAACCAAAATCTTTCCTCTCGTCAATAGGCCTATGAAGCTCTATCGCAGGGGATCGATTGTTGATTTTATTCGAAGTCCTCTGGCCAACAAGCTCACGAAGTCTTGCCGCAGAGGTCGCTTGGAGGAACAGCAATTTAAAAAAAAAGATGAAAAGGTTTTATTTGTTAGAAAGGATGAAAAATGTTTGCACTTCTTGTTTTTGTTTTTTTTACAACATTTTCTTTTATGTATCTATATTATTTAGTTCTATCAACATATCTAATAATTAATGTAATCAAATAGCTGATTTCAATAACAAAAAATGTTGAGATAAAACTTTTATTTTCTACCTTGTTTAATATCCAATTGTGTTTGTCCTGTAAGATATGCGTGGGGTCTCCTGGCCGAAGTCCTCTTGAAGATTTAAAGATGAGGATTAAGATATTGGTGTTGTTTGTTTTTTCTTGACACTGGGAAGATACGTCTTGAGGTCTTCCTTCCTTCTATTTGTTACGTCTTAGTGAGGAAGGGATGAAGCCTCGCAAGGGTCCCACGTTGAGCACTCTGGCGCTTAAGCTTGTTTTTCCTCTAAGTACTTTTTTTTTTTGGTACCCAGGCTTAATTTTTTTTTTTGTTTTATTATATTCAAGTATATTAACTTATTTTTTGTTATCTTTTGCCTTTATTTTATGTTGCTTTGGGTTTACTAATTAATTAATTAAATTTCAGATTAAAAGGCACTGATAAAAACCTTGCCACCAGTATGTTGTAATGGCAGTCTTTATTACGTTTTTATCAATTATTAGTTTATTGTATTTTACTTTAATTAGATATATTAAGGCACTGATATGTTTAAAAAGAAAAAGAACGGAAAAGGGCTGTCACCAGTTGTTATGCCTGCGTCGCAAATTTTAGTATTATTATTTTTTTTTTTTTTACATTTATAAAATTATAAGCACTGATTTGATTTAGGGTACGAACACCGCTGCCACCAAAATGTTATATTTTGTGGCCGATTTTATTGAATTTATTTTCGGCACTGATTTATGTAGGTTCCGCTGCCACCAAAATATTGTATCCAGCCTCTGCTCCGTGCTCCGAAGGAGAGAGCAGTCGCCGATATAGGGCAAAGGGAAAATTAAAACTCAATCACTTTATTATTTTTTCTTCTCTTTGTTCTGTTATTATTCTTATTATTCTTTTCTTTATATTTTTATAATCCCAAATTCCTTGGCACTAATATAATAATTATTTTTTTTAATAACTTAATACACAGAATTTTATTATGTTTTCTTTAACACTCGGTTAGTAATTTTTTGGTATGGATTTTTTAACGTTTTTCACTCGACGCGACGGGTTTTAAGAACGAACTCCCCGAGGTTTGGGCAAATTGCCCCCAGGTACCCACGATCGCTTTAAAGCTCTTTTTTTCATTTTTATTGTTTTCTCACGACTTTGAAAAAACGTACGTGAGAAGATGCAAAAGTTTTTTGATGCGAGCTATATGCATCAATGCAAAACTGTAATCCGATGTGCACTTGTGCGCCCGTCTTCAAATATTAATTTTAAGAGGGCGCAAATAATTGTATATATGTATGTACACACAATTAGATTGGATTAGCATGGGCCAAAGCCTCATCGACACTGGACACCTGAGCAATAGAAACGAGTGCTTTTCACGGATGAATCAAAATTTGAGTTTTTTTGTTCTAAGCGGCGTGCATATGTCCGTCAATTGCCTGGGGAGCGATCAAAAACCAATGCATACAGCCTACAGTCAAACATGGAGGAGGTTCAATCATGGTCTGGGGATATTTTGGAGGGGGTGCTGCTGGTGATTTCGTAAAAAAAAAGGTACAATGGACGCTAGGAAATACCACAGCATTCTGCAGCACCACGCAATCCCCTCTGGCACTCGCATTATTGGCCGCTGTTTCACACTACAGCAGGACAATGACACGAAGCTTACCTCCCGGTTGTGGAAAATCTACATCCAATCCAAAGAGAATCAAATGGTGATCAAAAACATAATTTGGCCTCCCCAGAGTCCTGATTATAATCCAATCGACCTCTTGAGGGATCACTTGGACAGGTGTGTTCGTAATGTGCGAATTACGAACAGAAATCAACTTTGGGGTGTACTAAGAAATAAATGGCAGTACATTGGAGCCGAAACCTTAAACAAACTAACCGGAAGAATGCCCCGAGTTTGCGCCGCAGCGATGAGGTCTAAAGGTGGATAAGTATTTTGAGGAGAGCAAAACTTAAAGCAATTGTAACTTATTTTTATCCTTTCTGCTTATTTTCAACAAAAAATGTATAAATTTGAGAAAATACTATGGTGTTAATAATATAATGACGAAAAATAAATCAAATCTTTCATTTCTTCCCTCTTAATTCCATATATTTCAGCATTTATTGAAATTAATGGCCGGTACTATATATATTTGCAATACTACTTTAGAATAAACTATTGATTGTTTACTATAATCTGATACAATTTTTGAAATACTGATGTTATTTCACTGTCATTTAACTGTGATCAAGGTAGATGGTTTAACATGCCGCCCGCCTTGACGACGTTACAAAGTTGTCAATCTTCCTTACGTGAAGGTAGTGGTGCAATTTGTGGACAGCTCGACGTATAACTCCTGCCGTGGTACGTACATCACCTACACAAACTTTACTGTCTCTTCCTTGCACTACGCTGATTATTCGACCCAATAGCCACTTTTGAGGAGGAGGGTTATTGTTACAAGTGAATTAACTAGAACGTTTGGAGAAGAAAATTTCCATTTATATCGTTGTTATAAGGATAAAAGTTATTCGGAAGCCCACCACTTCCAAAAATGTTGCTACAGTAATGAAATTTGTCGAAACCGGTTCACAAGAAATCCATTTTGGGAAGTAAAATCTGGTTCTAATATGGCATTCAGTGGTGTTTGATTCCAGAAATGAGCAGGTGTGAGGACTTCTTCGTCGTTTGGGTCGGAAGAAAGTTGACAAAGCCGACGACTATTTAAAATTGCCTCAATCTGGCAGCACACAGTTGTCAATTCCTCAAATGCTAACGGCGAATTTTGAAGAGTTCGAAAAAAATGCGTTTTAGCAGAACGTACCGCTGCTTCCCATATCTCGCCAAAATTAGGAGACCTAGGAGGGATGTGATGAAATGTGATGCTCTATTCCGCACATCAGTGGGTTAGCTCTTGCTGTATTTGCTGACTGAAAAAATTTTCTTTAAGCTCGTTCAACAACCGTCTGCCTCGAACGAAATTGGTCGCTTTATCACAATATAGGTGCTTACAAAATCTGCGACGACTCGTGAATCTTTTTAAAGCAGCGATAAAAGCTTCTGAAGTTAAGTCTGTTACAAGCTCAAGATGAACTCCTCTTGTTAGAAAATACAAAAAAAAAACTACAATATAGGACATATATGGACGTTTTCCTCTGATTTTATACGTTGTATAGAATGGTCCGCAAAAGCCTACGCCAACATTTTCGAATACTTGAGATCTCTTCACTCTAGTTTCAGGTAAATCTCCCATTACTTGATTGAAGAGTTTTGGCTTGTATTTAAAAAAATGTATACATTTTCTGACCACGTTCCTAGTATAGTTTCTTGCATTGACTAACCAAAATTGTCGACGAATGAGTCCCATTAATGCGTGTGGTCCCGCATGGAAATTTCTTAAATGAAGGTTTTCAACATATGCTTTGACGAATGCATTACTTTTTGGCAACAAAATGCTATGTTTAGTTTTATAAGGTATATCGGCGTTTCGCAATCTTCCTCCTACTCGCAAAAGTCCTGAATCGTCGATAAAAGAATTCAAACTATTTAAAGAACTTTTATCTGCCACTTTATCTACTTTGCGCAATGAATTGATGTCCTCAATGAATTTGTTAAAACAACATAAAAAGAATTAAATTTGAATTATTAAGTACTTATTACTTCCCTGTTGATCCCTCCAGGTCCACATCTGATATTTTATCATAGATGTCCAGGAACTTATTTGAAATGGAAAATAAACACATATATTAGTTAGAATCAACTAATTAAATAAAGTACTGCAAAAAAAAACTGCAAAAATAAGCCAATTACATGCGAAACTGCCAAGAAACAAATTTCTTGGCAGTACAATAACAAACACATGCAACTGGAAACATTGTAATTTATCACGAAATTCATATACTCCGCATACTAAACATGTATATGTTTTTATATGCAAATTATATGAATTCGCAACTTGCAGACATTATAATTAACGAAATTCAACAATTTGTGCCATTGTTAACATTTCGTTAAAAAAAATAAATAAAAATCTTTCCAACATGAATAATTTGGCAGAATTTGCCTATTTCTGGCAAGTTGTTCATGCTTGAACTCACAAATAACTAATATTAAACACTTCAAAAAACCCAAAATGCACTTATCTGAATTATTAATCCATTAAATTATTCAAAATCTACAGAAACAAACACGGAACAGTTCAAAATCGCGATCGTGACTGTCAAATTGACTCGCGAAAAAGTCAGTTTGGTGAAATCAAATGCGCGCAACCTGTTGAGCAAGTTTAGAAAGTGCGAATTTCACCAGGTAAGCTAATATTTAATAAAAAGGTGAAATTAATTCCCATAATGAGAGGGAAGAAGAAAGATGTGGAAACGAGATGCAAGAGAAATGAGAAATATTTGCGTTCCACATTGGAAATTGTCATAATATGGCAGGGAGCCGCCATCTTGATAATTTTCAGAAAAGGTTAAGTATTTAAACAAATAAATAAGGAAAATACATGGATAACCTAAATTAAATTAGTTGAGATAAATTGGCACAATTTGAATTAGTTTTTTAAGTCAGGGAAGTTCGAAAAATATGCTAAATTCGCATTTGTCTTGTGGAACGTATTACAAAATGGCCGCCCAGAGGCTATAAAAAGAAGGCGAGCCCTAAGAAAGCTCTCAGATTTTCAAAAGTGATCTTACATGCAACTTCTAGCATCCGATCAATTTAATAATCCTTTTTCATTTTCATCAACAAAGCATAAAATAAAACGTACCCAGATATTATTATACATGCTATAAGCTTGTGCAAGTAGTTTTGGAAAAGGACAGAAAGTTTGCGATTAAGATAAGTATTGTGTGGATACTAATTAATATATATAGTTATTAAGGTTTCTTGCATAAAATTAAACACATGCCAACTTTCGGCAACGAAATATCATAGTTAAGTTAAGTTAAGATTGAAGTCAAATAGAAAAAGTGCGTAAATCGTGATAAAGTTATAAAACGCTATTGTTGTGAATAGAGATCAATCAATTCTTGTTCTGAATATATAATCAATTAATCTATGTGAAACAAGAATTGGTTGACATCGCTTCTTGACTAGGTCATTGTTGCGTGGCGAAAAGCAAGACCTTACACAATAAATGGTTAAACGGTGGCACTGTTAAAAGTTACAGTGTTTCGCATTTCATAACAAACTCAGAATTATTGGGTTTGTTGTGAAGTGCGTCACTGCAAAATATTTAGGTGACTACCGGCTAATCACAGCGGTGACCTGGTTTATCAAATAAAAAATAAAGAAAAACAAAGAATGCGCGGTGACATGGTGGCTGAAAATGCTCGAAGAGTTCAGTTCTTTACATAAAAATGAAAAGAAGAGATCAAATTACGCGGTCGATTATTAATTAGACTTACAGATATATAGTAAAAGTGTAATTTGTTTATATGTATATAAAATAATAACAAGGTAACAAAAGTAACGAAATAAAAGTTAAGTGAAGTGTTGCTATTACTGTTTTTATGATCTGCTCAACTCAGCCCAATATACGTTAGATGATAACATTGGAATTTCTTACGGAGATACGGAGATCTCAATATTATTTGGCGCAGCCGGTAGGATTGAATAGTGTGGACAAGAAACCCTAATACTTAATCCCGGAGTTGAGTCTGACTTTGGGGTGCTATTCAATCTACCTAAAGACTGATCTTCAACGAGGGATCCAGTGGAGACTAGAGAGAGAGTAACAAGAAAAAACCACAATTAATTCAAGTTCCAAATTTTATTCATCCCGTACATCTTACTGGAGTAAAGCGTATGCAGAAAGAGTTTTAACAGAGGTAAACATCAAGAAAAAAAAGTAAGTCGATACTCGATGCGGTCTTATATGAAATTGGATTCAAGCAGGAGGTTTGAAAAAGAAAAATGTTATTACAAGATTATAGAATCATATTTAATCTTTTAAATTGTTATTTACTAAAATAATGCATTGTAGCAATTATATATTTCTATACATTTTCATACAAAAAAAGGAAAAAAACGTAAAAATTTTAACTATAAAAAGAAATGGGCAGAAAATTTTGAGAAATTTACTTTAGTAAGTCGCATTACAGAAATTTGTTTTTTTTTCTTTGTGCTTTGGTTTCGTTTTATATTTGATAAGTGTAATGCATTGGACAAGAAAAGTATTAAATTACAGTCTGATAAACCGCAGTAAATACGCTAATATGCAATGGTAAACCTATATCTCAATGTGGGATGTTAAACAATACATCAAAAGAACCAGAAGCTAGTTCGACTCCCCTTAATGTCAAGCCGAAACGAGAACTCCCGTTTTTCGTCTTAAGTTCAGCTCAAAAGCGTTTTTCGTCTTAAGTTCAGCTCAAAAGCAATATTGGAAAAAGATAAACTCCTTCTCTTTTGACAACGTCAGTCCAAACCATAGTTCAGATAGTTCAGATTATATAGACACAATACCGACCGAAGAAGGTGCCAGTGGAATCTCTCAAAGTCATAACGAAATTCCTATGTCATTAAGCTCAGGTCTAGTGTAGCAGAGACGAACTAAATCCCTATTAGAATTAGGAAAAGACGGTAAAACACACCTTTGCAGTTCTGAAGAATTACGGGAACAACCGGAGGCAATGCCGCAAGATGCTAACATGGCTAACGTTGATATTTCAAAAGAGAACCAGTTAATCTTCAACAGTATACCTATTTTAACTGGGGAAATAGGCCCAAGCCTCACACCAGAGGTAACGGTGTTCACCAATTGTTGCAAATATGTAATGAATTGCTTAACTGCCGAAGAAATTCCTACCTTTTTAACTCTACTGCCCACACGTTTTAGGGGAAGAGCAGCTACTTCCTTAGAGGGAACACAATTCGAGAATTTCAGTGAGTTATAAACCAAGATTCATAGCAAACTGGTAAACACACAAAGCTATGTAGCCTTGGAAAATGAACTTCGAGTACTATATCAGATGCCCGGTGAAACATTGACAGATTTCGCAAATAAGGTCCATGCGTTATATAAAAGCTGTGTATCCCAAATTTCTCAACAATATAATGGTGATTCTGCTACAGCAGTAAAAGCCGAGTTAACAGAGACTGCGATCTATGTATTCAAAACAGGGATAATAAATCCTACCCATAAAATGTTTCTGTTACAAGTTGACCTCTGTACTTGAAAAAGGCTCAGAAATTATAGGAGGCCGAAAGGCAGGCAATGTCAATAGTTCATAAACCCTTAGGCATGGGTTTAATGAATCCAATAGCTGCAAGTGGCTATTCGATGTTCCCTAATCCATCCCACAAAATACCGAGTTCTTTCATTGAACAACAACCAAGGAATAGTTATCAAGCGAGGCGGGGAAACCCAGCCCCCAGCCGGTTTGAGAATAACAGTCGATATCCGAATGTAAGATGCAGCTTCTGTAATAGAACCAATCACACATTCGCCGAATGCTTTGAAAGGAAAAAGTCAGGGTTTTGCACAAATTGCCAAAACTATGGAGCGGCGTTCAGAATTGCAGGAAAAAATTCTTTAACCAAAGACCTCAAGTAAATTCGATGCAAAATGAAAGAGCGAATTCACAGGTAGTAACTATGGCAAACACCTCAGCTAGATGTGAGTTTTGTCAGAGAAAAGGCCACATATTAAATAGTTGCCGACTGAAACAAGAGTCGGAGAGTAAAATACGGAAACAAACAAATAACACCGCGGAAGCCTAAAAGACGATGAAGAAAAATTGTGTCAGCCCGCCCAAAATCCCAAGTGTTCAGTAAAATTGCCGTTGGATATAGCAGCTAGATCCACGGTCGAACTCTCCGGCGATACGGGCGCTGACGTTAGCATTTTAAAAAAATCTACGTTGCGATCGAACACTCCTTTCAACGAAAGGAATAAAACAAGCCTCAACTGTGCCTTCGGGGAAGGCGAGACGACAGGAACATGTAAGGGAAAATTCTTACTAAAGAATCCACAAACATGCGAATTGTATGTGGTCAAAGATAGCGATGAGGATAACGTTCCATATGATGGGATACTGCGCTATAACTTCCTGTCAAAGACTTGCAATGTTAAGTGTCCCAAAGGAATACTAGAATTTCCAATAACAGACACGAACAGGACACCATTCTCGATACCACTCAGTTCTCACGCTCGCTTAGAGGAATTGAAGCGAGATAGTAGTTTGCATAGGAGTTCTGACTGCGTTAGACCGATCATAAGTCAGGAAAAAGAACCTGGCAAAAAATAGCTTACAGAAAACACAGGGCCACGGAAAGAAATGAAGTTACTGAATCAGGTAACTAAGGGATGTTTTTTTAAACCGAACGAAAACATACAAGCCAGTCGAAAGCGACTCGTAAGGTTTGAGACTCAGAAAGCAATCCACATACCTGCACGTTCAGAAAAACTGGTAAAAATCCCCACAAAAATTAATGGTGAATTTGTGTGTTTCTCAAAAGAATTGAAACCAGGTATTTTTATAGGAAACTGTCTGACAAAGTCTGTAGATAAGGAAATAACAGTTGCTCTACTTAATGTTAATGAAAGTGAACAAAGTGTAAATGTTATAGATATGGAAATAACACCAATCTTAGATTACGATATTATTGCTTTAAAAGATTCTAGCGCGAAAACTACAACGCGTAAGCTTGCAATGCCGCCACAGCAAGAAGGTAATAAGCGCATAAAAGCAAGTCAACAAAATAAAGTTAATGCGAGAATTTAAGCCGCTGCGTTTTGCATAAACACTATTAGCAATAGTTTGGGCCACAAGAAACTTTCGATGCTGTTTATATGAACGAAAATTTACAATCTATACAGATCACACGCCGCTTAAAGGAATTTTTAATACTAAAGATTCGACCTCCCGACTAATCCGATTCCATCATAAACTCTCAGAGTATGAGTATAATATCGAATATAAACCGGGGAGATACAATAAGAACGCAGATGCATTAAGCAGAATACCCAGTGATAATAGTGAGCAGCCTGTGAACAGTAACGTTATTAAAGGTACAAATGGTAGAGATAGCGCAGACTGCGAAACCGAAGAACGTAATAACACTAAAATAATTACAAGAGCGCAAGTCCATCGTGGAATAAACTCGGAGACTAGTGCAAAAGACAAGAAATTATGTCTCGCAGTAACTAGATCTAGGTCTAAAGCTAATAATAATGTAAACCAAATTGAAGATATACTTCCCACAATCCCTAATAAGGAATCTGTGAATGAACGAGACTCCGAAACTAATTCCATTAGTTCAACAGAGTCGATAGAAGTAGAAAATGTGCACATTTTAGGTAACCGGATTGATATCGATACCATTCTTCGTGATTACCATAATGCACCACTAGGAGGACATCTGAGAATTTATAAAACGTATAAGCGTATAAGAAAAGCTACAAATGGAAAGGTATGTTAAGAGATATTCATATGTTTATTAAGCAATGTGTTAAATGTAGTAGGAATAAACATAGTAAAAATACAAAAATGCCTATGGTAATTAGTTCTGTCGCCGAGAAACCGTTTGACAAAGTATATATCGATATTGTAGGCCCTTTGCCAGAAACTCAGAATGGCCATAAATGCATTCTCACACTTTTGGATGACACAACCTGAATATTTGACTGCGTGCCACTGCTAAATGGAGGAGCATCTACTGTAGGCAACGGATTCTACAAGCTGATGTTGAAATATAAGATTCCAAAAGCAGTAGTTACCGATCAGGATGCAAACTTTAGTAGCGATCTATTCAAGCGGCTATGCAGGCTGTTTAGGGTTAGGAAACTTCAGACAACTGCATATCATCCTCAGACAAACGGAGCACTGGAAAGAGTACACGGGCCTTTGATTGAATACTTAAAAAACATAGTGGATGAAAACATTACAG
This sequence comes from Dioctria rufipes, assembly GCA_963924295.1. NCBI lineage: Eukaryota > Metazoa > Arthropoda > Insecta > Diptera > Asilidae > Dioctria > Dioctria rufipes. Next base: position 205,651,050 of record OZ002740.1, read on the forward strand.
AGTGGGACCAATGGCTTAAAGAAGCAGTCCATGTACGCAGCCATGCACCACATGTTGGGGGTAAGCATACTCCAATGGAAGCGCTGTGGGGTTTCTATGACCCAACCTCTAATAATCTCAAAAGGAACCCCGCACCTCTATACAATTACGATGATTACGTGTGCCAGAGGAAAAGGGGAATGCAAGTGCTCCACCAAAAGGTTAGGGAAGAACTACTCAAGAGCAAAGTAAAGTCCAAACAATATTACGACAGGAATGCGAAAATAGTTAAATTTCATGTAGGTAACCAAATTTTGCTGAGAAATCTCAGTAAAAAATACAAACTATCGCCAAACTGGACAGGACCGTATGAAAATAAAAGAATAGATAGCGAAGTAAACTGCACTCTACAAATTGGGCGAAAATTAAGAAGAGTCCACAATAACAGACTAAAATTATTTTAGCCTAAACAAACAGACAAACAAAAAAAACTTGATACTGAGGACCGTTAACTAAAATTATTATTATCTACAGATGGTGCTGCTGTGGTTGTTCATAATCATACTGATATCTGGAATGACCGCACAAGTGGACGTAACCTCACTCCAGCCCACTGGCGTGGTATTCGAACCTCTGACACCAACATACCTATATTCCCAAACTTGGATCATTTACACGCAAATTCAGATGATTTCGGAAGCCGAAGCCTTGGGATTTAACAGCTAGAGACCGTTGTAGAAGTAGGATCGTGTCATGTATGGGACGAAGAATTAACCAAGCAAGTAAGAAAGATTAAAAATAGATTAATGGATATAAACTTGTATATGCAAACAAGACAGACATCAATGCAATGCAAATCTACATATTACACCAACTTCAACAAATATACCAGAGAATAACTAATGAATTTACAATAATAAATGGTTTACACCAACACACACTGCATCCCCTCATATTATCGGCAAGAGATATAGCGGAAACATACACAGAAATAAGTCAAAAAGGGCTGACCAATATTCTTGTAGACTTTAAAATTATGAATCAAATAGTCCAGACTGACTCCATACAGATGAAAGATAAGCAATTTATTAGGATACTTCTACCACTCCCCGAAAACATTATGTATACCCTTAATAAGATCTACATACTCCCCACTTCCTTACAACAGAAACGTCGTCAATTCTTGAAATTGAATCGGATTACTTCTTAAATAACACCCAAGCTCATCAATATTTAGAAATGTCAGATAGAGCCTTTAAAGAACACTGTAAGAAATCCACCTCCACCAAGGGTGCCGTACACATCTGTTTCCAGTCACAGCCCAAAAGATTAACAGTCAACAGATCAAACTCTATTGCGAACCTGTTCAATAATCCTTTATCTGAACCGGCCCTTTGTGGACACAGAATCATTAGGAACACCCCTAATGTGCTTACAAAAATGGCAAGGCAGAACACTTGGTTATTTGTATTCCCTCAAACAAGTATATTGCTTACGAATTGCAGCAATCACTTTGGCCACATAACGCTGAACGGAACTGGAATTCTTTCCCTTAAACAACCCTGTACGTACACGAAATACCATTCGAAACTAGTTTCAGCCACTACTCGGCGATACACCAACCCGATCGTTTTAACGTACGTAAAATATTGGTAGACCCCGAGCTCTATCAAAAACAAGATGCTAAAAGTAATGTGGGTTTAAAAGTAAACACCCACGGAAATCATAATTTAGCACTTTTTAACGAAAGTCAAGATTTACAAGACTTGGAAAAGGAAATAGATCTGGTGAAGACAAGAAGGGAAAGACAGAGAGTGCAAATCCAAACGCATACCAATACTGGAATAATCGCAATTCTTGTCACTATCATTATCGGATGCATAATCCTAAAATTCTTACGAAGATCGAAGAGGGAAGAACCCAACTTAGCGCGATCCAATCTCGTAATCTTGCAACTACCCCTCAACTCAAAAGTAAAACCACGAACGAAACAATAAGATCAACCAAATTGCCTGAAATAAAAACAGCAGATGTACCCACAAAGATAGAACCAATCCCAAAACCCAAAGAACTTCCTACCACTGACTTATAACAATGGACTGAGCGATTTGCTATTTCATGTGGCACAAAAAATATTGTGTTTCTGTATATCACCGTTAGAGCACCCTTTAAAACGTTTACTACATAAAAATATGTAAAACTCAACAAATCAGATGAAATTTTACACCCGTAAATCGAATTAAATTAAAAAAAATTATTTTCTTGTGTCCAAGTGATATTTCAATCGCTTATAAGCACTATTATAAGAAATTAAACTAATTCCGACCTTAATTTTCAAAAATTATTCCCTTACTGAATCCTGCGTATGGGCAAGAGAGACAGAACATGGTAAACACTATCTTTACATTATTCTTTCTGCGGTGATTGCATCTGCAGCCAACATAAAAACTTCAAATGGCATAAGTAAACAGTAAACAATAGTTTGTGTTGGTAGCTGCAACTCTGCCATAGGGTGAAAGAGAGAACTGTAAAACTTGTGCCATTCTTTCCTATAGGAAAATGGCAATACGCTCAGTCCATTGTTATAAGTCAGTGCTTCCTACCGAAAAATCTCCCAAATGTTCTGTGAATACAAACCAAATAAAGCCAATCGTATATGAGGTTTAATAACTGGATCCAAAGAAGATAACTACATGCGATGAGTATATGTTTATATACGTAAAACCTACTAATTGGACCACCTCACGGTCGCAGCAATTACTGGTCTGATTTTAGAGGTGGTCCGATTTTACAGGTAAAGGAATTTATGTATGTATAGACATGTAAGCATACATATACCAAAAAGCTGTACAAAGGAGCTATTTTCCCACTGTGTCCGACGAAATGAATAAAACGAATAAATATGAAAAATGAGGGAACTAATTATGATATGTAAACTAAAAAAATGCTTTATTAAAAACGAATATAAAAAAAGTTCCAACTGTTGATTGATAAAATTTATATGTATGTACTATACTGTAATTTAAAGAAAAATAACATCTTACTGGAATCTAAAAGCACAACCTAGGTGCAATACAAAATTATTTCTTAAAGAAATCTGAAATCCTAGTTTGTTTTTTAGTCGAATTTACGTGTTCTCTTTCAATCATATTTTCACACTCATTTAGTTTTTGTAATACTGTAGGTACGTTCCTTTTTGTTGCGTAGTTTTTAAGGCTACGAATGCTTGAAAGAGCGTCCTTAATAGTCATGACCGAAATTACTTTCGAAGCTTCATTTTCGGATTCGACAACATCTTCGGAGCTGCTGCTAGAGTTACTTATAATATTTTCAGTGTCTTTGTCTATTTTCAATCTGTTGAAAGAAACTGTCTTCCCAGTGTTCCGGTAAGGTCTCATAAGTGGCCAAAAATACATCAACATCTGCTAATTCCCTTATATTTTCCTCTACAATACTATCTTCAGTAATTATTTCTTCAGTACTATTATCGTGCGTAAAACCACACCTTCGAAAACATTTATGGATTGTTGATTTAGTTACATTGTCCCATGCAGATTTAAGCCAACTGAGAGCATCAAATGGAGAAATTTTCTTTGCAAGTTCTGAAGAATTTTCAACCTCACCCAATAACAAATTAAATGGTTCATCATGTAGTTACGGTAGTTTACTTTTAAATTCTGGATGATACCTTGGTCCAATGGTTGTAAATGTGAAGGACAATTTGGTGGTAGATATTGAAGTTTTATATTAGTAAGCTCATCGACCACATGACAGGCAGCATTGTCGAGGAAGATAATAATTTTTCTTTTCTGTCTTTGTATTTTCGCATCTAGTGTATGCATCCACTCACTGAAAATAGTAGAGTTCATCCACGCCTCCATGTAATAGATAAATGCTGTTGAATATTTATTCTGCCAAAAGACCTCGGCCTTTTAGCCTTGCCAATTACTAAAAGATCTTCTTTTTCACCAGCTAAATTGCAGAGAAGAGCCACCGTTAAGCGTTCGTTGGATAGCTTCCCACCTGAGCATTTTTCATTCTTCAAAAGAAGTGACCTGGTTGGTGTTGCTCGGAAGAAGAGTCCTGTTTCATCCAGATTAAAAATATTTGAAGGTTCGTATCCCTCGCAAAGGCTTTGAATAGTACTGCGATATGCCTCAACCGTACTCAGATCAACATCTGCTCCCTCTCCTGATAGCACACCGAAAGTAATGTTGTAACGCTTGCGGAATGACTGTAACCATCCGTTCGATGCCTTAAATTCAGTCAAACTTAACATTTCTGCAATTTTTAAAGCCTTCTTTTGAAGAAGTGGTCCAGATATTGGTAAATTTTTTCCACGAGCCATCACAAACCATTGAAATAAAGTGCTATCCAGTTTTGCATACGGGACGATTAATTTTAAGCGCTTTCTTCCAGTTGGTTCAAATCTCTCATGTGACTTTTTTATTTCATTTTTATTTTTTAAATTCGCTGCTTTTGCTAATTTCAAATGTTGCAGTAATCTTCCTCTGACTAAGCCTATCTTTTTCAAACGCTTTTATGACTTCTAATTTTTTACTAACGTCGGATTCCTTGTATTTTTTTTTCCATTTTTAAAAGATGTTAGAGTGGGTATTTTTTTTTTCCTAAAATTTACACACCATTTATTTGTTTTGAGTTCCCATTTGAAAAAACCTACCTAATTAAAAATGAATCCTTAGGTTTACTTTCCTATTTAATGAAGGGGTCCTTGTATGTAGTTTGCTAATTTTTGTTCAAAAACACTTAATTTCACAAATTATTAATACCACTGCTTAATCCTGAGTAAGATCACATAAAATGAGATCCTTACTTACAGTCACGTAACTCATGAAAAGTGTTATGCGTATCTAGTTATCAAATAACTCATATTCATAGGAATTAAATTTCGGGGAATCACACAAAAACCTACAAAAATATTTGAGAACGATTCGTGGTCCTGTAAATATGTATGCAGTAGAAATACGCAGCTTCGATGTAGGTAAAACTTTGCTTTGTCATACAGTCTCCCTTCCTCTAATGTATGCATCTTGTTCTAAAAAATGTACAGGGATTTTACACAAAACAGCCATTCTATTTCATATTGTAATTAGATACAGAAAGAAATTTTTCATAATGTCAATCTCATGCACATTTATTTTATTTTGGGATTTTTCTTTACGTCTGGTCCGATTTGTAAGGTTCAAAAAGATCAAAATTATGGATAAATATGTGGCCCACGGTCCGATTACACAGGTGCCCCAATTATACAGTGAAGTTTGTTCAGGTTTGTGTGTCGGTAGTGTGGTCCGATTGGGCAGTGTCCGAATTGGTAGGTTTTACTATGTAAACTTGAGCAAATAAACACTTCTCGCGCTTCCTACAAAAACTAGAAATAGATAATACTGTGTTAGTCACCACGTTATTACGCCAAAAGTGAAAAACGAAACAAAACGAAACGTTTTCTGTTCTCTGAATAACAAAAAAAAGGGGGGGGGGAAATAATTAATTATACATTTATTTAATATATAATTATATAGTACGTATGTTTATTTTATTTATATAATATGTTAAAAAGAAAAAGAATAAAAAATACAAATAATGGAAAAATTTGTACCTATACATGTCTGTTTTATCTGAATAATAAAAAACAATAACATATATATGTATATGTATTATCTTCGAACTATACTGTTTTTCTTAGCAACAGGAAATATGCATGCTCAAATTTTGTTCTTAAAGGGAAAATGTGAAAAAAAAAAAAACAAAATATATCTTAATATGAAAATATTATTAGGATTTTAATTGTGTTACGTAATAGCATTACTTATTCTTTAATTTCTTTAATTTGAAGTATATACATACATAGGATTCCAACTAAAGTAATCCCTTTTTATCAAACTTATGTACTTAGCTTTAAGTCTTTCGTTCGTTTCTGAAAAATTGTACAAAAAAAAAGAAAAAAAAATTGTTTATTATGTATTACGGTGGCACTGTTAAAAGTTGCAGTGTTTCGCATTTCATAACAAACTCAGAATTTTTGGGTTTGTTGTGAAAGTGCGTCACTGCGAAATATGCAGGTGACTACCGGCTAATCACAGCGGTGACCTGGTTTATCAAATAAAAAAATAAAGAACAACAAAGAATGCGCGGTGACATGGTGGCTGAAAATGCTCGAAGAGTTCAGTTCTTTACATAAAAATGAAAAGAAGAGATCAAATTACGCGGTCGATTATTAATTAGACTTACAGATATATAGTAAAAGTGTAATTTGTTTATATGTACATATATAAAATGATAACAAGATAACAAAAGTAACGAAATAAAAGTTAAGTGAAGTGTTGCTATTACTCTTTCGTGACCTGCTCAACTCAACCCAATATACGTAAGATGATAACATTGGAATCTCTTACGGAGATCTCAACACCGCTACACTCTCCACCTGAAAGCCGTAATCTAGCTGTGGTTATTAATTACAGCTACATTGAAAAACAGAATTCTTTTATTGAATGGCCCAAACAATTTTTGTGGTGGCAATTTCCAATTCTTCTGATAATAGCGGCCCTGTTCTGACATTTAATTCTCGATTTTCCAGTCGGGATATGGACACTTATATTTCCCAGGTTGTCAATACTTCGCAGATAAATTGTTATGCAACTATGTTGAGTGATTGACGACTTTACGTTAAGTCCCGACTGCCAGCATGAGCTGACAGATCACTCGACGGACAGCGTTGACTGCAGGGGCACGCTAGCTCGCCTCGGCTATTGGTGGAGAGTGTGGGGAGGTTCCACGAAAAAAACCTGCCGCTGCCGCTTGCCATATACAAAAAAAATCTCGTGCCTTTAAACCAAAAACGCCGGCACGCACTCAGTCCTGAAGGGACCTTTACGTCACCTAGCTACATCTACATTAAAGGCGCAGATGGTCTGCCTTCTTGCATGCCCCAACCATCCAACTGACTCTGAGGTCAGATATTTACAGAGTCCCTGGTAGACCTGGAAAGAGAGAGGAGTAGTGGACCTAGATGACCTTCATATGAGAGGGCTCCGGGAAAGCGAAAGGAGAAAACCAAAAAAAACTCTACGGTGCCATTGCGTTAAAAAAAACTTTATTAACTAAATTTTCCCTTTTACCCGAAAACTCTCGTCAAATGTTACTTAAGTTGCTATCAAATTTTGAATTTCAAAAAAAATGAGTTGGGTACCAAAAATAAGAAAAATTTAAACACAATTTAGATATAGTAGTACGAGGCATACGAATTGCTAAACGTACAAAAATATAATGTCAAGCCTAAAGCTAGTGAAAGAACTTATTGTCATAAAGAGTATTCATGAATGAATGAAAAATTTCATTATATAATGTGTATACATATACAGGGTGTCCCGTAAGTCGACGTCAAGCCGGAACCGGGTGATAGACCAAATCGTAACAGTTACCAGAAAAATATAAAAAAAATTTAAGTCATGTATTTTTCAAATTATAGGCATTTCTTTTGTTTTCGAGAAAATGTACACCTTGTGATGGTTTTTTAGCTCCTGTTGCTACAAATCTTTACTTTTTTCAATTTTATTTTTCTTATGTAATCCCGAATAGTGCTTATGTAACCTGCTGCTTTAAGTTCTTAGCCAACTGCTCCAGCTTGGAAGAAAACGTCACATTTTGCCGAACTAACAATATAAAATTAATAAATCGTTGAACTTTAACTGACTGTACTGAAAAAAAATGTACTACGCCAGTCTGGCATGTAACTTTAAAAGCTGACGCATTTAATAAGGATTCTAAAATGGTACAACACTTGCTACATTATTTCTTAGATTACGGAAAAAAAAAATCTTTTCTTCAAGAAACCCAGTTTCGAAAAATTTCTTTTCACCTACTAAAAACAATTCTAGTGTACCCATAGCTTGCCGTAAGACCGTACCTTGAGTGAGACGGAGAGTCATTCCACGAAGTGTGAGTGAGACAGATAGTGACTTATTGATAGTGCTTATGTAACCCGTTGCTTTAAATTCTAAGCCAAGCTCACCGAATATTACAAAACCATGAGCTACACCCATACTATGTACAGCGAGTACAAACCCTGCTACCTCGAGATTATCAACCTCGGGTTGCGTTTCTCCAAACGGTGCTAAAAAGACAACGGGAAGATCCCCGATTCTTCGAGAAAATTTTGTGGTCGGATGAATCGACATTTAAAAAACACGGTTACATGAACCTACACAACTTACACGAGGGGCACGTAGAGAATCCGAATTTAATGAGACAAAATAGACATCAATATCGTTTTAAAATAAACATATGGACCGGAATTTTAAACGGAAAAGTCATAGGACCTTTTGAGTTGTCAGAGGTCTTTAATGCTGAAGTTTATTTAGATTTTTTGCAAAACCATTTACGTAATTTACTGGAAGACATGTCACTAAGTATTTAGAGAGAGATATGGTATCAGCAAGACGGCTCAATGAAGAATATCTGGACAGATGGATAGGGCGGTCTGGTACTATCTCGTGCCAAGCCCGTTCACCTGATCTAAATCCATTACTGGGGAGCAGTAAAAGAGAAAGTTTATAAGAAGTCAATTGAAAATTTAGCTGAGCTTCGGCAAAGAATTACGAAAGCAATTGAATTTGTCAACAATGGAAGAATTGCCCGTCCGATAACCCGATCTTTTTTAAGAAGATGTCGATCTTGTATTGAAGCTAGAGGAAGGCAGTTTGAACATCTTTTGTAAATAATAAATCTTAGCATCCAAATAATTTGTGTTTAATTTTAAAATTAAGGAAAATTTGTCCTAAATTTAACAAAATGTTAGCATCTATAATTTGCTAACTTGAAACCGTCTACTGTCTCACTCACACTTCATGGAATGACCCTCCGTCTCACTCAAGCTAGAATCTTAAAGTTATGCTCTTAAGGCAAGCTTTGGGTACACTACAATATTTTTAGTAGGTGAAAAGAAATTTTTCGAAACTGGGTTTCTTGAAGAAAAAAAATTTTTTTTCCGTAATCTAAGAAATAATGTAGCAAGTGTTGTACCATTTTAGAATCCTTATTAAATGCGTCAGCTTTTAAAGTTACATGCCAGACTGGCGTAGTACATTTTTTTTTTTCAGTATTGTCAGTTAAAGTTCAACGATTTATTAATTTTATATTGTTGGTTCGGCAAAATGTGAGATTTTCTTCTAAGCTGGAGCAGTTGGCTTAAAGCAGCAGGTTACATGATCACTATTCGGGATTACATAAGAAAAATAAAATTGAAAAAAAGTAAAGATTTGTAGCAACAGGAGCTAAAAAACCATCACAAGGTGTACATTTTCTCGAAAACAAAAGAAATGCCTATAATTTGAAAAATACATGACTTAGATTTTTTTTATATTTTTCTGGTAACTGTTACGATTTGGTCTATCACCCTGTATATGTACATATGTAAATCGAATTTTTGATTTAATTTTAAATGTACAAATATAAAGAAAAATTTCAGCATAATTCAGGCACAGTAGTACGAAACATATGAGTTTCTAAACGTACCAAAATATGATGTCAAGCCTAAAGCTAGTGAAAGAACGTATTGTCATAAAGAGTATTCATCTAGGAATGCAAAATTTCATTATATAGTTTGGATACCCGTATATATATATATATATATATAGAGATCGAATTTTTGGCTTGATTATAAAAACAAAGAAAAATCTCATTATTATTTTGTTTACATATATATGTATGTAGATCAAATTTTTGATTTAAGTTAAATGTACAAAAATCAAGAAGAATTTCATTGTATGATTTGTATGCATATATATGTATGTAGATCAACTTTTTGATTTAATTTAAATGTGAAAAGAAATAAGCAACAACTTACATGTACTTCGTTGCTGTGGTTCCATCGCCGAGGCGCCTCCGTGATGATCCACTTGCAATTATTATTCAAAATTTATAAAAAAAACAATTTTTTCTCTAAAAAATGTATGAACGTTGCTTTAAGCTAATTTTGTTAATTAGTTACTAGAAGATCCTGTAATCTTTTCTTATAATGAAGAAATTGATGATATTGGAGACTGCGACTGCTAATTTTTGACATTATATACAAGAGTCATTATCGTGTTTTTCTTTGAACATTTCTCATGGCAATTAGTTCTCGTAGCTATTGTTAGTTCAAAACCTTTTTTTATACTCACAGTAAAATTTGAAACAATCATCACATACAGGCAGTTGGCCTTTCATATAAAATTTGCTCCATATATTGTGGTGTTGTTGTAAAGGCGAAGAGGCAAACATTATCACAAAATTTTCTTTATCTCACTTAGTTCTATCTGGCTACTTGCAAAAATTTCCTTGATCTTGTCGTCTTCAATCTCCTCTCCGCTTATAGTTTTTGCCACGCATTGAGTTAACGCACGCAACTTTATCGAACTTAAAACTGCTACTGTTGGATGAATTTCCGCTAAAACCCAATCCGGGCAGTCATTATCACCGCAAAAACGGAATTTGTTGCTATATATATTTTGGTGTCATGTAAATCCCATACAACTCTCTAAAATGTTCCCAACATTATGCAGATCTTTGACAGGAGAGCTCACTCTAATAAATGTTGATTCGAAAGGAATCTACGATACTGACACGATGTGAAATTTTCAACATATCCTGAAGTGACTGCAGAATTATTATTATTAATTGCAGGTATCTGTTGACATATAATCTCGGCTATGAACGCAAGGTGTCGATGCTGTCAGACGGTATTTTTAAGATTTTCGCCTGATAAGAGGAAAATAATTTCACCAAATGATAATAGACTATTAATAAGGATGAAAAATCTTTTGAACTTACGTACAGGGTTAGTTTCCTGGCCGATGTTTTTCAATTTCTCAATTTCACTACTTCACTTGTTCACTTGGTGGAAGATTTGACAAGACAGAGACGATTATCTTCTTCTTCTCCAACAGCAGGCAAGAATTCTTCGAGATTGAGTGTGCGGACTGTCGGTATGGCAACCGGCCGGCATACATGCTGCAGTAATTCTCAGTGTAGCATACTGCTATATGCAGTACGCTACGACCATAACAAAATGCAACCACCATAAGCATGAGTCGACGAATCATAAAATCCATGTATTTCTATGTCATTGAAATCACTGCAGAGCACAAATCGAGGAATACGTATATTGCTGATCTTTTCAAGATCATCTAAGTATCTTATCCAAGATGAATTTCGCTCCTGTGGTAATGATTCATCCCACTGTAGATTTAGCAGCCACAACTCTTGCAAAAATATTTTTGGCTTAACTATAATAGGGTTGATTAGTCCAAAGAGATGAAACAGTCTGGATATTTCGGACAGTACTGTCCTCTTTGTTACCTTCATGTTTCTAATATTATCGTAAAGGGATTTAAATTTGTACAGGAATTCATCAGACATTGGGTCCCATGCGATTCCAAGAGTCTTAATAACATCTGAGCCGTCTATATTGATAGGCTTTCCTCGATCTTCTATAGGAATTTCCTTTAAGAACAGATTTGAATTCGAATACTATTTTCTTATGGTAAACTGAGCAGCTAATAGAACATTTTGCACTTCTGTTTTTATTTCAGATATTTCATTCAAGGTATCTGCCCCTGACAACAGATCATCTACATAAAAGTCATTCTTTATAATGTTTTCAGCGCGTGGAAATTGTTCCGAATTTATTTCTGCTAAATAATTGAGGCAGCGAGTTGCCAGATATAGTGCAGATGCCGTACCGTAAGTGACAGTTTTCAATTTAAAAGTTTGAAGCTCACTTATTTCCTAATTGCTCCACAAAATATATTGGAAATTGGTGTCTTCATAATAAACTAGAATTTGTCGACCAGGTGGTGGGGTTCCGATCTTTATCAGAGATTTTCTGAAGGCTAAGGTGATTGTCTCTTCACAGGTACAACCCATCGAGTTCATTAGCGTTGAGATAGGCTCTAGAAATGGGAAGTGTGCTGTGTCGTCAGTATACTGTCCTCCCAACAGCTTTGATTGTACTAATGCTTCTGAGTTTGAGAATGCGATGTCACATATAGGGCAACGTTATGAGAACGTGATTGTGGGAGGTGATTTCAATGTCAATTTGAGGCGGCATGATAATTTAGTAAACCAAATCTCTCATCTTCTATTTTCTGTACACCTGCATATTGAACTCATTTCCCACGTATTTTAATGCCACCAATCCTTCGATTCTCGATTTGCTTCTCATAGCCAACTGTGGCAAGGTTTTATCGCAGGACCAAATTGATCCACCTAGCACTTTGGACCATGATATTTTATTTATGAGCTATGAACTCTCTCTAGATCCGAGTATCCAGCATCGCTCCTATTCCTACCGCGATTACAATAACATCGACGCTAATGCTCTAATTGTTGAATGTACATCCTTGTGTTGGGATACGATATTTGACTCTGTCTCAGTAAACCACCAAGTGTCTACATTTAACTTACTAGTTTCCAATTTGTTCGAAAAGTATGTTCCTGTCAAAACGAAATGCGTAACAGCCAATGGCTGCTCGTGGTTTTCCGAACGGATTGGATCTCTTATCGCTAAACGTGAGTATTTGTATCATCGTTATAGGCGCCTTAGGACCGTTGAAGCATACCGGCTATACAAGATTGCTCGCAATAATACTAACTTGGCTATTACACGTACTTACCGGCAATATTATATTTCTAAGTTCAATCCGAGTCTTCCTCCCCGAACATTATGGCGCAATTTAAAGCTGGCGGGTGTATATGGTAAAGACTTGAGCGATGACTGTGGTCTAAATCCCGATGAATTAAATGAATTTTTCATTGCTGCTGGTAACATATCTACGATAACTAGTCAACCCAACACTCTTGGCGATGTATTAGAAGAATATGTTACCCTTGATACCTCTAACGCATTCTCTTTCCATGGGACTGACTTAAATGAACTTATTGTGACCATCAGTGCCATTAAGTCTGGCGCAATCGGTCCAGATAGCATGTCACCCAGGTTCATCAAAATGCTATTACCGTACATTGGTAAATATGTTCTACATATCATTAACACTTGCTTAATGTCATCTACGTTCCCTTGTGAGTGGAAAGTAGCAACTGTTCTGCCGCTGCCCAAGAAGTCCTCTCCGCAATCATATGCAGACTATAGGCCGATAAGTTTGTTGTGTTTTTTATCGAAAGTACTAGAAAAGCTCATGTACAGACAAATACTGCAATATGTGGAATCCAGCAACCTATTAATATGCTGGCAATCGGGCTTCCGCTCTTCCCATAGCTGTAAAACTGCAGTGTTAAGAGTATCTTCAGACATAAGACTTGCTTTAGACCGTGACAAGTTCACAGCCTTGGTTCTGTTGGATTTTCCGAAAGCCTTTGATTGTGTGGACCATCGCATTCTTCTTCTGAAGCTGTCATCTCCCGTTAATTTCAGTTCCCCAGCAGTCTCCCTTATCAGGAGCTTTCTATCACACCGTCGTCAACAAGTCAAAGTGAACGATTCTCTCTCCCCTGAGCGGCCGCTTGTTCGAGGGGTTCCTCAAGGATCAATTCTGGGTCCTCTGCTCTTCTGCTTATTTATCCACGATCTGCCGAAAGCTGTGCGTGATGTGAAAATTCATCTATATGCTGACGATGTACAGCTATATCTAAGTAGACCTACTGGTCTCCTCGAAGATTGCATTGCACGAATTAACTCTGATTTGGACCAAATCTGTGCCTGGACCAATTATAATCGCTTGCTGCTAAATTCCGGGAAGTCACATTGCACTCCGTTCTATAACACGTCACCCAATGAAATTGATATCCCACCTATACTTTTGAACGGAGTTACACTGCCCATGTTAAATAAGGTCACTAACCTTGGGATCGCTTTGAACCCAAATATGAAGTGCTGTGATAACATTAACAATACGATCGGAAAATTTATGGGGGCTTACGCAGACTGTGGCTTTCAGCGAATATATTATCTAGTCGCTCTCGTCTAAAGCTAGTAAAAACGCTAATCTTGCCTTATTTCTCTTTTGGATGTTTAGTCTTTCCAAAACTGGACAGTATCTGCACCCGGAAGATGGAAGTTGCCCTAACGACTGTGTGAGGTTCATTTACGGGTTGCGCAGATTTGACCATGTCTCACATATCCGGTCGTTTGTTTGGTTGTTCTTTTGCCTCTTACCTTAAACGAAGAAACTTGGTTTCTTGGTTTAATTTGTTAAAAGTTAATAAGCCAGAGTACCTTAGAGTTTTTTTCCACTTCACTACCTCCCAACGAAATAGAACTCTGGTGTTGCCTCGTTTTCATAAGACTGTAATGGAAAGCTCTAACCTTCTCCAAAGCATCCGTCTGTGGATTGATCTCCCTGTCAGTATACAGGCGGCTGGTACCATTTATGCATTTAAAAAACTCGTTAACACGCACATAATCTAGCTCTTCTATATCCATTCTTTTCTTCTCCTCCGCAAAGGAACGCTAGTTAGTTGTTTTTATAGTATATACATAGTGAATTTTATATTTTCATATTTTTGTTTTTGGTTGCTTTTTCTTTCTTCAAATTGTAATTCTTATATAAATTTTGTTTTTTTCTTCTTATTATTTTGAATTTTGATGATTGTGATTCTAGCACCACTACTAAAGTTTGTACTCTATAAGATTTCAATCTTGTGTACATTGCCGAAATAAAGTTTATTCTTATTCTTATTTTTGACACATGTGCATTGATTGCGTATTCCGAACAACGAAATCTTTAAAGAATCGCATACAATTCATTTTGTACGGTAGGTCCAACTAAGAGAATATTATGCAACCGAATTTGAGATGAAGTAGGGCAAGATGCGTCGAATACCAGTACTACCAGGACGAATTATACAGTTGTGAGGTAAGTAATAGTGTACAGGAGCGATTGCCTCATTATTGACTACCTCCATGTGTCCCAAACAGTGATATTTACATAAAAATTCTATATATTCTTCTTTCAGTTCAACATTATGATTTAATTTTCTTTCTAAGGATAAGAGCCGATGCCATGCTTTGGCGAAAGAATTCCCGAGGATACCTGACGGTTTCTTGAACGGTAATTTTACCATGAATCTACCATCACTAATTCTTCTTATAGTGTCTATAAACAAATCTTCACACAATTGCTGTTCGTAATGTATTGGGAATAGTTCATGTTTATATTTTCAATACTCCAAAATTTCTGGACTAAAGTTTTAAGTTCGGAGTCAGAGCTCACTAGTTCCTTGACAGAAGCTAAGATACACATTTGTTTGACAATTTGAGGAACTTTATATGTACCGCAAATGATCCAACCAAAGAGAATTTTTTGAAGAGTTGGTAGATTTTCATTCAATCGAATTTGTCCCACTTAATTCAAAAAATTTGTCTGCTCCAATTAACAAATCAATTGGTTGCGGTTTATTGAAGGTTGGATAAGCTAGTTCTATTTTGTGTGGAATATTCCAACTTGATATATTAATCTCTTGCTCTGGCTGCATTCCTGTGATAGAGGGTAGAATCCACATATTTGCATCTGTTGTATAGTCGGTTGTACGCGATTTCACAGTGGAATCAACTACATACATTACTTTGGCTGAGACATCTCCAATGCCACTAATATCTGCGTTAATCCTTCAACGTTTTAAATTAAACCAAGCTTTTGAACTAAGTTAGCCGTAATAAAATTTAATTGGGAAGCTGAATCCAATAAAACCCGAGCCAAATGATAACATCCTTCCTTACCCATCATTTTTATTAAAGCAGTGGCTAAAAACACATAAGCTGTAGGCCCCTTAACAGCTGAGCATAGACTAGACGCTCCTGAGACACTTGGGTATTCAGAACTCATTCCGCTTTATGATGGATTTGCATTGATATATGAATTTGACAGAATGGCCTTTTCTCAAACAATTGATGCATAGCGCGAGTCGCTTAGCTGCTTCGAGACGCTCTTGCACAGGCAAGTCGTTAAACTTAGGACAAGCGCCAATGTTGTGATGCGATTCGGAACAAAACGTACAATTTTTGTTGTAACCTTTAAGGTGGTTAAGGTTTTCTGTGATGTTGGCCTAACGAACTTCGATTTATATTGAGTGCTATTTGTAAAAATAGGTTTCCTTTCCTTTCCTTCAAGGAATTTACACCGACGACTAAGTATGCATTCACAATCATCCCAAGTGGGAAATTTACTGTAATCAATTGCTTCCTCCCAACGAGTTCGCGATTCAGAATCTAACTTGGAGTTTACAATATGAACCACAATTGCATTCAAGACTTCAATGTCGGACCCAAGAGCACGTAACGAGAGCGCGTAGTTGCAATGCAGTATCTCTTGGTCCTTTGGTAACTCCAACAACTCACTAATGTGCTCTTGAAAAATCATGACCTTATTATCAAACCTCTCTTTTAATTTGTCTAATTCTTGTGTGTATTTGATTGATGATTTACCCAAAGATTCTATTGCTGGAAGAGCTGGACCAGAAACGCAATTTAATAAATGATTGTATTTTTCAATAATTGATTTATCTGAGTCAGCGTATACTAACTTGTTAAATGTGGCAATAAAATTGGGATACTCGGAATACTGTGGTAATTTGAATGGTGGTAACTTGGCACTTGATGTGGTATTCTGTAAAACAGTAATATAGCCATCACTTATACTTGCGCGATTTCGTGTAGCTAGTAATGACAAAATTTTTGACTCAGTTTCACAATATAAGTCTTCCAAGTCCCCGCGAACAACGCTATTATTTAAATCATTTGATGAGAGCTTTTCGATTGAAGTTTGATAAGAAAGAATGAGCTTCCAGTATGAATCGAGAATGCCTAGTCTACATTCTAATTCAGTAGCATTTAACATGTCTGCTTTACTATTAATAAATGTTTTAATTCGCGTAATATAACCGCGTGAATTTGCTCACTGAAGTTTTAATTCATCTAATTGTTTCGTTATTACGGTGTTGTAACCCATCGTACCGGCGTGCTTTCCTGTGGAGAAGAGCGGTACAGGGTGAAAATTCAGTAGGATAATATAAATATTAACCACTCTTCTTTAGGAGAATGGATTTAAGTCCAAAAACTTTAATTTATACTTTTACTTCATTCTCAACAAAACTTGGAATAATTATTATTAAACAACACTGACTGTTCAGCAAAGACTCACCCGTCACATCCAAAATAGAGACAGCAGCGTCTGTACTGCCCGTAGTTAGAGCGTATATACAATAATTGAAAGGTGTGGTGAAATTTATGCCACTGGTATAAAGTTAGTGGTTTTATTTGTCTATTTACTGCACTGAATGTTTCCAGTTCAATAAATGCTATAATTGGAGAACTACAAGATATGTATATCTATATTTTATAATATAAGAAGCTGAAACCAAAACGTTTAATAAATGATTAATATATAAATTTGTTTTATTCAACTGTAGCAATTGACTTGTACTCACCTGATCGATATGTAGCAGCTGATTTACTTGACCTTTTATTTGACTGAGGTGTGGGATGAGGATATTTTTATTGCAGTCGATACCCGCAATAAAGTGGATTTGTTAGGAATTGTCTTATTACAGTCGAAACCCGCAATAAGACTCTCTATTACAGTCGATACCCGTAATAAAGTGTTTTGTGTTAGTAATTTTCTTACTGCAGTCGAGACCCGCAGCAAGAATCTTTATTACAGTCGAGACCCGCAATAAAGTGTTTGTGTTGGTAATTGTCTTACTACAGTCGACACCCGCAGTAAGACTCTTTATTACAGTCGAGACCCGCAATAAAGTGGTTTTGTTAGTAATTGTCTTATTACAGTCGAGACCCGCAATATGACTCTTTATTACAGTCGAGACCCGCAATAAAGTGGTGTGAGTTAGTAGATTTCTTATTACAGTCGAGACCCGCAATAAGAAACTTTATTACAATCGAGACCCGCAATAAAGTTATTTGTTAGTAATATATTATCTCAGTCGAGACCCGAGATAATATTCTTTAAGTCAGTCGAGACCCGACTTAAAGTTAATGTTAGTATATATCTTAACTTCAGTCGAGACCCGAAGAAAGATTCTTTATTTCCGTCGAGACCAGAAATAAAGTGTATTGTTAGTAATATTTTTTATTGCAGTCGCTACACACAATAAAAAAAAAACCTTTAATTATTCGCTATCTAAAATAAACTCCTTAATCCAGTCGGTACCCAGAAAAAGAATATTTTATTTTAGCCGTCAATTAAACAAAGTATTTAATTTAGTAATAAAATATAACACTAGGAAAAATCACTAGGAAATAACACAAAGGAATAAATTGCCAAGTTAATCACTGCACTGGTAAATCACAAAAGAGATCGAATCAAGTCAAACTGCTGTTTATATAGCCAGAGTTTGCGCACGGCACCAAAGAACGGTAGTGAGCGGCGCGTGGCAACAATATTGGCATAGCAACAACTTGCATAGCAACAATAACCTGGCCTAGCAACTGGACTTCATCATTTGTTCATAAAGTGTTACCATTTTAGTTATTGTTGTTAACAAGCTGCACTCAACTTATGAATATAAAAAATATTTTGCGTAAATTCAATTTATTCCTAATCCAGTGTAGTATAAATGTTAATAACAACTAAAACCTTCACATTTTGTTGAATGAGAAAGTTTACTTACCCGACAAAATTTGTAAATTCCTAAAACCAATACCTCCAGCTGACTTAGACGTAGCTAGAAGCAGCACACACGATTTGCTGCACATCTCAATCTTCTGCTGCGCAGTAATTTCTCGTGTAATGGCGGAACGTGGTTCGTAATGAGAATTCTTGTATCTTGATACCGTGGTGGCCATACTTGTTGCTGTCCAGCTAACTTGAGCTGACAGCAGCAATTTGTTTACATACAGATTTTGCTTCGTGGGATTACTACAATGAATTAGGTAAGAAAAATTTATGATTTAAATAAAAAGGATTTGATTCTTTGTGGTCCGTTTTTTTTTCTTTTTCAGGTTGGAGAATCGAAGTCAGGAGCCCAGTCCTGGGCTCCTATTCTGCAATCTCACTCACTTATGACTGTATGAAAGAAGTCACTCACCCACCATTTAGGTATTCTAGAAAACAAATGGAATGCGATGTACACTGTAAAATAAAATAATCCACCACATTCGTGGTGAATATTTTTGATGTGACTTTATATTTGGTATAGAGCCTAAACTACTAAACTACTATTTTCACAACATTCCTCCCCCTTGCGAAGACGCCGTCGTCGTGACAGAGGCGTTCGAGAAGCTCTGGACCATTATAATTTTATTTTGCTTAACATGCATATTACTTATTACATATTATTATATGTTTTTTTCTAATTCGACATAGTCTCTATTATTTAGTTCTTAATTATGTACATATATTTGTAAAAAAAAAATCATTATTACATGAAATTGAACTTTTAAAATGCTATACACATATATGAAATCATTATTACTAACAAACTTCTTGTTTTTTTTCTTTTGCATTGGCGGTCAAATTTCTTACCTACGTCAAAAATTTCCGTCTTTGTTTTTTTTTTGAACTTGACATTGTACATACTGAGTGTTATTATTACATATGTATATACGAGTACATATAAACATTTTTTTTTTTTTTTAATTTTGTTGACTAATCTTATCGGCTTTTAATTCTTTCAATTTGATGGTCGTAAAAAAAAAAATAAAAACAATTTAAAGTTGGTAAAAAAAAATTAAGTAATAAAACAAATTTCTCATAGGCAGTGATAATTTGTTCAAACCTTGTAAAGGTATGATTCGCTTGGGTCGTTTGATGAATGCGAATTTTCAATACTAGGATGGAGTGTTATTATTTGATTAATGTTTGGGTTTGGCTCGTCCGTTTCTGGGATTTGATTAGAGATGGTGTGAATTTCATGTATTGGTGGCTGTTTCCCATTTTGACTTTTGACTGGGGGTGATTTTTTGTCCAGGTTATGTGTGTCAACTCTACTCATAATGAAGGTTTGCCTGCGTTGGATTTGTATGTTGGGGGCTTGGACAGATGCTTTATTCTGACCTTTGTTTTTAATATATCTTATAATTAGAAAAAGAATTAGAGCAATAGAAAATGTTACCATAATTCCAGTGTTAGTATATGTTTGTATACTGAGTTTTTCATGTTCCCTTTTTTCTACAGTTTTCCGCAATTCTTGTTGTAGTTCTTCAAGATCTTTACTTGTCTTCAAGAGCTCTTTATTGTGATTTCCGGAGGTATTTATTTTTAGGCCTGTTTTATTTCCGAATTTTACTTGGGGGGTTTCCCTAAACATCTCTTCTAGGTTGATTTTGGGGAAATTTTGCAGCTCAGGTTGGTGTATGGGTGTGTGATAGCTGACACTACTCTCATAGGGTATTTCGTGTTCATTTAGTGTAAATATGCATGGTTGGGTTAGTGAGAGTATTCCAGAACCCTTTAGGGTCATGTGGTTGAACTGATTACTACAATTACAAGAAAGTGTTTCTTCCTGCGTGGCTACAAATAGCCAAGAGTTCGGTCTAACCATTTTTGTAAGTAAATTCATATTATTTTCCATAATTCTATGGGTACAAGGAGCGGGTCCCGGGGAGGGATTATTGAACAAACCCATGAGACAGTTAGACTTACTGAAACTTATTCCCTTAGGTACGGTTTGGAAACAAATGTGTATCTTGCTACTAGTAGATGTTGTCTTCTTGCAGTGTTCCCAGTAATCTGCACTGGACAGTTCTACATATCTCTGCGCTTTTGTATTATTTAAAAAATAATTTGCTTTGATATCTAAGATAGCTGATTTCGCCAGTGAGATCGGTGTGGGTAGCAAGTAGACTTTGTTTATTGTAAAAATAGTGTCTTCTGGTAGAGATAGTGTAATTCTGATAAAGTATTCTTTTCCCTTCTGGACGCTATCTACTTGAACTATATGACTTACCAGTTTAAAATCTAGAAGAATATTTCCCATACCCTGCGCACTAATTTCTTTATAAATTTGGACTAAATCGTTTGCGGATAAAATTAAAGGATGTAATGAGTGTTGGTGTAGAGCATTTATTACCATATATTCGTCTGTTAGACGTTGATGTATCTCCTGGAGTTGGTGTAGAATATATATAAGAAGTCCATTTGTGTCGGCTTTAATGTGGACTGATTTGAGTTCTGTCTTGATTTCATTCGTGGAGTTCTGTACTTGGTCTATGAAGTCCTTAAAACGTTCATCTAGGCTGTTTTGGTAATGCTTTATGTTTTGGAATGTTTGGTCAATGGCATTAAATTTTGCCTTCACTATGCTGACTTGTTTTTCCATTAAATGTATGTTCTCTGAATTTTGGCTGTCAAGGTCTTTTAGTTTTTTGTAAATGGTTTGAGCATCCCTATCATCCATAGTACCAAATAAGAAATTTGAAAACCTGCCTACTATATTTGCTAATGACCGCCTATTTCGATTTAATAAATAAAAATTTGTATCTCTTAACCTATTCTTAATCTTATCTACCTGCCGATCTAAGTCTATTGTCCACGTATAACACGAGTCTCTTTCCTCGGTGCTTCTTTGTACGTGACAGAGACGTTCCACTGTGTCTTCGCAGCGGTTAATAAATTCCAACGCCTCCGTTTCTTCAGTGATTTGAATTTTGGTATAAACAACCCAGGTCTTCGTGTATAAGTACGCCGGATTGAGTGGTTCAAATAATACGCCTGTGGGGGTGAGAGTCTCTATAGCAGCTTGTGAGTTCGGTAGATGTATGGCCGCCCACAGCCATATTAATGTTCCCTGTGGGTAATAAGGAAGTAACAATTAAATTCTGCTAATCCCCAAAATCGTAAATATAACTTATTTTTAACTAAAATAATTTTAACCTATTATTATGCACCCTTCGTAACTTCCGACCAATTTGGATCGTGCAGTTTACATCATTATTAACCTGTTTTACTATGTACGGCCCAGTCCAAACTGGTGATAATTTATTCTTTTTAACTGCATTTTTTAGTAAGACTTGGTCTCCTACATGCAGTACAATGCTACGGGTATTTTTATCGTAATATTCCTTAGACTTTAGCTTGCTTTTAAGAAGCTCCTCCCTAAGACGCTTGTGCAGTATTTGCATTCTTCTTCTACGAATGCTTACAAAATCGTCATAGTTATAGATGGGTTCAGGCTGTCGTTTTAGATTGTTTGGTGGCGGGTCGTAAAATCCCCATAGAGCCTCCATCGGTGTATGTTTTCCACCAACATGAGTTGAATGGTTGCGAACATGGACTGCTTCCTCGAGCCACTGGTCCCATTCGGCTACATTTTCGTCCACCAAACTTCTCAAATACTCAATCAGGGGTCCGTGTGCTCTTTCAAGAGCGCCATTTGCCTGTGGATGGTAGGCTGTGGTCTGCAACTTTCTCACTTTGAATAGCTTGCAAAGTCGTTTAAACAAATTACTGGTGAAATTTGCTCCCTGATCAGTGACGACAGCTTTGGGTATCTTATACTTCATCATTAATTTATAAAATCCTTCGGCTACCGTGATGGCTTCTCCATTAGTCAGCGGTATGCAATCGAAAACTCTAGTTGCATCATCCAGTAGGGTAAGTATGTACTTATTTCCCTTAGTGGTTTCTGGTAGCGGGCCCACTATGTCGAGATAAACCTTATCGAATGGCCTCGCTGCAATGGAACTTATTACCATCGGCATCTTGGTGTTTCTACTATGCTTATTTTTTCTACACTTAATGCAATTTTTGATATGCTTGTGAATGTCTTTGAGCATTCCTTTCCATTTAAAGTTTCTTCTGATACGTTTATAAGTTTTATAGACTCCCAGATGACCTCCTAAAGGTGCGTTATGGTAATCCCGAAGAATGGTCTCGATCTCATTCCGGTTACCAAGTATTTGCACACTTTCGTCAATCTTGGACTCTTGGGAACTAACTGAATTAGTTTCTGAGTCCTCTCCAATACAACTAGACTTATTTTTGGGCGAGTCATCTTGTCTTTCAGAAAAACTTGTGTGGTCTCCTTTAGCTCTGCTTTGTGCTCTGGTAATGGCCATGCATGCGGGATTGGGTTTATATTCCTTATCATCTGTAACTCTTTGCTGGTGGACTTGTGCTTTAGTTATCATTGTCTGCGGAACTTCGTTCTTATTGCACTCCATCTCACTAGAACTCTGGATTCTGCTTAATGCGTCAGCGTTACGATTGAGCCTACCTGGTTTATACTCTATGATATAATCATACTCAGAGAGTTTATGGCGAAATCTTAGTAATCGCGAGCCAGGATCTTTGGTACTGTAGATTCCCTTAAGTGGCTTGTGATCAGTGTAAATAGTAAATTTTCTACCATACAAATAACACCGAAAATTTCTTGTAGCCCAGACTATTGCCACCATTTCTTTTTCTGTGGCGGAATAATTTCTCTCGGCTTTATTCAAACTCCTGCTTGCGTAAGCAATGGGCCGATCGTTCCCCACATCTCCTTGGGATAACACTGCACCCAAAGCTTCTCCGCTAGCATCCGTAGTTAAGGAGAATGGTTTATCGAAATCGGGGTAAACTAAAATAGGGGGTGAGATTAGCTTGTTCTTAAGGTTTTTAAAAGAATTTTCACATTGATCCGTCCATTTGAATTTTACATTTTTTCGTAGGAGTTTTTTGAGGGGTTCTGCTATTTTAGAGAACTCTGGAATAAATTTCCTATAATAATTAGCCAACCCAAGGAAGGATTGTACCTGCCTTACTGTCTTGGGCTGGGGGAAGCTTTGAACGCAGCTTACCTTTGAGGGATCTGGCAAGGCTCCTTCTCTGGAACACTTATGTCCCAGATAGATTACTTCCTTTCTCAAGAACTGACATTTTTCTATTTTTAGTTTTAAGTTATTTAGCTGAAGTCTTTTGAGTACCTCCCTAAGTTTAGCGTTATGATCCGACAAGTTTTTCCCGTAAATTACAATGTCGTCTAAATATACGAAGCACTTAAAACCCTGTAAACCAGTTAGCACATGGTTCATTAATCGTTGAAATGTAGCAGGTGCGCTTTTCAACCCAAAAGGCATCCTTTTAAATTCAAAATGCCCGTGTGGAGTACTGAAAGCGGTTTTAGGTTGGTCTTTCTCCTCCACTAGCACTTGATGATAACCACTGGCCAGGTCAAGCGTGGTAAAGTACCTTGAATGCCCCAATTGATCGAAGATATCTTCAATTCTGGGTAAAGGGAAGGCATCTCCAATCGTGATTTCATTTAGCCTTCTGAAATCTACCACAACACGCCATTGTTTTTCTCCATTTATTCCAGCCTTTTTCGGAACAACTAAGAGTGGCGAATTCCATGGACTAGTGCTAGGTACTACTATATCATTTTCAAGCATTTCTTCAACTTGTTCATGGATGATATTTCTTTGCTTCTCCGGTAGTCTATACATTTTCTGATTGAGAGGGGGACAATCTTGCTTAATTGGAATCTCGTGTTTTATTGAGCCCGTATAACTCAATTTATCTCCAGGTAGAAGAAAAATATTGTTATATTCATAACATATTTCGAGGACAGCATTTTTTTCGTCCTGATTGGCATCTGTATCCATATTGATTTGCTCTTTCAGAATTTTGATTCGTTTCCTGTCTCGATTGTTAATAAACGCATGTTTTCTGCTTCCAAAGGTCTTACTCTCTTCGGTTTTTATTTTGGGTTTTTCCCAGTTCATTTCGTTTAATGTTAGAATATGATAATTTTCTATTGGGTGAAGATCAATTTCCATGTTATCTAATACCTGATCAGTATTATTGACGTTAATAATAGGCAACACAACTCTACCTTTCCATGGTCTTGTTAAACAATTTCCCGAAAAAACACCTTCACTCACTTCTTTTGATAAACAAACAAATTCGCCGTTGTCTCTAATAGGAATTGGCACTAATTTTTCTGAGCGTGCTGGAACTAGTATCTTCGTTCTAACCTTAAGTCCCTTTGCTTGCTTCCGTTCAGATTGTTCACCTTTATGCGGAATGGACCACTTTCTCTCGGAGATCTGAGTGGTGTTTTCCATTTCCATAGGTTGCGGCTTTCCAGGCTTTTCCTTTTGGGCTTGGACCGTAGACCTGCTAATAGGTGAATTTAGTGTCGTTTTTAAGTCCTTAGAGTCGCGAAATTTGCAGTTCATATTAAGGGGCACTGAAAATGTTGCTAAATTTGTAGGTGTCGCTGGAAATTCTAATATTCCATCTGGATCCTTTATATTACATTTATTTAATAGAAAATTATTTCCAAGTATTCCATCATATGGGACATTTTCACTATCTTTAATTACGTGAAATTTACATGTTTGAGGAGTTTCTAGCTGAAATTTTCCTGTACATGTTCCAATTGTCTGTCCCTTTCCAAAAATACTGCTCAGTTGCGTTTTTTCCTGAGTATTTATTATTTTCTCTCCTTGTAACATGGATTTTTTTAATAGGCTCACGTCAGCTCCCGTGTCGACTAATAGTTCTACCGAGGACTTAGCTGCTATATCCAAGGGTAATTTAACTGACCATTTAGGAACTTGGGAGGGCTGACACCGATTTTCTTTACTAACGTTTGGACTTCCGCGGTGTCCTCGCAAGTCCTTATTTAGTTTTCCGAAAACTGGTGGTTATTTTGAGTCGACCTACTTTCCCAGTCTTGCTTCGCTCGGCACTGGTTTGTATTGTGACCTCTTCTTTGACAAAAATCACATTTTATTGCGCCAATTGCGTTTTTTGGGCCACCTTCAGCAGACCTGCTATTTTGTACTAGGTTTATCTGCCGATTTTGAATCTTACTATCCCTGTTATTGTTTCGAGAAGCGTACGCAGAATTCTGATAACTATTACCAGAAGTCGCATTCTTCCTTTGGTAGCACTCCGAAAACGTATGATTGTTTTTATTACATTAAGTACATTTAATTCGGGGGTGATAGCTTTTGGTATTATCATACTGATCCCTTGCACTTTTGGCGAAATTATTATAATGCCTATTTTGAGGTGGGTTTTGCATTGGTGGATCTCTGATAGGCATCCAAGTAGTATTGACTGGATAACTCTCAATTACTGGTTGGGCCAATCATATACCTAAAGGATTTTGTAAAATCGACAGTGTTTGTCTTTCGGCTTCTTCTAGCTTTTCAGCTTTTTCGACTACTGATGCTAAACTCACACCAGAGTCCTGTAAGAGAAACATTCTGTGGTTTTGGTTGATTATACCTGTCTTAAATACATATATGGCTGTTTCCTCTAAATCCCTTTTTACTGCCTCTGCTGCTGTGCCAGAGTGTCGATCAGGGATTTTAGAAACGCAGCTTTTAAATAATGTTTTTATCCTTTGAGCATAGCTTGTCAAAGTTTCTGCTGGTAATTGAAACAACACCCTAAGTTCATTTACAAGAGCCACGTAGCTCTTTGTATTTACTAATTTATTTTGGATATGGGTCTCCAATTGCTGGAAGTTATTGAAACCTGTACCTTCCAGAACACTTGCCGCCCTGCCTCTGAAGCGCGTTGGAAGCAATTTAAGGAATACTGGAATTTCACTTTCGGTTAGACAATTAATAACATGCTTACAACAATTGATAAATATATTTATTTCTGGAACTAAGTTGGGACCTATTTCGCCCATTAAAATTGGTACACTATTAAATATTAATTGATTAATTTTAATTATATCCACTGGTGGCTCCATTTCTAAAATTGAGTTTTCCGATGAGCTCTTTTCACTGGTTAACTCGTCTAGCTGCACAGAACTATTCGAAGATTGACTGTGTTGCTGTTGTTGTTGCTCTTCACTGATATTGTCTTCTGGCTGTTCCAAAGATTGACTCCGTAGTTCTTCTTCTTCTTCTTGGATTGATGGTAGTGCGTCCAAGGATTGTCGATACCTCCCTCCGGATCTTAAGGACATCAATTCCGTTATTGTATCCCTGGTCTGAGTTTCCACATCCACTTTCTCAATAATGGGCCTTCTATCCTCAGTAGTTTCCGTAATGATACACTTCTCCTCTATTGGTTTGGGGATAACTGGTTTATTCTCGTCCAGTTCTGACACAACTAACTTATCCTCTGCTGTTTCCGAAGTTCCACAATCAGTTCTTGAACTAGTGTCCTCTGTACTAACAGACGGGCTGGTGTTCTCGAAGGAAAAAGAGTTGATTTTCTTCCAGAATTTCTTTTGAGCAGAATTCAATACATAGAACGGATACTCGCTCTGATCTCTCGTCACTGGCGTGGAATGGCTTTTTGGTGGACTGCTAAAAGTCGCGTTGGGTGATCTTGGGTCATCTGATGTTTCTTGCGACATTAAATGTCTTACCTGGAATCGATTTTGGTCTCACACTGCACTTTTTTTTCTATGACTAACACAATTTTACACAATATCACACGCAACGCTACTAAATTTTGACATTAACCGGAGAAATACTAGAACGAGACCAACAACCGAAACGGAAATCAAACAAAATGATTTCAACACGTACTTTGCGAATGGATAAAACAAATATCACACTTAAAGTGAAATATCTACCATTTTCCGGATTAAAGAAATTTCAATGAAACATTTATTTGTGAACCGTATGTATGTATGTAATTCACTGTTACTTCGTTTGAAAATGGACTTTTAGACAGGATTCTGAATTATATCAAAATTTTTTTTTTTTTTGCAATTAGTGGAAGTGCGGCCAACCATTTACAAGTGAGATATCGGACCGCCACGATCTAGTATTCGCATTTGAATTTAAAAAAAAAATCAACGGGAAGTTGACAACTGACTAGTGTCACATTTAAAGTGACTAACTTGATCTATAGTCATCAAGGTGAATTACACAAAAATTTTTTTTTTAAATTATCACGCCTAATATCAATTCTTGCCGTTCTTAATTAAATATCACTCTTATAACCGATCAAATTGAAAGAATTTTCACTCATAAAAATCATAAATCTATACCAATTGTTTTTCTTAAATTTTTTTCTTTTAAATAATAATATTCTAATACTTTTCTTGAGGAGAAAAAACTTATAATTTAATAGTATCTACTTCTATATACCTGTAATAAAGCTTAATCTAAGTATATCTTTTCAAAATAGATTTAACTAAAGAATGAAGTGAATTTTTACCTTAATTAACTTAGAGCATTTATTGTTGCCCATCTCCTCGTAGTGATGACTTTCCTGTTTCTTTATTGTCCAATTTACTGTAATACTTTCGTCTGCTGTTGTATCGCTGCCGGGGGGGGCCCTAGGCCTTCTTAAATTCCCCTGGATCTGCTGAAAGGGGGGCTTAAAGCCGTCTTCGTTTTCCCTTTCAACACAGGAACGAAGTTTTTCTGCTACTAATGATTTTGTTGCTGCTGATGAGATCGAATTGGAGGTGACGTTGACTTCTTCTGGCTATGATGTGTTGCTGGCCAGAATTCCTTGTTGCCTTCTTATCTAACAGGGGTGAACGCTTGCCCGCCTGGAGCAGAGGCGCCTAAAGATGCTATCTACCCCGAGCGTTGGGGGTGACTTGGCCGTTTTATATGGCTCTTTGTCACAGGTACCCCTTTTTTTTCGTATAGGATCAAGGCTTTTAAAGCGTTTACGGTTGTTTATTTAACCAAGCTTCCTTGATCCTACCGGCTGCGCCAATTTATGTAGTGATTAATTTGAGCGACTGCTCAATGTAACTACCGCAACACTGGAGAATGTTCTCTTGCACTTTGATCACCAAAAAACAAAACCACTTGACTTATTTTTTTTTTGCATTTATTAATACAAATACTACATAACTGTTCACAGATGAGTAATAAAGTAATTATCAGTGATTTACCGAAAGACAAGTAATTTGACACTTCTGTACGCGCGAGTGGTCAGAACAAAACTCTCCTCTACTACTCGCCTACCTCTGCCTCGTCGCTTCTTTTCTTCATTTTTATTTTTGTTTTATTCTACTTAAAACAATGAATTAATGTACTACCGGGCCATTGAGTAATATTTTTTACTCACTGACCACAGGTGTACAATTTCAAAAC
Source organism: Dioctria rufipes (assembly GCA_963924295.1). Classification (NCBI taxonomy): domain Eukaryota; kingdom Metazoa; phylum Arthropoda; class Insecta; order Diptera; family Asilidae; genus Dioctria; species Dioctria rufipes. The sequence continues at coordinate 205,680,016 of OZ002740.1, forward strand.
AGTGCCGCTTAAATTCGTGGTCACTGTGATTACATATATTTACTTTAGTTCCGCAAATGCATTGCGATTGTGCAGCTGATGAGTGTCATCACATTGCATTGCGTTCGATCTACAAATATTATTTTCACAACATCCATAAAGGAAAATAGTCTTCTAGGAATTTACAGCTTGGTTCCTTAGCTTCCCAAAGGCTAAACTTTCTATATACCTTACTTAACAAAATAATAAAATAGTTTTAATTACAAAATAATCTTACCATTTTACGTTCACTAATAATTGCATGTGTGTATGTACAGCCGGAGTCCGAATCTGTAGGCAGCTACATTCGATATCATCAGCCCACGGCATGCCATGACGGCACAGCGACATTGCAATGATTACTCAGATGAGAGTTTTTGTTTGAGGAATCGTAAACATTTGGTTCAGATAATTTTTTTTTTATATTTTTGTTAGGAAAGGTATAACAATTTTATTTCGATTCGAAAGATAATAAAGCAAGCTTAAGATTATCAGAACACCATTTTTCTGTATGTATAGCAGTTTAAGGCTGAGGAGCTATTCAAATCAAACACAAATGACCGTGTCGAGTACCGTATACCCAGTAGTAATATCTCACTCACTTTGCCACAAATATTTCACTCACTTGAGTTCCAGAATAAAGAAACACGTGGAATCGGATAAGTGAGTGAGTGAGTGGAGTGAGTGAGAATGCAGAATAGGGGCCCTGAACAGCGTCCTATCTCATTATTGAGATATCTTATTTAAAACAAAATAAGGAATTGATCCCAATAGTACCTATAAGAAGATATGAAGTAAATTGGAACTTGAAATATAAGGAATACTTCCCGGAAACAGTTGTCATTACTGCAATGAATTTCCTTTTCAAGACAAAATTCCCTTTCCAATTAGAATCAAAATAAGGTTTTCTCCACCTCTTCAAGCTGGACAGAATCTAAAAACAAAACATAATTTGGAAAGAAAAGATTATAATAAACACGTAATTTACAGTCAAACAAGAATATAAAAAGGATAACCTCAACAAATACATGAGATACATTTTCAAGTGTATCAAAGGTTTTTGTTAAAAGATTAATTGAAATGATGAGATGTAAACAATAACTTACCAGTTGAATTAATTATTGTTTAAAAATCCACACCACAAATCACATAAATTGAAAAATAAAATTTAGATATACCACAAATTTGTTTTTGTGTGACGTTTTAAATTTGAATGTCAGGTTAAAGAAGATGCGGTCAAATTACAGCTCTTATTACGAACAAATTAATAATTTTAGAATTATTTAGAAAATTAATTTATTTGTATATTCGTAAAGGAGTGAACGAAATGAAAATGCTGATTCTCACGAAAATTCACGAGAGAAAAATCTAGTACTGCAAGAAGCGTACTGCCCCGTGTGTTTTCCAGCAGAATTTGCATTTTTATATTCACCACAACAGGAAGAGCTATTAAAAGTTCAGTAAAATTTAAGTAATTTTATGCATTAAAGGAACATTGAAACGAATAATAATTTAATAAATATTTCTTTCATTAAACAAATAATCAATTTCAAATCATTTTCATCATTTAAACTTTAGTTTTTCATTATTTATTTATACGATTTTCCTATTACATTTAATCGCACGATTTGGAGAGCAAGGTGGGTTGGCAGTGTAGCGTATATATTTACATATCTATAAATAAATAAAATTATTAATAAAAGTTTAAAATATAGAACGGAAAATTTGGAAAAGAATTGAATATTGCATTACGAAGTAGCCTAAAGAATTACACTATAAACAATACATGTAAAAATTTAAATCAAGTATACATACACTTAGAGTATTAGAATTTTAGGTATAGTAAAAATGTATGAAGCATATGAGTATGCATAGAATAAGTACATACAAAAATGTCAGATATAAATATTTAGTAGTATTGAAGAATTCTTAGAGTCAAGCCTGCGACAAGTACAATACGATACAAAAGTATCGTAATAAAATTATATAAATATTTTTAAATGACAAAAAAAATATAAAAATAAATAAAGATTAAACTAACCAAAAAAAAATTGTTATCACTTATAAATAAAAAGAACAAATTCTTTTTATTATTTCATAGATATTTTAAATAAATCTCTATCTAATAAAATCTTTATTTTTTTGTTTCATGTAAATGAACAAAAAATCAAAACTTGCTCAAGCTGATTTCTGTGAAAGAAATATCAAAATACATTGATGTTGGTATTCAGGAGTCAACAAGAAATAATAATATTTAACTACCAACCATCAATATTGGTGACCCCGACTACAATTACGACCACATCAGAATCTATATTCGTCAGCATCTATTTTCGTTATATTAGTGACACCACGAATAAGAAGTTCAATATTGAAAACATCGATTATCAAAGATTAATGACACCACAAATGACATTTTCGGACATGATCTTTGGTTCCCCCCACCAGTGGTAAGGAACCAATCAGATCGTTTTTGAAAGATAAGAGGAGAGAAGAAAGAAAACAATCGTCAATCAGACAAGAACAAAAAAAATAAAAAGAAAACAATCAACAACTAGGCAAGAACAAAAGAAAACAGAGATGACAGAAGAAAGAAAATAATAAAAACAACAGAACAAGCAACGAAGAAACAAGGAATATCAAATAACAAAAAAAAATAAGAATAAAGGAATAAGGTTCTTCAATTATATATTTTTTTTTCCTATGTTAAAATTTTTTTCCAATTTTTCTTCTTTCACATAAACATTGACAGCACACAACAATACATTTTTCTATATATATATATGTATATATGGGTTCAAGGACAAAAAAAAATAGCTTTCACCATTAAACATTCCCTCCTCTTGGTATTTTAAGAAAATGGCAAAAAGAGAGTTTCGCGAAAGTAATTACACGAGTGATACATAATATTTTTTTTTCATTTTTGTGTGCGTTTTTTTGTTTTGTGAAAATGCCTAACGAAAATAGAGGAGATAATAATGATAAAGCAGTTCTAAATACAGTAGCAGTAAAATTGGCACCATCTTGGACACCTTGCCCACAAGCATGGTTCATCCAAGCGGAACTTCAGTTCGCTACAAAAGGTATTTCTCAGGATCAAACAAAGTACGAATACATAGTACAAGCACTACCAGTCGACATAATAATGAAAGTTTTGGATTTAGTGCAAACACCTCCAACATTAGAAAAATATAATACTCTTAAAAACGCATTAATACAGCGATTTGCCGAGACTGAAGAGAAAAATCTAGAGCTCCTCCTTTCAGACACCGAAATGGGTGATAGAAGACCCTCAGAGTTTTTCAGAAAAATGAAAATCCTAGAAGGTCCAAGTTCAGAATTTTCTGAAAGACTTATAAAAAAACTATGGATGCGAAAATTGCCAACAAATATAAACATAGCCCTAACAACCGCAGGAAATAATGGCATAAATTAGCTAACAGAATTCACGAAATAGCGAAAACCCAAAATATTTCACCATTCACTTCAAATAATTACAACAGCAATCTTGACTTAATAAATAGAATTGATAACTTAGAGAGGAAAATAGACACATTGGAACAATTAATTAAAAATGTAACATTTCATAAAAAAAAAAATTTTTTTCAAGTTTCAGAAATGGTTCCAGAAGTCGTTCTTCAAGTGGTACTAGATTTACTACGATCTGTTAGTACCATAATAAATTTGGAGATAGAGCAACGAAATGTATACCACCTTGTTCTTTTTAAAAAAAGTCAGAATCCCAAAAACTAGGTAACCCCTCGACGTATTCATGTTCTTTTAATAATAGTTCTAAACGTTTATTCATTTTCGACAAAGAAAACAAATTTAAATTTTTAATAAATACTGGAGCAGACCTTTCAGTCATATACCTACCACTTTTTGTAGCAGATACAAAAAATACGATTCTTTAACTCTAGTAGCAGCAAATGGTTCTACAATTCAAACCTTCGGTACAAGGTTATTTAAAGCCAATTTTGGCCTGAGAAGGGACTTCACATTTCCATTTGTAATTGCCGAAGTAAATCGCCCTATTATAGGAGCAGACTTTTTAACCAAATTCAATCTATTAGTAGATTTGAAAAACAAACGTCTGATAGATGGTAACACAAATTTATCGGTCAATGGTTTAACCATAACCAAAACAATTCACTATTGAAAATGAACACGGAAACATTTTAAAGCAATTTCCATCGCTAACAGAACCTCCTCGATATGGAGAACCTGTTAAACACAACGTTGTACATCACATTACAACGAAAGGACAACTTCCTTTTACTAGACCACGCAGACTAGATGGAGAAAAATTCAAAATGGCAAAAATGGAGTTTGACCATATGTTACAATTAGGTCTTTGCCAACCATCATCATCTTCAACAGCTTCAGCACTACATTTAGTGGCAAAGAAGAATAGTTCAGATTGGCGTTGTTGTGGGGATTACAGACAGTTAAACACTATCACTATCCCAGACAGATACCCAATCCCTCACATACAAAATATAGAACGGAAAATTTGGAGAAGAATTGAATATTGCATTACGAAGTAGCCTAAAGAATTACACTATAAACAATACATGTAAAAATTTAAATCAAGTATACATACACTTAGAGTATTAGAATTTTAGGTATAGTAAAAATGTATGAAGCATATGAGTATGCATAGAATAAGTACATACAAAAATGTCAGATATAAATATTTAGTAGTATTGAAGAATTCTTAGAGTCAAGACTGCGACAAGTACAAAACGATACAAAAGTATCGTAATAAAATTATATAAATATTTTTAAATGATAAAAAAAATATAAAAATAAAAAAGATTAAACTAACAAAAAAAAATTGTTATCACTTATAAATGAAAAGGACAAATTCTTTTTATTATTTCATAGATATTTTAAATAAATCTCTATCTAATAAAATCTTTATTTTTTTTGTTTCATGTAAATGAACAAAAAATCAAAACTTGCTCAAGCTGATTTCTGTGAAAGAAATCTTAAAATACATTGATGTTAGTATTCAGGAGTCAACAAGAAATAATAATATTTAACTACCAACCATCGAAAAAGTTGGCCGGATCTGCTAATAAAAAGACGAACGCAGAAAGGAATCGCACTCTTATTTTTCAATCAGTCGACAAGTCCATACGCATTAATTTGGAGTGGCATCAACGTATCATTTTTTAACATCTTGTTATTTTTTGACAATCATCTTCTTTTGTTTCATTTGGTATATTTGTTTTTTTTCTCATTTATTTTAATTTTTATTTTTTTATTATTATATACAGGGTAATTTATAATTTATAATTAAATGTTTCAGATAAAATCGTCGAATGAACTAAATGTTTGACGAATATGTTTGCTAGCCATAATTAAATTAAAAGTGCAGTGAATTGAAAATAATTATAGTGTAACCAATTGAATTAAATTTTGTGAATTATAAACGCAACTTATGTAGTATAAAGGAGGAACATATTTAAGTAAATTTGTTAAGAAGTTTGTATATTCATAAAACCTTTTTGTAATAAATTAAAAATTTAAGCACAATTCCAAAACAATTCCTCCTTGACGAAATTTGTTGGTTAATTATTTATTGATAAAACATTTTGGTGGTTCCATCCAGGAAGTTTGGGACTCGTATAAGTTTAATTTACATTGTTTTACATTTCGAACTTGATATTAAACCTTAATACGTTCCTCCTACGCGCATCTTGGGTTAGGGTATTAATAAATAAATTTGGTTACGGTTAATTTGCACAAGATTAAAGGGACATCAATAACGGTGATTTTCTAGCATTAACAGTGTACAACCGAGGAAAATTAAGTTGCACTAGCAATATTCATTCCAATTTAAAATACTAAGATGGAAAAATCATTAGATTCTTTACTCGTGAGACAAACAGTATTACATGATAAGGTTTCGAGTGCTATTGACAATGGCAGGAAAACTAAACTCGAGAAACGAACTGCAGGTTTCTTTAAACAAGAGTTTATTGATTTGCGAATCCTATGGCAAGAGTTTACCATGTATGATCGAAAGCTCGCAGAAGTGATTCTGACTTCAAAGGAAGAATGTAATCACAATTACATCAAGGAGCAGAAGTTTGATAAACTCGAAATTAAATATTCAGAATATATGGGGGAATTGGAAGATGGGTTGAAAGAAATATTCCCAGATGGTAATAATTCTATGTTACACCCGGAATATCGCTCAGCACTACTTCCAAAAATAACATTACCCAAATTTAATGGCGAATATAATTCCTGGAGATCATTTTATATTTGTTCACATCGTTGGTGCATGACAATTCACAGCTCCAAGCTGTACAAATGCTGCATTATTTAAAGGAATGTCTCACAGGAGATGCAGAACGGGTACTAAGACACACCCCAATCACAAACCTAGACTATCTCCCAGCATGGAACAGGTACGAAAATAAAAGAACGCTAGTCAATCATCATCTCAAGTCAATCGTAAATCAACCTAAGCTTACAGTGGAGAATGGAAAAGGCCTGCAATCATTGGTAGATAATACCGAAGAATGTCTGCAACAACTTAAGGCATTGAAGGTAGACACTGAGTCTTGGGATGCGTTGTTAATTTATTTGATTGTTCAGAAATTACCCTTTGTCACACTCCGTCTTTGGGAAGAAGAGTTAGGATATGACCAAAAATTTAAAACTCTTCAGCAATTCACCGTCCATAAAAAAGTACAGTACTCAAACTTACCATATTACTAATAATAATGGTTAAAAATGGAAATTGCACAACGTTCCTTAACTTGGATGTAGTAGCCAGAAGAAAAATAATTAAAACTGCAGGTAGATGCATGAACTGCTTTTCATGTAAGCATAGCCACAACAAATTCCAAAATAAAAACAGAAGTAAGAAATGCTACGAACTACATCATACAACATTGCATGCAACTGAACCTTCATCACAAGGCTTACATGCCATAGAACAGCCTAGCCACTCTACAGCGCACACGAAAAATACCGATGTTGAAAAAACCAAAAATTTTTTGATGACAAAATCACACAATGCTTTACTACCGACAGCGTTAGTAATAGCGCATGGCCACAACGGCCATTCAATCACATTACGATGTTTATTGGACTCAGGTTCACAAGCATCATTTAGGGTTTTCCAATAAGAGGTGTTAATTTGATATTCAAAGAAAAATGCCATTTTTTGAGATAAATGATCGGATCTTTATTTCATTATAAAGATGAAGGTATGCCGTTAATAATGAAAAATAACATCAGCCAAATGACCACCACGACCACGCCTACAGGACCATATCCTTTTCATGAAATTTTCCATAACCAAATCGCAAAGTGGCTGCCCTATGTCCTCGATAGCCTCACGAATTCCATCTTTGAGGTCTTGAATCGACGCTGAGCTGTTGGCGTAGACCTTCTCTTTCACATGGCCCCAAAGGAAGAAGTCGCAAGGTGTTAAGTCACAAGATCACGGTGGCCAATTGTGATCACCTCTTCAAGAGATAACACGGTCCGGAAACTTTTCCCGTAAAAGATCAATGGTTTCGTTGCTTGTATGGCACGTAGCGCCGTCTTGTTGAAAGTAAACGTTGTCCAGATCAATACCATCCAATTCCGGCCATAAAAAATCATTAATCATCTGTCGATAGCGTAATCCATTCACCGTAACTGTTGCTCCAGCCTCATTTTCGAAAAAGTAAGGTCCAATGACCCCACGGGACCATAAACCGCACCAAACAGTCACACGTTGAGGATAGAGAGGCTTTTCAACAATAACTCTTGGGTTTTCCGAGCCCCACATGCGACAATTTTGCTTGTTGACGAAGCCATCGAGGTGGAAATGGGCCTTATCACTCAAGATGAGCTTTCGATGGAATTCCGGATCATTTTCATGCATTTCAAGGACCCAATCAGCAAAGACTCGACGTTGTTAATGATCGGACGGCTTGAGTTCTTGTGTTAACTGAACTTTATAAGCCTTAAGACCCAAATCTTTATGCAAAATACGGTATAATGACGTTTGTGGAATGCCTAATTCCAAAGAACGACGAGGAATGGACAAACCTGGGTTTTCTTCAACACTTTCGGCTACAGCAGCAATATTCTCGGCTGTTCTTGAGCGACGTGCACGGGTTTTATTCTTCACATCACTAACTTGTCCCGACAGCTCGAATTTTTCTACGAATTTCTGTATTGCGGTACGACAAGGTGCTTCACGACAACCCAAAAATGTTCGCGTTTTACGAACCGTCTCTGCCACATTTTCACTATTTTTATAGGGAATTTTAATAATTTCAATGCGTTTTTGAATCGTGTATCGTTCCATTTTTATTAATGGCGTAGTTTCTACTTGTCAAATGTCAAAAAATGACAGCTCCAAAAGTGATATCTACCGAAATAACGGGCTAATTAAAATAACACCTCTTATTGGAAAACCCTTTATTACAGAACATACCTGCAAACAACTACACATTCATAGCACACATGCCGCAGTTGAAATCTTGGGCCTGAATAAGAATCAAACCGCATTCTCAAAGGCGCAGGTACAATTGAGATTGGAGTCGACCACCTCTAATAAATCGGTGGTTCAGATCAAAATGCTGGTAGTTAAAAACAGAACAGATTCCTTACCTGCCAAGGAAGCTGTCAACAAATAATGGGAATATCTTCAGAATCTTGAGTTAGCAGATCCAAAATTTTGGAAACCAAGCACCTTCGATATATTGCTGGGAGCAAACATGTATGGACTAATTGTCTGTGAAGATATACGACGACGACCAAAGGGTTCCCCCGTGGCCATCAATACCAGTTTTTGATGGATTGTAATGGGCAGCACCACACTGTCTCATAATGATCAGGCAAGTGTCTTCACAATTGCTCTCAAGCCAATAGAAGAGCTTAATCGACAAATACGTCATTTCTGGGAAACAGAAGAAGTACCAGAGCATGATTTGCAAAGGCCTGAGAAAAACAATGCCAGAAAAGGTATGAAGTCAGCCACTATCGAGCATCAAATGGTCAATATCAAGTTAGATTACCATTTACTGATGAAAGCGATCCTGTCTTTGGTGAATCCAGAAATCGTTCTCTCAAACGCCTCGAGTCAGTGCAGAGAAAATTCAACGAAAACCCCCTAATTGCAACAGGATTACGAAACTTACTTGGATGAATACTTAGATTTGGGCCACATGGTAGCTTGCGATCCACCTAAAACAGATGAAAACCATTATTACATACCGCACCACGCAGTATTTAAGCAAAGTACGACCACAAAATTACAAGCTTTTTTCGATGCGTCCGTAAGGACTACAAACGGCAAATCATTGAATTAGCAACTACTTATCGGCCCAACTTTACAACCCAAATTATTTTCTATTGTTTTAAACTGGAGAAAACATCAAGTCGCAATGACAGCAGAATCGAAAAGATGATTAGTATGATTTGGGTTCATCCAGAAGATCGGACTTTCCAGCGCATACTGTGGAGAAGTGCAACAACAAAGGTCCTCCAAGACTATCAGTTGAACATAGTGACGTTTGGAACATCAGCAGCACCTTACTTGGCCATAAAAACATTACAACAATTAGCCACTGAAACAATTCCAGAAGCTAAACCATTGCAACGGTAATTCATCGAAATGCTCAGTAAAGATGGATTCAAACTTCGTAAATGGTCAAGCAGCAAAGCGGAGCTGCTGTCACTCCTACTAGAAGTAGATAAGGAACTAAAAGGTTCATTAGATTTGTTAGATATGGAGTCAGTGAAAACCCTAGGCATCAGATGGTATCCTGGTGGCGATTACTTTACGTTCAGCTTAAATAGCAAACCAAAGTACGAAGTAAGTACTAAATGTACTATACTATCCGAAATAGCATCATTACACGATCCATTGGAATGGATTTCTCCGATTATTGTCGTTGCAAAAATGTTGATACAAACACTGTGGTTAAATGGCTACTTCTGGGATGGTATAGTTTCACCGGATATCATTGAACAGTGGAAGACATTCAAAGGTGAACTTCATGATTTAGAAAAATTGAGAATCCCGCGATGGATCAAATTTTCAAGTACCTATTTAAGTCAAGAAATTCATGGTTATTGCGATGCATCTAATAAAGCATATGCAGCAGGTTACAGAGATTCAGGAAATTCTAACAGCCGAGCATTGGAATCGCGTTTTAACCAAAGATAACCTTGCTGCTTTAGCGTCGCGTGGAACAACAACTAGACAATTATTGGAGTGTAATTTATGGTGGCATGGCCCTGACTGGCTCATCAAAGACCCTCAAGCATGGCCAAAAAGGTATGTTCCCTCAGAGCAAACGGACTTAGAAGCAAAGAAACCAACCATAACCAATCTAATTGCTCAACCATCAGTTGACTTTCTAAATCACTATTCATCGTACACAAAACTTATACGAGTTGTCGCTACATGCACAATTGCCGTAATCTCACACAGAAACAGACCAATGCTCTCTCTGTCATGAAATTAAACAAAGCAAGGATTTTAGTAGTAAGAGACGTACAGAGGACAACGTTAACAAACGAATATGAGCAGCTAAACAAAACAATTACTTTCAAGAAAAAGTCGTCTAATAGCTCTCAATCCATTTGTAGATCACGACGGACTCATTCGAATAGGAGGCAGATCGGAAAATGCAAACATTCCGTTCAACAGAAAGCATCCAATAATTCTTCCACGTGATCATCATCTCAGAAAATTACTCATTGATAAGGTGCATAAAGAAACTCTGCACGGAGGAGCTACTCTTATCCCCAATACGGTCTGCAATGAATTTTGGATTCTAGATGCAAAGCGAACAATATCAACTCAAATACACAAGTGTGTAAGTTGCGCCAGACATAGAGCAGCTACAGCCCGACAGTTAATGAATGCTCTGCCAACTCCTCGAGTCAATCTCATGAGAGCCTTTGCACATGTGTGTGTTGATTATGCTGGGGCTATAGGCTTGAAGATGTCAAGGCATAAAGATGCAAGAATCTACAAGGGATACTTCTGTATATTTGTGTGTATGGCTACGAACCTCAGATTTGACTACAAAAGCCTTTCTAGCTGGCCTTAAGAGATTTGTAGCTAGACGTGGACTTTGTTCGGACATATATTCCGATTGTGGTACGAATTTTAAGGGCGGAAGATCAGTCTTAGACCATGACCTACAAGCCATCAAGGAATCCTCAGCAAATGCTAAACAATATTTAGCTAACTTAAATATAAATTGGCATTTCAATCCTCCTGCAGCGCCACATCATGGAGGGCTGTGGGATGCAGGGATAAAATCTATTAAGTACCATCTTCGAAAAGTTATAAGCACCACAATGTGCACCTTTGAAGAGATTATGACCCTATACTTACACAGATTGAAGCCTGTCTAAACTCTCGTCCGCTTTGTGCAATACGAAACGAAGTTGATGATTTAGCGGTTTTAACTCCAGGGCATTTCTTAATTGGTCAAGCTCTTAATGCAATTCCCGAAACAAATTTCACATCGTCGAAGTCCACATCTCTACAACGTTGGTAACATATTCAACAAATGAATCAACATTTCTGCAATAAATGGACCAGGAATACTTGAACCGTATACAGCAACGACCAAGATGGTGGCAGCAACAGCAATGTAATTTAAAAATCGGCGAGGTAATCCTAATTAAAGACGAAAACACTCCACCCACTTCTTGGCCGCTAGAAATTATCGAGAAGATTCATCCAGGTAAGGATGGAATGGTCAGAGTGGTAACAGTCCGCACCAAAAATAATACCTATCAAAGACCAGTGGTGAAAATCTGCCGTTTACCCATTGAAAGGACCGAGACATGACAAAAAACATAAAGTTGATTTGATGTTGTATAATCAAATCTGTATATGTATGTGTTGTTTTCGTTGTGTGCTACTCTGTGTGGAATAAAAATTAACGGTTTGTTGAAGTTTACCAGTTGAGAGGATCAAACACAACAAATAACATAAAGTTGATTTGACGTTGTATAATCAAATCTGTACATGTGTTGTTTTCGTTGTGTGTTTATACTGGTGGAATTAAAACTCAATATTTCTAATTATCATAATATTTATTTCAGATAATCATGCAGTCAAATTCAGAAGATTTGTTAACTATTCTTGAGGACATCCAATTCTCTCACCCCGATAGCCCAATGCTTTCAAACTGGGTAGAACCAGGTTACAATATTTTAACTGGACAACCACTACCTAATATACCAAACGGAATGCATACAGAACGTAAACCCCAGGTTGTCTGACGATAGGTATATCTCAAAAGCCAGTTCCGAGAATGCAGCATCGTTCGATCCCTAAACCTTTTAAAGCAGTCCACGACGATAAAAGAAATAGAAATGCGAATTGAAAATGATGTTCAACGATTCATTACCCGGGAAGTAGAAGACCTGTTCATTCAAAGAGACATCTTGAGTAAGATTGATTTTGAAAGAATTGGCAAGAGTAAGCGTAAGCAGTGTACAGTCAATCTCCCTGATCAATTTCAAATCAAGGTGAATGTGAACAGAGCCGGGAAAGTACTCTTTCATCTTCATCTTCGTCATGGAATAAATAAGGTGAAGGCCAGAGTTCTTGAACGGAATCATTCAACGGCGGGAGAATGTTCAGCAAAGACTCACCCGTCACATCCAAAAGAGCGACAGCAGCGTCCTATCTCATCATTGAGATATCTTATTTAAAACAAAATAAGGAAATAATCCCAATAGTACCTATATGAAGACATGAAGAAAATCGAACTTGAAATATAATGAATACTTCTCTGAAACAGTTGTCATTACTGCAATGAATTTCCTTTCCAAGACAAAATTCCCTTTCCAATTAGAATCCAAATAAGGTTTTCTCCACCTCTTCAAGCTGGACAGAATCTAAAAAAAAAAAAACATTATTTGAAAAGAAGAGATTATAATAAACACGTAATTTACAGTCAAACAAGAATATAAAAAGGATAACCTCAACAAATACATGAGATACATTTTCAAGTGTATCAAAGGTTTTTGTTAAAAGATTAATTGAAATGATGAAATGTAAACAATAACTTACCAGTTGAATTAATTATTGTTTAAAAATCCACACCACAAATCACATAAATTGAAAAATAAAATTTAGATATACCACAAATTTGTTTTTGTGTGACGTTTTAAATTTTAATGTCAGGTTAAAGAAGGTGCGTTCAAATTAAAGCTCTTATTACGAACAAATTAATAATTTTAGAATTATTTAGAAAATTAATTTATTTGTATATTCGTAATGAGTGAAACAGGAACGGGTAAAGGAGTGAACGAAATGAAAATGCTGATTCTCACGAAAATTCACGAGAGAAAAATCTAGTACTGCAATGAAGCGTACTGCCCCGTGTGTTTTCCAGCAGAATTTGCATTTTTATATTCACCACTACAGGAAGAGCTATTAAAAGTTCAGTAAAATTTAAGTAATTTTATGCATTAAAGGAGCATTGAAACGAATAATAGTTTAATAAATATTTCTTTCATTAAACAAATAATCAATTGCAAATCATTTTCATCATTTAAACCTTAGTTTTTCATTATTTATTTATGCGCTTTTCCTATTACATGTAATCGAACGATTTGGAGAATAAGGCGGGTTGGCAGTGGTCGAAAGAGTTGGCCGAACCTACTAATAAAAAGGCGAACGCAGAAAGGAATCGCTCTCTTATTTTTTAATCAGTCGACAAGTCCATAGCGCATTAATTTGGAGTGGCATCAACGTATCATTTTTTAACATCTTATTATTTTTTGACAATCATCTTCTTTTGGTTCATTTGGAACTTTTTGTTGTTTTTTTTTTTCATTTATTTTAATTTTTATTTTATTTTTTTTATATGCAGATAAAATCGTCGAATGAACTATATGTTCGACGAATATGTCTGCTAACCATAATTAAATTAAAAGTGCAGTGAATTGAAAATAATTATAGTGTAACCAATTGAATTAAGTTTTGTGAATTATAAACGGAACTTATGTAGTATAAAGGAGGAACGTATTTAAGTAAATTTGTTAAGAAGTTTGTATATGCATAAAACCTTTCTCCATGACGAAATTTGTTGGTTAATTATTTATTGATAAAACACCGACTTTAATTTATAGAAGTTTTAATTGATTTCACCAAGACTTCCGATCGTGTATGCACTTGAAGAGTGCTTTTGCTGAACTCGGCAACATATTCTTATCAAAAAATAAGTTGACGCCCTCGCGTCAGCAAAAATAACCCCTTGCTATGTACACAATGTACTGGATTGACCAATCGGATCACTAGTTGTGAAGAACATAAAAAGAAATGAAAATATGATCAAGAAGTAAAAAGATCATGTGAAGGCAAAACATGTGACTGTTATTTTTTGGTTTTGCTTTTGAGAAATCTGATACTTGCTCTTCAGATTATGAGCAGTATGTAATTTAAGGCATAGAAACTGTGTGAGTTATGTGCACAAAAATGTCATGTGATACGTATTTCGTTTATTTTAGATATTGGGCTATTTTAGAAAGTTGGTAATTTATGGTAGTAAGTAATGTGAGTGTTTGCTAAGTATGCAATTCACTTTGAGTACTTTTATGACTTTATGTACGTTTGGGCTATTTTAATAAGTATTATGATATGCATGGTTGTGATTATGGGATATTCATGGAAAGTCCATGGGAGGTAAGTAATTATGATATGATTGTGATTTTGGGATCACAACATCTCTTCCCCCTAAGAAAAAGAAAATTCATAGCCTTGAAATGGTGAAGAATTTTCTGATGAATTAAAACTTTGACATTTGTTCCAAACCAAAAACATTTTTTTTTCATACGTAAAATGAATAAAAATGATTATAAATGAATATATTCTGGGAATACCCATGAGAACAGTGATTGCGTCGAGGAAGTCTTACCGAGGTGTAAATTGAACATACATTTTCCATTATAGTAAGTATAAATGTTGACCTACATGCTATATTTACCTCATTATTAATGAAAAACAATTTTTTATATTATTACCTCTTGAATTTGTTTTTTTTTTTTTTTTTTTTTTGATAAAATTACTTAAGTAAGTGACATTTGTTTTGTATTTAATTTTGTAGGTACTATTAATACCACTATATTAACTATTTCTAAAATAATATTTATTTTATTATTTTATTTAGTTTTATTAAAATTGTTCGATAATTTTACGCACTAAATTTATTAGAGATACATAGTTTTGGTAATTTCTACTAAAATTATTAAATATAAAATATGTGATTTTTTTTTACTAGTTCTAGAGAAAGATGTTTAAAATAAGTACAAACTGCATTCATATTTTTTTTTTTTCGTTTCAGTGCATTGGTTCGTTTCCGATCGGTTTACGAATGAGAAACCTATTAGTTAATAAAAGTGAGAATCGGGATTTGTTGTTTTCTGTTTCTTATTATTATTACTATTATGCTTGAGTTAACTGAATTTGTAGTTCTCGGTCTGGATCGTCTGAGTTACTACACTCATTTTTCGTCGTTAACCTTTGTTTTCTTTGGAAAACGTTACATTTTGGGTAAATAATGTATGATATTGTTATTAATACTATTAGTAGTAATAGGTAACCAAGTGTGTAATGATGTACTGTGTGCGTGTCTACTGATTCTAGACTTATTTCCTCTTGTTCTTTTAGGGCATAGAGTATTTTATTATATTTTATTAAGCCAACTTTATCAGATCTCGGTTTAAACTTAATAGTTTGGTTAAAAATTTAAGTTATGTTTAATGAATGTACAAAATAATTTTTTAGCTCGGTTACGCCTATATTATATGCTCTGATTGTTAGATATTCTTTTCTCAAGTAATAGTTATTATTGATTCCGATAATTCCAGTTCCCACTAAAGTAAGAGGAGTAATTCGCTGTTTACATATTACGTCTACTGCAGTATTTATCCTGGTTGAGAATAACCATTTATTTGCTTGAGACAGCTGTACCCAGAAGATTGTTTGGTTAGAAGTTCAGAAATCGCATGATTGTAACTTATAATATTGTCGTATATTGAGTTTATTTCCATTAAAAATGGGGTGGTTTAATTGACAAAGGAACTGTGCTTCACTGTCAGTGGCACAACTTCCTAGTTCGTGCGCATCCATAGTATTATAATGTTCACGACCAAAGTCAACTACGAGGAATTCAGTACCAGGTTGGATGAAAGTGAAATTTTCTTTGTAAATTGTAGGTAATGAATGGGTTTTGAATAATTGGTAGTCTTCCTTGTAAGGAAGTGGAATTCTAAACTCGAATATAATTTTGCCGTTATAGGCAATGGTACTCATTTTTCTCAAGCGATATACAGGTTGTCCCGGAAGGGTACCGCCATACTGCAACCATAGAATCTTGACAGAAAAAGGAACAGAAAAGTCCAACAGGACATATGTCCTATCTTGCGTTGTTTTGGTGTTTTTAAGGAAAAACTGATTTTTTTTATAATCCGCTCCGTAACTTACATTTTACCCTATAACTCGGTTAATACTTTGCGGAAAGAAATCGCAGCTAGTAATTTTTTTAGAGCAACAAATTAACTTTTAAACTGTTTATTAAAAATTTTCCAAGGTGATATGCCTTCCTTTATTTTCGACTTAGAATGTGTCGTCGTGCCTTTACAACATAATAAACCCCAATTTGAAAGTAATAATTCTTGGAAATTTCTTATAAGAATGGGATGCGGAAGTACGGCAAAAACTTCTTCATTTTATGACCTTTTAAATTCCCGAAAAAATCATTTACCTAAAATCAACGGTTTCAAAATCCCAAAGCAAAGTACGCCTCAGGTACCCTACCTAAACAAACTAATTTCTGAGTTAGCACCTGCCGCAGATGTTTTGAAAAGGAGTTAATCTTTATTTCTGAACAGCCCAAAAATGTTATTTTATTTATTATTTATTTATTACGCTCGCTGTCACTGACTCATATCAGAGTCACATGTGTATGTTGCTTTTACGAGTTCGTCTGATATTGCTCTACATCTTCAATTCGATTGAAAAGTGTGTACTGGCCAGCCAGCAAAGAAAGTTAGCAGAAATATTTTTTTTTATTTTTTAGTTCCTAATTTCTTATTTTTTTAACACTTCCTTGGTTTTCTTGTAATCTTAATATCTTCTTCCTGGTTCATATCGTAGCTAAAATTGACTGCCATTAGTATTTTTTCAGGATGCCAAGTTTTTCTTTTGAGGAATACACAGATATCCATTACATTTACGGTTTCTGCGATGGAACTTGAAAGAGGGCATGTGAGGAGTACAGAAGAAGGCTTCCCAATAGGAGACATCCAGATCGCTCGATTTTCGTCAACGTACATCGACATCTAAGAAAAATTAATGTATTTGATAAGAGTGTTGTTAATAAATTTAAATAAACTGTTTGTTTTTAATAATCATTAATTTTAATAATCCTTTAATGCGTTTATCTAATCATTAATTTTACTTAAAATAATAGTTAAATCAGATTTTATATGATTCCAAGAAAAAAATTACTACAGAGTAAGGTTTCAGAGCAATAAACCAAAATTATAGAATATGGGTGGCAGAAGTTACGGCTACCTGAGGCGTACTTTGCTTTGAGATTTTGAAACCGTTGATTTTAGGTAAATGATTTTTTCGGGAATTCAAGAGGTCATAAAATGAAGAAGTTTTTCCCATACTTGCGCATCCCGTTCTTATATTCAAATTGGGGCTTATTTTGTTCTAAAGGCACGACGACACATTCTAAGTCAAAAATAAAGGAAGGCATATCACCTTGGAAAATTTTTAATAAACAGTTTAAAAGTTAATTTATTGCTCTAAAAAAATTACTAGCTGCGATTTCTTTCCACAAAGTATTAACCGAGTTATAGGGTAAAATGTAAGTTACGGAGCGGATTATAAAAAAAATCAGTTTTTCCTTAAAAACTCCAAAACAACGCAAGATAGGACATATGTCCTGTTGGACTTTTCTGTTCCTTTTTCTGTCAAGATTCTATGGTTGCAGTATGGCGGTACCCTTCCGGGACACCCTGTATATGTACATAACAGATTCGTTTCTCAAGGCCACCTTCCTCCAAAAAACGTGATTTTTTCCAATAAATTTTATTCATAGTACAAAACACGTTGAGTAATCAATTTTTTATACATATGAAAGCACATATATGAAATACCTGAAAATATTTTTTTTTTTTTAAATGGCGGTTTTGAAAATGGCTGCTGAAACTCATCCGATTAGTAGATGGATGACATCATTTCTTCGAAACGAATTATCTGAAAGCAAAAAACAAAACGGTTTCATGTTCTGTATCTAATTGGCTATGGCCTCAAGCAGAATGAAACATTTTCAATGAAAAAAAACAAAATGGCGGACTTTGGAATTTTTTCACCCTTTTTTTCACTTTTAATTGCTTATCACTTTTTTTAAATAATGATGAATATTTCTGATTCTGCTTGAGGCCATAGCCAGACATCTAAAGAGTAAAATGCCGTTTGGTTCATATCGATAAGTGCAATAGTTTTGAAATGAGAGTGTCATCCATGCGAAAAAACGTGGTTCGGAGAAAAATCAGTTTAAAGTTTTTATTCGTGAAGCGAACAACCATCACCAACGAAAATTTCACTTGTATTGCCGTATTTAGAGACGCGGTAGAGTCTTGACGCCAAGTTATTATATACGAAGGACGCTCTGTAATTGTAAAGGACAGAATATTTTCGAGAAATAGAGGGGAACATAACAATAAGACGATCCGAAGGCACGCAGCAGCTGCCGCTACCGAAGGCGTTCGAGCGGCCGGATTTACCGCACCGCTCCCCACTCTTTTATACCTGCTTCTCGGTCTTGCTGACGTTCGGGACTAATTCTATACTCTTTCTACGAGTATACAGTAGCAATTTATGAAAAAAAACAAATTTCGATTTTTTCAAAACTGTTTGGAGGAAGGTGGCCTGTACTGGGCAATCTAAGTTTACTAGAGATTTCTCTCCGTATTGTGACAAGAAGGGTTTCTAATTGGCTGGGAGAAATAATAGTAGGGTGTGGTTTCCCGTGTCTGACATCTGTTACGACATCGATAATTGTACTAACTACTCCTTGGTATCATAATATTAAAAGAGTGTTTAGGGAAGTAAGCGATTCAAATTCAGCGACAATTCTGTTTATCGATTTCGCTGTGGTTTACAGTATCAAGGTTTGGTTTTTTTTTTATTAAATACTTCAAATATTCTTATTTCCTTTTTAGTTTTTCGATTTCCTCATCAGGATGCCAAAAAGGGGTTTGCCTGTTGTTCCTACAATACCGAATAACGATCGTCTTGCTCTCAGTTTTGGGTCTAATAGAATAATGTTTTGCTCAATATCATGTATCAGATGGTTCATTTCCAACACAGTGTGATTACACACCTTTGAAAATGCTGGTTCATTTCTTAACACACCGCACAAGTCATTAATTTCCGTTGTATGTTTCTTTAAATAGGTTACGCCCAAGTTTATTCCTAAATAGGATCTGATCGCTAGTATGCTACTATCGAAACTTTTACTCTCTACTTCGAACTTAACTTTACAATTTTTCTAGATATGATTTCCTTGCAACTCTAACCGCAGTTCGATCTGATGGAATCAAGATTATCCAATAAACAATACAGGGATATATTTTGAAAATTTACGAAACATAGAATTCTATTCTAACAAATGGAAAATTGTAATATATTATGATTATTAAATATTATTAAATCATAATATATTACAATATTCCATTTGTTAGAATAGAATTCTATGTTTCCTAAATTTTCAAAATATATCCCTGCATTTAATAATATTTAATATTCATAACATATTACAATTTTCCATTTGTTAGAATAGAATTCTATGTTTCCTAAATTTTCAAAATATATCCCTAAGTCAGTATTCGAATTATGTACGGTTAATTACACCAACACAATTTACTGTAATTAGGAAAAGTATGTTTTGGGACGATTAAATATTCTTATAAGAATTAACTTAATAGTAAAAAAATGTCAGACAATTCTTACACTGGATGAATGACTTTGAGCGACTCACTGAGCTAACAGTACATCTGCTTTTAGTCTATGAGGACCATTTATCATGTTACAGTAATGCGTAAAGATAAAAAATGGATGGGTTCAATAGTTACTGATAAATTTGGTCAAGAGGTCACGATATTATATGCATTCTACAAATGGCTTCAAGTTATTGTTGTAGTCAATCTTCATTTTATTTCCGATCTTTATCTTGGTTGTTTCTTCGGATATTAGTTTGATAACCTCATAGTCAGTGGTGTGCTGGAGTGGCCTCGCCTGAGGTCGCGCGAGCCCATTGTTAAATTTTGTGAAACTTTGCGAGCCCATTGTAAAAAGTAGGTTTTCATAATCCCAATCTATTGTCTACCAAGTACCAGGCCCAATGTAACGGCGTGAAATTGTTGTTATTTAAATGTCAGGATTACCTTGGGCTTTAATTTGCTCCTCCGTTATTTCTCCCTGACCAGCACGTTCGTGAAGACTTAAATGTACTTCGTTGGAAAAATCCGCTTCTGTATTTCCTCTCTGAATCATCTCTTGAATCATTATGAAATATTTCTTGATAAGCTCTATGCCTCTTACCACCAATCACCAAAAAATCAACGGGAATTAAAAACATGTGCTGGTGAAATAAACGTGGAAATTATAAAAATGGGTCAAGTGTTCGGACCTAGGTGGGCAGCTTGCAACTTACGCACTTCATTGGCGGTCTGGAAAAACTATCCCGCTTTATGCAAACATTTTGAATCAGGGACAAAACTTCTGGATTATTAAATCGACTTTTAAATTTAGAATTTTTAAAGGATTTAGCTTTAAAGATCGACGTCTTACAGGAATTCGCTTACCTTTCAGAAGCCTTACAAAGTCGAGACATTAATATTGTTAAAGCAAATACTCTAATAGTTCGATCTATTAACGCCATTAAATATTTGAAGGATTTTGTTGGATGCTATGAAGCTAAAATCGAGGATATGCTTAAATCTAAAGCGTTTGAAGGTTTAAAAATAGAAAGCAAGGAAAATTATATGAAACTCCCACGCGACAAAATATTAACTTGTATTGTTTCGTCCCTTAAAAAAAGATTATTGAGTCAACACAATGATGCATTACGAACCGAAGATAATGAAATTATTAGTGATGAAGATTTTAAAAATATTTTTAACGTCTGCTATCCGGAACAGTGGCAAATGGAAGAAGTATTATCTCCGTGGCGAGAAGGCGAAAAAAGAATAAAAAACTTGGGTTTTATTTTAAAGTGTGATATAAAGATTAATGAATTTAGAGAACTTGTTGAGGCTAAACTAGTATGAAGATCAAGTGAACAACCAGTTTCTATAAAAAAAAAGCTAGAAACATTATAGAAACTGTTGCAATTAGCAGTGCTCAGGCCGAAAGAGCTTTCAGCGCAATGAACAATGTAGCGACACAAAAACGAACAACATTAACTGTCCAACACATTGCGGATTTTATGACAATTTCTTTAAATGGTAAACCATTGCATCAATTTGATCCAAACCCTTATGTAAAATCTTTTCTGCGTAGTCATCATTCAGCAATTGAACCAGCAAATAGAAAATCGCAACAAAGATAAGGGAGGAAAAATATTCTATATGGAGCTTTTTGGAATAATTTTATTTTAGTTGATATTCTAGAAGTTAATTTTAGTTTGTATTTTTTTGTTTTTGTTTCTTTAAATTTTTCATATAAATTATTTTATAAAAATGATTTTTAGTTTTTTTTTTAAATAACCATGAAAAAAATCCCCCCCCCCCGGCGCCGGCCCCGTGCAGCGAGCCCATTGTTAACATTTTTCCAGTACACCACTGCTAGGGTCCTTCCCATAGGGCTGAGAACTTATTCTGTCGCACGTGTTTCTTTAATAATACCCTTTCTCTTACGTTAAAAGATTTCTTCCGTTTGTTTTCATCGTAATATACCTTGGACCTTTTTTTGTGTTTCACGATATTTTCTCTCACTAATTGATATCCATACTGTAGTCGCACTTTGAGCTCATTCGCGTAGTTTTCGTAGTTATAAGTTATTTGAGGTGATTGCGTCAGAGTAGTAGGTGTTTTTGGTGGGTAACCATAAAGAAGTTCATATGGGCAAAAATTCGTACTGCTATGAGATGTAGTATTATACACGAACATTGCATACGGGATCCATTCATCCCAAGTCTGAGAGTCCTTATTAACATAGTGTCGCAAGTATTCCGCCAAAGTGCGGTGACTTCTCTCCAAGAGCGCCATTCGTCTATGGATGGTAGGGAGTAGTCTGTATTTTCTTTATCTTCAACAACTTGCACACTTCTGAAAACATGTTACTTAGAAAATTACTACCCTGATCTTGATTCGGGAATACCATGTCTTGATACTATATTTTTGAAAAACTCTTCTGCTACAGTGTGTGCCTCTACGTTACTTATAGGCACCGCATCTGAGAATTTAGTTAAATCATCCTGAAAGGTGAGGATGTATTTATTTCCCCTATAGCTCGCAGGAAGCGAACCTACAATGTCCAAAGCTACTCTTTCAAAAGGTTGCGAACTTGTTGTAGTTATTTTCATGGGTATGTTGTCAAATTTGTTTAGCTTATTCTTTTGACACAATCGCATTTTCGAATATAGCTTTTTATATCCCTGAGCATACTTGCCCAATGGTATTTCATCCTAATACGCTTGAGTGTTCTGGTAAAGCCTTGATGTCCACCCATCGGGAATGTATGATATTCCTTCAGTATTCGCTGAATGTTTTCAGAATTCTTAACATGAGTTTTAGTATTTCAATAAAGGAATATTTTTAATTCGGTATCCACTTTTAATTCGTTCAGAAGTTTCTTAAATTCCAACAGTATGACGATACTGTACACAGGTATTGAGATATGGAATTCTGTAATTTAATTTGTTTCACATAACGTCAAAAATTGTTTTAAGGATTTTTACATATACTCCTTATCCTGATCAGTTCTTATGGGTATATGTATTTTAGTTACATAAAAGAATTCATTATTAAGTTTAAATAATTTGTATTCACCTATCTTAATACTATTAATACCAGGGAAGAGCTCTATTAGTTCAAGTTTCTCGGTTGTGTTGAATAGAGGTAGCAGAAAATATTTATATTTCACTTTTCCTGTTATAAGGGATTTGAAGTTTTCAGTTAATCCTACCAAATTTGTTTTTATCGTGCTACTATTTGTACTATTCCTTTCTAATTCATTTTTTTCTTTAGGGGATGTTACTTCAAGTCACTTTTTAGTTTGATTTCGGGTCAGAACCCGAATAGTTTTATCGTTATTGTCAGATTCATTGACCTTTATTCGACTTAATGCATCCGCATTAGCATTACATTTTCCAGGTTTATACTTTATTTCGTACTCATATTCCTCTAATAAAATTCGCCACCTCATTAGTCGAGAGGATGGTTCCTTCAAGTGTATGAGCCATTGCAGAGGCTTATGGTCTGTTAAAATAATAAATTTTTTCCCATATATGTAAGGTCGGAATTGCTTTACTGCGTAAACTACTGCCAGTAATTCCTTCTCGGTCGTTGAATACCTTATTTCCTCTGAATTAAGTGTACAGCTGGCATAACAAATAGGACGATCATTTCCCCGTTTGCTTTGCGACAGCACAGCTCCTACTGCTACGTCACTTGCGTCAGTTGTTACTAGAAATTGTTGCTCAAAATCTGGGTAAGCCAATACAGGTGCATGGATGAGTTTCCCTTTCAATAACACAGATGCCTCCTCACAGAAGGCATCCCATTTAAAGGTTTCATTTTTCTTAAGTAATTTTTTTAAAGGTTTAGAGATTTTGGAAAAGTCGGGTATAAATCGTCTATAATAACCTATGAATCCTAGGAAAGATTTTACATCTTATTCTTTTTTCAGCCTAGGATACGTTTTAACTACACTTATTTTCATTGGATCTGGCTTCAAACCATGTTCTGAAATTATATGACCCAAATATGTGAGATCTCTTTCAATGAAATGGTATTTGTCAGGCTGAAGTTTAAGGTAATTTTCTCTTAGTCTGTCCAAAACAAGTACCAACTTGTTATTATGATACTTCAGATCATACCCATATATAACAATGCGGTCCACATATACGAAACATTCTATTCCTTGTATACCCATGAGGACATTGTTCAGTAGTCTTTGGAATGTTGCCGGGGCATTTCTCAGACCAAATGGCATTGTATTATACTCGTAGTAACCAAAAGGAGTACTAAAGGCATTCTTCTCTCGGTCACGTTCATCTACCAAGATCTGATGAAATCCCTTCGCCAAATCGAGAGTACTAAAATATTTTGATTTTCCTAACTAGTCCAAGATATCGCATATGTTTGGAAGTGGGTAAGCATCTCTGACTGTAATGTCGTTGAGCTTACGAAAGTCTACTACAACCCTCCATTGTTCGTTACCTTGGCTATCTGTCTTTTTCGGTACTAGAATAATCCACGACTCTTGCTATGTCGTACGATGTCTGCTTCATACATTTCATTAATTTGCCGGACTATTTCATCTTTCTGGGATTCCGGCAACGGTATGGTTTACGTATACTGGGGCCTGATCCTGTTGAGTTTGGAATCTATGACATCCGGCATCAGTGCAGGTCAGTACGTCATCTTCGAAGAAAAAGATGTTATTGTATTATCTGTAAATATTAATTATTGAGCTTTTTCCTCAATATTACAATGTGTAACAAAACGTCTTGCACGTAAACTTGGTTTTCCACCTTATAATGTAAAACGTGCTGAACCCAGTTCGGTTGTCGGCTGACTTGAGTATTTCAAGACTAGTGGAGACCTAGCTGTCTCTTTCTGGCGTTTGGGTGTTGTCAGGTTTTGGGAAGGGGATGGCAAGAAAAGGTGGAAAGAAAAGATGATGCAAGAAGAGTCTTTTTAAAAAAAAAAAAGAAAAAAAAAAAGAATTCATTGAGGAAGGATGGAGGAAGTCCATTTTTAATTTAAAAAAGTTGGTTTTTTGGGTGAAAATTCATCGAAGAAGGGTGAAAAAGGTTTATTTGTTTAATTTAAAAAAGACTCGTTTGTGAAATTTCAGTGAGAATGGATGGGAAAATCCATAAGTTATTTTGAAAGTTTCGTTTGTGAAATTGCATTGAGAAGGGCTGATGAAATCCCTAATTTTTGTTGTTGATTTTTGCGTGATATTTTAATATTGAAGTATATTGGAAGAATTGTTATTTTAGTTTTGATGTAGAGAAAAAAAAATAAAGTGCAAGAAAAAGAAACAAAACCGAAAAGTTCAGTGAAAAATTGGGCGAAACTCAATATTAAATATGCTGAATAAAAGGATCCAATAAAATAATAAATTAAATAAAAGAATGAAGGAAATGAAACCAAAGGAAGATTTTGTTAATTAAGAAAAAGAAAAAAAAATGAATTTGATGGCCACAAGTAGTGCTGAAGATTTTTTGTTTAATGAAAGGAAAAAGGAGAATTTATTAAATACAAAAGGAAAATGTACGGAATTGTACCTGAACATTAATTTTGAATAACGCTGCATATGAGTCCCTGAAAACAAAAGAAAAAAGATAATAATGAAAGAAGAAAGAAAAATTTATGAATAGATAAAAATAAAACAAATATAAGGTAATGTAAATTTTAATCATCTAGTAAAGTAGTTTTTTTGTTGTACAAATGCATTTTAGTTTTTGTAAGAAAAAGTAATATAACCAAATGAATGAGGAAAAATTTACAAATAGTAATGTTGTGAACTACATGAATAAAGTAATGTTTTTTGTTGACGTACATGTCGGAATGGATCTCTGAAAACAAAAGAAAAAAAGAAATTTAAAAGTTAGTATGTGTTTAAATAGGTATATTTTTATCTGAAAAGAAAAAAAAAGAGAAAACCATAATTAATAAATGATTAAAAAAATTTCATAGAAAAAATTAATGCTAAGGTGGAATTAATATATATATATGGTTTCTGAAGGCAACCAAAGTTTCCGTTTGGAGGATATGTTTAGTCCACCTAAAGTCCAGCCTGGTTAATTTCTGAAATAAACAAAAAGGCACCACAAAGTATTAAAACTAAATTAAAATGTCACAGAACACTTATCTAAAAACTGACGAATTATTTATTTGCAAACTGCACATCCACAGCAAATGACCCTTATCAGGTTACCTCGTTAATCTGAAAATATTCCAAAGGAAATTATTTAAAAAAAAGGAATAATTAACAATAAATCACAAACTTACCAAATCATATGTACCTCTGTATTGTTGACAACTTTTTTCGTGATTTAATGACATTTACACAGTCAGCTGTCTTCGCCTTCGCCGCAGTCAGAATAAGAGCAATTGCAATAAACGTCGCTAGGGCAACACCGAGAGGCGAGAGCTAATAACTGGATGCGGCGGCTATAAAAGGCCGACGAGTTGCAATAGATGGCACCATTCTTTTATCAGAGTTCATCTGATTCAGAGTCTAATCTGAAAAATAAGAATCGTGTTCCTATCCTCCATACAGAAGTGTAATTCTGTTCAGAGTTTAATCTGAAAAACATATTCCCAACCTTACTACAGAAGTATAATTCTGTTCAGAGTTTAATCTGAAAATATATTCCTATCCTCCATACAGAAGTGTAATTCTGTTCAGAGTTTAATCTGAAAAATATATTCCTATCCTCCATACAGAAGTATAATTCTGTTCAGAGTTTAATCTGAAAAACATATTCCCAACCTTACTACAGAAGTATAATTCTGTTCAGAGTTTAATCTGAAAATCAATTTTCATATTTATTCCAGAAGTATAATTCTGTTCAGAGTCTAATCTGAAAATTGTCGTCTCATTCTGTTTTGAACCAAACGTTGCAGCACGCTGCTGCACCCCCTTTTTCTGCTTATTCAGCTTCTCTGCCTGACAGGGCAGATTCATACAAAATTCTTGTGTGCGTCATTTTTACTGCCTTAGTGCCCACACGTATTAGCAGCATTACTATTCTAGTAGTTTTAGAAGGTGACAAAACTAATTCCGATCTTCTTCTTCTTCTTTTCAGAATTAAAAGAGACGGACAACGTTTTTTTCTTTTTATTATTGAATTACATTTTTTTTAATTGTTAATTTGAATTTATAGTTTTAAGCTCCTTTGAATTGTTTTGTGAATTTGTGATATTAGGTTAAGTACATGAATTATTGAAATAAAATTTTATATTTGAATTTGGAAAACGACTGAGTTATCTTTTCAAAAACCGGCATCTCTCCCTTATTGTTTGAGACCAGCTCTCACATTGATCCTTCAAAGCCGGATAACTCAGTCAGTCAAATATAAAATTGGAATATATTGCTTAATACCACATAATTTAAGCTCCGCCATTCAAAATGCCTACAGATGACGAACGCAGTATATCTGACGCCGGGGACGAAACCATTAGCTCAGTATTAGAGTTGGTTGAGTCTCAAAAAGAGGTCAAAGATTTAATAGAAGACCTCTTTAAAAGGCATCAAAGAGAAGGCAAGAAAAAGACTGTCAAATCGACAGAGAAACGTTTACAAACGTTCACCGAATATTGGAAAGAATTCCAAACGCGGCATAGGGTAATTCAAAAGAGAGCGACAAATGAAGATCGCAAATTAGAATACTTCACGAAAGAGACATTTAGTGATGTACAGGAGTATTATATTGAAAAAGCAGCAAGCATGGAAGAGGATATAGATAGACTAACTCCAAAGCCTGTTAACAATCCTCCTCATACTCAGACATCACATGCTAGCACAAATTCATGTAATAATGAAAGACTCCCCCGAATTAAACTTCCCACCTTCAATGGAGAATACTCTACGTGGATTTCATTCCACGATTTATTTAATTCAGTTATACATAACAACAATAATTTAAGAGACGTTGACAAACTATATTTTCTGAAAACTAATCTAATAGGAGAAGCTGAAAAGCTGCTCAGGCATTATGAAATATGCGACGCAAATTATAAACCAGCTTGGCAACTCCTAAAGGAGCGCTACTCAAATAAGCGAATTCTAGTCAACGTACAACTAAAAAAATTATTGTCTCTCCCAACTACTAATCATGATACCGCCGAAAATATTAAAAGACTACTAGACAACATAACAGAAGCATTATTAGCATTAAAGAATTTAGATGTAGAAACAAACAATTGGGATCCAATTATTATATACTTGACTGTTCAGAAATTACACCCAGATACGCATCAATTATGGGAACAGAGCTTACATAGTAGCACTGAATTACCAGAATTAAACACACTAAAAAAATTCCTAGAGTCTCGCTTTCGAACTCTGGAAATGATAGGAAATAAAAATACATTGTCGAACACGATACAAAGAAAACCTTCCTCACCTAAACCAATATATGGACTCTTGAACAATACTAAGAGTTCAACACGAACACACCCCCCCACAACAAAAACCTCTTGCAGTCATTGCAAAGGTAACCATATCATATTTCATTGTCCAACCTTTAGAACTCTGACCACGCGACAACGACACGAAGTTGTCTCGAATAAGCATTTATGTAAAAACTGCTTATCACCCAACCATTCAACCTTAAATTGCACCAGCAGTAAGAAGTGTTACCATTGCAAGAAAAATCATAACTCATTACTTCATTACGAGCAAAATCATTTGGTTTCAAAGTCACCTATTCAGATCTCCCAAAATTCCAATATGGAAGCAAAGCAATGCTCACCCACCGATAAAAATAATGAACTGCAAGTCCAAAATTTTCTAACCTCAAACTTGAAAAGGGCACTTCTTTCTACAGCTCTGATTAACATTATAGCACCATCCGGAATCACAATGACATTCCGAGCATTAGTAGATTCTGGGTCACAAGTGTCCATTATGACCGAAAGAGCTCTTAAGCGATTACAGCTTAAAGGATCTCCGACCACCCATCAACTAATTGGACTTGGCACAACACTCACTAACACCGCTGTAAAACAAGCAACTGTCACAATTAACTCCTTATATACTAAATTCCAAATGGAGAGCAACATGCTCATTATCAAAAAAATTACCGAATTATTGCCAGCCCAGACAATTGCAGTGTCAAACTGGAAACACATCACCAATCTGACTTTAGCAGACCCCACCTTCTCAATCCCAGGAGAAATCGATGTTCTGCTTGGAGCAGACATCTACGCCGCCATTATTAAAAATGGAATAAAAAGAGGACCTGGCAATTCTCCAACAGCCCAAAACACAGAATTAGGATGGATTCTGGTTGGAGCAGTACCAGAAACAACGAGCACCATTACAACTGTGCTATCCACCCACACTACAATAAATACCGAGTGGGATAACCAGTTGAGAAAATTTTGGGAGCTCGAAGAATGCACCATCCGACCAACATTGTCATACGAAGATCAACTTTGTGAAACGTTGTATAAAAACACAACAAAACGCCTACCCTCTGGAAAATACGAGGTTCATTTGCCATTCAAGAACCGTAATGCACCACAGCTTGGACAATCTAGGAATATGGCTGTTAAACAATTCCTACAATTAGAGAAAAAATTGTCCAACAACCCAGCAATTGGCAAATTATATAAAGATTGCATAGATGAATACACTCAGCTTGGCCACATGAAGCCTATTCCACCAACACTAGTAGAAAACAAAATATACGAAAACATTCCTTTCTACTATCTACCACACCACGCTGTGCTCAAAGAGAGTTCTACCACAAAACTTCGAATAGTTTTCAATGCCTCAGCTCGTACGTCAAATGGCAAATCATTAAATGAGCAACTGCTAGTTGGACCTACAATCCAACCAACACTTTGGACTACCTTACTAAGATGGCGTCTGTACAAGTTCTCTTTTACAGCAGATATAGAGAAAATGTACAGAATGATCCAGATGGCACCTCAACACCAAAATTTCCAGAGAATAGTTTGGAGAAATACTCCAAAAGAAGAGTTGAAAGATTATGCCTTGACTACGGTCACATTTGGAACAACACCAGCGCCATATCTTGCCATCAAAACGCTACAGCAGTTAGCACGAGATGAAGCGACTAATTATCCCCTCGCAGCTAAGAGCATCATGAAAGAGTTCTATGTCGATGACTTGGTCTCAGGAGCCCATACTCTCAGTGAAGCAATACAACTGCAACGTGAACTTATCGAGGCCTTAGCAAAGGGAACATTCAACCTACGTAAATGGACTGCCAACCACAATGATCTTCTAAAAAATATACCATTGGATCATCGAGAATTAAAAACCAACTTGGAATTCTCTGATAACGAATCCATAAAAACTCTCGGAATACGTTGGTATCCAACAACAGACTTTTTCTCTTTTAAAGTCAGTGTCCCCGAACCAAAAACCACATACACCAAACGAATAATATTATCTGAAGTATCGTCTCTGTTCGATCCACTAGGCTGGTTAGCTCCATGCATAATTACAGCCAAAATCATAATTCAGAAACTCTGGCTCTCCAAATGTGACTGGGACGACCCGGTACCTAAAGAAATTTTAAAAGAGTGGAATTATTTCAAAGACCAGCTACATTCTATTCAGGACATTCAGATTCCACGTTGGCTAGGCTACCAGCCTAACAAAAGCGAGATGGAACTACATGGATTTTGCGATGCCTCAAATAACGCTTATTCAGCGGTTCTGTATTTAAAAATACATCCTAATGAGAACTCCAGAGTACAAATTGTGACAGCAAAAACTAAAGTAGCTCCCATCAAACCAGTCTCACTACCTCGACTAGAGCTATGTGGTGCTGTCTTACTTTCTCGGCTTATTAAACAAGTTGTCAACGATTTAGAACTAGAGAAAGTTAAGGTTAGAGCGTGGACAGATTCTAATATAGTTTTAGCTTGGCTACGAAAACATCCATCCACCTGGAAAACGTTCGTGGCCAATCGCATCTCGGAAATACATGAAAACATACCACAAGCTACTTGGAATCACGTCCCCTCCAAATCCAATCCTGCAGATGTGGCGTCAAGAGGCATTCTGCCAAACACACTAGTCACAATGTCAATGTGGTGGAATGGCCCAAACTGGCTGCATCAAGATGAGGAATATTGGCCTCAACAAGCTTTGGAGGTACATACTCAACTAGAGTATAAAAAGCCAAAAGTTCTCACTACTACTGTCGATGAACAAATAATTGTACTAAATAAATATTCTTCATTTCAAAAAACCATTAGAATAACTGCATACTGTCTCAGGTTTATAAACAGCATGCGCAAAATACAGTCCACTACACAATATTTATCAGTATCCGAGTTAAAAAAGGCAGAACTATGCCTAATCAAACTGCTCCAGAATATCTCTTTTCCTACCGAAATCAACCAACTGCAGAAAAAATTACCCCTTCCTAAAAAGAGTCGAATTCTGTCTCTGAATCCCATGCTCGACTCTGAAAATATCCTACGAGTGGGAGGTCGTCTCACCAAGTCTCAGCTAAGTTACGACCAACAACATCCCATAATTCTTCCCAACAACCATCACTTAACTAACATTCTCATTGATCATATACATCATTATACATTACACGGAGGCACTCAAATCATACTAAGTACTATAAGAAACCACTATTGGTTAATAAACGCCCGCAATACGATTAGACATCGCATCCATAAATGTGTTGACTGTTTTCGATTCAATGCGAAGCCCAGTTCTCAGTTAATGAGTTCTCTGCCCTCAGCGAGAGTCAATATATCTTTACCCTTCCAACACACTGGGGTAGACTACGCAGGGCCGCTTGTTATGAAAACATCAACACTTAGAGGAGCAAAATTAACAAAAGCTTATATCTGTCTATTTGTTTGCTTGGCCACCAAGGCCATACACATAGAGCTTGTCTCTGACTTGTCAACACCAGCCTTCCTAGCTGCCCTCAAGCGCTTTGTTGCACGGAGAGGTCTTTGCTCACACATCTACTCGGATCAAGGAACAAATTTTGTAGGAGCAAATCGAATTTTACAATCCAATTTAAATAAATCAATGAGAGCAATTGAAGCCAATTTGGCCAAAGAATTCTCCAACCAAGGCATAACTTGGCACTTCAACCCTCCTGCAGCACCTCACTTTGGAGGCTTATGGGAATCTGGTGTAAAATCCACCAAACGCCATCTCTATAAAACAATTAAGGACGCAAAACTCACCTACGAAGAACTATATACAATTTTAGTTCAAATTGAGGCATGTTTAAACGCCAGACCTCTCTCTCCTCTGTCCAATGATCCAACAGACTACAATATTCTCACTCCCGGACACTTCCTTACTGGTCGACACAATCTCACCATAGTAGAACCTTCCCCTCTTAATCCACAACAACATCCTCTCAAAAGATGGCAGCACATCCAATCCCTCTCCCACAATTTTTGGAAGCAATGGTCAAGAGACTACCTGCATACATTGCACCAACGACATAAATGGCAGACTGAAAAGGAAAATTTAAAAATCGGAACTCTCGTCTTGATAAAAGAAGATCAAATCCCAATAGGAAAATGGCCATTAGGTCGAATAATTGAAATTCATACTGGCCATAACAACTTAGTGAGAGCAGTCACGATAAAAACAGCAAAAAATATTCTCACCCGTCCTATCTCAAAAATTTGCCCTCTCCCTCTCACCAACATTTCCTGACAATCATCAATTATCCCCACCAAAGTCTATTGCTCTCTGGCAGCACCAAGTTCCAAAATACCCGTTATATTTGAATATATACGAATTCAGAACCCGCCAAAAATCACTTCAGTTCCAATAGTGACAAGTGAAAAGTGGTTCTTTAAAATCGTTAATTTTTTCAGTTTTAGTTTTTATTTTTTCTTTATTGAGTGCCATGGAAGAATTACTGGAAATATTCAGTTCAGAATCTCTAGATTCTGTGGACATAGGTCTTGCACCTACTCCTCCGGAACTCCTGGCTCCTCCAAAGCCTATCACGCCTATCAGTCCGCTCCCTTCAACTCCTACCAAAGGACAAAGGATGAAATCAGTCGTTATACGACCGCCACCACAAGAAATTTTGCCTGTAAAAAACATTTTTAGGCCATTCGAAGCTAGGGTAGCATCGCCCATTGTAAAAGAATTACAATGTCAAACAAAAGAAAACGCCAATTTGAAATTTCGACCAAGGTCACAGAAGCATCAACCAGGAGTCCGTGTTTCAACCCAGCCACGTTGCCTCACGCAACCAACTACTCAGCCACGTTGTATCACACAACTACCTGCAGCAAAACGAACCAGTCCACCGTTGGATTTGCAGTGCAAACCACTTGCTGACATGAAAAGGGCAGCACCCGCTAACGATTTTCCAGTTAAAAAACTAAATACAGGACCCAAAGCAGTTGACAACCCCAACAAGTCAAAAAAATCTCGTGCAAAGGTTAGGGATTCGGTGCAAACAACAACAATCTTACAGCCACATTTCAACTGCAAGAACAATAAGGCAAAGCACCCCAAGCAAAGTTCCAACACTGCACTGCCGAGTCTACCTGGAGATTTACACCAAATAGTACCAGGCCCAGCAAGGAAAACAACTTCAAGGCATCTACCAAGCACAAAGCCAGCTAAATGTGCTAAACTCGAGCCAGCTACATCAAATGTAGAAGTAACACCAACCACATCAGCAATACAAACGTCTAACGAGAGCACTACCATTGGAATTCCTGAGGATTTAAAACACGTAATATGGTCAACCCCAGACGTCATGCATATCCTACAGTCATCTATAATCCCGTGGAATATGATCCGAGAGGCAAAGATGTTTTTTAGATGTCCTCTTCCAGGCGGCCTAACACTGAAAATGAAAAAAAAGGGAACAAAACTACACTTCCTCATTCAAAAATCTGTAAGTAATTTTATTTTTTATTTTTATAATGATTTTTCCTTTTTTGAGGCGGTAGGATGTTTAGTCCACCTAAAGTCCAGCCTGGTTAATTTCTGAAATAAACAAAAAGGCACCACAAAGTATTAAAACTAAATTAAAATGTCACAGAACACTTATCTAAAAACTGACGAATTATTTATTTGCAAACTGCACATCCACAGCAAATGACCCTTATCAGGTTACCTCGTTAATCTGAAAATATTCCAAAGGAAATTATTTAAAAAAAAGGAATAATTAACAATAAATCACAAACTTACCAAATCATATGTACCTCTGTATTGTTGACAACTTTTTTCGTGATTTAATGACATTTACACAGTCAGCTGTCTTCGCCTTCGCCGCAGTCAGAATAAGAGCAATTGCAATAAACGTCGCTAGGGCAACACCGAGAGGCGAGAGCTAATAACTGGATGCGGCGGCTATAAAAGGCCGACGAGTTGCAATAGATGGCACCATTCTTTTATCAGAGTTCATCTGATTCAGAGTCTAATCTGAAAAATAAGAATCGTGTTCCTATC
The DNA here is from genome assembly GCA_963924295.1 of Dioctria rufipes. Taxonomy (NCBI): domain Eukaryota; kingdom Metazoa; phylum Arthropoda; class Insecta; order Diptera; family Asilidae; genus Dioctria; species Dioctria rufipes. The sequence goes on from OZ002740.1 coordinate 205,714,457, forward strand.
CTCCATACAGAAGTGTAATTCTGTTCAGAGTTTAATCTGAAAAACATATTCCCAACCTTACTACAGAAGTATAATTCTGTTCAGAGTTTAATCTGAAAATATATTCCTATCCTCCATACAGAAGTGTAATTCTGTTCAGAGTTTAATCTGAAAAATATATTCCTATCCTCCATACAGAAGTATAATTCTGTTCAGAGTTTAATCTGAAAAACATATTCCCAACCTTACTACAGAAGTATAATTCTGTTCAGAGTTTAATCTGAAAATCAATTTTCATATTTATTCCAGAAGTATAATTCTGTTCAGAGTCTAATCTGAAAATTGTCGTCTCATTCTGTTTTGAACCAAACGTTGCAGCACGCTGCTGCACCCCCTTTTTCTGCTTATTCAGCTTCTCTGCCTGACAGGGCAGATTCATACAAAATTCTTGTGTGCGTCATTTTTACTGCCTTAGTGCCCACACGTATTAGCAGCATTACTATTCTAGTAGTTTTAGAAGGTGACAAAACTAATTCCGATCTTCTTCTTCTTCTTTTCAGAATTAAAAGAGACGGACAACGTTTTTTTCTTTTTATTATTGAATTACATTTTTTTTAATTGTTAATTTGAATTTATAGTTTTAAGCTCCTTTGAATTGTTTTGTGAATTTGTGATATTAGGTTAAGTACATGAATTATTGAAATAAAATTTTATATTTGAATTTGGAAAACGACTGAGTTATCTTTTCAAAAACCGGCATCTCTCCCTTATTGTTTGAGACCAGCTCTCACAGGATATACATTGCTAAAATATTATTTTTAAGATAAATTTGTGATAGAAAAGGAATGAATATAAGTGTAATGGTCACAAAAAATTGGATGACAAGGAGTAAGATCTTAATATTTTATTTGTACTAGAAAGATACGAATTTATATAAATTCTAGTAACTGGAAATTTTTGGCACTGTGTTTTTTTTTGATTGATGATTTTTTTTTTTTGAAGTGAATAAAGAAACCAGTTTTTCTTTCGTTCTTGTTTTTTCTTTTGGAAACAAAAGATATATATATTTTTTTTTGTGAGAAAAGCATATACTTTGATTTTTAAGGGAAGAACGAGTTGAAGCATCTGGATTTGCATATGATTTAATTTTTTTTATTAGCAATTCGCAGTTGATTAAGATGACACTATAAGTTGAAGGTGAGCATCGGTGACGCAGTGATGGATACGTGACGTCCTCCTTACGTCCTCCTTACGTCCTCCTTACGTCCTCCTTATGTCCTCCTTACGTCCTCCTTACGTCCTCCTTACGTCCTCCTTACGTCCTCCTTACGTCCTCCTTACGTCCTCCTTACGTCCTCCTTACGTCCTCCTTACGTCCTCCTTACGTCCTCCTTACGTCCTCCTTACGTCCTCCTTACGTCCTCCTTACGTCCTCCTTACGTCCTCCTTACGTCCTCCTTATGTCCTCCTTACGTCCTCCTTACGTCCTCCTTACGTCCTCCTTACGTCCTCCTTACGTCCTCCTTACGTCCTCCTTACTAAATGGATGGTTAGTGAACTTTGCTAGTGTTTCTTCAAATTTTTTTTATTGTCCGTCTGTCCGTCCGTTTAATCAAATTATCAACGTCCAGTCACCGTTGGTATACTAACTCTAGCATGCGAAAACAAAAGTTCTTGCTGAACTTTATCGTAACTGTCAACCTGTATATAGCGTGTGTCAACTTACCCACCCCACGGCGAGCTAGGCTGTGCACCATTTAGGCATGCTATATTTTCGACACACTGTATATATATATACATTTTTTTTTTTGTGAGGTTGGATCTTCCATCTGACTACATGAGATGGCAGCACATAGGTGAAAATGGTTTTTGTGTAGATTCTTTTTAGTTGTCAATAATTATTTTTGATGTCTAAAATTACTGGTTGGAGGATGTCAAATTTGAGAATGACAAGACTCGGGTGGGATACCTCGGGGAAACTGTCATTTGATGCTTTGACATTACTTCAACCGGACAGACAGTTACAAAATATGGCGCCCAACGATAGGTTTCATTGTTCATTCAGGCTTATCCTGTTTGAAATATATTTTATTTTTTTGTATGTGTTGGTTGTCCGTACTTGTGCGTATGACCATCAGTAGTCAGTCGTTTCTGCGGGTATTCCACAGAAATTCAATTATATCGTTATATTTAAGTCCGACTCAGTTTTGTATTTTAATCTAGGTAATTTCGTCTATTGTGCTGCAATCATAGCCATAGTAAGATGTGCTGCTTCTTCTGCAAAGGAGGATGGCAAATCACTGTTTTTTTCTCTAGCTTCAAGCGACTAATGTTCGTTTGGCTTAGGTCAGGGCATAGATTTGGGATCTTTAGTGGAAGGAGCACCTGACATCTTAAACCCGTTTCTGTAATTTTTCCTAAAAATATTTTGTTACCCTCTCAGTGGACTAGTTTTCGGTAGTAACTACTCTGCGACACTATTCGTACTCGTCTGGCTTCAAGTGACAGATGTTCATTTGGCTTGCGACGAATTTGTTGTCTTGGTGGTTTTTGAGAACAGTTTGTTGGGAATTTAAATCTGTAAAAAGGTTCTTCTTCTTTTTCACCCTTTCACCTCTTACTTAGTCACAGGCCGGGTAGAGCAAAGGTCAGGACGATGAGAGGAAGAATACCGTTAAATGTCACATGTCAGGATTCTTGTCCGGAGTTTGGGGAGTATTTCCTTTTCCGATCCGTAGCTGGAGCCTGAACCGTGTGTACTATACCCACCAAAGGAAAAATGCATAATGTTTATAAAAGTATAATTTTCATATAACCATCCACACGGATTTTTTTTTTTCATTAGTATTCCCAAATAAGATGAGCTGCTTTTTCTGCTGAACGAATCAGATGAGTACTTCACTTCGACTGGTTTCAAGTGACATATGTTTATTTGACCTGCGATGGAGTGCCTGTTTGTATGTTTAGTGGAGGAGTCACCGAACATCAAAATACCCCTTATTTCCTAAATTCCCCCATACCTTTCCCCATCCCTTATTTCCTTACCAACGTGGAGGGAGGATTGCTCGTGTACGTCGCTGCTGCACCGCTCCTTGTTTGTTGAATTCGTAATTGTTCATTTGATAAATTTAAAAATATTCGTATTTGTTTTGAAAGTGGTTTCTCTGGCGAAAAGTAGATATTGGTATTCGGTATATGTGTGGTTTCTTTGTGTAAAGAACTATCACTGTGTCCGGATATATATATATATATATATATTTCGTTTAGTTTGTTTGTTGGTGCATATGCGGTTTCTTTGTGAGAAGAACTGTCATTGTATCCATTTTATATTTTTGTAATTTTATATTCGTAATATAATGCCTGGGAGTAGAGGTAAAAATACCCAAAAGGGTGCTGGTAAATCAGTTGAGGGTAATGCCCCTGCTGAAATTATTGATAATTCTGAAGAGGTTCTGGAAAAGACCGAATCTCAGGAAGATAAAAATAAAATAGCAACGACTTCAGTTGCTGACACAGATATTCTTTTAAAAGGAGACCCAGTCTCGTTTCCTGCTGTAACAGTATCAGAGAATGCTATACTCCAACAAATTGCAAAAATGCAACTAGATTTGGATCAACTTCGTGATAAACAAGTCACGCCGTCTATTTTATCCAAACCTTACCATTCTCGTTCTTCAACACCGTCACCACCACCAAACCCACATAATGCTTCCAATGATGAATTATTATGTAGGGCTCCTGTAAGAGCTGCGAACCGCTTCACGACTCCAGTTCGTCGTCCTTCTTTGGTTCAACACTGGAACATTCGTTTTCCTGCAAGCAATGATCAGTTGTCGGCCGAAGAATTTATAAATCGGATTGAATTATTAGCTTTGGACTCAGACATTCCATATGAGGAAGTCTGTAGTAATATTGTATCTCTTCTTCAAGGCCGAGCTTTAGATTGGTATTGGTCTCAGTTCAGAAGAGCTTGTCGTCGACCAACCTGGAATGATTTTCGCGTTGGCTTTTTGACTCAATTTTGTAGTCTTAGTAATGACTTCAGCGTCATCAAGTCTATGCTGGAACTCAAACAGGGTTTCGAGTCATTCGACGAATTTTTACATAAAATGACTGCTTTGCATAATCGTTTGAAGGAGCCGATGAGAGAATCTGAATATGTTAGTATAATTATTCAGAATCTGAATTCTCGTCTTGGTCCTCTTGCTGTAGGCCATAATATTGTTTCGGTACATGAATTGCGCAAAATGTGTATCAAGGCGGAGCAATGGTATATTGGTAACAGACCAGAACGTAGACCAGTGGCACCTTTGCGAGTGCATGAAATAAATATGAATCATGAAAATGATCAATCAATTTTTAATATTCCTGATACGTCTTCACCTGATTTACCTTTTTCAATTCCTTCCGGTGCTCAGTATGATGCCCAAGTGGAAGAGGTCCAAATTCTGAATAAATTTATAACACGTAAACCATTGACATGTTGGAATTGTAAGTCACAGGGGCATGCATTTTATGAATGTCCGGCTGAATTTCGTAATTTGTTTTGCTATAAGTGTGGTAAATCTGGAGTGGTTACGCCAAAGTGCACTAACTGTAGTTCGGAAAACCAGTTAAGGGATGCGAAGTCTTTCGAGGCGTCGCATCCGCATTGAATTGTACTACGTCGGATACTTCATCAGATGGTTTAAACAAATGTGATCCAGTGTTACCTATACCTGACCTTAAAATAGAATTTCCTAATGAGTCTGTGAAGAATTCTTTCATTAATAGATGGAAGAATTATTTGAATATTAGAGAACAAATATTTTCAAATAATCGAAATGTCATTAATAAAATAACACCAATAATTCGATCTTTAGCCAAAGAGAAGAAACAATTGGCTAAAACAGTTATTTCATCTGTGTTGAGTAACGCTTCAGACAATAGACCTTATGTGAACGTTTCACTACAGGGCACAAATATGATTGGTTTGCTCGATAGTGGGGCTAATATTAGTTGCCTGGGGAAAAATGCTCAAAAATTCCTTAACCAACATAAAAATATTAGGCTTAAATCATTGCACACCTCGGTTCAGACTGCTGATGGTGCTGCTCAACAAATTACTGGTTATGTCAAAATTCCTATCAGTCATAATGGAATTTGTAAGTTGTTTACTTTGTATGTAATTCCTGGTTTGAGTCAAGAACTCTACTTGGGAGTTGATTTCTGGAGAGAATTTCAAATTGCTCCTCACATAATTAGTGAGATAAGTGCAACATCTTTATCACCAGTCGTGGAAAATAATCTTCATCAACTAACTTCAACACAATCGGCTCAGCTCAATATAGTGAAAGCTAAATTTCCGTCTTTTGATGTATTAGGTTTGGGAAAAACTCATTTGGAGGAACACGTGATTGATACTGTAAATGCAGTCCCAATCAAGCAGCGTCATTACCCAGTGTCCCCAGCCATACAGAAATTAATGTACAATGAGCTCGACCGAATGTTGGAAATGGGAGTTATTGAGGAGTCTAATAGTCCATGGAATTCTCCAGTTGTCCTTGTTCGAAAGCCTGGTAAAGTACGGTTATGTATTGATTCTCGTAAAGTAAATAATGTAACAGTAAAAGATGCATATCCGCTCCCTCACATTGATGGTCTTCTTGGTCGATTACAGGATACCAGATATATTTCTAGTTTGGATTTGAAAGATGCTTTCTGGCAAATTCCGTTAGAAAAGAAATCTCGTGAAAAAACAGCTTTCACAGTGCCTGGCCGTCCTCTTTACCAATTTAGGGTAATGCCTTTTGGTTTGTGCAATGCGCCACAGCGCATGTGTAGACTTATGGACAAAGTAATTCCGGGTAAATTGAGAGAAAATGTATTTGTGTATCTGGACGACTTATTGATTGTGTCACCAGACTTTGCGACACATTTGCGAGTATTAGAACAAGTCAGTGAATGTCTTCGACGTTCAGGACTGACTATCAATTTAAATAAAAGCAGATTTTGTGTTCGTGAGGTAAAATACTTGGGTTTCATTATTGGTGATGGAACATTGAAAACTGACTCTGGTAAAGTTGCTGCAATTAACGAATTTCCTGCTCCGAAATCGGTCAAGCAAATTCGTCGCTTCCTCGGCATGACTGGTTGGTATCAGCGTTTCATTCCCAATTATGCTAGTGTAGCTGCCCCAATTACGGATTGCCTGAAGAACGGAAAGTTTGTATGGACTTCAGAAGCTGATGAAGCTTTTGAAAAATTAAAACAGTTGATGACAATAGCCCCAGTTCTGGTCACTCCTGATTTTGACAGTCCGTTTTATATTCAGTGTGATGCTAGTAGGCAAGGCGTCGGAAGTGTTTTATTTCAAAGAGACAAGGATAATAATGAACATCCTATTGCTTACATGTCTAAGAAAATTAATAAAGCACAGCGCAATTACAGCATCACTGAGTTGGAATGTTATGCGGCAGTCTTGAGTGTAAAGAAATTTAGAGCCTATGTAGAGGGTCAAACCTTTACCATTATTACCGATCATTCTAGTTTAAAGTGGCTTATGAATCAAAGTGACTTGAGTGGAAGATTAGCCAGATGGAGCTTGAAGTTACAAGGTTTTCAATTTAGTATCGAACATCGTAAGGGTACACAGAATGTAGTACCAGATGCTTTATCCCGTATCAATTGTATTGACGAGATTGCTTTGGTGTTGGATGTGGATTTAAATTCTTCAGCTTTTCAGTCTCCTGCTTATAAAATTTTGGCAGAACACGTTTCAAGCAATAAGGATCAATTACCTGATTTACAAGTTTCCAAAGGTTATGTTTATCATCGTACTTCTCCTCGATTGGGTGATCCGGTACAAGAAGATCTTGCTTGGAAACTGTGGATTCCTGTTGAATTGACTGAGACCTTGATTGCAAATGCTCATCAACCTCCACAAGCGTCTCATGGTGGTATTGGCAAGACTTTGTTTCGACTGAAAACTAAATATTTTTGGCCCGGAATGGTTACTCAAGTAAAGTCATTTGTTTCTCAGTGTGTGGTCTGTAAGGAGACCAAAGCTACTAATCAAATTTTACGACCTCCTATGGGAAATCCTTTGCGTGTCTTTAAACCTTTTCAATCTTTATATATTGACTTTTTAGGCCCATACCCTCGGACTAAAAATGGTAATATTGCTGTATTTGTCGTACTAGATTCCTTTAGTAAATTCGTTTTTCTTCACCCAGTTAAGGCTGAAACGGCTACTGCTGCCATCGAATTTCTAGAGCATGAAATTTTTCATACCTTTGGTGTACCTGAAACTATTTTTTCCGACAATGGTCGGCAATTCATCTCCAAAGAATTTTCCAAATTATTAACGGACTATGGGGTCAGACATATACGGACAGCGATATACTCTCCTCACCCTAATGCTTCAGAACGAGTTAATAGATCGGTTTTAGCTGCTATTCGAGCTTATCTTCAAGACGATCACCGTGAATGGGATCGCAATCTCTCTAGTATCGCTTGTGCTCTTCGTAGTACTATACATGAGTCCATAGGAATGGATCCTTTTCGTGCACTGTTCGGGTGTCATATGATTCTACACGGATCAACCTATCCAGTCCTTAAAAAACTTGAAGCACTTCAAGATGGAGACATCTTTGTTATGCCTACGGTGGATCGTTTGTCATTGATACGTGAACGTATTAGACACAATCTTTCTTTAGCTCATTCTCGGCATGAGAATACTTATAATACTCGTTGTAAAAGGGTAAATTTCATTCCTGGTCAGGAAGTTTTTCGTCGTAATTTCCCATTGAGCAAAATGTCTGCCTGTTTTAATGCCAAGTTGGCAAATAAATTTTCTAAAGGTCGAATTCGAAGACGTGTTGGTGCTAGTCTGTATGAGGTTGAGGACCTACAAGGAAATCTCATAGCTACTTTTCACGCTAAAGATTTACGACAATAGATTTTTATAGATTGGTCAAATGTTTGCCTCAGATTTTCCCTTTATATCTGTAATAATAGTATTTCACACGTATGCATATTAATGGTTCCTTATTCTCCTTGTACTTTATGCCTTTACACTTACGGGTGTAGAGGAAGTATTGTTTTATCCATTCGTAGCTCTAGCCCTTCTGGGTTATCTTTAAGCGAATGTTTTACTGTCCTATTGTTTTTTTTCTTTTCTGAACAAAATCTTGGTTGCGCGATGATGACGTTTCCATACGTGAAACAGGATTTAACTTTCAACAAGCCCCAGCTTATAAATGGTATCCTACAATAGAAGTAGTGATCCCCAACCCCGTATCATAAAAATTTTCCCCTGCCCATAGTGATGCAGGATGGGTAGTGTAATATACGGCATCAAGTTGTTGTTGTTTAAAAAAAAAAAAAAAAAAAAAAAAAAAAAAAAAAAAAAAAAAAACATTGTTATTTTGTTATATCTTTTCGTTTCTTTCAAGAAGTAAATGCGAGGAGCGCAGACTTCCTTTTTAACTATGCATGGATTGGGATTATGTGGTTTAATCTTTGATTCGTGTGGAGTAATTAAGGGGCTGAATTCTGAGAGGGCTAGGTTAGGGATCGAGGACAGTTGGTAGGATTGTATGGAACATTCAGACTAGTTGTTGTCGATGCTTTCCTGTTCCGTCCGCAAATGACTTGGTCTTGTCGTCTTGGGAGCACCCCGATATGTAGTCTGGAAAAGATAGCCCGGCTAGCTCAGTCGGTAGAGCATGAGACTCTTTATCTCAGGGTCATGGGTCGAGCCACACGTTTGAGATTTCTATATTTTCGTCTGTGATTTCCGGTTTTGCTTTCGGTTTCCCTGTCGTCTCTAGCTTTCCGTCAGAGAACCCGCTTTGTAACAAAACGTCTTGCACGTAAACTTGGTTTTCCACCTTATAATGTAAAACGTGCTGAACCCAGTTCGGTTGTCGGCTGACTTGAGTATTTCAAGACTAGTGGAGACCTAGCTGTCTCTTTCTGGCGTTTGGGTGTTGTCAGGTTTTGGGAAGGGGATGGCAAGAAAAGGTGGAAAGAAAAGATGATGCAAGAAGAGTCTTTTTAAAAAAAAAAAAGAAAAAAAAAAAGAATTCATTGAGGAAGGATGGAGGAAGTCCATTTTTAATTTAAAAAAGTTGGTTTTTTGGGTGAAAATTCATCGAAGAAGGGTGAAAAAGGTTTATTTGTTTAATTTAAAAAAGACTCGTTTGTGAAATTTCAGTGAGAATGGATGGGAAAATCCATAAGTTATTTTGAAAGTTTCGTTTGTGAAATTGCATTGAGAAGGGCTGATGAAATCCCTAATTTTTGTTGTTGATTTTTGCGTGATATTTTAATATTGAAGTATATTGGAAGAATTGTTATTTTAGTTTTGATGTAGAGAAAAAAAAATAAAGTGCAAGAAAAAGAAACAAAACCGAAAAGTTCAGTGAAAAATTGGGCGAAACTCAATATTAAATATGCTGAATAAAAGGATCCAATAAAATAATAAATTAAATAAAAGAATGAAGGAAATGAAACCAAAGGAAGATTTTGTTAATTAAGAAAAAGAAAAAAAAATGAATTTGATGGCCACAAGTAGTGCTGAAGATTTTTTGTTTAATGAAAGGAAAAAGGAGAATTTATTAAATACAAAAGGAAAATGTACGGAATTGTACCTGAACATTAATTTTGAATAACGCTGCATATGAGTCCCTGAAAACAAAAGAAAAAAGATAATAATGAAAGAAGAAAGAAAAATTTATGAATAGATAAAAATAAAACAAATATAAGGTAATGTAAATTTTAATCATCTAGTAAAGTAGTTTTTTTGTTGTACAAATGCATTTTAGTTTTTGTAAGAAAAAGTAATATAACCAAATGAATGAGGAAAAATTTACAAATAGTAATGTTGTGAACTACATGAATAAAGTAATGTTTTTTGTTGACGTACATGTCGGAATGGATCTCTGAAAACAAAAGAAAAAAAGAAATTTAAAAGTTAGTATGTGTTTAAATAGGTATATTTTTATCTGAAAAGAAAAAAAAAGAGAAAACCATAATTAATAAATGATTAAAAAAATTTCATAGAAAAAATTAATGCTAAGGTGGAATTAATATATATATATGGTTTCTGAAGGCAACCAAAGTTTCCGTTTGGAGGATATACATTGCTAAAATATTATTTTTAAGATAAATTTGTGATAGAAAAGGAATGAATATAAGTGTAATGGTCACAAAAAATTGGATGACAAGGAGTAAGATCTTAATATTTTATTTGTACTAGAAAGATACGAATTTATATAAATTCTAGTAACTGGAAATTTTTGGCACTGTGTTTTTTTTTGATTGATGATTTTTTTTTTTTGAAGTGAATAAAGAAACCAGTTTTTCTTTCGTTCTTGTTTTTTCTTTTGGAAACAAAAGATATATATATTTTTTTTTGTGAGAAAAGCATATACTTTGATTTTTAAGGGAAGAACGAGTTGAAGCATCTGGATTTGCATATGATTTAATTTTTTTTATTAGCAATTCGCAGTTGATTAAGATGACACTATAAGTTGAAGGTGAGCATCGGTGACGCAGTGATGGATACGTGACGTCCTCCTTACGTCCTCCTTACGTCCTCCTTACGTCCTCCTTATGTCCTCCTTACGTCCTCCTTACGTCCTTCTTACGTCCTCCTTACGTCCTCCTTACGTCCTCCTTACGTCCTCCTTACGTCCTCCTTACGTCCTCCTTACGTCCTCCTTACGTCCTCCTTACGTCCTCCTTACGTCCTCCTTACGTCCTCCTTACGTCCTCCTTACGTCCTCCTTACGTCCTCCTTATGTCCTCCTTACGTCCTCCTTACGTCCTCCTTACGTCCTCCTTACGTCCTCCTTACGTCCTCCTTACGTCCTCCTTACTAAATGGATGGTTAGTGAACTTTGCTAGTGTTTCTTCAAATTTTTTTTATTGTCCGTCTGTCCGTCCGTTTAATCAAATTATCAACGTCCAGTCACCGTTGGTGCACCATTTAGGCATGCTATATTTTCGACACACTGTATATATATATACATTTTTTTTTTTGTGAGGTTGGATCTTCCATCTGACTACATGAGATGGCAGCACATAGGTGAAAATGGTTTTTGTGTAGATTCTTTTTAGTTGTCAATAATTATTTTTGATGTCTAAAATTACTGGTTGGAGGATGTCAAATTTGAGAATGACAAGACTCGGGTGGGATACCTCGGGGAAACTGTCATTTGATGCTTTGACATTACTTCAACCGGACAGACAGTTACAAATGGCTGAGTTTTAAAAAAGATTGCAGTCTTTCCAGTCGACGATTTACGGGGTCTTCGTCGCGACGATAGTTTAAAATATTATACTTGTTAAGTTTGTCGTATTCGAAGGTGATTTGACGAGTATCTATTACAGTCTCAGTTTAATTACTATTTAAAAGCAATATTCGTAATTTATTATTGCGAGGAATAGTTACCGTTGTTGCGAGAAATATTCCTGGTAATATTTCCTCATTTTTATAACGATTTTTTCGTTTATTTGAATATGAAATGGCATTTCTTCTAATGTCTTGCACCGAGGTGCTTTTACGATTTTATCGCAGGTAGCCGGAGCTACTCTCGTTAGATTTCCTCCTTCAGATTTATTATCCAAAAAGAGTAAGGTTGCTTTTTTATACTGCTCCAAAAATGAGTCTGAATTCACACGATTGAGCCACGGTCTTGAAGAATTATTATCCTCCCGTGCTTCTGGCAAACTTCCAACGAAACTCATCTCAGGTTATATATTAGCTTAACTCCAGAAATTTTTTATCGTAGTCGATAATACAGTGTTACCGCTTCAAGCAATCATTACCTAACAGACAATCATATTCCAGGTCTATACATGAGGGATCTAGCAACAGAAATGGTTGTTCATATGATAATATTATTTCGCTATTAATGGATCCTAATGTTGGGACTGATTCACCCGTTATTGTTACTACATTAGAATTTTTTTTGTTAACTAATTTTTTATCCTTTCTGGACTCATATCTGATTTAATTAGACTAATTTCAGCTCCAGTATCAATTAATAGTCTTTTACATTCTGTTTTAGATGGCTTGAATTTTATATTTGATACGAGACCAGCTTTGATGTCTTCTAAGGACGCTTCAATGTTAGTGATTTTATTTAAGTCGTTTATTGTTGATGGACATCGGCTCTGACTTTGATTCGAGAGGGGGTGCCGACTACTTCCGCTCGAATCTCTTCGTTTCTCATTTCCCCAAAATGTGGTTTGTTTTGTCTTACTGCGTATTGAGTAAATTTAACTCCACGATTACCTTGAGATATGATTCTTCACGGGATTGTTCCATACATTTCCTCATTTGATTTAGATGTACGCGGCTGGTCTCTCCTTTTGTAAGTGTTGTGAGTACTTTGCACAAGTGGTGTATAGTTATTTTGTGGGAATCTGCCTTGGTTTTGTTGTCCATACCAGGTTCTGATGTTATGGGCTCGTTGGTTTGCGTAGTTCATTTTTCTTACGTGTTGAACTTCTCTTTTTATTGCAGTTCTATCTATATTGGGAAATTTTCCCCTTTGATAACAAGTGTCTCGAGTATGTCCTCTCTTCCCACATATAGAACAGTTAGGAACTAACTGGTCTAACATTTGGTTTAAAAAATTTGAGGTAGAGCGTAATTATTGCTCCATAGCATATGAAATGGCCTTTTGTAGGTTTGCTTCGTTGTGTGCTTTAGATAGCAACCTAAGGTTCGCATTTCGTAAACCATCCTCGAAAACTTGTACAGCCAGCTTGGTGTTTTCGTTTAACAGATAAGTTTTGGCACCTACATCTGTTACTTCGGAATAAGTGCACGAGTTTAAAGAATTCGTCATTTGTGTTACCCTGTCTCCAAATTCTCTTACAGTTTCTTTATAACTCTGTTTGGCCTTTATTAATTCATTTTGAGCCATAGCTCTAGATTTTTCTTTCTTGAATTGAGCTTTAAGAGCAGCAATTAAGTCGTCTCAAGTTCCATATGTTTCGTATTGTACCAAATCGAAAGCGGGTCCCTGGAGCTTGCCTAGTATATTTTATTTTTATTGCTTGACAATTTTGCTTATTTCACTTAATTAATGTGCTATCTAAACAGATTTAGATATTTTATTATTTGGACAAATCGTCTGTGATATGCTCAATTATTTAATTTATTGCAAAAATAAGATAAACAACCAGAATGGATGATACTTGAAGACACATATAGGAAGGCACAAAAAAAAATCTTTTCTTTTCACAGAGAAGCCTTCATCAACAAGAACAAAATTGTGCGCGGTTTCCGTAGTATCGATTTGTGTATAAACCGATAAAACTCTCAAAAATTTTGTAAAGAGAATCTGTTTTAAGGAAAGTTGATTTAATGATCTAAGTCCTTTTCTTTTTAATGTATATTATTTATATCTTATCATTCATTATATGGACAATTTAAAATCCAGACACACAAAGTATTTCTGTCTATTGCGATGAGGTATTTTACACTAAGAACTTAGTATTGCAAAGTTATATTTCACTTGCTTTCCCCTTTTTTTAAATGTTACGATAACATATTACATGGTAAACTTAGTAAAAATTTTATGTGTTGTATAATAGTTAACTATTTTAAAATAGTTCTTATATCTTCTCGATATGTTTAGGATTATCCTATTGGTTTTAGAAGGAATGTATTTCTCCCTGACTGCTCTGCCTCATACCAACTCATGAGGTAATGATGGCAATCACTGTCACCAAAATAAAATTTTGCGCCACGCAAAGGAAATATTTTCACTAGTAATTTTGCATTTTAAAATTTGTCTTTCTAATACTCAAGAAATTTGCAATTTTTTTGTTTAATTTTTCTTACTATATCCAATACAATATACAATTATATTGATATCAGAACTATATTGTTCTGATATCAATATAATTGTATCCTTTGTCGTTGCCAAAAGGGTTGTTGTTTTTTTGCAAAGTGCAGTTAATGATCACCGTCCGTCCCCCGACCTTTGACTTTTATAGTAATATATTTTTTGTATATTTTCTTACTTTTTATTAGGCTGCTAGTAAGCCCAATTTAAATGCGTCTCTTTATGTTATATATATTTTTTGTTTTTATTGTTATCGTTTTATTGTTATTATTACTCAAGTTATGTTACAAATTTTTGATATTATTGTTATTATTATTGCTGCTTTTGTTATCTTTTATTGTTATTAATCAAATTATTCCAAAAAAAAATTGTGATATTCTATTTATTTTTCGTACTAGTTTTGTTACGTTTTAATTGATTTAAAGTCAATTTAGACCACGATATACATATTATATTAAACACACATATATGTATATGATAATGCTCTGTCAAATGGCTTTTAGTTTGAAATTTGAATTTAATGAACGCGATTATACACTATTTTGAAGAATTTTGGATATTTCGGTATCATTCGGTGTAACTTTTGTTGCGATATTTCACGTTGGTTTTTTTTTATCACTTTATCATAATAAATTTTTTTTTAGATAAAGCACTTATTACAATATTTCGCGTTAGGTTTTTTTTATCACTTTATCATAATAAAACACTTGTTACGCCGGTTGAAATTTATTTTAACGAAATATCGAAATTGGTCTGATTAGGGATCGGCACCGCTGCCACCAATTGTTGTAACGCATCGTACCGTCGTGCTTTCCTGTGGAGAATAGCGGCATAGGGGGAAAATCCAGTAGGATAATTTAAATATTAACCACTGTTCTTTAGGAGAATGGATTTAATTCCAAAAACTTTAATTTATACTTTTTTTTTATTCTCAACAAACCTTGGAATAATTATTATTAAACAAAACTGACTTTAATTTATAGAAATTTTAATTGATTTCGCCAAGACTTCCGATCGCGTATGCACTTGAAGACTGCTTTTCCTGAACCCCGCTTTCTTAGCGTTGCAACATATTCTTATCAAAAAATAAGCTGACGCACTCGAGTCAGCAAAAATATCCCCTTGCTATGTACATAATGTACTGGATTGACCAATCGGATCGCTAGTTGTGAAATACATAACGAGGAATGAAAAAATGATCAAGAAGTAAAAAGATCATTTGAAGGCAAAACATGTGACTGTAATTTACTGGTTTTTCTTTTGAGAAATTTGATACTTGCTCTTCAGAGTATGAGCAGTATGCAATTTAAGGCATAGAAACTCTGTGAGTTATGTGCACAAAAATGTCATGTGATATATAGCATCGTATCAGCTAGTTCTTTTTTTCGTGACGTTGCTAGCTCTCGGACTAATAGGAGGATGGTGACTTGAATGAATCACATGTACGAAAAATGAAACCAATAAGACGAACGGACCTAGAGGGGATGTAATTTATGTGAGCAGCAAACAGAAACTTGTGATTGAATATTACTACCAAATCCTTGATCTCATTCACCCTAAGAATAGATATATTATGATTTGGTAGTCAAAGCTAATAATATCGTATTTACGATGAAAAAAGATACATTTGCATTTGCGAACAATATCAATGCAATTATCGCGACACCTTTTTTCCATTTGTTGTAAGTCTTTTTGTAGGGAGACAGTCAGTGACGTTATTGATTATTCTAAACATGGGTAAATTCAAAAATGCAGTAATGCGCTAATGATGCCGCATCTGCATCATCATCATGAGTTCAAAAATGCATCGTAATAGAATCAGCCACTGTATCAAAAGTTCATTTTTGCATCACAAACGCATCTGATGCGTCAAAACCAAAAAAGGAGCGCATCATGGCAGGAGGTGATGCTTTTGTTGTGATGCAACTGTCATTTCGGCGTCTAAGCGCATAAATAACAACAGAATGGAGAGGTAAATTGTATATAATGTGAAATATTATAATAACTTAAGAATAAATTGCGACTTGTAATATCAGTGACAGAAAGTAAATTGGACGGACGACCAAACAAAATTATTATTAAGCGTTAGGTTGAAGAATGAAGAACACTTCAGCAGTGAAAAGAAGAAGAAAAGTGTGTTATGGGGAAAAATGTTACAGGAAATGAAGCTTATAGACAACAAATTTCCGCATCCTAAGGTAGAAATAACAAGAAAATACCTAATTTTAATTATAACTTATAAAAGAATAAAAAAAAGAAATCGTGAAACAGGACGGGACGCGACATTGTTATGTAACTATAGTGAGTGATGGACATCGGACGTAAAGTCCAGACTGTCAGCAGGAGCTGACAGATCACTCGACGGACAGCGTTCACTGCAGGGCGGCACGCTAGCTCGCCTCGGCTCATTGGCGGAGAGTGTGGGGAGGTTCCACGAAAAACCTGCCACTGCCGTCAGCCATAATAAAAAAAAAATCGTGCCTACTAAACAAAAGCCGGCACACATTCCGTCCTGAAGGGACCCTTACGTCACCTACCTATATACAATCGAAGGTGCAGATGTTTTGCCTTCTTTGCCGGCCCCATCCTCCCATCTGACTCTGAGGGGCATAATTATTCAGAGTCCCTAATTGACCTGTAGAGAGAGAAAGACTAGACGAGCCTAAGCGACCTTCATACGAGAGGGCTCCAGGAAAGTAAGAGGAGAAATTAAAAATCTTAACGGTTCATATTCACGTTATAATTACTGATACGTAGTACTTCATTTACCAGCAAAGTATATGTACAAGTATATCACTAGTTCAAAGGTATATACCGGTATGCATATCAGAAATTAGAGCCACATAAATATAAATATAATATTAAATCAAAAGTACTATTATTTCAAGGTACATACATGTAAATATATCAAAAACTTGAGCCATATATATGTATATAGTATTAAATCGAAATTATATAGATACATGAAAAATTTTACTAAAACAAAATATCTACATATGCAAGTCGCTCCAGAAGCCAAAGTGTATACGTATGTCCAAAAAAGATGTGCAATGTATATCAAGAATACTCACGGTTAAAAAATCCACGGCATAATGAAGTGCTTCAGCATCCGGCATCTAGTTAAAAGAATGAAATTAAAATTCATTTTCTTCGACTTGCTGTCTCAGTATGCGCTATCACAATTTTTTCTTATGAGTCCCAGTAAAACTGGCCCGCGGCACTCGTATTTACGCAACACCCCTACATGACGCGTGAACGCATTAATTCAAATTACAAAGTCCAAACATTCGCATCGCATGGAATGAACAATCAATCAGACGATGTACATTACTTCCAAAACTGTCCTAACTACTACTACTAAACTGTATATTGTTAGCGAGAATATGTTGCGCGACCGTCCCTGTCTTCTTAAAACGCTTATTATATATATTTAATTATAACCTTAAGGCTACCACTACCAACAAAATATACAGGTAAGTATAAACTTATGTATGTTTGGAAAAAATACTTGTTAGCCTGCAGTGAAAACGATTTAAGTAAAAATTATAGAAACATTTTGACATAGTTAGAAAAAAAATACAAAAAGAAGAAAGAACTCGTTCTATCTTGAATACTGGGACTGCACCGAAATCAAGTTTCATCGAAAACACTTCTCTGATTAAGGTCTTTCATTTAGAACCAAGAATTCTTTGAATATTAGTGTACAGCATGGCCTGATTCTGAGCAAGGATCTTCCCATTTTGTATGCTTCTCTGGAACCAAGTGAATTATTTGTACATGAATGGCCTGCTGTTTTCCTTATTTCGGGGGTATTGAGCACACACGATATTTCACCTCATCTCCAGGCATTGGCATGTATTCTCCTTCGATATCGGAAATGTGTACCAACGTATCTTCACTGCCTGAATGAGGCACAATAAAGCCGTGTCCTTTCGAACGACTAAATGACTTTATAATTCCGGTTTCTATTGGATTCTGTAAGGCCCTTGTTGACCTTTGTATGTAAAGTTATTGAATGATAAACAGGTGTCGTCCTCGCACTATTCTTACAATCGAAAACGCAACAGTAAAGGAGAATAATCTTCCGAAGGAAAACCAGGCGCAGCATCACTTGGATAGCGCACTCGCCTGATCTGAATTACTTCAAATCTCCAAATTTTCATTTACAGCGTAGAAGCGGCGACTTTGCTGCTGCCGGAATTTCGCCGGAGTTTTTTTCGAATTTTCCTCCTGGTGCGGGGTTTAATTCCTCTCGGGCACGATGTCGGGGAGAATTATTGATGCCAATTTCTTTCAGGAACTACCGTCGCTTTATTCAAAAAGTAAGACAAATCGATTGTCTTCTTCTTCTTTGTCACCACCGTCAGAATGTCACTTCGAGCTCGAGGAAACGCACTTCTCTCGGTCGGGGTGCGTTTTAATTTTCCGCTCGTCGCGGCCGGCTTACACGCTTGCTTCAGTACTTTGTGTAGCATATTGCAATATGCTATGACCATAACAACATGTTGGGAATACTTCAACATATTAAGAAATCCTAATATCCTCGCTTGCTGTGGAAGGTATTACGTCTTCAGATAGTCAACCGTGAGATACTGTTAGCGAATGTCAACCAAATGAAGAGGGGAGTGATACATCCGTCCTAAGAAATATTTCAAATATTGAAAGAAATAATCGTCCCAAAAGAAGGAAAATAGAGAGCAGTGAAACACTGCAATTCTTAAAAGAGGAAGCCATAAAGGACGAAACCCGTCACAGTGAATTGATGCAACTTGAAAAAGATAGACTACAAGTTGATAAAGAGCACGTTCAAAAAATGTTTTACTTCAAGAGTTACTCCGGGCAGAATAATGATCGCAAATCTATTTTTTTTTTTTAAGTAAAAGGCTGTACTGTTATTCAAGTATCTTTTTTTAGTTTTTAAAATGAAGTGTTGTTTTGTTTTGTGTTATAAATATTACATGATTTATATTAATAAAGTTTTTGTTTTCTTATGATATACAAAGAATATTTATATTGTTTTTTAGGCTGCAAATAACATCGTGATGTTGTCTCTTTTTCTTCTTCCAGCTTCAGTTGTATTACTTTCAGAATAGTTATCTTCATCAACATTTCCAATATTAGCAGGAATGGTACTGTTCTGATCGTCTGGAGAAATTTCTTCTCTATTTAATATGAAATTATGCAGTATAAAACATGCCACGACTATGGACTTTACAATGCAAAGACTCTTCACATCAATGTGATCTAATATTTGGAACTTTTTCTTTAGTATGCCGAAGGCTTGTTCAATGCACACTCTTGTTGCACTAAGATAATAATTAAACCGTCTTTGTTCTGTCGATAGATGGCCATTATCCCTGTGAGGGACCATCATAAACGAGGCGAGAGGATATGCCAAGTCCCCTAAAAGATGTACATTTTCCGTTAAGCACAATGTCCCTGAAAATAAGGCCTTCCTTATTGGACTATTTCGCCACACGTTCGCATCGTGGCAGCTGCCGGGATAGCCCACAAAGATATCGAGGAAACGGAATTTACTATCGCATATAGCCTGTAAAAACTAAAGGTTAATAGAATCGTAAATAAATATATAGACGTTCATACCTGTGCAATTACAGAATACTGTCCATTGCGGTCATAAGAGCTGATGGGATTTTTTTTTTTGGAGCTGGTATCAAAGTCAAAGTGCATTTATTTTTTGAACCCCTGCTTAAAGCAGCGTATAAAGCTGGGTTCCACGACAGTATAAAGCTTATCAATTAGTTTACATGATTTATAGCAAAAGAAACAATATATCAATTTAAACAGGATTCAATTAGTTTAAATTAAATTAAATTAACAGCTTATATAGTCATAATCTTTTGATTTTGAATTACATTTAGTCATTAATTATGATCTATCCGGAGTTGTACTGAGGCCAATGTTAGCCTAGACACTGATTCTAACATCAGTAACAATAACAGCCATTACACAAACATTCATCACACATCATCAATCATCAGCCATCAATACATGAATACACCTATACAGTTAATCCCGACATGGCACTAAGATTCATATGGCTCGATCAGGGATTGGAAAACAGAACTTAAGAAAGTATAAAATAAGATAATATCAGGGAGTATGATGAAGTGCCTTCGGTAGAGCAAATATATCCAGCAAAATAAATTAAAATGGGAAAATAGAATAACGTATCACGTTAGTTCAATAAATTATGTCTAATGTGTTTGGTTGTCTATATGAACTTTCGCGTGCCACAGAAAGTCAGCGTGCCACAGAAAGTCAGCTTAGCAGCAGGACTTCACATCTCAGTCCGACAGCTGTCACACAATAGCTGCCACACAATAGCTGAAGTAAGATATAGCAAGTATTTGCTATTGCGATACTAGGATATTGGGTTTTGAGATAATAACATAGGTGGGTACAAGGTTGAACTTCTTAAGAAGTGAGAGCGCCTAAGGCTTTTGTTATAAACTCACCAGGCCAGCTGATCTCCCGTATTTCACCCGACAATCCATTCCAGCTCGTGACACCATGTGCGAATATGCTCTTGCCACCAAACTGTGTGTTTATGCTAGGATAGATAAGCCGTTTATTGTCCCGCCTACTCCAAGAGAAGCGATTCCTTACATAGCCTGACAGAAAGCCAAGTCTAGCCTTATGTATAAACGCTAGGGCTTTAAGCTCATACATACACCTTAGTGACCCCGGTATCAGAATATCCAACAATGGTCCAACATGAGCTCTTCCTCGAAGATTAAACGCGTATTTTGCACATGCTCTAAGTGCTCTCACTAATTTGTTTAACCCGGTCTGCGAAATGGGGTATAAGACGACATCCCCATAAAGGAAGTGTGGCAAAATTAAGGCAGTGAACAGCCTTAGCCTAGTTGTCTCATCAAAATGCGGAGAGGCTGCATAGAGGGATCGCAGCCCATGATACACTCGCGCGCACATCATGTTAATTTGTTCTTTCCATGTGAGATTGGAGTCCATGAGGAGACCAAGACTTCTAACGGCCTCTGTTGCAAGAGGAATATTATGACCCATTAGTGTTATTGATGTTATCTGCGATGCCAGATGTATGCTTCTCTCAGGCCTGATTGCATATCCAATTGCTTGAGTTTTTGAAGGATTAAGCGCCAGTTCGTTTTGGACAGCCCAGTTCACGACCCTATCCAGGGCCCCGTTGATATTTGATGCCATTTCCTGTAGTTCCTCTGTCCGTGCACCTGTATAGATCTGTATATCGTCTGCGTAGAAATGAAAGCCCATTCCGTTCAGAACCTCGCCGACGTCGTTAATGAAAAGCGAGAAGAGTAGGGGAGCAAGAACGGCACCTTGTGGAACGCCTGCTCTCACCCTCCTCAATGATGAGTGATTCTCCCCAGACCTAACCATAAACAGCCTATCGGACAGGTAACTGTCGATCATCTTGCAGGCAGTATTAGAGAACCCAAATTGAGATCAGAGCTTAAATACCAACTTATCATGTGGGACTGAGTCGAACGCTTTACTGAAATCCAGGAGCACATGAACGACAGAGAGACCCTCATCACACATGCCTCGAATATCAGCCGTGACTTCCAAAAGAGCCGTATTGGTAGAGTGAAAGCGTCTGAATCCTGACTGCCTGCTATTAAGAAGTCTATTTGCACTGATGAAATTGGTGATTTGGTCCGCAATGATAAATTCTATAACTTTAGATATTGCAGGTAGAATGGTGATTGGTCGCCATTCAGAAATGTTAGTAGTAGAAGCAGTTTTGGGGATCGGCGTAATCATGCCAACCTTCCATCTGCGTGGGAAGAACGAGCAGGTTAAGAGCCTGTTAATGAGATGAGTGATGACTGGTAAGATATAGGATAATATTTTTTTGTAGAACTTTATGGGAGCATCTTTATATCCCACGGCATTCGATTTGACACGCAGAAAGGCATTCACAACCTCCGTCTCCGATACTCAGACTGAACTGTGGTCTGTTGGCATGGTCGCGATTAGTAATGAGGTTTGCCTGCAATCTTTCATTTGTTGCATCAGTGATACCGGGAACACTACTGGACGCGGATGCCCGAGCAGGAAAAGAATGACCGCCTGATAATGAGTGATCGTCAATCATATGCATATTAGGCAACAGTGTTTCCGGATTCTGCCATACACTTGCGATTGAACCTTGAGTTTCGGATCCTCTGACAGTGGTTTCCGTTGTGATCAAGCTCGTGGTCACATTTATTGCTTTAGATGACTCAACTGATGACGAAGAAGGCCCCACATGTTCCGCCACACCACATAAGTAGTCAGCAAACTCGTTTGGATTTATGTTCGATTTTTGTTTAGCTTTGGATCCCAGCCCAATCTCATTCACCTTCTTCCAGTTTATAGCGTTCCCCTCTCTCATTCCTCTGAGGGTGTTTGATCGCAGCCTTGCCCTAATCAAGTAATCCGCCAGTCTCCTGTGTTTATGAAAGGATCTATAGCTATCGTATGTTTTATTCCCTTTCCAATTTCTGTACGCAATATCGCGAATTTGACAGGCCAGACGAACTTCAGGTGAATTGTATATTAGTTCGCTTGTTGAGTGTATTCGAATTGTCTTCAGCGGAACTTGTCTTTCAAAAATTTCGCAACGCTGTCAGTGAAATAAATGACAGCAGCTTCAGGATCTGGCTCGTTATAAATTGGGGACCAGTCAGTACTGGTTACATCCGCCTGTAATGCATCCTGCTGAATAGCATTAAAGTTGCGAAAAGATTTAGTGAGTGGTGAAATTGATAGTGGCAGATCCAGTGATGCAAATAGGATCTCGTGATCCGAGATGCCCGGAGATTGCCCTGTTGATGATGGGTAGAATTGAGGAAGAGCCATTAGCAGATCGATGACTGTGGCCGAGTTCGAGCCATGACGGGTCGGTTCGTTATTTAGGATGATCAGCCCTTTCACACTTACAAGGTCCTTAAGCGCACCTGAGAGCACAGTTGCTGAGCCAATGTTGATGTTCAGATCACCTCCTATTAGCACTCTCGAAGAACGACTCAACACCTCATCCAGAAAATCCGAGAGACCATTCAGATCTAAGTCAGTGAATGTTGCTGCACATCTGTAGACCACAGCAAGTGTGATTGATTCCAAACTATTACCAAAACCAGAGATCTGAACAGCCATCATTTCCCAGCTGTTATTGCTGACTCGATGTATTGGATGAGATTGATGTGGGCCTGATACGTAGATTGCTACTCCCCCACTTCTTCTCCTAGCCCTGTCCAATCTGTGTAATTTATATCCTTGAATTTCAACCATTTTCGAAGAGTGATGCGTCTTTGTCCATGTTTCACATAACATTAATGCACCCAGTTTACAATCATCTGTTAAGTGCCTTATCGGTTGAAGATTTTTAGGTGTTGATCTCGCATTAAAGGACAATATGTTGAATGCAGTTGGTGAAAGAGCTGATAACAACTCTTCTTGTGTGGATAGTATGACATGAGTCCTATCCATGATTGATTGTATGGTTAGCAATTGATGTGGAGCCCGACAGGTGTAAGGCCAGTTCAGAGGAAAAGCTAGATGAGATAGTATTCACCGCATTCTCCTGTGATTTATAAGTCACATATGTTATTCGATTCCTGGTAGAGACTTTGATCACTTTTCCGTTTCTTTTGGGGTCCAGTGCCCTATGTAGTAGTACTAGTTCTGCTGAACTTAGATCTTCGTTAATATATACTCTAGAGTCTGGGCAGTCAGCCACTATTTTGCTAAGTGTGAGGGGTGCAGTGCTCAGCTTCCTAATAAAAGCCTGGAAAAATCTTTTGCAATCTTCCTCGTTGTTAAATCTGTTGAATGATTTGGGATTTAGATTTTGCTTGGTCGGTGATACTAACCTAGGTTTGAAAGGTAGAGCAAGCTCAATACAGCTTGTGAATGAAGGTTCTAGACCCAAAGTTTTGCAGAGATTGGGGAGAAGTTTCTTTTTGGCTTTCCCCAGTAACAACGCACTCGGTAAATTTCTCACAATTAGAGTCCTTTTCTTGTCAAGATGCCTTGTAGCACTATCGATGCTGGAGAGAGTGCTTCCAGACTCTTTTGTTGTGCTAGTGAGGAAATCAATTTTTTCAGTGAGATCCTGGATTTTCTTGCGCAAATCGTCTAGTATATGATGGTTTCCATATAAGGCTGACCCACCTTGTACATGTGGATCCACCTTAGGTATTTGTTTAAGCGACGACGTTTGTACGAGGTTAATTGTTGGGTGTGGGTTAGCCGCAACAACTTTAGCCGGTTTAGCAACAGAGGCTAGAGTCTGAGAATTTGCTGCATTCCCAGTACTTTTTGAACCTGTGCTAAAGTTAGGTGAAATATTAGGTGAACTTTGTATCTTATTGGGTTTGAATTGTTTGTTCAGGTGTTTAATGCAAGGTGAACATATCCATTTCACTCTCTTTTGTGAATAGCATGCAAGATAATCAGCTGTTGTGATGTTTGCACAAGCTAAATGAGACCAGCCCTTACAACCGGAGCAGTCTATCCAAGTTACCTTTGATTCGTCGTCAGTTTTTTTTTGGCGGGTCAGCCCCAGTGTTGCAGGTAATGCAAATGTAGCCCTCTTCCTCTACCGTAGTCTCAGATTCGGTCTGATTATCACTCCCATATTTGAATTTAGTTGGGGTTTCCTGGGCGACTGCACTCGGTCCCGGAGTTGAGCCTTTTGGTTTTCCTAATGTGTCTGACGATTGCTTTGAACCCGCGTTCTGTTGTTTCGTTAATTTCGAGGCACCTATAGTCAAATTATTCCCATTCGCGTGAGAGGATTGAATGTCCGCGTATTTGCTAGGTACAGTGCGTTGTCTTGATGAGATACGGAGTGTTATATCTTGATTTGTAGTTTTATTATTGCTTTTCCTCCCCTTTGGAGACATCTCCCAACACTCTTAATGTGTGTGTCAGTTACTTATTCCCGAATATGGAGAATAAGTATATTAGTATTATGACTCAATCGGATAATGAGCCTGTTTATTCTCTGCCGAAAATTGAGAATGCGAAGAGTAATTCAATATCAGTGCCGATTGTTAAAATTGAAATTAGAACTATGAAGTAATGTCAGACTACTGGAGATATCCGAATTGAATAATATAAATTAATAAATAAAGTTATTCATAATCTTAAATCACAAATGTGCAAAACCTATTAAATCAATGTCACACTAGACATGGCCATCGATCCCAGCGCCATGCGAGCCTTATCAATCCCAATATCAAAAATTTTCTGATTGAGTATATCAAAATACGAGAGTCCTGAAACTGTATGCAATTCAATGTTCGACCAAACAAAATATATGGCAACGTGAAAATGTACGCCTATGTACTAAACTGTAAATTCGTCCGTATAATAGATATATCTATATATGTATCTATGTTATTATATGATCTACACATTAATTCTATTCCGGCCAAAATTGAGTACAAAACTACCCTGCTTGGCTGGATGTATAATAACTAAAGTTCAAATCTATGAAATATGTGGCAATATGAAAATGAAAATGTACTTAGGATTTAAGGCTTGGCTGGATGTATAATAACTAAAGTTAACAAGTAAAAAAGCTAGAATTGGTCTAAGACCAATTCTTATGATACCCTAGATGAATGGCCGTATTAAATTTCGTATGGTCACCGATCTATTCAAATATTGATTTTGAAGTTGTTTTTCGCATATATTTCTAGAACAGTTTGTCGCACAGAAAAATAGTAATAAGCAATTTTATAGGATTTCGTATTCTGCAGAAGTTCTTAGTACAATAAAAATGTCTTGGACTGATCGTTTTCAAAGTATACGTAAAAAACCGAAATTTTTATATGGCAACACCAAGAAGGAGTTGCCCGATTTAGTCCACTTTTGACATTTTATTTGCTAATGTAGTAAAAACATCATGTACGAAATTTCAGCTCTCTACGTCAACGCGTTCTCAGGCAGTGTCCAAATATATAGCGGAAAACGAAATTTTTATATGGCAACCCCACGAAGGAGTTGCCCGATTTGTCTCATTTTCGAACTTAATTTTACTTTTTTTAAGTCCGTGTACAAAATTTCAGCTCTTTAAGTATACGCGTTCTCGAGTTATCGTGCGCACACACGGACGGACGAACGGACGGACGGACAGACGGACGGACGGACATGCAAAAATCGAAATAACTTTTAATATTATGAATGGGTGTCCAATCCATTTTGCTCTACCATCATTATTTCGAGGTGTTACAAACGGAATGACAAACTTAGTATACCCCTATGATTTCATCTACGGTATAAAAACTATGAAATAAGTGGCAATATGAAAATGAAAATGTACTCTTATGTTGTAAAATGAAAATTAGTTGAAAATTAGTTGAAATAACAATATCTACATATACATATACCTATAAGTTAATCTACGATCTACAAATTTCAGTGAAAATTATATACGAGTTATTGCTAAGTGTGTTATATTCAAACCTTATTTAAGATTTAGGATTTAGATTTTGTCTCAGGCATTCGTCCTTGTTACGCTGAGAGTTCGTATCTACAACGTTCAGAATACGTTCAGAATAAAAAGGCCAGCGAAATCCAAACTCCTCTTCACTTTTACATTTCTACCCGGTTCCTAGCAATTGCAAGGTAGGGCTGATGCTGATGGTGGTGATAGATAAATTGTGAGTCTGCCTCTTGAAAAGATGATATTGCCTGTGACTACCGAATGATACCTTGCCGCCCAGTTTTTGTCGAACTGGGAGTATCTTTGAATTTGATCAGTGTGTCCAACTTTGATTACAAACAAGCACGGAGGTCTATGCTGCTCAATTATCCTTAGTAGGAATGGATACTTAATTGTCCAATAATTTTTTAGATACTTTTCCTTTAGATATTTTTGGGATTTTCCCATTTTATTCACTTTTTATGCGAGTTTACAAGGTGGCGGTAGGACGCTGAAGCGGCATCAATCTTCCCCTTGCAAAGAAAATTTTCAGGAAATCTTCTAGTCAAACCTGGGAACTCAAACTCCATGAAATAAGTATTGCGTGTGGGACAAATAACTATTTGCACAGATTTGCTTTATTAAACTTTACAAAATAAGCTAATAATCGTTGATTTTTTGAAAAAAATTACGGAGCTTTAATTAAAGACGACCTGTCAGTTTACTAGTGTTACCAATCGGATATGCGTCCATCAACACAACCAATTACATAAGGAAACGGATCTTTCCTGCATGTCTGAAATTCTTCCAGGATTATTTTCTGCTGAAGTAATGTTGTAGGCCACTTTATCTCATTTTTTAATAAGGTACAAATAGCTTTTACTGTTTTTATAAAAACATTGTAAGCCATTCCTTTACCTATATTAAATCTATCCGAAAGCACCCGAAAACTTGTACGATTACTAAGTAGTGATATGTAGACACTTTTTCAAAGAGTAAGCTACTCTTCCTTTGGATGATAATTTCCAAATCGATTTTAGTTCTCTCTGTAAAGCCTGTATAAAAATAATTACAGCTCTTATTTGCTTACTTGCTTATCCAATATTTACCTTAATAGTTTGTCTTCTCAATCGGAAATGACTTTGAAAAACATCATCCTGGTATTCCTTTATTAATTCGAAATAATTTCTACATTTTGGTATGCTTCTCCGACTTTGTAATGATTTTATTAGAATTACTTTCCTTCGTTTTAAAAATCTTTTTCTTTCTAAAATTGATTTTACCAAATTGCTAGCACAGGGCTCACATTTTCCAATGTAGAATTAATTAATACGTTTAAAACAATTTTATCCATTTTTAATATTTTATCGTGCTAACTTATTGCATGAGTAACACAATTTGACAATTGACGTTCAAAAATGTCAGTAGAAAGCATCAGCAATGCAGTGCTGCAGCATCAGACACAACAGCGCATCACGATGCTCCAGTGATGCCGTATGGTGGGCAGAACTTTGACGTTATTGAATTTACCCCATCTTCGTATCGTCGGCAAATATTAAGCAGTTGGATAAAATTAGGGATGGTAGGTCCTTTATGTAGATTAAAAATATTGGAGACCCAAGTATTGTATCCTGGGGGACGCCTGATATTTGTTTGAAAGGAGATTATTGACCGTGAAAGACAAGTGCAAGTACGATGAAAACAGCGATATAGTGTTCAGGTGAAAACTAGAAAGGAAAGCTCCCGTGAATATTACTCACCTAGACGAGCCAAAAATTGTATGGTAGGGGGGGGGGGGCAATATCAACCATTTAGGAGTTACAGGGTGATTAAGAAAAAAAGCTATTTTTTCACAAAACACTCAGCCTATTTATACTTACATCTTACCTAGAAAATAAAGAACTACCTATGATGTGCTATCAAGTAATTTTCCACTTATCGTTACCTGCAATTTTTTCATGTGTCTATTTATAGATATGTATTTAGCGGCACACTTCGTCATTACATGCAGGTTAATTTTCCTCTTAACAGTACCTGGAAATTCACTGGTTATTTTCAATTTCATAAGATGGTATTCAATCGCACTACCATCAGTAAATTTTTGAAGCTGGTGTTTGTACTTTCGATACCCTTTGCTTGCAGAGTATAGTATTTATTGGCTTTGTTAATTTATATATGGATTATAGATATTTCCGATATTGAGAAAACAAGAGTTCTTCGTCGTTTTTCAAGCGAAGAGGGAAAAAGATTGCTATTATTTGTCTGCAATGTCGTGCCAGTTCAGTCTTCATAGCTCTGGCGAGCAATATATTAGTCGTCCATATGCGTGTGATTGCTACAATTTTCGCTCCTTAACGATGCCATGAAGATCGTCAAAAACCTGGGACCATTACGATTTAACTAACATAGATGGCAAAAATGTAGTTAAGTGTAGGTATTGCAGAAAAACCTTTTTGCAACTGAACGCAACTAAACTAAAAAACCACTTTGTAAGTGTTTGCAAGCAATGTCCCAACGAAATCAAACTTTCGTTTCGAGATCATCCTACACAAACAATTTCATCACCAATAGCTTCAATATCTTAAGGTCAAGTAGAAAAGAATGATCGGCTCAAAGTTTTTACCTGCTCCTAGCCTTTTATTTCGATCACCGGGATCTGCAACGTTATCAAGCCCTTTTAATCCGTTTCAAGATACATCTCTTCAAAGTATCGGAAATATCAGTGCAGAAGAAAAAGCTTAAATTGATATGAGGGCTATATATAGAACTGACGTATCTCTCAATCTGTTGGGAGTCAAAACTGTGGCAGAAAGCGATAACCTCACTCCGATCTCACTACACTGCTCCTACGAGATATATGATTAGTAATAATTTCCTGGATGCTGAATATGACCGCATTAAAAGAGAGACAGCCCAAATAGTGAACAGCTCGGAAGCACTTGGGATCGTTATGGATGGCTGGAGTGACAGATGCGGCAGAGGGATAATAAATTTCATTATAACAACGCCAAAGCCGCTTTTTTACAATACGTTCATCCTGGTACAAGCCGGGAGACAGAAGCTTATATGTTTCGAGAGTTGAAAGCAGTAGTGGATGAAATTGGACCAACAAACTTTGTAGCGGTTATAACTGATAACACAAGCAGTATGAAGGCCATGTGGAGATTAGTGGAGATTAAGTATCCTCAAATCACTGCGATAGGTTGTGCTTCACATACACTTAACCTGCTGTGAAAAGATGTTTTAAAACTTCACAAGTTCAGTAGTGCCGAGAAAATAATGGTTGCCATCATTAAATATATTAGAAAGCGGCATGTAGAACTGTCATACTTTCAAAAACTGCAACATCAAAAGTATGGAAAAGATAAGAAATCTCTTAAACTACCCAGTAAGACCAGATGGGGTGGCTGCGTTATTATGATGGAGTCATTTTCGTGCAACAGAGAAGCCCTTGAAGCCACTGCTATATACCACGAATTAAGATTTGACCGGGAAATGAAGCAACAGATCCTTTCAGAAGACATTTGGTTAAAAGATGAATCACTACATAAAGTTTTGAAGCCAATTTATACAGCTACAACCAAACTCGAAGGCGATAAAGCGACATTGTCAGAAGTTCTTAAGATGTTTGAACACGTCGCAGAAAACTGTACTCTTCTGCTGCTGAGGACATATCCAACGATGAGAAAAATCTTATTTTCAGTTCATTGAAAATAGGCGTCAATTTGTTTAGAAACCAATTCACTACGCTGCTAATATTGTAGACCCTAAATGCAGAGAAACAAAATTATCGGCAGATAAAATTGCAGCAGAATTAGAATTTATACACACCTATGCTCAATTGAAGAATATGAATGCAAATAAAGTTATGTGCAACCTAACTCAATGCCGAACAAAGAGCGATTACTTTTCACAGAAGGGCATTTGGGCTGTTGTCGGTCAATTAGAGCCGAGGATATGGTGGAAAGGCTTCTGTGACTCCCAGGTGATTGCAAGAATTGCAATACAAATTCTCAGCTGCTAGTGAAAGAAACTGGTCACTATTTGGAAATACACAAACTTTGACCAGAAATCGTCTAATAACTGATAGGTTGCAAAAACTGATCGCATTAAGGGCCAATTTATAATTATTTTCGGACAGCTGTCATACTCAGTTTCAAGATTCGGAAGAAGACTCAACACTCAGCTTCTGATGACGATAGACATGAATCCTGAACAGAAAGACCATTAACGTTAAATCTAATTTATGAATTTCATTTTAAAAATATTTTTTATCATTGTTATTATTATTAATTAAAGATCCACTGATAAAAAAAGGGTTACTTTATTTATAATTATATTTTGGAAACTTTCGTTTTAAAATGGCAATATTCCCCGGAATATTAGGAAATCTCCGGGAAAATTCCGGAATATTCCTGAATTTTTCAACTCTCCACTGATAAAAAGGGTTACTTTATAATTATATTTTGGAAATTTTCCTCTTAAATTGGCAATATTCCTAGGAAGATTGAGAAAATTGCGGAATACTTCCGCAATATTCCGGATTTTTCAGCTCTAGTGAAAACCTATCCGAGTCATTTTCAAAAGACATAGTTTGTGATTTATTTTATCAAAAGCCTCGCTAAAATCAGTGTGAATGGAATCAATCTGTTTGTTTTCATGAATGACGCTACAACAACCAGTATAGAGTGGCTACTGTAGAACGTCCAGGCAAGAAACCATACTGCTGCTCTAATATGAAAGGGGTAGCAACTGATTGTAGAGAACCTTTTCAAATATAAGCGCAAGTGCATTGGACATTGATATAGGACGATAGTTAATAACTAGTTTAGGGTCACCTGATTTAAATGTAGGCAAAACGTAACATTTTTTCAACATTTCTGTATAAGTATTCCTATTAATAGCAAGATTAAACAGTGGACCGGCAAGGCTGGATGCGCATTTTTTGTACGCAGTGTTAGGAATACCATCAGGTTCAGAATTTTTATTGCAGTCAAGTGAGTTTAAGATATTTAAGACAGATCCTTAATTAATTGGGAGAAATATTTAACAATGTATTCTTGCTGGGGGATGTTCTTTATCTCCAAACAATTAGTCAAAGATCCTTCTGCTAGTACTCTGTCATAGATGAGATATCCTTATTGAGTTTAGTCTCTTCTAATTCAAGGTACTTTACACCCTTATTCTAGTTGTCGACTCACCGAAGTGACAAGCTCTGCAGTCACTCTCACTTCACTTCACTTTTCGTATTGTCGCATTGAATAAATAACTAATAAGGAAACGGCATATCGGGTGAAAACCTAAGCCACTCGGTGAAATATATTAGTGCGCTGTATTCGTTTCGTCATGGCAGTATTGAAACCGTGAAATTTTGAAGGGAGACATTTTTTATAATCCAAATTGCTATGTAAAATAAACAAATTTTTGGCGCCCCCTTATCTTCAAATAATATTCCTTGGCGTTGCCTATGATAATTTAAGTGACTTGGTAAGCAGAATTATCAAATAAGTGACCGTCCTCTTGTCATTTCTTCCCCACTCCATGGGTTTGACTGTCATTGAATTACCTACTCACGTACACTGTATTCGCACGAAACCCAGCTTCCTTATTAGTTATTTATTCAATGTATTGTCGTTGTCGAACGGTGTGACGTAACATTTTTCTTCGAAGCCTTATTATCCTTGTCCATAGCATCAGGGCATGCGTAAGGGTATGAATTACATTTGTACAAAAAAGTGAGCTTTGTCTTGTCACTATAAAATCTATCATGACTTCAAATTAATTTTGTTGTAGTAATTTTTATACTAAAAATGCAAAAAATTATTTAATTTATAGAAAACTATTGAATTTGATGATTTAATGAACAAAAGCCATCATAAAATTTCTTTTTCCGTTTGCATTTTCCTTTTACTTACACACATCTAACATCTGTCACTTACAAAAACCAAGTGAGTGAAATTGTCACTTAATTACTGACATCGTCTACTTAATAAGTACGACAACAGTAATACGTCCAAAGTCGTATGTTTTCGACAAATGTCTCTTTAAGCGACAATAATAATACAATTTTTGTGTCGTAACGTCATTTCTCACTCTTTTTATGGTCCTCAACATCGACTAGCTTCTTAATTTCATCAAATCCACATAACAATGACTGACTGTGTTGTTGAATTCAATTTATGACTGCTTTATGAATACACCAATGTTTTCTCTTTGATATTCCTGGATAACTTTATTGGAACCGTTTAACGTTACTGCAGCCGAAGAATTACAAAAAAAAAATAGTTTCTAGCACAACTTGTGCATATTCTTCATAATGATTTTCCCGATGGTTCAGTCGACATATGTATTACGTGAGATTTGAATAATACAAAATTTCGTATTTCCGAAAATACTTGCATAAAATACTTGTTTATTATTTTTTTATACTTCTGATTGCATCCAAGGGATCAATACTTATTATAAATAATTATATAATTATTTTCCCCCAAATATAACACATTTTTATGATATAATGTCTTTAAAACTGCTTTATTTCGATTCGGTTAACAAAAGCTTTCCAGGAATAGATTAACATTATGTTCAGTGTATTATATTTTAAAAATAAATAAATTTTTTTATAAAAATAATATTCTAATGCTAAACCAGGTTGTTTATTTTATTTCGTAACATCATTATTAAACATCGCTTTAGCTAAGTAATGCAAATGTCCGGTTCAATCACCAAACAAGATCTTTAGTACATATAATTTTGTCTTTCTAAGAAAATGATTATAATAAAATATTTAAGTCTTAAGTCACTTTTATAAATAGTTATTAAAGAGTAAGTATAAAAAATACAAATGCAATGAGAAGTTTTAAACAATCAAACTTAACTTTTCTAATGGATCGAGGGAATTATATTTGCATGAAAAACAACAGATTATTAAGAAATCAACTACAGTTTTCAGTTACGAAAATTTCTACTGTATTCGAATTTTGTTGCTGATGATCTGTTGTAATTGCAGCCTTGTGCTTTCTTTTCAATTCCATCAGTTGCTTACGTTGTACTTCTCTCTTTTGGGCTGCTAATACGGCAGCAGATGATTTATTTAGACTGTCAGCTTTAGTTTTTGTCGATTTTGAAGTTCCAGAAGTATTTGGTCTTTTGAAAAGTTTTGATCCAGTAGGTGGTGGAAGCGATGGCTCTATTTTCTATAAAAATCACATTAGAAATTTAGAATTTATCTGTAAAGTTTTACAAAAAATATTTAATTAGGAAACAAACCAATTGCTTCTCACATACCATAAAATACAAACAAATTAAAAATATATTTACAATGAAACGCCAGAAAAATTTGGATAACACCCTCTACAAGTGCAATCAAATCACAGCCGAAAATCCTGCATATATGTATATCTTAGAATATTACCTCGATAAATATATAAACAACAACCTCTGTATTTTGTATATATTCCATAAGAAAATTCCTTCATCCCTGTACAATTTACAGCATAACTGCAATTATAATTTAGCTGATAAAGCTTACCTCGCGAATTGCACTTGTCTTCATTGTCCACACAAGTGAAATCGGATATGCAGCTTGTGTGCGAACAACGAGATACTTTCAGTTGGCAAAGAATACAAATTTCGTGGAAAAGATACGACAGTGGAATTCGCGAGTGTAATTATGATATTTCAATTTAATATTAAGGTAGTTGTAGGTACTTGTTTTGTTTTAATATGTTATTGTTATTATAAAGTATGATATTTTGAGTAATAAAAAGTTCAGTCGGTCAGAAGTTCTTCTTGAATAGACTGCTACTACGAAGTTCTATTTGCTCCCCTGCAGTGGTAAGGCTATTAGAACAGCAAAAAATTATCCAATCTACATTCAATCGATGATTCCACCCTGGCGTTCTGGTGTAAAGAACCAGTAGCTCCCACAACAATGTCCTGGTAAAAGTGCCTGTGACCATAATTTCCACTAGAGGAACAAACGAGTTACTCTATAATCCCAATAATTGACACTAATCGTAGATGTTATGGATGCAAAACGTTCGAAATCTGACACACGTCGCACTACTTCAAATAAAGGGTTTTCCAATAAGGGGTGTTATTTTAATTAGCCCGTTATTTCGGTAAATGTCACTTTTGGAGCTATCATTTTTTTACATTTGACAAGTAGAAACTCCGCCATTAATAAAAATGGAACGATACACGATTCAACAACGCATTGAAATTATTAAAATTCACTACAAAAATGGTGAAAATGTGGCAGAGACGGTTTATAAAACTCGAACATTTTTGGGTCGTTGTGAAGCACCTTATCGGACCGCAATACAGAAATTGGTAGAAAAATTCGAGCTGTCGGGACAAGTTAGTGATGTGAAGAATAAAACCCATGCACGTCGCTCAAGAACAGCCGAGAATATTGCTGCTGTAGGCGAAAGTGTTGAAGAAAACCCAGGTTTGTCCATTCCTCGTCGTTCTTTGGAATTAGGCATTCCACAAACGTCATTACACCGTATTTTGCATAAATATTTGGGTCTAAAGGCTTATAAAGTTCAGTTAACACAAGAACTCAAGCCGGCCGATCATCAACAACGTCGAGTCTTTGCTGATTGGGTCCTTGAAATGCATGAAAATGATCCGGAATTCCATCGAAAGCTCATCTTGAGTGATGAGGCCCATTTCCACCTCGATGGCTTCGCCAACAAGCAAAATTGTCGCATCTGGAGCTCGGAAAACCCAAGAGTTATTGTTGAAAAGCCTCTCTATCCTCAACGTGTGACAGTTTGGTGCGGTTTATGGTCCCGCGGGGTCATTGGACCTTACTTTTTCGAAAATGAGGCTGGAGCAACAGTTACGGTGAATGGATTGCGCTATCGACAGATGATTAATGATTTTTTATGGCCGGAATTGGATGGTATTGATCTGGACAACGTTTACTTTCAACAAGACGGCGCTACGTGCCATACAAGCAACGAAACCATTGATCTTTTACTGGAAAAGTTTCCGGACCGTGTTATCTCTCGAAGAGGTGATCACAATTGGCCACAGAGATCTTGTGACTTAATACCTTGCGACTTCTTCCTTTGGGGCCACGTGAAAGAGAAGGTCTACGCCAACAGCCCAGCGTCGATTCAAGACCTCAAAGATGGAATTCGTGAGGCTATCGAGGACATAGGGAGCCACTTTGCGATTTGGTTATGGATAATTTCATGAAAAGGATATGGTCCTGTAGGCGTGGTCGTGGTGGTCTTTTGGCTGATGTTATTTTTCATTATTAACGGCATACCTTCCTCTTTATAATGAAATAAAGATCCGATCATTTATCTCAAAAAATGGAGCATTTTTCTTTGAATATCAATAACACCTCTTATTGGAAAACCCGTTACTTAATTTAACATGGAAAATAAACTTGGCGAATTGCCAATTTATGAGTTTTTGAACTAAATATTAAAACTTATCAAGCTTGAAAAGGTGCTAATATATGTAGTAAACTTATTTCAAAATTTGTTGCAAATCTTATTCTCAGAGTTTGATATCGGAATGAAACTAGTCACCGTTTTAGATTTTAATGTCTTTGGTGGCTGTATTCTATCTAATATGTATTCATACAGGGTGCCCCGTAAGTCGACGTCAAGCCGGAATCGGGTGATAGACCAAATAATAATAGTTACCAGAAAAATATAAAAAAAAATCTAAGTCATGTATTTTTTAAATTATAAACATTTCCTTTGTTTTCGAGAAAATGTACACCCTGTGATGGTTTTTTAGCTCCTGTTGCTACAAATCTTTACTTTTTTTCAATTTTATTTTTCTTATGTAATCCCCCGAATAGTGCTTATGTAACTGCTCCAGCTTGGAAGAAAATGTCACATTTTGCCGAACCAAGAATAGAAAAGATGCTAAGATTTATTAT
The DNA here is from genome assembly GCA_963924295.1 of Dioctria rufipes. NCBI lineage: Eukaryota > Metazoa > Arthropoda > Insecta > Diptera > Asilidae > Dioctria > Dioctria rufipes. Next base: position 205,750,632 of record OZ002740.1, read on the forward strand.
TTAAAAAAGATATTAAAACTGCCTTCCTTCAGCTGCAATACAAGTTCGACACCTTCTTAAAAAAGATCGGGTTATCAGACGGGCAAATCTTCCGTTGTTGACAAATTCAACTGCTTCCGTAATTCTAGTGCTCATGTTTTTGTAAAATTCGGTGAGCTATACTTTTAGGTAGTCCTGTGTTTTCCTGGATTTGCACGTAACCGAAGTAATTGGGTCTTCTTCAACTGCTTGAAGTACTACGTCCTCGTAAGGTAAGGAACTTCTTCCTTCACCATGTACTTGGTTTGGAAGTCGGCCCTCTATGGAGAGTACAGGGTGCCCATTTGTAAAAACTCGATGATTTGACTCGCTAACGTCACTATTTGGCTCACTCACACTATATGCAATGACTCTCCGTCTCACTCAAACTAGAATTTTAAGGTCACGGTCTGAAGGCAAGCTTCGGGTACACTAGAATTATTTTTAGTAGATGAAAAGAGGTTTTTCGAAACTGGGTTATACCATTTTGGAATCTTTATTAAATCCGTCAACTTTTAAAGTTACCTGCCAAACTGGCGTAGTACATTTTTTTTCGGTGCAATCAGTTAAAATTGGGTGAAGTATAAATTTTCTATTCTTGGTTCAATTTATGGGACTTCATGTTTATGAAAATTTGGTTTGTGGGGTTTTGGGGAGTCCATTTCAAATAATTTGAAATGAAATCGAATAAAAGTATATGCACTTGAAGTGGGGCAAATGAATTTTAAAAGGAAAACGTATGCACTTAAAATGCATGCATACGAGTGTAAATTATAATGCGGGTTATGATATCCACATATCAAGCGGCAGTGCTCCGTAATAACTGCGATAAGGTTACGCAATCATTACGATTCCTCTTCAGCAGAGATTCGGTCCTCCTACGACAAACCCCGGGCCACAGCTGAATCCTCTTCACTGATTCTAGAGGGCGATTTATGGGTTCCTCCGCTGGGCAAGTAGTCATAGCGGAACCGTTTCTGGCCAGTGCATCAGTTTTCTCGTTTCCAGGTACATATGTCACTGTGATTAGGCACAGCAACACCGTTGCACAAGCCTAATGGTGTTCGTGTTCAAGGCTTTGATTGCAGCTGGCTGTCAATACATATCCTGATAACTCGATCACTGGGTGCAACAAAACCCTTCACCTGGAACACACTGCAGAAGTCCGATAGGCGATTCCTGCATTTGAGAGAATAAGAGTACACCCCGGCTCCCACTCCCACATCCATTTTCGAACAGTCTGTGAAGACACATATATCAGTCTTTTACCACGCGTGTATCATCCCATTCCACTCTACTAGAATCTTTTCTCAAAGTCTAGTTTAGGGACGATATAATCCGTAACTTCCCGTATACAGTCCCTAGGACAGAACTTCAGTATTATGATGTGACCAAGGACGGCTGTTGTCCAGCAGCCTGACTCTTTAAATCTTATTGTAATTTTTGCAGCTATACATTTCCCATGAATGTCAAGGGGCAGCAGCCGGAGTATAATCTCCATTGCAGCCGTTGGTGTAGTGCGAAATGCACCTGTAACACCTAGACAGGCAGCTCTCTGTATAACTCTCCTCCGTGTAAAAAGGACTAGAACTCTTTTCCCAGTTAGCTTTTGCAATGCTCTTTGGGTTAGTTGGCTGATTGTCGATTGAAACTTACCTGAGACCAGGATGACTTAATAGATCATCAGCATATGCTACCGCTTTCATTCATTCCCTCTGTAAAGATACGAGAATTCCATTAACCACCAATAACCACAATCTAGGTGAAAGAACTCCTCTTTGTGGAGTACCTCTGGACACTTTATTGCTGCCAAATTCTGCGTATTCTAGGCAGTTAGTAAGCATTGAATTGATCCACCAGCATATATATGATTAAACTGCTAAACCGACCAGGGCTTCCTGAATGTTCTCTATACTAACATTATTAAAGGCTCCCTCGATATCCAGAAATGCACCTATAGTGTATTTTTTTTTTATCGATTGATTTTTCAATGGTTCATACTACATCATGTAGCACAATTTCAACCGATTTACCTTTAAGGTATACATGCTGTGATCTCGAACGCCGCCCCTCAGCAGACTGTCCATGGACGCCTTTATCAACCTTTCAAAAGTCTTCAGAAGAAACGATATAGAGCTAAAGTCCCAAACGGGAATGTGCCAGCTACGGCCTGCCTTGCGAATGAAATCACTTTCGTTTGCTTCCAAATGCATGGGACATAGGAGTGGAATAAGCAGCTCCTATAGATCACCACCAGCCCCAGGATTATAATATGTTGTACCATCTGCAGCGTAATAGGAATGACGCCATCTATTCCTGGTTATTTATATCCTTGGTGACTGTGTCCCGTATAGGTCCTATGTTTGGAGTATCTCTCGTGATTGTTAAAGATGTAGTCTGCTTCAGAGTTCCAGAAAAATGGATATTCATAAGCAGTTCTAAAGTCTCCTCGCCAGTTTCGGTCCAGATACGGTCCACCTTTTCAGAAAGGAAGGAACAGTGGGATCCTTGGCTAAGACCTTCATAAGTCTGGCCGATTCACTTCTGCTCTCTATGGATTCGAACTTAGCTGTTTTTATTGAGCGTTTCTAGTCTCGTAAGACCTGCCTTATACTCAGCCCAGTCTTACTGATTTCTGCTCGCTTTTGCTCTGTTGAATAGTCTCTGTGCGTACTCAAGTCCCTATTCAAGTCCCTATTCCCCAACCTAAAAATATGAAATAGTAGTATCCACTCTCGCAAAAAATATGTTACAATAAGCGTTCAGTAACAGACACAAACTTGAACTTTCCTGCTCCAGATTTTTCAAGCTTTCTCTCCCGTGTCAAGTGAAGAGTTTGGTTGCAAATGTTGAGGGGAGAGTGGCAAAAGCGAAATAACAAAACGATGCCCTCAATGGCAGCTGCATGGCGGCTGCGTTACAGAATCTGGCGTTGGTTGTTATTTTGTTATTAATATATTTTTTTTTACGGTGCTTAACATTGCTGCTGAAGCAATATATGTAATTTTTATCAACTGTAGAACGTGCTTGGTGGCTTTTCCTTAAATTCATCATAATATATCAATTTTTAAAGGGTGGCGACTACTGGGTCCCATCCTTCGCATTTTACCAGTGGTCGCCGCGCCTTCTAGAGCGTCTAGTTTCAGAGGGTTTGACCGATAATGCGCCGTTAACATCAAAATCAGCACTCGTGCAAGGTTCAAAGCCCTTTCAAAAATTGTTTTTTCCCGGTCCTGCACCTCTTAAAAAAAAAATGACCGAGAAACACTACCAAGCGTGATAACGTCACATTCTTCTTGTGTAAAAGGACAAGTATGGATGCATGAGCATATTCCTATCTAACATGAGAAATGTAAGGGATGATCGGTTTTTAGTTATGGAACAGTCTAGTTTTGTCGGTGCATTAAGAAAATTCAAAAAGATAAATTATCAGCGGGCACGGAAGGATTCTTGAGAGTTGAGAGTATTGTGTGTAATACTAGAGTATTGCGTGTAATAGTTGATACATTTTAATTGTTTTCTTCTCCTTCCAACGAAAAGTATTAATTTTATTCTTTAAGGGGGGCATATCCCTATGTCAAAACACCGATATTTAAGTCAAGTTTCAGGGTCAAGAATAATTGTTTTTACTATTTAAACATAGGATAGGTAGAGATATTCCATTTAAGTTAACTCGATGAACTTTATTCTCAAAATTATGCACAATAAGATGAAGTTGCTAAATACTTTGTTTGATTTTGAGAGTTTAAGACTGGTTGTAGGTGCCAAGTATGTATCAAAGGTATTTTGTTTAATTAAATTTTTCATGAGCACAAGTAAGCGGTAATTCTTCAACAAAATTTTCAGTTTAATTGATGTGGCGATTCCTGGACTGAAAATCAATTTTTCAAGTGACGACTGCTGGTGCATTTTGCTAAAACTAGTTTAATGAATTAAAAGAATGAATTATCTATCGTGAAGTACAAGAATCACCATCAAATGGACGGTAGTACTATACAGGCTGTTTCCCCGTAGGAGGTCAATAGAGCAGGTGGTGACAATACTCACCTAGACAAACGAAAAATTGTATGACGGGGGGTGGCAATATCAAACGTTTAGGACGAACAGGGTGATTAAGAAAAAAAGCTAGTTTTTCACAAAACACTCTGTATCTTAAAAACTACAGGGCGTACAGTCACAGCTCATTGTATGCAGAACTTCATGGTCTTTCCAACGATTACTCAACCAGCCCCATACCCCTCTCCCAACAAGAATTATGGTTGTCTAAACTAAAAATTTTGGATTTTCTTACATTTTTTTTTAATTTAACCTCTATTATTTTTGCAAAAAGGTCGTTAACATAACTCTTTTTTATAAAAACTGTAAACTGTAGACTCTCCTCTTTAATTTCACCTATTACACCATATGTGCTATCTGTAGCCCTTTAAGAGTTATTAGCTCTTAACCTATTCTCAAACCTATTTTCAAACCTATTCTCAACGATAATTTGTTCCCTTAGCCCGTCATTTAAAAAAATATCGTCTAATTTCGGTGTGATCTTAATAGGTTATGAGTTAATAACTGTTTAACGACTACAGTTAGCACAAGGTGTAATAGGTCAAATTAAAGAGAGTGTACAGTTTACAGTTTTTATAAAAAACAAGTTATGTTAACAATCTTTATGCAAAAATAATAGAGGTTAAATTTAAAAAAAAATGTAAGAAAATCCGAAATTTATAGTTTAGACAACCATAATTCTTAAGGGGTTCGGGGCTAGTTGAGCAGTTGTTGGAAAGGCCATGAAGTTCTGCATTCACGCTGTAACTGCTAAACAGTTGATATGTATTAGTTGAAATGTTAGTTGAAATGTATTAGTGTACTATGTTTTATTCGTTTCGTTATGGCAGTAATGAAATCCTGAAATTCTGAAGGGGAACATTTTTTATAATCCAAATTGCTATGTAAAATATACAAATTTTTAGCTCCACCTTATTTTCAGATAATATTTCTTGGCGTTGGCTTTATATGATTGGCATAATTTACCACCAATGACAATTCAATTGTAAACAAACAAACCGGCATTGGCAAAATATTAAATTTTTTGCCATGGCTGTTTACTTTTACAAATAATTCACTTTTATTTTGTTAGAAACACTTATTAACTAATTACAATATCACGAATTCAAATCCGAGAACTTCTTTTCAAAATTATGAAATGTCAGAAATATTGAACTGACGCAAAATAGCCACTAGGCCCTCTTGTCATTCCCCCCCACCATTCGACCATAGGTCATACTGTCATTGAATTGCTTAAACACGTACACTGTATTCGAACGATACCCCGCTTCGTTATTAGTTATTTATTCAATGACCGCACCACAGGTTACGTACCTCACAAAAAACATTTTCCCCGAACACCGTCCCTCTTCACGTTTCCCCGTAATAGAAAATCTTTTTTTTATATAAATTTTACACTCGATACTATCATTTTTTCGGGTCTTTTGAAATTCTTTCGCTTTTTTCGGGATAAAAGTTTTCTATAGACTACGAAAACGCTCTGAAACCCCATTCTTCTCGATAGCCAAATTTCAACCGATTTTCGAAATTACTTTTAGTAAATCAATTGCGATTTTTTTCTGATTTTTCAAACTATTAGAGATTTGTATCATGGCGTGTTGCAGAGTTGTAACCCATCACCATATATTAATATAATAAAAATAAAAGATAATTAAAATATTTTTTTTCGGTGGGTGGGATTATTTATTACATATTCACCATCTGTGTAGAATATTTGTAATAAATTCAAGGTCAAGAGGTCATATATAAACCAATAAGCAATTTGACCATCCAATAAAAATTATATGAAACTATTTTAGCCATTTCTCTTTCTTGCGACATTCATATATGTAATTACAGTTGAAATTAATAAATTTATTTCATACAATTACAGTCTCTGTCCAATGAATTAGTAGATGAGGGAGTAGAGGTTCTATTGGACAAGAGCAAAACCTTCGGGAATACTTCCCAAGACATGAAACAGACCCCCCAATACCACATGAGAGCCACCAGAGTCCTAACATTTTAAAATACTTGCAGTGTTCTTATGCAAAACTGTCAAAAGTTTGGCTTGAACCCTAAACCACTATTCATACAGAAAAACTGTCTTCTGATAATCTTAAGCTTGCTTTCTTATCTTCCGAGCCGATATAAAATTTTTATACATTTCCTAACAAAATTATTTAGAAAAATTTGTTTGAACCAAATGACTACAATTCCTCAAACAAAAACTCTCAGCAGAGTAATCATTGTATATGACAATATAGAACATTTTAGAGAACACGCATACATATAGATTTCTGTTTCAAGGCTTGGGTTCCGAGGGTTTTGACAAGAGGGAGCATTGTACTCTAAGACGTCGAATGAAAGAAGCTCATTTGGACTGCAGGATAATAACCCAAAAGCGACGTTAACTTCTGTAATGATAAAGAAAAGACTGGCTTCTGCAAAGACGCATAAACACTTCCTTAACATCTGACTGGAAAAATGTAAGCATCAATTTTTTTTTAATCTCAAGGATATTAAATATTTGGAATTGATAAATCTCACAAGTTTGCTTCTTTGATGAATGCCGGATCGAAGTGATGAAGAGCAACCAATTTATGTAAGGTGACCATGTGAAAGACTTCTACCTGTTGAGCAAAGCGTAAAGCACCCAATAGCAGTGATGATATGGGGTGTGATCTCTGGGAAAGACTCGAAGCTTTTTATTTTGTAGAACTTCGACCTGTATCTATCTGAAAGTTCTCAAAGATGTTTTTATTCCTCAAGCGGCAAATTTGTTCGAAAAAAAGTACGAATACATCTTTATGAAGGACAACGTACCCTGCCACACTGCTAAACGTGTGAAAAACTTCCAAAGAGAAAATAATATTAATGTTTTACCATGGCCAGAGAACTCACTGGACATGAATCCTATCGGGAATATATGGACAGTATTAATAAAACAAATTAAAAAAAAGTAATCGCAATAAATTCTAATAAAGAGGAATGGTTTCATGATGTCCTAATAAAAAAAAAACTGCAGAAAATAACATAAATAGTATGTTAACGCATGTAAGAGATTTAGTAAAAAATCGAGGTAGTTGGACGAAATACTAGTCTTTAATTATATTTGAATGTCCTTTAATTATTACTTTAAATGAATTGAAGTATTCAATGAAAAAAAAGATCTGTACATTATTGTCAATTGAAAAACTTTAAGGCTAATATGCTAACGATTAACCTGAGTACAATTCATTGGCGTACTCTATCTTATTTCGTTTAAGTTTATTATGTCCAGTATATTTGTAATTATAATATTTTATATAGTTACTGAATTACGGATACCAAGTAAGTACCATTTTAAAATCTATTTTATTAATACTACATTAAGTTGCTAATAAAGCTTCTATCAGCAATGTGAGTCCACTATGAGCAAATTAGCAGTGAAAATATCTTTTGTAATACATTGATATAAAGACTTCGGGTGTTATTGGGGAAAAACTGGCTTAGGGCACAAATAATATATGAAATGGAAAGCTACTACTGTCCTCTTACTTCCTATGTAACCCGATATGGAATCTCTGGGATATTACAAAACAGAGGTTAGAAACGTATGGAAATTTCAAAAATGCTGATGCTATACAAAGCAGGCAAAAGTGAATAGCATGATTTCTTAAAAAAAATTGAAATTATGAACTTATTAGTTCTAAGCCGAGATGTAATAAGGTTATTAAAAAAATGGATTCTCAACTAAATTTAAGTTTTTTGCAATAAAATGAAGTTGCTTTTAAGTTCTCTTAACAATTCCCTAGCGAAACATGCAGTTGTTACCATTAATTTATTTTTGCTTGCTATGGACTTGTTAATTTACGAAAATTTACATTAGGAATAATAAAAAACACTGAAGTAATTAATAATAATATTTTGTTTTTGTATTAACCATTTGTAATACAGATATATCAAAAAAAAATTTTTGCAAGCATTTTCGTACTCTGGCCATAACTTCAAAACCCATCATTGGAAAGGTCTAACGATTATAACGATTATCTATGTAACAAATTTTAAATCCTATCATGTAACGTTCGGAAGTTAGTGGAATCTATAAAAAAAAAATTCCGTTATCACGGAAACTGTTAGGTGGTGTTGGTGGCGCTGGTGGTGACTGGTCCACTACTGCTAAGGTAGTTGATACCGATAAAGTGAAATGGTCAATTTCAACCTTCGCGATTTTAAAAGCCCCGGGTCTAGATGGTATTCTGCCTGTCCTTCTTAAGGCAGAAAGCGTTGTGCTGGCTCCTTACATTGATTCCATTTTCAGGGCACGTATCGCTTTTGGATATGTCCCGGAGGTATGGAGGAAGGTGAAAGTTTCCTTCGTTCCAAAACCTGATTAGACTTCATATATGGACCCGAAGTTTTCGAACCATAAACCTCTCCTCATTCATTTTGAAATGCCTGGACATCGAGTGGGCTTTTGACAGGGCCACCCCAAGCCGCTTTGTGAGGCAGCTCGTCGACATGGTGTGCGATTGATGGACCAAATGTCAGACGACGATAGTTAACTGTGGAGTTGGGCGGCCAGTGTGCGCAATTTAGCGTGCTCTCCCCCGTACTCTGGTGTATGTTGGTTGACTCACTCATCACGAAATTGAAAAACGTGGGATTCTCATGTAGAGCGTATGCGAATGACATCCCTCATGTAAAGCGTATGCGAATGTGCCTTCATGCAACGAGGCATGATATCACAGTGAGCCCTGCAAATACCAACTCGGTGCTCTTTGGACACACTGCAACTCTGTCGTCATGTCAAACACCTCGGAGTCTACCTTGACTCGAAGCAGACATTGGGATTACACGCAGAGGAAAAAGTTAATGCTGCTATGAGTCTTCGCTCAATGCAGGAGAGCCTTTGGCTGCACATGGGCCACAAGACCGAGTGTTATACACTGGATGTTCCGAGGACGGCTGGACTGGTACTTCTCATTGCTCTTTGGCGTATGGGCTGGATCTGGAAAACCCTCTGGCCAGTATGCCACGAGATGCGATGATACCAGAGCTTCGTTTGGGCGTCGCTTCTCTGTGAGCTTTCCTGTAAGTAAATCGTGGACTGAGGGAAGTGCCTTATCGGGTCTTCCCCGGTCCTCTCTAAAACTGTTTATCGACGGAATGAAGGGGCCGGGGCGGGCGTTTACCTTCCTGAACCTGAAATTGGGATGGAGTACTCACTTGGAAGTCACATCACTGTCTTCCAGGCTGAAGTCTTCACCATCACAATGGCAGCGAAGATAGCTCTTGATATGGAGATCAATGGAAAGGACATTGCCATCCTTTCTAATAGTCAGGCAGCCTTGATGGCTCTGAGTGGCCGCCGAATAAGTTGTGTATCCACAGCAAGATGTCCTTTCAGTGTGTTCCTGGTCACATGTGGATCATGGGGAATGAAAGGACTGACCTTTTAGCTAAGGCTGGCTCTGATTCTCCGTTCTTCGGACAGGAAAACGCCGTAGGCGTTGCCACCTCGAGTATCGGGCCTTTCAACATAGAAAACATCAGCAGAGATTGGAGAACCTGAGTACTTGCAGGTGCACAAAACTGTTTCTTGATGGGCCCAGTAGGAATATCTCTAATTTTTTCATGGGCTCTGAAGGAAACAATGTAGAACTGTGGTTGACATCATCAGTGCCTACAGCTCGCTTCACGCTCATCTAACAAGGATGGAAGTTGTTGTCAGACCTGAATGTCTTTCCTACCTGGAAGGAGAACCTGAGACAACCAAACACTTTTTGTGTGCTTGTCCGGCCTTCGCCGGTAGCAGGCTGGATACTCTAGGTTCTTTGCCCTCCTATTCGTAGAAGAGTTGAAAACCCTTTTTTACCAAGACCTAATATGCTTCTAGCAGGAAAGCACAATGGGCCGCTCTGGCCTACGTGCTTGGGATCTCTCGTCCCTATTACTTTAAAATAAAAACAAACCAAAAATGCAAACAATCAAAGTCTAACAAAAACATTGAAGGATAGGTGCAGGTATTATTGTGAACCTAGTAAAAATGTGCCAATCCCAAACTGCGTATTTATCAGGCTGGTGAGCATTGCTGATATAGAGCGGATATTTTCTCAGTTGAGAGGACTACGCAGCACCGGGATTAGACGAAATAAGATATAATCACCAAGTCATAACGAAGATAATAAATAACTGTATTGAAAAGGCAGAGTTTCCAACCTGATTGAAAACTATATTATACTGTGCCAATTTTCAAGAGGAGATAGAAAAGATCTAATTGACTATCAGAGCCAGCTTAACACAAGCTCGCTGCATGGACACGTTTAATAAAATAAACGGTCAACAATACATGCGTTTCATCACTTAGTCGGTGTTAGTATTAGTATGTTAAACTAAACACAGCCCAAACACCGAATGAGATGACATGCAATGCGACATGGAAATAGAAAATCAAGTATTAAATAGACGTTTTTTTAAAACATGCTTGGATATGCCAACGTCAAAATGCTCAGCCTTAATATTAACAACAATACACATGCGATTGATGGGTTCATACATACTAAAGTTGGATCTTGCGGAGTTAACATGCAACAGAGGTAACCTTCTCAGATTGTGCCCACTATCGCGGAAAGAGATTTTGCTAAGTAGTACGGGAGAATCAATATTCGCGTTTAAGAGTTGATGCACAAAAGTTACATCGGCAACCATGCGACGTTTTTCAAGGGAGTACATATTCAAAAGCTTCAAGCGATCCTCATAAGGTGGAAGAATTAATGAATTATTCCAGGGTAGGTGCCTAAGAGCGAAGCGCAGAAAGTTCCGCTGAACAGACTCGATGCGATCGATGTGTGTACCGTAAAATGGAGACCAGACCTGGCTAGCGTATTCAAGGAGAGGTCTCACAAAACAAGTGTACAAACGCAATGTTATGGTGGGATTCGAGAATTCTCGAGACCAACGTTTGATAAAGCCCAGCATAGAGTTACTCTTAGATACCATGTAGTTAATGTGAGAGATAAAATTCAATCTATGGTCACATTTGACACCCAAGTCACAAACAGCACCCTCGCGACGGCGAATCGTGGAATCCGAGAACACAATCATAAGTGTTCGGTTTCTGATTCCTGTGGAAAGTCATAACCTCACATTTGTCGATATTGAGAGCCAAATTATTGTTTTTGCACCAAACGTAAAACTTGTGAAGTTCATCCTGTATCAGTTCACAATCGTTAACAGATTTAATCTGAGCGAAAAGTTTAATATCGTCAGCATAAATCAATACTTTGCAGTGCCTCACAACAGAGACAATGTCGTCAATAGATAGAATAAAAAACAACGGGCCCAAGTGACTCCCTTGAGGTACCCCGGACGAAGCTTTCAGGACTCTAGAGATGGAATGCCGGAATAATATTTGATATGTTCTGTTATTCAAATAAGACTCCGTCCATTTTATAAAGGTTGGGTGAAACCCATACTTTTCCATTTTAAAGAGTATCACAGAGTGAGATAACTTGTCGAACGCTTTACTAAAGTCAGTATAAATACAATCTGTCTGATAACCTTTTGCAAACCCGCCAATGGTATCCGAGACAAATTCCAACAAGTTAGTGGTTGTGGACCTGCCCGAAATAAACCCATGCTGGTTTGAAAAAAGCAAATTCTTGCAGGAAATTGATAGCTGAGAGTAAATGATAGATTCGAATAATTTAGGCATACAAGACAATTTTGCGATAGGCCTATAGTTAGAAATTTCACTTTTACTACCTTTTTTGTGGATAGGTATGATAAAAGAATTTTTCCATAGCTGAGGAAAACAACCACTATTAAGTGATTTTTGGAAAATAATTCTCAGCGGAGCTGTAAGGGCATGGCAACATGACTTATAGAAAGCTGGAGGGATGCCATCAGGGCCCGTTGTGAAGTCATTTGGAAGGTCGTTAATATGATCGAGTATATCCTCTTGCGCAATTGTAGGGATAGTGAATGAAACATTATGAGAATCGTTCATATGACTAAAGTGGTCATTTCGAGGAAGGAAATTTGACGAAGAGAATGCATTGTCAAAATTGCAAATTTCGGATGAATCATCACTAGCAGAATCTTTGTACCTCATGGTATTGGGGTAGTTGTCTGTTTTTTTCTTCATGTTAATATACTTAAAAAAGATACGTGGGTCACGAAATAATTTCGCGCGCATGTTTTGAATATACTCATCATAAAGTGTAGAGGAAAGTTCTTTGAACTCATTGTAGGATGTGAGGAAATTGTTGTGACTTATAAAGTCTTTGTCCCTCATGTAACTTTTCCACAATTTATTCTTTTTATTTTTGAGATGTTTAAGTTCTTTATTGAACCAAGGCGGATATGTTTTGGAGGACCGCTGTCGCTCGAGAGGAACGTGAGAGGAAAATAAATCGAAAATAATTATGTAAAATTTAGAAACGTTTTCGTCAACACTGCTGCTGGATAGTAATGTGTTGAAATCAATAGACATAAGTCTACTGGAAAGTTCCGGAAAGTTAGAGGGGGTGGAATTTGTCAAGAGTAGACATTATAACTGGGCTAGGTTCGACTAAAGAGTTACCCGCGTCAGTAGAGAAAACCAGGTCTAATTGCCTACCCATGTCATTCTTTACATGACTAATTTGACTGAGACCAAGAGATGACATATTGTCCAGGAATAGTGATTCCTTTGTAGGCAAGTTATTAATAACTACCTACCAAGCAAGTTATTAATAACTACCTACCCATAGCTCATCATAATATACTAATAGAAATATTAATCAATTTAGGAATCAAGGGTAAAAGCAAACAAATTATTAAGTAATTATCTGCAAGCAAAGACAGTGTTGTGCAAAAGTAGAAAACAGTTACAGTGAGAATGAGGTTAAGAGCACTGCGGGACAGGTTTTAAGTCCGCTCCTCTACTCTTTATATATCCAAAACATGCTTGAAGCTGGGATATCTACAGAATATTATATATATTCTGGCGATGCTGTACTCCTGTACGCTGAAAGGAGTAGTGACGATTTACAGAGGGAAATAAATGAGCACTTACGGGAAGGTTACCGTCGAGACATGAAAAATGGATGAACTTTGGAAATTTTTTTTACTGATAAATACTTTTGGAAATGGGTTTTAACGTATTTTATTCTTCTATCAATGGAGAGTTAATTCCAATTTTATTTATAAAAAAAAAATGGCGGCTTCAGCTCCCATCAAACAAAACCGTGTACGACGTGTTTTGGTCTACGCGGGGCGCTTCACAGCTCTGCCAGTTCATCCGAAACAAATAAGATTGAAAATGATTAAACTAGATAAAATTAGAGGGTGCTCCGAGCATCTCAGCTCCCTGCTTTCCAGCCGGCTGACGGTTCCGCTCTCAACAAGCTGTCAATCCTAAACTAATTTAGATATGAAAATACCCTTTTACCAACGTGTTCTAAGCACTTTCAAGATGAAAATTATGTAAAAAAAATGTAATTTTTCATCATCATGAACGGTAATCTTCCCTTAATACGATACACAAAGTGGCTACACGGAAATAAACTTACAATAAATACATCGAAGACAAACTATATGATTTCTCAACAGAGAAACAAGCAAAAACTGGATCTTTTAGTCTCCATGTGGAAGGAATTTATTAAAGGAATTGCCTCAATAAAATATCTGTGAATGGGAATTGATGACAAACTGACTTGAAAACAACAGACGAAACGAGGCGAGAGTTCAACAAAACTTGAGCGAGGCGAGGTGAAGACACATCTCCAGGTGTAGTGTTCACAACAAGGCGTTTATTCGTGGTTAATAGTCAGATTCTGAAGAAGATATGTTCGTTTTTACAATTTCGTTTCACATCACAAATGGTTCTTTTTTAATTAGCACTAATTCTCCTGTTAGCGTGAGTTTTTCGCAGTCGTCAACCCAAATCTAGCATGTTAATATTTCCGATCGGTTTATGCTTCTTAATAAGTATATATTTTTTATATATTATATATATTTTTTATCGATTGAAATTTGGGACACTCGGTTACAAGATTCTTCAATTATTTTTGACTTGATACTATTGTGAAACTTATTACATGTCACAATGTAAAAGAAAAATTCCAGCTATTTAATGAAGAACAATGAACAAAAATAACTAGTATCTGTTATCTTGTATAAATGTGCAAGAGTTACATAAAAAGAATCCCGTTAGCTGAAAATGATTATAAAGTTGCTTTAGTTTTGCACACTTCAAAATATTGAAACTTGCTATTTTTTTTATTTATGATGTTGATAAAACTACAACATTATTTTTATTATCAGTCCATTAAAATCAAGAAAATTTTTCTTTTTGTTGAAACGGTTGCATGACACTGTTTATAATAGTAAATATTTTTTTTTGAAAAAAAAAAAATAAAAAAAAAAATAAAGACATAATTTTCTGGTTGACTTTTCTAAGCATAAATAAAAAAGCTAGAATTGGTCTAAAACTAATGCTTATGATACCCTAATTTCGTATGGTCCCCTGTGCAAGTTCGATTTTTCAAGTGGTTTTCCGCATATATTTCCAGAACAGTTCGTCGGGCAGTAAAAATAATTACTATAACCGATTTCATAGGATTTCATATTGTGAAGAAGTACAGACGAACATGCAAAAATCAAAATAACTTTTTTCTGTACTACCCTTATTTCTGTGCGTTACAAACTTATAAAAAAAACGTTTAAGATTTCCAAAACATATACAATGTGATCATTTTGGCATGGAATGACTGCATATACAGATCTATATATACAGGGTGATTCTGATCAAGATACCTTCCGGTATACCACGCGATTCCTTGAGGTAAGCTGAAAATTGTTCCACATACCCCCCCCCCCCCCCCCGCCCCCCTCGACCAATTCATCAAATTATGATTAAGGAAAGGAGCCATACAATATAAATATTTAATAGGACCGAGGACCTTAATAAAGACAATTTTTAATACAAGAGGTACGCCGAACTTAGCTAAAATATCGTAAATATTGAAACGTTAGCAAGGTATGGCAATTGTATGGAGATTGAGGAGTGATTCACTGTTTGAACTAAAAACGTGTTTTGGAAAAGTTAATAAATCAATTAATTAAGTTGTGTCGACAATAAAATAAAAAAAGGAAAAGACATCAAATAAAGAACTCTGTATATCGGGGATTTTTCTGACCAAGAAGAACATGGATACATATAAATTATTATGTCAGAGAATTTGACACACGATTATTCACAATTAACATTGTGCGACAAAAAAAAAACTTCATTACAAAGTGAGATAAATACCTTCCAGTTATTTGCTCTCATGTTATCTATTTCAATAAAAAGCCAATCAACGTTTTCTATCTGTAGTGTAACCATATCCCAAAAGCCTTGAAGATCTTCATTGGTAGTAGGGAATTTTTCACCTGGTGATCGATTTAAATTATTCTTGCACAGGCCTACAAAATAAATAATTATGTAATAGTTATGTTACTTAAAGACATTATGAATATTTACTAATTACCTTCAAACTGCTTCATCTTTTGCGACGCCAGTAAACGCGCTTTACCCGATGCTGATCTGAGATAACCAAATACTTCTTCAGGCACATCAGTGTTCTAATTGAACAGAAACGATAGCCTTAATCTACTAAAAATAAATTTTTAAACTCACCATCAATTTTTCCATATCTTTTTCGGTCCCAGCTGCCATACGCAGGAGCCTGTCTTGTTCTGTTTTGAGTAAATCCAAAAAATAATTGCCATCCCTTTGCTGGAGTTCACTTTTTTCACTTGGTCCAATATTTGCTGTTGTTTCTGTCATGGTTTCATCTTTTAGAGATTCACTAGATGGTGACGAATCTTTTATATCAGATATAGAACTTACTTCTTCCAATATTATAGATTTATCACGTAAACTTTTTGTAGGTAGTACATTCCCGTTATCTACAATAATTACCTTTTCGATTTGCTTCATTGGTTCAGTCTTCTCATTTCCATTTGAATACTGTGCTTTAACGGAAACGAGATTCGCCTCATGGCTTATTTTTGGCAGAGATTTTTTGGGAGACAGAATCGGAAGCTGCGCCCGAAATTCTGGCCTAAGGTGACGCATAACTGGCAAATCCGCGCTGTTTTTTAAATTCTCGAAATCTTCCTCAACATCACGAATCTTATTTAATGTTTTATTGTTTAAATCACTATGAGAAGCTAAGTGTGAGTAATTATTTAGAGTATTATTGGATCGTTCGCATAAAACAGAATTATCTTGCGTTCTGTTTTTTTTTGGGCTGTAAAAGCCTTGAGCTAGAGCACCCGGACCATACAGGCGTTCTACTCGTTGTTGAATAAAGCTTTTCGTTTTTGTTTCGGTTTGATGGTATTCTGATGATGTAATAATAGTCGAGGACATAAATTTGCTCGCTTTCAAATAGGCACAATTTGCCACATTGTCTGTCGTGTCTGTAGTTTGTGCAGCGATATTTTTTTCTTGAGAAATACTGTGATTATCCATCATACTTTCCTTACCAGGTGATTTTTTTGAAACAGGCATAGGAACAGGTGGAGCCAGAAGATTTCCTAAAGTCTTACAATATTGCAAAGTGTTTGCGGAAGGTCGAATGGGTGAAACTTCACGGGATTTATTGATATTCTGCCTAAGTTTAGAGTCATATGTGGTTAAATTTGAGTAACCATTAACACAACACGCTAAATTCAGGTAACTTGGTTTCTTCGCAGGACTGATATCTGGCGAGTCAATAGTAGTTAAAATAGTATTAATTTTTCCGGTACATGGATTCAAAAAAGTGGTAGTTTGTTGACAATTTAGTTGAGAAATTTGGCAGCGTTCTCTTATCTTTGATGTAAACTCCCTGGTTATATCTTTGGCAGAGGATGGTGTTGCTAAATTGAGGCTTCCACTCGTATCTGCGGGAAATGCAATTGGAAAATAAATTGAACAGCTAAAATAGTAAGAAAAAAAATTTTGCACAAAACAACTTCCGAAAATAAAAATTTAGCTGACGTGAACGATTTCCCCACAAAAAATTGTCTATGCCTCCTTGCTTTGGAGACGACAAGTAGTATTGAAAAGGTTGACTGTCACGCTATATTAAACATAATTATGGAAAATCTAAGCTTCTTGGAAAATCGTTTCTTGCTTAATTACGCTTGAAAGTAATGTTATTGAAATATCTCAACTTCTGAATAGCAAACAAAACAAATTAATGATGATTAAGTATGACTAAATGAAATATATAATAAAAATCTGACTGGAAACTAAATTAGAAATCGTGTATTCGATATTACACTACATAGCTATTTATATTTGAAATTTAAACGACTTTTGGTTCTGACTTTGTAATCTAAACTTCTGTTCGAATGTTTTATATATACATATATACCTGAGAAATCTGTCGAGTCTGCGTCCACGTCAAGTGAACAACTTCCAATTGAGTCCACACTTCTGTCCATTATATTTATATTACCCGCTTGAGAAAAATTAAATACTATCTTTAAAAAATTATTCAAATTTAATTAATCGTTAATGAGGCGTGATTATGTCATAATGGACACAGGAATTAAAGCCAAAAACCAACCAGAAGAGTTGAAAAATATATTGCAATAACGCATTGTATCTAGTGCAAGCAAGAAATATATAAGATTAAAGTTTGTATGAAAAAAAGAAACTCTGTACAAATAAGTCACATAAAATTATTTACAAAAGAATGGTGTTGAAATTTCAAAAATCAATTTAACTTTATTTTAAAACATGCTCAATTCAAAATGAACATTAATATTTTCTCGCGACGCACTATTTAAGCACTGATGTATCCGGATATCTCTAATATCAACTATGATAGCCGACCGACTGCGGATTGAGTTGTCGAATATTCGATTTTGCCCTTCTTAAGTCAAGATGGACTTAAGACACACAATTTTCAAAATTGTGACCTATTTATATTTTATACCCTATGATGAAATCACAAGGGCATTTTAAGGTACCTACCCCTCCGAATTAATATTTTTTTATTTGCTGCATAAATTAAACCGTTATTTTTTTAATGGTTTTGTTGCAAAATACAATAAGAGCTTGGCCTCTCCTCTTTAATTTAAACTACAATACTTCTTCAACAAGAGTTATAGGCATTAATTATCCCTGTTATATCCAATAAATATGGAGTTTTTGCCCTATTGCAAAACCCTCGAGAAATTCTTCCCAAGCCATGAAATCTACGTGTGCGTGCTAGTCCAATTCTCTAAAATGTTTTATATTGATTCTTATGGAAAAATGACTAGACATTGATTTTATATATGCTATGGAGCCTAAACTACTATCCATACAGGGTAATAGTCTTCCAGTAATTTTAAGCTTGGCTCCTTACCTTCCCAAAGGCTACACTTACTATATAGCTTACTTAATAAAATAGTTTTGATTAAAAAGTAACCTTACTATTTTACGTTCAATAAGACTCAGCTGAGTACTAGTTGCAATAATGTATATGCGGCCGTAGTTCGAATCTGTAGGTAGATTGATTCGAATTCATTGGACCACGGCACACCATAAGCAATTATTATTCAGTCGAGAGTTTTTGTTTAGGGAATCGTAGTTATTTATAAGATAAACTTTCTTAAATAATTTTGTTAGGAAAGATATAAAAATTTGATTACAGTTGGGAAAATAAGAAAGTAAGTTAAGATTAGCAGAAGACAATTTTTCTATATGAATAGTAGTTTAGGGCGCAGAAGCTATTCAAAGCAAACTTTTGTCAGTTTTACGTAAGAACACTGCACTGCACTGAATGTTAGGACTATGTTAGGGCTTTCATGTAGTAGTAAAGGACTTTGTTTCATGGCTTCGGAAGCATTTCTCGAGGGTTTTGCCTATTGCCTAAAAACATTATTATACTACAAGTACTATATAACATATATTTAATTTTTGTATAACGACTAACCATACGAAGAAGAAGAAGTTGATCGATTTTGCCCATTTCCGGATTTGTATCTTTTTATACTAACAATAGAAAAAATATAGTTAGTGTAAGACCAATAATATTATACCCTAGTGAAAAAACTAACGTTTTGTATGGAAATATCAAGAGAGGTTGCCCGATTTAGTCAATTTTTCATTGTACATATGTATTTACTATTTTTATGAACAGCTGTGTACAAAATTTCAGCTCTCTACGTCGACGCGTTCTTTGGTAGTGTCCAAATATATAGTGAAAAACGAAATATTTGTATGGCAATACTATGAAGGAGTTACCTGATTTGTCCCATTTTTGAACTTAAATCTACAATTTGTTTAAAAAAAAAGCAAAAAGTAAACGCGTTGTCGAGTTATCTGAGGACGGACGGAATGTTCATTTTTAGATATTGCAGGCGCGTTCGATAAGACCTCTGTTAAGTCCATAATGGCTGCATTGGTTAGACATGGAGTGAATCCAACATACAACAGATGGATTCAGGCAATACTCTCCAACAGGATAATTAAGACGCAGCTGTTTGGTGAGACACTGGAGGTTCACACCACCAAAGTGGAGTTCTTTCTCCACTGCTGTGGTCCATGGTAGTTGACGACCTGTTAGTTCATCTAAGCAACCAAGGTATTGAATTTCAAGATTATGCTGATGACCTTGTTATCATTATCAAAGGTAAATATGATCGCTTGCTTTCTAGAAAGCTTCAAGAAGCCCCAACTTTTGTTCTGGTGTGCTGTACACAAGTTATCAGTCAGCCCCAGCAAAACAACAATTGTACCCATTACCAGAAGAAGGATAATGAGGAATTTAACTAGCCCTACCCTCTTTGGTAAGAAGTTGCCAATGTCCAAAGATGCTAAATATCAACGTTGTTGAAAAAGCGACTGGACTAATGGTATACAGAGCCCGGACAGATGGGTATAGTAAATGGGACTCCAAAAATCTACACACTATAATCGAACGAACAAAAGTACATCCCTTACTGAGCATGATATCAGATAGGATGGTCGTTAAACATAACCGGTCTGTTTCTCAAAATAAAGATACCAAATAGGGAGGAAATATATACAAATTTATGAAAATGAAGCCCTCATCTGATACACCGACGGTTCTAAATCCGAACAAGGAGTAGGAGCAGAAATATACGGTGTAAAGTCAAGACGCTAACAAAAATATATCTATACATATAGTCAAGCGACATTGAAAACCATCTCATCACCTGAGGTCAACACGAAGGTAATGTGGGAATGCATTCAAGCATTAACAAACCTTGGCACAAAGAATCACCTAACACTTCAATGGGTGCCAGGGTACTCAGGAATAGATGGGAATAATGTATGTAGGCTATGACTCGAAGAGGATAAAACATTGGAGCACGTCTTTGCGAATGCAAAGTCACTGCTCATTGTAGATTCCAGAAATTCACGTAATAGACCGAACTTCACGTATGTACCAAGGACCTCCATTAGCTTGCAGGGTCTTATCGTCCGTCCGTCTGCCCCGTCCATCTATGCGCACGATAACTCGGGAACGCGTATACTTAGAGAGCTGAAATTTTGTGCACAGACTTAAAAAAAAAAGTAAAATTAAGTTCAAAAATGGGACAAATCAGGCAACTCCTTCGTGGGGTTGCCATACAAAAATTTCGTTTTCCACTATATATTTGAAGAACGCGTCGACGTAGAGAGCTGAAATTTGGTACATGGTGTTTTCATTGTACTAGCAAAAAAAATCAAAAATGGACTAAATCGGGCAACTTGGTGTTGCCATATAAAAATTTCTTCAGAATACGAAATCCTATAAAATTGATTATAATCATTTTTTCTGTGCGACAAACCGTTCTAGAAATATATGCGAAAAACCACTTAAAAAATTCAACTTGCATAGATCGGTGACCTTACGAAATTTTATACAGGCATTCATCTAGAGTATCATAAGATTTGGTCCTAGACCGAAGCGTTATCCTGTTGAAATATCCAATCTTTCTCGCTATTTCTTCGTAGATGTGATATAAACGGTCCGGATTGGATATAACTGTTCTTATATTTGTTAATATCCGGATACCCAGATCTGCCAACTATTCAATTTCTGAAATTCTGGTATCTGAATAATCCGGGTCGGGATCCAGATAATGCAAAGAAGGTTGAAAATCTCTTCCGAATTCCATTGTTTTATCGGAAAAATGATTTTTAATGACATTTTTCGAATAAAACAATGCAATATGGAGGAAATTTTCAAAAAATTTTACAATAGTCTGGATCCGGATAGCTGAGTCCAGGATCTGAATAAATCCGATCCGCATCCTGATTTTGGGAATCGGAACCCAATTATTCCAGATAACCGGAAATAAACAATCCGGATACCTTCAGCTGTAGTACATAAAAAGATTTGATATTCTGAAGAACTTTTCAGTACAATAAAAACGTCTAGCACTGATCTTTTTCACAGTATACGTAAAAAACCAAAATTTGTTGTTTCTGTTGCTGCCCGATTTAGTCCATTCTTAAATTTGATATTTACTATTGCTATGAAAGCACCCTGTACCAAATTTGAGTTCTTTACGTCGACGCGCTCTCAGGCTATTACTATTACTTTATTTTACATGTTTGTTTTTACAAATTCATGCGAGCAGCTGACACATAATCCACCCTCCGCGAAGCAGCTGACGATTTTTTTTTCAACTCACTATGATGTCAACTGTTTATAAAAGCAATACTATTACTTAAACAAATTTTTTTTTACAATTTTGCAGCTCCCCGCACCCACCGCAGGTGCGTCAGCTAACGCTTGATTCGCTTATTAGTCAAACCAGTAGGGTGATTCTGTGGGTTTTGTCGATCTTGAATGTCAAAATAATCGACTAAATAAAATGGACTTTTCTACTGATTTTTTCGTGTTTTTATTCAGGTCAGCAACCCTTGCATGACTTAGAATGAACTGAAAATGTTACTTGACATTACAAATTCAAAATAATATTTCGAATTTAAGCACTTGTAATGCTCTAATTAGGCGTAGAATTTTTATTTACCAGTGTAACATTTTTGTCACAACCTCTGGGAGCAGTTGACTAATTTGTCGATTATTTAGTCGTGTATTTTGACGTTTGTTCATCGAAAATTCATTATAGTTCATTTCGTGGTAGATAATAGTGAAGACACAAAATGAACTATGTTGAAGAAAAAAATTCACGACTAAATAGAACGACAAACAGCACAGAATCACCCTCCAGATCTATCGAAAAGATAACAATCGATCGGCATAAGAACACTACCTAAAATGCAACGCTACCTCCTGGACTACAAGCTTTCATCCATCTCCTCTAATTTTGTTCCCCGTTGATATCTGCGTAGGTTGGTTCTTCAAATATAAAATTTAATCTTCTGTAGATACCTATCTCATTTTTTTTTTTATTTATTTGTCAATATATAATTTATATTAAGTCTTACTGTTTTTAGTCAGACACAATAAATCAAATCTGGTCGCGGTGACCGCAGGGCCTAGTCGCCCGACTTTTAGCCTTAATTTTATCAGTTATTATTTAATATTGGTAATTATTTTTCAGTCTTGTTTCTATCATTATTTTTTCTCTTTTTCTAATATCACACGGTGTCCAATATATTTGAATACAAAAAAATATTGAGATATAAGAGCAAGTATTTAAATTTTAACTGAATTTTAATGGTACATGAATAGTTAAAAACCTACAATAAAAATTTTTTTTATAATACCTCCTTTTGCTTTTTTTACCAATATTAATTAAAAGTACAAATTTGTGGTGAAATGTCAAAAAATGAGACTAAAATATACGCCTAAGCTACGACAAAAGATCAGATGGGGTGATTCTGATGTCTTTGTCGTAGCTTAGGCGTATATTTTAGTCACATATTTTGACATTTCACCTCAAATTAGTCGTACTTTTATATTCACCATATTCATTTTGATTTATCCTTTTCATCAACCACAAAATAAACTAAAATGAATTTGCATGAATTAATGTCAAAATACACGCCTAAAAGTACGACAAATTAGTCAACTGCTTCTGAGATTGTGACAAAATTTTATAATATGGTAAATG
Organism: Dioctria rufipes; assembly: GCA_963924295.1. Classification (NCBI taxonomy): domain Eukaryota; kingdom Metazoa; phylum Arthropoda; class Insecta; order Diptera; family Asilidae; genus Dioctria; species Dioctria rufipes. Next base: position 205,773,717 of record OZ002740.1, read on the forward strand.
GATATCCTACAGCTAATTAGAGCAATACAAGTGCTTAAATTCTAAATAATATTTTGAATTTGTCATGTGAAGTGTCATTTTCAGTTCATTCTACGTAATGCAAGGCTTGCTGAACTGAATAAAAACACGAAAAAATCAGTAGAAAAGTTCATTTCATTTAGGCGTATATTTTGACATTAAAGTACGACAATAGATCAGAATCACCCCCCAGGACAGCATTTCTAGAAAATTTAAAATTCTATAACTGGCGAAATACGAAATGTATACGATTTTTTTTTTAATTTATACCTTTGTTTTCACAAATCCTCCAACTATGTAAAATTTCAAAACATTGGTCATGGCATACATGTCGCCTATATGATATGGAATGACCCATATACCTCCGACGAGGTTGTGGCACCACACGTGCATATTGAGTACATGTATTAATAGAATGTACCGGTCCACAGTCTCAAATGCTTTTCTTAGGTCTAAAAACACAGCAACAAAACTATTTACGACATCCATTTCTTCCTTCTATTGGCTCACTACCCAATTTATCGGCTTTTAACAGGAATGTTCTCCCCTAATTCCAGACTGTTCCAATATAATCAATTTATTTGTTTCAAGTAACTTTCCCACTGTATGTATTTGAACCATTTTTTCTAAAACCTGTTCATATACAAGGAATGTATTTATTGTCCTGAATTCGTCCGCTGTTTTTGTGTTCTTGACTTTCTGAACAGGGATAATCAAATAATTATTCGTTATTTGATAAGTTATTCGCAAATAATTTTCGCTCTTTTCTATGATTTTCGTAAGACAAATGCAATTAAGACTTTCTACATTTTAATGCAATTTCCAAATTCATTGGAATTATTTTCAATTCAGTCTTTTAGACGAGAAATTGTCCAATTAGCATTATATTCGTCTGAAGAGGTTTCTTTTTTTAAATTCCTAAATATGAGATTTATGTCTACTCAAGGGTCATAAACATATATACGTAAAATAACTGAAGTTTAACGATATACCTAATTAGTATCACATTCCAAATTTTTCTTACCTCATTTAAAAGGGCATCATGTAATTAAAGTGCTAGTGTACATGAAAAAAGGATATCTGATTTTTTTTTAATGAAAACTGGGCACGATTGCTACGTTTCAAAGTGAAACGCCCATTCTGGTAAGCTACGGGAAGTCTAGTTTTTTATAAATTAATCTTGTTTAAGCTTGACAGATAGCTTGAAGTCATGGTATATAGCAGACCTGGGCGTTAATCGATTGAAAAATTAACCAGAAAATCAACTAAAATTTCAATCAATTGAATTTTCAATCGATTAAAATATTAATTGGCTCCCTCGATTGAAAATTCAATCGGTTGAAATTTTAGTTGGCCAGACAATTAACTGTTTAGTCGAATAAAATTTCAATCGACTAAAAAGTCAATCGGCATACCCGATTAAAAATGTAATCGATTAACATTTCAATCCGATTGAAAATGTAATTGATTGACAAATCGTCAATTTTCGATTGAATACATTTTTATAAAAGAAAAGACGCACATAGAAAAAATGATATGATTTATTATTATTGTCACATCATTTGACGGGTTTATTTGTCTAGATAATTATGGTTAGCTTTGAGCATCGCACGATCCTCAAAGAGGTCGTCGATAAGGCTACCATAACGTGCAATGTTTACCATTGTTGCAAATGAGAACATTCTTTCAACTGGAGCTGAAGAAGGCAATGGTGTGTTCGATTTTAAGACTATCTGCCTAATTAATGGATAATCATCCAGCATTTTGAGATTCTTTCTCTTGTCACTTAAATGTCGGATTTTAGCGTTGTTAAACATTTATAATTGTAAGGAAGTAGCATCTCTTACGAGTACCTACTCATTATTTAGGTTTGGTTTATTAAAAATTTCGGTGGTGTCAATTCAGTTAGTGTAATATAATTAGCTTAATACTTCTAATTCGCCTCCACCTGATGACCTTATCGCTTCATTTGCGATGATATCTTCTCCAAAGAAGAAATCATCACTCTTTTCTCCAATTGAGTTATTTTTTTTGTGATACATGAGTTAGACAGACTGCATTCGCTGCTTCAATAAACATATCTTAAGCCTTCCTCGATCGTCTGCATCTACAGCGGCGAGCCATCTATCTTTGATGGGAGCAAGAAGCTAATATGGCCTCCTTTGCCTCAAAGTGAAGCCGTAGTAGTTGGTCAAATCTTTTGTTAAGACTTAACATAAAAAATTCCCAGAAATAGAAACCCGTGCTATTCATCATAATCATAATATCATAGGATAAGTGCAACAACATAGGTTACAACCAGTGATGCCAAGTCTAATGTATAAATTACTGTAGGACTACCAAAACTTAGTTTTTTTTTTTTTTTAACACAGCTAGAATAAAAGCAAAATATTTTGTTAGAGGTATTGTTAGATTTGATTTACTCTGTTTTTGGGGTTCAGTAATATTACTGGCCCAAAACCACGAAGGTGGCGAATTTGCTTTGGCAACTCATAATAAAATAAATTTGAATAAATTTTAGTAAATAAGCATTTAATACTATTGAAATTAGTTGGATATATCTATACCTTGAGAAAAGTAATTATCATTAATAAGTAATTATCATTAATTTAACAGAAAACAAGGTTAAAAAGTCATTTCGGGAACGCGTCCGAAACACTAACTTCTGACTTCAACTTACTTAAAAATGCAGTAAAATCCAACTTTAAATGTTTTCAACATTCATTGTGAGTATTTTGGTTCCTAAAAAATACGTCTTTTAAACAAACATAAAGAAAATAAATTTATTTTAAACGCAGGATTAGTTAAAAGCTTGTCCAACAAAGTATACGTCATATTCGTGAACGAAGCAATAAATAGGCAAAGCTTTTATTTCTGAACGCGACTTTTGGCGTCAGGGCGCTGCTGTAGTAGTGAACAGGTGTTTTGTGAGACAGGGCGTTATTTGTTTTGTTCGCACAAATATAATAATTTAAATGGTAAGTACATTTATAATCATTTTATATTGACCATACCTTTATTATAAATCATTACGCGAACGTGTGTAACTGTTTGATAAATTAAGATTCCAGTTATTTAATACGTATATTTCTTAAAATTATTGTTGTTAGATTGCGATTAACCTCAAAATACGGCATCTAAGATGGCGGGCGTCGGAATAAAGTGCGCGAAACTTTAAAAACGTCATTTCGGGAACAGTCATTATGGCAACGTTCCCGAACATGATAACACGTTCCCGAAATGACTTTGTTGTTCCCATATGACGTTATTAGCGCTGAAGGAATATTAAACTAGTATTTTGTGGAAATTAGAGTTTTATATTTACTTGCAGTAAACATGGAAACAAATGAAAATGGGAAGAAGAAAAAGTCTACAAAAGCACTTAAAAAGGATAGTTTAGCTTATTTACGCCACAGAGAAAAAGCCAATGCAAGGAAAAGAAAATTTTTAGATAATATGACAGAGGAACAAAAAGAAATTAAACGAGCTAAAGACAGGGAGTACCACCAGAAAAGAAAGCGGAAAACAAGGTAAATAAAATATCGGATTTGACTGAAAGTGAAAATCGAGTGCTAAGAAAACAATGGAAAAAAGCATCAAAAAAGTATAGAGACAAGAAGAAGATGCAAATGCAGTCAGTGATACGCCTCCGCCTTACCACCCTTCGCAATTTAATGCAAAGACAACGTGAAAGAAAAAGAGTAAAAAAAGACCGAGCAAAAGCATATCGAAAAATATTAAAGCAACAAGTTTTGATTACAGAAATGAGACGTGAAATTCAAGCAATGAGGAAAAAATTAAAAAGAATGGAACAACTAAAGAAGAAGAATATACCAATGACTCCTAATAGCAAAGTGGATGACTTAATCAAAGATATCGCAGTATCGTAATCGTACATATATAAATCTATGGCTCAAAACGTTAATTTACGAATTCAAACAAGTAATAAAAGCTACGTGGACATTTAGCGAACCCGGACATGGAAAAGGCCCGATGGATGGTGTAGGTAGAGTCCTAAAAAGAACTGCCCATAGCAATGTGTTGATGGGGAAAGATATCAAGACTGCTTCAGAATTTGTTAATCTGTTTAAATAGTCTAATATCCACGTGAAAGAAGTTTCTGTTGATGAAGTTAAAGACATGAAGAAAATGATCCCTAAATCAATTGATGCTGTTCCAGGTGTAATGAAAATCACCAATATTGCTTGGCAAAAAGGCCCTGAAGTTATTATAGAATTGTTCCAATATAAAAATTTGCAAAAAGTGTTAAAACTGCAAATGCTTTCCAGAAATGAATGCAGCGCCCACGGATGTTGATATACCTTTAGAAATAGAATCGTGTCAACAAGAGCCAACTAACATAAATTTTCAAGATCAGACGAACACCAATAACAGACAAAGCATTTTGAAAAGCATTTATGAGTCTTCGTCATCTGATGACGAAAATTTAAAAATAATTTCTGATCGTCAGAAAGCTCTAAAGGTCCACGTTAAGGATAAAGCAGCTGGATCGTCGTATAATACAAATAGCAAAGAAAATATTTATCCCAATTTAATTGGTCCTGGAACATTTTTATTGGTTAAAGTGCCTACCCAAAAGAGGAATATGTTCTATAGATACCTTACCATCAGTCAGACTTGTGTTGAAGACGACGGAGAACTCAAAGTTACTTTCCTGAGATCAGTGCGCAATACTGCGAAGATATTTCAGCTACACCCAACAGATATACCTTATATTACATTTGAACAAATAATAAATATTATACCTACGCCATCACGGAAAATTGAAAAAAACTATTACCATTTTAACTCTAATGTTGATATATTTGAAAAATGCTGATTAATTAATATTTTATAAACGTGTTTTTTGATGCAGAAACGTGCAAATTTAGTTAATTTTTCAAATGGTTGTGTTACCCCTTTTGTTTATTTTATTATTATGATTTTTAAAAGTCTAATGTGTGACTGCAAATTTGATTTGATTTGTGATTTAAATTCACTTTCAACTTTGTTGATAAGACTGTATTTGAGGACTGACTTATACTAATGAGTACTGAAGTTAGACTTAGACTTTTATTTTGTTTTTGTAATTGTCAATTCTATAATGGAACGTAACTACTACAAGGATTGATTAAACATATTATAAAAATATATTTTAGGATTTATTACTTTAAAAAAAAAGCACCTTTACCAGTAACAAAATCCCAACTACATCATTCAGTGAACGCCTCAGTCATTCCGGGAACACTAAATCATTTTCGGGAACACCACTTTTATTTGTTTTTTATTAGTAATTTCAAATATTTTTAAACGAGTAAATTCTTACATACAAAGAGAATAAAGTTCTTGTTATGATCCTAACCAAGTTTACTTTTCAAGTCATTCGTATTCTCTAGTATAGTAACTTTAATGCTTGAAATTTGAAACTGAATGATCATTTTGATTTTCAGTTTATTTATTTTTTTTTGGAAAGCATGCTCATATTTTTACGTATTTTGCGCTTAGTTAATATAATAAAAGACTGTAAGAAATAACAATTAACGGATGTTTTTAAGTTTGATTTTATTTTAAAAATTATATAGGGTTTGCCAATAAGAAGTGTTATTTTAATTAGCCCGCTATTTCGGTAGATGTCACTTTTGGAGCTATCATTTTTTGACATTTGATAAGTAGAAACTACGCCATTAATAAAAATGGAACGATACACGATTCAACAACGCATTGAAATTACTAAAATTCACTATAAAAATGGTGAAAATGTGGCAGAGATGGTTCGTAAAACTCGAACATTTTTGGGTCGTCGTGAAGCACCTTGTCGGACCGCAATACAGAAATTGGTAGAAAAATTCGAGCTGTCGGGACAAGTTAGTGACGTGAAGAATAAAACCCGTGCACGTCGCTCAAGAACAGGCGAGAATATTGCTGCTGTAGCCGAAAGTGTTGAAGAAAACCCAGGTTTGTCCATTCCTCGTCGTTCTTTGGAATTAGGCATTCCACAAACGTCATTACACCGTATTTTGCATAAAGATTTGGGTCTTAAGGCTTATAAAGTTCAGTTAACACAAGAACTCAAGCCGGCCGATCATCAACAACGTCGAGTCTTTGCTGATTGGGTCCTTGAAATTCATGAACATGATCCGGAATTCCATCGAAAACTCATCTTGAGTGATGAGGCCTATTTCCACCACGATGGCTTCGTCAACAAGCAAAATTGTCGCATCTGGGGCTCGGAAAACCCAAGAGTTATTGTTGAAAAGCCTCTCTATCCTCAACGTGTGACTGTTTGGTGCGGTTTATGGTCCCGCGGGGTCATTGGACCTTACTTTTTCGAAAATGAGGCTGAAGCAACAGTTACGGTGAATGGATTGCGCTATCGACAGATGATTAATGATTTTTTATGGCCGGAATTGGATGGTATTGATCTGGACAACGTTTACTTTCAACAAGACGGCGTTATGTGCCATACAAGCAACGAAACCATTGATCTTTTACGGGAAAAGTTTCCAGACCGTGATATCTCTCGAAGAGGTGATCACAATTGGCCACCGAGATCTTGTGACTTAACACCTTGCGACTTCTTCCTTTGGGGCCACGTGAAAGAGAAGGTCTACGCCAACAGCCCAGCGTCGATTCAAGACCTCAAAGATGGAATTCGTGAGGCAATCGAGGACATAGGGCAGCCACTTTGCGATTTGGTTATGGAAAATTTCATGAAAAGGATATGGTCCTGTAGGCGTGGTCGTGGTGGTCATTTGGCTGATGTTATATTCCATTATTAACGGCATACCTTCCTCTTTATAATGAAATAAAGATCCGATCATTTATCTCAAAAAATGGCATTTTCCTTTGAATATCAAAATAACACCTCTTATTGGAAAACCCTATATTTAGTATCGTCCCCGATATGACGAATTTTACTGCCGAGTTCGCTTAAAATCGCTGTAAAAAAAATGAAATCTGTGCGCGCCCCTTTTAAACCTATTAAGAACAATAACGTAGCAATTATTTTAACTCTTTAATTTTGCTATTCCTTTAAGATTTTATGTGCAAATTACTAAATCGGAATTCGCCACATTCGTGGTTTTGGGCCTACTACTGAATGCGACTCACTATTACTGCAAAATCAAGTTATTATACCCTAGATGAAATCATAGGGGTATACTAAGTTTGTCTTTCCGTTTGTAACACCTCGAAATAATGATGGTAGAGCAAAATGGATTTTAAAAGTTATTTTGATTTTTGAATGTCCGTCCGTCCGTCCGTGCGCACGACAACTCGGAACGCGTATACTTAGAGAGCTGAAATTTTGTGTACGGACTTTAAAAAAAAAAGTAAAATTGCCATATAATAATTTCGTTTTCCGCTATATAAGTATTTGGACACTGCTTGAGAACGCGTCGACGTAGAGAGCTGAAATTTCGTACATGATGTTCTTACTACATTAGCAAATAAAATGTCAAAAATGGACTAAATCGGGCAACTCCTTCTTGGTGTTGCTATATAAAAATTTAGGTTTTTACGTATACTTTGAAAACGATCAGTCTAAGACATTTTCATTGTACTAAAAACTTCTGCAGAATACGAAATCCTATAAAATTGGTTATGATCATTTTTTCTGTGCGACAAACCGTTCTAGAAATATATGCGAAAAACAACTTCAAAATCAAACTTGAATAGATCGGTCACCATACGAAATTTAATACGGGCATTCATCTAGGGTATCATAAGAATTGGTCTTAGACCAATTCTAGCTGTTTTACTTGTTACTGTACACTTGGCATCATTGGGCTTACAACATCCCTCAATATTCCAGCTAACACGCGCTTTCGCAAAATTGCGAGAAAATCTGAAAATTCCACCCCTTCTCATTTACGTACGAGAATAATTTATTTCTCACTCTGTTTCTTTGCATGTAATCTGCGCTTTCACAGTTTTCGGTTTTACTACATACATTGATTTGAATTTGATTTTTTGTTATTTTTTCTTCTTCTTTCTTTCCTTTTCTACCTGTTTACATTTAAATCACAAACAGTTGAAAAACTCTTCTTGTAAATTAATTTATTCTAATATTAGCTTTGCTTTGCTTGCACACTGTGATGAGTTATCATTAGATCAGATTTAAAACTAAAAGCTACGGTAACAAAATATTAGTTCCACAAAATATGTATGTATAGCAAAATAATATGATCTGACGCGAACTTTTGTGCAGTTTAAGTTCGGCCAAAGTTAACTTAATGATAAGTTAGGACACAGCATAGTTTTTCGATTGTTTTACATTTAAAATGCACGCATACGGCAAGAAAAGGAAGATAGAAAGAAAAACAAAAACGAATGAAAATCAAACTCAAAATCAAATTCCAGCATTTATATTTTATTCTAATTTTTATTAAAGATATTTAAGTGACAAAATGCTGGATGATTATGCATTAATTAGGCAGATATTCTTAAAAACGAACATACCATTTCCTTCTTCAGCTTCAGTTGATCAAGTATGCAGATTGATTTTTTAGTCGATTGAAATTTTATTCGACTAACCCGTTAATTGTCTGGCCAACTAAAATTTCAATCGATTGAATTTTCAATCCAGGGAGCCAACTAAAATTTCAATCGATTGAATTTTCAATCGAGGGAACCAATTAATATTTTAATCGATCGAAAATTTAATCTATTTAATTAATTATGATTGTTAGTCGATTGAAAAATGCCCAGGTCTGGTTTGTAATAATTAAGATCGCACGACCGAAGTGAAAACCTTACTTCAAGCCATGGTATAAAGAGTGACAAGAATGCCTACTCATTACTCGACTCTTGAGCTGTGACGTTACGGCATCACAATTCATATGAAGAATTCAGAAAAATTAACTAAGCATATATTCAAATAAATTTCTATTCAATTTTCGAATAATGCCCATCACTGTTTTGTGTATAGCTGTCACAAATATATTTATTAATTCGTTCTTGTATACACTTTCAGTACATCAATTCAGAGATGGGCATTTTGTATTCGAATAAAAATGAAAGATAAAAAACTGAATAAAATAAAAAATAGAATAATTATTTATTTGATTACAAATATATTCGTTATTTGGTGAATTATTCGCAAAGAATTATTTGTTATTTGATGCAAATTATTTGAGTTTCAAATAATTATTTGTTATTCGATCGTGCGTTATTTGATAATCAAATAATTATTCGTTATTTGGTGAATTATTTTCAAATAAAAAAAATTTTTTTTTTAAGCAAATTACATGAGTTTCAAATAATTATTTGTTATTCGATCGTGCGTTATTTAATAATCAAATAATTATTCGTTAATTATTCGCAAATAATTATTCGTTATTTGGTGAATTATTCGCCAATAATTATTTGTTATTTGGTGCAAGATATTTGAGTTTCAAATAATTATTTGTTACTCGATCGTGCGTTATTTGATAATCAAATAATTATTCGTTATTTGGTGGATCATTCCCAATAATTATTTGTGATGGTCATTATTTGAATTTCAATCAATTATTTGTCATTCGATTATGAATATGCTTTCACGCATCCATTAGTTCCAATTTCAAGTAATTAATTCTTGGTATACGCATTTGTTTTCGCAAGGTGTTTCGTTACTTAATTTAATTTAAAGTATAAGAGGAATTTAATAATTTTGTTCAATTAAGTCTTTGTGAAGCTTTTGAAGTAAATTAATTGGGTTTCATTACTCAGAATAATCTTAGAGTCTATTAAAAAAAAACTGCGTTTGTGCTTAAGACCGCACTATCGAACTGAAAACCTTACTTCAAGCCATGGCATATAGAATAAAAAAGTATGCCTACTAGTTATTTAACACTTGAGTTGTGACGTCACGACATCATATAAAGTATTCAGAAAAATTATTTAAATAAATTATTTGGTAACAGTTTTGGCAGTAAAAAAATAACTGTATTTTTGAAAATTCATGAAGATCTGGCAGCTAAATGTAACAAAAGTAATACTTTTTGCAAGAAATCAGGTAAGCAATTACAGAAATTTTAATTCGTGTATTGAAGTGTTAATATTTTGTTGCCACTAGTCATACTCTTGTCTATATACCGTGACTTCAAGCCACGGTACAGAGAATATAAGGTATTCTCAATAAATTTTGATACATTGCAGCTGACTTAAATTCGTCAATTCAATGTATAGATAAGACAGAGAGATCAGAGAGAGCTGAGAGAGTATTGTATTCTCTGTACCGTACTTTTCTGTACATTATACGTCGCCTCGTCCACTAATGATGGAGCGTGGGTTCATAGAGAGAATATTTGTATTCTCTGTACCGTGACTTCATGCTATCTGTCAAGCTTAAACAAGATCAATTTATTTTCCCCTGCATTCGCTGCATATCATCTGTCCTTGTCATTCGAAAATCGAAACCTGTTAGAGAACAGAAGAATCCAGTTTCGAGACAATATTTATTGATAAAAAAAAATCCGTTTACCCGAATGGCCGTTTACTTTGAAACGTGACGATCATCAAGCTCATTGTGCCCTCCCACCCGGTATTTTTGATGTATTTTGAAAACCGGTTTTTTAAGAAAGAGGTAAAAGAAGCAATACATCAAAAAGCAAACATATTTCACATCGTGTACGTAGACTTAGGTCAAAGATAACCTAATAAGAAGATAAGACACAGCCGAACAAAATTGGAAATTTTTCGTGTTTTTTAGAAACAACCAAATAATTTCATATACTTTCATCTTTTGCATGAATGGGGAAAAGAGCTTGGCTATGCATTATTGTAATGCGATTGAGACAACGAGTTGAAAACAAAAATCGAGAGAACGTAGGATTACCCAAACGACAAAACCATCTTGAACAAAATCCTTTCAAACTATTCATAATAATGTATATTGGGTCACACTACCTCACTTTTTCTAAGAAAATGATAAATTTCGCTCTCGCCGAGATAATGAGAGGAGATATAAAATTTCTGTCAAATAAAAATCTCATTTTCCCGAAAATATCAGACAATCCAGCATGAGTTTCTCCCACTAAACCTGTTCAGAGCAAAACGAATGTAAACAGAAGCACGTGCGTTCAAATATCGTACGATTACAGGAACAAATTTGGAACCAACTCTCATTTAAAAAAAACACTGTTTTCATAGAGTTTTATGAGTAAAATCTGGAAACACCGCCCCTTCTCATTTTGTTATTAGGTGATCTTTGCTTGCGTTAGAGATTTGTCATGCAAAACACTCACACATTCATAGCAAGATTACCCGTGTGGTGGCGACGACACTTGTCTGCATATTTCATTAAGCATATATTGTGTGAGATGGCATATATCCCTTTTTTCATATACACTAGCACTTTAATTACATGATGACGTTATAAATGAGGTAGGACAAATTTGCAGTATGAGACCCTGTACGTATATTCGTACTACTTAATTACATGGTTAAACTTCAGTTATTTTGCGTTTATATCCTTATGACCCTTGAATAGGAATAGATTTCATATTTAGGTAATTTAGGTAAACAATCCCAATTATTTTCTGAAAAACTTCACAAATACTTAATTGAACAAAATTATTAAATTACTCTTAAACTTTAAATTAAATAAAGTAACGAGACATCTTGCGAAAAAGAATGCGTGTACGATCAGACATAATTATTTGGAAATGATTCTCCAAATAATGAATAATTATTTGATTATCAAATAACGCACGATCGAATAACAAATAATTACATATTTGAAACTCAAATAATTTGCACCAAATAACAAATAATTATTTGCGAATAAATCACAAAATAACGAATATTTATTTGATTATCAAATAAGGCACGATCGAATAACAGATAATTATTTGAAACTCAAATAATTTTCACCAAATAACTAATAATTATTTGATTATTTTGATTATCAAAAAACGCACGATCGAATAACAAAAAATTATTTGAAACTCAAATAATTTACACCAAATAACAATTAATTATTTGCGAATAACTTAAAATAAATTGATAATCAAATAAAAATTTATTCGAATAACTTTTTATTCGATTTTTAAAAAAAAATCGTTATTTGATTGAAAATTTATTCGAATAATGCCCAGCACTGCATCAATTTATATCGGAATCACCAACTATTTATTTCTTCTTTAATATCTTCTATAACCTCCACACATTCCGTAAAGAAATTACAGAATTGCCTCCTTGGTAACCTATGCGCGTTGGCGACAACAAACTTTTCGTTGTCTCTAGAGCATTTTACGTCCAACCACCAATTGTCCTATTCAATCGCAATATTATCTACCCAGTACTTTAAAATGCCATTCGTTTTTAATATAGAGTATTACTCCACCTGTTCTTAGTCACATCTTATAATTCTAAGTATAATTCCACATCACTAATATCTTCCCAAGTATGCATTTCCGTTAACATTATGAGCTCACATTCACCACCTTTGAAATTTACTTCCAATTCAGTTCGCTCTTATTCTTTTATTGTTTGTTTTGTTATAATATGTATCTACTATGTAACTTTCTATGATGTGCCCATTGAATAAATAACTAATAATAAAGTAGGATATCGAGCAAATACAGTATACGTGAATAAGCTACTATACAGACAGTCTTGTTGAACTTGCTTGAACTTTCTTTGACGTTTCTGACAGTAAACTTATCAGAGTTCCGGGAGTTCAGTGAAACTTTGTAAAATTTGATGATGATAATAAATATAATAATATATTTGAAATTGTGTTGCTTTGGAAGCTTGAAGTGTATAGTTTTATTGAGTTCAGTGCTTTGCGAAATTAAAATTGTTAAGCTATTAAAATAACGTGAAGAATTGTGCGATGCAATGTTGCAGAAACAATCGCCGAATTTCCAGGGGAGAATTGTTTTTTTTTTTTTGAGCGCGAATATTCGCACTATACATTTAAAATTTCTGTCAGCGAGTGACTTAAGTTTTCACTCGACATTATTAGTTATTTATTCAATGGATGTGCGCAGCGCTTTGCGTGCCTTTGGCACGGGTACTCAAATAAATAAATGTTTATGTTTAAATTATTAATAAACCTTGAATATTAAGATACGCACAATCTATCTTAGTTGCTAATATCCCATTATTTTTTTCTCTATTTTTAATTATTTGCCAATACAGGACATTCTTTGGTATAATAGCTGTGGTTTATATCTAGTCTTAATTTAAGTTTTTCATTTGTTCTTATAAAGGGTTTTCCAATAAGAGGTGTTATTTTAATTAGCCCGCTATTTCGGTAGATGTCACTTTTGGAGCTGTAATTTTTTGACATTTGACAAGTAGAAACTACGCCATTAATAAAAATGGAACGATACATGATTCAACAACGCATTGAAATTATTAAAATTCACTATAAAAATGGTGAAAATGTGGCAGAGACGGTTCGTAAAACTCGAACATTTTTGGAACGTCGTGAAGCACCTTGTCGGACCGCAATACAGAAATTGGTAGAGAAATTCGAGCTGTCGGGACAAGTTAGTGATGTGAAGAATAAAACCCGTACACGTCGCTCAAGAACAGCCAAGAATATTGCTGCTGTAGCCGAAAGTGTTGAAGAAAACCCAGGTTTGTCCATTCCTCGTCGTTCTTTGGAATTAGGCATTCCACAAACGTTATTACACCGTATTTTGCATAAAGATTTGGGTCTTAAGGCTTATAAAGTTCAGTTAACACAAGAACTCAAGCCAGCCGATCATCAACAACGTCGAGTCTTTGCTGATTGGATCCTTGAAATGCATGAAAATGATCCGGAATTCCATCGAAAACTCATCTTGAGTAATGAGGCCCATTTCCACCTCGATGGCTTCGTCAACAAGCAAAATTGTCGCATCTGGGGCTCGGAAAACCCAAGAGTTATTGTTGAAAAGCCTCTCTATCCTCAACATGTGACTGTTTGGTGCGGTTTATGGTCCCGCGGGGTCATTGGACCTTACTTTTTCGAAAATGAGGCTGAAGCAACAGTTACGGTGAATGGATTGCGCTATCGACAGATGATTAATGATTTTTTTATGGCCGGAATTGGATGGTATTGATCTGGACAACGTTTACTTTCAACAAGACGGCGCTACGTGCCATACAAGCAACGAAACCATTGATCTTTTACGGGAAAAGTTTCCGGACCGTGTTATCTCTCGAAGAGGTGATCACAATTGGCCACCGAGAACTTGTGACTTAACACCTTGCGACTTCTTCCTTTGGGGCCACGTGAAAGAGAAGGTCTACGCCAACAGCCCAGCGTCGATTCAAGACCTCAAAGATGGAATTCGTGAGGCAATCGAGGACATAGGGCAGCCACTTTGCGATTTGGTTATGGAAAATTTCATGAAAAGGATATGGTCCTGTAGGCGTGGTCGTGGTGGTCATTTGGCTGATGTTATTTTCCATTATTAACGGCATACCTTCCTCTTTATAATGAAATAAAGATCCGATCATTTATCTCAAAAAATGGCAGTTTTCTTTGAATATCAAAATAACACCTCTTATTGGATAACCCTTGCAATTAATGTACTTATTCACTCTCGTATCATGCCCTTCCATATATTTCGCACATACCTCCTTATTTCGACATTCATCAGATCTGTGAGTGAATCCTTGATACTAAAAACAACTTTTCACACTCACGCCATCAAACACAGCACACCTATCTCATCCTACTTATATTAAGTTATTCTTTTTTTTCATTCAATGCCTTATTAAAACTTTCAGTATCAATCTCAATTGCGCACCAAATCTTATCTTATTACGTACTTTCTTTTCAACTACTTTCAAACACTTCAACTCATTTTATTCAAATGTTCACTCTGTGATCTAATCTTTTCAATAGTTTCGTCACTATCAATCCTATATTTCACCCGTCACCCATAGTTTTGGTTTTTGTAAGACTGTCTCCGTTACTACATATTCTTTCCCTAAAGGTTGTTTAACTGTTGATTTCATCTCCTGCTTTTATATTTGTTAACACATTCAATTGTAGCCCGAACTATCTTTAGACCTCACTTCCACAAACTTCAAATTTATAGGATTGGCCTAAGTTGCCCCCCTCTGTATTTTTAACTTTTTTAATTTCTTCTTCATCATCATCTCCCTCATTCAATTTTCGTAGAGACTTCTACAATCTCTTGCTGTATAATTCTACACTTAATTTCACACGCTTCGCTTAAAACAGATTCAATTTTCTCCAAACAGTCTTCTTGTAATATACACAACATTTTTCATCAAATTCATCAAATTTTGTATGAAATTGCTATCATAATCAGAGATCCCCGCACATTTCTTCACATAGCCCGTTATGCTGTTTTTTTTTTTTTTTTTTTACAAAATCTCTTTCATTAACCTCTATTTACGCACTTCGCAGTTATTATTAAAAAAAAAAAAAAAAAAAAAATTGCTAGACATTTCGCATTCCGCTCACAACTCTCTTTAAAACAATGACGTGGTCCTTGGCTTCAAAGAGAGGGTGCAATCCGATATCAACCCGGATAAGTTTGAGCATTTTCTTTGCTTTAGTCCATCTCAGCTAACTTTATACAGATTGGTATGAACTCAGCTGCAACTATAGCTTCCGACCCCTGATTTAGCTTTGAATCTGGTCCGTTCCGTAGTGGCGAAAATAATCATAACAATCGTGACACCTTGCTTCCAGGACTCCTTGACTTATCACTGCACGTTATACTGATGATCTAACATATATTTTTACCGATTGCTCTTCCACTCCCAATACTTTTGGCTGTAATAGTACATCCCATACAGTTGTAAATAATAATGTAATAAACCGGATCAAATCAAATTCCGTTGGACACAATAATGAGCCAGGATAGTTTTATATATAAATTTTGTCCATCATTCCATAAATATTATCACACACCCCTGCAATAGACTTCTAACCTGTTCGCATTTTCTTGTACTAATCACTCCTCCTATCGGCAAAGAAGCTTCCCCATGATATTTCTGAATGGAGACCCATTATCATTCTACCAGTCGCGTTTCCAAAATGCTTGAGTTTCTTATTGCTGCTAATGTAAGCGCTAACAATAGGTTTGTTCGATGAAAACACCGGGTAAGCCTGGGGCTACACCGGGCTAGACTTTTTGTTTTTTGAAAAACCTAGGGCTGCCCCGAACTTACACAGAAAATTTCTCGGGGTAATGGTTTGACAGTTGTTACTTGAGAACTGTCACTTGCAATTTATTGCTGATTGGGACATATAAATTACTTCTTGAGCAAAAATTAGAAGAAAAGAAATAGAAAATAGCTGGAGACCATTTTATTTGTCTTCACCCATTTTATAAATAACTTTTTACAATTAATTATACTCAGAAGAACCCGTCGTGCGTTCAGCCGCGCGCAGAATGTCACATAATGTCACATTTTTACACGCAATGTCGTTCAGGGAACCGAAGCGTTGTCATTTCACCAGCACATCGGTGTGCACATTTTTACGCTACGGTCTGTTAGCGTAGTGTCTCGGTGCGCTTAGTACTTTGACCTTTAGCGTAAGCTAAGCTAAGCTGTCAAAGGTGTCAGCTTCAATAGGTTTTTGCTCTATAATTTTGATAAATTTCATCATAAATTTGAACTTACATTATAAATAATGATAGCTAGAATAAATTGTGACTTAGGAAATATCACAGTGATTATTAGAAATGCGCCAAAAAATCTGATAGTCAATTTTAAGTCGGTTAACCTAAAAACAAAAAATTCATCAGAAGAAATTTGAAAAAACGATGGGACTTTTGTGTAAAAAGTGTAATAAAAACATTAGGAATGTGTACGACGTTGGCGGAATATGATAAAAATTTAATTGCAACAAAGAACAATGTTCTTTATATGTGTGATGCCTGTGTGGAAGTTAAGGAAGCTATAATTAATATGTTTGAGAAACTATGTGTGAGAACAAATCAAAAATTCTAAATCAAGGCGGTAAAATTAAAGAAATATTAGGAAAGCTAAATGAAATGAATAAGACAGATGGGGAAGTATTAAATGAGATTAAGATAAGCGGCAAAACTGCAAATAAAGAATCTTATGCTAGCCAATTAAAAAAACAGGTGCCAGTCCTATTAAAACCGAAAGCTAAGCAGGCTAACTCCAAAACAAAATAGGATCTCAAGAAGCAGGTCGGATTAGAGGTAAAACATAATAGAGTAGTGGCTATTATGTGTGAAAATGACCAGGAAGGAAACAAAGTAAAAGCTGTTGTGCAACAAAAGTTGAGTGAAAATTGCGAGATCCAAATTCCGCAATTAAGAAATCCAAAGTTATTCATTAGTGGAATTAGGGATGAGCTAGATCAAAATTCGTTAGAGGAAAAGTTGAGATTGCAAAATGAAGTGTTGAAGAAAAGTGAACTGAAGTGTATTAAAATTTTTAAGAAATCTAAGACGAGAAGAGATAGAAGTTTCTGGTATTATAATGCAGTGATTGAATTGGATGCTGAAAGTTTTCATAATGTAATGGATCTACGAAAAGTAAATATTGGTTGGGATGATTGCGCTGTTTATGAGGAATACAATATAATGAGATGTTTTAAGTGTCTAGATTTTGGACATAAAGCAGGCGAGTGTAAAAGGAATTCTGTATGTGCACGTTGTGAGGAAAATCATGAGACAAGAGAATGTGTTAAGGAAATTAAAGAAGAGTATGTTAATTGCATTAGAGCGAATAATAATCTTAATCTTGGACTCGATATAAACCACGTTTCATTAAGTAGGAAGTGTCCTGTGTACTTAAGGAAAGTAGTAGTTGATAAAAATAAAATTAAGTATTAGCAATTAAAGGAATTACAGCGTGTGTATCTTAATATTCAAGGACTACTAAACAATTTTGAGGAGTTAGAAATAACTGTGAATTCGGAAAAGTTTGACTTTGTTATGTTATCAGAAACGCATTTAACGGATGATATTGGGGATAAAGAGGTAGCTATTGAAGGATATAACTGGCGGCATAGTCTTATACTTAAAAAAAACAATGGCAACATGAAATATTATCTAAGATGGCGATTACCAAAAATGTTGGTTTGGAAAAGATTGCTTTATATTTGTAATAACATATCGATCCCCAAGTGCATCAGTGCGACAATTTTGTGACAATTTTACAGAATGTTGTGAAGAATTATCTGATTTATATAGAAATGTGATAATCGTTGGTAATTTTTATGTGTAAGTAAGGAAAGTAAAGAAAAATGGAGGCAAGTGGTTCACAAATGAATTATTAAGAATAAAGGAAGAAAAAAGAAGAAGATACGATAAGGCAACATTAACGAATAGCGTAAGCAACATCTATTCTAAAAGAATAAGGTCAGCTAAGAAGGACTATATTACAAGCAAAATTATTGGGGCGGAGAATACTAAAGAGATGTGGAAAGCCATTAAAATATAAGTAATGAAGAAGGATAGAAACGCTATAAAAAAAGTGAAGATTGGCGATAAAGCTTATATTTACTACAGATACAGATATAGCAGCATATTTAAACAGATTTTTTATTAGTATAAATGACATTAGCAATTCAATCCCCCATTTGTAATACACAGTTATAGATTGCTTCAAGCTGATAGTGAGTTTAAGTTTAATTTAATAGGGCATCTAAAGAAAATAGTTCTTAATATAAATAAAAAGAAAGACTTTAATATGTTTAATACAAAAATATTTATTGAAAATTTTGAAATAGGACCACTAATGCTGAAAATCATTAACCAATCGTTGGAAGAAGGGGTATTTCCAAATGCATGGAAGGAGTCGATAGTAATATCTGTAGAAAAAGTAAAAAATGCATTAAACCCTGAAGAATTTCGACCAATAAATATGTTGGCAATACATGAAAAAATCTTAGAGAAACTGGTTCATATACAAATTGAAGATTTCTTTGACAAGAACATACTTTTCGCGGAACAACAGTCCGGCTTTCGCAAAGGTCATTCCTGTGAGACAGCATTGAATTGGGTGTTAATCCAATAAAAATAAAGAGCATTTGAAACTGTTTATAATAGAATATTAATGGATAAGTTATATAGACATGGTGTAAAAAATAAAGAGCATGAATGGTTCAATTCATATTTATCTCAAGTATTCCAAAGAACTCGAGTATGAGAGGCTATCTGGGACAGGCTGGAAGTAAGAATTGGGGCCCGCCAAGGGTCCATACTGGGAACTTTTCTCTTCTTAGTTTATATAAATGACAGAGTGACGGTTATGAAGCACTCTAAAATTGTACTGTTTGCGGATGATACATTGGTTTAGTGTAAGGAACTGAATACGGGTATTAAACTACGATAGGATGCAAAAATTGCAAAATGGAGCTATGAGAATTATATTGCTGTGTAACAAATATACTCCCATAAACCTAATGTTAAGTGGATTGAAATGGATGAATGTTGAAGAAAGAATAATTTTTAATTTGTTGTTATTTATTTTTAAGATTAAGAATAAGGTATTACCTGATTATTTATATAGAAATTTGAGGGATACCAATGAATTTAGACTTGACTTTTGCAGTACAAGTAGATCTTAAAATTCACTTTTATATAAGGGATTAAAAATGTACAATAAGTTAAAATGTGATAGACCTGAAAGTAATATATTTAGATTTAAGAAATTATGCATTGAATTTATCAAAAATAAGTTAGATATATTACTATCGTAATGTATTATTATGATTAGGTACTAATGGGTATTGTAAAGCTAAATGGAGCTAATAAAGTATTATTATTATAGCCTTATTAAAGAACTTTCAAAAATGACATTTCGAATCAAAGTACATACCAACCGTTCAGTTGCTATCCCTACTTTTTCAATCATGTGATGTGCACACCGGTGTGTACACCTGATCACACAGCCGGTGTTTTAAAAACTTGTTCGATGAGTGCACAAAACCATGGGTAAATTTGGAGAAAATTGTAGGAGAAAATTTCGGTGTTTTCATCGACCAAACATAATCTCCTTTTAAATCTGCAACCTGGTTTCAGACTGTTTCACTCGACCAGCACTGCCATAATGGAAGTCACTACCGCAATTCGAGACATGGGTGACAAAGTAAATTCATGTACTTCTCAACAAGCGTTTGCCTCAGTCAGTTACGCACACGCGCGGTTATACTATATTATACTAAAATCGTTACGCACTTTGTCTTCTCTTTCACCGCTTGTAAAATGATTTGCAGTTACTTGGCTTATCGATTTTTTTTTACAAGTCAAAGAGTACCTATTGCACAATTAGACCTTTGTCCGATATCCCAACGGTGTGATCCTGGTACCGCTATTATTCTTGCTTTAGATCAATCATATCACTGCCGTTTTCCATGAAGTACAATTTCATATCTATTTAACTGTGGGGTACATGCAGATAGCCTTCAAGATACTGCGAGAACCACCAACCAGATTCTCGAGGAGATTGGTAATTGGTCGTCTAGCAATGTCAATGCACTGACTCTCAATCCCTACAAAATCAAACCTATTTCATATTCCATAAATCCCGAAAAAGCTTCCAATCTCTTCCCTCATCTATCCGCACTATCTCTCATGCGGCCCATTATTGTACTATCGGCGAAGCATGTCAAGAATTTACGTTTGCTCATGGATCTGGGTTTTACATGAAAGTCCCAGTATAACCGGATTTGATCATTACTATCGACTCCACTGTTTATTACAATGCATGTATGAATGGATGGTATTCACTTTCATCCCCAGGGCTAAGTCAGGTTTACTGCACAGTTATGTTCAATTCAAAGGCAATTTTCATCGAGTAGAAGACAACCTTAGACTGGTTTATCCACTATTTTCCTATAGGGAGCAAGCATTTGGAACAACCTATGGTCATAGGGCACAGTGTCCTATTAACAAGTTTAAACCAGAAATATTGCGGCACTTCAATTCAATTTGATCGTATTTAAATTCTAACTGATCTCCTTAGTGCCTTTTCTTCAGTTCAGACATTTATTATTATTTATCTTAATCGTAATCTTATTTTTGTAACTATATTGTATATTATGCTTTTTCTTCCAGTTCTGTTACCAATTATTATTAATCTTTAAGATGTAGTGTTGCTTTTTCTAGTATTAATACAATTGGGTCTGAAAATCGGGGGAACCTTTTCCGAATTATAACTGCTATATAATTTTGTTTGTTTGCTCTACTATTACTCTACAATCTTACTATTCACCGATATTTGCAATATTATTGCCTTCCAAACATACTCTTTAACTTTCAATTATTTTACTAATTGTTAGTCTTAATTATTGCTGGATCATTGAATTCTTTCTCTAATTATCATTTCTACAATGAGTTTGTGTATTTTGTTACTTTATACTAATCACTCTTAACTTTTAAGCACGTAGTGCCAACATTGTACATAGCTTAACCCGAACTACATTCAGAAATGCTTTTTGATTTGATTGTAAAGTAATGTGCCTAGTAGTAGTTCGCGGATTTACTGAGAATTTAATGCTTAACATTACTTGCTCCAAATTAATATTCCAATAAACCCAGCTTCCTACAACTACCAAACCCACATGTCCCAGAATTTATTACTGCACATTGTGCAACATAATAGTTACATATGAAATCAATGTATTTAAAAATGTCATTTCTTCAAGTTTAATTATTTTGTATTATGGCGACCCCCAAGGTTATGACTATTTTTGGGTTTGCTATCGCTTTCACTTTTTTGGCTTGATTCAAATATTGAGTTGTCTGCAAATTATGTATTAATTCAAAAATGGGACCTTCTACCATCAAGCTGCGCGACGGAGAAAAACAATAAAACAAAAACAAAGAAAATTTACGTGGGTAATAAAATAAAAATCTGATTACATTTGTAACGATATATAGCTATTTCTCAATGCAAAGGGATTAAAATAAATTTGAGGGATTATCGTCTTCGTTTTTATAAATAGAATTAGAAACTGCCTTTATGTGTCCCTAGTCTATACTTATTACTTAAAACGAAAGCAGTCCTCAGTTATTTCTAAAAATACAAAGTAGTTTTTTTTTTTTTTAATGGGCAGCAGTAGCTGCTGAATTACGGTACTTATGATAATGGAAATAGTCTAATATCTGAAATTTACCTCGCTAACATCAAACCTCTGCTTTATTCTTCAGATTTTGACAGAAATCGCTCCTACTCAAATTATAGGAAGTATCGCTCCCGTTCAATTGAAACTATTTGCAATAAAATTCCGATACTATTTAGAAATGCAATAAACATGTTCTCCCACATACTTACGTAAAATTACAAAATTAAATTATATTACTGTACATTAACATAAACCCATGCTAACTTGAAAGTTGAAATGCATTGAAAAAACTAAAAAACGTGTGCAAGAACTGGTTAAAAAAAAAAACAAAATTTGCGTACCTCAATGGTACAATAATAATTACTCACAAGTTTTTTTAACAATTGCAGGAACGAAATAATTTTAACAAATTTCTTTACTCATATGTACGTACATAGACAAGACAGGATCAATTTTAATTTGACCACTTTTTTACAACCGCAATTAATTCTATTAAGTTTTTAAATCATAATTATCGAAACAGCACTAAAAACAATTTCTCTACGTTGCTCAATGCATAAAACCACATTCAGAAGGCAAACGTCATCAACATAAATGACAATTTGACATAACAAGCTTACACCCACTGAACTGTATAGATGTTTTTGCAGTACAGGCCACATATATAAAATCCTGCGCTCCGATCGATTAAAAGCCTTTAACATAACTAGGGCTTACACGCTGCGGCATGCAGTACTTTTAAATCAGGAGAAACTCATAGTGGAAAACCTTCGTTGTAAGGCTTAGTATGGAGTTCGAGTAAAACAGTACGGAGTTCAGATAAAAAGTGACATTTCCATACAAATTTTACAGCTGGTAAAATCCCAAGCAAACATTTTACTGGGGTCTTTACTAATCCAATACGGAATTCACTGGTAAAAAGGGTAATTGTATTCTATTATAAGGTAGATGGCGCTTTGTAAGTCTCCACTCATTTTACTAACCATTTTAATGCTCCGTACATAAAAATGGTCAGTAAAATGTGCGGTACATTAAAATGCTGGTAAAACTAACAAATTTCTTTGATTGTTCACAAAGCAAGTTTATTCAGTTTTTCCCGTGGATTTTCTAGACGACGATACAGACTTAGATCTGCCGCAGCAACAATCTCGTCGGGTATATGATGATCATATCCTTTATAAATAATAATCACAACATTTTTAAAAATATTTCCTATTAATTGTGATTTTAGCAGTTGTCACTTCATTTTCTCTACATAAAACTTATGTCAACTTTTTACCAGCGTTAAAATGCTATGTTTTGGAGACCGCGTTAAATTTTCCCAATACCGGAACTGGAATATACTGTGCCGAAATCCATGCTAGACTTAGGGCCAACCTAGGAAGGAATTTCCTTTGGTTGGCTTAGACGTGCCATAAAAATAGCACAGATTAGATATATACAGATATCCAGCTTCCTCAAATCACACAGTCATGGTTTTAAAAACCCTCGCTCTGGCACCACTACTCCATAAAACTTTTAGTTGCGTGAAAATATTAAAAAACTGACATATAATAAGAATGGACTGAGCCATCCTCAACGAGGTAATAACTAAAGGAGATGCAATCATATGTACGATCCGTGTACATGAGCGTACCCAAAATTGCCCTGCATTTGTGTATGTTTCTCTCCGCCATTTTTGGTCTTCGCTGTCAAATCCATACTTAGGTTTTGACTTCGAGGAGAGAACTTACCCCACGGTTACACCTGCAAGTACAGCTTGCATGCAAGCCTCCCTTCCAACACGATTTTTAACTTGACAGCGGAAGGCAGTTCGGTTGATGTCTTATCAGCTTGCATGCAAGTTCATTTAAAAAATGGCATTGAGACGTAAACTCTTGCGTATATTGGAAAATTATGGCAATAAAGGAAGCATCACAATGATAAAAACCCAAGAATAAAGGAAAATGAAGGTGTTGGTAAATGATGTATTGCAAATAATCCCAGAAAATTTCATTTTCCCGGTATAAATTTATGAATTTCTCTCAAGCATTTCGTTTCCGCCATTTTGAAAACTGTATAAATGTCAAATTACTATCTCCCAGCTGCCATGGTTTTTCAGCATGCAAGTTCGCTGAAAGCTGTACTGCCAGCATGGCAGTAGAGGTTACACGTGCAAGAAGTATGGCAGTGCAAGTTGCATGCAAGCTGTACTTGCAGGTCTAACCTCGGGGTAAAGGAGGCGACATGTGATGAAAAAAACGTAGCAACTTTCGTTCTTCTTCTTGTTTCTGTGAGGTGCCAGAGGAGGCGTTAAAAATTGTTGATGCCTTAAATATCACAACAAATTCATGGCGCGAAAATTCAAACACATTTCTTAGAAACTCCGTACAATTTTCCGCACCACCCACTGACATGCATATATGGTCTGACTGATCGCCTCTTTCATGTGACACCAGTTTTGATTTCAGAAAGTATGCTCTCACTGACGATATATCTAAATTATTTGCGAATTTATTTATATATGCATGTCAGTG
This sequence comes from Dioctria rufipes, assembly GCA_963924295.1. Lineage (NCBI taxonomy): Eukaryota > Metazoa > Arthropoda > Insecta > Diptera > Asilidae > Dioctria > Dioctria rufipes. The sequence goes on from OZ002740.1 coordinate 205,798,263, forward strand.
GAATTTACCGAATTTACCACAAAAGTATTTTTAAAGCATTTTCCTCAACACGGCTTGTTGTATCTAAATCTTCGAGCACATATAACTCCTTTTTATATTACTATCACTTAGTCCAATAGTCATTAACCATTTCCTATAAAAAGTAAATTATCCATTTGTAACTATGTCTCTGCGCCAAACGCACTTCGCGGCTCTTTGTTTATAGAAAAGTGACAGTCAAACACCCCGCCAAAATCAAGATGGCGAAAATTTTTGGCTACGCTGCCATACATATACTTTACTATGGGATGTCATCTCCTTTAGTTCTCTCCTCAAAGGGTTTGGATGGTTTTGGGCTTGGTGCATTGACGCAGGAAAACCCGTGAAATAACCGTAGGGGCCACGAAGCAAATATTACTCACAAACTTTTTACCACTGAACTTTTCTTCAAAATTATTAACTTTTTTACATTCACGTTTGCAAATTCAGTAAAGACTTTTGAGTATATGAAAATAAAAGCGATTAAAATTGCGCATAGGTTGTACAATTGTGTACAGGTGTACAAATTTTACGGCGCTTATGTACAAACAATATCAATGTCATTGTGTTAGAATTGGGTACGCGATATTTTCTCATTTGCATCTCCTTTAGTTCTTACCTCGTTGGCCATCCTATCTAATTCCTATAGTCAAAAATGGCACAAATTTTTACTAAAATCTATTTGTCTCTTTCAAGCTCAAAATGTACACTGAACTGTTACCATTTTTGGAAACAGTACGGCTGTATTGATTGGAATGCATCGGAATTGACATAAAAATTGAGACAAATATATTGTTTATATACGTCTATCTCTTACAAGCTCAATGAAATTTGACATCAAATCTGCAGAGGAACACATTTTCCAGTAATATTAAAAATTAATTTTTGTGTTAATTAAAATGAGTTTAACTTCCTAAACAATTTTCATTTAATGCAATACGATTTTACAACATCTTTAGTGTTTCTAATCGACAAACAATAACTAATTATAAATCGGTGTGCAATTGTACGAAATAAAGGGTTTTCACAGTTTGTTCAATATTGTGCCATTTTTGAAGCAAGAACGCTCAGTCCATTCTTATTATATGTCAGTGATATTAAAATGAATGTGTGTGAAGAGTACAATTAGATATGCATGCTCCAGTTTGCCTTTCAAAAATCACCTGCTCCTCTCAAAATTAAAATAATTTTGCCCCGCTCCTGTCAAAATTAAAATAAATTTTTTTCTTTGCTTCTGTCAAGAATTACCTGCTGTATATATCTAATCTGTGACAATAGTGTTGCTTCGCGTAGTTCCTTATATGATTACCGAAATTAATTGTGTGCGTATTCAATTAAGTCGCAGTTTTTTATATATACAATAACTGTATCACAAATTCACAACACGTAGATGATTATTAAATGATTATATTATCACCTCAAATAGCAAATAAAAATCCGTCGAATGAGAAATTCCAAAAATTTCGCAATTTTAAAATGGCGGGCTTGCTGTAGTATTGGTATGCTGCCCGTAATCCCGATCGAAACTTAACATTTCGGCATTTTTCCTCCCCCCGAATACTTCTTGCCGGTAAAAAGTGCCAATATCTTCCAATAACCTCCCCTGTGTGGGCTATGGCGTAACCCAGGAATATACAAGCCATGAACAAAGAAAAAAAAAAACAGAGCAGCGGGCCAGTCAGCAGGCGACACCCACAGTCAGTCTTCTTGCATTGTATTATTTTGTATATTTTGTTCAAACGCTATAATTTCCATAAATTAGTTCTACATGCTCTTTTTGTTTTTTTAACTATTAGAAACATATTTGGCTGCAATTTGTTTTAACTTTATTTTGCTGTGGGAGCGACAGTTTTGGGCCTTAGGACCTGTTTAAGATGAAATTTTAGTTTTTCCTCCATTACGAGTATCCAAAAAGCAGTGAGAGTGAGCTCTTACTGCATGCTGTACCCGGCCGTAACCCTCAGAATATACACGCCATGAAAAAAGTCGAAAAAAGAGAGCAGCTAGCCGGTCAGCAGGCGACATCCACAGTCTTCTTGCCTTGTTTTACTGAAGGAGTTTTTCATATAAAAGTTGCTTGTATTTTGTTCAAACGCTATAGTTTCCATAATTATGTTTTACATGCTATTTTTTTTAAACTATAAGAAAGAAAACAGATTTAGCTGCAATTTGTTTTAACTTCATTTGGCTGTGGGAGCGACAGTTTTGGGCTTTAGGACCTGTTTAAGATGAAATTTTAGTATTTCCTCCGTGACGAGAATACAAAAAGCAGTGAGAGTGAGCTCTTATTGCATATGTTATGGCGTAACCCCCGGAATATAATACAAGCCATGAAGTCGCCGAAGGCACCGACCAAAACCCTCGAGAATACTTCACAAGCCATGATTACATTTAGCAGTAAGCAGTGGCATAGCGGAATAACAACGGAGGCGCCTCTTCGTGGGATTCCCATCAATTAAAACATGTAAGTTGTTGCCATCTAGTTATATATATTTTTTTCATTCAGATTTCAATAATCCCATTGATTACATTACATATCTAACTATATATTCGTTTTCGTACTATGACTTTAATTAATTTTAAAATTTACTACTAAAGAGTGTCGTTTATGTAAATGATTCACGTGTAACTCAAATTTAAATTGAAAATCTAATTGTACTGGCCCATAGATTTGGTCAGTCAGTTTTCGTAGAAGAATTCGTAGGGCATATTACTATTATTTCATTACGTAAATTTTGTGAAGGTATTGGGAATGAATAAACCCCTTTGATTATAACGTAACAAAAAAAAGAAAAAGTGAATTAACATAGAGAACTTATGCATAACTATGATATGATTTATGGTTAATAGAGGTTTCATAAGGCTAGAGTTAGAAAGTTTATACGAAGAGTTTGTTTTATCATGACATTAGGAGTAAGGATGTATTTATACTATCGCACATAAGAATCTAGTAAGTACGGGATGGTCGTAAGCCTTCTGCGCGACAACTGAACTGTTAGTGTTACTTAGTAAGAAGTTGTTTAACCTGTATACAGAATTACGAAAGAATTATAACGTAATGGCTCCATAAAGTTTTTGGTTTTCTCTTTCATTATCCCGGAGCCCTCTCACATGGGATGAAGGTCGTCTAGGCTCGCCTAGTCTCTCTCTCTCTCTTTACAGGTCAAATAGGGACTCTGAATAATTATGCCCCTCAGAGTCAGATGGAGGATGGGGCCGGCAAAGAAGGCAAAACATCTGCGCCTTCCACAAGGTATGCAGGTAAGTGACGTAAGGGTCCCTTCAGGACCGAATGTGTGCCGGCTTTTGTTGGATAGGCACGAAATTTTTTTCGATTATGGCTGACGGCAGCGGCAGGTTTTTCGTGGAACCTCCCCACACTCTCCGCCAATGAGCCGAGGCGAGCTAACGTGCCGCCCTGCAGTTAACGCTGTCCGTCGAGTGATCTGTCAGCTCATGCTGACAGTCTGGACTTTACGTCCAAGCCAGTCACTCTTCATAATTCCATAACAAAAATGGCGCCCAACGTGGGGCCACCTCGGTTTGACTTCGGGGTCTGATTATGACTTGTGTTGAGGACTGTGATTACTTGAAATATGGACATTTGGCTTGTAGCTAAATAGTCTGACTCGGTAATCGCATAATCAATGGAAGTTATAGGCAGACTTGAGTCCAATTGGTTTTGGTTAGTTAAATTCTTGAAAGTAAAGTTAAAGTTGTTAAAGTTTTTGAAAGTTGGTAATTAGAGTAACATAAAGTTTTTGAAAATTTTTGAAAGTTTGTGATATCTTGAATTTTTGAACAATTAAAGTAAAGTGCTTTTCGAAAGTTTGTTTGAAAGTGAAGTTCGGCTTTAGGTTTGACTTTGGTCAAGCCTTAAGCCTGAACAATTTGTTGATTTTTTTTTAATTTTTGAAGTTTTTTTTTTTTTTTTAATTTTTTGAATGATCTTTCCCGCTGGCCTTCTGTCATGGAAATGGTAGGTGGCCTCACACACATTTTTTGAATGAGCTCTCACGGAGATATGTCTCTGTTGGCCAACTGGCTGGACAGAGCTGTGAATCTGTGAGACGGCCTTTTGGCTTTCAGCTAACTAGTCGACCAGATTCATGACTCTGCCCAGTTGGAAGGTTAGCTGGACATGACAATCAGGTGAAGAGGAAGGGAGGAGTTGTTGGAGGATGGAAGTGGTGCTGGAGACCTTCAGTAATCAGGAGTTGGCATTCTGCTAACTGCCTGGCTGAAGAATCTCTAGTATCATTTTCAGTATCTAGCTTCTCCAACCGGACTCTTCCCAGATTTCTGTGAGGACTCAGACATTTTTCATGCACACATTCACGGCGCTTACTTATATAAATGTCCTGACCTGAAAAGAGGGGGAGCGGCGTGGAAACCTTTATGTAGAGAGTAGCTTCGGGAAGTGAAGGAGAAATCACATGTTACAAAAAAAAAACAAAAAAAAAATTAAAAATTAAAAACAAAAACGATAGATTGAACGTTTGCGATCTCGTTGATTTCTCTCACCTTTTTGAAACGCAGTAATTGAACTGGTAGGAAATTTTTTTTTTGTTCAAAGAGCTTGCATCTCTTTCGAACGTTTAGATTTCCTGGTAACTCGATTTGTGAAATTTTGTAAATATCTCCAAACTTTTGATTTTTTTTTCTTGAATTTTTCTGGAAATTCTCTATAAAACGAACTTTTGATAACAACTTTTCACTGAAATCTTTATCTAGTCCTAATCTTCGAACGTTTGGGAAGAAATTTTTCTAAATTTTAGTATATCGTCCCAAACTCCAACTTAAATCAGTGCTTCGTCATCCTCACATAGTGAAGAGCCTGTTATCTCTTCCAAACTTTCAAATTTCTTGGAATTTTAAATTTTAATCTCGAATTACGTCTGAACTTATTATGGCTACAGTACGGACACCACCTCCTGCGACAAACGGTGTGACAATGTTGCCTGAGCCATGCACTATCTGCAGAGATACGAGCTGGTCAGCCGAACGGAAGCCTGTCATGACGTGTATGGACATGTTTTCCATGAGGCATGTATACAGACTTGGATAGGCGAACATTCCAGTTGCCCTAACTGTCGACGCCGCCTCATACCACAGGACCTCACTGATTACACTGGTGCCATCCCAAAAAGACCGAAAAAGTTGAAGCCCGCTAAGTCTACCAAGCATGATTCATTGCCGATCTTTGACTTGCCTACCTTCAACTTACCACCACCGAATCGACGATCACTCTCACCGGGAATGCCCGATCTGCACTCAAGGACTTTTATAAACCCCAACTCACAACAAGACATTCCAGTGCGTACAGCTCAAGGACACACGTCAGCAGCTACGGATGCGTTGATGGCAAATGCAAGATCTAGTACGTGAAGGTCTCGAACAGAGCCTCAATATCTTGCGGACTGATTTAGTAGATAGCAGCAATGGATTTCCTACGAGTGACCCATATCTTTCTTTGTTGATATTGTAATACACTCTGAAAATTAACTCGGGAGAGGATTAGTAAAAGAAACAATATAATTGGGAACTGAAAAACTCGTTTAATGCAACCATATAGTATAAAGGTTCCCATACGACTGACTGGCACTTTTTCTCAACTCACTCGCTTCCTCATTCAGACAGTGTTGTTAACTTGTCATTACATTCGGCCCTTCCTGAGTTTAAGCTGTCCTCAGCATCGTCATCGGTTAGATAGTCGTGTGAATCGGATGCCAATTCTAAATATGGTTTCAATCTATCGTATGCGTATACTGTTCTTTGGAGTCCTCGTTTTCTTCCACTGACCTCGTATCTTCCGTGTCCCAAAACTCGTGTTATTATATATGGTCCTTTGTATTTGTTCTCGAGTTTTCGTGAATGTCCGGTGGCAGGAGCGTCATAGCTCACTAGAACTTGTTGTCCTTCTTGAAATTCTTTTGGCTTACGATGTCGTTGCTCGTATCTCTCTAGCTGTCTCTGCTGGTTCTCTTCGATATTTTCAGTCGCTTTTTGTCGCTTAAGTTCTATTTCTTCTGGTGTTGATATGCGTTGTTCTTCCAAAGTCATGCTGAGCTTGTCTCAATTTACTCCCCTTGGCTTATAAGTGAACAACAATTCATGTGGTGTGTTCTTTGTAGTCGAGTTTGAGCAAGTATTAATCGCACATTGAACTTTTAGTAATGTTTCGTCCCACTTGCGTTCCTTCTTCGTCATTGTAGCAATCATCGGTGTTAACTCCCTGTTTACTCGTTCAACTTGACCGTTACTGCGGGCTGAACCTGCTGCAGTTAAGACATGTTGAATCCCATGATCTGAACAAAACTTCTTGAATTTTTAGAAACCAACGTGCAATTCTGGGTATCAGTTCGCGTTTTTTAAAAGTAGCTTGTAATGATGCACAGTCCGTAACTACGGTGAAATGTTTACCATATATAAAGTACCTAAATCTCTACTGCGAGAATCTCGAGCTCATAACTATGGAAATGACTTTCATTGGTTGTGGTTCTTCGACTAAAGTATGCCACTGCTTGGAAACTGTCCGCTTCCTGTCGTTTCGGTAACAATACTCCACCTAGTCCTACAGCACTGGCATCCGTATGTATTTCGTGACTTGATTTTTTTCGCGTTTAATCATCAACGAGTTCTTTGTTTTAATAACAACTATATCCGGTTCTTTAAAAGCATCACTACCGATAAGCAAATCCGCAGGAAGATATTCGTCTTGTACAATTAATGCATCCACTTTTATGTTGATGTCGTCGATTTGTAGCTCATCGCATACGTTCTGCTTTACTTCATATTTTCCGCCCCCAAACCCCATTAAAACTACATTACATGGTATCTTAAGGAAATCATCCGTTTTGCTTTGACGTATCAGCGTTGAATCGCTACCGAAATCTACAAACCCTAACAGTTTTTTCTGTCCAAAAACTATGCCTTTATTGTTTTCCGCTTTATTTATTACATTAACTCTTTTAATTGGTATAGAACTGCATTTTGCTGTTTGGTTTCGCGAATGAACCTTACCGCATGATTCACATCGAAATCTTTTTTGAGGTTCCGGGCAATTTCTCGAATAGTGGCCAAATTTAAAACAATTAAAACATTTATTACCTATTTGATCCATGTTATTTCCTTTTGTCTCACCTCTAGGTATAGTTGACATTGGGTACGTGCGAGAAGAAGGAACAATTTTAAAACTTTGTAGCCAATTGACCTTCTCAATGAGCTCTGGTATTGTTGAAAAGTTACATGTCATTAATGCACTACTAATTTTATCGTCGTTTAAACCTTTGATAATGTATTCTATCGTGGCACCAACTGACAAATTCGCTTGCTGTGCTATATTTTGCACCAAAAACACATATTCTTCTATACTTTCGGTAGATTTCCTGATACGTTTTGACAATTTTTCGTGCACGTCAGCTTCATTAACTATATTTGGAAAATTGAGCACGAATTCTGTGCTGAACGATTTCCATGTCATATCAGTTTCCACGAGTGTGTCAACCCACATTTTCGCAGCACCTCTCATTTTAGAAATCGCAGCTAACACAACTAATTTCTCATTCCACCTATAAATTTCCATTAATTTGGCAACCCGATCTACCCACGTTGTCGCATATCTACGTCTGACGGATCAAACACTGGCATTTTATCAATAATGTCCCTTAATGACATCACTGGTTGCACATATATACTTACAAATCGCTGTTCGAGTTTAAACACTTCACGTTCTCTGATCAATAATTCCCGTTCTCGTTGCAGCAATTCTCTTTCACGTTTCATGTGTTCGTACGAAATCTCCTTCCCACCCAGTGCTGTCGTTTGGAAAATTTCAAGAGTAGTACAATTTGCTGCCAAGGCGGAGCACTTTCGGAAAAACCGGAGTACACGACTAAGGAAATTTAATGAATTCAAATTAATTAGAATGGGATCCTGAAATCATATTAGTGTGAATAAAACTCATTTTCATTAAAATTATTCATATTTAGATTTTTAAATAAATCTTTATATGTCTAGTATTATTACATTATTTATATATATTTTTTTATATAGAAACAACTGGTTTTCATTTTAAGATTTTCTCATGAATTTTTTCAGCAATAAGAATTTCTTAAGTTGAGTTGACAGCTGTTGCTTTAAAAGATTCATTAATTAATAGCTTTGATTTAGATCATACTTGCATGAAGTAAAAAGGTTCTGTTATGAAAGGCTATTCTTGAGAAAAGCATACCTGCATCTGAGACAACTTACATCTAGATGTGCAAAGCCTCACAAAAACGCCGTCCAACTAAAACGAGCTAATTGGCCTCTAATAGAAAGCTCTACATATTCTCTCTCTCTCTTGTTGTAGTATGCGTTGAAAAATTGATCCGGGTTTATATGGAGAATTTTTTATCTAGTTGTATTTTGTCTACGCCTGCATAAAGCAAATTATTACAGGTGTATATACTACTAAAATACATAAATTTTATTATTAGTTTAATTATTGAGAACTTTTTAATTTTCAAAATATTAGTAAGGATTTTAATACAGTCATAATACAAAATTGTATTGACAACTTCAGTCGCTTTAGTTTTTCTGCATTTCAAATCTTTTACAATATTTGAATCAGTAATGCATAGAAATAAATAAAAGTTATTTTTATTTTTGCATGTCCATTCGTCCGTCTATCCTCATGATAACTCAAGAACGCGTGCACTTAGAGAGCTAAAATTTTGCCTATGGCCTAAAAAGACGTTCGAAAATGGGACAGATCAGGTAACTCCTTCGTAGAGCTGCCATGCAAAAATTTTCGTTTTTCACTATGTATATATTTGAAATTTTGTACATAATATTTTCAATAGTAAATATAATTTTAAAAGTGGACTAAATCTGGCAGCCCTTTCTTGGTGTTGCCATATAAACATTTAGCATTTTTACGTATATGTACGGTGAAAACGATCAGCCCTATATGGTTTTTATGTACTGAAAACTTCTTCAGAATATGAAATCCTATAAAACTACTTATAATAATTTTTTCTCCCCGATGAACCATTCTAGAAATATTTGCGAAAAACCGCTTCAAAAATCACAGATAGATGACCATACGAAATTACTTATGGGAATTCATCTAGGGTATCGTAAGAATTGGTCTTAGACCAATTCGAGCTTTTTTAATTGTTTGCAATAACTTTAAAACATATTTTACATAACCCCCTGTTATTTATAAAGCTACATGCATACAGAGCAAAATTTTTGAACACGCTTAATTTGTTTATTATACGTATTACCTTTTGTTGGCGACAAAACAACTTCCATACAAGATCCAAGAATGGTTTCTTGACATATCTACCCGCCGTGCTCTAAATCTACCGTTATACTAGAAATTATGTTTTGTTTGTCGAATTTCTAGGAATTGTTCTAGATTGCCTTTGATTTTCGGATACATTTGCCATATTCATATTGCTTGTACCACAACCATTACATTTAGAAACTTTAATACTGTGTCTGAAATATTGCCAAGAATTGATTTTAGTACTTTACCTATGGACATACATTTTGGATGCCTTGACACTTACTTCTCCATTAGCGAAAGTGATTTTGATCACATTAGATCTTTACTCTGCTTTTCACAGTTCTGTATGTAGTTCTGTTTCTCCGGTAAATATAGAACAGTTAGTAATGTATGTATATACCTGAAAGAACTTGAGATCATTATAAATAAATGTCGATACTCATTAGGGTCATTCCACAAGAAAAAGATAAAAAATCACACTTTAACAAACCCAACCATCACCAATCTCATTTTTCTTTTACTGAAAGTTAAGTAGTTATGAGATAAGAATACAACTATTTAAAATTCGCCTATTTTTGCTCTGCTGAGTTATATTCAAAAACTCATAACTTTGGCTCTGATTATCAGAGACATGAACTTTAAGTTATTTTAAAGATGAGGGAAAATTATAAAAATAGATGGCTTTAGAAGAAGAAAAAATTAAGAATATTAAATATATAGTATCGTTTATCCTTGAGTATCTTCAAATGCATTCCGTTAATTTTTAAATTGATGCTAATAATGTTGTTAGTAAATGGTCAAATTTTTAAATTGGGATCTCAATGGGTTTGGAAACGAGAATGTTTTTTTTTTTTTTAGGTCTGGTTTTTTGGGAAAAAATGTAATACAAATTTATTTTGTTATCCTTGATCTCATAAGAATTTTTCATCAAGGACACCATTTTTTGTCTTCTCAAATGTAACCCATTAACAATCCATTAAATAAAAAATAAAATTTATCTCGCCCCGAAAATCAACTTTACTATCGAATTTCCTTATTTTTTCCACAAAAGAAGACAATCTTAATCGTCGTTCCTAAATATTTCCATAGAGATGGTGTAAGCTGTAAGTTCCTTGAACTTTTTTTGTTTTTTTTTAAATATGGGAACTATTCTCAAATTTTTTCCTTTGTGTCACAATTCACAAATTTTGTATTGTTTTATTACAAAAACTCAACATTTTTTACAACACTTGAATTAAAGTAAACAAATGATATAGTTAAATTAAATCACTAAATACCTTCCCCGAATTATAACCAAAGACCACTGGACTTAGCTTTTGTGAGAAGAAAAATGAAGAAAATAGGAAAGACAAACGAAAAGGCAAAGAGCGATTAAAGAAAACGTTATCTGGACTAAAATATAATTTCTGGAGCTCTTCAAGTAGAGAGCGTTGATTGTTTACTTCATAAACATCGATCACAGCGTTTAACGAACGAATCATAATGACATGATTAGATAGGTGTAATGCTAAAACAAATCAGAGTAGTATCAAACCAACTTTTCAACCGGACTTATAGATTTCATTATTAAAATGTACTACGAATGTATAGTTTTAAATGAAGGTGAATAAAACATTTTAGATTATTTGCTAAGAACATACGTATATAAAAGTTTTAAGTATTTAGAAATGAAAAGCGGAGTACTTTTATAAAAGGAGTAGTACCGGAGTACGCTAATAGTTTTCGGAGTACAAATACTCCGATCGGAGTACAAACGACAGCACTGTTCCCACCAATTACGCTTTCTCGATGTCGACTTTGCATTCGCACCACTGTTTCTTCCAACTAGCTTCTCTCGTCATCAGTAGACGAACTATCACCATCGCACTGAATGCTAGCAGAACACACAGGCGGCGAGCGTATACTAATAGAGCAATCACTTAAACAGCTGTTCAATACACCCTTATTCGCCAGTGTGTAAAAAACAACAGTGAACCACTACACCCTTATCCACCAGTGTGTAATAAACAGCGTGCTTGGTTATTGAAAAATGTAAACATTTCTCCCAGAAAAAAACAAGTATATTTTTCTTTGTCACACACATGCTCAATTTCGTTAAATGCTACATTCAATTCTTTCTTTCAAAGTTTGGATTAGTTTTTTTTTTATTTTTTCAAATGACGCCTACTTTGATGGGTAATCTCTTTCTATTGAACAGCTGATCAAGTTAGTTCTCTATATATACTTTCTCTATGACACAGGCGCACTATTGCTTGCTACCGCATTTCGTTCATTCATACTAACACTTCCAACCGGCGTACTAGTTTCACGAATCTTGTAAGACTGTGTTGGATTTATATCGGTTCCATTTTCGGCTGGTTCCGACGTGCGAACACTTTGCTCTAATCGCGTTACTAAACATGCCTTGTTGCCAGTTTGTGGCAACCCACGCTGTTTAAGTATTTCTTTTAGCGCTTTTGTCGTATCGTATAATTGTCTTCGCTACATATTTCCCGTTCACATATATTTCGATTTATATATACCGACAACCGTTTACGCGGATCTATCCCACTTCTGATATGTAATACACTCTGAAAATTAACTCGGGAGAGGATTAGTAAAAGAAACAATATAATTGGGAACTGAAAAACTCGTGCAATGCAACCATATAGTATAAAGGTTCCCATACGACTGACTGGCACTTTTTCTCAACTCACTCGCTTCCTCGTTCCGACAGTGTTGTTAACTTGTCATTACAATATTTTTCCCATGATATGTCGCTTAATTACATATAGCATGTCGTAAGCATGCTTGTGACTCAATTTAGTATTTAGTGATATATCTTGGATTAAGATATATTACATCCATTCCCTTTGGGAAAAAAAAAATATGTATGTGTTTAAAGATTTTTTTTTTTTTTGTATTTCTATACCTATCGTTTATCTTAAAATAGTAAATATACTTGTTTCTACTTTATCATATCTTATTTCTATGTGTGTACATATTGATTGGCTTAAGTTTCCTATGTATTATATTTACAGATATTTCTTTAATCGATTATTATGTATTTCTTTGATTTCTTTCCCAATTCTTATCTTTGTATTTACATCATTTACATCGATAACCTCATATGAGCCTTTGTATGGTGAATCTAATTTTTTACGATTTCCTACTTTAAGCCATACTGAGTCTCCTTTAGATATTTTTAGTGGATTTGACTTTTTATCTACTAGTTCTTTTCTATTAATTTTTGCTTTATTTAATAAAATTTTTGCTGTTGCGTTAGCTTGTTGTAGTCGAAATTTAAGTTCTTGTATGTAATCATCAATGTTATATATCCGTGGTGGATTATCAGTTTTTGCGTCGGAGGGTAAACTTGCTAGTTTTCCGAAAAGTAATTCAAAAGGTAAAATATTGGTGTCCGAATGGGGTGTTGTATTATAGCAAAATATGAAGTATTGTAACCATTCGTGCCAATTATCATGTGTTGCAAATGATAGCAAGTATTCATTTAGGACTCTATGGTTTCTTTCTATTGAGCCTAAACTTTCATGATGAAATGGGGTGGAAGTTTTATGTTCAATTTTAAAAATTTACAAATATTTGCTATAATTTCGTTTACAAATTCCCAGATCGCTTTTCAGTGTTTTAAATGAACCATATTTCAATATAAATCTTTCTACTAGCGCCTTTGCTATTGTTTTGGCTTCTTTATTCTCCATTGGTATCGCTTCTGTGTATTTAGCGCATTGAAGTGTTAGTATGTATCTAAATTCGCTAGATGGTCTTAGTGGTCCTACTGTGTCGATGGATATTGTATCGAAACTGATTGTTGGGGTGTCTGTTAGTATTAAATTTTCACGTGAGTTAGATCGTGGTACTCTATCGATCGTAGAGCTAAACTGGAAGAGAAACCTTTTATCAAAAAAAAAAAAAAGACCGTCACTCAGAATCGATGGACTACGAGTTTGGATTATAATGAAGGTAATAAAGAAAAAACAACACTCTTCACTGACTGTAGTTTTATTGATTTCTTTTATTGACTTTTTGTTCTATCACTTCCTTCACAAATCCGTCGTACAATCAGAAAAATATCTTTTATCAAAAAAACAACTCAACAGTTAAATTTACTCTACTTTACTCGACCAAACATTTAAGCTTCGCGACTCGTTAATTACTACTTACTCTAGAGCTTTTACAATTTGTCTTTTGGTCTGTTCTTAATTGTCAGGTAAGCACTTTTTATGTATCTCATGATAACATTTGGATTTATATCTAAATTAATATGACACCTTTATGGTTCATGAAAATGTTGACGTCGCGACGTGAAAATGTGGGAAGTTAGATTTAATGAAAGAATGTTGCGATTGCAACATGAAAATGTGAGAAAGTGGAATTTTAGACTTTCTCACAACCAAGCCATGGGTTTTGTTATTGCAGTTTGGTATGAGTCTGGATCTGATAGATCCGATGTCGGATTTACGTCACGTTTTAGGTCAATGTATGTAACTCGTGTGTGTCTAATTTGCTTATTTTGTGCACACAGTTTACATTGATTAATGTATTTCTTTACCATTTTGTTTAGATTTTTCCAACAGTACCTTTGTTTAATTTTATTAACTGTTCTTTTTACTCCAGAATGTCCACCTGAGTGCGGTGAATCATGGAATTCTTTTATGATTTCTATTTTTGTGACTTCATTTTCAATTCTAATCGGAGGATCATATATTAAAATTTGTAATTCTATCTTCATTTTCTTTATATTTCGTTGTAATGCATTACATGTTTTCTTGAATTCATCTATGTTTACGTGCTCAAATATTTTATCATTTTTGGCTATAGCTAGCTTTATTATATTATGCTTCTTTATAATGAATATCAACTTCTCCAGGATCAAACCTAAGTTTAGGCGTGGATTATCGCCGTATTCTACCAAAACTTCTTTCCTGTTTATACAAATTTTTGGTAAACTTTTACTTCTGTAGAGCACTGCATTGTTCCTTTTACTCTTATTACCTCCTTTTATTTTTATATCCGCGGTTTTTATAAATCTTAATTTGGTCACATTTCTTGTTTCAGATATCGAAGAACATTCCCATGCGTAAAGTTGATCAGGGTTTTTAGCATGTGTATCCATCTCTGTTGTGGTTCTTGTTTTACCTTTATATTCCTTTGATTTTCTCTTGTTTTTATCTTGTTATTACGTTAATATCTTAGAATATAGAGCAAACAGGAATGGTGATAAGCCAGATTTTGCGTAATGAATTTCTGGTTGTGTTGGTGGTAGTCCCTTTTTACATGTATTTACACGCCATCCCTATTCTAAAAAACATGTCAATTTGCAAAAAGTAAACAAAGGTTTTGTGCGGAGCATCTGTGGTAAAAAATTTTCTTTTTCTACTTTATTTTGAAACAATTCACATAATTAATTTATATATTTCTCTGCTTCTATTAACAAAAAAGATAATTTAGATAGTGCAGTTGCCTCAAACAGGATTTCCCTAGTTTATAATCCAATTTATATTTGCAAGCACTGACCGAACACTTCATTTCTGTTTTTTTAATTGTTATGAAGGTTTTAACAGGCACTAGTGTCACTATAAAACTTTACACAAAATAAACTTCAAAATTAAATAGTTTTGAAAAAAACTGATTCCGTACTTTTGTTGAATTTCGCAAAAGAATTTTAGATTACTTAAACCTGTTCACAAAACAAAATCACATTTGACAGTTATTCTACAGCTTTGACAATTAGTCAATCCAGCATCTCACTTACTCCTACGTAATAGTCTCCTACTCTTGACAAATTACGCTCATGTACACGAATTTTACACGATTCAACCATTCATGTTTGCTCTATATTCTAAGGTTAATATCCCAGACAATATGCCGCCTCGTTTTCTGAAGATTTTATTTCCTCTTATTCATCCGTATGCATTACACATTATCAATTTCTGCCTGACTTCATCTAGTTTTCCAGCCTCTTGGAAACTAGCAAATGTGCTTCCTATCGCTAAGGTAAGGTTACCAGAGAGTGTTGGTGATTTCCGCCCAATAAGCATCCTGTGTTTTATGGCTAAAGTGTTGGAGAAATTAATGTGTTGGCAAATACAAAACTTTCTTACGGACTACAGGCTGCTATCCCGCTGGCAATCTGGTTTTCGTCCACGTCATAGTTGCGAATCTGCACTGCTAAGAGTCACAACTGACATTCGCGAAGCTCTTGATAATGGCAATGTCAGCGTTCTAGTTCTCCTTGATTTCTCTAAAGCCTTTGATAGCATCCGCCATGATTTACTATCTAAAAAATTGAGTTCTTTTTATCATTTCTATAAATCGGCCAAAAAATTAATTGAGAATTTCCTGTTTAATCGGGAGCAAAGAGTTAAAGTCAATAATGAAATTTCTGATACTCTTCCTCTTCGCCGAGGCGTTCCACAGGGTTCAGTCATTGGACCTTTCTTATTCTGTATGTATATTAATGATCTTCCTGATGTTCTGCAGGATGCTGAAATTCAACTGTATGCGGATGACGTTCAACTTTACTGCAACAGGCCTATCGGACTTATAGAAGATTGTGTTGAGCGCATGAATTGCGACATTGATCGAATTGTAAAATGGTCGTATAACAATGACCTGATATTAAATCCGCTAAAATCTCAGTGTATACTATTTAGCCAAAATAATTTTGATCTCGCGGATATCTCTCCTATAACGCTAAATGGGACCATCTTGCCTTTCATGAGTCAAGTCAAGAATCTGGGAGTTCGTTTAGACAGGCAAATGAAGTGCTGCGGTTATGTCAAAGATTTAATGGGAAAGGTATACTCTGGGCTCCGCAGACTGTGGCTGTCCGCTAGTATATTATCACCTAACCTTCGTTCTAAATTAGTCAAAGCTCTTCTATTACCGTATTTCACTTATGGAAGTATACTTTTCCCCAAACTTGACTCACTTTGTGCAAGAAGAATTGAGGTTGCATTTAATGACTGCATTAGGTTTATTTATGGACTGCGTCGTTTTGATCACGTGAGTCCATACAAATTGAACTTATTGGGATGTCCAATTGATCTGTACTTAAAGTGGAGGGCAGTTATTTTTCTTTATGAGCTAATGTAAACAAAGGAGCCCGAATATCTGTACTGTCGAATACGATTTCTCCAATCAACTAGACATAATAAATTACTGTCATTGCGCTATAATAAAACAATACTTGAGAGTTCTTTCTTCGTTCAAATCCCACGTATTTGGAATACTTTGCCTTGCAGCGTCAGGAGGATTAGAGTGGGGGCAGCTTTCAGAAGGTTTTTAAAAATGCATTTAATCACTAATTAATTAATTTTGCTTTTTTTTCTTTCTCTTCTTTTTTTTTGCTTCTTGTTTCTGAGAAAAAAATATTTCTTTTTACTTTTTGTTTCATACCCTTTTCTTATACATTTATAAATTAGGTTAAATTGATTTAAATTCAGTTAACTAATAATGAATTATTATTATTAAATATTAAGTATTTTCCTTAATTTGTCAACCGAATTAATACTTTGTACTATATAAGATGTAATTCTTGCGTACTATTCATGGTTAAATAAATATTATTATTATTATTATTGGAGAGATCGGACGTGTCACTTTAGAGCTTTCAACAGTAATAATTAAAAACAGCAATTCCTACGCAAAAAGTGCAGAGATTTAGTGTCTAATTAATTTAGAAGTGGTGTGTGTGTAAAGTGCTTGGAAAAAAACAATAATATATTTATTTATTTATAATTTATAGAGATACTAAATTTGTAAAAATACAGAAGTGAATGACATTTTCGGCATCTAATTCAATTTAATTTAATTTTTGTCGCCGAAAGTGCGATAAATTTTAGTTTGGACAATAAATTGCATCCTGAAAGTGGAAAATTAACCAAAACATAAAATTATAAAAAAATTTAATTGGAAAATATTAAAATCCACGCTGCCGCACTTCATATGAGTGTGTGCAGCAGTAGCGATTCTGGGGGAACTGATGATCCCCCCAAATTAAATACAAGGGTGAAGAAGACTGTGAAAGCTTCATCTAAAAAACCTACCCAGGGGCCCAAAGAAAAGGCCGTTAAGGGCCCAATTGAAGAGGTCAGTAGCAGCAGAGTACAAGTGCAGCCGCCTTACTTGGGGAGCGCTATCGCGAAGACAGACGTAGCTGCTCTGGAAGCATCTGGAGCATTGCCTTCAAAATCTACGGCTATCTCTGTAGCGTATGTAGCTGCAGCTTTGGTAAAATCTAAGACGACGCCCTTGAGTCTGGGACAAAATCCTACGCTGAAGGATGTCGTAAACACAGCTTCGGCTTCAGCGACGAAGCCTACTGGTATAGCACCATTGAGGCCACCGCTTTCATCAGCGAAAGTGAATGCCTCCAAGATGCCGCTACCAGCAGTAGCACCACGATCCCCGGCGTTAGATGCAGGGATTTCTTATGCACAGCAGGTAAGTGGCAGTTCCACTAAAGAGTCAGCTATACAAATTTTAGGAAAGGGCATCACTCCTCGTCCAGCCCCATTGGACGCAGGTAAGCCTCGGCCTAAGACCGGTGCGGGTCTTCAGGCTTTTTTCGACGGGAGGTGGCAGGACGAGAGCTACGGTATGCAGCTCGAGCACATCAATAGATGTCCTCAGAGCGCATACCTGAAGGCGATCTTCCAGGTCATCTCTCGTGAGGAGCTATTCTCCATGGGAGTAATAGCTGGGGGAATGGTTGAGGTGTATACCACAACCCTCGGTAGTGCTACCAAGCTCATGCTTGCGGGCATCGATGTGGATGGTAGACACTTGTGCCATTCCCACTCAGGGAAAAGCCCACGAAGGTTGTCTTTTCACGGGTCCCAATGCGAGCCAGTCATGAAGACCTCCTGAATTTCCTAGGGAGATTTGGGAAGGTTCATGGCAGTGTTCGTGCTATTCCCATTAAAATTGGGGACGAGGGTCTTGGGCGGGGTATTTTCGGTACCAGCCGGGAAGCGTCCATCACTCTAAATAAGGGGTGCACGCTTCCAAGAGGCTTCTACCTGAGTATATACGGCTCAAGACACTGGATTGATGTGAGCACCGAAGCGAAATGCCATGCTTGCCATTTAGTAGGGCATTTTATTGCTGACTGCCCCAAGAGAAGCGGGAAGAAGACTGAACAGAAGGCTCGCTCGAAGGAAACCACTGCTACAGTAGTGGCTCTGGAAAAGGAACTTTCTGCCAGCACTCAACCTGCTATCTTGGAGCAGCCAGTGACTAAGGTGCCTGAAATTGTCCCAGAGGCAAAAAACATTAAGGCTATAAACGGTGCCACGTGGCACGTGAAAGCATGGCTACTTCTGACGAGGAGTCGACTAGCAATGTAGTTAAGAAAAAGAGGACGAGGAGGAAGAAAGTCGACCGGGTGATGCTGCCTCCTCCAGAGCCAGCAAAGCCAGTCGCACCCAAGCGGCCCCACTCGGAGGAGGACGATAGTGGTGCCCGCGGTTCGAAGGTTGTTGTGAGAGAGGCGGAAGCATCTCTCGAACAGCTTTCGGACTGCGAAATGACCGGCTTGGATGAGACTGGTCTCTCGAGTTTCAGTGGCTACGAGTCGTGTGGTAGCACCTTTTCGACTGGTAGCCACTTTGAAGTCTCGAAGGGTATGGAAACCCTTCCTAGGGAGAAGATCTCCAAGATTCTTGCCCGGCTCCTGTACAAGAAGAATTCAGGTACAATCTGGAGTATTCTTGTGGAGGAGCTGGGGAGGCCGGCGTTGTTACTTCCTCAACTTCTACTCCTACAAGAGGAGTGCAAGAAGAAGGGGAATTACAGCGGTGTATCTTGGTTAGATCGACTCCATAGGAGGGTGCAGGAGTTGATACAGGAGCATCGCTTGGTTGATTCTCCTAGTCAATAGACGTCGTACCATCATCGTTTCAGCTTTTCATCTCTTTGAATGTGCAAGATAGCTTCTATCAACACCGGGGGTTTAAGTGCACATACAAGGTTACACAGCACTATCGAACATGTCAAAATGTTCGATATAGACATCGCGCTTCTACAGGAGACGCATTTTACACAAGACACATATACACAACTTGAGCGTTATGCTTATTTACACACTGGCTATGCAATGTTTGCCACACCTGCGCCTCGTCGAGGCTCAGGGGTGGCAATCATTGTATCCAACAAATTTACACCATCGTCTCCTGTATATACAGATATCTTTCCAGGCTTCGCTTCTTCCTTGGACTTTGTCGTTCAAGACAAACATATCAAGGTAGTAAACGTGTACCTTCCTCATGACCAGGACATTACAAGACAAGTTCTTGATAGTGTTCAATCCTGTCTGGTGAATTTTAGTGGCGAAACTATCCTCGGAGGTGATTTCAACTGCACGCTAAATCCCTCAATGGATCGGCATTCCGGAGTTGAGTTCAACTCTGTCAATGCTACTCGGTTGAGGAATTTTGTCCGTGTTTTCAGACTCGTGGATATCTATCGTTGGATGCATCCTACGACTAGATCATACACGAGGGTCTCGCGAAATATCCATGGAAGTCTCGCAGGCTCCAGAATCGATAGACTTTACGTCTCACGAATACTAGAACATTTCGTTGGTGTCACTCATGAAGTGTGTTCCGTTAGCGATCACCTTCTTGTAGTGGCAACCAGCACTCTAGTTGAAAGAAGAACTGCATACTGGATATTGAACAACTATTTGTTGAATTCCGAGCAGTTCATCAATGAATTCACTGAATTCTGGCACGATTGGCAAGAGAGGAAAGGTGACTTTCCTCTTCTTAGTCAATGGTGGGATGTTGGAAAGCTCCAAATTCGATCTTTTATCGAAGCGAATTTCAATCGAAGTGGGTATCAAGCTTCCAGCTTGTCGGCCGAAGTATCTCGGGTGGCAGCTCTTCTCCCAACTCAGCCGGAGTTGATTCTTTATTTTAACAAAATAAAGGAACGCTTGGCAACACAAACTTACAAGTACAGCTTGGAGTTTGTGCTGCGCAGCCAATCACGCTGGCTGAGGGAAGGCGATTCTCCAACCGAGTACTTCTTTCAGGCAACTAGACGACGTACCGCTTCTTGTGAAGTCGAATCGACAGTTGATGAATCTGGACAAGTCCTCAACGGACAACAGCTATCAGAATTTATTCGAGACTATTACAGTAGTCTCTACTCTGAATCGACGTCGACAACATCCTCGACCACTCATGAATTTCTTGAGAATATTCCCATTTTCTGTGAAGACAGCAAGGAGATCCTGGATACAGTAATCTCATTGGAGGATATGATCGATGCGACAAAGGATCTAAGGCGACACACTTCACCTGGTTATGACGGCTTGACTCCAGAATTCTTCATATGTTTCAGGATTTATTAATTCCTGACCTTTTGGAAGTCTTCAATTCGGCGGTTGAGACACATTCAGACTTTCCTTCTAGTTGGAGGAGGACTGTTATGCGATTGATTCCAAAGAAAGGAGATTTGCAGAGGATGGGGAACTGGAGGCCAGTAACCCTATGCAATGTGGACTATAAAATCGTCTGCAAAGCATTAGGGGCGATACTCCGCTCAGTGATTGCTTCGGTAATACACCCAGAACAGTCCTATTGTGTTCCTGGTCGTAGTATCTACGACAACATCGCGGTAGCCAAAAATTTGTTTGCCTACCATGAACAGATAGGTACACAAATGGCCATGATTTCTCTTGACCAGCAAAAGGCTTTTGATAGCGTCTCGCACGAGTATCTCCTGACTGCTCTCGAGGCATTTGGGTTCCCGCCCAGGTGGCTCGATATCATCGGGAAACTGTATAGAGATTCAGCGATTTTGATTAAGCATCAAGGACAGATTCTGGCTCCTATCTCGTTTCATCGAGGTATCAGACAGGGCTGTCCATTGTCAGGTATGCTTTATGATCTTTCGTTGGAGCCGCTACTGGTGAATCTTCGTCGAATGCTCGGACAATATTCAGTGCATCTACCATATACCAATGTGAGGCCTCTTATGTTGGCATATGCGGATGACCTTTCTATTTTCGTGACAAGAGATGAAGATTTTCCGGTCGCTCGTGCTGTTTTCGAACAGTACGAACGTATAGCGGGCGCTAAAATCAACCTTAGCAAGAGTCAAGGCTTGTGGTGTGGAAGGTGGAGAGATCGTACAGATACTCCACTGAACATCCAATGGACTAATACTTGCCTGAAGTATTTAGGTGTGTATATCGGACGCGAGAGTAAATCAAATAATAGCCGCATCGCTCTTGAGAAACTCTCTAGAGCTGTTAACTCATGGCGTAGTCGACTGTTTCCTCTATCCCTAATGGGAAGGTCAGTCGTAATAAACTATTTGATTACCTCGTCCATCGTCCATCTGCTAAAGTCTGAGACGTTTGATGAAGGCTTCGTAGGTCTTCTTCAAGCAAAAGCGATAGACGCCTTTTGGTGCGGAAGACGATGGGTTGCTGAAAGCACGCTCTGCCTGCCTGTCAAGATAGGTGGATTAGGTCTCACTAACTTGGTTGTGAAATCAAGGTGTCTCCAAGTGCGTGCATTCCAACGAGTGTTCTGCCAGAGAGACACCTTGATTTCTCAACTGTGGGTGAATGTACTGGGAGGGATCGGCATAGGGGAGTATTACTACGTGCTCTCTGTTCGACCACCCTATCCTCGTGACTGGCCGCAGGATCTAATCTCAACGATTCAGACCTGGGGCAGAATCAGGCCAGCATTTCACCTTAAGTGGAATGCTCTACGGTACACGCAATTCGCGTCGATTCCAATCAGGTTTAATCCTGAATTAATAGATTCAGTGTTCAGTAATGCTCGAGGTTTTGAAGCTGACACGCATACACTGACAGTTCTCGGAGATATTATTGATATCTCTGGAAACTGTCGAATAAACACGAACACTCCACAACTACACGACCTGGCGGCTTCTGCGCGGGAGAGATTTCGCCAACTTGGGACCAGTGACCCTGGCACTAAGTTGGAAGATGCTTTCGTTCTGGACAGACCGCCTCACACACCTTTCAGCACACTTACAACACGTGTGCTCCGTGACGTGCTTATGTCAATAAGACCTCCGGAGTACACAGGATACAACAGATGGCGAACACACCTCGGGGTGAATATGGGCGTGATGGGAGGGATAACTTGCAGAGTAGTCTACAGTTATCCTTCTAGTTACAAAGATGCTGATGTAGCATTCAAATTGCTGCATCACAGTCTTATGCATCCTAATCAGTTGTCACATATCGACCGGCGGGTTCAGAGGATCTGCACAGTTTGTTCTGGTGAAGGCACCTTGTTTCACAGGTTCTTCACTTGTCCAGCTTTGCAGAGTCTAATGGAACTGGTGCGCGATATGTGTCAATTGATCCACCCGAATTTCAGCATTACTAGGACATCGTTTCTATGGGGACCAAAGGTTTGTAGTCGGGTGAATAGTTTGATTAGCTTTGTGTTGACACTGGCCAAATCTACAATTCACTTGTACTACATGAGAGCCGGAGATGGGAATCAGAACACTGACCCACAACACCACGCACAAGCACTTAAGCGCCACTTCGTTGACAGATTGAAGAGACGTTTACGTCTTGAATATCTGGCAACGAACGCAGACACATTCAACTGCACATGGCAGCCACTATCGTCAGTGCAGGACGGCGCTCTTGTCTTTCGCTGGTGATATCAGGCCACAGCATTTGCAACTCTAGTCCACGGGGATTCTCCTCGCTTTGGAACCGTTGCAAGTGCTGTGGGAAGGATAAGCGCTCCGTTAGAGATGCTCAGCTGGAGGGATGATGAGAGCAGTTTGTAGAGGTCTATGATACTACAGGCCGCCCTCGCGGGACTCTATAACGGTATCGGATAAATTTTTTCGTTCGTTCGATTTATATTTTTTCTACTTCGGTTTCGGTCTCGGTTCTAAATTACAAAATTTTTTGTTGAAAATACGCTCGTTTAGGGAATTACATTTTGATTAGATTAATTTGGAAATTTGGAACTTCTTGGAACTGCCACTTACCCAATTGTCAAAATTGGGACAAGTAATAAATTTTTTGTTTTTTCATCTTTTAGGCATCTTTCAAAATTTCTAGTATCCGTTATATACAGTCTCTTTTGAGAATTTAATGTTTCATTTTTTCTTCTCGTTCAATTGTTAGTGTCTAGTTTGTTTTCGTTGTCCCTTTTGACCCATTTTGTGTTATGATTAGATTAGTTATTGTCTGATTTTTTTTTTTACACATTGTAGGCCTTTTGCCACGTATTTTAAGGATTTTTAAAAGAGCCAAAGAGCCAAAAATAAAAGAAGCATATTTACATAAAAAAAAAAAAAAATTATTATTATTATCGCTTTTAATGTGTCTGAGTTTATCTTAATTCTAGATAGTGCATCTGCATTTGTATTCAAAGAACCTTTTTTATATACTATATCGAAATCGTAATCTGACAAATCTAACCTTATGCGTGTGAGCTTAGAAGTAGGGTTTTTGTGGGAAAAGGCTGATTAGGGGTCTGTGGTCTGTGACTACTATAAATCTCCTACCATATAGGTATGGTCTAAAAAATTGTATTGCCCAATGGATTCCTAACAGTTCTTTTTCTATTATGGGCTTGTTCAGCTCATGTTTGTTTAGAGTTCTACTAGCATATGAAATTGGTAAATCTTTACCAATTTCACCTTGTGATAAAATTGCTTCTATAGCGAAGTTTGAAGCATCTGTTGTGAGGATGAATGCTTCTTCAAAATTAGGGTATTGTAGGATTGGTGGATTCATTAATTTATTTTTTAGTGCCATAAAAGCAATTTGGTAATCTTCTGACCATATGAATGGCGTATCTTTTCGTAATAAAGTATTTAGTGGCTTTGCTATTGCAGCAAAGTTTTCAATAAACCTTCTATAATAATTGCAAAAGGCTGTAAATCGTCTAACTTCATCTTTATTTTGTGGTTTAGGGTAGTTTACTATTGTATCGTATTTCTTCGGATCTGTTTTAATTCCTTTGTTTGTTATGAGATGTCCTAGATACGTGACTTGGGTTTGTAGAAAATTACATTTTTTAGGATTAAGTTTTAGATTGTAACTTCTCAATCTTTCAAACCTTTTTATAAGTAAGATTGTGATTGTGATACTTTAAAGACTACACCCGAATATTATTATGACGTCCACGTAAAGAAATGCTTCTGAGTCTAGGCCAGCTAGTGCGATTGATAACATTCTCTGAAAGCTCTTGGTCGATATTTTCAGACCAAATGGCAATAGTTTGAAATGATAATGCCCTTTATTTGTAGAAAAAGCAGTGAGAGGTCTTGAAGATTTGTTTAATTCTATTTGGTGAAAAGAGCTAGTCAAATCTAGGGTTGAGAAATATTTTGCTCTGCCTAGATTATCTAAAATATCCTCTATTCTTGTTAACGGAAATTTGTCATTTGCTATCTTCATATTTAGTTGCCTGAAATCTACCACAAGTCTCCATTCTTTGTTTGCGTTATCACTTTTTTTGGCTACTAATAATAGTGGAGAATTGTAAGGACTTACTGAGGGTTCGATAATTTGGTCATCGATAAGTTTATTTACTTGTTTATCTATTTCTTTAATCTGCGATTGAGGTGATCTATAATTTTTTATGTAGACCGGGCTATTGTCTAATACTGAAATATTTTGGTTATAGAAGTTATTTGTAGTTAGTTTATCGCCTATGAGGTGGAATATATCCGAGAAATTTTTACAAATTTCCAAAATTGAGTTCTTTGCTGATGAATCAATGTTATGTAAGTTAATTTCTGCTTCATTCAGGGTTTTTGGTTGGGCTGCAAAAATAGTAGATTTAATTGGTTCATTTAAACCGTTCTTGAAAACATGTAATCCGGTTTGTTCATTTAATTTAGATATGATTTCTCTGTTTGTTTCACCTTGCTGAGATATATGCAGCATATTTAATTCTGCTATCAAGGATTCTATTTTCGAGGAGAAAGTGTTTACATTTTGATTTCCTGCTAACTCTGCTTGTATATTTAATGGATTTCTGGTTAGCTTGTAAATCTTTTGAAAAGTAGATTTTAATTGCTCATAATTTTGCGGAGTTTTTGTACTAGCTAATTTATTCCTCGTTCTTTCCGATAACCTTGTTTTTGTTACAAAATTTATTCATTTCTTTTTTTCGTCATCATCCTTTAAGGTATCATGTAGGAGTTCAATCAAATTTAGAAAATTATTCAAATTTGTAGGTTCTCCATTAAATTCTGGAATTATTTTTAAAGCATTGGCAATATCAAAGAGAGCCATGTTTAATGTAGTTTCTTGTTCCGAGTTTTCTGGAGAATTACCTGTAATATCTTTGGTTTTTCTACTCAGTATGTCTTCTATTTTACTGTATATTTCTTTAAATTTATTTTTGCATTCTATACTTTCTTCATTTGTTTTGCAAGTCTTGAATGTTTCATTGAATCTATACCTTAATTCCTTTATCTCTTCTGTTTTATTAAGAATATATCCAGCAGTATACGTCCTATTTGGTGTCTTATTAAAATTCTCTAAAATAGCTTTCAAATCTTTATTTATGGTGCTTAGTTCTTTAAAAGACATTGTTTTAAACTGTTGCAGTAGTTATCTCTTTATTTATTTTCTTCAAAAATCTTTTCTTTACATATTCGTAAGTTATTTTTATAATTACTATTATTACTAATACAATTATTATTGATTTTATTTGACTATTATTTACGGTCATCATCCCAACTGCATTGTTGTTAATAATTAATTCCTCCTGCTTAGATTGGTTTTTTCTCATCTTTCTTGTTTTTGTTGACTTCGAATGGCTGCAATTTGTGTTATGAATATGTTCTTTTCCTTTTTTGTGACGGCCAGGGCTGCTAGTCGATACAGGTTGCCTAATTCCTTACGCTGCTTGACTAACTTGCCTCCTCTAGGCTTAACCTTTTTTAGGGGTTGCCTCTGCGGTACACTATGCTGAAGGGTGTTGTTTCTCTTTCTGTACTCCTCTATTGAAATTGGCCTCGGTCCAGCAGTGGGGTTTTTTAGGGCTTCCTTCAAGTCAATGTTATTGTTTGGTAGCTCTTCCTTCTTATTTTCTTTCTTTTCTTTTGAAATGTCCAGCTTTCGATTTGGCAGGGTCGCCATGTGGTGAGCTTGCTTCTTATACGAAAAGATGTAGTGACATTGTTTCTTGTATCAGAAGACTGGTAGGCAGGACTGCCGATTTATCAAAAAAACTTAGGCTATTACGCCGACTTATCTTCTGGCTATTACGCCGATAAAATGTTAGGCTATTACGCCGATAAAATGTTAGGCTATTACGCCGATAAAATGTTAGGCTATTACGCCGACTTGTGAATAATAACACTCCTGGTTAAGGTTCAGTTAATTATTATTTTATTCAATCGATTACGCTAAATTTATACATAAATTTTACTTACGCTAGCAATTATGACTATCGATCATGAAAGTCGGTCAGTCATTATACTTTATGCAATATTCATGTTATGCAATATTCATGTTATGAATCGCGCTCTTGAATTTTAATTCATTCATTGTAACCTGATTGTGCGTGACGATTTTCTTTCTTGACCCATATCTTTCTTTGTTGATATTTTTCCCATGATATGTCGCTTAATTACATATAGCATGTCGTAAGCATGCTTGTGACTCAATT
Source organism: Dioctria rufipes (assembly GCA_963924295.1). NCBI lineage: Eukaryota > Metazoa > Arthropoda > Insecta > Diptera > Asilidae > Dioctria > Dioctria rufipes. The sequence goes on from OZ002740.1 coordinate 205,825,215, forward strand.
TAGTATTTAGTGATATATCTTGGATTAAGATATATTACACTCCTCCGTCCATGGGTAATCCAAGACCATCGAACGATTTCCCCAATCTGAGGAGACAATCGTTTCAGAGACCATCATCAGCTACTGGTCAGCCTTTTGGTCAGCCTACTGGTCAGCCGTTTGGTCAGCCTACTGGTCAGCCTAGAACGAACTTTGTCCCACCTCAACCACCTCCACCTATTCGTCACCCTGCAAATATAGGACAGCGACGATCAGGCAGTCCTATCAGAAGATGGAACCTGACATATAACGGCAATAACTCCGAGCTCTCTGTCGATGAATTCATTTTTAGAGTCGAAGCGCTCACGCACTCCGGTCTAGAAGGAGATTTTGACCTTCTTGTGAGAAACATGCTTACGTTACTGAGAGGGCCAGCGAAAGACTGGTACTGGTCAATACTAAGACGTAACCCCTTTCCAACTCGGGAATTCATCAAAACGGGATGGTCAATCGAATGGGGAGTGCTCAAGGACGATCTAAAGATCCGCTTACAGCTGATGTCTAGAAAGCAAAAGCCTGGTGAACTGTTCGCCATGTACCACCATCATTTAGGGTTGCTGCGTGATCAGTTGCAGAACGTCATGCCAGACCAAGTGTTCCTGGAGATTGTCAAGTCGAATTTATTTCCTGAGATTCAGGAGAAAATATGCTTACATTCCACCGATACGATAGGACAGCTAAGATCGCTTGTTACTCGTATCCAAGCCACGCAGACACGAATTGCGACAGCTGGGAGTTGGAACCGTTACCGGAACCAACGAGTACACGAAATCGACGATTTCCAGACCTTGAACCATGAACTGTCAGTAACACCAGGCAGTGACAACAGCTTAGGTGACGTGTCAAGCATTGCAGCCAAAAACACTATAGTATGCTGGAACTGTGAGCAGGGTCACTACTATCAAGACTGCCGGAAAGAGAAACAAGTTGTGTTCTGCTATGGATGCGGACGCAAGAACATTTTCAAGCCCGATTGCGGCCACTGTCGACAGAAAAACTTGAGACGGGTCGGGAATACCACCACCTCTTTCCGACCGGTGTCGACGTCGCGAGCAACAACTGCAACGAACACTCCAGTTCAACCCTTGAACAAGGAGGAAGGTCCGCTCCATTAGCAGATCACATTGACGAATCCCTGACTTGTCCACTGATATCATTCAGTGATTCTGATGATATCAGCAAAACACCTGCTAGTATAAATACTTCATTGATAGGGACGGAGAACGTAATAGACTTCTCCGCAGATCTTCAAGCTCCCATTTCCACTTCTGGAGAGCCCATGATATTTTTAGACACTTCATTGGAAAATTCCCTAATTTCTGATATTCCGTTAACACCGACAGCACTTTTATCGGACAAAGTTGCTGAGCCGGAGATTTGGCCTCCTGCCATTTCTGTTTTAAAACTGCCACCAAGCTTTGTTATGACGAGTGGGCGTGAGCCTGTTGTACATCTGCGGACGCCGTATCATACGCGTCTGCAGAAATATAAAGCAGCAAGAGAACGAATCTTCTCCTCAGTGGCGGAGTTAGCTGAAATAATGTTTCCTGACCTGGATATTGGACCAAAAAAGAAACGATCAACTGTTCGTTGGCGGAAATACTGTCGACGGATGAGACTAGAAAGAAAAAAACTGGCACAGATTTCCGTGTCGATGCCAGACGACATTCGACCGTACGCCGAAGTAAAGCTGCTCGGGCGAACTGAGACTGGATTACTTGATAGTGGTGCCACCCACTGTCAGTATTCTAGGCCAGGGAGCTCTAGAGAAGCTCGCGGAAGCAGAGGTTGAATGGAAGAGGTATCATACACAGATCCAAGTAGCAAATGGTGCCATGACGACTGTGCATGGTCATGTGGACTTGGATATCACGTTCCGTGGTAAGACCCAAAATGTGCGTTTTTACGTTGTTCCGGGGCTCACACAAGCACTATATCTAGGAATAGACCTCTGGCGTCTATTTGGGTTGGCTCCAGATGTCCTGGGTATAGTCGCAGAAGTGAATCCAAGTGTAATAGCTACCTCTGACACCGACTGCCATATTCTTTCTAGCCTTGATCAACAACGCTTAGATGCCACCAAACAGCTTTTCCCCTCTTTCGCCTCTTTAGGCCTGGGAAAAACATCTTTGGTCGCTCACAAGATTGAAACGAATAACGCCGCCCTGATAAAACAGCGTTTTTATCCGATTTCGCCCGCAATACAAAGTTTAATGGATACTGAATTAGAGCGACTGCTATCACTGGGTGTGATAGAGGAGAGCCAGAGTCCTTGGAGCTCTCCAGTTGTTCTAGTGAGGAAGCCTTTGTTTTGACGCCAGGAAGGTCAACTCTGTTACGAAGAAGGATGCCTATCCGCTACCGCAGATAGACGCACTTCTGAGTCGACTTCCTCCGGCAAACTACTTTACGAGCCTGGACCTGAAAGACGCCTTCTGGCAGATCCCACTAGACGCTGATTCCAGAGAAAAACCGCTTTTACTGTACCTGGTCATCCTCTCTATCAGTACACAGTGATGCCACTCGGCCTATGCAACGGTCCACAAACGATGTGCCGCCTCATGGATAAAGTCATTCCTTTTGATTTTCGTGAGAACGTTCTCGTCTATCTAGACGATTTATTAATTCTGTCATCAGACTTTGACCCGCACCTCACGTTACTATCCCGTGTAGCGGATTGTTTGAGGAAAGCTGGGCTCACTATCAACGTCTAGAAGAGCAAATTTTGCATCAAGGAGACCAAATACTTGGGTTTCATAGTCGGGAAAGGAGGAATTAGGCCTGACCCAGACAAGATCTCAGCTATAGTTGACTATCCGTCACCTAATACTGTTCGGCAAGCCCGACGCCGACTAGGTATGGCGGGATGGTATAGACGGTTCATCCCGAACTATGCTGACTTGACTGCCTCCATTACAGACACCATGAAAAAAGTGGATACCCGAAGCCCAGACGTCTATGGAGATGCTAAAACAAAAACTTACCTCTGCTCTGTTGTTAGTGAGTCCAGACTTCACCAAACCATTCATTATACAGTGCGATGCAAGCCAACAAGGTATTGGTGGGGTGCTGATTCACCTAGATGGCGATGGCCAAGTTGAACTCAGCACAAAGAAATTACACCGTCACAAAGCAAGAATGTTTAGCTGCAATCTTGAGCGTACAGAAGTTCCGGCCCTTCATAGAACTCATGCCGTTTAAGATAGTGACGGATCATGCGAGCTTGAAATGGCTGATGTCTCAAAAGGACCTCAGCGGTAGACTTGCTCGGTGGAGTTTGAAGCTTCAGGGTTTCGACTTCACTATCGAGCACCGAAAAGTCCCTGATGCGCTGTCACGCATCCATTGTGACAGCCTGTCCACCAACGAAGATCCTGGCCCGGAAGTTGACCTTATTTCGCCATATTTCAACTCGTTGGAATATGAGGAACTGAGGCATAAGGTTAAAACCACTTCTAGTAAACTACCAGATCTTTGCGTCAGGGGTGGCTTCGTTTACATTCGGACAGTTCCGAGAACAGGCGATCCGATTCAGGAAGAAGAAGCTTGGAAGCCTTGGATTTCACGAGGGCTTGTCGGCGACGTCATTTCAAGGGCTCATGATCCGCCACTAGCTTCACACGGAGGTATAGGGAAAACACTGGAACGTCTGCGAAGATATCTGTACTGGCCACGAATGACAGTACGTAGGCACCTGTGACGTGTGTAAGGAAACGAAGGATCCAAATACTATTCTGAGATCACCTATGAATGTCCAGTCTGTGACAGAAGGACCATGTCAAAAGCTGTATATCGATTTTCTAGGTCCATATCCTCGGTCAGTGAAAGGAAACGTCTGCATTCTAATAGTTCTTGACCACTTTTCAAAATTTCCAATTCTTAAACCGATGAGAAAAGCATCTACACTCAATGTGTGCCAATTCATTGAGACGGAAGTGTTCCACGTGTTCGGAGTCTCGGAAACGATAGTATCTGACAATGGAGTCCAGTTTTGCTCGACTCAGTTCACCAGATTACTGGATAAGTATGGGGTGAAGCACTTGCGAACGGCAGTTTACTCTCCGCAAGCAAACGCCTCAGAGCGAGTAAACCGGTCTCTATTGTCAGGGATTGGGGCCTATATCCGGAAGGAGCATACGAAATGGGATGAGAAACTGAGCCAAATAGCTAGTTCCCGCAGCTCTTTCCATCAAGCTACTGGTTTCTCTCCCTATCGAACACTCTTTGGTCAACAAATGATTGAACATGGCAGCTCCTATTCCGTCTTGAGGAGCATTGGAACTCTTAATGAGCCGTTGAGAGTGGATGCTGAGGACAAAATGAGATTGGTCCGTGCGAGAGTGCAGGAGAATTTACACCATGCGTTCGAACAGTGTTCAAGAGCCTATAACCTCAGTGCGAAACCTATCGATTTCAAAGTTGGTCAAGGGGTATTTAGAAGGAATTTTGCCCAAAGCAACTTCCGACAGCAGACTAGTGCTAAACTGGGACGAAAATTTGTCAAGTGTCGGGTTCGAGCCAAGAAATGAAACTCCCTATACGAGCTTGAAGATCTGCAGGGGAAACTGCTAGGAGTCTATCACGCCAAAGACATCAGGCAGTGATGTCCAATCTAGAAGCGTCATCTATCGACTGTCACGTTTATTCCTGGTAGCCCTAAGAAGGCATACAGCCAGCTTCACTGGTAAACTATAGGATATCGCGAAGCCCTCTTATTGCCCCGTCATTGATGGGTGACATACCAGTTGGAATCCAATCCTGTATACGGCTGTTAGCAAGTTAGGAAATGACATCTACAACGTCACCACCTGACGTCGCCTTGGAGACACACCCTTGAACAATCGCCGGTCAGAGGTCGGATCGAGATGTTGTGCCGGGAAAGCTTAGCGATCAGTCATTTAGGTTACTGATCGCGGGACTTTCTCAGCATCTCGGTGAGGGAGGGCAAGGAGACACCGACCGGCTGGATTTTTTGAGTCGCAACTTTGGCGTCGAGGTCTGATCAAAGACTGACGAGCCTTCAGGGATGTGTCCTCGATACGTCATCGGTCAAGTAGAGCAACGTCGTAATATAGCACGAGTGATGAGGACTACGCATTGGGTCGTGGGTCGAGACACACATTGAGCGCCCGCAGCGATGAGGCCTATGTTTAAGATCGGCTAGCTCAGTCGACCATTTTTCAGCATTGTCTGAACCAGGGGTGGCGCAGATGCCCTGTTATGGTCGTAGCGTACTGCATATAGCCATATGCTACATGACATACTGAAGCGTAGGCCGGCTGGCTGCTGTCCATAGCCGAAAATTTGAACGCACCCCGACCGCGAGAGATGCATTTCCTCAAGTTCGAGATGACATGCGGATGCGATGGAGAAGAAGAAGACTGATTACATCTGTCTTTTTGGCAAATCGTCCAGCGTACTGATCGGTCCAGGAAAATGTCATCGGCTCATTTTCGCGTCATCGAAGTTTGGAAAATAATTATTCACGTAAGTTTTAATAGTATAGTAATCTTAAAAGTAGTTATCATTCTAATTAATGACCTATTCACGCATACAGGGGATGCGCTATATGTACATCCATCCACAAATTATTGGTGGTATCATCCTTGTAAATTTATATTGCAAAATTTTTGAAACTTGCTGTGGTAAACAGGGACTCAGATATAAGACTATAGCGTATCATATTGTAAGATAAATATGCAAGTTACACGAGCGCGAACCTCCGGTCTATCTAAAACGTCAGCGGAGCCTTATATTTTACATCAAGCGCTGGGAAATAGAGAGATTTGAAATAACACATCGGGAGTTGTTCATCATTGAAACTATTGAAGAGCTCGGCAGAATTCGAGGCTATGTAACAGTATCTGACCTATTTCCAGTTGTTAACAACTCCATAAAGGTTATAAATGAAATCCACGAACGAGTACCACAGAGTATGAGCTAAAGAACAATGTTTACGAAGGGCTACTCATAATGGAGATATACTAATCGACATTTTTGAATCCTATTTTAAATTTAAATCTACTGATGATGAATTAGTCGGATATATAGCTCCACTTTGGAGTTTTGAATATACGAAGGATTTTTTTGCTTTTGTGCTTTATATAGTGTGCAAGAAGCTAGATCTGGAATCAATTAGTGAAATGTTTACAAAATCTGATCATCATGTTAACGTTAGAAACCTTAACCTACAGAACCAGGTAAATAACTCAGATATTTTTGCCACTAACCCGACAAATTGCCATGATAAATTTAACATTTCGGAAAGAATTAGTAAACTATTTATAAAATATCCTTGTGTGTCCGACAATGGTGAAGGTGAGCTTAAGGGTGAGCCTGTGAGTATTGATTTAAAGGCAGATGCAATACCTATGAGTTGCAAAGCACGTCCTATTCCGTTTGCCTTGAAGGAACGCGTTGAAGAAGAACTGGATGATCTCATATCAAAAGGAATTTTAGTGAAGGTGGACCATTCAGAATGGTCGACGCCAATTGTCCCCGTGGTGAAAGCAATTGGAAAGGTGCGACTTTGTGGTGACTTTAAGGTTACGCTAAACCCGTTCATTAAATTAAGTGAACACCCTTTACCAACTATAGATGAATTATTCTCGGTATTAAGTGGCTGTGTTAAGTTCTCTAAAATAGATTTAAAACGTGCCTACCTACAATGTAAAGTTAAAGAAGAAGACCAATCACTGCTTACACTCGCTACTCATAAAGGTCTTTTTAAATGCACACGTCTTTTATACGGTTTGAGCTGTGCACCAGCTATCTGGCAACGAAAAATTGAAGATGTTCTGTGTGGGATTGAAGGCGTAGGTGTTTTTATAGATGATGTGTGCGTAACTGGCAAAAATGATGAAGAACACTTATCGCGACTAGAACAGGTTTTTCAGAAATTATCTGAATACGGGCTGAAAATTAATCGAGCTAAAACCCAACTGTTTTGCGACAGTGTTGAATATTGCGGTCATAAAATCGATCGGCATGGAATTCACAAGTCACAAAAGAAAGTTGATGCAATTTTAAGAGCACCCGCTCCTACAAATATTTCAGAGTTACGTTCTTTTTTGGGCCTAGTTAATTATTACGGCCGTTTCCTGAAAGACCTTAGCAGTGTTCTAGAGCCACTCCATACATTACTGCGTTCGAATACTAAATGGAGGTGGCATACTAGATGCAAAAAATCATTCGAAAAACTTAAAAGCATGATAACTTCAAATAACGTTCTCATACACTATTCAAGGAATCTGCCACTATGCCTAGCAACTGATGCGTCACCGGTTGGGGTAGGTGCAGTTCTTTCTCATATCATGCCAGACGGTTCAGAAAGGCCAATCAAGTTCGCTTCTCAGACTCTTACTGAAACGCAAAGGAAATGGTCACAAATTGACAAAGAGGCGTTTGCGATCATATATGGGGTAAAAAAATTTTATCAATATTTGTTTAGTCGCGAATTTATCCTATTTACGGATCACAAACCACTAGTCCAAATATTTTCCCCTTCAAAGGGATTACCGCACATGTCGGCAACAAGAATGCAACATTACGCGATATATTTACAAGGGTTTAATTACAAGATCAAATACAAAAATTCAAAAATGAATGGCAATGCGGACGCGTTATCACGATTACCTACGGATAGAAATAACGCAGTGAGTGTAGAAGAATCAGATCTTTTCGAAATAAATCAAATAAATACTATACCGGTTACACCAGAAGAAATTTCAAGGGCTACCGTTCTGGACCCGCAGTTAAAGCAATTAGTGAACGCGTTGAGTACCGGACCGGAAAGGTGTTGTCGAAAGAAAAACGTTTCAATATCGACATTTTAGAATTTTCGCTACAACAAGTTGTATTATGCGCGGCCCAAGAGTGGTTATACCCGTTAGGTTGCGAAATAAAGTTTTAAATGATCTTCATGCTACTCATTTTGGCATAAGCCGTCTTAAATCGCTGGCGCGCAGTTTTTGCTGGTGGCCAGGGATAGATGATGACATTGAAAATAAGGTGAAAAACTGCATCGCCTACAACCAGCATTCAGCTAACCCTTCAAAGGTAGATGTTCATTACTGGACTCCGCCAACAAGGCCTTTTGATAGGATACACATTGAATTCGCCGGTCCTGCATACGGCACTTGCTTTTTCCTAATAGTTGATGCCTTTTCAAAATGGCTGGAAGTACTTCCGCTGAGAGCAATCAATACATCAAACACCATTGCATCTTTGAGAAGGTTTTCCTCAACGTTCGGACTACCCAGAGTTATTTGTTCAGACAATGGTGGGCAGTTCACCAACCCTACATTTCAAAAATTCATGCGAGAGCACAACATCATACATAAAAGAACTGCTCCTTACCATCCGGCCACAAATGGGTAGGTTGAACGTTACGTCCAAATTGTTAAGGACAAACTGCGCCGCTTGAAAAGTAATAGCGGAAATCTAGAAATTGACTTATGCGAAATTTTAACTCACTATAGAATAACGCCAAATCCGAACACAGGAATCTCTCCGGCAGAGATAATTTTCAAATACCCAGTACTTTCTAGGTTTCACATAATGATCCCTCAAACTCCTACCTTAAGCCATCATGATAGTCCACATCCTAACAAGGATTTAAAATACAGGCAACTTGAACAAGGTGATAGAGTGGCGGTACGAGATTATAGTCAGAATAAAAAATGGCAATTTGGCAGGGTTTGTGAAATCACAGGTAAACTACATTACAATGTAGAACTAGATGACGGGCGAATATGGCGTAGACTTATTGATCAAGTAAAACGTACGGGCGATTCAATTAAAGACCTTGAGCCACCAAATTTGGACCCACTAGTTGATATCCAACTTCAACCACAATCGCCGGAGCCTCAACGAAAAGGAAATGACAGGGAAGTAGCTAGGGGCGAAGAGAACATTAGGGAATTAGTTAGGAATGAAAATGACATTTCTCCCGCCCTACGCAGGAGTACCAGAATTCGTAAACCAGTAACTAGACTTCAATATTAATAATTAAAAAAAAAACAAAAAAAAATTTTATTAAATCTAATGTATTGGAAGACATGTACAAATAAGATTATACCCTTGTCAAGTTAAAGGTTAAAAAGGTGAAAATATTGAAATAATTAATAGAAAGAAACAGTAAATCAATTACAAGAAATGGATATAATGAATTAATTAAAATGAATTAAATATAGGATTAATTAAGAAAAAAAAAACGTATGTACTAAAAATTGCGAACCTGCGAGCAACTACTTAGCATAAAGAAGCATTTTTTTTTCTAAGGGGGAAAAAAATGTTCCATATCCATCCAGCATGGCAATACTGACTGTAGAATAGCTACCAACCTGAGGAATGTAAAGGTTTCTGACAGACTTAAAGTGAAGTTGCTCGGCTCTTCTCTACGGACTGTTAAAGTGGTTGGTCGCAACGGATAGCATAGCGCATAGCTAATTATATATTTAACTATTATCTAATAAATAATAAGTAAGCATTACATGCTTGTTACATTTTACCAAAAGTTACAACAGGGGTGATCGCTCGCAACAGTGTACTTTAATCTAATAAGAAAAACTAAAATTGTAGTCAGACAATGGATAGATGTGCTGAAGTTAATTTAGATTGTTTGTTAATATATTGATTAAATGGATTTTTTTTATAACGAGATGAACCATTAAGGTATTAATTACTCCTCTCACTCTCCTAGAGTCCTCTTGATTTGAAGGTCGACTAGGTCCGCTACTCTTCTCTTTTCAGGCTAACACAGGGCTCTCAAAGTCAGTTGGGTGGTTGGGGCAAGCATAGAAGGCCGAACATCTGTGCCTTCCCAATGGATGTAGGTAAGTGGTGTAAAAGTCCCTTAAGGACTGAATGTGTGCTACGGCCTTTTGATTTGTAGGCACGAAAATTTTGTATATGGCTGGTGGCAGCGGCAGGTCTTCGTGGAACCTCCCCACACTCTCCGTCAATAGCCGAGGCAAGTTAGCGTGCCACCCTGCAGTCAACGCTGTCCACCGAGTGATCTGTCAGCTCATGCTGGCAGTCTGGACTTCACGTCCAAGCAAATCACTCTCAACATACAACCATAACAAATTGGCGCCCAACGTGGGGCCACCTCAGTTAGACTTCGGTGGTCTAAGTATGACTTTTGTTGAGGACTGGGATTGCTTGGAGATATGGACATTTGGCTGTTAGCTAAATTGTCTGGCTCGGTAATCTTACAATCAGTGGAAGTTATATGCAGACTTGAGTCTAACTGTTTGTTATTTGAGATTTTTGTAGAGTAAAGCCTAGTATCGAGTTCAGGCAAAGTAAAATTTAACGCGGTCGCCAAATTTTTCACATTAAAATCACTAGTAAAATTTTGACGTTGATTAATTTGGAGAAAACAAAGTGACAGATGTTTAAAGATTTTATCGCTGAGAAACTTCAAATCGTTTATAAAGTTTAGATAAACGTTTTTACAATTAAAAATTAAAAGCGGACTTAATTAATCTGAAAATTGTTAAGAGAAATTAAGTCCTCCAATAAATTTACAAAACAATGTAAAAAATGTCAATTAAATAAATTCAAAAAAACAATCTGAAATTGTCATAGAAACAGAAAATGTCATAATTTTACCAGCATTTTAATGCTCCGTGCATTAAAATGTTCGGTAAAATAAGTGGAGACATACATGGCTCCATCTATCTTAAAATAGAGAAATATTAATTTTTTATCAGTGAACTAAATACTGCACCTGCACTAATAAAATCATCAGTCAAATTTTTGCTTGCGATTTTACCAGCGCTAAAATTTATATGGAAATGTCACATTTTACTCGAACTCGATACTAGGCTTGACGTTAAAGTTTTTAAAGTTTTGAGATATTTGAAGGTTTGAGATTTTATAGTAAAGTAAAGTGTTTTTGAGAGATTGTTTTTGAAAGTTTTTCTGTAAGTTCGACTTTAAGTTTAACTTTGGTCAAGCCTCAAGTCTTGAAAGTTTAAATTTTTGCTTTTTAAATTATTGATCTTTTCTGTTGGCCTTCTGCTATGGAAATAGTAGGTGGCCTCACAAATTTTTGTTTGTATTCTCATGGAGGCATGCCTCTGCCGGCCAACTGGCTGAACAGAGTCGTGAATCTGTGAGACGACTTTTTGGCTTTTAGCTAACTATTTGACCAGATTCATGACTCTGCCTAGCTGGAAGATTAGCTAGATATGACAATAAGGTGAAGAGGAAGGAAAGAGTTGTTGGAGGAAGGAGGTGAGGCTGGAGACCTTCAGTGATTAGGAGCTGGCATATTGCTAACTGCCTGGCTGAAGAATCTCTAGCAGCATTTGCAGTCTTTGGCATCTCCGACCCTACTTTTCCCAGATCTCCGTGAGAGCCCAAATTCTTTTCATGCACACATTCACATCACTTACCTGTATCATATGACTTTTGACCTGATTGGGGAGAGAGTGGGCTTGGGACACCTTCGTGTTAAGAGTTGGTTCTTAGAGAGAGGGAGGCGATTTTTATGATGATAAATCTTTTTTTCTTAGTTCGTTTTCCGAAAAGTTCGAGCTTAGTTCATGGAATCTTTTTAAATTCTTAGTTCGATTTGAAAAATTTGAGTTAAGCTCATAACAATTTTTTTTTATACTGTAGGCTACACTTTATTTTTCTCGAGTATTTTTGCTGGTGCACATAGAATTATCGATCTTGAATTGCAGCGTCGATCTTTAGCAAGGCGGCGAAGTTTTTTTTATTGTACAAACTTCATTCAGTTTTTCTGTAACTTTCCATTAGGGAGATTAGATTAGATTAGAGATCTTTAAGTTATTGATTGAATTTTTAAATTTATTGGAATCTTCATTACATACGAAGTGTACCGATGCGAATCAAGATTTATCCCTGCCTTAGAGTAATTAAGTGGTAACATGGATTTTCCACCACCTAATTACGCTGCATGTCCTCCTAATTATGGGTTCGCAAATCATAATGAACCATCCGATAGATCAAGCTTCAATCAAGCTCCAAGTCATCCCTGGCATGGATCCTCAGGTAGTCCGATACGTAGATGGAACCTTTCGTATAGTGGATATAGTTCCAAAATCTCAGTGGACGAGTTTGTCTTCCGAGTTGAAGCACTCACCCACTCTGCGCTCGAAGGAGATTTTGATCTGTTGGTCAGAAATATGAGCACTCTGCTCGCAGGTCCGGCCATGGATTGGTATTGGTCATTACTTAGACTGAATTCCACACCAACTTGGGAATACATTAAAACAGCTCTCCTAGCTGAATGGGGAGTTCCCAAGGATGATTTGAAGGTGCGAGTACAGTTGATGTCCCGCAGACAGAAGTCTGGAGAATCCTTTTCAGCATACCACCAAAATCTGGTGAAGTTGCGTGACCAACTGCAGACTCCAATGCTGGATAGTGAGTTCCTGGAGATAGTCAAATCCAATCTATTGCCAGACATCCAGAACAAAATATGTCTACACCCTACGACTACTATGGCTCAATTGAGATCGCTCGTCACCCAAATTCAAGCCACATAGTTTGTAGCTGGAACCCTTACCGGAGCCAAAGAGTGAACGAGATTGATGACTGCCAGTCTCTAAACCCAGACTTGTCACTAGTAACAGGCCGTGACACCAGCTTAGGCGACGTGCCAGCCATTTCGACCAGACACGCAACAGTGTGCTGGAATTATGATCAGCAAGGTCACTTTTACCAGGACTGTCTGCAAGAGAGACAACAGGTATTCTGCTATGATGCGGGCGTAAGAACATTTTTAAATCAAACTGTAGACACTGCTTGACGAAAAACTAGAAACGGGTCGGGAATCCCAACACCTTTTCTCGACCAGCTTCAACGTCCCGAACGGCAACTGCTATGACCACTCCAGTTCAAGCTTTGAACAAGGAGGAAGGTCCGCTCCATCAGCAGGCCTCGACGAGGAAAAATTAACATGACCGTTGATATCAATCAGTGACTCTACTCTGGTGATACCAACCATCCACCTGACCGTCCTACTAATTCACTGATAGAGACGGAGAATCTAATAGACTTCTCCGCAGATCTTCAAGCTCCTGTTTCCACCGCTGAGGAGGAGCCCCTGACATTACAAGACACTTCTTTGGAAGAGTCTTTGATCTTTGACGTCCCGATAACACCGACAGCACTTTTCGCTGGCAATGTTACTGAGCAGGAGATTCGGCCTCCTGCCGTTTCTGTATTAAAACGGCCACCAAGCTCTGCTTTGACGAGTGGGTGTGAGCCTGTTTTACATCCGCTGACGCCTTATCATACGCGTCTGCGGAATTACAATGCAGTAAGAGACCAAATCTTCTCCTCGGTGGCGGAGCTAGCTGAAATTATGTATCCTGACCTGGACCTTAGACCAAGAAAGAAACGATCGACCGTACGTTGACGAATGAGATAGCAAAGAAAGAAACTGGCACACATTTCCGTGACGATGCCAGACGACATTCGACCGTATGCCGAAGTGAGATTTTTCGGGCGAACTGAGACTGGATTACTTGATAGTGGTGCTACTGTCAGTATTCTAGGCCAGGGAGCTCTAGAGAAGCTTGCAGAAGCAGAGATTGAATGGAAGAGGTATCGGACATAGGTACAAGTAGCTAATGGTGCCGTGACGACTGTGCATGGTCATGTGAACTTGGACATTACTTTCCGTGGTAAGACCCAAAACTTGCGTTTTTACGTGGTTCCTGGGCTCACACAGGCACTATATGTAGGAGTAGACTTCTGGCGTCTATTTGGGTTGGCTCCAGATGTCCTAGGTATAGTTGCAGAAGTGACACCAAGTCTAATAGCTACCCCTGACACCGACTGTCATGTTCTTTCTATTCTAGAACACCAACGTCTAGAAGCGACCAAAAAGCTCTTTCCTTCTTTCGCCTCATTGGACTTGGGAAAAACATCTCTTGTCAGTCACAAGATTGAAACGAATGACGCGACTTCGATAAAACAGCGTTTTTATCCGATATAACCGGCAGTACAGAGTTTGATGGATGCCGAATTAAGACGGATGCTATCGCTGGGTGTGATAGAGGAGAGCCAGAGTCCTTGAAGCTCTCCAGTCGTACTAGTCAGGAATCCTGGAAAGGTCCGGCTTTGTTTTGACGCCAGGAAGGTCAACTCCGTTACTAAGAAGGACGCCTATTCGCTACCGCAGATAGACGCGCTTCGGAATCGACATCCTGCGGCAAACTACATTTCTTAAATAAAATAATAATAATAAAATTCTGTCATGAACAAAATTAAGTTTAACCCGGTAAAAAGTCCAAACGTAATCTGTTTATTTTCCTCCTGGGCATGTATAGGAGTGTTTTTTCCTCATATAATTCACACCCAGAATTTATTTCTGAGTTTATATGAGAAGAGATCAGTTTGATCTATTTTCAAGCGTCTGCAGCAGGCAGAAAACCAAGCTGCACCGATGAGTGTAAGGTTTTCTGCTGACACGAAACGCTTCTTCTTCTTCGTTTTCTTTATTTTTCAGCCCACTACGTAGCGTATACAGGTTCGATTCGCTTCGAATGAATCTCTTTCTTTAAAATTTTTAAAATTTTTTTAATAAATAAAAAAAATTGTTTTTTTTTCTATTTTTCTCAAACTTTTCATTTCTTTCTTCTTTTTTTCATTTTTCATTTGTTTTTCAAATCACACAATTTCGCTATTTGTGACCTGTTGATGAGTCAAACCAAGACTTGAAACTTGTCACCAAAAATTAATGGGTTGTGTGATGAAATAGCAAATTAGAATATTTTTTAGCTTTTGCTATATACCGGAGAATCCAAAAAAAAATCTTTCACGAACAAAGTTAATTTCAAAGTGGGTGAAGAAGTATTCAGACGGAGTTTTGCCCAAAGCAACTTCCGACAGCAGACTAGTGCAAAACTGGGACGGAAATTCGTAAATTGTCGGGTCAAATCAAAGAAAGGGAACGCCTTATATGAGCTTGAAGATCTGCAGGGGAAACCGTTAGGAGTCTATCACGCCGTGATATCCACTCGCAAAACGTCATCTATCTATTATGACTTTTATTCCTGGTAGCCCTAATATGGCATCCAGCCAGCCTAACTGGTAAACTATAGGATATCGCGAAGCCCTCCTATTGCCTCGTCAATGGTGGGTGATATACCTGTTGGAATTCAACCTTGTCTACGGTCAGTATAAATTCAAAGAAGAAAATCGGCCATGTCACTTCAGGGATGTGCCTTCAATTAGTCATCTGCCGAGTACATCAGACTGTCTTGGACAATCCGTAGCAACGGCCTAGCTTGAGTAATGAGAAATGCTTTCATGGGTCATGGGTCGAGCCACACATTGGGCGCCCAAAGCGATGAGACCTATGTTAAGACCGGCTAGCTCAGTCGACCATTTTTCAGCGTTGTCTGAACCACAGGTGGTCTAGACTACCCTGCCCTGTTATGGTCGTAGCATACTGCATGTAGCAGTATGCTACACTGAGACTAGATACACCATGTGCACTCGGCCTACTGCTTTCTGTATGAATGGAGATTTATACGCGCCGAACCCACCCTGACACGAAGAAGAGGGGCGCTAATTAGTTGAACTTTTGGCATGTGAAAGAAAAGAGCGAAAGTGACGCGACCTTTTTGCAGACGTGAAAATCGTGTTAATTTCCATAGGTAAAGAGAGTTAACTTCCTTTTATCAATTACACGCGACGTAATAAATAATCGTATAACCAATTGGTGAGGTCTGCCAAAAAAACTTTCAACCTAATCAGTGGTGGAAGTAACCTACGCCTGGGAGTTTCTCTACCGTTAGTGTGCGTTTTGCTCGGGTATCCCAGTTCCAAGTAACATCCGTCGGCTGTCGGGATCAGAAGGCCTAGTCCAAAAAAGATCAACTGCCACAGGCACCAAATAAATTCAGGAAATCCAAAAAAAGGCAACAAAACAAGAAAAAGCAACAAAACGGGCCCACCTTATTTGAATTTACATGCAAAAGAGGGCCCTCAAATTCATACGTTGCCATTGTAAGCGCCAGAGGCATCTCCAGGGGATCTCCGGCGGTGTTATATAAGTCTAACGAAAGAGTCAAGGCAGGACCTCGCATTTTGGTCTCTTTGGACCACGCGTAGCAGATTGGGTGCAGTTTTCGAATCCCAAGAAAATCATCGAACCATAAGCAGTGCATAGTCATAACCAAAGTTTATAGCATCTGGGGTAAACACTCTGGCTGGCCTCAAGTTGGCGTGCCTTAACTATGTAGGTGCGTATAATTGACACACTGGACCGTATTCTGTCACCAACTGTGGAACTGCTAATCAGAAAGGAGTAAGATTACCTATTATAAGACGATTTTAGTTTGATAAATATGAATTAGAATTATTCAATTCGTGTTTTGTAATGATCAATATATTGGATAGGACAATATGTTGGTGATTGGCTTTATGGTTGTGATTCGGGGCATTGGCACCTGAGTCACAGTATTCCTTTGAGAACTTTATATGAAGCTATAAATGGTTATTTATGTATACCTATTTACATAGTATTATTAAAGGAGAAGGTTCCACAAGTTTTCCTATTACTACTAGGGTTTTCTTGTTTTTAATTATTATTACTATTACTTCACTAAGATTGTTTGATTTTTATAATATTTTCCTTCTTGTCTAACAAACTAAATTTGGGTTATTTATTACTAGAAAGTTATATAACAAAGGAAATATTGTCCCTTTACATATCTAGTCATAATAGTAACGAATTAATATATAAAGGAAACTAGCAATATTAATAATATAGATACATTCTTTTTTATAATTTTAAAACTACTACATTCATTTTATAAATAAATGATCTTTATATAAATTTTATTTTTTATTATTATTAGGTATTATTTATATTTCTTTATACACAACTACATATATGTATATATTTATAGGAATACGGTGTGCGATATTATTCATCTCTTAAAGTTTTTAGTAGTATTGTTTTTTTTTATGAAGGTGGGTATTGTTGAGTACGAAAAAAAGAGGAAAAGGGATTTTCTGTAGTTCTTATGTTGGGAGGAAGAGCTATTTTAAATCCTACTTCCCTCTGTGCAAAAATAGGTACATCTTCCAGTTCATGTTCAGGAGTTGCATTTCTAGTTTTACGACTTTTCGATTTGTATTTAATATGCACAGAGAATATGATGATTATTTATTGTATTTAAATGAATTAATTGTTAATTTTTTTGGGCACGAATGGATTTTAGAAGTTTTACTAGATCCATATTGTTTGCAATATTTATGGGGTTTCTGTCTCTAAGCGTTTCCATAATGAGAGGCGTTATACTCCACATTATACTGGAAATATTTATTATTGGGATGAAATGGGAAATAAATTTGGATATTTTTATGTTATGTCCGTGCAAGATGGAGAGATATACTCCACATTATACTGCAAATATTTATTATTGGGATGAAATAGGAATTAAATTTGGATATTTTTATGTTATGTCCGTGCAAGATGAATTCTTTGCTTCATACATAGCAACCGGGATAGATATATATTATTCCTGTTCCTTGTAGGGTTTGTGAACTAATGGAAAATCTAATTTATATATGAAAGGATTTTTTTTGGGGGAGAAAAGCCAAGCGTTTTGCTGTTATAATTGCATCCAATAGTAATTTTTCTCTAACGTTTGAATTTTACATTTGGGGTTCTTTCTTTATTAGATTTACTTTACATTGATTTAACTTTACATTTATATTTACGATAGGGGATGAAATTTTGTAATAAAGATGCGTATGATCCAATGTTGCACAATTGTGGAAGTGTTAATTCGAGATAGTGCTCACGATTGTAGTAAATTAGTATATATTCATACGAATGAACCGTTATGGAGTGTCCGTAATGGCATTGCTTTAATTATTTGATAAGGTTCTTTAAAGGAAAGTGGAATTCGGAGTTCTATAATTATTATTAAATCAGAACAAAAGATACACAAACGAACGCCTCATACATTTTCATAGAAAGATTTAAATGAACCGAACAGTAGAAATAGTTCGCTTCAATCGACAGAGCAATTTGTTCTCTCAGTATATGGGAGGTCTAGAACAAGGTTCACAAAAGAACGCAGCTATTGTATATGGAATTTATTGGAAGTATCATTGAATTTGGCAGTTCCTGCCTAAACTTTGATAAAAGTTCTTCAATCTTATTAGGTGATATTAGTGTAGGGTGGGATTTTCCATGCTTGGAATCAGTTAAAATATCTGCCTAGGTATTCTGGTATCTGAATGCCATTAGCGAGACTGGTGAAATGAGTGAGTTCAATTGATATCTTATTATCAAGTGTTCTACTTTCCATTAATTATGTAGCTATTTGAATCGATATTAACTTTTTATGCATAATATGCCTCGATTATCGCAGTTTGGCTTTTCATGAGTGATAGGAGGGAGTTCTGGTTTAGGGTGAGATTACACATTTGCTCATCATTAACCTTGGCATCATCTTCATCTATTGTGCCAAAAAGAGCTTTAGAGGTAGAGCCTATAGCATTGAAAAATGCTGTTTGTTTTCTATTTTGGATTACCAGTAACATATTTCTATATTCTACGTTTGCTAGTATAATATTAATCTGCAGCAACGTACCGTGACATCTGTGGGTCATAGCTGAATTACTATTAAGTCGTTGACATGTCACTGTTATTTGCTGTGCGATGAATAAATATCTGCACTAGCATTTAGCTGATTTACGTCTATCTCTGAGCCGTGTATTAAAAGGATGCAAAGAAAGAAGAGCCCTATTTGCATCATTTTGAAAGCATGCAAGATGATATTATGTTATTCACTCGGAATGAAGAGGATGAAGCTGTTGACATTAATATTAGTCTGTGAAAAGTTCTAAGTCATTATTATTGACTATTTTAATTTTGTTGTTTATTTTTATGGTGGAATTTTTCTCCATTACCTCATACGGTCCTGACCATAGTGGTGAGAATTTATTATCTCTTACTTTGCTTTTAAGCAAGACTTTATCGCCTACTATAAAAGATTTCTCGACGGAGCTTTTGTCATATTGTAATTCGGATTTTTCTTTATTTGCCAGGTCTATGTCTTTAGCTACTTTAAAGCTATGTTGTAGACGCACTTTTAACTCGTTTGCATAATTGCCGTAATTATAGCAAATGGTTGGAGAAGATTTTAAATTGTTTGGGATTTCGGCTGAGAATCCATAAAGGAGTTTGGAAGGAGTTTAATTTTTACTCAAAGAGGGGTGGTATTATATACAAACATGGCATATGGAATCCATGTATCCTAGTCTTGTGGATCTTTTACTACATAAGATCTGAGGTATTTTGCTAAGGTTCTGTGGCTTCTCTCCAATACACCGTTAGTCTGAGAGTGATTTGGAGTAGTTTTGAGTAATTTAATCTTCAGCAATTTTGATACCTGGCGAACATGCCACTTATGAGGTTAGGATACTTTCTGGAATGCCATGTCGACAAACTATTGTTGTCCTGAAGGCTTCCGCTAATGTCTTAGACTCAGTGCCGACTATGGTAATAGCCTCAGAGAATTTTGAGAGATCGTTTTGGAATATAAGAAGGTACTTATTTCCAGAATGAGAAATTGAGAGAGGTCCTACAACATCTAGGTACACTCTTTCGAAAGATTTGGAGCTTATGCTCGAAATTTTCATTGGAATTTTTGGGTTCTTGGATACTTTGTTTATTTGACAAAGTTTACATTTCCTTACGTACTTTATAATATCGTCTGACATGCCAGGCCAGTAGAGTTGCTTTTTGATTCGCTTGTTTGTTCGGGAAACACCTTGATGGCCTCCTGTCGGTAATGAAAGAAAAACATTCAGAACTTGTTCGATATCGTTAATGTCGGATAAATATTTTATCGAATCTTGATAGATTTGATGTTTGGGTAAAAATGTTTTTAATAATTATTAGATTTTGTGGATCGAATATAGGGAAGGAGATATTTATTTGTTTTAACTGATTTGCTTCTGTATATGAGCAGGTCTCAGTTAAAATATTTTCGAGGTTTGATCTATTTCTTGGTGATCGGCAAGATAAATTAACTTTCGAAACAATTGTAAGAGTCTTTTCTTTTGAGGATGTTCAGTCCATTTGGTAAAGATGGGAATTTTTCTGAAAACCTTAACTTGGAATCTGACTCTTTCAAGTTCTGTATCTTGCATTGGTAAGATGAAAAATTTAGGATTCGCATTCTTTGTTAGTAGAATAAGGAAATTAGTCGCAGTTATTATGACTGTGGAATTATTTTTTGATGATGGAGCTGGGTTCGGAGTAATAATACTCGTGTTGGGAGTGTTCACATTCGCCTGAGCCCTGGCTTGATGTCTTGTTACCACATTTACGCAGGTGGTATGTTCTGCAAGATTTGTGCTGTTTTCTGGAATTGCTCTACTAAAAGCATCTGGATTTGTGTTGAGCTTACCTGATTTGTGGACTATCTTGCAGTCGTATTCCTAGACGTAGATGTATTCTCCATATCATCAGTCTTGAGGAATAATCTTTCAAATTCATGAGCCATACTAATGGTTTATGGCCAGTTATAATTGTAAACTGTCTGCCATAAACGTGGTCTGAATTGCTCAACTGCGAAAACTATTGCCAAGAGCTCTTTCTCTATTGTGGAGTAATGAGTCTCTGCACCATTGAGAACTCGACTAACATAGGCAATTGGATGATCTCCTTGATCATCAACTTGAGAAAGAACTGCTCCAATGGCGTAGTCACTGGCATCGGAGGTGACAAAAAATTATTTGTTGAATTCGAGGTAGAATAAAATTGGTGCGAAATAAATTTATTTCGCAATTCATGCCTCATCACATATTGCGTCGAACTTGAAACGGATATCTTTCTTTTAAAGATTTGTAAGAAGTTTGGCAATTTTGGAGAAATTGGGAATGCAGCGGCATTAGTAACCGACGAAACCAATGAAGGCTTTAATATCTTTTTCATTCTTGGGTCTGGGATAGATCTGTAATGATGTAACCTAAAGGCATGATATCCTTTCCTAGGAGATGGCACTTGTCGGGTTGAAGTAATGTCGTTTATACGACGAAAGTCCACCACCTCTCGCCACTTTTTGTTTCCATTCTTATATGGTTTTTGGGAACCAGGAGAAGTGGAAAACTCCAAGAACTATGGGATGGTCTCATGATGTCTGACTCAAGCATCTCCTGTATTTGCCGGTTTATTTCTATTCGGCTTGCTTCAGGACGTCTGTAAGGCATGTTATAGCTGCGTGGTTTGTCTTGGATGGTTTCGATTTTGTGTCTTCGCATATGTATATGAATGGAAATCCCCTTCTTTGAAGAAGAGATCGTTAAATTCCTTACAGATATCGCGAATACTCTCAGATTCCTTTTAATTACAGTGATCCGATTTTATAAGGTTTTGCACTTTATTTATTCTGCCCTTAATTGGATCTCTGTCAGAGTCTGTGGAGATAACCACAAAGTAGTCCAAGTCTTGGTATACTGGGCTCACCTCGTAAGGGTACAAATCGGCGTCCTCCTCATTTGTATTGAGGATAAGGACTTTGCCATTCCGTTGACTGGTTCGACGATCGAGTTTCCAAGAAACAAAATGAAGGAGTTGGAATTTCAATAACAGATTCCGATCGAGCCGGAATTTTAAATGATTTTAATTGATCCAATTCTTTCGGATTTCTTAATGGAAGGAGATACGATTCCAACGTTGTGGAATTTGGAAGGAGTTATTCGCTGATTCCGACTTGATAGAATTAGAAAAAGATGAACAGGTCTTGAGATTCCTTGAATTCTCTTTTGATTTATTTCTACTTCACCTTTTGTGAAGTGATATGTAGATGATGGAGATAGATTTTTGATTGATCCAACCCTTTGTGCGCCTGTAGATGGAGATATAAGTACTATTACGTTTTTGCTTCATCTCCTGTGAAGTTTTGGATGGAGATAGATTATTATTTAAGTCAGCCTTTTCTGTGATGCATTGGATGGAGATGGCTTTTCAAATAAACATATGAGTAATTAATGTAATATTGTTCATACGCATTTAATTCTAAAGAAATTAACTTATTATTATAGTCGATATTCGCATTGTATCGAGTTAAGAAATCGTGACCAAGCAGACCATCGTACGAGAGGATGGAGTTACTTCCAACAATTTGAAATGGGTGTTCCATGATGGAGTTATTTTGTCCAGACTTCAAATTCAAATTAGCAAAAATGAGTCTTTCTGTAGTAGTGGACTCTTTAAACAACGTATTGATATTACAGACAGAATCTCTGTAGCAGATACTGCCTGGCTTTAATGGATGGGTTTTGATTAAACTGATCTCTACCCCTGTATCAATTAAAAACGAAAGTTTTAGGGCCGAGCGGATATCGAGCAGAAATCCGTTTGTATGTGCGAGGGGTTGCCGAAACTGACCCCCCAGTTTCTCTGTATGGATGCCGATGAAGTTTTATTGTGCTTCTTATTTGGTGATTGTGATCTAGCCGAGATATTCGCATTATTATATCTCGGCGGAGTCTGCTTTTCTCGAACAGCTGTCAGCAGTTCCTATTTTCTGGCTGTCTGTGAGCCGTTTCTCTGGTTGTTGTCAAAACGAGAATTTTTCGCTGCTCTCGTTCTGCATTCCTTGAGGGTATGCCCCATCCAGTGACAATACCGACATGAAGGGGCTTATTGGAATCTGGAGTACGCTGTAATTGCGAATTTAGCAGCATGCCCCAGTCTATTACATTTAAAGCATTGCATGTTCTGACTGGTATTCTGTTTGAAAGTATTTTGATTTATCCTGTTATTTGTTTGAAATTTAGTTACCTACTATATAAAAAATGTGCACAATTGCTGCCAGAAAGCTTTTTCCCTAAAATGTAGTGAATATCCCCAAATTTTAGGGACAAATACCTAAACTTTGTGGCAATAATTGTGCATATTTTTTACTAAGCTCCAAACGCGATGCGTGATCCGTAATATGTAATTTTAATTAATGGATGGACCTTAGCTAAGGTATGTAATTGTGGATTGGATAATCCGTCCTCAATAGCTCTCACTGCTTGACACTCATTATCTTTTAATAACGATCTTAAGAGTATCTTGTCCGTTGTGTAAAATACCGCTGCCTCATTTAATTTGGACAATGTTGTACTTAGTCTTTGTAGAAAATCTTTTATATTTTCCTCATTTATTTGTCTCGAATTACTTAACTGAGACTGCAAGGTAGATCTGGGATTTTTTTTGTCGAAAGTTTGAGTTATTATTGATATGCCTCTGCGGATAATTTACTCCTTATTAAGCTAAGGACGGAGTTTTTTCATTTGGCGTCGTTGCCTTTGCTTATGTATCATCGCAACTTGAAATGCATTTATGAAGATCTTTGGGATCTTTGAAACTGGCAATTAGATTGTTTTTATCGTTTGGACCAGTACATGAAATTAATTGCGTGTGGGTTGTTTCAAAGTAATTCCAATATTTATGTAACCATAGTTCAATTTTTGTATCAAATACGCCTGGCTCGCATTTGAAAGTAACTTAAGATTGATGGACTGAATAATATCTGACATAGTTTTCTGTTTGTCTTATTGCAGCCGAAATTTGTGTTCTCTTGATCCTGGTCTTTATTATCTTTATTATTTGACAAAGTTGCTTTCTGTGAAGTTTTTGGGAGTGGAATGTAAAAGGGGTAATTTTCCTTCTCTACATGGAGTGAAATGGATTTTAACCTATCTGACACAGTTGCCTTAGTAAGGTTGTACTAGTCTTCTGTTTTGTCGTAGCAAGAATATTTAAACTAATCATGAGTTTCATCGAAATCAGCATAATCTTGAATAAGGATTTCCGTTTTTTCAAATGAAATCCACAGGTCTTCCAATCTTTGAAGGTTTTCGGAAGTAAAATCTGAAGTCCTTTTTCCTTTATTGACCTTGTGATACTAGGCCAATATTTGTCTAATTACTGCAGTTTTTTCGATTTGTGACAAGCAAAGCTCTTCAAAAGATTTGTTTTCATCGGTCATGTTTTCGTTAAGTAGTATTCAAATCGGGATTAAACTTGTTCAAATTTGGAAATTATAGAAGACGTAGTAAATTAGTGTGGAACAGAGAGGAGAAAAAAAATTAATAAATTATTAGTACTCTCAATATCAAAAAAGGTTGCCTGTTGTAAGCATTTTGTTACTTAAAGAGCAAATTAAAATTAAAATCTGTATTTACATAAGTTTTAAAATAACTTTAGGAATAGGAATGTTTGAGCACCAAAAATTACTAAAAATATTTTAATCTTCCTTTGCAATAGGAATCGAAACAAAAATCACTGCATCCAATCAATATCGTTCTCCTGAGAGATATGCTCACGAAAGTCCTATTGCAGAGGATCGATTATTGATTTTTGTATAAGGCCTCTGATTAGCAATCTCACGAAGTCTTACCGCAGAGGTCACTTCTGGGAAGAGCGTATATTTAAATTTAATAATTTGATAAAATCTTGTATTTATCTTTAAATCATGTAAAAATGCTGTATTGCCTATAATCACGTATTATGGAGTAATTTTAGACAACAACATTTCTACACAACAACAAATATAACAAATTAATTGATGAGAACTAAATGGGTAACTTTTTATTGCTCTTCCAATCAACATTTTTGTTTCATATCTATTTTGAATTTTAATTAGGTATAAGTACTACAAAAACTACTTCACCCGATTAAGATGTTCTTTTTGTCCTGATAAAATTTATTGAGTATTTTGATTTTTTACTAATTTAATTCAAATTATTATTTGTTTTTATAATATAATTATGCGATTCGTGAAAAAATAATTCTTTCCATTATGCAATATATATATGTATGTATATGTTTTAGAGGAAATTTGAGATATTTCCGTCGAGTGGTGGATTTTATTTTATTTTTGTTTTTAATTAGTTAAAACTAAAATGCTAATTTAAAACAGAATTTCAAATAACAATAGGAAAAATTTTGGATCTACCTTGGCTTTTATCCTAATAAATATTTGCGCAGCCGAATATTGTAGCAGGATGATGAAGTTGGTGCAGGGGTTATCTCTCGAGATTTCCTCTCTCAGGCGTTCTCATGTTCATGATGGTGCTGAAGGATGAAGATGAAAGGTTGTGTAGTCTTACTTCATATGCACTATTTCCGTCTAGCTGAGGCTGGGATGAAGCCTTGCAAGGATCCACCGGTGGGGCACAATAACGCCGAAACTACTACTGTTGTTTTTTCCCTCTAAGTAACCTTTCTAGGGTATCCGGGATTATTTTTATATATATATATATATATATATATTTATTTATATTTATTTATTGCTTTGATTATTTGTTCTTTAATTCTATTTATATTGTCACTGTTTGGTTACAGGTGTTGTTGTTGTTATAGTAATTTTTCAATATTATTTTTCCTTTTAGTTGGTTTATTTACACCGCTGCGACCAGTTGTTTTGCACCGCGCACTCCGTGCTCCAGCTTTTGCCGATATTCCTTTTATTAACGTATCTTTTTTTTTATTCGATTAATATACATATAAATCTGCATTACACAAATAAGTATATCTATGTTTTATAATTTTATTGACACTTCTATAATATCGACTTATGGATTTTCGTACCAAAAATGAAACCCATGTTATGGCCCAATATAAGGAAGATTCTTTCAACAGCCAAAGGCATCACAGCGAAATAATAAGCAATTGCTAAACAATAACCGCGCATGGTATTGTTCTGCAACTGTATTTTTTTTTTTTTTTTTGCTGATTAGCCCAACAGCTGGCTGCGATGAGCGCTTAGTGGAGCAATCGACGATTACGATAATAATTAACCTCGCATGGTAATTATTATGTAAGGCGATTGTTTACTACTAAGCGACTCAAGTGCTGCAACCGGTAGAACAAACGACAAGGTTGTTGTCGTTTGTTTACAGCCGCGTTGCAAGTAAAAGTTTACCTCCGAATGTCGGACATAAAAATACTAGTGACTGGTCTGGCGAGTGCCGTTTTTTAGTTATCAGTCAGAGTGAGTCAAGCTAGTCTCAAGTTTCGGTTCAGATTATTCGCGGTGTTATTAAGATAGGTCAGTGCATTTAATAAATAAAGATTCGTGTAAAAAGTACTTTGAGTATTGTTTAATTGGGAAGAAAGTGATCGTAATTAATCCTTTGGTTTTTTCGTTGTTTGATTGCTTTGGGACACGACAATTGGCTCAGCCGGTGAAAATTTTAAATGTTGCTGTAATACAGGTATGGTGTATTTTGTGGTTTTATTGTTGGAGTGTATGCTTTTTTTAGCTGCTGCATTTTCTTTAATTTTGGGAGTTATGCTTTTTTAGCTGCTCCATTCTTAATTTTCTTTTATTTTCAGGTTAAAATTAAAAAGTGTTAAATTAAGTTTTGTGTTTTGTTATTTTTTTGTGTGTGAAATTAAATTAGAAATTACACTTACATCATTTGAGGAGTTGATCTTTATCCGCTACTCAATACAAACACACACACACTGGGAGCAAAGCTAATTTAGCTACTCCAAATACACAAACTGGGAGCAAAGCTAATTTAGCTACTCCAAACACACACACTGGGAGAAAAGTTAATTTAGCTGATCCAAGTACACACACTGGGAGCAACGCTAATTTAGCTATTCCAAACACACACACACACACACACACACACACACCAGGAGTTGAATTAATTTAGCTACTCCAACCGGTTATACACGTAGGTACATACAACAAACGTGCAAAACAACTTCTCGTATTACAGGGCATCTACATAATTTTTGTGCAATTTTTTTTAGGGTACAGTGAAAACTGATTTAAGATTTGTTTTGTGTGTAGTTTAAAATAAAAATTTAAAAAATACTGGATTTGTTTTTTGATAATTTTGTTGTTAGGCAATAGGAGGCTAAGGATAATAGATAGTAAGTTTAGACGACTAATCGTTGTTTTGTTTAACGGTCTCGAGTATAGTGATGGTAATTTTAGATCGGAGCTGTCGGAAATAATTTTGATCAAGAGGTTGAGTCTAGTTCGGTTTACAGATTAAGTTTCAATAAGGATAGGAGTTGTAGGGAATAATCATCGGCAGCGTATCGATGTTTGTGTGTAATATGACAGATGTTGTATAATCGTTTCATCATTTATCAATGATTAATATCAAAACGTTTTCCTAAAACTTCTTAATGTTACATATTAACCCATATGTAAATAAAATAAAAGCATTTTACGTGCATTGATCAATGCCCGGTCAGCATAAATAAAGAATGACCTAATGGCTGATCAGAATTTATTGCAGAGTGCCTTACCGTTCGTAATAATGACCTACTTCGCAGGTAAACAAAGCGAAGTTGGAAATAAAAATCATCAAAAAATTCTGGCACAGAAATTACGCGTAGCCGATTCTGCATTTTGTTTAAATAAACTAATTAATATCGAGTACAGTAGAAGAAGTTCAGTTTTTTTTTGAGTCTTGATTGGATAGCGAGGAGAGTAAAAGAGTTAGTTTTTTAGTATTAGAGTGAGCCGGTAAGAAAAAAGATTAAAACTTAAGTGAAAAAGTTCCGATTTAAAAAAGTGTATAACGTACAGTTGAAAAAGAAAAATTTAGTTGCGTATAATTGGAATAACAAAAGTTGAATTGTGTGAATTGTGTACAATATCTGTATGTGCAAGTTACAAAAATAAAACGAAATAATAAAGTTTAATTATGTGAATTGGAGACTGTTTAAGTGTTTAAATTTATTTGTGAATCATTATATAAAGCCCCACATCCCCTTTTCTCGCGGTGTATAAAAACCAAACACCACATTTGGCGCAGCCGGTCGGATTCGGAATAATTAGATAGCGTTGAAATAGACTTTAAATTATAATCGTCTACTATACTTTAACTGTTATTAAAGGCGCTATATTCGAATCCAAACCTACTTGAAAGCGAGAACGAGGCTATAAACGATTTACAAAATATAAAACCAATGTAAACAAGAATTAGAGCAGCAACCATCTAATTAAAATAGAACAAAAACAAAAAAATGAGGAAGAGACGAAACCTGCCAGGAAATAACCGCCTATAAACGTACAGCGATTGAGGAAGACGCAAAAACTGCTAAGAATCATAACAGCCGGCAGCCAACCTAAATATAAGGTTTGAGGAAGAAGTGAACTTGCCAGGAAATAGAGCCGCCAGCAGCCTTTCAAAATAGAAGGATTAAGAAAGAAGTGAGCTTAGGAATAAAGCAGCCTACAGCATACAAAAATACAGTAAGCACATTATATAGTTACCTTCTATTTATTTTTATTATATAATATATAATTCTATAACAGTGTTAAGATGCGCTAAATTTTCCGAATTTCATTTTACCAAAAGAATTTTCGTTTATGTAAGTAATTGTAATTAATTTTTTGTGATGTTACGGAATCAGTGATTTTTTTTTACCCCAATATAGAGTTTCTGAATTTTATTCTACAGTTACCAAAAAATTAAAAGTTTCATTTTCTGAAGATTACTTTGTCGACTGTGTGTGAATAAAATGCAATAGTTCCTTTAACTAAATTTTGAGCTTCTAGATGCAATTTCATGAGTGAAATTATAAAACTCTTTTATTTTTTCGGTATAACAGCGCATGTCTAAATTAGAAGGCGCAGATGCCCCTAGACCCAAAAATAGGGAAGTAAGTTTTCTGCTAGGTGATATTGAACCCCTTGGAGAAACAGTACTGCGATCGGGTCATAGAATAGCGAAACCTCCTACTCCCACTACGAGTTCTGCCGAAACCTTCATAAATTCAGTCCATTCAACCACGGCTACAGATCTACTCTTTAAAACAGCTGAAGAAACGGACAACCAGGTCAGGGCATTCTGTGAAAAAATTGCGAAAGGAACCACCTTAGTTAAGCAGTTGGTTCAGAAAAATCAAGATCTTTTCACTGACTTAGAATACTTTCAAGTAACTTCTCCACCTTCCGAAATAACACAAACTCCAACTCTTTCTGGAACAATGTCTAAACCCCAATAACAGCACCAGTCTTAGCAAGACTTTTCACTGCGAACCAACGTCCACCATAATAGATACCATAAACAAAATAGTGCCAACATTTTCCGGTGAGCCATCTTCAACAGCAGAATCCGATTTACATGTGTTTTTGAATATTTCACAGGCGTATTGCAATTCTTTGAATGAAGAAGAGAAGGCAATTTTCTTATCTTTTCTCCCCAAACTAAAATTGCGCAAAATTCCTTATGAGATTTGCAAGAATACCTGTTTTAAAACATGGGAGGAATTGCAGGAGACCTTAACGGCCTATTACTTTCCCTGTAAAAATTTAGCAGATCTCACACATGACATGCAAAGCTGTAGACAACTCAATGGAGAGACGGTGAGACAGTTTGGTCAACGAGTAAAACAACGTCTAGAAGAATGCGAGCTGAACTTGAGACAAAAATGCAAAACAGATCCAGAACCAATGATAAAAGAATATCAAAATATGGCCACACAAGTTTTTAGGAGAGGACTTTTAAGTATGACACTCAAGCAATATGCCTGCATGTCAGATAGTTCAAACTTTACAGATTTAATAAAAAAGGTTTGCTTTATGGAAGACACGGAAAATCAAATTTACGGTGGTGTAAACTCCAATAACTTCTCTTTTGGTGGTGTAAACTCCAATAACTTCCCTTTTGGTGGTGTAAATAACCTCCGTGGCCAAAGTGAAATAAATAGGAATGGGCTATATAGCCGTAGACCTTTTTCACACTTTTCAGAACGTCCAAAATTATCAATACCAAGAACAAAATCACCCGCCCCGAACACGATATGAAAGTTTCCAGTATCCTAGACGTACCGCATATGGTGCTCCTCCACGAAACTCAGCCCCCATTACCTGCTTTAAGTGTGGACAACCAAATCATTTGAGTAGAGACTGCAGAGCCTCCGATAACTCGATCTATTGTCAAAGGTGTAAGACTTCGGGTCACGATGCAAGAAGCTGTAAGCGAGTAAGTGATCGACCCTCAGAAGTAAGACAGGTAATGGTCACTTGCGATTTCTGCGAAAGGCATGGCCATACAGTATTTAATTGCGCTACGAAAAGACGATGGGAGGAAAAACAAGAAAACTCGGGAAACTTGACGACGCCGATCGGATCGCACCCCGATCGGCAGTAACTTTCTTAGACATAAAAAAGCCTTAACGAAGTAAGAAATTTTGAATCGCAAACTCCTCATGACTCTGTAGTTAAGTTGCCGTTAGATGTAAGTAAAATGCGTGAAACGAAATTTTTGATAGATACTGGCTCCCAGGTAACTCTTATTAATAAATTAATAAATTCAGTACATGGCAAAGAAAATACTTCAGGGACTTGTACAGGAACTTTTGTGTTGAAATCAGAGTTACCCTGTAAATTTAATGTAGTAAGTACGGGTACTAACATTCCGGAAGATGGATTGTTAGGAAATGACTTTCTCCAAGAAAATTGCAATGTTGAAGGTCCTAGAAAACGACTACTTTTTCCTCGCACGGAAATCAATAAAGTAGAATTCGAAGTGCCATTTGAAGAAACTGTTACGCATTCAGAAGAAAGTTCAAGTGCCAAGGCAAGTCCAAAGTTGGATTGTGGGAAGGAGACTCAGAGAGCAACCCGCAATCTCGGCAAGCCAAGGCATGCTGAACAAAAGTCTGCCCGCATTATGCTAGCTGATCAAATAAAAGACTCGCAACAAGAAAGCAGCCCTGAACAATTTACTAATGTTCAGTGCCATAAGGAAAATGAATTGACTTCGAGAGAAGTTCATATCCCTGCTCGATCAGAAGTTTTGGTCAAGACAGCTTGTTCAAAGGAAGGAGATTTGATTTGTTTAGCCGAAGAGCTAAGCCCTGGAGTGTTTATTTCAAATTGTATAGTGCATCCAAAGGACCAACACAATGTGATAGGTATAGTAAACATCAACGAAATGGCGGTCATACTGAAAAATATTAATCCCAAGATTGAGTAACTGGAAGATTATGATATGGTTGAGAAACTAAAGAAGAAAATGGTGAATGATAGTAAGGAAATAAACGCAGTGGAAACAGCAACTGTAGTAAAGAAGAATAGTACTTGCCAAAGAATTTATCGCGATATTAACCGATTGCAAAAACTACATGAAGAAATAAGCCTAGATGAAGAATTAAACCCTGGGGAGAGGGGCAGAATAAGGGAAATTTGTGAAGATTATGAGGATATATTTCATTTGAAAGATGATCTTTTGACGTACACTCCAGTACTAAAACATAAAATACAGGTAAAAGAAAACCAGGCACCAATTAACCAGAAGAACTACAGATTACCACAAAGTCAAAAGGAGATAATAAACGTACAAGTTCAGGAAATGCTCAGAAATGATATCATAACTCCCAGTAAAAGCCCATTACTAGTAGTATCAAAAAAGCCTGGCTCGAATGGTACCAAACGATGGAGAATTGTCGTCGACTTCCGCAAGATAAATGAAGTTACTGTCAAAGACGCTTTCCCGTTACCGAGAATAGAAGAAATCTTAGACCAATTGGGTCACGCAAGATACTTCACAACTTTAGATTTGGCAAGTGGTTATCATCAAATACAAGTAGATAAACGAGACAGAGAAAAAACTGCTTTCAGCACTAATTATGGACATTATGAGTTTAAACGGATGCCTTTTGGACTCACCGGAGCACCAGCAACGTTTCAACGCATAATGAACCATATCTTGACGGGTTTGCAGGGATTTAAATGTTTCGTTTATTTAAATGACATTGTCATCTATGGAAAAAGTCTGAATGATCACAACGCCAAACTGTTGGAAGTATTCCAGAGGCTAAGGGAAAATAACCTAAAATTACAACCGGAAAAGTGCCAGTTCTTACGTCGTGAAGTTGTCTATTTAGGACACAAGGAAGGTGCCTTGCCAGACCCTGCGAAAACTTTAAGTGTCCAAAATTTTCCAACTCCCAAAACAGTTAAACAAGTGCAATCTTGGGATTGGCAAATTATTACAGGAAGTTCATTCGCGATTTTTCCAAAATAGCAACCCCAATAAACAAACTACTAAGGAAAAATGTAAAATTTAAATGGTCCGAGGAATGCCAAAATTCTTTTTGTGCACTAAAGCATGCTTTAGTTACACCTCCGCTTTTGTTATACCCTGATTTCTCTAAGCCGTTCATATTAACTACCGACGCCAGTAATGATGCTTTGGGAGCTGTGCTCTCTCAGGGAGAAGTAGGCAAAGATCAACCCATAGCATACGCAAGTCGAAGCCTGAACCAGGCAGAAAAAAATTATAGTACAACAGAAAAAGAGCTCCTGGCCATTGTGTGGGCGGTCAAAAACTTTCGATGCTACTTGGTGGGAAGAAAATTTACGGTTTATACGGATCATAAGCCTTTAAAAGGAATATTCAAGGTAAAAGATACCACTTCGCGTCTAGCTCGGTTTCATGTGAAATTGTCAGACTATGATTTCGATATTGAATATAAGCCCGGCAAATATAATACAAATGCAGATGCGCTGTCCAGAATTTCACCTCTTAGCGCAGAATTAGCAAGTTCCGCGACTCAAGATCAGTAAAACAGCAAAAGCAACTGCTTGGTGGTTACACGATCTCAAGCCAAACAGGGCCCCTATAACTTGCCTTTAATATCAGAGGAGCCTCAACGTATACAGGACATACCATTGAATCACACAACCAAGGTGCCTTCTACTATGGAAGTACACACACAGAAGACTCCCCTCAGTTCAGACGAAGAAGCTGATGATATAACAAATGAGGAAGAAATTAGCACAAAAGACAAAATTCGAATCTTGAAAGATAGGAACGAAATTGAGACTATCCTACATAACTTCCACGATGCACCTCTGGGCGGTCACCAAGGCGTGTGGAAAGCATTTTATAAAATCCGCAGAGAATTTAAATGGAAAGGTATGTTATCGGATATAAATAAATACATAAAAAACTGTATTAAATGTCAACGTTATAAAGCTAGCCGTAAAAATAAAATGCCCATGGTAATAACAGACACCGCTCGCGAACCTTTCGAGAAAGTTTATTTGGACCTTGTAGGCCCTTTAGGAGAAACAAGTGAAGGTAATAAGTATATCTTAACTTTCGAAGATGATTTGACGAGGTTCATGGACTGTGTCGCTATACCAGAGATGATTTGACGAGGTTCATGGACTGTGTCGCTATACCTGACGCAGAAGCATCAACAGTAGCGAAGGCATTTTTTAATGAAATAATAACGCGCTACAGAATCCCCAAAGTACTGGTTACAGATCAAGGGACAAACTTTACAAGCGATTTGTTCAAAAGAGTATGTAAAATGCTTAAGGTCAAGAAAATACAGAGTACGGCGTACCATCCGCAAAGCAATGGAGCTTTGGAGCGGTCTCATAGGCCTTTGGTCGAGTATCTGAAAATCTTCGTTGAGTCTAACCCCCGTACATGGGATGAACATCTTAGGGCGGCAATGTTCGTACGAAATAACAGCAAACATAGAGGAACTAAGCTAACGCCTATGGACTGTTTGTTCGGTTTCACTGCGGAAATTCCTAACAATTTGCAACGAGAGCCTGAGCCAGTATACAACTTTGAAGACTATTACTTTAAATTAAGAAGTATTGTACAACAAGCATATGCAATTGCGCGTAATAATTTACTACAAAGTAAAGAGTACTCCAAAACCCAATATGACAAAACGGCTCGGCCTTTAATTTTCGATATTGGCGACCAAGTGCTGCTAAAGAACCCGGTTAAAAAAGGAAAGTTTTCTCCTGAATGGTTAGGACCGTACAATGTAATTGAAGTACCTTCGGAAGTAAATACGGTGATACGAATTAAAAACGGTAAACGGCGTGTACATAATAATAGATTAAAACTTTGGAAATAAGTAAAACAAACAAATATATTTTTTTCCTCTTATTCTTTTTTTTTCACTTCGATTTCTTTACCTCTAGTTATACATACAAAGAAAGAATCTGTCCTAACCGCTGAATTTTCTTAGGTATGAAAATACTCCGTTTTCTAATAACCACACTTACGTGGCAGTGGATCACCAGTACTCCCTTCGACATAAAACTACTGGAGCCGGAAAGGGAAGTCTTGATGGAACCAATAGGAACTGCAGTATTTTACCACACGACGTGGACGGTGGTCACTCGCAAGAAAATGCCTAATTGGACAACAACCATTGATTTTCTGAGGTACTGCGATGACAACCTATTAAACTTGTGCAGTTTCAAAGGTAAAAATAAAGAGGGTAGGTGCAATTTCTGGGATAGTTTATTTAAAAGAAATATAATAGACGTCCAGGAAGAAATATTATTATTGGATATTGGTGGGAAAGTGAGCAAGTTTTTGTTTGGTACAATGGATAATGACGATGCCAACAATATCTACAGTCGCCTCGATGCGTTAGAAAACCAAGAAGATCAATCCATTCATCTTCTGGAAAAACAACTCACTTTAATGAAGTCAAATTTTGAATCGCTATCGTCGCCAATACTAGACTTGACAAAAAATCAGGACCATTTAATACAGGTGGTCAATAGTTTTCTTGTAGAAGTTAATGGCATTATGAGCGAGTTTGACGTGGAAATTCATAGAAATAGAATACAAGCTGAACTGAACGAGATTATTCTGACAATGTTATCTCAGTTACAGCATGTACAAAACACTCTTTCGAAAATTTTCACAATTATAAATGCCTTGCAACAACACCGATTACACCCACTTCTTTTACGTTCAGAGAACTTGAAAAATTTATATAAAAACATAACCCTGTATTCCCAGATTAACCATTTACTTCGAGATACTTCCATTATTAATGAGGTAATATCGGTGTTCGAAGTAAAAGATTCACGTTGGGTATATCGTCTTTACTCAAGAACTGACTTTATTATTTCAATCAATCTATATATATACATATTATAATTGTTTGCTTAAGCACTAAAGTTAATTACAAAAAATTGCTCGCTACAGAAAATTATGTCGACACATATTGCAAATAAAGTGTGCATCATAAGTTCACTCACCTGAGGTGTACGATCGTTATATTGCTGACACTGAGTTTTATGAAATTGTGTCAATTGAATGAAAGGTGAATGAAATTATGATGCAGCAATATTTTATGATTTAGAATTAAATTGGATGATTAATGTGAATTGTGTAGGTATGTATATGTACATCATATGTATTCTGTACATTCTCCCCCTTCAAGGTTGAGTGACGGCAGGTCTGGTTGATTATCCCCTTGTGTTAGGTGTCGTGGAGCTGGCTGCGGTTGTTTAATCTTCTTCCCTTGTAGCTTTAGTTTTTTGTGACGTCGAAAGCAATAGTATACGCAGAGCATGAACATAATGGCTAATAGGATGTATACGCTTGTATAATGATGAAGGTCATGTGTGGTTAGCTTTGGCATATTGTTGATGCGTTGCTGTTGAAGTTTTATTGAATTTTCTAATTCGCTTAAGTTGATACTACTTGCTTCTTTAATCACTTGTGGAAGCTGGACTACTTCTTGTGATCGAGCACTTAGGTTGAGATGGTTTGAAATGACTTGCCCATCAGGAATGAACGATGAGTATATGTTTCCCGATAGTTTGTTGTTAGAGCTGATATATAGTGTAGGATGCTTGATCATACAGTTTTGGGCGAAGTTGAATGATCCCACTGGCATTCAAAGATATGGAATGCATAGTTTCTTCACAAATTATGTCGAAATGCGTCTCTTCATCCATTATATATATGCAGGTTCCTGCTGCGTTGAGTTTGATCCATGCCCTTCCTGGTTGCTTACTTCTCAATTGGCAAAAAGATGATATTATTCGTTGATTGCTTAACAACTCTAGTTCACAGCGACTTTGATTTGACTTCAATGTAAATATCGGCTGCTTTAGGTTACAGATTAGTTGAGTATTTGTTTGATGTAAGCACGTTCGTAGTTCCTCTTAGGTTATAGGGCTGTAGCGATCTCGATGTCGATTAATCATCAGATATGTCGTTGAAGGTTGAATGTATACGTGTTTGTTTTGATGAAGTATAGGTATCGGTATTAGTTTGTATAACCGATATGATTCTGCCCTCAGTAGGGGTAGACGTGTGTCAAACAATACTTTCCTTTCTGTGATTCTCATCATTACATGGATGGAATTGTAAATTGCAAGTAATGAGGTTTGACTACCATTTCCAGGTAGTTTTAGATTCTCCGGTAGGTGTTCCCGTATGATCTTGAGGTGCTCGTGAAGTTGGGTTGGAGTTAAGATCAAAGGGCTTAGCCGTCCGTGTCTGGTGTCCGTTAACACTGATAGAATGCTTCTTTGGATGTGTTGAAAGTTGACTATGCTTAAGGTAATGAGAACAGCTGCAGAAGTGAAAGTTTGTGTTACCATTATTTCTTGTTGAGAATGATTGAAGCTTTTGCTAAGTGTTTCGATTTGCGTGTCGACAACGTTCAATTGATGCTGAATCGCTTGATGGTTTTTCTTCAAGACATTGATGGTGTTTTCTGCAATTGATGTTTGATTCATCAGGAGGTCATGGAACATGTTTTCGTTTTCCTTGATACTCTCAATTTGCCTTTCATATTTATCAGCAAAATCTTGGTCAAGTATGCCAAACAATTTATTTGCTATGGTTCCAACTATTTCCAAAGGAGCTCGTTTGTTTCGAGTTCGTGTATTCTCGTTTTGTTGATAGAGAACCTCGTTGATGTATTCACACTCTAGAATTTGATGTTTCAATTGTAGCATAGTGGCACTGCATAATTCCTTGGCCACCTTTGTGTGTTCCTTCACTTCGCAGAGTTCGCCTAATCGTATTGCTAGCTTTGTAATTCCTTTAAATTCCTTCCAGTATGTTGATAAATCATAGTATATTAGTAGATTCCATTCACTGCTATATAATTGTACTTCAGAGATGTCCTCGAAATAGATTCCTTCTTTATTGTTGAATTTCGTTATTTGGTACGGGGCTTTGATTTCCTCGCCAAGGGCTATGAAGAATAGGAACGTGAATGTGAATAAATATGTTAATCTACTTGGCTTGCACCCTCGTGATGTGGGTTTGATTATAGATTCCTTTTCATATCTTCCTTCTTTGGGATTATCTGCCGTTATTGGCTCTTCGGCTGATCGTTTTAAAGTAATGGAGTTAACAACATGCGCGGTTTTATTGATTTGCTGATTCTGGCATAATTTCTGGATTTAGCAAATCTGAATCTTCTATGTGAGCAACTGATTCCCTTATTTTATTATCGATTATTGGGAGTAATGAGAGCTTTGTTATTGGGCGTTTTATTTTAGTACTCTTTGTTTGTAGTGTTACAACTCTAGTTCGACCATCAGTTCCAGGATGTGTCTCTATTATTCGACCAAGTGCCCATTTTGACGGTGGCATTTGTTCGTCCTTTATCAACACTAGATTTCCTTTTATTAAATCTTCTTGCTGCTGAGCCCACTTGGGTCTGTGCTGTAACCTTCCTAAATATTCAATGGACCATTTTTTCCAGAACTCCTGTTTCATTCTTTCTGTGCGGTCCAATCTATCTAGTAGGTTTGGATTTGTTTCTAGAAGATCCTTTTCTGGAACTGTCAGTATAGGAGAACCCCTTATGAAGTGAGCAGGAGTGAGTACTTCAAGACTCTCTGGGTCTTCTGAGAGTGGACAAAGTGGCCGCGAATTGAGACATGCCTCTATTTGCGCCATTAACGTTTAGTGAGATCTGTTATTGCTGGCTTGAAGTGGATACTTTAAGCGTCAGTGTATTCATTCTTCTTAATAGCCAACCCATTTAACTGATGTGCACTAATGTTGTCTTGAATGGAATACTTGGTGTGTCGGAGTATTCCTTCTTCTTGAAATGCGGTCAATTTAGGTGGTATGCACCAATGCTGACTCGCGATGAAGAACAACCTGCGTTCTTCTCAATATGCAGGTCTCATAGGGTGAAGAGAAACAGTGTATATTGAGGAACGTCGAGAAATTATATTTACAGGACTTCGTGGCTGTGGTGTCAGCAACTGCTCCGTGGATTATAAGTAGTGTCGACCCTCGACGTTGGACAAACTGTCCCAATGACAATTTGGCCACAGGATCTTGAACGTGGTCGATTATAACTGCAGCTTACGGCCTTCTGCGCTGTCTTGGCTAAGCAACAAATGGTATTGCCAGTCACAGTGCTGAACTCATTTAGAAGAAGCTGGGACTATCCCTATGACAATCGACCTGAAAAAAGTAACTAGAAAAGCAACACTCAACAGCGACGGTACCTATAGGTAACTGTTGGCTGAACTGCTTTAGACGACGAGGTCTGGTTGCTTCCGTGTTGTTCTTGAACTTCAATGTGATTGTCACTACGGTTAACCTGGTCCAGTAGATATGAGAGGACATTAGAACGAGACGTTTGTCTTGATGTTCTGATTGCGGATCTTCTGTATACTGCGCACTCATTCAACTTCTGTGCCGGAGTTGGAATAACAACTGATGGATCTAGACTTCGTTCTCTGTAACAAAAGTCTTTAAGTTAATATGGCGTAAAGGAAAGAGTCTCATCCAATTTGCTATACGCTGATTCTTTATTAATCGGACTTAATATTTTAATATTTCTTTCTTAGGTGTTCTACTCGGTTGACATGAACAATTACAAGACTTAAAGATAATTTTTGTTTTATACAAATCACAGCAAGAGCCTACCTAGCTGAGACCTTTTTTTGCGTTCAACAAAGTGTTCTGGGTGTAAAATTTTGGAATCAATTTTTGACTAGATTTCAAAGTAGTTAATCAAGCGTTCGGAAATGCGCGACCTGGTAAAGACGCGTCGCCACATATACTCCCCTGCCAGCAAAACCTTAGTTTTGCGTTATCTGAAACGATGTGGTGGTCTTGTGGTTCGTCCAGCTCGCGTGGTTCGTACAGGCATGCTTGTTGAACCATCAGACGCGAATCTAACACGACTCGCCGCTGCGCCCGACGAAGACGTCAACTCGGCATATAATGATGTGGGTACATTGAAGTCTTCAAACACTGGTCGGAAACGTTCTTCAATGTGTACCTGGTGTACCGGAGAACTTTCAGACGCTGGCTGAACAGACTCGTCGGTCGGCAGTGTGTTTTGTGTTGTGCCGGAGCTTGATGAGCGAACCTGGCTTTCGTCGGTCATTTCAAGAGTTGAAAAGCAGGGTTTCAGACGGTCGATAGAAGCGTTAACTTCCCTATTTTTGACTCTGAGTGTAAAGAAGTGCTTCGAGCGTTTAATGATTTTAAAATGACCTTCGTAGGGTGGTTGAAGCGCTGACCGTAAAGCATCCGTTCTTAGGAGCACGTGTGAGCATTTAACCAAATCTTTAAATATGAAAGTAGTTTGCCGAGAGTGATCTGATACCGGAATGGGTCTGATGTCAGAGAAAATATTACGTAGTGACACAACGAATTGATTTTGCGGCTGATACCGGGAATTTAGCAGAAAATCACCAGGAATGCGTAAACCCTCGCCGTACACAAGCTCCGCAGGGGTAGCGACAAATTCCTCCCTAAAAGCAGTTCGTAAGCCTAATAATACGAAGGGTAAGGTTTTTGTCCAGGACTTCTCCTGGTATGCCATTAGACAGGCTTTAAATGTCCGATGCCATCGTTCTAGGAATCCATTAGACTGAGGGTGGTAGGCACTGGTGCGGTTGCGATGGAAACCTAATAATTTGGAGAGTTCGGTGAATAAGGAGGATTCAAATTGTGCGCCTTGATCAGTTATAATGGTCCTAGGGACACCAAAGCGAGCTATCCAAACTTGGCAGAGTGCGGTCGCGACTGTTTCGGCACTAATGTCGACTAGAGGGATGGCTTCTGGCCATCGCGTAAACCTATCGATAATTGTAAGGCAATATCTAAAATTTTGGGAAGGGGGCAGAGGACCAACGATGTCTATGTGGATGGTTTGAAAACACCCGGAGCACTCGTAAAATGTGCCTCGGGTATTTTTGCAGTGCCTAGATACTTTACTCTGCTGGCAAGCTAAACAGGACCGCGCCCAGGAGTTAATATCCTTGTTCATGGAAGGCCAGAAGTACCTAGACGTGACCATTTTATTGGTTGTGCGAATGCTCGGGTGAGACAAATTGTGTGTGGTTCTGAACACTTGAGTTCTGAAAGCCGTGGGAATGAATGGTCGTACTTTTGATTCCGAAACTTCACAGTATAATTCTGAGTTTGAGCCGAAAATCGGGAATTTTTCGAATTTATATCGGGAATTTTGGAGAAGCTGCTGAAATTCTGTATCTTGCGTTTGGTTTTCAGCCATAGCTTCGAAATTGATTGCACTATGAAGTTGGATTTCATCGACTCTTGACAAAGCATCAGCAACGATATTTTCCTTACCTGGCACATGCCTGATATCAGTAGTGAATTGCCCTACGTAGTCCAGATGACGTAATTGTCGTGGGGAAGCCTTCTCAGGATTTTGCAGAAAAGCGTATTGCAAAGGTTTATGGTCAGTGTAAAGTGTGAAGGTACGACCCTCAAGTAAATACTTAAAATACTTAATACCTTTGTATGCCGCCAGCAATTCTCTATCGTAGGTGCTGTATTTTTGCTGTGCGTTGTTCAGTTTGACGGAGTAAAATCCTAGCGGTTGCCAGCCATCGTCAACTTTTGTTGTATTGCCGCACCGATGGCAGTGTCTGACGCGTCTACCCATAGCGATAGTTCAGCGGTAGCGATGGGGAAGGTTAGAAGAGTTGTTTGTGCTAATTGCGTTTTAGCGAATTCAAAGGATTGAACTGCCTCGCTAGACCATTCAATGCGCTTAGCGCCGTCCTTTTTTGAGCCGGAGAGGTAGCTGTTTAACTTAGCATGATGTGCTGCAGCGTGTGGCAAGAAACGCCGGTAGAAGTTTATCATGCCGAGAAAGCGCCGTAATTGCTTCACAGTATCCGGAATTTTGAATTTTGCGATTGCCTCCACGCGATCTGGAGCTGGTTTGATGCCTTGTGGGGTGATTAAATATCCTAAAAATTTTACCTGTGGTTGAAAGAAGACACATTTTTCGACATTCAAAATCAGACCGTACTCCTGAAGGCGTTTGAAAACCTGCTCGATGTGCAAATTATGTTCGACTTTAGATTTAGAAGCTATTAGTATATCATCCAGATATACAAAACAGAATGAGAACTCTTGCAAGACCGTGTGAATAAATCTCTGGAAAGATTGTGCAGCGTTGCACAGACCAAATGTCATGCGGGTGAACTCGAAAAGTCCAAAAGGTGTGCATATTGCCGTTTTTGGGATATCCTCCGGTTCGATTGGAATTTGGTGGTATGCTTTTGCTAAGTCAAGAGTTGTAAAATGTGTACAATTTTCTAAATTGTAGACGAAATCGTGTATTAATGGTACTGGGTAACGGTCGGGTACTGTACTGGAGTTTAGCCTTCTGTAGTCCCCGCATGGTCTCCATTCACCATTTTTCTTCTGAACTAAGTGTAGTGGTGATGACCAAGGACTGTTTGAGGGGCGACAGATTCCCTGTTTCAACAGGAACTCGAATTCCTTTTTGGCCACTGACAATTTTTCAGCTGAAAGACGCCGAACTTTAGAAGAGATGGGAGCGCCTTTGGTGATTATACGATGGGTAACGGTGTGCGCTACCTGTTTAATGAATCCAGCTTCGACGGTGATGGTGTGGTATTTTTTCAGAAGCTCCTGAACTGCTGGATCGATTGAAGAACTGATGAGTACAGACAGACCAGAATTTTGGCATTTGGTACGTTGAGAAGATGCTGCTAAAGAAGTGAGTGGGTCTATAAGAGACTTCTTTTTTATATCTACTAAGAGACCATAGTGGCATAGAAAATCTGCGCCCAGTATGGGTCTAGGGATATCCGCTATAACGAACTGCCAAGGAAAAGAGCGGCGTAAGCCTAAGTCCAACGTTAGCAATTTTCTGCCAAACTTGCTGATAGGCGAGGAATTTGCCGCTACCAACTGCAAATTAGAATTTGGACAACGTTGATAAGGTGTTTTTGGAATGACGGACACGTCCGCCACTGTGTCTATCAGGAAACTTCTTTTCGAAGACCTGTCATAAATATATAAACGACTTTTTTGGATGCCATCTCCACCCGTCGTTAATGGCGGAGGACATATTAGTTTGGGCCTTCGTTAAAGGCAATAACACCTTGCGGTGTTGAACTTAGCTTGCTTCCTTTAAATTTGCAAGGAGCGATGCATTTTCTTGCGCTGGTCCCGAATTTACGATGGTACCAGCAAAAATTTTGATTTGGATTATCTAAAGAATGTCGAGAGGATGATCGATGCTTAGACACACTCCCTCGAGTGGTTTGTCTATCTGGGTTGCGTCGCGTAAGGAACTTGTCGAACATGCTGGTGATATTATTTAATCTTCTTTCTAATTCAGTCAGAGTCGTATGGGAACTGTCTGATGAAGAAGCTATTGAGAATACCTCCGATTTTGGGCTCACCTCAGATATGTTGTCTGCGCATGCTGCTAACACTTCGAGTGTTCCTGGGTTGCAGGCTATAATCGCCTGCATACTTGCCGGTAATCGTTGAAGCCAAAGCGACTTCAGGATCGCCTCGTTGAGCTGCCCGTTACTGAGAGCTCGCATTTCACGAAGTAGTTGTGAAGGCTGTGAGTCGAGTGTCAGTTCAGTAAGAAGCTGCTTAAGCTTCTGATTTGTGCTTCCAGAGAGTCTGGAAATTGTCTCTTGCTGGCGGAGTACGAAGGATGTCACTCACCAACCGAGCGACGTTCGCGTCGAGCGCCCCAACGACGTGGTAGAATTTCATCGTGTCCTGATTAATCCCCGCCAAGTTGAACTGTGACTCTAGCTGGAGAAACCAAAGATCAGGATCATTTTTCCAGAAGGGAGTTGTCTTCACAGACACTGCACACAACGTAGCTTGTCGCGCTGTTTCCGCTGGCAAGGAAGCATTAGTTTCGTTCAGACCACTGCTGTTGGCAGAGTCCATGCCGACATTTGAATCTTCTGTTGGCTCGGTCATTTCCCAACGTAGGTTGAGCAGAACAAAATAAGTCGAACTACTTGATTTATGTAGACTTTGTGAAACAACGAAATTTCATGAACCAAAAAGAATAGACGAAGTTCGTGGAAAAGCTAAATGAATCGCCTACGTGCGAG
This sequence comes from Dioctria rufipes, assembly GCA_963924295.1. Taxonomy (NCBI): domain Eukaryota; kingdom Metazoa; phylum Arthropoda; class Insecta; order Diptera; family Asilidae; genus Dioctria; species Dioctria rufipes. The sequence continues at coordinate 205,868,393 of OZ002740.1, forward strand.
AAAATTTATGAAACAATGCAGAAATGCAGTAAGATGTTATCAAAACAAAAAGAACGAAGTGCGAAAAGTTTTGACTAATTTACCAGAACATGGTGTCGAACGCAGAAAGTTTACACAAATCTCTTAGGATATAACAGTAGATGTGACAAATTTTTTACTGAATCATAAAGGTTGCCAATATCGAAAATTGCAAATGTAGAAAATTGTTGAAACAGTCAAAGTGGAAATATTATAAATTCTCAATATCGTAAATTGTAATTATGGTAAATCGTGAATATTGTAAAAATGCACATATTATAAAGTGTAAATATAATAGATAGTTTAAATTGTAAAGGTAAATGACGGAGAAAAGATAAAAACGAAACAAACTATTATAACCTTAAGTTATCTAACCTTTAAATTACAAATTTCTTGTAGTGATGGAGGCTGCGGTTTTCAGTCGGGGTCACCAATTTAGTGAGATGTGTTATTGCTGGCTTGAAGTGGATACTTTAAGCGTCAGTGTATTCATTCTTCTTAATAGCCAACCTATTTAACTGATCTGCACTAATGTTGTCTTGAATGGAATACTTGGTGTGTCGGAGTATTCCTTCTTCTTGAAATGCGGTCAATTTAGGTGGTATGCACCAATACTGACTCGCGATGAAGAACAACCTGCGTTCTTCTCAATATGCAGGTCTCACAGGGTGAAGAGAAACAGTGTATATTGAGGAACGCCGAGAAATTATATTTACAGGACTTCGTGGCTGTGGTGTCAGCAACTGCTCCGTGGATTATCAGTAGTGTCGACCCTCGACGTTGGACAAACTGTCCCAATGACAATTTGGCCACAGGATCTTGAACGTGGTCGATTATAACTGCAGCTTACGGCCTTCTGCGCTGTCTTGGCTAAGCAACAAATGGTATTGCCAGTCACAGTGCTGAACTCATTTAGAAGAAGCTGGGACTAGCCCTATGGCAATCGACCTGAAAAAAATAACTAGAAAAGCAACGCTCAACAGCTTTAGACGACGAGGTCTGGTTGCTTCCGTGTTGTTCTTGAACTTCAATGTGATTGTCACTACGGTTAACCTGGTCCAGTAGATATGAGAGGACATTAGAACGAGACGTTTGTCTTGATGTTCTGATTGCGGATCTTCTGTATACTGCGTACTCATTCAACTTCTGTGCCGGAGTTGGAATAACAACTGATGGATCTAGACTTCGTTCTCTGTAACAAAAGTCTTTAAGTTAATATGGCGTAAAGGAAAGAGTCTCATCCAATTTGCTATACGCTGATTCTTTATTAATCGGACTTAATATTTTAATATTTCTTTCTTAGGTGTCCTACTCGGTTGATATGAACAATTACAAGACTTAAAGATAATTTTTGTTTTTTACAAATCACAGCAAGAGCCTACCTAGCTGAGACCTTTTTTTGCGTTCAACAAAGTGTTCTGGGTGTAAAATTTTGGAATCAATTTTTGACTAGATTTCAAAGTAGTTAATCAAGCGTTCGGAAATGTGCGACCTGGTAAAGACGCGTCGCCACAAACGTGCACATTTCTTCATATGTGAGTCTCGTTTCTCCAATAACTCTTCGCATGTGATATTTAATAGATTTGACGCCAGCCTCCCAAAGACCTCCGACATGGGGGGATGCGGGAGGTATGAAATGCTACTGTGTTCCGACTTCCTGTAGAGCTGCATTTACATCAGTCTTATACGAATTTAATTTATGAAGATCACTTAATATTCTATTTGCGCCAACAAAGTTTGTAGCATTGTCACTGTAAAGATGTGCTACTGGTCCTCTTCTGCTAGTAAATCGTTTAAAGGCTGCGATGAATGCCTTGGATGTAAGGTCAGTAACTACTTCTATATGTATCGCCTTTGAAGTGAGGCATATAAATATTGTAATATAGACTTTATGAGTTTTATTGCCTCTGCCTTTTGCTAGTAGCATCTCGAAGGGTCCGGCGTAATCGACACCAGTGTGTGTAAATGGAGGACTGGGCACGACTCTGGCTGTTGGCAGCATACCCATCATTTGTTGAGACATTTGTGCCTTATATCGCTGACACTTAATGCATTTGTGGATATGTCCTTTTACTGCCTTAAGCCCATTTAGTATCCAGTACTTTTGCCTTATTATTTCTAATGTTAGAGAATTTCCACCATGATGTGAATCATTGTGCGCCTTGTCAATTATCAGTGCCGTTAATTCGCTATTGTAAGGTATTATTATTGGGTGTTTTTGGTCATAAGGCATGTTTGATCTTTCTAAACGGCCGCCCACTCGGAGTAGTTGATCGTTGTCAAGGAAGGGAGACAGTGTATATAGTCTGCTTGTCTTATGTAGCTCTTGACCCTTTGATAATTTGCTTATTTCCTCTTGAAAGTGAGTGCCTTGTACAAATTTTATTGCGTATGTTAGTGCCTTGTTGATTTCATCGACTGATAATGGTTCCGTGTTTCTCAGAATTTTTGTCACCTTTGCATTGTTTATAAAACGATTACAGTAGCCTAGTACGCGTTGTAATTTTCCCAAGGAAGAGCATCGAAGAAGTAGCCGAGTTATTGTTGGTTCTTCTTCGTTCATTACAGTACTGACCTTGACTATTACTTTCTTTTTTTCTTCCTCGATTTTTTGTGGGACGTTCTTGGGGAAGGCGATTGTTTCTTCTTTGAGCCATTGAGGACCCTCCCACTAGAGCGTGAGATTCCTTAAGTGAGAGGGATATATTCCCCTCGATGCTACGTCAGCAGGGTTCTCTTGGGATTTCACATGAAACCAATTACTGCTGTCAATGATTGCTTGAATTTCAGCCACTCTATTTCCCACAAATGTTTTCCATTTATGTGGGTCTTCTTGTAACCATGCGAGTACTATAGTGGAGTCTGTCCAGGCATAGCAATGCAGGTTCTCGATTTTCAGACCTTTTTGGGTTTCCTTGATGAGACTAGCCAGCAATGCTGCTCCGCAAAGCTCTAATCTGAGTAGGGATAGCTTGGATTTAAGTGGAGCAACCCTTGTCTTCGCAGTTATAAGACTCGTTGAAATTTGTCTGCCTTTCACTACTCGAAAATACACTGCAGCAGCATATGCTCTTTCGGATGCATCTGAGAATCCATGCAATTCGCTCTTACAGCCTTTACCTGTGTAGCCAATCCATCGGCAAATTGGAATCTGTGGCAAGCCTGGGAATTCTGACTTTATTCTTTCCCAATTTTGCCGTATGTGAATGGGCAGTTCATCATCCCAATTGGATCCATGTAACCATATTTCTTGGAATAAGAGTTTAATTTTTATCGTTACTGGTGCTAGGAGTCCAATAGGGTAAAATATTCTTGCGGCTTCTGACAATAATTCACGTTAACTTGATGGACTTGAATTAATGTCTATATTAACTTGTACTTTGAAGTTGTCAGTAGATGGATTCCAATGTACCCCTAGTGCCTTTATTGTTTTTTCTTTTTCGAAGTCAAGCTGATTTGCATTCTCTCTTAGGTCTCTTGGAATTTTGTTGATAAGATCCATACTTCATTCACTGAGTTCCCTCCGGAAACGACATCGTCTACGTATGTATCGTTCATGATAATTTCTGAAGCTATAGGATATGTGCGTTTTCCGTCTTTGGCTAGTTGCTGTAGTGTACGAATGGCGAGGAATGGTGCCGAAGCTGTACCATATGTGACTGTTGTCAATTTATATTCGCGAATCGATTCATCTGGTGAATCTCGCCAGAGTATTCGTTGGTAGTCTTGATCTCTAACATCAATTTTAATCTGACGGTACATTTCTTCAATGTCCGCCGTAAATACAATTTTGTGCTTTCTCCATCTCAACAGTATAGACAGTAAGTTGTCCTGTAATTGAGGACCAATCATCATTAGTTCATTTATGCTTCGTGCACCTTTATGCTTAGCTGAGGCGTCAAAGACGACTCTTAGTGCCGATGTAGTGCTGTCCTTTTTTTCTACTGCGTGATGTGGTAGATAATGAGCGTTTTGGTTTATATCAGTAGCCAGCACCATATGTCCCAAGCGCATATACTCTTTCATGAAATCCTTGTACACGGTTGCGAATGCGATATTGTTTTTAAATTGTCGTTCCATTTGAAAGAGTCTTGCTAGAGCTAACTGCCTAGATCCGTGTAAATCGTCTGCTTTGTCAGGATCTTCCCGAAATGGGATACGTACTGTGTATCGTCCATTGGCTCCTCTTCTATGAGTGGTTTTATAATGGTTTTCACATGCTACGTCCTCGCTTGTCATTATTTGGTCAGACTGTAGCTCTTCGCTCTCCCAGAATCGACGAAGCTCCTTGCTGATGACTATTTCTGAGATGAAGCATTGAATTGTTCTGTCTGCTGTTACACTGGTTACTTCTCCAGACAGTAGCCAACCCAATTCAGTTTGCTGTGCTATGGGAGATCCTGGGACTCCCCTCAAGACATTGTCTAGTAGTATTTTTCCGACTACATCTGCTCCTAATATGGCATCAATTCGACCTGGCATATCGTACCTTGGGTCTGCCAGAATCAAATTTCTGGTATGCTTCCAGGAATTCGAGTGGATGTTTTCGGCAGGCAGGATTTTTGTTAGTTTTTTGAGTACTAATGCAGTGGTTGTGAGTACAAATGTGGATGCAAATCTGGGTTTTAATGTAAGCTCTACACATGTCTGAATAGTTCCTACACTAGCATCTCCAACTCCAGTTACTGTTGCATTAATTTTCTTTCTAGGTATTCTTAGTCTTTGTGCTATGTCTTCTGTAATAAATGTACCTTGTGCCCCTTGATCTACGAGTGCTCTTATCTGAATGAAATTTCCATCTCTATCACGGGCTTGTATTAATGCAGTTGCTAATAGTACTGTATGATGAATTTGGTTTCTAGTAAAATGCGTGGTGAGCTCCGTCGGCTGACTGTTGACTATAATTCGTTCCCCACTAGCCTCTGGTCTTGATTTCTGGATGTTTATCGATTTTTGAATTGGGTGGGTCGAATGTAGAAGTGTGTGGTGTTTTTTGTTGCACATCTTACACACTCGCCAACTCTTGCAGTCAATTGTTAGATGTCCCCTTGTTAAGCAATTTGCACATAAGTTTGATTTGCGCACTGCATCTATTCGTTGCTGGGTATTTAACCTTGAGAACTTCTCACAACCATATATTTTGTGCTCACCTTTGCAGATTGGACACCTTTGTCGATTAATTGAGCTATGGTGAATTTTCATTATTTTTTCCCTTTTATCAAGTTGTTTATAGGCTGTGTAACATTTTGACGGCTCTATCGCTTCTAATCCTTGAAAGCGATTTTCGATAAATTCAAGGAAATCCTTTAACGTTTGAACTTCTCTTGGACTTTTCAGCGATTGCTCGTATAATCGGTGAGTTTCCTTATCAAGCCTTTGTGTTAATAGAAATATTACTACTGCATCCCAGTTTACTGTGTCGATTCCCAAGTTCGAAATGGCTTGTAAAACTTCTGTTGCAGTATCGTGTAGTTTCTTCAAACCTTCTGCCGACTCCTTGGTGAGCTCAGGTTGACTGAATAAAGTACGAAGTTGTGCTGTCACTAATGCTCTTTTATTATTGTATCGCTTATCAAGTATGCTCCAAGCTGTATTATAATTGTCATTCGTTATCGATAAATGTTGAATCAGCTCATTCGGTTCACCCCTTAAATTTGTTTTAAGGTAGAATAGCTTTTCCGCATTTGCCATTTTATCGTTCTTATTAATTAGCTCGGAGAACAAATCTCTAAATGATTGCCATTTTAGATAGTCTCCGGCAAATACAGGAATGTCAATACTTGGTAGCTTGATATGATTCTTCTTTTCATCTATTTCACTTCGACTTTCAGAAACTAATATATGGTTCTGCGGCTGTGGCAGCATTCGTACCTGTTTTGGAGATATTTTGCTGAGCTGCTCTTGTATTTTGATGAGCACTGTCTGGTATTTATCTTCTGTTTTGGCGAATACATCATTATCAAAGTAATCATCTCCGGACATAATTTCTCCATGGTTACCTACAATGTGCTCCCAGTAACCATTTAAAAGTTTGCTTTTTTGAACAAAAAATGCTTCAGAAGTCTGAGACGTTAATTCTAGCTCGATTCGATCAATCGCTCGTTGTAGAGATTCTATTAAGGCATTTTGTTTCCTTATAGTCCTCACTTGCTCTTCTATTCTCGCAGTGTCTTTCGATCTTTCGATGGCATTCTTAATAGCATTTTCAAAGGCTTCCCTTGCGTCTTCATATATTTTCTCGATCTTTACGAAGAAATTTTCCTCAAAGTATTTATGCTGAGGTATCTGATTTTTTAGTAGCTCTAATTCAATGTTGCGTTGCTCAAAACTCTCCCATGTATTATTTAGTATTTATAGGCGTGCTGCGCAATACTCCTTAGTCTTCCTAATAATTGGGTCCTTTGTAATGTTATTGGAGATCTTCTGAATTTTCTTGGCATCAGCGTTTTGCTTGATGATTAATTGATCCATTTTCAATCAGCTTAGTGCGAACTCTTGTTATAAACCTGTGTAGAAGAAAGTTAAGTGTGATTGAGGACACTGGTTCCTCAATGCAAATGGCGTAAACAGAGCCTCAAGACACGTTGTTCCAGAGGATGAAGTTTTTTGTATATACCTAAAGATCCTATGTTCTCTAGGTTTGTTGATTTGTAGATAGTATCTTAATTAAGACTTTCGTTGCTGTTTGTACTAGACCCTTGTGCAGCCTCACACAAGAAGAAATTATGGCTTAGACCAATCTAGTACACTTTCCGATGGCTCGAAGGACCAAATGTTCGAAGTAAAAGATTCACGTTGGGTATATCGTCTTTACTCAAAAACTGACTTTATTATTTCAATCAATCTATATATATACATATTATAATTGTTTGCTTAAGCACTAAAGTTAATTACAAAAAATTGCTCGCTACAGAAAATTATGTCGACACATATTGCAAATAAAGTGTGCATCATAAGTTCACTCACCTGAGGTGTACGATCGTTATATTGCTGACACTGAGTTTTATGAAATTGTGTCAATTGAATGAAAGGTGAATGAAATTATGATGCAGCAATATTTTATGATTTAGAATTAAATTGGATGATTAATGTGAATTGTGTAGGTATGTATATGTACATCATATGTATTCTGTACAATCGGTACAAATCCTCTACCTGCCCGATCATTAAAATTGTTATACCCGTAGATACCTCGCAGGATTTTTACATCAGCAAAATTCACCCCCTTCCGTTCCAAAAAACCGATGGAGTCTACGCTTTGTTAGATATTGACGCTGATTATCTTTTCAAAAATAATATTACTCAGCAGACCGTTGTTATGTTTCAAAGTGAGCTCAATACTTTATGTCGTCTTCTATCTACATATCGAGAAACTGAACTCTATCTCTGCAGACAGAGTAAGCCCCATTCTATTGACCACCAATTACAGGAATCATGTGTTAACAGCCTTTATAAAAACCAAAATGAAAATGTCCTCACATGTCCAGTAAAATTATTACCTCACCCAATGTTGTGACGGAATTAACCGCCCCCAACCACTGGCTGTTGTATTCCACGAAGACAAAATTCTACAAGCTCAATGTCCAAACAGAGTTTTCCAAAAGACTCTCTCCGGGCCTGGCATCTTACATCTTAATGCATCTTGTAAATTTACCCTAGGACACTGGGAGCTCCCAACTAGAGGTAACTCAATTAATGTACTAAATACGTACGTGTATGCAAACCTTTCCCTTCCCAAATTAAATTTCGAGGACTCCTCACTCAAGCTATCTATCTTTAACGCAACCAAACTAAGAAATCTAACCATAACCTCATCACATCCCAACTTTCAAGAAGTACTTAAAAAAGCTGCTCTAAATTTCAAAGAATTAGACAATGAGATAAGGCATGAAAAACACGAAAAGGTGCAATCTGCTCATAAAATGTTTACATATACTAACACCGGGCTTCTCTCGTTAGTAACTGCCTTTCTAATAGTCGTAGGAATTTATTTATATTGGAAAGGAAAAGCATCCTCAAAAATATCAAAATCACGTTCTACGATAAATATATCCTCTCCAATAATAACAGCATCCACCCTCACTGCTATCCCACACGAGGTTGCCACAATTTCTTCAATGGAAACACCCAGAACGCATCCAACAACGGAAAAAGTTTATGAATTACCTATAGAACTTGCACCAGCACCACCAACTTTTAAAAACGAATATCGGAAATCGTTCCGCATTCCCTCACACACAGTCTCATATTATTAGATTACATTATCACAAAAAAATAAATAAGTAAAAAGAATCGCTATAGGAACTAGATTTAGCATTTAAAAATTTTGTAACACATTTTTGGATATGTTAATGTACTAGAATAATTAAGTTAAAAATCAAAAAATCAATTTTTTTGCACAAAAAAAAAAAAATTTTTTGTTACAATTAGTTTAAATTATTATTTGGAATTTTTCTTTTTTCTGTTATTATTATTCCGTTGAAGATGTATAATTAGGTACATTAATTAATATAAAATATATAGTTTCTCCTAAGTTAATCAATATACCTGTATTTGTTAATAACTCAGATGATCAAGCTACTCGTAAGCTTCTGTGCCAGCAGCATTACATTTTTTTTTCTTTCCTATGTTCCATTGCTACAAGTTTAATTCCTTCTCTCGACGAAAAATGATACTAATCTTTAGTATCATTTTTCTTTTACATGGGGGGAAGGAATGTTCTATAATCGTTTCATCATTTATCAATGATTAATATCAAAACGTTTTCCTAAAACTTCTTAATGTTACATATTAACCTATATGTAAATAAAATAAAGGCATTGATCAATGCCCGGTCAGCATAAATAAAGAATGACCTAATGGCTGATCAGAATTTATTGCAGAGTGCCTTACCTTTCGTAATAATGACCTACTTCGCAGGTAAACAAAGCGAAGTAGGAAATAAAAATCTTGTTTGGAAACATCAAAAAATTCTGGCACAGAAATTACGCGTAGCCGATTCTGCATTTTTTTTAAATAAACTAATTAATATCGAGTGCAGTAGAAGAAGTTCAGATTTTTTTGAGTTTTGATAGCGAGGAGAGTAAAAGAGGTAGTTTTTTAGTATTAGAGTGAGCCGGTAAGAAAAAAGATTAAAACTTAAGTGAAAGAGTTCCGATTTAAAAAAGTGTATAACGTACAGTTGAAAAAGAAAAATTTAGTTGCGTATAATTGGAATAACAAAAGTTGAATTGTGTGAATTGATGTACAATATCTGTATGTGCGAGTTACAAAAATAAAACGAAATAATAAAGTTAAATTATGTGAATTGGAGACTGTTTAAGTGTTTAAATTTATTTGTGAATCGTTATATAAAGCCCCACATCCCCTTTTCTCGCGGTGTATAAAAACCAAACACCACACAGACGTACACGAAAAAGTAATGGATCTAGTATCCAAGTATGTGCCCATGCTATCCGGAGAGAGATCATCTAGGCTTTCGAAGGAGGTATATCGCTTCCTGAGTTGTAGTAAAGAGCTACACGATCGACTGACACAAGAAGAGAAGAACATCTTCATCAGGTATATAAAGTATCGCTTATCGGACGATGCGTACTACTTGGTAAACTCGCAGGAGCCAAAAGATTTTGATTCTTTGCAGCAAGTAATCAAATCAGCTTACATGCGAAAAAAATCTTTTAGTGAATTGCGAACAGAAATGCTGGCATCCAGGCAGAGGCCCGGCGAAGATATCAGGGAGTTAACAGACCGGATGAAAGAATTGCTCGATCAGATAAAAGCGGCGGTCTCGGCAAAATACCCGGGAGGAGATAGATGTCTGATTGCAGAACTGGAGGCAGATGCAGTAGCGACATTCAAAGCTGGCGTCATGCTTAAACCGACCCAAGTATATCTAACTGGAAGGAAATTTGAATCGCTTAAAGGAGTACAGGAGGAAACTCTCTACTTCCAAAAGGACTCTGAAGGGCTTCAAGCCATGGCACCAGAGACGCGGAAGGGATTATCGGAATTTCTCAGAGGAAAGAATATCAAATGCTTCAAATGCGGACAGCTTGGGCATATCTCTAGGGAATGCCAGCCATATAGGCGCGAATCATCCCGAATACATCAGGTCAGAGTCGCAGATATTAAAGAAGACGTTAATGGAAGATTCCTTACGGCAGGGGAGGGGATTTGCCAGTTCTGCCGAACACAAGACCACTATACGGAGAATTGTCTGAAGAAATATCTAGCAGAGAAGGCCAATGAAAAATTAGTTACGCAGAGTAAGTTTATCATCACAGTACCATCGGACATAGCTTTAGAAGGTAAGTTTGCTTTTAATTGATACTGGATCCACTTGTAGCTTAATCAAGGTCGCTAGGACTAAAAGAGATATATCCATAAATACACATGATAAAATACGAATTGGAGGACTGTTTGGATTTGCTAGGAGCTCCATAGGGATTTGTAAGGCGAAGCTGCTATAGATAACTGTCAGCAGGCTTGTAATTTTAACGCCATTGGTGATACAAATTCAATTCCAGCAGACGGTATTCTTGGAATGGATTTCCTCAATGACAGAGTTGTTATCGACTGCGTGAATAGGAAATTGTGGATTCAAGGCGCCAACGAAGCGTAGAAAGAAAGCTTCGTTTTTAGAAATGTCACAGATAGTAGTTCGTCCAGTGGTATCCAACAATTACAGTCCAAGAAATCAGTTCGAAGCCAGAATAGATGAGGCTTACAGGAATGTGGATATCAGTAATCCAGACAGCAAATGGAAAGATACAAAATGCAATGTAGAGGTAGCTTCAGGACAGGGAGAGAAAAGTTTACCCATATTGGATGAGCCATTCCGGCCACAACTATGGGAGAAGACTTGGACCACAGCTTACGACAGTGCGGAACTTGACAATGTAAGCGTCGAAGAATGTCGTGAGAAGGGGAATAGACAAACGGAATATTATGGTTATAGCGGAAATAGGCTGGAAGATTAACATGCATTTGTTAGAATCGCGAATGCAAGAGCCTATCATGCCAAAACCATGAACTCCTCGAACGAACGACACGGACCTCGTAAGTATCCTAAACGATCTGGATGGCGCTATAATTGTAGGAACAATTGTTATCCTCAACTAGGGAAAGCCCAGGGGATTCTGTAAATAAGTAGGTTTGAATCCCAGGGAGATAATAGTAAGCCGGATAGGACAGAAGTCCATCAAGGCAGAAAGAAAGTAAGGGAACGGAACTTCATTCATGTTGAAAATTCAATTTCTGCTACAAGTTCAATAAACCCTTACGAGGTAAGTAATGGTTATGATCCAGGAATAGGGAGACTTAACCAAATTCTCTCCAATTTCAGAAGAAATCCGATGAGTGGAGTTTGAGTCTATGGCCGGAGGAACGATATGGAAATGAGATATAAACGTAACACAGTGGATCCAATTTCAGGTAAATGTATAAATTAAAAGGTAAAGGTAAGAAAAAGTGTTTAATAAAATGTAGAGAAATTAGAAAAACAGAGTTACTTAGTTAATTAAACAAAGGAAATAAAAAAAAAGAAATAAGAGATTTAAAAGAAAAAGAAATCAGAGACAAAAGACAAAGAAGTTTAAAAAAAAAATTGCGAAATATTGGTTGACAGAAAGTTGAAAGCAAATTAATAGATGGTTAAAGATCGACAAATAGGCAGGAAAAATAAAAACAAAAGAGTAATGAAATAAGAAAAATAAAATGTTATAAATTGAGAGGTTTTTTAAAAAAATAATAAGAGTTAAGAAAATGTTGCAAAGGAAACAGAATTAATAGAAGAAGAAAAAAAGTTAAATGAGAAAAATATTATATAAGTATAGAAAAATTGGTTATAAATTCATGGCAAAATATATAAGACAGGTTAGAAAATACTCATATCTTGGAAAGGGTAAATGTATAAAATATGTTGAAATAAAAAGAAAAGCTGAAAGAATTTTTATTGTTGTTTTTGAATAGGGTTGCTGAAATAAATAACGGCAAATTAGAAAAGTTGAGTAGTTCATTTCGCATAGTTTAAAAAGAATAGGAGGGTTGCCATAGGTCAAATATGTATGTATTGGTGAGATCTTCAAATCTCTGTTCGACGTATCCAATGTTTCCAGAGCGCAGGCGGTATACAGATGAGAGCAACACTATGAAGAAAGCAGCGGAAAACATTGAATAAATAACTAATAAGGAAACGGCATATCGGGTGAAAACGTAAGCTAGCCGGCGAAATGTATTAGTGTGCTCTGTTTGTATTCGTTTCGTCATGGCAGTAATGAAATTCTGACATTCTGAAGGGGAACATTTGTAACGAAGTATAATTAGCAAGTAGTGCTTAATCTGATTGACTAGCTGCATTGTTTACACTGAAATAAAACTAAAATGCTCAAATATGAACAAACTCTCTTGACGTTCCATGGATGATGGTAACTCAGGTTGCTTGAGATGTCAGTTATCGAATGGCATCATCAAGACGGCAACACTTTCAGGTCTATAAAAGGCGAGCTAGCACCGAGAACAAATAGTCGATCATCAAGCTTCGACTGGCAAAGGTGCTTTACTGAACTTAAGCTGCGAAGAAGTAATCGACTCAATTTCCTACCGAATGTGAATTTGTCCGCATTTGAGATTACCCGTCTTCCACTGTAGTTAGAAATGCTTATTTCCTACCGAATATGAGTTTGTTCGCATTTGAGATTATCCGTCTTCCGCTGTATTTAGAAACACTTATTTCCGACCGAATGTGAGTTTGTCCGCATTTAAGATTACCCGTCTTCCGCTGTATTTAGAAATACTTATTTCCGACCGAATGTGAGTTTGTCCGCATTTGAGATTACCCGTCTTCCTGTAGCTAGTTATATTTTCCTATGGATAAAGAAGTAAACAGGAGGAGATAAAGATAAAAATTCAAAGAAGGGAATTTTCTGTGGAACAACCTTAAATATAAGTGTGTATTAGGTTAAGTGTGTAAAACCGTATGGGAAAAAGGTTAAAAGGTAAATATTAAGAATGTATTAGTTAAGAAGTTCATTGTCGTAGTCAAGTAAAAACCTAATGGTGTATGATATAAAAAAAGGACATATAAATAAAATCAGTACGTGTATTAGTTAAAAAATTTATTACCACTGACAGTAAACAATTTTTGTGAAATAAAAAACATTTGTTCAGTATAAAAATAAATAAGTGTTCCCCGTCGTTGAATGCCTTGACCCTGGCGTAACTCCAAAGCTAACCCACAACATTCAACTTAAATATAAACGATTACAAAATGGCGCCCGAGCAGGGACACTCTTTCTGCACCGGAGAAACGTCGGTGAATGAAGTAGAGTATCCACCGTATCAATATTCATATACCAGACCGAGAAGAAGATAAAAACCAGAAAAAAAGCGACATCCAGTGTAAAGACAATACCAGAGTATAAAATATACAATACTCGTTAAACAAAATAAATATCTATGTGTCAAAATTAATACCTGTTAAAATAATCATGACCGATAAAAGTGAAATAACCGTCAGTGCCATCTACCAGGATGGCCTAGTCACTGAATTAGACCAAAGGGGTTTAAAAACAAGTGGAACCGTGGATGAACTGCGAAAACGTCTTGCAGCCAGTGTAAAACGTGAACAAGCTCTTCAAGAGGAGGAGCAAAATCAGTTAAAAATTGTGTCAACCGAAACTAAGACCGATAAAATGACACCTCCAATTACAAATACATCCGAAACACAGACCGATATATTGACACCTCCAATTTCACATACAACCGAAACACAAACCAATGAGCAAAGATTGCAGTACAATATATCGCCAACACGTCTGAGTGTTACCGACAAGGAGACATCTTGTAACAATATACCAAATATTCAAAATGTTCCGTACCCGATAGAAATCCGAGACCGACCACTTTCAGACGCTGACATTATGGATAAAGTCAGAAAATGGAATGTGAGGTTTGACCAAGGTCAAGATCCGTTAAATTTCCACGAGAGAATTGAGGAAATGGCACAATATTACAGTATACCAACCGACCGAGTGTTGAATACATTACCCGAGCTGCTGACAAAGACAGCACTAGCATGGTATCGTAACAACCGAGAACAATGGACAACATGGAATGAATTCACAAGTGACTTCAAACTATTTTTCTCACTAGGTGTGTTAACTAGAGACTGTCATGGCCAAAACATGAACAGCCAAGGGATACCGGAGAGACAAGGTAGCCGAGTATCCCAGAGCCAGAACCAGATGCCTTAAAAACCTGTCTACCTGATACAACCGTGATAGACGTACACTATGACGACGACCGATACTTCATTACAATGTCAATAATTAAACACCGTGTATAGCACTCATAGATACTGGAGCTGCAAAATCATTTGTTGGTAATGAAGTCAAAATCTGCTGGAATTACATAATATTCCTCCGATATAATGTTCTTTGAGAACTGGAATGGCGAATAGTAGTGAATTTAAAATCCACCAGTTATAAATGGTGGACACACAGTGGAATAATCATATATTACACATTTATTCTACTACATGCCAAATCTAGCCGAAACCATCATACTGGGTGTAGACTTTCTTAAGAAAGCTGACATATCAGTAAAAATATGGAACCAGGAAATTTCACCAGGAATCATGAATACTGAAGAGGAAATATCCGAACCAGCAACATGCACAGTGGTAATACCCGAAGAGATAGATAACATACCGAAAAACCAAATAACAGAATTCCTGTCCACTCAAATTCAAAGATTTGACAAAATCTCCGGGCCCACTCCGATAGCACAGCACCATATCCGAATGAAACATGACCGGCCGATAAAACAACGCTACTTCCCTCGTAACCCCGCTATGCAAGAAATTATAAACTTGCAAATTGATGAACTACTTGCCGAAGACCAGATAGAACCGTCAAAAAGTCTATACCACCCATTGTACTAATACGTAAAAAACAGGGCGGATGGAGGTTATGTATTGACTACCGACAAATTAATGAAAATTCCGTTAAAGACGCCTATCCGTTACCTCAAATCAACCATATACTGGATAAACTGAGAGGCGCAAAATATATTTCCACCCTTGATTTAAAACAAGGTTACTGGCAGATCCCGCTGACAGTAGAATGTCGACCATGAACAGCATTTACCGTTCCCGGCCGAGGTTTCTTCCAATGGAAAGTTATGCCATTTGGACTTCATTCCGCACTCGCTACGTTTCTGCGAGCTCTAGACCAAGTAATCGGTACGGAAATGGAACCATATGCTTTTGCGTATCTGGATGACATTATTGTCGTTGGCCGTAATCTGGAGGAACACTTGGAAAAATTAAGAGAAGTGTTTGACCGACTCATAGCTGCAAATTAATCCCGACAAATGTGATTTTCTACAAGAAAAGATTCGATATCTGGGACACGTTGTCAGTTCACAAGGTATACATACCGATCCGTCAAAAGTTGAAGCAATAAGTATACTATCCACGCCGACAACTGTCAAAGAAGAACGACGATTTCTGGGTATCGCGTCATGGTACCGAAGATTTGTGCCGTCCTTTTCTACCACCGTAACACCAATTACCAAACTACTACAAAAAAAAAACATAAATGGAACTGGGGACCTGAGCAACAACAGGCATTTGAAGTATTGAAACAAAAATTAACCGAGTCACCAATACTAGCCTGTCCAGATTTCACACACCCATTTATACTTCAAACTGATGCTATCCAAGAAGGTCCAGGAGCCGTACTCTGTCAAGAACTAGATGGCGTAGAGCATGTTATACTAGCCGTATGTTAAATACTACCGAGAAAAAGTATTCCGTGACAGAGAAAGAATGTTTAGCTGTCGTATGGGGCATCAGGAAAATGAGACCGTATTTAGAAGGATACAGATTTACAGTAATCACCGACCATCAAGCGTTAAAATGGCTACATTCACTTGAAAATCTCTCTGACCGACTTGCAAAATGGGCTATCGAAGTTCAATCTTACGACTTTGATGTCAAATACCGAAGAGGAAAATTAAATGTAGTAGCTGATGCACTGTCACGTCAACAGTTAAAGAATACAAACCTCTCTATTCACCTTGCTTTCGTCTATTGAGATAACTTCCGAATGTACATGGTATCAAAATAAACTTCACGAAATTCACAAACAACCACAAATATGTCCTGACTACAAAATCGAAAATGGACAGATATATCGTCGATTCTTTGATTCTACAACTTACACCGAAGATACTATACCATGGAAGCCTTGTGTGCCAAAACCACTTTGAAACAGGGTATTACGAGCAAATCATGACCTTACCACCGCCGGCCATCGTGGAATCAACAAAACTATAGCCCGTATCGCTAAATTTTACTACTGGCCGGGAATGTTCTGAGATATTGCGAAATATGTACGAAGTTGCGACATATATGTCTACGATACAAAGCCGAGCAACAGAAAACTGCTGGTTTAATGCATGGATTCCCTGCTAACCGACCATTGGAAATCGTTAGCACCGATTTCATTGGACCTCTCCCTCGTACAACAAAAGGTCATACAGCAATATTGGTATTCCAGGATAAATTTACAAAATGGATAGAGTTTATGCCTCTCCGACAACCCACCACCGCTAGATTAATACGTGGTTTCAGAGAAAGAATAATCTCTCGTTTTGGTTATCCCGAAGTATTAATATCCGATAATGGTACGCAGTATACAAGTAGAAAAGTTAAAACTCTGCTAAAAAATTTAAAAATAAAACACCGATTTACACCGCAAGCTAATCCGACCGAAAGAGCAAACCGTGTGATAAAAACAATGATTGCTCAATATGTGGACAAGGACCATCGAAAATGGGACGAACATTTACCAGAGTTAATGCTAGCCATAAATACTAGCAAACACGAATCTACCGGCTATTCTCCACACTATTTGAATTTTGGCCGAGAAATCACATCACCGAATAGTTTATATGGAAAAATAGGAGAAAGAATTCCGACAACAGTAATCACCGAAAGAACAAGAATATATGACATTGTCCGAATCAACCTAAATAAGGCATTTAACAACCAACGTCGCTATTACAACAACCACCGACGCGACTGGTGTCCACAAGTAGGAGAACAAGTCCTACGAAAAGAACGAATACTTTCATCCACCGCTAAAAATTATACCGCTAAACTAGGACCACGATATGTCGGACCGTATACAGTAATCGAAATAATTTCTTCAGTAAACTTACTACACAAGAAGATAAAAAGGCCGGTATGATCCATGTGAAGGATTTAAAAAAATATTATGAATAAGAACCAGAACACGGTAACACTAAAAACTTGTATATAAGTACTGTACACAAACCACAATTAGTCAGTTGGAAATCAGACATCATGGCGACACCACGACGTGTCACTTTTGCACCGTCATCCACAGAGGATGAAATAACCATCACTACCAGGACCAGAAGAACCCGAGAACTCAACCGACGTAAAAAAGAAAAAAACCCAGTTGACAACATGATCCCACCATCATCGGACCAAGAAATGTTCAAGAACATTGAGGCGCGATTGGTACCGTTTGGCAAAGCAAAGAAGTTCGTGCTCCAGGGAACCCACGGACTAATACGAGTGCGTACATTGACAAATGGATGCCGCGTACTTCGCTGCCAAGGCAGATGACGGTGTTACCTCCTCTTAAAAAGTAAAAATTGACGCTGAAAAGTATTATTTTTTTATTTTTGTTTTTGTATACCAAAGTGAAGAGTACATATTTATTTAATAAAAGTTATGTTCATATAAAAATTGATAAGGTTGTTTCCCTTTTAAAATATGTTCCACTATATAATAATGAGTTCCACTATAGTTAATAAAGTTGAAAAAAAAAAACTGAATAAATGTAAGTTTTTTTTTTTTTTTTGTAGATAGGGGGGATCTAACGAAGTTACAAATTAAAATTTAAATTCCTAAATGCCCGTTATTGCATGCCGTATAATTAGTAAGTAGTGCTTAATCCGATTGACCAGCTGATTTGTTTACACTGAAGTAAAACTAAAATGCTCAAATATGAACAAACCCTCTTGACGTTCCATGGATAATGGTAACTCAGGTTGCTTGAGATGTCAGTTATCGAATGGCATCATCAAGACGGCAACACTTTCAGGTTTATAAAAGGCGAGCTAGCACCGAGAACAAACACTCGATCATCAAGCTTCGAGTGGCTAAGGTGCTTTACTGAACTCTTAAGCTGCGAAGAAGTAATCGACTCAATTTCCTACCGAATGTGAGTTTGTCCGCATTTGAGATTACCCGTCTTCCACTGTAGTTAGAAATGCTTATTTGCTACCGAATATGAGTTTGTCCACATTTGAGATTACCCGTTTCCGCTGTAGTAGAAATACCTATTTCCGACTGAATGTGAGTTTGTCCGCATTTGAGATTACCCGTCTTCCATTGTAGTTAGAAATGCTTATTTCCTACCGAATGTGAGTTTGTGAGTTTGCATTTGAGATTACCCGTCTTCCGCTGTATTGTTATATATATATAATATATCCTCACTCACCTTGGAATGTAATAATCCAACTGGACTTCTTCTTTGAGTTATATACGAGTAAAACCACCTTCAGTTGCTCTTGTTTCGAAAACTTTTATTAACCTTACACAAGTTGCCTTTATTGTGGACTTAACTTCGGGAAACTTAAAACTTAATTATATTTTCTTAACACCAATATCAACATACATTGTAAAACTCCGAACAACTTAATTATGTTTTCTTAACACCGATTTTAACATATATTGTAAAACTCCGAAAAACTCAATTCTGTTTTATTAACACTGATTTTAAGATATATTGTAAAGCTCCGAAAAACTTAATTATGTTTTCTTAACACCGATATTTCTCGTTTCCTTTTCTAAGACTTCGACAAACTTGGTTCTCTTCGCTTAACACCGATATTTTTTCATTCATCGTATTCGAACTCAAAAACCCAACTCTTAAAAGAACCGACTCTCGACCCGACTCCTTTTAGGAAAACAACAAAACTCAACCCTTGGTCACCTTCATCGTGATCAAGAGCCGGTGTTCAGGATAGAAAATGCTAAATTGCATTTTCTTATCCTGAGAAAATTTAACTTTTTAACTCTGGACATGTTTGAACATGTCCAGAATTATTCGCGTTGAACGATGGCTGCAAAAATGTAATCTTACACTTTTTAAAACATCAGCCACCGTTTGAAATCGCGACGCGCATATACATACAATGCATTTATGCGGCGCGCGTTTCTTATCACGAAAGCTTTTATCGTAATATGTATGTACGTATGAACATACATATTGAATTTTTTCGCGGCAAATCGTACAGAAGGTACGATTTGTCTTTTGATTTCTTTGTGAATTTAATTATTTCCACTGACAAATTTTGCTGAAGGCAAAATTTGTCGTGGAGGTTGTTGCTATTAAACGACTTGGTTGAAATCTGAAACTACCCGATTCCCAAGAATCGATTCCTAACAACCCGATTCCAAGAATCGGGTACCCGGGTAGCTCGACTCTTACCCGTGAAACCCGGGTACCCGGATAAGAACCGGGTACTCGAAAACCCGGGGTTTAAGGAACACTGCTATGAACAACAATGAAATAATAAATGAGCACAGATGAATTTAGTTAAAATGGTGTGTCAAGTTTATTAATTATTATATTTAAATTTACAGAAACGGACAGCGAAGATGTAATATACAGGGTGTTTCCCCTTAGGAGGTCCATAGAGCGGGAGGTGATAGTACTCACCTATACGATCCAAAAATTGTATGGCAGGGGGGGGGGGGGCAATATCAACAGTTTAGGAGTTACAGGGTGATTCATAAAAAAAGCTAGGTTTTCACAAAACACCCTGTATCTTAAAAACTACAGGGTGCATGGTCACAGTTAAGGGCTCACTGTATGCAGAACTTCATGGCCTTTCCAACGATAGCTCAACAAGCCCCGTACCCCTCTCCCCTCAGCAGTTATGAAGGTCTAAAATAAAAATTTCGGATTTTCTTTCCTTTTTTTTTACTTTGACCTCTATTATTTTTGCAAAAAGGTTGTTAACATAACTTTTTTTTATAAAAACTGTAAACTGTGGAGCCTCCTCTTTAATTTGACCTATTATACCCTATGTGCTATCTGTATCCGTTAAAGAGTTATTAACTCATAACCTATTCCGGTCACACCGAAATTAGACGATATTTTTTAAAATGACATGCTAAGGGAACAAATTATTGTTGAGAATAGGTTTGAAAATAGGTTTGAGAATAAGTTTAGAGCTAATAGCTCTTAAAGGGCTTCAGATAGCACATTGGGTGTAATAGGTGAACTTAAAGAGGAGGCTCCACAGTTTACAGTTTTTATAAAAAAAGGTTATGTTAATGACCTTTTTGCAAAAATAATAGAGGTCAAAGTAAAAAAAAGGAAAGAAAATCCGAAATTTTTAGTTTAGACTTTTATAACTTCTGAGGGGAGAGCTGTACGGGGCTGGTTGAGCTGTCGTTGGAAAGGCCATGAAGTTCTGCATACAGTGTGCCCTTAACTGTGACCGTACACCCTGTACTTTTTAAGATATAGGGTGTTTAGTGAAAAAAGAGCATATTTTACTAATCACCCTGTAAGTCGGTAGGGTGACATTTTGCCCCACCCCCTGCCATACAATTTTTTGCTTGTCTGGACGAGAGGAATCATTTGGCAAAATGTTGCAGCATTAGTCCGGGACACCCTGTATATACACGGTGTCCCACGTAACGTGTTCCCTGGGAATTTTTCTCAGGAATCTGCGGAGATATTGAAAAAGTCCTAATAGTAAAAGTTACGTATAATTAGTCAAGGTATCCTTTGGCGTAGCCAAAGTCCTTTAAAAAGGATTTGGGAAAGATATATATAAAAAATGTCTTTTTCGTCCTTATTAAGGATATATTTAGATTACATATTTGAATTCCGCGAGTAAAACTAAAACGAAAGTGTTATATTGAAAATTCCAGTTTAACCCTTTATTATCGAGATATAAGGTGTCAAATTGTACTCTATGTACCGCGTTCCTTTGCCGTTTTTCTCGAAAATGCACACAGATATCATCGAAGTTCTAGTAACAAAAGTTACCCATCATACGCCGGGCTATCTTTTGGTATGGTAAACATTTAAAAAAAAAGCCACACGAA
Source organism: Dioctria rufipes (assembly GCA_963924295.1). Taxonomy (NCBI): domain Eukaryota; kingdom Metazoa; phylum Arthropoda; class Insecta; order Diptera; family Asilidae; genus Dioctria; species Dioctria rufipes. The sequence goes on from OZ002740.1 coordinate 205,889,577, forward strand.
AAAAGGATATCTTCGGTTTGGTCCTTATCGTCTTTCCTGAGCACACATATTGACTACATTGAATAACTGCATATCAAATTAGAAAAAAAGTGGTATACCTACGGAAATTTCTTCACAAAAAGAAGGTGAATCATTTACAGATATGTAATATGTTGTCTTAATTTCTGAGATAAAAGGGCCGGAGTTTCGTCCCCGTTTAATTTCTAGGTAAATTATCATTATCTTATTTTTATTGTTAATGTAAACTTCTGAGGCAGAAGTGCAAATAGATACAGATACAAGTAGAAAATTAACGGAAAGGAGGCAAAACCAGCAAATATAATTCAAACAATAGTTAAGTAGGTTTGTATCTAATGGCCTAGTGCACGCTTGAAATAGGATAAATTGGTGATATGCAATATGAAAATTTTATTCTAAGTTTGATCTTTGATATAAATATTCTTGTAATGTCGCGCCTTGCAAATAGTGAATTGGTAGAGCCGCTGATTACATACTGGGAATGTAACCGTAATGCCTGTAAGGAGTTATGCTGAACGCTTTCCAAAAAGATGGTGCGCAACTAGGCAACACTTACTGCGAATAATAGAATGAGAGCAAAATCCAGGAGCAGCATTATTCGGCAACATATTGCTAGAAATCATCACGTCACCATTCGCGAAATATCGCGAGATTCCGGATGCTCAAAAAGTACCATACAAAGGACGTTGAGAGGATTAAGAATGCACCCCTACCACTTATACCTTTCTCAGAAATTAGAGGAAAGGGATTTCAGTAGTAGAACACAATTTTACAACTGGGCTCAACAGAAACTACTGTAATTTAATGTATTATTTACCGATGAAGCTAGATTTAGGAATTCGAATGTGCCCAATAGACATAACATAACAACATATTACATACCTGTAAATGTTTACCATACCAAAAGATTTCCCGGTTTATGCTGGGTAGATTTTGTTACTAGAACTTCGATGATATCTGTGTATTTTTGAGAAAAATGGCAAAGGAACGCGGTACATAGAGTACAATTTGAGACCTTATATCTCGATAATAAAGGGTTAAACTGGAATTTTCAATATAACATTTTCGTTTTAGTTTTATTTGCGGAATTCAAAAATGTAATCAAAATGTATCCTTAATTAGGACGAAAAGGACATTTTTTAAATATATCCTTTCCCAAGTCCTTTTTCAAGGACTTTGGCTATGCCAGAGGATACCTTAACTAATGATACGTCACTTTTATTTTTCCGATAACTCCGCACATTTTCGAGAAAAATGCCCAGGGAACACGTTACGTGGGACACCCTGTATATAACATACTATTATTTTCTTTAATTACAGCCCAAATGATCTCAAAATATGGAATATGAAAAGAATTTAATCTGTTGTGAATTGTAATGAGACAAACCGCCACCATCCTTAGCTCCAGTAGACGCTAAGTCCCTGTCCCTTCTATAAACTACGTACCTGTCATAAAATATTTCATTGCTATTTATTGTATTTTTATCATATTTGTCATATTTGTAGAAACGTCTCTGTCAAGCAAATTATATCATGTGTATTTGAAAGCACGTCAGCTAATTTGATGCTTTCAGTTTTAGAGCGAAGCCCTCTGACATTCTGATAGGATAGTAAACATTTAAGGACATGTAATATACAAAAATTTAAAAGATTACGAACAGGAATTATTTTGAGTAATGAGATCAATACACTTCCCGGTTTTATCAGCTGAGTTTCAGAACTGTTGTATTAAGTAGACAAATGACGATGTAAGTGATAATTAAGTGACAATTTCACTCACTTGGTTTTTGTAAGTGACAGATGTTAGATGTGTATAATGAAAAGGAAAATGCAAGCGGAAAAAGATAAATTTTATGATGGCTTTCTAAGTTGTTCATTAAAACATAAAATTCAATAGTTTTCATTAAGTAAATTAATTTTTTTTTTTGCTTTTTTAGTGTAAAAATTATAACAAAAAAACAATTTGAAGTCATGATAGATTTTATGGTGGAGCATCCTTTTATAGCTAAAGGGCGTTTATAATTTTTTTCTTTTAAACACTTACAAAAATAACAATAATACCATTAAATAACACAAACCTCACTTTTATCTACAAATGTAATTCATACCCTGACGTTGTCTGTCACTTTAAGTGACAACGATAATAAGGCTTCGAGGAAAAATGTTACGTCACACCGTTCGACAACAATACGGAACGTGCAGTGAAGTGAGAGTGACTGCGGAGCTTGTCACTTCAGTGAGTCGACAACTATAATAAGGGTGAATAAGAGAATCGATTGGGTTAAAAACCAATTAGTTTCCATTGTGAAACCCTCGATGCCTTATGCGAATACCCTTAAAGGTAATATTAGCCATGGATACACAAGGAGCAATGATCCCAATAGCGGCAATGGACTGTACTAAATCTTAAATGAGGCCAACAATCTATTCAAGATCCCATTTATTGAGCTAATTTTAAAAAATCTGGAGTTTTGGCCGTGTTATAAAGCAATGAGAATACACGAAAAGAAAGCCTATACTAAACTTTAATTCATTGGCTCGATTATAGGATAAGTAGTCCAACATCCCTTATAAAATTTTGTGCTTTAAACATAAACTTCCACGAGAAAAGAATTTCGCTTATTAACTTCTTTAATGACAATAAACCTCACATTGGGTGTATTTACGAAACCAGACTGAACAATATACATAGGATTTCGATCAAAGGATACAATATCATCAGAAATGATAACGGCAGAGGCACAGCGATATTTATTTCAAAAGCATCAAGTATGAGAAAATATGGTTCAATAGTCAGACCATATCTATTTGTTGCATTCAGGTCCCTTTCGTGACCAGAGCGGGTGAAACCAAAAGACTTCTCGTTGTAAACGTATACATTCCATCTAACATTGGACCCACCTTGATCAATTGGTTGAATCTGCCTCTCAATTAGTACTACTTAGTTTTTGATGGTGACTTCAATGCTAGACACAACAATTGGGGCGACACTACCAATAACAGCAATGGTAATTGCATCTCGAACTCGCTGCTCAACGGCGCCTTCCTAACAGTCGAGATTCTAGCACCCTGTGAACCTAGCTACCCCAGATCGTCCTCTATTCTATATTTTTTTTCTAGCTTCGACGCTCTTATCAATCAAAACATGGAAGACAACAACATAACTTGTCGGACTGTCTCCTCCACCTCAGATCATTAGTGTGGTCATGAGTGACGTTACACCGTGTCCAATCGCTCCCAGAGCATTCACCACATTCAAAAACACGGACTGGACCGCCTTCAGAATTGACATCCACTTCAGCCTCATTAACATCTCCATACCGGTTGATACCAACATATCTAACGAAGATATTGACTCGTTCGTCACCAATATCACAGCTAAAATCAAAAGCTGTGCTGAGAGACACTCATCTACCTGCTCAGCCACAAACACCCGTTACGGCAATTTCTCAGATACTACATTACTCCTTATAAGATTGAGAAAAGGCTGGCTAGCGCGGCTAAAGAGGATTTGGCACAGATACTACAATAGAGTCAATAGTGACTACACAGCGATTAAATCCAGAATCCAATATTTAAACACAATCATTAGGGACAGAATTCACGAATAAGCTTAGAAGCATTTTGCCCCTTTCTGGCCGTAAGTTCTTCGGATCCAATATCGCTACTAGCATATTACTACACCATGATCAAGAAATAAGATCCATAACCGATAAGCTAATCAATCTTTCGGAACCACTACGCAGGTATATACTCGGAAAAAAAACTTCGTGGGATAGATTTCTTTCAGTCAAGATAAGCGAAAGCATAGAAGAACTCCGAATGACCTCCACAAACAGCACTCTTACTCACTTCTCTAAGTCCAGCTACTTTCCCGACTGACACATTCAATTTCACCACGAAGGACAAAGTAACATCCTTCACAAGGAATCTAAATAACAACAGATCTGCCGGGCCGGGTGGAATTTCTAATTACATACTGCGTAGATGTCCTAACCCCTTAGATGATAATTTAGTGGCTTTATTTAACCATTGCATATACAATGGCTATTTTCCTAACGCCTGGAAAAATGCTAAGTCAATTCTAATATCCAAGAAAAACAAGCCAAAAACGTCAACGATTTTAGATCAATATCCCTGCCAGATTCTTTAGGCAAGCTTTTCGAGAGAATATTAACGGAGAAGTTAGACTCCTTCTGCGAAGAGACAAATATTATTCCCAGCAACCAATTTGATTTCAAAAAGTGCATTCTACAGATCAGGCAATTCTAATGGTTGCGAACAGAATCACGCACAATCACGTAAAAAAGTGTGCACTGTGGCCTTGGTCATCGATCTAGAAAAGGCGTTTGATAAAGTCTGGCACAACGGAGTAATCTTAAAGCTGCTCGAATTTAGCTGTCCTTTGAGCATCACCAAAACGCTATTTAGCTTCCTTAATCACAGGATCACTTACATTCTAATTGGCAATAAATTGTCCGAGCCTATCACAGTAAAAGCAGGAGTCCTCCGATTCTCTATCCTTAGCCCGAAACTTTTAAAACATATTCTTATACGATTTTCTGTTAAAAGACTTCAGCTCTGACATCCCGGCAGCGCTGCTTTACGCTGATGATATAATCATCTTAGCCGAGAGTGAAAGGCCCCTGGTAGCTCTCAACAGGATTCCGTAATTCATCCTTAATCTTTTAGAAGAAAGGCCCCTGGTAGCTCTCAACAGGATTCCGTAATTCATCCTTAATCTTTTAAAATTCTATAATAAATGAGGATTTTAGTATAAAGCTAAATGCGGTCTAATATGTTTTAAGAATTCTAGTAGTAAAGGACACTATCTCGTAGTACGCGAAAGTAAAACGCTTTTGTTAAATATTAACAATAACCCGATACCCATAAAGAACAATATCAAATACCTCGGTATGTATTTATATCACCGCTTTCAATTCAACCCCCACGCGAGGTATGCACCTAACAAGGCCAAAGCAGCCACGTCTATTCTCAGACCCTTGCTGAAATCCAAAATACAAAATTACTTATATATAAAACTGATTCGCCCAATTATAAGCTACGGTTTTACTGCCTGACCCACGATATCATCCACAGTCAATCAAATCTACTAGAAGCCTTGGAGAGAATGATAATCAGACATTCAATGGTGCCATGCCATCCGACTCTGTAGTAAGTCACTAACATGTGTGGCTATTAACGTACAAGAGCTAGTATCTTGCACCTAAGCTGATAAACTAAATCACCTGAACAACCTCTGATATAAAAAGAATTTATTTTATAATATATAATATAAAGTAATAATAAACTGAAAATAGCTGACCGACCTATTTCGGTACAAGTATTTGCAAAAAAATATATAAATAAATAAATAAAATAAAAATTCGGAATTTTTCCGAAATAAATAGCGAGTTTCGAGTTTTCGAAAACAAGCAAACTTGCATACAGAAACTTGGTCCGAAATTAGAAATGAGAGCGATGCTGTATCCGGTTGGCACGGTAGTCAGCCTCGGTTTTTGGGAGTCTTGGAGTTTTTTACTAATCTAGTATACAATTAGCATAATCATCATTATTCGTCAAGTCTGGCGTTTCTCGTGGTTTATGACATCTCATCTTTATTCTGCTTGTGGTTTCTGTATGTTGTTTATTCTTGAGCTTATCATCTTCCACTTCAATTTATCGGATTAATCGTCTACCGTTGTTGCTCTTTATTTATTTACATCTACTGCAGCTTACATATGAAGTCAATTTAATCTGTCAGATAAGGCTCTCGACTTGCGCCCCATTTTTCTGTTGCCATCTATTTGTGACGTTTGTGTAATAATCAATCGGTGTCTCCAATATATTTCATCCGAATGGCGCTTAAATGTATGCTTTGCTCATCTTATATCAACAAGAATAAGTGCGTAGACTGTAGCAAACAATTCCATGTATCCTGTTCTAAGATATCATCAGACCTTGTCCCGAGCATAATGAGTGGAGCAGTTGCTTTTCGTTGTGGGGGTTGCAGTTCCGTAGGTCCCAATAAATCGATTACTAGTGGTGACACCGATTCAGATGATAACAGCGAAGGTGTTCTTGATGCAGTTAACCGTATGCCCAGGGAAATTTAATTCAAAATTAATTCAACAAATCTGTTATCATGCTTGTCAATTACTTCAATGATATTAAGAGAATGTGTGTAACACTTGAGGATCATTCTTCTAGAATCAGAATGCTGGAGGACGTCAACTTTAATGCATGGGTGACATCAATTTCTTAAAAGCTCGTATAACTTCCTTAGAGGATAGATACCTGTCAAACTTCCTGGAAATTCGTAACATTCCTATTATACCGAATGAGAATATAATGCAGTACGGCAGCAGCCTGCACAAATTGTTTAATCTTCCAACTACTGATGCGGATGTCGTTAAAGCATATAGGCAGCATATCAAGAAACACTCTTCAGGGCGGCCTGGGCCGTTTATTGTTAAGTATAGCTCGGATTTTATTAGAGATCGTACTTTAGTAGCTTCCAAATTACATAGAACTTTTAAGGCAAAACAAATTAGGATCAAATATGGCTTTAAATACCTTTGGATTAAAGGTGGTAAAATTAACTATGAGTAACTTTGTGTTAACACCAAAAATAAAAATGGGTATACAGAAAATTATCTTGTTAGTAGGCTTATTTGTTAGTTAAGCTAATCCCGGTAATACTAGGTTGGCCACTGCTTAAATAATTCATGTTAGATCTATGATTATTGTTAGTCTGAAAATCACCTTCTACTTCCGCTTCGATTTCATAGACACCGGCTAGTATGGCATAACTATTTGGGTTCCTGTCAGTAGCTTGCGATTTATACAGCTTGGGATCTGTAGGGCTGTTGTTCTTGCGCTTCTTTCATTGGCGGGAAATTTGGGTAAATCCGTCTGCAGCTTTATGGAGATAGTTTTTAATGAGTTTCTGTAATATTAGAACTGGAACGATTACCTATAGTGCCTATAGTAGCAAGTGAGTTCACTCCACTGTGGTGGTCACTGGGCAATCCTGCCGGACCCTTATTTTGATTTAGCGAGCATTCTGAAGAAGCATGTAAATATAAATTTTGTGTTGCCTGGAGGGAGTTTTGCCTTGATTGGCTGTTACTGGGAGATACAGCGGTATCGGTGGGTCCACTTGTGTGGCTATCCTTGCGAAACTTACAGATGGCAGGTTTTTGGCGTAGTAATCCTCAAAAATCACGTTGAAGGAATTGATTTTCTCTGTGAAGAGATTTGGTGGCAATACAGGTGACTTGATTTTTTCCTCGCCTTTCTCACACATTATGGTCGAAGAAGACTTACGAATATGCGAGGTTAAGCTCACTTAATGCTTTTTTATTCTCTTGTTTTTTTTTTTATATAAATACTGATTATACATATCCTGATAACTAGTATCGCTCACTATAAATAACTATTTATGTACTAATAGTGTCGCTTGGATACTACAATTAGCACATGCGGTTATAATAAAAAAATTTTTAAGATTTGCTCGTAGTTCCGAAGTGAGCACGTTTGTTCACTTTGACAGTTCCACTTGGAATTTTTGTTGCAACTGATGTGCGCGTGTCCCGTGTGTCGGGGGAAGAGCACACTAAAGAAAAAACTTTAATTGAGGAATTTCACTAAACTCATCTTTTTAATTAATAAATTTATTTCCGTTTTTTGGAAGCCACATACACACATATATATATATATATGTATATATATATATTTTTTTTTTATTTAATATATTAATTCTTTTCGTTGAGAAAAATTACAACTGCTTCACTCTCGAGAACAAATCTTATATCTCTATCCTTTTTTTATTTTTATTTTTAGCACGAATCTTTATTTATATATCTTATTCTTTTGAGCACAAATCTTTATTTTATTCTTATTCTAATATATTTCACCTTTTTAAGAAAAAAACTAACTTCGAGATCTACTCGGCGGATATCAAAAAATAATTCCCCGAGGATCCGGAGAATTGCACGCCCAGGTACCCATGCAAAGCTTGGAAGAGCTTTTTGTTCTTTTTTTGTAACTTCTTGCTTTCTCACGACGATGAAAGATCGTACGTGAGAATATGCAAATTATTTTATGTGCACTCAATTTGCACGACGAAAAATGTTATCTGATTACACGGCACGTAGGTAGGTGAGTGGAGTGTATGACTGTTAACGAAATGCAATTTATGCTAAATTGCATTTTATTACGGCATACAAATGCATCTTTAAATGCATTTGAAATTTTTGAATTTAAATGAAAATGATTTTTAGTTTTCAGGGTCAAATTAATGATACATTAATTTATCGTATTGGACGATATATTGATGTATCGATATTATGGTTGTGATTCGGGGCAAAGGTACCTGCGTCACAACACAACCATCTGAGTGCTGCAATAGAAATATATATGGTGGTTCGCTTTGGTTTGGGGTAATATCTTTTTACCCATGGTTACATAATATTCACATCTTTGGACTAAGTTTGTCGCAGAAGACTCTTGGTTGCACACTCTTGATTCCTCGTTGCAGATCGCAGTATGGACAGTATTCTTACTTTTCCGAAGCATTCGCAAGTGCAATCTTTTATCATATGCACGACTGTCGGCAGAACTTTTACAAGGCTTTCCCAATCACCGAATATTATTAAAAATTACGCAGTTTGAATGTTTTCCTGATTAAAATCGATATTATATTATATCTTTCTTTCTATCTCTTCTCTCCATCTTCCCATTGTACATCTTTTTATCCTTCTCTTTGTATTACTTTCGTGTATTTTATTATTATTTTCGTTATTTTCGTATCGTAGAAAATCATAGGGTATTCTAAGTTTGTCTATACGAAAAACCACTTCAACGATTAAACCTGCACTGATTGGTGACCATACGAAATTACATACGGCTATTCATGTAGGGTATCATAAGAATTGGTCTTAGACCAATTCTAGCTATTTTACATGTTATTAACTAATTATTGAATCCTAGCCATTGAAACTGCATTCGTCTAAATTGAGTTTCCTGATCACTGATTTTTTTACATCCAAAAACTACACATGATTTGCTTGATTCTAGGAATATGCTGAAATGAATTCAATTAGCCGTAGATTTCTGTAATCTGATCCGGTTCCATAAAAATTGCGACAGTTTTTATGAAAACTAACGCTGGAATTTTCGTCGTTTTCTCCATGTCTTCACTCCAACTACACAGATTAAGTGCTATATCTCCTATGACATTGTCGTATGAAAAATTATGTAGTGAAAACAAATTGATTAAAAAGTAATTTATTTTCTTTTAATTATCTTATGATGTTTCAAATTAATTAGCAATTCAAAATTTTAAATTTATTAGCTTCTTCTAAATTTATATTCTATAAACCCCTGTACTGCATTCTCACACAGTCCTAGTTACCACACATATAAAATTTTGCTTCAGCAAATCTGATTTTTTCCATTCTTTAATCTCTACATTGTAAGAGTTATCAAATTTATAAATTATTCTCCTCTGCTACGTATTTACAGGTTTTTACCGGAGGAGAAGTTACAGGCTTTTTACCGGTAATGTTTGCGAACTTGATGCAGTTTGTTAAGATTTATATATATCTGTACGTTATCGTCTTGTCAAAATCTGCGTTTTAATATTTAACACAGCCAGAAAATTATTATACGTATCTCATTTAATTTTAAACAATTATTGCCACGTACAGAAGAAGAATAATTTGTTCTTGCACTATATTAGTTTGGCTATTTCAAATCTCATTATAGTCTTAAAGACTAATATGGCCTTAAGATAGTAAATTATATTAATATAAAATATACAATTATAGAAATAAGTTTTCATATAGACATTGATGCATTAAATTGCATAATCAATGCTAAACGCAACCAATTGCAACACTTATATAACTAAAAGCAGTTACTTTTACGACATTGAACTACAAGGAAGTCTGGGCGAACCCATTTGTGTTAAGACTCTGTCCAGCCATTGTAGAGGTCCATTTAAATGTAATTCGATCCAGCAAGGTGTGGAGGTAACAGTTTGTCGTCTTTGAAAATTAACATAAATAAAACAATTATTATAAATAAATAAGACTTTACCTGTATTCCGCTCCCCAACCTTTCACAAAGGACATTCGAATAGTACACATTCGAGTTAGTTGATAAACTGCCTCAAATCCTTGCGAAACGGATTGCGAAAGTAAAGCTGCGAATTCTTGGTTATTGAAAATTTTCAAGTTACAGCCTTTAAGTATAAAAAAAACAATACAAATAAGATAATCAGATGCGAATTCAGAAAAATATATATAATTGTAATTTCTTAAGAGTTGTAGATGACTTAAAATTAAACAAAAATTATGTTTGCTTTATAAATACATTGACATGAAATTACACAAATTTATTTATAATTTATTTGCCAGCAGATTACACACTATAAAACACTATGAAAATTTTACAGCAATTACAGTAATTTGTCAAGAAAACGGTTTTTCTTATCTGCCGCCATTTTCTACAAGGTATTAAGGGAACTGAATATTAAATCTTTTACGGAAGTAAAACTCAAATGAAATCGGTTTGTCAATACGTCCCAATATTTAAATGGAGTTAATATTCAGAAAAGGTTTTCTTTTGTTATACAAAGATATTAATATACTAAATATTAATATAAGAAACAAATTTCAAATCAAATGGACAGGAGCAAAAACGATTTCCTACGAAATACTATGTTGTCTGTCTATTTTTAATCAGGCAACTACGAGTAGGCATATTCCCAAATTCATATACTTCCGATTTCACAAATTCATATACTTCCGATTTCAGAAAACGTTGATTCAATAGCTTGAAATGTTATAAAAAATAAGTTCAAAATTGGGTAATATTAGGCAATGCGGTATGGTTGCCCACAAAACTCAAATTTTCAAGCTTTTCATCAGTATTTTGTATTTGGACTTCGTTCAACATTTTGTGTATCTGTGCATTGCCTATAATTAAAGATATGTGTTGAAAGATAATTGTGTGTAAAATATTTTCCCTCATCAACATTATATACTTTTATTCTTTCAACCCACATCTTTACAGTCTCACTACCTCATTATTCTAACTGTACAAAACTTACCATCTCTTAGCTCCCTCTACTTTGACCCAATCTTTAATAATAATACATGCAGAAATAAAAAGCCAAAAAAGCTTATGGCAATATTGTTTAAAGCTATTTACATATTCGAGCTGATTACTAGGTGGGACCAAATTTATTTGTACTCAAAGCAGCAATGTTTAACACACGACATAATTACCTGGTGGAATTTTACAGACAGTTGCAGGATGCCATCCATAACGCTGATTGCAATTTGGACTTTGTACAAATATGCTAGAATCACTTAAACATTCTGCAAAAACTTCTCCTCCAATATAATACAATCGAACTCCCTTTCCAATATGCCGCCTAGTCTGTTCAACCACTTCATTACGATTCACGTTAGATAAAAGACCAAGACAAAATCTAAATAAAATACGTAAAATATAATAAAAAAAAAACCTATGAAAAAATACCGATTCCATTACCTCTCTGAGTTCGAAGGATCGGTAAATCCATCAACCGTTATCGATGGTTGTGAAGCATGAAATGTTTCGCCGACTCTTGTATTAAGCTCATAATAACTTATTGAACACCAAAAAGCTGGCTCATGGTACATCACAGGTTGTGCATCCACGGGTGGACTAGGTGTAAGCCTGGTCAAACCTGGAAATACCAAATAGAATAAAATAAGATTCCTGTTCAAGGAATATTCCGATAAAAATAATATTTTAGTTATTTTGCTGATACCAACAACCACTCACTCAGATTGTCATTTTGGTCCATTGGATCTCCATCTTCAGACATATATCCCGGTGGAGGAGTTTCCGTGTTTGGAATACTTCCTACACTTAGGCCACTAGAGTCCATTATTGTGGTGTTACTAGGTATCTGCTGTCCTAATGTTGCTTCCATGAATGGTGGACTATTTGGTACACTAGAATTATGACCAAGTTATAACACATCCACGATTTAAGTCGCTATCATACTTTAAAGCATTGTTGAATTGTATATTACTAGGTATCTGGTTGCTATGATCATCAAGTGGATAGTCTGCAATCGAATCAGGTGGCGTCGGCAATGATTTTGGTACTAATATTGATAGTTCAACTTTTTTGTAGTGATAAGGATTTATGCAAATTTCATCTTTCTTCAACTGATAGGCGTACTCACAATGATCCAAGGGTTTCAATTCATTCTGACTCTGAAAGATAAATTTACAGTTCATTTTCAATATTAAAATTTACTATGAATTTACATAATACAATAATGAAAACAGTCAAGGGTCATTGCAATAAAAATTGACTAGTGGTTCTAAATTGACTATCTCAGAGTTTGCTGATATTTTGTCCAATGCTATGTTGCATTTATTAAACAATGTGGGTGAAACATTTTTGCACTTGGTCAGTTACTTTTGAACAAATAATTTTTGGAAAAATTTAAGATTTTGTTTCTGATAATAGTTGACCTTTAGGATCCTTTTTTAGTACTTCGTCCTTTAATTTCTAATGTGTAAATAAGAGTAAATTATATGCTGAGATACTAAAACAAACAGTAATATAGCAATTGTCTATCAACGTTTGGTGCACAATATTAAAAGTCACAACGAGTAAGTTAAACATCAACAAATATTAATCACTAACATAAAGGCAAAACGACGCCAAAACCATGTGGCTGGTGTGAAAGAACGCGATCAACAAGGTAGCCATCCAATTGGACTTGGCAGTTGCCGTGCTGAAACTCAGAACCAATCAATTTTTGGGTTTAGTACTGTATTCCGCTGAACTTCAACTTAGTACAAAATCCACATGGTTCAGTGGATTTTCCAAATGAATATATAGAATATAAATAGACGGCAATACAATATTTTTAATTTTTTCTCGGTCCCACATACCTACTTTTAGGGTTAGCACACAAAATTTGCTTAATTTTATTTCCTTAAAAATCGAGTTTAATCAATATTTAAGCTTCCAATAAAAGTAATAACTTCGAATATACATATTTGGATTGTTCACATGTGAACAAGCATTTCCAGCCGCATTTTTATAACACTAACAACAGTAACCCAAATTTGATGTAATCATTAAAAGTGTATCAAGTGCATGGTGTAATGATTAATGTATATCAAATGCATTTCCCAATAACACGATTGTAAACAATAAGATTTCAAGCAAGTAATCAAAGTTTTCTTTATAGGTCATTTGGCCAGCAATTCGATTTAAATGAAATTGCTAAAATTGCTGATTGACACTTTTCGTCAGTTCGATGCTATGAGGAAATGTACCACTTAGAATGATTTTTTAATTAGCACTCAAGTCGTTTCAGTCAAACCACCAAAATCTTGTTCACCCTTTACCAGAGGTAAGGTTACCAACACATTTCTGAGCTGCCTTCATTACGTTTAATTTACCTAATTCAACACACTGTTGAATTTCGTACATGGTGCTTCGAGGAGAGCAAAAGAAATTTATCACAGATTTAACACACGGTTAAATCTAAGTATTCATCGTAACCAGCAGAATTAATTCATCAAGCACCTGAATCTAGAGGAATTAATTCATGTTGAATCTAGCTGAATTAATTCATCGATAACCAGACAGTCAGCTAATACAGATTTAGCACGCTGTTAAGCCTAGCTGTTCTTCTATACCAGTAGAATCAATTCTTCGCTCACATTTCAGGCAGATATAACAGATTTGACTGGCTGTTAAATCTAGCTGTTCTATACAAGCAGCATCATCTATAGACAACATTCTCTCAGCATTTTGGTTTCAATCGCCAAACACAGATATAAGACATTGTTAAATCTAGCTGTTTTATACAACCAAATCATCAGTACAAAGCAAAACACCAATGAAAATAATTGATAGTATTATCATTTCAATCAGCTAACACGATTTAACACACTGTTAAATCTAGCTGTTCGTTGAAAACATTTAGTAATTGAGCTTCTGGAAACAACCAAATGTGATTATCTCGACATTATCTAAAGAATATAAAAAGAACATATACTCATTATGATTGAGCAAGACATTTCCAAACAAAAATTTCTGGCAGTGGGGATCGGTCGCCCATTGAAGTATTCAGGAAAGCCGGTGCCGAAGGAAAACTCCAGAACACATTAAGAAAAGGCTCACAGATTTAGATCCATTTTGGGTGGATTTTACAAAACTTCACGTGCAGATAGAAGCAAAGATAACAGAGGAGCATCCATACCACACTGAGAAGCTTTACGACAAAACATTCGAGGTCTATAAAACCACCGTAGAGCTCATTTCACAATATCCAATGGGGGATGACCAGACTTCCGGCGCTATCACTCCTTTGAAATCGCCTGCTACTTCTACGACTATCTTAGTCATACCATCTTCAAGAACCACAACAACAAGCTCAAAACTACCAAGATCCATCCATATCACATCAAATATTAATAACTTCTCACCAGCGACAATAATACACGGCCGTGAATTACCATTTACCGGTATAAGCACACAGCCAATCACGGCCACCACATAGAGTTTTCCTATGCAGCAGCACAAAATCACCCTTCATATTTGCAATTCTCCTCATCGGGAAGCTAACAGATTATTCAACCTCCCCAAGCTTCCACCAGTAAACATACCCAAGTTCAGTGAGGATTATAAAGAGTGGAAATTTGTTATTGATATTTCTTCCAATGTCATTGATAGAAGTCCTTATATCAGTTACGTGGAAAAAGTGCAATATCTCTTGTGCCACTTAGACGGAGATGTCAAAGGAGTCAGAAGTCATCTACAACTATCGAACATTAGGGCTGATTAAAGGACGATTTAACAATAATAGAAAAATAGTTACGGATTATGTCAACACTATTATTGATGCCAAAAAATAAGAGAACACAGGGCACAAGAGGACATGATAAGATTCTATATCTTATAAAACAATGCTTAGGAACTCTCAAGATGTTAAACTGCAATACTGACGAGTGGGGCCCTATGACTGTGTGTATTGTGACCAAGAAACTGGACCTGATAGAAATCATGATCTTATGAATTGAAAACAACATAATTACAGATTGTAGAATTAATAGGTTTGGTACTTGGGAAGGAAGTACAGGTCAATTAGTGGTGAAGGTGAATTTAGTGAGTGCCATCTGACAAGTTATATAGAAACTTGTTATACACCGATCGCAAAGCGCTTGGTAATACAGTCAAAGGAAACTTCTAGAGATGTCGATAGGTTAAGCAAGACCATGTGAAGCCGTCCAATCCGTTCTTTTAAATTGGACAGCCGATAGAGAACTTGACGTCTATTGTAAAGGCTTAAAGAGTATAGAGTTTTGCGCAGAAGTTATTAGTAGTAAACGTCGTGGTCGAGTAATTAAAGAAAAGAAGAAAACAAAAAGAAAAACAAATTTAAAGGGAAGGGAAATTATTTCATTTCCTGGTAGTACTCTGTACGAGATTAGTTCCAAAAAGCAATGAAAAATCGGTTGTTAGTAAAAACCCCCGTGCCACAGTACCGAGGCAGAAGCCAAATTCTCGTAGCGTCAAAACGGATCACCTTCAGAAGTGGGAACAAATGGGAAGGGGAGGAAAATTCCTCAAGGCAAGAGCAGTTAATTCCAAAAAGAGCTTGTAAGTCGGGGGGCGCCAGTCTTGAAGCGAAGGCTCGCCTCCGACCTTTTGAAAACGAAAGGAAGGGAAGGGTCATAGTCCCATTCTCCAGGCATAACGCGGACACCTAGACAAAGAAGAAAGCAAAATATCTTAATTGAGTCCGAAGCAACGAGCACTACCTGGTGCTAATTACCTGTAGATCAGGGCTTCCACAAATTGTTCGAGCGATTACCATACATAACCACTGGACAGTAGATGACTAGCCAGTTAGCTTGTAGGCCAAATTTAAGTAGTTATGGTTTATTCTTTAAACTAGAAGAAGCATTTTTTTTTTTTTTTTTTTTTCCAACTCAGCACAACCGCATCATCACAAATGCGCATTTGGGAAACCGCCGGTGAGTACTCTAATTTTTCATTATCTATATTTATATATACATATATAGATTTTATAAAATTATTGATTAGCCTTAAGGTTAGGGACTGTCCGATAAATCAGAAGAAATGTTTTAACAAATCGTATATCTAGGTTAGTTAGTCGAAGCAAATTTAATTGGATATCAGACTGGAATACTAAGATTGAAAAGTATAGGATCGTATGTGTCCATGTCTAATTGGAACCCTTTCCGTAAGCTAGTTAGGTGAATTAAATTAAAGTAACATGTCGTCCATAGTACGGTTGAGAAGGAGATCTAAGTAGCTAATGGAGAGCATCGCCGTATATATGTATTCCTCCAATGATTAAGCAAATTATTCCTATGATTACAGTGAAAAGACTTATAATTAAATATATATATTCATAATAATGTGCAGTTGGCAACCTAGTTAAATTGTATAGAAGTAAACATTTCTTTATATATGGTTTAAAAGATCATTACTTGAATTGAGAAGTATATATTGAATGGAAGCGACCTTGTGCCGGACGATCGTGATTCTCGGAAAGAATACCGCGTCGTCGTTCAGTAATCCGAATTTTAAATGTATCTTTCTTCCTTCTTCTGTCATAGAGGTCTAAATTCCAGTAGGTTACAGGTTATTGAATTGGCGCAGAAGTGTTGAGGATTCCTTTTTTCTTACCTAGCATTTCGACCTTGTGCCGGACGATCGTGATTCTCGAAAAGAATACCGCGTCGTCGTTCAGTAATCCGAATTTTAAATGTATCTTTCTTCCTTCTTCTGTCATAGAGGTCTAAATTCCAATAGGTTACAGGTTATTGAATTGGCGCAGAAGTGTTGAGGATTCCTTTTTTCTTACCTAGCATTTCGAAGATTTATAGAATGGAGTGAAGAGTATGGGAGGCACCTCGTCATTCGGGCCTGTTGTGGTCGTGTCGTCATAGTTCCTGATATGGGTAGGTTAGATGTAGAGTACTACGAATTCGTTGCACTAGGATAGGGGTACTAGCGTCGTGGATCTAGATATATGAAACAGCAGTGCGTTGGTGGATGGCCGTGCCCAAGTAACAATTTTCCCAATTTTTGGTGACTGAAGGTGATGGGTAGTTTTATAAGGGGTATATAATGGTTACTCGGTTATGTAAAAATCAGTGGTTATATAAGAGTTTTATAATATTACCAATTGGTGACGTAGTTATATTAGAGTTTTTTAAGGTTACTAATGGTTATCGTGGAAGTAGGTTACTAAAGGTTTTATAACTTGGTGATGGAAAGGTTACAATCACCGGTCTATATAACTTAGACTAACCATTACTAGAAGGTATATAAAAAAGTTTTGTAATTGTTTTGATCACCACGTTATATAACTTATTGGTAATAAGGGTTTATTGCGGTATCCGTGGTTACCCTTATATAACTCGTCAACTTTCAGTAATTTCGGTGACTTTAATAAAAATTGGGAACTTTCGGTAATACATATACCCACTATAAAATATCGTAAAATTTTTTGGCGGCCCTTTAGTAACTACGGTGATCGTTATAAAAACAAATTACTTTTAGTGTCGAATGGAGCCATTATAACACTACACGGCGCGCCCAACAAAACTTATTTTAAGAATAACTTGACACATCCTTCGGTATTACTTTAAGATATATAACGTTACCAAGGTAACACAATATAACCAAAGGTAACACAATATAACCTAAGGGTATATAAGATCACGAACGTCTGATTTTTGTCACTATAAGATATAAAACATTACCAAAGGCATATTATGACTAAAGGGTATATAAGGATCAATTTCGAGGTATGGTAGTTTCTTCAGTTTATATAATATTTCTAGAAGTTTTATAAGGGTCATTCAGTTTATATAATAGAGACAGAGTTTATATAAAACTACTTGAAGTTTTATAATGGTAATTAGTTCATTTAAGTACAAGCCGCCATTTTTTTCATCTATGCATTGCAGATAAAAAAGAAAATGTCGGATTAGTCAATTTTTATATTGCAGATATATGGCTTCCGTTTTATTTTTATATGAAGAAAATACATCTTTTTAGGTATATAACATTTCTAAATTATGTTATGTTATTTTTATGAATTAATATCACCTAAGTGAAAATTTTTAATTTTGTCATATTTAATTAAAATTATTAAAAATTGCTTATTTTTGAAGGGGTCTGTATTTTTTAGAAGTATCTATGATGATATTCACAGTAAAATTTCAATTGCAGCTGAATTTCACCACATATGTATATGCCGAAAAATTGTACTTCTGAAATGTAAAAATATTAAACCCTTCCATTATAAAAATGGAATACAAAAAAAAATCGAAATTCTATGTTAAGATAGGTTTCGTAAATATTTGCATATTATTGTTTTATAAAGGTAACGAAAAATAATTTCCCTAACATTTCAATCACTGAAAGTAATCAGCCTGAGAATTCCAAGCGTTGTGAAAACGTTACCATCACCATTATAAACAAAGTTTATAAAGGTAACCGAAACATTACCGCAACCACTGCTATGACCAAAATAAATTAATCGAGAGCACCTTGGGTGATATAAGGGTTTTATAAGAAGTTATATTAAGGTAACCAGAATATTTTGGTTACTCATTTTATAAAACTTTTAGTTATATAACGTTACCTAAATCAAGTCACGGTAACCTTTATATAATCCTCCATTTAAGCTCTATAAGGGGTTTATAGTGGTTACAAAGAGGTTTCGAGTACTAGTCTATATAACTCAAGTTATATAATTTGGTAATGGAAACCACACCGTTACTACTATATAAAAAAAATTGTTTCTTGGGTGTCGTCAGTGAGCTAAGTTACAAGGAAGAGGACTGAGCTCGTTCCCTTTGCCACGTGTTTCCCAATTTTCCCTCCCCACGCACGTCCGACGTGCTCAGCCGGCATTCTCAAGGAGGTCGCGGGAGAAGTGGTGTACACGTAAGGCTCTGAGTAATTGGTTCGTTGCGGATGAGGTGATCCGGTGGCAGAAAGCGATCAGGAGGCGGCGTAAAAGCTTCCTTGGCTACTTGGTGAAGTATGGTATGTACAAGGGGCGCTTCCAAGCAAACCCCTGCTGTTACAGAAGGCCACTCTGATCCAAGGGAAATGTAATCCATCGATGAGCTATTAAAATTCTTAGCATTCTGAGTCGATCCTCTAATCAGTTAAGAACGTCTAGTAAACCGCGAGAGCTTAAAACGTCCGAAAAGTAATTAAAAGTAGTTAGCAAATTGTTAACTAGGCAAAACAGACTCAAAGATTGCTGCCAACTTTTCACATTTCCAATACAATCAAAGGACTAAAAGTAAGTGGGATATTTCACGATTATTTGTTGCACATATAGAACTCGGTGACAGAAAAAGCAAACCACGTGCTGAAAAAAACACGCGGCTGACAGATGATCTAATCACGCCATTCCGATCAAGACACGGCCTCTGAAAAAAGCTTCCCGCATTTCAAACTCTAAAAACCATCATTCTGAGAAGAACCCAAACTTTATAGCTCCGAAATAGCAATATTATAGCAGCAGAGACACCTCCAGCGCCAGCGGACCGAATTGGTAACTATCGAGCTGAAGGTCTTAAGTCAAGCTCCACACTATTCTAGTACTGGAGAAGCAGAAAAATTCGCAAGCAGCATCAATTACCAGTAACGCAAACCAAGCTCACCCTGAACCTCCATTTCCTCCAGGATAATTAATAGAATTAGTCATAAAATTGGTAGCTGATAAATTATTTTTCTTAGAAAGTAGATGATTTATTAGGTACAGGCACGCTACAAAACACTTTCGACTGATTTGCCCCCCCCCCCCCTTCCCCGATAGTCTGCTGCCTGGAGAAACCTGGAAAAAGCATTCGATGAAAATCGGAAAGAGTCAAGAGAACTAGCAAGAAAAAACATAAAGAATATTCAAGATGAAATTTAAAGATGTCCAAGATGAAATTTAAAGATGTTCAAGATGAAATTTAAAGATGTCCAAGATGAAATTTTAAGATGTTCAAGATGATACCAGGATATTAAAATACAATTATATTCAAAAATTGTACTATTAAAATACAAAGACGTGGAAGATGAAATTCAAAGATGATCAAGATGCCAAAATTATTCCGACGTTCCATAATAAAATTTAGTTAAAAAAAAAACACTAAAATCAAGAGGCGCTAAGACGATATCCAAAATGCTAAATTCCACAAGACGTTCCAACATATTTTCGAGGTCGAAAAAATCATAAGGAGGGCCGATTGTGGTAACACTGAACGCGCTAACCACATTTCACAAACCTGACTTTTCTGACATTCGACAAGATGACAAAAAGCTCAAGAAAGACGCCATTACGATATAACCTATTGAGGAGTGAAGTTTTTACGAAGAACCAGATTGATAATTATACTTACCTTTTTTTTTGCTTTAACTTACCTTTTGTAAATACTTTCATTTGTCGTATATTAATTATTAAAATCATACTACTTAGTTTTCCAATGTAATGAATTTAAATCGTGTAAAATAAAATAGTGGCATCGTGAATTTTGACCACATAAAATATTTTATCACCAATCTCATTCTTTTATTTGGAAATCCTACATATACAGGGTGTCCCGTAAGTCGACGTCAAGCCGGAACCGGGTGATAGAACAAATCGTAACAGTTACCAGAAAAATATAAAAAATAATCTAAGTTATGTATTTTTCAAATTATAGGCATTTCTTTTGTTTTCGAGAAAATGTACACCTTGTGATGGTTTATTAGCTCCTGTTGCTACAAATCTTTACTTTTTTCAATTTTATTTTTCTTATGTAATCCCGAATAGTGCTTATGTAACCTGTTGCTTTAAATTCTAAGCCAACTGCTCCAGCTTGGAAGAAAATGTCACATTTTGCCGAACCAACAATATAAAATTAATAATTCGTTGAACTTTAACTGACTGTACTGAAAAAAAAAATGTACTACGCCAGTCTGGCAAGTAACTTTAGAAGTTGACGCATTTAATAAGGATTCTAAAATGGTATAACACTTGCTACAATATTTCTTAGAATACGGAAAAAAAATTTTTTTTCTTCAAAAAACCCAGTTTCGGTAAAAAAATTTCATCTACTAAAAATGAATCTAGTGTACCCAAAGCTTGTCGTAAGACCGTAACCTTTAGACTGTAGTTTGAGTGAGACGATCATTGAATTTTTACAAGTGTACATCGCTTACTCTCCACAGAGGGACGATTTCCAAACCAAGTACATGGTGAAGGAAGAGTTCCTTATCTTACGAGGACGTAATACTTCAAGCAGTTGAAGAAGATCCAGGTAGTTCGGTACGTGCAATCCAGGAATGCACAGGAGTGCCCAAAAGTATAGCTCACCGAATATTACAATAACATGAGCTCCACCCATTCCATGTACAGCGAGTACAAACCCTGCTACCTCGGGATTATCAACCTCGGGTTGCGTTTTGCCAAACGATGCTACAAATACAACGGGAAGATCCGCGATTCTTCGAGAAAATTTTGTGAATCGACATTTAAAAAAGACGGTTACATGAACCTACACAACTTACACGAGTGGCACGTAGAGAATCCGAATTTAATGAGACAAAATAGATCTCAATATCGTTTTAAAATAAACATGTGGACCAGAATTTTAAACGGAAAAGTCATAGGACCTTTTGAGTTGCCAGAGGTCTTTAATGCTGAAGTTTGTTTAGATTTTTTTGCAAAACCATTTACCTAATTTACTGGAAGACATGCCACTAAGTATTTACAGAGAGATGTGGTATCAGCAAGACGGCTGCCCAGTGCACTATTCCCTTTCAGTTAGAGAATATCTCAATGAAGAATATCCGGACAGATGGATAGGGCGGTCTGGTACGATCTCGTGGCCAGCCCGTTCACCTGATCTAAATCCATTAGATATCTTTTACTGGGGAGCAGTAAAAGAGAAAGTTTATAAGAAGTCAATTGAAGATTTAGCTGAGCTTCGGCAAAGAATTACGGAAGCAGTTGAATTTGTCAACAGCGGAAGAATTGCCCGTCTGATAACCCGATCTTTTTTAAGAAGATGTCGAGCTTGTATTGCAGCTGAAGGAAGGCAGTTTGAACATCGTTTGTAAATAATAAATCTTAGCATCCAAATAATTGGTGTTTAATTTTAAAATTAAGGAAAATTTGTCCTAAATTTCACAAAAAGTTAGCATATCTGACTCGAAAGCGTGACTATCCGCCTCACTCACACTTCATGGAATGACTCTCCGTCTCACTCAAGCTAGAATCTTAAAGTTACGCTCTTAAGGCAAGCTTTGCGTACACTAGAATCAATTTTAGTAGGAAATAATGTAGCAAGTGTTGTACCATTTTAGAATCCTTATTAAATGCGTCAACTGTTAAAGTTACTTGCCAGACTGGCGTAGTACATTTTTTTTTCAGTACAGTCAGTTAAAGTTCAACGAATTATTAATTTTATATTGTTGATTCGGCAAAATGTGACATTTTCTTCCAAGCTGGAGCAGTTGGCTTAGAACTTAAAGCAACAGGTTACATAAGCACTATTCGGGATTACATAAGAAAAATAAAATTGAAAAAAAGTAAAGATTTGTAGCAACAGGAGCTAATAAACCATCACAAGGTGTACATTTTCTCGAAAACAAAAGAAATGCCTATAATTTGAAAAATACATGACTTAGATTATTTTTTATATTTTTCTGGTAACTGTTACGATTTGTTCTATCACCCGGTTCCGGCTTGACGTCGACTTACGGGACACCCTGTATATGTAGGATTTCCAAATAAAAGAATGAGATTGGTGATAAAATATTTTATGTGGTCAAAATTCACGATGCCACTATTTTATTTTACACGATTTAAATTCATTACATTGGAAAACTAAGTAGTATGATTTTAATAATTAATATACGACAAATGAAAGTATTTACAAAAGGTAAGTTAAAGCAAAAAAAAAGGTAAGTATAATTGTATAATTATCATTGAATAAATAACTAATAAGGAAGCGGGGTATCGTGCGAATACAGTGTACGTGTTTAAGCATTTCAATGACAGTGTGACCTATGGTCGGGGGGAGAAATGACAAGAGGGCCTACTGCCTATTTTGTGTCAGTTCAACATTCTGACATTTCATATTATTTCAAAATAAGTTTCGGATTTCAATTCGCGATATTGGGATAAATAATTAATTAAACGTGATTTTTATGAATAGTAGTGTGAAATAATTGCGGAATATTCCTTTTGTGAACGACATTTTGTGCAATAGAGACTCCGGAGTATTAAAAAACCGTAATGAAGTGCGCTGTGCTGTCCTGCAGGAACGAACGGAGTTATTGTCGTGGGAAAGCATTCTTCAAGTAAGCTTAATAGCTTTACTTATTTATTATATTGTTTTAAACAAAATAAAAGTGAAATATCTATAAAAATAAAGAGCCATGGCAAAAGATTTAACATTTTACCAATGCCGATTTATTTGTTTACAATTGAATTGTCAGTTGGTGCCTAAATTATTCCAGTCATACAAAGGCAACGCCAAGAAATATTGTCTGAAAATAAGGGGGAGCTAAAAATTTGTTTATTTGACATAGGAATTTGGATTATGAAAAATGTACCCTTTCAGAATGTCAGAATTTAATTACTGCCATGACGAAACGAATACAATGCCGTTTCCTTATTAGTTATTTATTCAATGATAATTATCAATCTGGTTCTTCGTAAAAACTTCTTCACTCTTCAATAGGTTATATCGTAATGGCGTCTTTCTTGAGCTTTTTGTCATCTTGTCGAATGTCAGAAAAGTCAGGTTTGTGAAATGTGGTTAGCGCGTTCAGTGTTACCACATGTATACATAAGTGCAGTGACTAGATTTAATAATTTATATGACTACAAACTTCCTCCTCTCAGTCTTTACGAAATTATCATAATAACTGATTATAAAAGTTTTTCAAACACGCAAATTATCACAAAGTATAGCGAAAGTAAAATACGAGTGATATGTAATATTTTTTTTTTTGTTTATGTAAAAGTGATTTTCCAGTATTTTAAAATAATGCCAAACGAAATTATTGGAGACAATAGGAACGATAGAACAGTTCTAAATGCTATTGCAGTAAAATTACCACTGTTTTAGACACCTTGCCCACAAGTATGGTTCGTTCAAGCAGAAAATCAATTCACTGCAAAAGGTATTAGCCAAGATCAAACAAAATATGAGTACGTAGTACAAGCACTACCAGTGGAAGTGATTATGAAAGTACTAGATGTACTTCAAACACCTCCAAAAGTAGAAAAATATAACAAGCTAAAAAACGTATTAATACAACGATTTGCTTAAACTGAGGAGAAAAAGCTAGAACTCCTCCTTTCAGATACTGAGATTGCTGACAGAAGACCATAGGAATTTTTCAGAAACAAGAAAATGTAGCAGGCACAAGTTCAGAATTATCTGAAAATCTAATTAAAAAACTTTGGATGCGAAAGTTGCCAACAAACATAAACACAGCTCTAACAACCGCAGGAAATATTGACATAAACGATCTTCGTAAATTGGCCGACAGAATTCACGAGATAGCGAATACTCAGAATATTTAAGAATTCACTTCAAATAATTTCAACACCAATTTTGACATAATAAATAGAGTTAGTAATATAGAAAATAAAATGGACACACTGGAACAATTAATTAAAAATGAAATTTATTAAAATAAAAATGAAATTTAAAATTCCAGAAATAATTCCAGAAGTCGTTCTCCAAGTGGTACTAGATTTACTACAATCATACAAAATTTGGAGATAAAGCAACAAAATGTATACCACCCTGTTCTTCAAAAAACATTCAAAATTCAAAAAACTAAATAACCCCTCGACGTATGCAACATGTTCTTTTAATAATAATTCCAAACGTGATAAAGAAAACCAATTAAAATTTTTAATAGATACTACCTTTTGTAATAGATACAAAAAAGAAAATTCTTTAACTCGTGTAGCAGCAAAATGGCTTTACAATACAAACCTACGGTACAAGGTTGTTTAAAAGCAATTTTGGTTTAAGAAGGGACTTCACTTTCTGTAATTGCCGAAGTAAATCGCCCAATTATAGGAGCCGATTTTCTAAATAAATGCAACCTTTTGGTAGATTTAAAAAACAAACGTCTGATAGATGGCAACACAAATTTATCAGTCAGTGACATAGCCATCAAAGTAAACACACCATCAGCAAAACAAATTACTATCGAAAACGAATATGGAAATATTCTAAAGTAATTTCCATCATTAACAGAACCTCCTCGATATGGAGAAACTGTCAAACACAACGTGGTACACCATATTACAACAAAATGGCAACTTCCATTCACTAGATTACGTAAATTAGATGGAGAAAAGTCTAAAATCGCAAAAATGGATTTCGACCACATGTTACAATTAGGTCTTTACCAACCATCATCATCTCCAACAGCTTCAGCACTACAATTAGTGGTAAAGAAAAATAGCTCAGATTGGCGCCCTTGTGGGGATTACAGACAGTTAAATACTATCACTGTTCCAAATAGATATCCAATCCCACACATACAAAATTTTTCATTAAATATCTCAGAAATTGCAAGATATTCTCTAAAATAGACTTAATCAGAGCATACCACCATATCACAGTAGTTCCGAAAGACATATACAAAGGCTATTACAACACCTTTTGGAATTTTTGAGTTCACACGAATGCCCTTTGGTCAACGAAATGCGGCGCAAAGCCTTCCAAAGATTTATGAATGAAGTAACAAAAGGTTTAAACTACGTATTTACATACATTGATGATATATTGATAGCAAGCCAAAACGAGGAAGAACACAAAACACATTTAAAAGCTTTATTCGAGAGATTAGCAAATACGGAATAAATATAAATGTGGCAAAATGTATTTTTAGTTCTACTTCACTAAATTTCTTAAGCCATTGAATAAGTAAAGAAGGAATACTTCCTTTTCCCGATAGAGTCAAAATCATTCAGAATTTTCCTTCTTCTTCATCTGTCAAACACATACAACAAATTATAGGTATGGTAAACTATTATCAGCATTTCATACCAAAATTAGCGGAATTGCTAAGCCCTATATACAGTAATTTGACACTCTTGTTAAAGAAAACGAAAAATGCTAAAAAATTATTGTGGCCAAAATCTTGTGAAAATAACTTCCAACATATAAAGGAAGCTCTTGGTACAGCAACATTGTCAATGCACCCCATTGAAGACACTACTTTCAATCTAGCTGAAGATGCTTCATCCATAGTTCTACAACAGTTCCACAACTATAATTGGGAACCACTAGCTTTCCATTCGAAAAAACTAACAAAGGCAGAAGAGAAGTACTCCGCTTTCGATAGAGAACTTCTAGCAGTATATCTAGCAATTAAACATTTTCGACACATACTTGAAGGTCGTAAATTCGTAATTTTCACAGATCACAAGCAACTGACTAATGCTATTTGGACCAAAACAGAGAGAAATCCAAGACAAACAAGACAATTGGACTACATAACACCATTCACATCGGACATACAACACATAAAAGGAAAAGAAAATGTGGTAGCCGATGCTTTGTCACGCATACCAAACAATCTCGAAAATTGTAACACAATTAATTTGTCTTCTCATTTACATACAATTCTTTTAGGTATCCGTACCACGATTAAAGAGGATTTACAATGCTCTCCAGAAAATTTAGTATACGGGCAATCTATGAGTTTCAGACGAATTTTTCATAAAAACGAATAACAACATAACAGAACCTAGTGATATGTTAGAAAAATTACATACATATTTTAAAAACATTACACCAACAGATTCCAGGAAATATAGTACTACATTCAACGTTCCAAAGTCATACGAAGGTCCTTTCAAAGTAATGGAAGGAGGAAACTAAAGTTTCATCGTAAACGTAAACGGTAAATCAGTCAGTCTCTATCGACCGTTTTAAATCATAAATGATTCACAGATTATGACAAACAAAAAAGCAATAAAAAAAAGTTACATTTAATTTATAATTATTTTCTTTACGTTTTCATTAAAATATTTTTTAATTACGTTTCGTTAATACTGAGAGGGGAGTGAATGTAGTGTCCTAATTACGGATATCTTGTATAATAAAAAAAAAAAATTAATAAATCATTAAAAGTAAAATGGAAATTGGAAAACTTTTTAATATCAAATTAGGAAACAGTATAGAGAATCACTATAAACCATATATATAAAAATTATATCAAGTATACATACACTTAGAGAATCAAAAATTTCATGTATAGTAAAAATGTATTAACCCAGCAAACATTTGGATGAAAAATCTTCGGGGCGATATGTGGATGATATTGCCAAAATATCTTCCACACGAAACTAAGGCAATTACTGTGAAATGATTTCTTCCTTGTCTTGCGTAGACGAAAAAAAGATGAAATCAGAAACAATTTTGTTTTCTGATTTTAAATGTGGACACAAGAAGACAATAGTTTTGCTTATTTGTCATCTCTATGATACACAAATTTATTAGACTCCATGACAGTAATTAATTTGTGAGTTCTCTAGTGATTTTAATTCCACCAATCCATATTAAAAAAACAAAAATTAAATAAATAAATCTATACCTACTTTAAACAAATATCTTCTTTATTCCCTTACTTTAAATTCCAAAGGATTTATTTCGACGACTCTTGAGCGATTTGCTAAGACGATAAGAAAGCGAAACATCTTGAAGAAACGAATACGTTGCTTATAATACATGATATGAAAATAACTCGCCAGGAAGAGGTGTTGACAAATTACTTTAATGTATCGCGTAGAAGATACGCATTCGTTTCTTCAAGATGTTTTGCTTTCGGGGTAACAGTTTCGCCCGTTGGAAGTTAAGAATGCAATACGAATATGATTATCATCCACGAACTATTTTATCGTCCAGGTAATAAGAAAGTGAATCTTCTGCGTTTCGCAATGTTTGCTGGGAAGGATCTGAGTATGCATAGGATAGATATATATATAGAAGTGTCAGAAATAAAAAAGTTAGTAGTATGCAAGATTTCGTAACTACAAATAAAAAGTATTTTATACCAAAAAAATAAAATATAAAATAAATAATAAAAAAATGTTTTTATTATTATTATTATTTGAATTTCAATAAATTAAATATCTTTTATTTTTCTCATATATACGAGAAAAAACGATGACAAAGAAATTTGGGAATTCAAAAAGCAATTGAACAAAATTCGATATTGGCAACTGGATACTAAAGGATTAAACTACAAAAGGAATTAATCTGATCCCACCGACATCCAAAGTACGCACTCGTTTCACAAAGCTGGTTGAGTCCTTTCTTACCGACAGGAGGATCAAGGTCAGAGCAGGAGGTCATTTCTCCTCTACGTACGTTTAAGAAAACGGTCTGCCGCAAGGCTCTCGCTCTCTGTGCACCTTTCCTCCCAAATCTATGCAGATAACATAATATGCTACTCATCTCGCAGCCCACCATTCGTGAATTCAATTCTAACTCGGACACTGACGAAAATCTCAGCCTTGTCCGAAATTAATGGTGCTAAGGTTGCCATGAATAAACTAGAAGCGCTGCACGTCTGCAGAAGACGCAGATGCCGAGAAACCGAAATGCCCATGATACAGTTTCAATCCCGCTACAAAAGGAAATCAAGCTCTTGGGTCTGCGCATCTCCAAAGCACCAGATTGAAGTAAACACACAAACAAGGTGGTTGAAGATATTCACTAGCGCAACAACCTCCTCAGGGTCATTTGCAGAAAGAACGCGTGTGTCCCGCTACACACTGCCACCCAAATAGTAAAACAGCTGATCATGGGTAAGATCGATTACGTGATCACCATATACGGGTTCTCTACCACAATTAACCTCAGTAAGTTACAGAAGGCCAACAACGTTTCCGCCAGAACGGCTATTGGCGCACTACCTCTATTGAGAGCTTGCTTCTCGAAGCCGGCTTTCCCACCCTCCTAGCTAGAAGATGCCAGCTCGCGGCCAGTCTTTTTTTCAAAAACTTGCACAAAACGCAAGCTGCCCTCTACGATCTGATTGTAGACATCATGTCCAACAACCGCCATCGAGCCACACGCTCCCAATTCAGGTCTCCACAGGTTTGTGGAAGTCGCCCCCACGAACCTCACAATCACTCCCTTCGATATGGAATTGAGAACCGATTAATTTTATTAATCGAAGTAACCGTAACACTTTTGTGGAACATATTATCGACCCAAATTCCACAAACCCAACCCCACTCCTTCCTACCTGGAGGATCAAGACTAACAAGATCATCACCAACGAACGACCTTACGAAGACATAAACAACGAAGCCAAGAGACGACTCCATACTGAGCACAGAGCCAGACTGCGGACGGACACAGCACTTCTACACGGACGCCTCGAAAACTAACTCCGCTGTAGCCATGGCAGTCATCGCAGACAACGACAGTCGATAGCTTGAAATCTGTAGCAAACTCCCTGACTGGTGTAACGTCTATACGGCCGCACTAACAACAATCTTGGAGGCAGCCAACCAAGAAGGCACCACGGGGATCTTCTCCGATAGCCTGTCGGCGATCAAAAAAAAAAAAAACGCTCTGGCGGCCAACGTCAGGGCCAAGTTGCAAAATGATAGAATTTGGATCGCCTGACGGCCTGCCCATGTAGGCATACTGGGAAATGAAAAAGCGGACTGCCTGGCTAAACGCACAGCTACAAGCGAGGAGCCCACTATCTTTCCTCCAGCTCTTAAAGCAGCGATCTCCCATACAAAACAGCTCCGCGAATCCTGCAGGCAACAAGCATGGAGCAATTCCAACAGTTTCCTGGCGAGCCACCACAAGAGCATCAACCGTCCGAACATGCTAGATCTTCCGAGGCAAACAATGATTGAAATGTCTAGAATCAGACTGGATCATTTCCTGGCCACCAAAGATTACCTTTTCAGAAGGCACTTGTGTCCAACGTGCAACTTCTGCGTCAATGCACCGCTCACAGCCCAGCACATCTACGAGTGCGGGGAACTACTCAGCAACTACACAAACGAGGAATAACGACAGGACCAACGGATGCTCTCAAATATACGAGAGAAGACGCGAACGTACTTCTCCCTGCACTCAAACACTACGTAAGGACAAACGGCCTAACGACTAGACTATACGGAAGGAAAAAAATAACTGAATACAAAGTCAAGGAACTCCAAAAGCTACGTACTATATCTGAATTAGAATTAGAACTAGAATTAGAATTATTTTGAAATTAGAAGTATAATTAGACGCAATAGGATCATGAATTGTATATTAGAATAAGAGATAAGCCCAGCAATAGGATCATGAATTGTATATTTGGATAGGACTGTGCTAAGAATTAAGCAGCAAGAATTACCACTCAAACTGTCAATTGTACATACAGTATATAACTCGTACTCATAATTAAGATTGTTAATAGTGAAACACAACTAGAAGTAACCGTTAAAATTAGAATTATAGATCATAGAAAATATTTAGTAGAATTTCAACCTCGACGCAGTGGGCTAAAACTTTATTGTGCTAGGCTTAAGTTAGGCTTAAGGTTATGCAATAAAGGAATTTTAAATTAAATTAAAATTGATTAAAATTCTTAGAAAAACGTCACCAGGTTCTGGATTGCATTAAAAACAATAATTACCATAAGCCTATGCCTCACACGAACAAATCTTTTCACAACACTATAAATTCATCTTGCCTAGTCTGCAACAAAGGCCACAACATCTATTACTGTGGAGAGTTCAAGCAAATGAGTACGGATGATAGACATGGATTCATTAGAAAAATGAAGCTCTGTTTAAACTGCCTCGCTCACAGCAAGTCACCTGCGTAATTTGCAAGAAAAGCCATCATAGCTTGCTCCATAGAAACTTCAATATGGCTACTACTAATGCGAATAGCACAGCGGCAAGTCCAATAGCCAAGAAAACAGATGTATCAAATCTTGATAAAACGACCAAAAACACCGTGACTTACAACTTGAGCAATACACAAAATCCGTGCGTATTACTGCCAACTGCTGTAGTAAAAATAAAAAACGTTTTTGGGCAGAAGCAGTGAATCAAGGCTGCCATACTAGGAGTTGGGGAAGCCGAATCAGCTAAATCATCTAGCATGGTCAATATCAAGCTCCAGCTTCGATATCAACATAACGCATTCCTCTCTATAGAACCACTTGTTCTCTCCAAGCTCAATTCCCATCTTCCTGAATCTCAAATAATAGGAGTAGACATCAGCAAATACGGAAATATTACCTTGGCTGATCCAAGTTTCAATAAACCAGGTCCGATCGATTTACTCCTTGGATCTGATGTTTATGCCAACATCAATCTAGAAGGTATAAAAAAAAAAGCAACCTGAGGCCCAGAACACAAAGCTCGATTATTTTTGGTAGTATACCAAACTTGATTAGACAAACAACCAAGCTCTCCAGCTTCCTCTACCTCGCAGAAATAGACGAAAAACTAGAAAAAGTCTGGGAAATTGAAGACACTGCTAGAGCAAACCAGATTGATGACACGTGCGATTTACATTATCAAGAAACGCACACTCGAGATCGAGAAGGAAGATACATTGTTCGTCTACCTATCAGATCAGAAACTGAACATTTAGGAGACTCAAGAAAGAAAGCATTCACAAGACTTCTTCAAAACGAAAAGAAGTTAAATAAGAACTTTACTGACATGACAGAATACAATACTTTTATGGCCGAGTATGTGGAATTAGGACACATGAGTCCTGCAAGACCATTCGAAAGAGAAGTTGCGAGCTTTTATTATTTGCCTAAACACGTTGTGCTCAAGAAAGACAGTACCACAACAAAATTGCGTGTGGTATTTCACGACTCATCTAAAACATATTCTGGTCTAAGCCTGAATGATTTACTGCTTTCTGGGCGAAAGCTTCAGCAAGATCTCACACAAATTTCTTACGTTGGCGAAGATATAGGTAAGTTTATACTGCTGATATCGAAAAAAAATTTCAAACAAATAAAAATTGACGATAGAGATAAAATTATCAAAGAATACTCTGGCGGCAGAAAATTAACGAACCGATTCAGGAATATATTTTGAACACTGTTACATTATATGGGAAAGTTCCAGCCTCGTACCTGGCCGTTAAAACTCTAAAGCAACTTTCTGAAAATGAAAACTACCAGTTCCCAAAATGAAAACTACCAGTTGGCAAAACAGTCCTCATCGACGACATGTTGACGGGACCAGACTCAAAAGAAGAAGCTCGGATGTTGCAACACCAGATAATTTTTTCAAGGTGGCGGAAGTGTCAAAATAATTTTCTGTGTTAGCAGTGCTTTTACTTTTTTATCCCGCTTTCATTGCTAAATTCGGTTATTTTTATTATTATTTCCTATCGTACTTGGTATTTTCTTCTTGTGCACTGGAGTTGATTAGCTTTTTGCTTTATTCTTCTGCTTTGGCTGATGGTGTCTGATGCTGTGAACGCTGCATGTGGCTACCTGTAGTAAATCCATCTTACTCCACAATTGTTCCTTGCTGTGTTGTCTTTGGAGTCTCAATTGGCATTTTGATAGCTTGTTCTGCATATGTGCGCGGAGTCCTTCTCTACCACGTGAGAGACATAGTTACATAACCTATTTCTGCTTTGCTCCTGGTCTCCGTAGTAGCATCGGCCTTTGGCATAGTTCTTGCTTTATTACTTCTTCAGATGAGGGAGTCTGCTGTAATCAAGCTCAAGCTTAAATCTGCTTCAATGCCGTCAGACAAAGTGGATAACATTCTTGCTGCCATCTCGGAACTGGGCACTGGTTTCAACAATCGATTTGACGTCATGAAGAAGGACATCGATAAGAGGTTCGACGCTCTTAGCCGCCTGCTCCTTGGCAAGCTGGATGTGGTTGAAAAGGGTTTGCAAGGTTGTTGTAGCAGGATAGATGATGTGGACTCGAGGATGACTGCTCGATGTGACGTCTTAGAGGCCGAAAATTCCAGACTTCAGCGGATTTTGAGACGTAGTGACTTGATTGTAACTGATATCCCCCCTGATGTTTCCGATGTCCTGCGTTTTGCCAAGTTGCCGCAGCTTGTGGTGTGGACTGCTACAGTAAGGACTTGGCTCACTGTTGCTGGTTAAAGGGCGTTAAAAGGAAGCTGCTGATAAAGTTTTGTTCCACGACTACAAGAGATCTCGTAATGAATAAGTACTTCAGGACGATGAAAGAGGGGAAGGCGTTAGATCTTGCTGCTGTTTGTCCACAACTGGGATTGAGCTCTAGACTTTATATAAAGAACACAGCTCCCACGGAGAGGAAGCCTTGAGGAATTTTGTCAGATTCGTGCTTAAGCTGGGTAAAATTAGGTCCTTCAAATTAAAGGGAAGCCTTGCTTCGATTGTTCACATGGATGGCGCCGTTGAGAGTTTTTCAGACATCAAGCTGCTGCGCATTAGATTCGCTGGTTTGGCCAGAAGTAAGAGGTCCGTCGCAAAGTCAAACTCCTCCTCTGGTTCCGCTCCAGCTGGCACAGGAAGCCTGGATTTCCATGGATTTTCTGAGTAATTTATACTTTTCTATTGTTTTGCTCATTTGGATTTTTTACATCCACTAAATTTAGTTACATTCTTAGTATAAGTTCTCTTTTTTTTTCTTTTTTGATAATACTCTTTTCTTTTTCTCCAATGTATTGCTTTCTCTTTAAATTCTGAATTTTTTATTGCTGCTTGTAGTTAGTATTATTTACTTAGAATTTTGAACTACTTTAAATTTTTAGTTTTCTTTGGGATTTTATGCTTATGTTTGCATATGTAGGGCGAACTCATCTGGGTTGATTATCCATTGCCCGCTGTTTTGATTTTTTGGAAACCTCACTCCTTAGATCAACTCTTACTAGCTTTTCTAATTTTTTAAATTTCGGTCATTTTAATGGACAGAGCATTAGACCAGGCTTTCGAACAACGAAATTTGATGATGTTAAGTGCATTCTTGAAGGCGGCTATCTCGATGTTGTTGATGTGAGTGAGACTGACTCAAACCCTATTTCTCCTCTAAGTCAGTTGAGATACCTGGTTATAGGCTTTTTAGGAACGACAGACCTATCAGGGGTGGAGGTGTTGGTATATATGTATATCTCGGGAAGGATTAAGGCTAAGCTAGTTGAAAAGTAGAGTTATCTCACTAATGGTAGTGAATACATCTTTTGCGAGCTTGCAATCGGGTTAGCCAAAGTGCTTGTAGGTGTCTGTTATCTCCCCGATGGTTATCTTTCAAAAATGGATGATGTTCTATCTCGTATTTCGCCGCGATACGAAACATCATTATTGGGGGAGACTTCATTAATAATCTCCTTGACTCGCATGCCTCGGCTAGAGCCAGTGCTGGTCATAGCCTATATATCGTTCATAATAATGCACCTACACATTTTGATGTTTTCCATTCTAGTAAGTCCTTATTAGACTCCTTTCTGGTGAGCTCGGCCAAGCAGGTTAAGTTTTATAATCAGTTCCAGGTGCCGAGCATCTCTAGACATGCCTTCATATATATTTCATTCGAAATTCCCCTTCACAAGGTCACCGAAGAATTCTCTTATCGTGATTAGAAAGGCGTTAACGTGGAGGCCCTCTTGGACTGTGCGTTGTCAACAAATTTCTCTGACATGTATCTAACTAACAATGTAGACCTGCAGCTATCGGTTTTCAACAGCCGTGTTCTTCAACTTTTTAGTCAACACGTTCCTCTCAAAACATTTTCAAAAAGACCGACTGTATCCAACTGGTATCATACTCCAGCCATCGAAACAGGTATCGCAAGGAGGTTCGTAAAGCCAAGATGGCTCAGGGAATAACAATATTTGGCACATCGTGTTCCACTAAGGCTCTTTGGGCGAAAGTTCGTAACCTTGGTGTGCTTTCTGACTCAAACTCCGTGCAGCATGACATGGACCGTGACAATGAAGAGCTTCTTTGCTTCAGTGCAAATTGATCCCACATCTACCTCTTCATCGGGTAATAATAATAGCATTGCCGATCATTTCTCTGTATCTCCTTGGGCTTTGTGCAATAAATTAACCCTAAACCCAGTTAAGTCGAAATCGATTGCCTTCTTTGGTCATCCAATCAAGCACCTTCTTGATCCCATCTCCCTTAATGGGGTTATTATACGCTATTGCGACAGGGTGTCCAGCCTTGGCTTCATCTTAGATGAGACTTTATCGTTTTCGCCCCACATTAATACCTTAATCGGCAGGGTAGGTTTTGGTCTTCGCAAACTTTATAATATCAACATGTACCTGACAACATCTGTAAGGAAGAAGCTTGCCCACGCCCTGTTGTTTTCCCACTTCGTTTATGGGGCGGAGCTATACACTGGAATTTCCGCAGGAAAAATTGACGTCCTTTAATTCAATTATCAGGTATATGTACGATCTTCCACGGCGAGTGTATGATTTGCGCGGGTACACGGTGAACTTTCTTTATACTACTTTTGACAGGTACCTTATACTCCGTAACATCATCTTTTTGTTCAAACTAATTCGATCTCGCATTCAGCAATATTTGTTTTCCAGGTTGGAGTTTGTTAGGTCCCTTGTTTCCCATTTAATTTAATTATCCCGCGTCATTCATCCAAAGTTCTGAAAATTGAATTTCGCTCACTCCTCGCCTACTTTGATGGCATTCAGATCGCGCCTTCTAGATTTTGATTTTTTGAATGCTACTCAATTGGAAGTCTTAACTGGTCGGGCTGGTCTTGCCCTCCGGTAACCTATGCTCTTCTATTTTAGTCCTTTATATTATATTCTATTCTAATCTAACCTAATCTAATTCATTCTATTCTAATTAAATCTAATCCAATTTTTTTGCTGCCCTTCGTACTACGTCCTTATTTCGCGCATTGATTTACTCACTTTCACACTCTTCGGCTTGACAATAGGTAGTGCACCTGCACCCTCAGTTCTCACATCTGTACTAGTACTTTCTGCGTAATACCTCTCTGGACAGCGGGGATGGATATCGATCGAGTGCGTTTTGTCGGCATATTTAAAATTTTAATATTAGTTAATCTTAGTATTCTTTTCTTGTTCATTTTTATTGTTCTGCCACTCATTTTGTTTGCTGTAGTAACATGTTTTTATATAATGGGCCTAAAGGACTAGTTGCTTATCATAACAAATAAATAAAAAAAAAATAGAACTTTTGAGAAAGGCAAATTCAATCTCAGTAAATAGACATCGAACAGTGAAGATTTACTCAGACATATACCTGGAGTTATACGAGAAAAGAGTATACTAAAATAAAATAATTCGACGCAATTAAGGCCCTTGGTATACACTGGAATCCTAAAAAGGATGAGTTTAAGTTTAAGCTTAATTGAGAAAACTTAGACTCAAAACTAAAAAAAAACAACTCCTTTCGAAAATCTCACAATATTCGATCCTCTGGGGTGGCTGGCACCGGTAACTTTTGGAGCTAAACTCATCATGCAATCTCTTTGGAAAACGGGCATAGGATAAGATGGGGCATAGGATAAGATGAACAAGTGCCTCCTGAAATAACAAGTGCTTGAGAGAATCCTGAAAAAGATTTGATTGATAAATCATAGAGCGAATCGCGAAATTAAATTAGATGGTTTCTGCGATGCATCAGAGAAAGGCTACGCAGCAGTTGTTTATTCTAGAACAAGCAATCCATTTAGAAAGATTCATACATTCTACATACATTCTATTAACTTCAACAACTAAGATGCCTCGATCAAACAAAAGGATACATGACGCTCCCACGATTAAACCTCTATGGCGCACTACTATTAGCACAGCTGCTCAAGGCAACAATTGACACCATACAACTAAACGCGTCCAAAACAAGTGTGGTGAGATTCGGAGATAGCACTGGCCTGCATTTGAAAAAAATGCTATCAATTTGACTACTTTCGTGGCAAATCGAGTATCTCAAATACAGAAATTATATCCAAGGGAAATATGGAGTCTCATATCATCCAAAGATAATTCAGCAGATGTTGCATCAAGAGGAATCAATGCTTCTAAAACGTTACCATACAATATATGTTTGAAGAGGCCCTCATGT
The DNA here is from genome assembly GCA_963924295.1 of Dioctria rufipes. Lineage (NCBI taxonomy): Eukaryota > Metazoa > Arthropoda > Insecta > Diptera > Asilidae > Dioctria > Dioctria rufipes. The sequence continues at coordinate 205,926,767 of OZ002740.1, forward strand.
CTATCACAAGCATGGCCCATAAACAAACTAAATATAATAACCGAAGAAGAGGCCAAGAAAACAATAGTATCACTGAACGTCAAGGCTTCTATTGATTCTACAGATATTTTAATCTGTTCAAACTACACAAAACAGATTAGGATAATTGCATATTGTAGAAGGTTTTTACACAACTGCACGATTCCAAAAATACATAGGAAGGCTGGACTTCTTAACATCGAATGAGCTCCTAGAGCCAAGAAATTCCATAATCAGGATGGTACAGCAAGAGACATTTAACGAAGAAATAGAGACCCTATCAAAGGGTAGAGCATTAAAAAGATCTATCAAGGTTCTTTCACTTCATCCATCTTATGTGTAGATGGGAGAATGCTAAACTCGAGCCTACCGACGGAGACCAAGCATCAAATGCTCCTGTCACAAAAGCACCACCTAACTAACCTAATCATTGGCAGTGCGCACCGTCAGACTCTTCACGGAGGAACGCAGCTTATCTTAAGCTACGTTAGAACTCAGTTCTGGATTATAAATACAAAGAGTTGTACAAACCAGAAATCAAAGGTGTATAAGGTGTATCAGGCATAAGCAAACTTGCTCACAACACTTAATGGGAAATTTACCAGCAGTACGCATAACACCATCACCACCCTACTCACATTGTGGAATCGATTATGCAGGCCATTTCATCACAAAAATGTCAAAAGGAAGAGGCACTAAAACATTAAAGGGCTACATAGCACTCTTTATTTATATGGTCAGAAAAACTATACATTTAGAGCTCGTTAGTGATCTTATCACTGATGCCTTTTTAGCTGCCTATAAGAGATTTGTTGCCCGCCGGGGAAATTGCAAGCAAATCTTTAGTGATAATGCTACCAATTTCGTCGGAGCTAAGAACCAAATGAATAAAGACTTGCAAGAAGCAATAAAAAGGTCAACGAAAACGTCAGTTGAAATAATAGCCAACGACGGCTCAGACTGGTCCTAATAAAAGTGATAACTTACCCCTGCAGAAGTGGTTTTGGGGCGTATTTCATCTCTTCATCCTAAAGATGACGGCATAGTGCAAATCGTTTTTGTCCAAGACAAGGTCGGTGTCAAGAAACGACCTCTTTTCAAGATTTGTCAATCGACGCAACCAACAATGAAGAACCATCTACCATCCCATTGAGGGCGATTATAAGGACAAGTACAGGAAGGTCTAACCAACACTTCGAGCATAAGCGTATAGCTGTCAAAAGCACATCTAAGAGAAAATTAGATCAGCCCAGAAGCACGTCACGCAGCAAAGCTGCAAAAATAGCACCATGCACTTTGACGTCGAAATTGTCTCAGACAATTCTAATAATATTATACTGGCTAACAAGCTAAGGATTACGAAATATTCCAACCGCAATGTGGACTTTACGTGAAAGATCTAGGATACGCACAAATCAAACGAGGAAATCTTCGCCTACAAATAACGTTTATGAAAGAAAAGTAAGGAAACTTTGTTAAATTAAAATATCAAATTGCCGTAAGTAAAGTACCATTATGGTTATTGTTTACGCACGCACGCACCTCCTTAACTTCATTTTGGAAAAGCTTATATACGAACACGTTGAATACTGAAATTTAAAAATTTAAATGGAAGAAAATGGTATAAAATGCCCATAAAAGGCACAAATGTTTAATTAAATCAACTTCCATTTTATTAAATCCTTTGCTTTTGCACTTTATAAATATGACTTAAAAAACCGTAAACATCTAAACGCACTCAGCGTTTGAGTGAAGCTATTATTACAGGCATTCCATATACCTAAATTAAAAGTCCGCATAAGTTACCAGCTGGTATCATTGCAGCAATTAATTCAATGCATCTGAGTATACTCGAGTATGTATCGCCAATTTAACGAAAAATCAGAATATAAATGGACCCTTGAGTGCAAGAGCCAGTCCCCTCATTTTAAATTTCTCATGTGGCACTGAACAGAGTGCTTTTCCTCGGAAGTTTTATGCTACTCGCCGTGGTCTATTTTCCACTAAAAAAAATTAAGGACAGTATGCCAGTCACTGTTGATACGCTTGATGCCTTACACAAATTCGAGATAACAGATTCAATTTATGCTTCATGGATTTCCAATATCGGCGATACGGACCCTGATGGAGTTTTTTATGCTTCAATTATTTCTCACACATTGTTTTCTCGTATAATTAAGTTTATAATCATTTTTAATTTTAGTTTCTTTTTGGATTAGCTTAGAGTGAATTTTATTAGTTATTTTTGTTTATTATTTTCAATTTTCTTAACATGTTTAAGTTTCTTTTACGATTTGCGATAATATTTGTACATTTGCCTGTGGTTTGTTTTGTTTTACTCAGCTGTGAGAGTGATTCGACACATGTTTCCTTCCACTGGTGTATCTCGAGCTACGGCATTGACAGTGCAATAATTATTATTAAAGATGTTCGAGGTAATTACTCAGGCTTGAGTGGTCGCTTTCAGGGTTTAAATGTGTGTTCATTAAGGGGTTATACCTTCCAAACACTCTAAAAACAAGGCTTTTTTAATTATTTTTTTTTAAGGTCATTTGAGATTAATGTCATACAAATAATATAACATTTGATTAAGCAACTCTTGAAAAAGAGAAAAAAAAATTTTATTGACATTTTTCTTACAAAATGGCGGCTGTGCAGTGATTACCGTAAACCGCTATTTCAAAAAGGTCTTCCGCGGCGAGCAGTAGAAGTCTCGTCCAACTCCACCTAGAGCATTCATTCATTATCTACATGAGTTTTGCTAGTGAAGTGTACATATGATTATATTTTTAGAATTTTTTTTCGCGAAATGGTGATTGTTTTAACAAAAAATCGTGTTTTCGACGAAAAAAATCGACTTAAATTGCTTATAAATTTTTTTTTGTTAATCAATCGCTAAAATTGTGTGTACTTCACTAGATAATAAAACGGTGAAACTACAGTTAAAATTTCAAGTAAAACGGATGTAAACTTTTTGAGTTCTACTGCACGCCAATTTTAAAAACATGTTTTCGAGAAAAACGCGTTTGAAGTTTCGACGAGAACGACTGACTGATCGACTGAACACATGCAAGTGTGAGTAAACACGTGCTGTAAAGACGTTGTAACCGTCGTAATTTCATGCAGCAACCTCTATAATTCAAATTTAAAACACGATATTGATCATAGGTAACTCCGACTAATTTCCAAAACCGCGAAATTCAAAAATGCGAGCGAAAATTGTGATTTTGGAGCATCGAAGCTGTTTGGGAAAAATTGATTTAAAAAAAAATTGAGTTTAGATCGGAACTTGGGCGTTGTAGATTTTGATTCTAGGGTTATTTTGGCATGATTTAAGCCAATAAAAAAAACATTGGAAGGTATAACCCCTTAAGGGGTAACACTAACACCACTCTAGGATCTTGGAAAAATTTTAAAATACTTTTAAATACTTTGGGGTCATAACAACAATATGCAGTTGGTCCTGTAGTGAAAACATTTTTTTGAAAAGGTTCAATTATCGATTTTACCGCAGCGCCTCGGAACGCGTGCTGAGCTCGCCACCAGTCACCAGGACGCGCAAATGCTATAATAAACGCAGCAATGTATGGTGCAGGGTCATTCCATATCAAATAGGCAACAGGTGTGACATGACCATCACAAATTTTGTTGAAATTTTACAGACTTGCAGGGTTTCTGAAAACAAAAATATGAATTAAAAATTTTCCTTCTACAATGCGTATTTCGCGAGTTATGGCATTTTCAAAATTTCGCAAAAATGCTGTCCTGCTCTTCTTTAAAAATTCATATATATTTTTCTGTTTAGGCTAGGACAGTGAAATATGGTTCATTCGAAAGATAGGACTTCAAGCTATCTAAGAAAAATATACGAGAAAAAAGACATTAAGGATAAGGATTTTTTTATCCTTGAATATCCTGGATGGCGTACTTTTGATTTCGTTCATTCTTTTATATTTTATACCTTATATTATCCACTAAACCATATTAAAATTTCAACTTGGGATCTCAACGGGATCAAGGATTAAAAAATCAAGGAAGGTTCACCAATCTTACATTTGCACACAATAAATTCTTAGTTTCTTGAAAATTTCATGAAAGTTTCTATAGAAATTTATAATATTATAAATTTATCGCAGATATTTTTTGTGCAATACCAAAGAAGCTACATTTGGCTGCAATTTCAAATTCCTCTTCATGCTTACTCAAATTAAGAGTTTTTGAGGTTTTTATACTGAGCAGCGGAGCCGTCGGAGAAATAATAAATTTTTGTAACTGAAGCAAGTTTTTGTGTTAAAAACCTAATTAAATAACGCTGAAAAAGATGAACTGCTATGGTGTTGTGATGCAAGCAGTCACTTATAATTACTAAGTTAGTATTTTGAATATTGCTATTATCTTGTGTACGAAAGTAAATTCCGAAAGGATGAATTGTAGCTTGGCGTTTACTCCAATGGAATGCTTGTATCTTGCATTATGAAGATAATTTTCGGAAAAGTCCATTATAACGTCTATCTCATCAATTTGCATCTTGAAGATAATTATTTCGTTGACCGGTAATAAATGTATGACGAAGTAAGGTTGGCAGCGCTCGATAAAGCTATCAATAAATTCGTCCGCAGATTCCAATTTTCTTTCCAATTTCGACCGATCTGTAGATGTCCATTGGCTAAACGTAATGCTTTCAATTCCGTTTTTTTCAAAAATTTCCTCTCCATAAATCCTCCTAGTCTTTCATATCCTGGACAGTCGACGCAATTATTAAAAAAATCAAGGGACTTTGGGGGGTTACATATCCCCAAAGCAAGACATGACCAATAGTTTAGAATTTGAATGTCCTCATTAATAGTTAAATGTTTTAGCCTGGATCCCTCTATCATAAGTTTGATATTCTGGTGTATTACGCATACTGAATATGTTCCTGAAGATCCTGCCAACACACAATATTTTGGACGAAACGATGCAAATTTCGAAAATCATATTTTCATTTGGGGATACAATCTTTAAAACAGCGATAAATTTCTTTTAAATTACCCAATATTAAACGTTTTTGAACGTGGTCCTTTTTTCCTTCAATCTAGGAATAAGAAAATATGAGTTTTCACCAAGGTACTATGATATTATAATACCAACCTTTACTGATACAAAATCCTTTTTTCCGTGCATCACTCGACTTATTTCATCCTTACAGTAAAAGTCTTCTACTGCCTCAATGGCGTCAGTATCAATACTTCTATTAAGCCGATTCGAACAACATGTACGATTAAAATCATCACTCTCTAAGTCTTTTTGTTTTTGTATTTGATAAGTTGACGTATTGGGGAATTCTTCCACTATTCTTTTTACACTTCAATTCTCGGGGAGCAATGTCAAAATAAAAGACCTTATATCTTTGTCACTTGTTTCATTATATTTTGCTTTCAGTTTATGAGCTATCTTGTTCTCTTCCGAAACGTCCGCTTTGTTTCATCCTTTAGTCCGAAAATTCTTTCCGAAATGATCTTTTTAGTTTCAAAAAGCTTTTTCAGCACATAACTTTCTCTGGCAAACCTCCTTCTATCAAATGGTTCTTCCCCCAAATACCGAAGGCAGTCATTGAGTGATTGTAACGCTGTCTGCTGGTCAGTAAATCTTTGTGTTACAACTTCACTAAGCGCTTTATTTGCACCATCTCCTTCATCTTGCATATATCCAATTTCAATATCAACGTCTTCATCCATATTAATATTCGCATCATCAAACTCTTCTCGTTGTGGAATATCATCTATATCTGTCCTCGATGTACCCGTTTGTTTAAGAAACTCTTTCCTGCACACAGAACAGATTTTTGATGTTAAAATCAACTGCTGTTTTTTTTTTAATCATCCAAGGCTGAACAGGTCTTAAATCCGTTAACCTTGGATTATGCCGTGTTTTTCCGAAAGTATTACAGCACACTTTCTTAAAAAAAATTTATTCTTGTATCGATCTCCATGACAGTGTACTATTACATTCACCTGAGTATAGTTAACTATATAAACAATTTCTAAATACTTCTTTTCATTAAACGCTTCGACCTCGGAGTTCATTTAGCACGATCGCAGTGTTAAAAGTCTATACAATTTTACAAGTAAATATCTACAGAGCACATTCCAAGGAGGGATGCATTTTTGATTGTCCAAGGAGTTACCTCTCATATATTCAAGCATATCACTCTAAAAGAATTATTATCGGAAAGGATTTCAATGGCTTATGCTACAGCCAATGAAATCTCGGTCGTCTTCCTTGATGTTAAGAATGTACTTATTCTTCTCGGTTCCGAGGGTAATACGAAAATGTGTAGATTTGATGAGTTTATGATAGGGACATTACAAAAGAAAAGCATTTTTGAGTTCAGGATAGCGACTTAGACAAGAGTAGTAAGTACTTAGAAAATTGACAAAGAGTACACGTATATAAGTGCACGTCTAGTTGAATATCCCTAAAGGCCTTAGGTTTTTCTTTTTATAGCGTGTTATAAATGCCGTAAGATTTAAAACCATTTATCATCGCTATTTTCAGTCAGAAAATTTCTGGAAAGATCAATTTCTATAGAAACTTTCATGAAATTTTCAAGAAACTAAGAATTTATTGTGTGCAAATGTAAGATTGGTGAAACTTCCTTGATTTTTTACTTCTTGATCCCGTTGAGATCCCAACTTGAAATTTTAATATGTTTTAGTGGATAATATAAGCTATAAAATATAAAAAAAATGAACACAATCAAAAGTACGCCATCAAGGATATTCAAGGATAAATGATAAAATCCTTATCCTCGATGTCCTTTTTCGCGTATATTTTTAAGATTATATTTTTCTTAGATAGCTTATTTGAGCATAAATAGAAAAAAAAATATATGAATTTTTAAAGAAGACTAGGACAGCATTTTTGCGAAATTTTGAAAATGCCATAACTCGCGAAATACGCATTGTAGTAGGAAAATTTTTAATTCGTATTTTTGTTTTCACAAACCATCCAAGTATGTAAAATTTCAAAAAAATTGGTGGTGGTCATGTCACACTTTTCGTGATTTTTGGTCGATTTGCTATGGAATGACTCGCAGGCATTGCAGATTAAAGGTAAAAAAAAATTAAGGATTTAAGTGCTCGTACAACTTTAAGTGCGTTTTTTGCGAAACCACTTTTTCAAACTGGGAGAACGGATTACTCGAACACTTTTGCATGGATCGATTTAAAATTTTGATAGTAGCTTCACAATTACATTCATTCTCTATTGACTATTAGAACCAGCTCGCTGCAGTGACACGTTTAATAAATAAACGGTCAACAATACATGTCGGTATTAAGGGGGTATTCTAGTCTAGAAATTCGAAAAAATATATTTTTTTTTGTTTTCATATTTTCAAAGTTTAACTATTCAAGAATATGCCTACAAGAGAATTTTTCAAAATGGTGGCTTGTATCTTTTATATTTAGTGTTCAACTGCATCCAGCTGCTAACAGTTGAATCCTAACTTCTAAACCACTTGGACTTTAAGGGGTAACGCTACTGTAACGGCTAAAAAAAAAGGTTTTTTCACGAATTTTTTTCTCGCGAAATTAAAGGTGTTTGAAAAAAACCTTTTAAGGGTATTATCGGGCATACATTGAACTTTATTGATAAATTTTTGGCAGCGAAAAAAAAAAACAAAATGGCGGCTCCATAGCCATCTTCCCGGGACATGTTTCGGAGCAAGTTTAACGCGCTTGGTGGCGACCTCCATTTTCAAATTTTAAAAAAATTTCTCGCACGGGACCTTTTTTTCTTATTCTAGAAGGTTTAAACTATTTTTTAAGCCAATAAAAAAAAAACGATTTTTCAAAAAACTTACAGTGGCGTTACACCTTAAACGCGTTTTTCTCTAAACTGCCTTTTTCAAGACGATGCCCACGATTTCTCAAGTTCTACTGGACCGAATTACTTGAAATTTTTTTGAAAGTCTTCTTTATAGACTTGTCTATGTCCGGAACTAACCGCATCCCCAAATATCAATTTTTACTATTTTTAAAAAATTCGAAAAAGTAAAAAAAAAGTGGTACAAAAATTGCTTTTTATTTCAGGCAGCGGCCATTTTGTGAAAAAAAAAATTTTTCAACTTTTCCCTAGTTCCGGATATAGCGACATTACTCTAGACTAATAATCTTTTGTATTTTTTTTTTTTCGGATTGCTAGGCGGGTTGGAATCGTGGGCATGATCACGCGCCAATTTTTTGAGGCTCCCCACTTCATCAGCTGCTAATTTTTTTAATTTTCAACTTTTTTAATTTTTTAATTTTTTTCTGTATTCTTGTAATGTTAATAAATAACTCATAAAAAAATGGATAGAAAGATATTGATTGCCATTTTTTTACGGCACTTCAAAAATCACCTAAAATTCGGGCCTCTAGACTAAAATACCCCCTTAATATTAGTATGGTAAGCTATACATAAACCAAACACCGGATGAAATGACATGCAATGCAACAAGGAAACAGAAAATTAATGCACATGCGATTAATGGGTTCGTACATGCAAAAACTGGACCTTCCACTATCGTGAAAAGAGATTTTGCTAAGAAGCAGCGGAGAATCAACATTCGCGTTTAAGAGTTGTACACAAACCTTACAGCGGCAACCATGCGACGTTTTTCAAGCGAGGGCACATTCAGAAGCTTCTAGAGATCCTCATAAGGTAAAAGAATCAATGAATTATTCCAAGGTAGGTGTCAAAGAGCGAAGCGTAGGAAGTTTCGCTGAACAACTCGATGCGGTCGATGTGTGTACCGTAAAATGCAGAGGTCTCACAAAGCAAGTGTACAAATGCTATGTTATGGTGGGATTCGGGAAATCTCGGGACCAGTGTTTTATAAAGCCCAGTGTAGAGCTACTCTTTGATACCATATAGTTTATGTGGAAGATAAAATTCAATCTTTGGACACATTTGACATCCAAGTCACAGACAGAACACACACGGTGATTCGAGGTATCCGAGAACACAATCATACGTGATTGGTTGCTTATTCCTGTGGAAAATCATAATCTCACATATGTCAATATTGAGAGCCAAACGTAAAATTTGTGAAGGTCACCTTGTACCTGTTCACAATCGTTAAAAGATTTAATCTGAGCGAAAAGATTAATGCCGTCAGCATAAATCAAGTCTTGCAGTGCCTCACAACAGAAATAATAGCGTCATTAGAGAGAACAATTTTAGAGGAAACCCATACGTTTCCATATTAAACAGTATCACGGAGTGAGAGAACTTGTCAAACGCTTTACTAAAGTCTGTATAAATACAATCTGTCTGGTATCCTTTTTCGAATTCTGATTCCTGTGCAAAATCATAACCTCACATTTGTCGATATTGAGAGCCAAATTATTGGTTTTGCACCAAACGTAAAATTTGTGAAGATCACATTGTACCTGTTCACAATCGTTAAAAGATTTAATCTGAGCGAAAAGATTAATGTCATCAGCATAAATCAATACTACTTTGCAGTGCCGCACTGCAGAGACAATTTCGTCAATAGATAGAATAAAAATAACGGGCCTAAGTGACTCCCTTGACGTACAGCGCACGAAGCTTTCAGGAGTCTAGAGATTGAATAACGTAATAGTATTTGATATGTTGTGTAATCTAAATAATACTCGGTCCATTTTATAAATGTTGAGGGCAACCCATACTTTTTAATTTTAAACAGTATCACGGAGTGAGATAACTTGTTGAAGGCTTTACTAAGGTCTGTATAAATACAATCTGTCTTATAGTCTTTTGCCAACCCGCCAATGGTATCCGAAACAAATTCCAACAAGTTAGTGGTTGTAGACCTGCCCCAAATAAACCAATGTTGGTTTGAAGAGAGCAAATTCTTACAGGAAGTTGATAGTTAATAGCTTTTCTCAAATTAAAGAAGTATTGTGCTTCGTCACAATTTGCAATGTTTTCGGTTTCAAAGCAATATAGAGGGGTGTGATATTTGTCAAGAGTAGAGTAAAAGTGGGCTAGGTTCGACTAATAAGTTACTCGTGTCAGTAGAGAAAACCAGGTCCTACTGCCTACCCATGTCATTCTTAACATTACTGATTTGGCTGGGAGCAAGAGATGACATACTGGCCTGTGTTGACAAGTTATTAAGAGGAAGATAATCATCGTCATCTTTAATTAGTACCCATTGTATATTGGGTAAGTTAAAATCACCGAAAGTAGTAGTTCGCCAAGAGGTTACATCTTGCCGTGAATAAAATTAGATGTTGAAGTGAGTAAGTCGTAAATATGTTGACCTTTGCCATCAATAATGTTTATGGAGTTTGAAAGAATATAGGAATATAGTATTGTCGCGGAATAAAACATACACGCAGCAGTATGTGCAGAAAAAACATAATACTACATGTTAATGTGAATCACACTTAGCATACAACCCTGGACACCGGAATGTCAACAGGCTATGACAAGGAAGTAGAAGCAGCGAAATAAAAGATGACTTCCTTTTTTTCTGGTTGGCGATGGCAGGAGTATATACCGCGTTATCACTAAACGTTCCACCACATTCTACATAGAATTTATAAACGTATAACTTCACTTCATAATATTAAAGTTGTATATACATACAGTAAAATTACAAAATTGTGCATTAAAGTGTTTTACAATCATAAGTTGTGGAAATTATTGCTATCGAAAAATCCATCACACCAAACCACAACAATGGTGACCTAGACGGAGCTTAAAATGTGAAGTGAAACGTGCGGCGTATAACAAAAATCGTTTTTTGAACACAAAAAAGAAGAATAAAACAAATACGATAGCAATAAAAAAATATAATAAAAAAGGAGCAACAATTTCCTACAGTGGAATTAAATACAAAACCCTTTGGACGCATGTATGATGCAATCACATGAAGATTTAATTTAGCGCAGCAACACTAAAAATCGGAAGAAAACAACGCAAATACGAAGAATAAATTGCAAAAAACCAATTCCTGAATGCGGATGACAGCAAGATTTTAAAAATTTTTACGGATCCAAATGTGTTATGTGGTCATTAGCCAGGAGCCAGATAATCGAATTTCCTTTTTTAGGCGTATACAATATATTAGGAATATTGACAAGAAGTGGATATATATATATATACATATAAAAATTACATGTAACAACACATTATATAATACGAATGGATTTATTTGTTAATTCTTTTTTTTTTTTTTCAAAAAAATACTCGAAATTTGAAAAGCCAAACAAATTTAAATATCGTACGTAAAGACAAGAATTATTCAAATATACATAAATTCAAATAATAAAATATTACAATATTTCAAAATAGAATTATTAATTTGTTTTTAAGAAAACGGTATTTAACAATTATTTATAAATTTTCACAAACAAATCCAAAGATTCAGTTACAAATACCTGCGAACAAACAGAATTTATAAAAAATATATATGCAATTATTATATTCAAATTACATCGAGCGAATTTTATAAAAATATATATATGTATATCATTTTGGTTAAAAATGACTTCTGTCACGAATACCGGCGAGCAATCAGAAGAAACTCTTCCAAATCTGAGCACAGATGCGGGATATGACAGCATGCCTAATATAATATCGGCTCCTCTTGTCGCAACTCTCAAAATACCACCTTTCTGGAACAATAGGCCAGACCTATGGTTTCTTCAGGTTTCACAGTTTCGTGTCAAGGGAATTAGCTCTTCTAACACCAAATACGACTATTTAGTCGCGTCTCTCCCGTCTGAAACAATGGAAATATTTGCAGACGCATTATTAAATCCCCCAGCACAAGATAAATATGACAAATTAAAATCTCTTTTATTAACGCGTCGTAGAGATTCAGAGGAACGTAGATTAGATGATTTACTGCATAAGGTAGAACTTGGTAACTACAAACCCTCTGAATTATTTCGTCACATGGAGTCGTTGGCAGGTGGTAACACACACAGCCTTGTAAATACACCACTCCCACGAAAATTATGGATAAATAAACTTCCACCTTCAATCCAAGCCTGTATTATAGCGATCGAAAGCGCTCATAGCCAGGAAGAGATATTTCAGATTGCCGACAGAATATATGACTCAACAAACTCTGCAAAAATTTCGTCTATTCACCAAAATAGTTCAAATCACTTACTGAACAGCTCAAATAATTACAACAGTTCTGCAGAGACAGTGAAAGAATTGGCTAATCGTATTCAGCTTCTTGAAATTCGACAATCCAGAGAAAAACATCGTTTTCCGAATAAAAGTCGATACCCTTCGCGATCTCAGTCTCGTTTATATTCAGGTTACAATAAGTGTTGGTTTCATAAAAAATTTGGAAATAGAGCGTACAACCTTGCAGCCTTTATCAAAATCACAATCATAATTATCGAAATGCAACAAATAATCATAATAGTACAAACGATGAAGATTCAAAAAAACTAAACTTTTCGACTTTGAGTGCGGCATCAACGTCGAATGAGTTTTCTCGCCGTCTTTTTGTTAACGATAAATGCACGAATAAGTATTTAGTATCAACAAAGCTGATTTAAAATTAGTCTCAGCTAATGGTACCCCCATATCTACATACGGTACACAAGAACTTTTTTTAAACCTGAACTTACGTCGTAATTTCATTCATACTTTTATCATCGCATCTGTAGATTACCCAATAATAGGAGCAGATTTTTTATATAAATATAATCTACAATGTAATTAATAAATAGTTAATTATTATTAAAGTAATCATATTATTTGGATAATTATATAATTTATTTAAATTTAATTTATTTTCTAAGACCTGCGTCAAAAGGAACTCATAGATAAAACCACTACAGTTTTAATTAACTGCATTTCTCGCCATGTTAAGTCGTGTTCCCCTAAACTTTTCATCTTAAGTGATGAATTCGGATCTGTTTTAAACGAACTCGCATCTCTCAAAATGCCAGCAGATTTCAATATGCCAGTAAATCATAGCGTTGTTCACAAAATACAAACCGAAGGATCACTTCCATCCGCCCGACCAAGAAGGTTAAATTCTCAAAAATATTAAGCAAGATCTGAATTTGAGCTCATTGTTAAGTTCGGCATATGTCGCCCGTCCTCATCTCATGTAGCTTCTCCTCTACATTTAGTACCAAGAAAGGATAGCTTTGATTGGAGACCTTGTGGGGATTTTCGACAATTAAACGCAGCTAACATCTTCGATAAATACCCACTTCCAAACATATAAGATTTATCTATCAATCTTGATGGTTGTAATATATTTTCCAAAATAGACTTAGTTAGGGCTTATCATCAGATGCCGGTTGCCCCTGACGACGTCTATAAAACAGCAGTCATAACACCTTTCGGATTATTTGAATTCCTGCGCATGTCTTTCGACGTAAAGAACGGAGCTCAAACATTCCAACGTTTCATCAACGAAGTACTATCTGGTCTTCATTTCACCTTCATACGTCGACGACATTTTGATTGGAAGCAAGACTGCTCAGGAGCACAGGGAACACCTAAGGCTTCTCTTCACAAGATTACAAAAGTACGGCCTCAACGTAAAATGCATTTTTGGTGCGAAAGAAACAGATTTCTTAGGGTATAGAATCACACCAAAGGTAGGTATGATCAATTTCTACCACCGATTCATACCTAACGCAGCTACATCAGGCCCTCTTATATATACAATCTCCTCAAAAATGCAAATAAAAAGCTACGCTCTAGCAAGGAATTTAAATGGTCCGACGAGCACGAAAACTGTTTTCAAAGTTTAAAAAATAACCTACAGAACTTTACCATGCTATTACATCCAATTGCAGATGCTAAACTCAGTATATGGGTAGATGCCTCAGGTGATGCAGTTGGCGCCTTTTTGCAACAAGCAAGTCAAGGACAATGGAAACCACTAAGTTTCTTTTCCAAGAGACTAAGCCCAAAGGAAAAGAAATACTCTACATTTTATGACTATCAGAACCAGCTTAACACAAGCTCGCTGCATGGACACGTTTAATAAAATAAACGGTCAACAATACATGCATTTCATCACTTAGTCGGTGTTAGTATTAGTATGTTAAACTAAACATAGCCCAAACACCGAATGAGATGACATGCAATGCGACATGGAAATAGAAAATTAAGTATTAAATAGACGTTTTTTTAAAACATGCTTGGATATTAACAACAATACACATGCGATTGATGGGTTCATACATACTAAAGTTGGATCTTGCGGAGTTAACATGCAACAGAGGACCCCTTCTCAGATTGTGCCAACTATCGCGGAAAGAGATTTTGCTAAGTAGTACGTGAGAATCAATATTCGCGTTTAAGAGTTGATGCACAAAAGTTACATCGGCAACAATGCGACGTTTTTCAAGGGAGTGCATATTCAAAAGCTACAAGCGATCCTCATAAGGTGGAAGAATTAGTGAATTATTCCAGGGTAGGTGCCTAAGAGCGAAGCGCAGGAAGTTCAGCTGAACAGACTCGATGCGGTCGATGTGTGTACCGTAAAATGGACACCAGACCTGGCTAGCGTATTCAAGGAGAGGTCTCACAAAACAAGTGTACAAACGCAATGTTATGGTGGGATTCGAGAATTCTCGAGACCAACGTTTGATAAAGCCCAGCATAGAGTTACTCTTAGATACCATGTAGTTAATGTGAGAGATAAAATTCAATCTATGGTCACATTTGACACCCAAGTCACAAACAGCACCCTCGCGACGGCGAATCGTGGAATCCGAGAACACATCATCATAAGTGATCGGTTTCTGATTCCTGTGGAAAGTCATAACCTCACATTTGTCGATATTGAGAGCCAAATTATTGTTTTTGCACCAAACGTAAAACTTGTGAAGTTCATCCTGTATCAGTTCACAATCGTTAACAGATTTAATCTGAGCGAAAAGTTTAATATCGTCAGCATAAATCAATACTTTGCAGTGCCTCACAACAGAGACAATGTCGTCAATAGATAGAATAAAAAACAACGGGCCCAAGTGACTCCCTTGAGGTACGCCGGACGAAGCTTTCAGGACTCTAGAGATGGAATGACGGAATAATATTTGATATGTTCTGTTATTCAAATAAGACTCCGTCCATTTTATAAATGTTGGGTGAAACCCATACTTTTCCATTTTAAAGAGTATCACAGAGTGAGATAACTTGTCGAACGCTTTACTAAAGTCAGTATAAATACAATCTGTCTGATAACCTTTTGCAAACCCGCCAATAGTATCCGAGACAAATTCCAACAAGTTAGTGGTTGTAGACCTGCCCGAAATAAACCCATGCTGGTTTGAAGAAAGCAAATTCTTGCAGGAAATTGATAGCTGAGAGTAAATGATAGATTCGAATAATTTAGGCATACAAGACAATTTTCCGATAGGCCTATAGTTAGAAATTTCACTTTTACTACCTTTTTTGTGGATAGGTATGATAAAAGAATTTTTCCATAGCTGAGGAAAACAACCACTACTAAGTGATTTTTGGAAAATAATTCTCAGCGGACCTGTAAGGGCATGGCAACATGACTTATAGAAAGCTGGAGGGATGCCATCAGGGCCCGTTGTGAAGTCATTTGGAAGGTCGTTAATATGATCGAGTATATCCTCTTGCGCAATTGTAGGGATAGTGAATGAAACATTATGAAAATCGTTCATATGACTAAAGTTGTCATTTCGAGGAAGGAAATTTGAAGAAGAAAATGCATTGTCAAAAAATGAAGCAAACATATTGCAAATTTCGGATGAATCATCACTAGCAGAATCTTTGTACCTCATGGTATTGGGGTAGTTGTCTGTTTTTTTCTTCATATTAATAAACTTAAAAAAGATACGTGGGTCACGAAATAATTTCGCGCGCATGTTTTGAATATACTCATCATAAAGTGTAGAGGAAAGTTCTTTGAACTCATTGTAGGATGTGAGGAAATTGTTGTGACTTATAAAGTCTTTGTCCCTCATGTAACTTTTCCACAATTTATTCTTTTTATTTTTGAGATGTTTAAGTTCTTTATTGAACCAAGGCGGAGATGTTTTGGAGGACCGCTGTCGCTCCGCGAGGAACGTAAGAGGAAAATAAATCGAAAATAATTATGTAAAATTTAGAAACGTCTTCGTCAACACTGCTGCTGGATAGTAATGTGTTGAAATCAATAGACATAAGTCTACTGGAAAGTTCCGGAAAGTTAGCCTTTCTAAAATTGAAGAAGTATTGTGTTTCATCACAAATAGTAATGTTTTCAGTTTCATAACAATATGAAATTAGTAGAGGGGGGTGATATTTGTCAAGAGTAGACATTATAACAGGGCTAGGTTCGACTAAAGAGTTACCCGCGTCAGTAGAGAAAACCAGGTCTAATTGCCTACCCATGTCATTCTTTACATTACTGAATTTGACTGAGACCAAGAGATGACATATTGTCCAGGAATAGTGATTCCTTTGTAGGCAAGTTATTAAGAGGAAGATAGTCATCGTCATCTTTATTAAGTACCCATTGTATATTGGGTAAGTTAAAATCACCAATAAGTAGTCGTTCGTCAAGAGGTTGCATCTTGCCGTGAATAAAATTAGATGTTGAAGTGAGTAGGTCGTAAATATTTTGACCTTTGTCATCAACGCTGTTTATGGAGTCTGGAGGAATATAGCAACATAATATGTATATGTCGTGTTTTAAGAGAGACAACTTAAGAACAATAAGTTCAATGTCAAGAGTGTTGGAAAAACTGGGAACGTCAATTTGGCTGCAATTAAAATGGTTTTTGCATGCGAGGAGTACGCCACCACTACGAGCCTCAGAATCTGTATGTCTATCTTTTCTAAAAATCTGGTAAGAATTGTCTAAAATTTCGGCATCACGAAAGCCATGATGCAACCAAGTTTCAGTGAAAGCAACGATATCAAACCAATTTGCAACAGAGGATTTGAAGATATGTGCAGGTTTTGTCCGAATCCCCCTTACATTTTGATAGTAAAGGGAAAGCGACTTCAGTATTTTGGTGTAACGTTGCTTATTTTAACTGTATTCCTAGGTTGGCGCCCAGAAGGTACAAATAATTTAGTAAAAGCACCGGAGGACCAGAATAAGGGATCTAATAACTCCTAGCCATCTTTCTATCAATAAAACATTTCAGACATTTCGTCGAAGGTAAAGATTTTTCAGGGTACACTGACCATAAGCCACTAATCAATGCACTGCTGTCAAAAACAGAAAAATCGCCACGGCAAACTAATCAACTAGATTTTATATCACAACGTTGCTTATTTTAACTGTATTCCTAGGTTGGCGCCCAGAAGGTACAAATAATTTAGTAAAAGCACCGGAGGACCAGAATAAGGGATCTAATAACTCCTAGCCATCTTTCTATCAATAAAACATTTCAGACATTTCTCGAAGGTAAAGATTTTTCAGGGTACACTGACCATAAGCCACTAATCAATGCACTGCTGTCAAAAACAGAAAAATCGCCACGGCAAACTAATCAACTAGATTTTATATCACAATTTACCACTGACATCAGATATATCAAAGGCCTCAAAAATATTGTACCGGATACACTTTCGAGATCACACATCGATCCCATTGATTCTCTTAATGCAGACACTCTCGCTGATGAACAAGAAAAAGACGACGGACTAAAAGAAACCCTTTGCGTACCGAAATCAGCCAAATCATTTTACACACTTAAACGCATATGCAATCCTCTAGAAAATCAGAAACTATGGTGTGAAAGAAGCACTGGTGTCAATAGACCCTACATTCCCAAAGCTATTCGCCGTAACACATTTGATACCTTACACAATATCCGGGCATACGAGCAACAAGAAATCGCTTCACGATATTTTTCGCCAAGAATGAACAAGGAATTGAATCTATGGGTCAAGTCTTGCATCGCCTGCCAAAAAGCAATAGTACACCGTAAAACCTTTTCTCCACATGGCACCATCAACACCCCTTCCGGAAGATTCGAACATGTTCACATAGACATAGTGGGACGTCTTCCACCTTCAAATGGACACACCTATTTATTGAAAAAGATAGTTTCAGTCACTGGCTGGAAGCCATTCCCCTGCGAGATATAAACACAACTTCAGTTGTAAATTAATTTTTTCCCGGACGGGAATCGAACCTACACTTGTTAGAATCAGTCAATGATGGATAAAGAAGAATTTTAAGAACTTTTATTTTTAACGATTCTAAATCAAATTAATAAATACAAGAAAAAACAACCGCCTCGTCCGGGGTCGCCCGGCAAGCGGAAGGTCCCGGTTTCAAACCGCGGACGAGGCGGTTGTTTTTTCTTCTTGTATTTATTAATTTGATTTAGAATAGTTAAAAATAAAAGTTCTTAAAATTCTTCTTTATCCATCATTGACTGATTCTAACAAGTGTAGGTTCGATTCCCGTCCAGGAAAAAATAAATAAAAATTGAATTTACAATTTATTTGTGCGCTTTCATCGTTACTGGTTAATGCCAGCTGAAAGCAAATCGTGGCCACAGTATATTTATACAGTAGCCCAGCTTAGAACAAACTACTGAAAAGTGAATTTTAGAATTTTAATTCCAAAAAAAAAAACCTCAAATTTCTCCCATAAGAGGAACTATTAAGTATGATACGGATGTAAATGAACGAACAATAGCTAGTTGCACAATGGTTGGGAGAAGTATTAGTTTTATGTAAGTACACATCTCAGCACCAGTCTGCAAATGTATTGTTCCATTACCAAACAGCTGTTTGATTGCAAAGTGGTGTTCGTTCCATGGACAGTGTAACAGGCAAAATGGCTGTAATAAACTTAGAATATAGAGCAAACAGGAATGGTGATAAGCCAGATTTTGCGTAATGAATTTCTGATTGTGTTGGTAGTCCGTTTTTACATGTATTTACACGCCATCCCTATTCTAAGCAACTTGTCAATTTGCAAAAAGTAAACAAAGGTTTTGAGCGGAGCATCTGTGGTAAAAAATGTTCTTTTTCTGCTTTATTTTGAAACAATTTACATAATTATTAATATAAATCTTTGCTTCTATTAAAAAAAAAAAAAGATAATTTAGATAGTGCAGTTGCCTCAAACGGGATTCCCTAGTTTATAATCCAATTTATATTTGCAAGCACTGACCGAACACTTCATTTCTGTTATTTTAATTCATATGAAGATTTTAACAGGCACTAGTGGTACTATAAAGCTTTGCAACTTCAAAGATAAATAGTTTTGATTCTTTTCAAAATTACGTACTTTTGTTAAATTTGATAATCATGCACGCAGCTTTGACAAATTACGCTGTACACGAATTATGCACGATTCAACCATTCCTATTTGCTACATATTCCAAGGTAATAATGTTTGTGACAGTTTGATATTTCTACCAAGCCAAATGGCATGGGAAGTGGAACAAATTGTTTTTAGCTTTTTTTTTCTTGCAGAAATAGTTTTGATTGTCATTTTGTCCCTCTTCCTCTAGTACAAGTTTGTGCATGATGTAAGTTCTGTTTCTTCCACTTTAGATTTACATAGGAACCTTTGCATTAGAAATTGACTATTGTGTTAGTTAAAACTGTTGAAAGAGAAAGTATAGCATCCTACTCCGTTGACAGTTTTGACAGAGCTGGGCTACTGTATGATATATACTGTATCGTGGCTTAGTAAGCTAGTAACAAATTGATGAGTGCAAGAGGGAAAATCATCTGTCTCGTTAGCTCAGTGTCAAGAGCAGTCGCCCGGCAAGCGGAAGGTTCCGGTTTCAAACCCCGGACGAGGCGGTTGTTTTTTCTTCTTGTATTTACTAATTTGATTTAGAATCGTTAAAAATAAAAGTTCTTAAAATTTTTCTTTATCCTTCAGTTGTAAATGCTTTTATTCGTCACTGGATCTCGTTATACGGGGTACCTAGAACCATTACGACAGACCAAGGTACTCAATTCCAATCCTTATTATTCAAAGAGCTTTCAACCCTAATCGGCAATCAGCGTATACGTACCACGACATACCATCCACAATCAAATGGATCTGTTGAAGATTCCAGAGGCAATTAAAAGCAGCTATACGAGCCACAAATGAACTAAAAAATTCAATCACACCAAACCACAAGTATGTATAAGTTGTGTTTTAAGAGAGACAACTTAAGAACTATAAGTTCTGTGTCAAGAGTATTGGAGAACGTGGGAACCTCAATTTGGATGTAATTAAAGTAGTTTTTACATGCGAGGAGTACACCACCGCCACGAGCTTCAGAATCAGTATGTACGTCTTTTTTAAAAACCTGATAAGAATTCTTTAAAATTTCAGCATCACGAAAGCCATAATGCTGCCAAATTTCAGTGAAAGCAACGATATCAAAACAAGTTGCAACAGAGCATTTGAAGATATGTGCAGTTTTTGTCCGAATCTCCCTTACATTTTGATAGTAAAGTGAGAGCGACTTCAGTTTTTTGGAATAATTTGCTTATTTTAGATGTATTTCTAGGTAAAAATAATTTAGTAAAAGTGTCAGAAGGCTAAAATAAGGGATCTAATAACTTGTCCTGCACATCTGCTGAAACATTTAAGACAAAGAATGCACCCCTTCTGGAGGATTTACTAATTTTACGGCTAGAAATACCATCTGTTGCAATGTTTTTGAATCTGAGACACTTTAATATGTCATCAGACACCGTTTTCGGACAGAACCGAGTGATGAAAACACTTGAAGGTTTTGATACTCTCCTCAAAGATGTACCAATACCATTCCGAAATGTGGACACTGAAGTAATATTATGTTGGTAGTACGTAGTCGTTTTTTTTATTACATGCAAACTTTTTGTTTTATAAACAATTTACGGCTTATTTTTTGGACAAAAAATCGACATATGTATTTCTTCAAAAGTGCACCATTTTTCAAAATTTGATAAAAAACAACCCCCTATGTAGTCCCATAGCTAATATAATAATAATATAGATTGGATTTTTTTTTTATTCCAGATCTTATACTTAACGAGAAAACCGTTCTCCCGTGAAGCTATTCGTAAAAAACACGGTTTGTTTTTCAAGATCGACTCGGTCGCCGCCATTTTGTATAAAAATTATCATATATTTTTTTTTTTATACTTTAATTGGAATTTATTCTCCATTGATAGATGAATAAAATACGTTAAAACCCATTTTCAAAAGTATTTATTTTATGTAAAAAGAAATTTCCAAAGTTCATGCATTTTTCATGCCTCTGGACGGTAACCTCCCCTTAAGCGTGGTGGTGATGTCTGTTTACCTTTCAGTCCTTATAGTTGTCTTTTATCTCACTTAACGAGACTATACAAAAATTAATTGGAGCGATGAGGCATTAAGATATCCCACCCATAATCGTTACTACACATCAACAGCACTATATAGCAGGATACTTTGACTATAAACTGTAATGCTTTAGCTAAGAATTTTTGTTTCTTGTTTTATGGTAGTGTCAAATCACTCTTGACAGGAAAAAAATTATTATTTATTATCAGAAACTTCATTTATCTATATAGAACTTTTTAAAATTTCTGCACGTAACCTCATATTAATAAAATTAGTCTAATACTAAAACTCGACATACTATATATCTAAACTTGCTATCAACTCTGACTATCATACTCACTTCTAATTCTAAGGACCTTCTGCTAGGTGCAGTGCGGACTGGACGATACTAGGTTGTACTGTACTATGCTATACATTACGCTCACATTTATATTTTATTATATTTTATACTGTACTATATATTAAGCCTAATGTTATTCTCATTCTGTTATTATTTGTTCTACTACAATGTAAATCTACTATGTAACTTTCTAAGATGTACCCAGCGATATGCGTGCCGTTGGTACGGGTACTCAAATAAATAAATGTTTTATGTTGTTATTATTTACTTTAGTGTAGTGATGAACTACGCTTCGCTTATAACGGAGAGAAAGACAGAAGGTGAGTACAAATGTCGCAGTTCGATCAAAATTGATTCAAAGTCTTAGACATTAGGTCGGATGGAGGTTTCTATGATAGGAGAAAATTTTTACAAGGGATCCGTCCAGAGATTTCGTTAGAGCAATAGTAATAAAGCGGGATTAAAAAGTTACAGGTATACAAGTTATGCCGGTGCTACAAAGAATCATTTGCAATTTCATGTCATCGCTAATAAGGTGAGAGACCTTCTTTTTGTATATTTTAAAATATCTTTGATGAGACCGACCATAACAATATTGTTTTCCCCATTTTCTGCTAATCGAATCTGAGCTCTGCATTTCTAATTAAGTTATTTTGTATCAGGAATATCAATCCCAGGCTAGGTTAGGTTAAGAGTAGGGGCAACTAGGCCACTACGACTCTGCGAACACCACAACCAGACTTGATCTATTGTGTCTTGCCCTTAAGTGGTTAGGCTAAATCTATCCTTTTTACGGGTTCGATTACTGCCTTTGAGGTTAGATTGCAAACTCTTTTTGGGGAGATGTGCTTCTCCGGTGATTTGCAACCTTAACCCTTTATTACTACCCATAGTTTCAGACCTGATTTTCCTACCCTGGGGTCGATAACGACCCCACTGTGAAATTAGCGGATTTTACTAGCAAATTCAAAAGTTTTTTTAAATGAAAGTTTTAATAATTTAGAAATAGTATTATTGTACATATGCCATCTAATTATGCATTTTATTTTATTTATAAAGACAGTTAAAGCACTTTTTGAGCAGATGTATCGCTGGTAGTTTTCGCATTGCGAATTGATTTTTTTATCTTTTGATCGTGAACAGGAAGCGTACCTGCTCTCTTTCCACACCACCTTTGGTATAGCTACTACTAGATACTACAAATATGTCAAAATTGTGAAAAACATTGTAAACTTTCCCTTTTGTTAATTTTCCCTGGAATTTTCCAATTGCTCTATTCCTACCCTGGGGTCATAAACGACCCCAGCACCTTTACATTTCTCGGAAACATTTTTTTATATTGACGCCGAATAAATTTCAGTTGATGAGAATTCTCATTATTTTTTAGAGAAAAACAGAAATGAATTATTTTTGGGGTCTTTTTTGACCCCGGGTAATAATATAGTTTTAAACTGCAGACACAAGACAGTCACTATATGCTTGGAAGTATCATTTTCCTCTTCCCACAGTCGACACAGTTCGCTGTTGGATTTGCCTATCTTCTTCAAAAAATAACGGAACGGGGCTGTGTCCACCGACTGTATTAATAAAAGTCTCAGCGATTGTCTTATAAGACAAATTAGTTGGCGCGTCTGGAGAGGAATTCATTCACTTGCCTCATATTGGACGCATTACGTCAAGAGATCCAACCGCCTGCTTTTCAATTTTAAATTCAAAAAATCATTTATTTATAATCCCCTGCTTAATGCAACGTACAACGCTCGGCATTTCCAACTAGATATTAGGAAGAAAACAGCATAACGGTTTTGACGATACAAGTAATGTGATCAAGCAAGCCGGAGTTACTTCATATTTCTATATCTAAGGATCTTAACGCCAACGAGTCCGGGTTATCCACTCCAAGACTAAAGAGGTATATACCCCCCATATTTGAGTGGCATAAGACAGTATTGCCTTTTCGTCTTCTGTTAAATAAGGCGGTAAGTGTATATTCTTCAATTTTTGGTAGCCTTATGCACCAAAAAGAAAGGTACTGGAAAGTCATTTGTCCGAATTAACAGTACAAGCACAAGCCATATATATTTCGATTGATTTGTTTTTCAACAAAAGACTTCATAGCTTGGGATGTAATATTATAATATATTGGTACAGAACGTCTGGACTTAAAAGTTGCAGATTTTTTTTGCTAGTAGAGGTAAATGATTCGCCCAAAAAAAAGGAAAGGGTTTGAAAGGATTATCAAAATGTGCCAAACACAAAACCAGATAAAAAAAAAACAGTTTAATAGCATTAAATAAAAAAGTTTGTACGATTTTAAAAACGGAAGTAATATGTATATTAAACTCAATAAAAAAAATTATACTTACTTGTAAATCCGGCCAGCGCCATAATCTACAGTAAATTACATGTGGTAGGCCCTTTCGCAGAGCTGCACCATTTTCTCCATTCACCGGTTTACTTCTGAAAAAAATACAATGTTATTATCTCATAGCATAGGTAAAATGAAAGCGAAAGTTTATATCGATCGTCCCCCACATACTTTCCATCATACTCCAATGTATGATAAGCTTTTTAAATGTACTCAAATATACAAAATATTAAATCGGATGTAGAAGAACGTACTTCCAGTAGACTTAAAAAGCCATTTTCTTGGCAGGCTCAAAATTTATAACTAAACAAAATCAGTGAAATTACATTGAAAACGCACCCGAATCGAAAATATCTAGACAAGGATCTTATTTATTTTTGTGGAAGATAGAGCGACTTCGGCTGTTTTTGCAATTGTGCCATGACTGTGCGCACACATCTATAGTTGACTGAGATACAAATGCCTTTGTAAGCAAAGCAAACTACAGGTCATAACTCATAAACGTTCGTTCAAGAAATTGGAATGGAAATAAATAAACGCCAATTCAATTTGCACATAAGCTTAAACATGCGTTCTTAACTCTAAGTTGAGAATCAGATGAAGAATAATAACTTTTCGCATCCCAAGAAATTTTCGAGTATACTACAAAAAGAAACATTACCTTGGGATAGTAACGCACTTGGTGTTGTAATTTTGAGTTGATATTGCCTTCTCGAGCTCCTCTAAAGCGCCGGACTTTTTTAACTTCTTCACCAGACTTTTGACAGCTTTCTCTGACCACTTTCCTTCCACGGAATCTTCGTTTCCTTTTTTCAATGCTAACAATCTTTTAACAATTTGTGGCGTAAATGGCAACATTTTAACTTTTCTTAATTAGAAAACTTCACAAATGAAATAACACGGAATTTCTAATAAAAGAACCTTGTCTCGTTTTCTTGTAGCCATAAAGTAGAGCTACTCTTCTAATAAAGAATAAAGTAATCAAATTCACCTCAGTAGTCTGCCTGGTAATGCCATATAAATAAATATCTGTTATACAAATAAGACTGGCTCAAACAGCCAACAGCAGCACCAAAACATTTATAGACCTGCATTGCCCCAACCCAGACGAAAACTTTTTAGGGAAGGAAGGACTTTTCTTCCCTTGACTTACGGGCGGGTTACACCTGCAAGTACAGCTGGCATGCAAGCGTCCCTTCCAACACAATTTTTAACTTGACAACGGGACGCAGTTCGGTTGATGTCTTATCAGCTTGCATGCAAGTTCATTTAAAAAATGGCACTGAGACGTAAACTCTTGCGTATATTAGAAAATTATGACAAAAAAGGAAGTATCACAATGATAACAACCCAAGAAAAAAGGAAGATGAAGGTGTTGATAAATGATGTATTGCAAATGATCCCAGAAAATTTCATTTTCCCGGTATAAATTTATGAATTTTTCTCAAGCAATTCGTTTCCGCCATTTTGAAAACTGTATAAATGTCAAATTACTATCTTCCAGTTGCCATGAGCTCCTTCAAGTTGGCCGGTCAACTTTTACTTTTTTAATTTTTTATTGCACATATCGATTGTTGGTCGTTTGTTGGTGTTTGATGGCTTAATTTAAACGTTTGTTGGTTAATAGTTTTTTCGAAAATCTAAAAAGAAAATTCACCATAAAGTTAGCCGGAAAATTATTATTTTTAACTTTATTTTATTTATAACCAGCTCAATCAATGCGTAATCGTTTGTTGGACTCGTTTTTATTAATAAAATCGTTTGTTGGTCGCTCAATTCTTCGCTAATTGCAAAAATAATTTACCTAAGCTACACATGAAGTTAGCTACATCTGAAGCAGATATTAGCCAAATTCAAATACATATTGTAGCTGGAGTAACACCAACATGATAATTACTATGTTTCCATGCAGAGTTCAAGCCGAATTGGATCCGAATTAGCGCTCATGGAAACGAGAATTGAGTTGAGTTTCGTTCAATCCATATTAACTCCACGAAACCAGTCGGGTTGAGTTGGGTTTTGTGTAAGTATTAGTTAGATTAGTGCGGATGGGTAGCTTATTCAATACAAATCCAGAAACTTTGTATGAAATATATTATATGTCAACTCAATTCAAGCCGTTCATGGAAACAGCATCGAGTTAACTCAGCCAGTAAAACTTAACTCTAACTCAATCCTAACTCAATTCTGGCTCATGGAAACATAGTAAATGAAGTAAAGTCATATATTTCATGTATTGACAATCAACTGTAGCTCCATCAAGTTGGCTGGTCAACTTATAATATACTTTTTAATTTTTCCCACGTCAACTTTTACTTTTTAAATTTTTTATTGCATATATCGATTGTTGGTCGTTTGTTGGTGGATGTTGGCGTAATTTAAACACTTGTTGGTTAATAGTTTTTTTCGAAAATCTACAAAGAAAATTCACCATCAAGTTAGACGGAAAATTCTTATTTTTAATTTAATTTGATTTATAACCAGCTCAATCAATGCGTAATCGTTTGTTGGACTAGTTTTTATCAATAAAATCGTTTGTTGGTCCCTCAATTCTTCGCTAATTGAAGAAAAAATTACCTAAGCTACACATGATGTTGTAGCTGATATTAGACAAATTATAATTTTGCAGCTGAAGCTGCAGTAACACCAACATGATAACGAAGTAAAGCCATAAGGAATATAGAATTCACAATATTCTCGGTACGAACCGAGTTCCACCATTTTGTCTGGAATGAAAATTGTAGTGGCGTCACTGTATCTGATATGTGTCCTTTATATAGAAAAATAAGAGAATCTTTGATATCTTAATAAATTACTAAAATTGTGTATATAATGTAAAAAGTTGTAGTTTCAAGTTTAAGTTAAAATGTAAACAGAAAGAAAAATATTTTTTTTTTATGCCATAAATGTATTAACATAATAACGATTTTGAAGCAGTGTGTTTTTTTTTTCTTTTTTACTGCATTTAAAATATTTTTCATGCTATAAAGTAAAATTCTGTACGAATAGTCACAACGTACCTATGTGAGATGATTTCACTTACCACATCAAAACCAAAACCCGAAAAATGTAAACTGAAAAACTCAATTTATTCCACTTTAAAACAAGATTTTTGCTCCAATGATTAATAAAATCATTGGAAATAGGATAAACTAATAATTTTACTAATAAAATAGAATATTTATCTCAGATTTTTAAGAAAAACACAACTTTTATCTTTTTTCGGCCGAAAAGGGAAATTTCGGTTGCATCTGTCAATTTATTTTCGGTTTCCACATATGGAACGTTTCGGGACGAAAAATTTTTTCGGTCTTACTAAACCTCACTTTTGTGTTTACATTGAAAATTATGTTATTTTATTTTATTATTTATTATATTATTATAATATGAATAGGGATTTCGAAGTAAAATTAAAATACGTTTTTTGTATGAGCTCTCAGCATTCAACTTTTATGATAATTAAATGTTACTTCTATTTGACCGAAAAAAGTTTTCGGCTTTTGATGTGAAAGCAAAAGCGAATTTTCGGTGTAGAACTTATCGGTTTTCGTTTTTCAGTTTCGATGTGAAAGTGCCTTCACTTGTGGCATAAGATTTCATAAACTAGTCAACGATTTGGATATGAATAGATATGTAAGGCGAATGTATTCAGTATAAACTGTGTATTTGAAGACAATTTGAATGTTAAACATTTTCATACCTGTTTTTTTAATTTAAAAATTATGATGAAAGTTTTTATGTCATAAGTTAGTATCCTGAAATCAATCACGTAGGTACGTTGTGACTATTCGTCACTGACATGTATAACACATAGACCGCTGACACAACTGAAATCGCTCACATTTTCATGGGATCACTTTTCTATAGTTGTCTCTTTTCGGCTTAATGACTGGATTCCATTGAACTTGAAATAATAATTTTTATACTAAATCCACTATAGTTGTTTCAGTTCAGTTGATTTTGAATATATAGAATAGAAATAGATGGCAATATACCATTTGTAATCCTTTCTCTGTCCGCCATAGCTACTTTTAGGGATAGCAGACAGAAATTGCTTAATTTTATTTCCTTAAAAATCGAGTTTAAGGAATATTTGATGTTATAGGAGATAAGCTTCCAATAAAAATAATAATTTGTAACATGACTGTTAAAGCAAGAATGAAACTTTAAATTAAGATAGTTTTCACACCCCTGCCAACAAAAGTGGACCCATATGAAATAGAAGATCAAGCAGTCCATCAGTACATTTACGTGAATACTTGAGTACTTCACTTGAAATTCACTTGAAGGTAAGGAGGTTGATTGGATTAATTCCAATTACTTGACTTGAGTTCTTCTTGAATTTAATTTTCCAATTACTTAAGTTGAAATTTACGCCCTGAATATGTTATGGAACTATGAAGAGTGATTCGCTTGGGACGTAAAGCCCCGACTGTCAGCATGAGCTGACAGATCACTCGACGGGCAGCGTTGACTGCAGGGCGGCACGCTAGTTCGCCTCAGCTATTGGCGGAGAGTGTGGGGGGTTCCACAAAAACCTGCCGCTGCCGTCAGCCATAAGCAAAAAAGATTTTCGTGCCTATCACACCAAAGCCGGCACACATTCGGTCCTGAAGGGACCCTTACAACACTTACCCGTATTCCTTCGAAGGCGCAGATAGTCTGCCTTCTTTGCCTGCCCCATCCTCCCATCTGACTCTGGGGGGCATAATTCTTCAGAGTCCCTAGTTGACCTGTACAGAAAGAGAGAGACTAGGCGAACCTAGACAACCTTCATCTTATGTGAGCGGGCTCCAGGACAGTAAAGGAAGAATTAAAAAGTTCAAGAATTCATATTTTTACGTTATAATTACAGTGAATCCAAGACACATAAATGTATCAATGTCATTCATTTAAAATTATAGTAGCTCAGATAAACTAACGCGATGTATCTGGAAAAATCTCATTACATTAAGGACATGTATACGTCTAACTATCATAGTGAATTGACATATCATTAATTCAAGGTACCTGTATATATTGTTACGTGCAATAGAAATAGACAACTGGTGACATCTACTGGCAATGGAGAAGTAAACGAATTTAGGTTCGGGGAATTGATTATGGTATCTACAGGAAGGTTCAGGAATATAAATATAAATATAGAATGAATTGAACAGTCAAGAAGCTTCTGGAAAATAGAACACTCGAGAATAATCTGGAGAGTTTCTAGGGTATAAATATAACAGTTGTCATCGCCAGAACTTAGAATATATTGCTCTATATTCTAAGCGCCAGAAGAAGAGTCTTGTCTTAGACGTTGCAGTGTTAACAAGCGATAGTAATAAACGTGCGAAAGTGTTGTAATTAGATTGCGATAATTGAAAGTACAGTATTAGCGATAATTAAAGTTGAGTTGATTAATTGAAAGTTTGTGAATAATATAAGATTAGAGTGAAATAAAGAACTTGTATAATAAGTATTTAATATTGTGTTTTAAATAACGAACCAAAGGCCACGCTCGCAACACTGGTGTCAGAAGTGAAATAAATTCGCGAAATAAAGTGGTGGCAATTGACTTAAAAATTAAAATGTGATTAATTTTGTGAAATTGTGTTAAATTTTGAAAGTTCTGGAAAATAATTTATATTCAACTTTAAGTGAATTACTAAAGTAATGTGGCGAAAATTCGAGGAGCTTCGAACGCAGGATTTGAAAGTGGAGTTAGGGAACCGGTCATTACAAACGACAGGTGCAAAGAAAGTGCTGGTCGAGCGACTCAGACAAGCTTTGATAGAAGAAGGAAAGAATCCTGAAACATTTGTTTTCGAAGAGAACTTGGAAGAAACCGAAGTTGAAGGAGAGCCTACAATGAAAATGGAACAGCTTTTGAGTGCTTTAATGAGCAAAATGGAAGCCCGTTTTGATGAACAAAAGAATTCTCTCGAGGAACAAAAGAATTCTCTAGAGGACCAAAAGAAATCTATGGAAGCCCGTTTTGATGAACAGAAGAATTCCAATGAGGAACAAAAGAATTCTCTGGAATCCCGTTTAGATGAGCAAAAGAGTGCTTTTGTTGAACAAAAGAATTCTCTGCAGAATTGTATAGAAACTTGTTTGGAGGAACAGAAGATCTTTCTGAAAGGTTCATTAGACGAACAAAATGTGAAAATTGAAGAAATCCAGCAGGAAGTGTTGGAAGTTCCACAACAAGTGTCGGGAGTACAACAAAATGTCACGGAACAGCTTGATAACTTTAAAGCAGATCTGGAAAAATAAGGCATCGTCAGCCTCTAAACGTAGCAGCTGAAATATCTGGCGCAGGTAGAACGAAACCTCCAATATTTGATGGACAAAATTCATGGCATATCTTCAAGATACAATTCGAGGCAGCTTCAGAGGTAAATGGATGGAATGATGAAGACAAAGCTATAGCTCTGGTGTTAGCACTTCGAGCTCCTGCGTCAGAACTCTTACAAACTGTACCAATTGAAAATCAACGTGATTACTCTTCATTAGTACAGGCGATAGAATTACGTTACGGAGATGAGCACATGCAGCAAGTATATCGCCTATAGTTATGCAACAGGATTCAAAATCATGGCGAATCACTACAACAATTGCAGGGTGATGTGGAAAGATTAGCGCATCTTTCATACTCCAGCATGAATGCGGATTTTCTCAATGAAGTGGCGACGGAGGCATTTGTGAACGCTATTGCAGATCAAAACTTACAACATGCATTAAGGATAGCAGGGAAGAAATCAACAGCAGAAGCACTAGCCTATGCATTAGTGTATGAATCCGCCAGACAAGCTTCACGGAGTGCAGTACGAATGAGAGAAATTTCGGTGAACGAATGTACTTGTAATAGAATGCAGCTATCACAGAGCACTCCTTCACGTGGTATTCTGCAATGCTGGAATTGTAATAGACCAGGACACCTACAAAGGGACTGCAGAAAACGCCGACGAGTGGAATCCCTAGATGAAGAGAGGAGAGTGGAATTGCAAAGATATCGAGCTGGGCAGCAGAATTGCAATAGATTGCAGTTATCACTGAGCAACCCTTCACGTAGTGTTCTTCGATGCTGGGATTGTAATAAATTGGGACACCTTCAAAGCGACTGCAGGAAGCGCCTTCGAAGGGAATCAACAGAAAAGAAAGAAAGAGAAGAATGCCCAAGTTGGCGAACGAGAGACCAAGCTATTCTTGGAGCGACTAGACTCCAACCTTATGGCTTTGTGATGCAACATAGTGTTACGTGCAATAGAAAGAGACAACTGGTGACATCTATGTACTGGCAATGGAGAGTAAACGACTTCAGGTTCGGACAATTGATTATGGTATCTACAGGAAGGTTCAGGAATAGAATGAATAGAACAGTCAAGAAGCTTCTGGAAAATAGAATAATCGAGAATAATCTGGAGAGTTTCTAGGGTATAAATATAACAGTTGTCATAGCCAGAAGAAGAGTCTTGTCTTAGACGTTGCAGTGTTAACAAGCGAAAGTAATAAACGTGCGAAAGTGTTGTAATTAGATTGCGATAATTGAAAGTACAGTATTAAGCGATAATTAAAGTTGAGTTGATTAATTGAAAGTTTGTGAATAATATAAGATTAGAGTGAAATAAAGAACTTGTATATTAAATCTTTACTATTGTGTTTTAAATAACGAACCTGAAAGCCACGCTCGCAACAACTGGTGTCAGAAGTGAAATAAATTCGCGAAATAAAGTGGTGGCAATTGACTTAAAAATTCAAAATGTGATTAATTTTGTGAAATTGTGTTAAATTTTGAAAGTTCTGGAAAATAATTTATATTCAACTGTAAGTGAATTACTAAAGTAATGGGGCGAAAATTCGACGAGCTTCGAACGCAGGATTTGAAAGTGGAGTTAGGGAACCGGTCATTACAAACGACAGGTGCAAAGAAAGTTCTAGTCGAGCGACTCAGACAAGCTTTGATAGAGGAAGGAAAGAATCCTGAAACATTTGTTTTCGAAGATAACTTGGAAGAAACCGAAGTTGAAGAAGAGCCTGCGATGAAAATGGAACAGCTTTTGAGTACTTTAATGAGCAAAATGGAAGCCCGTTTTGATGAACAAAAGAATTCTCTCGAGGAACAAAAGAATTCTATGGAAGCCCGTTTTGATGAACAAAAGAATTCTCTCGAGGAACAAAAGAATGCTTTTGAAGAACAAAAGAATTCTCTAGAGAAACAAAAGAATTCTCTGGAATCCCGTTTAGATGAACAAAAGAAATCTATGGAAACCCGTTTGGACGAGCAAAAGAATGCTTTTGAGGAACAAAAGATTTCTCTACAGAATTGTCTAGAAACTTGTTTGGAGGAACAGAAGAACTTTCTGAAAGGTTCATTAGACGAACAAAATGTGAAAATTGAAGAAATCCAGCAGGAAGTGTTGGAAGTTCGACAACAAGTGTCGGGAGTACAACAAAATGTTACAGAACAGCTTGACAGTTTTAAAGCAGATCTGGACAGAATAAGGCATCGTCAGCCTCTAAACGTAGCAGCTGGAATATCTGGCGCAGGTAGAATGAAACCTCCAATATTTGATGGACAAAATTCATGGCATATCTTCAAGAGACAATTTGAGGCAGCTTCAGAGGTAAATGGATGGAATAATGAAGACAGAGCTATAGCTCTGGTGTTAGCACTTCGAGGTCCTGCTTCAGAACTCTTACAAACTGTACCGATTGAAAATCAACGTGATTACACTTCATTAGTACAGGCGATAGAATTACGTTACGGAGATGAGCACATGCAGCAAGTATATCGCCATTGCAGGCTGATGTGGAAAGATTAGCGCATCTTTCATACTCCAGCGTAAATGCGGATTTCCTTAATGAAGTGGCAACGGAGGCATTTGTGAACGCTATTGTAGATCAAAATTTACAACAAGCGTTAAGGCTAGCGGGAAAGAAATCAACAGCAGAAGCACTAGCCTATGCATTAGCGTATGAATCCGCAAGACAAGCTTCACGGAGTGCAGTACGAGTAAGAGAAATTTCAGTGGAAGAATGTACTTGTAACAGAGTGCAACCATCACAGAGCCCGCCTTCACGTGGTGTCCTTCGATGCTGGAATTGTAATAGATCAGGGCACCGTCAAAGAGACTGTAGAAAATGTCGACGAGTGGAATCACCTGAAGAAGGGAAAGAAGAATGCCAAAGATGTCGAGCCAGGGAACAAGCTATTCGTGGAGAGACTAGATATCAAGCAGCGACTAGTCGCATCAGCTCTCCTGTTGAGCAGTCGGAAAACTAGTAAAAACCAACTTTGTGGGGCAGAAGTTGGTTGGTGGAATCGGCAGCCCCGAAGTCATCATTCAAGTAGGCCAGTTGCAGAGAAATAATAGCAGTCTTGTTATATATGGAAGTGTAGGAAAAAATTACTGCGCAGTCACTATCGATACTGGAGCTGCAAGTTCAATTATTAGAACAGATCTTGTTAAGAACAAATGGCTTCATAATACCACCAAATATCTACTAAGAACAGCAACTGGAGCAGCAGCACGGGTGTTTGGAGAAATAACTTTAGATGTTCAACTAGGCGAACTACTATTTCCTCACACTTTTTTGGTTTCAGACATAATGGATGAATGCATTCTTGGAATAACAAAATAAATCTGGATGTCGGAGAGCGGATTCTCAAATATGGGAACATAGAAATTCCTATGAAACTAGGAGAAGGAGCAGATCATCCTGCGAAAGTAAGGACGATGGTCTGCGAAAACATTACTCTTTCGCCATGCTCCGAGACACTAATATGGACAAAGCTTACTGATGACATCGGGACCTGCCAATTCTATCTGTTATGTATACGATCTCTCGTGCTTCCAGGTATGCCCAGGAAGAATCGATCGGAGAGAAAATTTAGGACACGAAAAAAAACTATTGGCAAATAGTTCACTATTATATTCTTTATTGGGATCAAAAATGTTGAAACTTATGACTCGCGAGGTGATTTTAAGAAAATTACAATTTATGAGGTTTTACTAATTTCACAAAACTTATCACTAGAAAAGTATTTGAATGTATTCCTTGTTGCAATCAAAAATGTTGAAACTTATGACTCGCGAGGCGATTTTAAGAAAAATACAATTTATGAGATTTTACTAATTTCACAAAACTTGTCACTAGAAAAGTATTTGAATGTATTCCTTGTTGCAATCAAAAAATCTGAAACTTATAACTCGCGGGGCGATTAATTCAGGAGATTTTACTCCTCGACGGGTTAAAAGACGACTCCTCGAGGTTCGGGCTAGCTGCCCCCAGGTACCCATGAAAGCTTCTTTTTCTTCTTATCACTTTCCCACGACGTGAAAAATCGTACGTGGGAATGTACAAAAAAATATAGACACAGTGCATTGCATATGCATGAAATCTGATATGCACTTGTGTCTTGAAAAAGTAATATTTTTAGGAGATAAGAATAATTATGTGTATGTATGTACAGTACATGCAGATAATTTAGCAGAAAAGCTGTATGTAGGTATGTACATAGTACTGCATGTAGGTAAGTATACATGCCGTGTGAACGGAATGTATGACTGATAACAAAATGCAATTTATGCTAAATTGCATTTTGTTGCAGTACGTAAATGCATTTTTAAATGCAAATTGAAATTTTAAATGAACTTTATTTTTCAGGGTCAAATTGTAGTACGCCAATATATTGCATAGGGCAAGATATTGGCGTATTGGTTTTATTGTTGTGATTCGGGGTATAGGCACCTGGGTCACAACATCCCTCCCCCTGGGGAAAAGAAAGTTTTATTCTTTCGAGAAGAAAACTTTCTTTTTAACTAACCTAATCTTTGTTTTTGATGATTATAAGGTTACATGTGAATGATGTACTTATATACTAAGAATATACCTGCTGTTAGGTATTATTACGGAATATATATACATATTATGATATTTTTAATTACATATTTCTAATTTAATTATCTATTTAAACAAGTTTTCAATTTATAGACGATGGAAATAATTATACAATATAAGATGCATATTTGTCTATTGAAATATATGTAATAGCTACCTATTTATTTTATATATATATATATTTATATTAATTTTTTATCTTATTTAAAGAACAAAAAAGAATATTGAAATGGTAGACATTTAGTTTCATTCAAAAGAGAATGGGAAACTGAAAGGAAAAAAAATGTTCACATATAAAATTTAAAAGGAATTATATATTATTTATATATATAGTGGTGAACTAACGTTAATCGTAAGTAAATAACATTAATAACGTAATTATATTTATTTTATCTTATTTATTTATTCGCTCAAATACTTTGGTATACTTACTTTTTAAAATTGTTATTTATTTATTTTATATACATACAAGAAAATATGGTGTCCTTGTATATAATTTCAGATAGCTTTCATAATTTTGTCGATACTATATTTATTTCAAATCTCTATATATTTCTTTTTATATTTATTACTTTGCTTTTTTATCTTATTTTTATTTTATTTATTACACTATGTATATATATATATCTCTTTATTCTTTATCACTTTTGGTTATTTACATTTTCCTCTACATTCAATCACACGCATATACAAGTGCATACGCAATGGAATGTGTGGGTATTATTTGTCTCTTAGACTGTTTTCTAGTGGGGATGAAAAAACCTTGACAAAAAACAAATATTTTTCATAAAGAGAGAGAAAAAAAAAATGTTGTATTGTTCCTTTAAATTTCCTTTTTCCCTCGTTTGATCTTTGGGAGGGGAAGGTGTTAAGGGATGTTAAAGGATGGAAAAGGTTATTTCGTCTGTTATTTGTTGTTGTAATTTTGGTACTTTTTACTTTCTGATTGGAAGCATGAGTCCACGAGATATGTATATGCTAACATGTGTTTTTATATATTTAAATATATTAGAATTAGTTGGGGGAACTATCTGCAGTTCTTCTGTTGGGAGCAGGGGTTATGATGAAGTTAGACCTTCTTGGTGCCGCAGTAGGCACATCTGCAAGTATATGTTCCGGTACCAGAGGTATATCCTTACCCATGCCGGTTTTTGGTTTGAATTTCATGTACATGTAGGTGATTAGAATAGCGATAACTAATGCTATTGTTAAATATGATAAAGCATAGTGGTGAATGTGGTGATTGTTTATAGGATTTAGAGAATTTGATTCTTGTTCTTTTTGAAGGTGGATGGATTTTAAAATTTCATCGAAGTCCATGTTGTTTGTGATATTTAAAGGATTTGTTCTTCCGTACGTTTCCATAGAGGGAAGCGTCATATTTTCGATTATGTTGGAAATGTTTGTTGTTGGGATGAAATGGGAGTTAAATTTTGATATTTTTACGTTAGGTCCGTGCAAGATAAATTCTTTGCTGCGGACATAACAACCTGGGTAGATAAATATTGTTCCTGTTCCCTGCAGGGTTTCCGAACTAATTGAATCTTTGCAAACGATATCTATATGGAAAGGTTTTTTGAGGGAGAAAAGCCATGCATTTTGCTGCGATAATTTTCTCATATAGTAGTTCTGTTTTAAAGTCAAAATTTTACATTTTGATGTAATAGGTTCCTTTTTTATTAAGTTGATTTCACATTGATTTACTCTATTGTTTGTATTAAGGATGGGTGATGAAATTTTACAATAAAAGTGAGTATGGGCCAACGTTGCGCAATTGTGGATTTCCTGTAATGTTAATTCGATGTAGTGATCACGATTGTAATCAATTAATATATATTCCTTTAATGGTTCAATATATGTGAAGGAACCGTTTAGGATTGTCGGTAATGGCATTGCTTTGAAAATTTGGTAGGATTCTTTAAAGGGAAGTGGGATTCGAAGTTCTATAATTATTTTGTTGTTAAAAATATTTGCAGATATTGTGCTTAGTTTGTAGATTTGTGAAAATATATTGTTTCTGGAATTTATGGGAAGCATCATTGAACTCCTGCCTAATTTTTGATAAAATTTTTTCAATCTTATTAGGTGATATTAGTGTAGGGTGAAATTTTCCATGTTTGGAATCAATTAAAAGATCTATTAATTCTGACTGTGTATTTTGATATCTGAATGCCATTAATGAAACAAGGGAGATTAATGATTCTATTTCAATGGATATTTTATTATCCAGTGTTCTATTTTCCATTAATGAAGTAGATATTTGAATCGAAATTAGTTTTTTATGCATATTCAGGAATTCCTTTTCAATTGCGGCCTTGGTTTTATTAAAAATTTGAGCTGTTGCTTCTATTATCGCGGTTTGGCTTTTCATGAGGGAAAGGAGGGAATTTTGGTTTAAAGTGAGGTTGTGAATTTGTTCATCATATAGCTTGGCATCATCTTCATCTAATGTGCCGAAAAGAGCTTTGGAAATTGATCCTATTACATTTAAAAGTGCTCTTTGTTTTCTGCTTTGAGTTATTAGGAGCATATTTTTATATTCTATATTTGCTATGATAAGGTTTATCTGTAGCAACGTACCGTTACAAGTGTGTGCCATAGCTGAATTCCCATCCAATTTCTTGCAGATAGCCGTAATTTGCTCCGTGATGAATTTGATGTTCCTGAATTCTGACTTGAAGTTTTCTAGATCGTAGTAGGTAACGATCTTCCACTCGTTGGTGTAGAAATTGGCTCTGCCAATTTCTTCGAAGTAAATGCCTGCGCTGGCATTTATTTGCTTTATTTCCATCCCTGAGCCGGAGACGAAAGGGATGCAGATTAAAAGGAATACTATTCGCATCATCGTGAGAACCTGGAATAGGATATTGTTTTAATCATTTGCGATGATTTTGAAGTAGATGAAGTTTTGTACTAGTCCGAAAAAAGTTTTAAGTCATTATTGTGGACCCTTTTGTTTTTATTATTTATTTTCACAGTGGAGTTCTCAGAAGAATTGATTTCTACAATCACATAGGGACCTGTCCAGAGTGGTGAGAATTTGTTATCTCTTACTCTGCTTTTTATTAAGACTTTGTCCCCAATATCGAAGGATTTTGGAACTGTGTTTTTGTCATAATGGAGTTTTGATTTCTCTTTGTTGGCCATGGCTATGTCTTTCGCAATTTTATAGCTGTGTTGTAGACGTGCTTTTAACTCGTTTGCATAATTATCGTAATTGTAGCAAACGGTCGGAGATGATTTTAGGTTATTTGGGATTTCGGCTGGGTATCCGTACAGGAGTTCGCGGGGAGTATAATTTGTACTCGAGTGAGGTGTGGTATTGTAGACAAACATGGCATATGGAATCCATGTATCCCAGTCTTGAGGATCTTTCGCTACATAAGATCTGAGGTATTCTGCTAAAGTTCTATGACTTCTCTCCAATGCACCATTTGTTTGAGGGTGATATGTGTTATATATTTATCGGGGTTGTTACAACAACTTACCACTGTCGTGTCGTACTTCCAATATCCAAACACTTTTGGGCGTACTTATTGTTTTCACTACCCTCTTATTCGCACTTTTGGTTCTCGGTGAGAGTCAATCACTCACTCGAGAGGGGTTTCCTTTCACTGACCCAGGGAGGGAATACAAACAAATTAACAGGCGATGCTCTCCGTTACTCGAATTTTATTTTACAGCACCCTTTTTTTTACAAAAACTTTCTATGCGTAATTCTATTATTTTTACTACTACTGTACACGGAACTAAGTTTTTCAATCAAACCGCCAACCGAAACAACACCTTGCCGTAATTAAATGAGACTTCAACTTTTGTCGTTAACAAGCTTGTATATGGGATCGCACTTTATCACAATTATTTTTATCCAATCACCTGGGATCGAACTATCTTTTCGCGACGACACCCCTTTTTTCTTTTAATCAATTCCAGAAATCCGACTGTCGCAACGGGTTACTTTTAGTTTTCAAAACTCGACTCCTTATTACTTTTGCGCTCAAAAACCGACTGTGTCGAGACTTGATTTCTTAAATCTCAAGTCTAATCGTTCAGGATAGGAAAATGCTTAATTAGCATTCCTATCCTGAGAAAATTATTTACCGCTGGGCATGTTTAAACATGCCCAGAATTATCGCGACGAACGATGGTTGGAATTGAAATTTGATATTTTCATAAATATCCAACCATCGTCGTGCTATCGTGCATACATTGTTGCGATCACAATGTATGCAGCTCGCGACAATTCGCTGATAAGAGCTTTTTTCGGTGAAGACTTGATCATTTCAGTCTTCACCGACGTAAAATTTCCCGTGCCCGATATGTATGTATGTATGTATGTACATACATATCGTATTTACGACAAATCTTACTGAAGGCAAGATTTGTCGTGGGGCTTTTGTTTTTTTCTAATGAAACGACTTGGGATGAAACTTAAAACTTCTATTTTTCCCAAGTCGTTCTTATGGGAAAATATTTTGGTTTTGTGCAAAGGAATGTGACGAAATTGCTGATGGCAATTTTTCGCTTTGCAGAGAGATAAGCTAACCATGTTTTAAGCATGATTAGCTTATTTCCATTTATGAAACTCAAATATTTTTCATGTTTTTTCCCAATGATAATTGTTAATTACAATTATCATTGTTAACCCTTTTTAGGTATACAACAATCCTTCCCCCTGCGAAAAAGAGGATTATTCTTTGAAGAGGAATAATTCTCAGGGGAAGTTGTTGTTGGGGCTTTTTCATTGGTCCGGCTATTGGTCGGTTTGGCACGGGTTTTCGTTTTTACATATTTTCTTATTTATATTTTAATAAAAAAAAATTTTTGTTATCTTATTTTCTAAAATTGTTTTTAAATATCTAATCCTATTCTATTCTATTGCTTTATTATCTTACTATTTTCTACTGTTTTTTTTTGTTTTGTGTGTTATGCATATGTATGTTATGTTTTTGTTACACTTGTATATTTGTTATGATCTAAAGTTAGTGGTTATTTAATTTTTATTCTGGGTTAATAATGATAATATTTATATTTTTATATTATTTATTAAACACTAGCGGGGGAGGGTTTCGTTTTGTCCTTGTTTTTAGTTTGGATATACATATGTTTTTATTACACTAGTTTTCCTTAAATCTATGC
Organism: Dioctria rufipes; assembly: GCA_963924295.1. Lineage (NCBI taxonomy): Eukaryota > Metazoa > Arthropoda > Insecta > Diptera > Asilidae > Dioctria > Dioctria rufipes. Next base: position 205,966,769 of record OZ002740.1, read on the forward strand.
TTTAGTACTTATATACGTATGTCCTCTCCCCTTTCGTTTTTATGATTAACTGATTTATTTGTGGTTAATAGAAACCACTTACATTTGTCTGTATTTTAGTACCAGTGATAATGCTGACGACCATTTGAAGTGGTGATACTATACCACTTGCACTGACCTAGTAGGTGGCAAGGTGCGGGTCCTTTTTAGAGGGGTAGGTTCGATCGGTTTGGGTTGTTTGATTTGTTCGATTTGTTCCTCCGCCTCTGAGGTTTTTTCAAATTTACGTGAATGATAATTTTTAATAAATGGGGTTAGCCATTTGGCGACCAGGTACAGTACCATACATGTGATGACAACACCAGTTAAGGATACTGATGTTGCAGCTAGGACATGTGTAGGGTGGTGACTGATATGAGGAACTATTTTTTCTAATTTTTTGTCCAGTTCTTTTAATGACCGGGTACCTTCTAGGATGATGCTGTTAGTGTCATCTCCTGAATATAGTTCTGTCTGTATTTCTTCCGACGGTATTTTTTCTTTGGTTTCATTAAGATATTTTTCCACTATTTGTTCTAATGGAGTTATATCTGGGAAATAAGTGGGTTGTTTGAGACTTAATTGCTGGATATTCTCTGCCTCATAATGTAGGATTTGTGATCCTACTTGTAATTGACAGGGATGGTTGATAGAAATTATTCCTTGGCCTTCTATTTTTGAAGTTAGGAATTGTTGGGTACACTGAAGGTGTACAATTGTTGGTTCTATCAACGAGAATATCCAAGAATTTGGTTTACTTAACTTAATAAGTAGGTCTCTGGGAGGTATTTGTGCTCTGAATTGGCACTGTGGCTCTTCCTTTAATGGATTAAAGAGCAGCTTCACTACGCATTCTTTGGACATTGTAGCCTTTGTTATGGGAATGCCTAGCTTAGCGATGTAAGTGCCCTCTTTGGAAGATTGAGTGATCTTTTTGAAGATTTTAAGATCTTGTGTTTTTAATAATAGAATATCCTGTGTCTGTACCTGGTGCGCTACGTGCGAGTACTGTATTTCGGGTACCAATGATTGTTTTTTATTAACATGGATAGGGAAACTATGTATCCTATACAACTTCATTCGTGGTAAATTGAAAATCGGAAGTTGTATTCTAATAACTAATTTGTCTTGGACTATACGAGCCTTTGTTTCCGCTGTCTGATATAACAGGGAGAGACAATTTTGTGCATCTGGGCAAGTAGCGTGGGACTTGTGGTATATCCCTAATAAACTTTTGGGAGACACCACTAGTGGATGCAACTGGTGATTTTTACTGGAGATTATTATGTCGAGTAAGGCTTGTTGCCTGTACTCAATCTCGACAATTTGTAAGATCAGGCTTGAAATTATCTCCTGCCTTAATTGTCTCATTAGTAAATCATCAGTGATATTTTGCATTCTATTTACCTGGAGATTTATTTGACGTTGTCTTTCCTGCAGAGATGTCAATGGCTTTTGGATTTGTTGTAGTGTAGTTTTGACTACACTGATCTGCTGTCTTTCCAGGTCGGCTAGTGTTTTTGTATTTGTTTCGAGCTCCTCGAGTCGACTGTATACCTCTTGTTCATTAGTGCTGTCCATGGTCCCGAATAGGTAGTGCATTGCATTGCCTATTCCATCAAAGATGGATCTTGTAGACCTTGATTTTGGGACCACTTCTCGAATGACACTTGTTCTTCTCTTGATATTTTCTAAGAGAGAATGAACATGTTTTTGTTGTACCAGGCAGAGCTCATCCGTTTGAGAGTGATTTGAACATAATCTGTACACTAGATGTTCCGCCTGTTCTGCCATAAGCGTTTGGTTGTCCAGTTCCATTAGATTTATTTCCGTTAGTATATTCCATGTACTGTGGTATACTTGTAATTTTCCTAAGTCCTCATACAGTATTCCTGTATTGTTCAGGGGACTTATTGTGTAGGCTTCCGGTTGAGTTTGTCCCATTGCCAGATGGAAGCAACATATTAACACCAATATGTGCTTCATGCTCTGTAGAAAATGAAGGATAGGCTTCTTTAGTCAGTTAGTTATACTAAATAGCATATAACATTTAGGTATAGTATTGCTTAATTAAATCGTTGATAATTTGTATAATGGGGGCTTACTTGCTAAAATAAAGACGAGGTAGAACAGGATAGGAGGACAGTAAGCCGGTTCCTGCTAAATCTCGTCAAAAGATGAGCATTGTATTCTTTCAAAAGTTTAATTAGGGAATTGGTTAATTTACAACAATGAGTAAAAAGTAAATCATGAAGAGGAATACGAAACTCTCAAGGCAAGGTATGAAGGATGCAAGTCAAGGCAAGCAAGAAAAATTTTATTGGTAGAGTATTTAATTCACTCAGGGAGTAAGGGTTTATTTGTTATATGTTCAGTTTTATTTACGTAGCGTAGTTTTTATTAATTTAAATAAAATTTAGGTAAAGTTTGACTTCATGAGTCATAGAGAGTAATCCCTAGTACGGAACCTTTAAGTAGGTAGTTATTAGTTTAACTGGCGAAAATTTGTTTCAGTGGGACTTATTTTCTAAAGGTGTATGTACCAGTGTACTACTCGTAATAGGGCTTTAAACGGTTGTTGTGTACTACAACCTGCCGTTTGCCTATTTTTATGGTAGTGTTTGTTGGACTAGGTACGTTGATTACCAGATATGGGCCAACCCAGATTTGAGACAATTTGTGTTTGCGGCTTTCACTTTTGAGGAGGACTTTGTCTCCTAGGTGGAAAGTGAGAGGCCTGACTGTTTTGTCGTAATATGCCTTTGAGCGTTGTTTGCTGGCTAAGAGATTTTTACGAGCCGTGGCATATGATTTTTGTAATCTGTATTTGAGCATATGGTAATAACTTTCGTGGTTATATACGGGCTCAGGGTCCCGTTTTAAATTAGTTGGGACATCCGCTGTGAAGCCGTAGAGGCAATCCATCGGGGTTAGTTTAGTACCCTCGTGTACACTGTTATTGTACACGAATGCAGCGGTTCGTAGGAATTGATCCCATGTTTTGGAATTCTCGTCTACGATTGTACGCAGATATTCGATTAATGGTCTATGGGCACGTTCTAGTGCTCCATTAGACTGTGGATGGTATGCGGAAGTTTGTAACTTCTTCACCTTTAGCAGTTTGCAGACCTTCTTGAATAGCTCACTCAGGAAATTAGTTCCCTGATCGGTGACTATTCTCTTTGGAATGCGATAACGCGTGACAATCTCATTAAAAAAGATTTGCGCCACCGTTACTGCTTCTCCATTTGGTATGGCATACCAATCGACAAACTTGGTGAGATTATCTTGGAAAGTTAAGATATATTTATTACCTGATATGGTCTCTTCTAGTGGACCTACTATATCGAGGTAAACCTTGTCGAAAGGTTGTTCTGCGATGTCCGTTATTACCATTGGCATCTTGAATTGTGGCGATGCCTTCATTGTTTGGCACTTAGGGCATTTTTTTATGTACTTTTTTATATCGCTAAGCATGTGTCTCCACCAATACTTGCGTCTGATTCTTTTATAAGTCTTGATGACACCCTGATGGCCGCCGAAAGGAGAGTCGTGGTAATCCTTTAGGATTGTTTGAACTTCCTTGGGGCTCGTGATTATCTCAGGTGCCTTGACTGGACTTATTTCTTGTTCAAGCGTAGCAGGGGGTTGTATTTCCGCCTCTGGGAGTTTAGTTTCTTTATCTTCCGCTGCCGTAGGCTGTGTTTCAGCGCTGGAGCTAGTATGGGCCTCTTGGGCTTTTTGGTTTTGAGCTCTGGTCACGGCGAAGCAATGAGCGGGTTTCTTTGTTTTCTTTTTACTTGGGGAAATGTTTTCCTCCACATCTGAGTCCATAGTGTGGTGGACTTGGGCTTGTACCGTTAAAGTGTTGCCTGTATTGTCTTCGATTAATACTTGTGGAATGCGGCTTAATGCATCCGCATTGGTATTATACTTCCCTGGTTTATATTCGATGGTATAATCGAATTCTGATAATTTGTGGTGAAATCTCACCAAACGGGAAGTCGGGTCTTTAACGTTAAAGACACCTTTGAGAGGCTTGTGGTCAGTATAGACCGTGAATTTCCTGCCTTGGAGGTAGCATCGGAAATTCCTAGTGGCCCAGACTATAGCCAATAACTCTTTTTCAATTGTGGAGTAATTTCTCTCGGCTTTGTTCAGCGTTCGGCTTGCATAGGCGATTGGCTGGTCTTTTCCCACTTCTCCTTGGGAAAGCACGGCGCCTAATGCTTCGTTGCTGGCGTCCGTTGTAAGATTGAAGGGTTTAGAGAAATCTGGATAGATTAAAAGTGGTGGGGAAATTAGAGCATTTTTAATGCTTTGAAATGCTTCTTGGCATTTCTCGGTCCAATTGAATTTTACGTCCTTGCGGAGTAAATTCGTGATTGGGCGAACAATTTTAGAGAAGTCCGGAATGAACTTCCTATAGTAATTGGCGAGTCCTAAAAAGGACTGAACTTGCCTTACTGTTCTGGGAACAGGAAATGTTTGGACGCAGGCCGTTTTGCTGGGGTCTGGTAATGCACCTTCGCTAGAGCATTTGTGCCCTAGGTAAACAACTTCTCTTCTCAAGAACTGGCACTTCTCTGGCTGCAGTTTGAGGTTGTTCTCTCTCAATTTGTCGAAGACTTTGCGAAGTTTATCGTTGTGGTCATTTAGGTTTTTTCCGTAAATGACGATGTCGTCAAGATAAACGAAACATTCGAGGCCTTGTAGGCCTGTCAGAACGAAGTTCATGAGGCGTTGGAATGTAGCGGGAGCTCCTTTGAGTCCGAATGGCATACGCTTAAATTCGTAGTGCCCGTAATTAGTGCTAAAAGCGGTCTTATGTCGATCTTTTTTGTCGACTAAGACTTGATGATAGCCGTTGGCCAAATCGAGAGTGGTAAAGTACCTGGCATGACCTAGTTGGTCAAGAATATCCTCGATTCGGGGTAGCGGAAATGCGTCGCCAATTGTCTTTTCATTCAATTTGCGAAAATCGACAACGACGCGCCACCTTTTTTCACCATCGGGTCCCGCCTTTTTGGGGACCACTAATAAGGGTGAATTCCAAGGGCTTTTGCTAGTTTGGACTATCCCGTTGTCTAGCATTTCTCTTAATTGCTCGTTGATTACTTGTCTCTGGGTCTCTGGTAGTCTGTAGGCCTTTTGGTTTATGGGCGCTTGATCTTGTATTAAAGGGATATTGTGGGTGATAGCATTTGTGTATGTGAGCTTATCACCTTTTAGAAAGAAGATATCATTGTACTCGTAGCAGAGTTCGGATATCGAAGCTTTTTCTTCCGCATTTAGATTTGGGTCTAGGCTGAGCTCTTGGTCTAACCTGTTGACTCGCGGAGTATGTGTGGGATCTTCATGATCCGGAAATAAGTATTTTACGTGTTGTAAGATAGCTGTGTTTTCCGAAAAGCTTATGTTAGTTTTAGGTTGTTGTAACCTTTTTTTGTGATTATTTTTACTTACTTTACTAGTCGGCAGGGCATGTGCTTCCTGCTCTTTTATTGGTGGAGTACCGTAATTTAGGGGTACTTTACATTGGTCCAAGTACTCGCACGCATTCGTATTTTGGCTAATAGGCCGTGAAAAATTGGTTCTCTTAATACTATTTGACGGTGGAGCCAACTTTGCCTTCAATGAGGTCTTACGGATCTCGCACGCGTCTTTTATCGGGCTCAGGGGGCACCTTGTATTCTTAATACTAATTTTATTAAGTGGTGGAGTTGACTTTGCCTTTAAATAGGTCCTACTGAGCTCGCACGCACTGCTGGTAGGGCTCTTGGGCCACTGTTGTTTCTTAACACTAACTTGGTTGGGTGGTGGAGTCGTCTTTGCCTGAGAATAGGTCTTACTGAGCTCACACGCACCTGTTATAGGGCTCTTTGGCCTCGTATATATCTTAAATCTAGGTAAACTAGACGGAGGAGTCCTCGGCATCTTGTTTATCGGCTTCTGGATCTCGCTCGCATCTTTTATAGGGCTCTTGGGCCTCGAAATTTTTTTATAATTTACTCTATTGGACGGTGGAGTCATTGCTGCCTCTGTTCGGGTCTTACTGAGCTCGCACACGTCTTGTATGGGGCTCTTGGGCCGCGTTAGTAACTTATATCTAGGTATTCTGGAGAAAGAAGTTTTGCTTGACTTCTGTTCTGCCTTGGGAGGCTCACTGATGTTTGTGTTACTCGCTTGCGATTTATTCGGCTTGAGAACGTGTTGTGTATCAGTGGCTTCTCCTATTGGGATGACGGCGTAGTCATGTATAGGGAGCAGTTGTAATAATAAACTGTTGATGACTACTTTAAAATTGTTAATGTTGAGTATGGCAACTAGCACTGTTTCTTTCCCAGTAGGGAGTAAACTGTTGGCCAGGAAGACTCCGTCGCCTATCTCTTTAGATAAACAGAGCATTTCTTCCTTCACTCGTAACGGGACTGTGGTGATAATTTGTGACCTAGCAGGTATGCATATCGGTTCCTCTAAAGTAACCAGATGCTGCCTCATTTCGCTGGTTTCTTGATCACCCAGACAGCTCTTTTCGCATTCCGTCGGCTCTTGTTGAACCTGGCAGCCAGCATTACTCTTTTGAGATGCCTTGGAGACACTGCATGTAGATAGCTTAACCTGTTTAGGTTCCATCTTTTCTGCAAGTGACCTCACTACGACTGCTTTTCTGGAATACAGCTTGTCCGTTTTGCATGACAAGGGCACAGTAAACTCTTCAGGATTTGTTTCCGTACAAGGAAACTTGAGTGCTTTATTTGGGCCTTCAACATTACAATTGTTTGATAGGAAATCGTTTCCTAATAGGCCGTCATCGGAAAGACCTGGCAGGTTTTGTACCACCTGAAACTTGCAGGGAATTTTATTTTTAAAATTGAAGTTGCCCTTGCAATTTCCCAATGTCTTTCCGGTTCCGAAAGGGGTCTGTAAAGTGCATGCCTCATATGAATTAATTATCTTGAGGTCTTTAATTGCTCTTTTCTTAATAATACTAACCTCAGCGCCAGTGTCCACTACTAGTATTGTATGGCCGTTAAGGCTTATGTCCAGTGGAAGTTTCACTGTAGGGACACCGGATTCGGGCGCTTGAGGTGACCCTTTTAATTTTTTTGTTGGGTTTATAGTCGAGCCGGGGAGTTTTGGGTCGACTGCATGTCGTTTCCCTGACTCCGGGCTTCCCATTTTTTCTTCTGGCGGCAGTCTTCGTCTGCATGTCCTCGGCGACCACAAAAGGTGCATTTGAGTCTTATATTGAAGACTTGAGGACCTTTTGTGTTGTGTTGCTCTTGTGTAGATCTGTTGGAGAGGCGTGGAGGAACAATTTGCTGTGTTTGATGACCTTTTCTGCAATCACGGACGTCATGTCCATAGATTTTGCAGTTTGAGCAGAAAGGGGTGTTCTTGCGCTTAAGGCAATCTGAATATGTGTGACCCTTTCGCTGGCAGAAATTACACGTGATGTTACGGACCAGTGCATCTGTATCCGAGTTTCTGGCATCAGTGTTTGTAAACGGTCTTTGTCGTGACTGTGATGAACCTGGGTTATTCACATTGCGTGAAAGCTGGGTTGGATTTGGAGCTCGAGGTGATGCGAACATAGGTGTTGATGGCATTTGATAGTAAGGAGCTCTATAGTAAGCTCTCACTCGTAAATCTGGGTCTACTGGAGCCATTGGAGGAGCTTGTACCAGAGGAGTCTGGACGAATGTAGCACTTTGTTGTAATTTCTCCATGTCCAAGGCTTTTTGAATTAGTGACTCTAAATCGCCTTCTCCCTGCGTGAGCAAATATTGACACAGGTGTGGGTTAGTTACTCCACTTTTCAGAGCGTTCTTGGCAAAATCCATCAGCTGTGTTTTCACAGCGGGGACTGCCTCAGCTCCATACTTCTGTGTCGCTGCCTCGTTGCAAATCGTCAACAACTGTTTCAATCTTGTGATGAACACAGTGAGAGATTCTAACGGGTTTTGTCTGGTGGTAATTAGTTTGTTCACCAGCTCCTGATATGTCTCACGGGGAAGATACGTTCTGTTTAAACGTTCCTCTACTTCAGTAAATGAAGCAGGGACGTCTGAAGCGAATAATTGGTATGCGTCACCTCTGAGTCTTGTAGGAAGGACCTGAATGAAAGCCACTTTTTCTTCATCATTTAGGCACTGCATAGTTTGTTTGCAGCAACCGATGAAGGTTTGTAATTCTCGTCCCAATTGTGGGGTACTTTCACCCGAAAATAAGGGAACGAGTTGAGCTGTGAGCTTAGCTACTTTAGCGTAATCCACCATTGTGTGTAGTCTATTGACTGGAAATTGAAATTTGGGTGGACTAGCTGGGCTTGTTTCTGGGCTGATTTCCGTTAAGGATTCTTCGAGCCAATCGATTAGCAGGTCTTCGGGAGTTGGTTCAGCTACTTCGCCGTCACTGTCACTATCACTATCACTGTCACTTAACCTAACACTCTTGTTCTTTCCTAGATCTAAACTGAGTGAGCGCCGAGATTCGGAAAACTGTTCTAGTTCCTTTCGGAACTGTATTGTTTTTTCTTTTAAGGTCTTTAACTTGACAAGTCTGGTCTCACGCTCTGTTTTTAATTTGTGCTCTAAGGCGTCACAATGGGTAATCGTCAGTTTATCCGATTCCCGCGCTCTCTCGTATAATTTATTTAAAAACTTAGCTAAACTTACTTGACTATTCAGACCTGGCAGAACGGTTCCGCTTCGAAGTCTAGGTCCTGTTGGCGGTAACTGTGGAGGTTTTTCTCCTGCAGCGGATGATGTACCTTCACCGGGGTGCTGTGTATTGGCACCTGGGGTTGATCCCGCGTCGGCTAAAGATGGAGAGTTTTCCCTCGCTGCCGTTTCTGGTTCCTGCTGATGTAGAGCAGGATTGTCGGCTGGCATATGATGCGCTGTTCAGTGAAAGGGGGGCTCCTTGCCTGCTTAGGTCCCTTTGCTGTAATTGAGAGGGGGGTTTCTTTAACCGCCTTCGAGTTCCCTCTCAATCCTTGTCGGTTGATTTCGGCTTACTTTTGCAGCTGGGGGGGCCCTGGGCCGTCTTAACTTCCCCTGGATCTAGTTGAAAAGGGGGCTTATGAGCCGTCTTCGATTTCCTCTTCAACTCCGGATCGTTGACTGCTAGCGTTTGGTCGTCTGCTTGGCTGAAACTTCAGGCTGCTTATAGAGCTGTGTCCTGGCTGATCTGTACTCGTCCTTCTGGGAGATTTTGGGATGGTTTTGCACTTCCTTCTTTGGACTGTTAACTTGTATCCCTCGGTGGTGCCTGTGCACAAATTGGGGTGAACGCTTGCCCGCCTGGAGCAGAGGCGCCTAGAGATGGTATCTACCCGAGTGTTGGGGGTGACTTGGCCTGAGTGGCTTCGTCAAGGGAACCCCTTAGGTTCGCAGGATAGCGGATTTTAAAGCTCTTATGCCTTTCTATTTTGACTTTTAGAAAGCAGGCTTCCACTATCCTACCGGCTGCGCCAATTTTGTTATATATTTATCGGGGTTGTTACAACAACTTACCACTGTCGTGTCGTACTTCCAATATCCAAACACTTTTGGGCGTACTTATTGTTTTCACTACCCTCTTATTCGCACTTTTGGTTCTCGGTGAGAGTCAATCACTCACTCGAGAGGGGTTTCCTTTCACTGACCCAGGGAGGGAATACAAACAAATTAACAGGCGATGCTCTCCGTTACTCGAATTTTATTTTACAGCACCCTTTTTTTACAAAAACTTTCTATGCGTAATTCTATTATTTTTACTACTACTGCACACGGAACTAAGTTTTTCAATCAAACCGCCAACCGAAACAACACCTTGCCGTAATTAAATGAGACTTCAACTTTTGTCGTTAACAAGCTTGTATATGGGATCGCACTTTATCACAATTATTTTTATCCAATCACCTGGGATCGAACTATCTTTTCGCGACGACACCCCTTTTTTCTTTTAATCAATTCCAGAAATCCGACTGTCGCAACGGGTTACTTTTAGTTTTCAAAACTCGACTCCTTATTACTTTTGCGCTCAAAAACCGACTGTGTCGAGACTTGATTTCTTAAATCTCAAGTCTAATCGTTCAGGATAGGAAAATGCTTAATTAGCATTCCTATCCTGAGAAAATTATTTACCGCTGGGCATGTTTAAACATGCCCAGAATTATCGCGACGAACGATGGTTGGAATTGAAATTTGATATTTTCATAAATATCCAACCATCGTCGTGCTATCGTGCATACATTGTTGCGATCACAATGTATGCAGCTCGCGACAATTCGCTGATAAGAGCTTTTTTCGGTGAAGACTTGATCATTTCAGTCTTCACCGACGTAAAATTTCCCGCGCCCGATATGTATGTATGTATGTATGTACATACATATCGTATTTACGACAAATCTTACTGAAGGCAAGATTTGTCGTGGGGCTTTTGTTTTTTTCTAATGAAACGACTTGGGATGAAACTTAAAACTTCTATTTTTCCCAAGTCGTTCTTATGGGAAAATATTTTGGTTTTGTGCAAAGGAATGTGACGAAATTGCTGATGGCAATTTTTCGCTTTGCAGAGAGATAAGCTAACCATGTTTTAAGCATGATTAGCTTATTTCCATTTATGAAACTCAAATATTTTTCATGTTTTTTCCCAATGATAATTGTTAATTACAATTATCATTGTTAACCCTTTTTAGGTATACAACATATGGAGTAGTTTTGAGCTTTTTGATCTTTAGCAGTTTAGATACCTCGGCGAACATGCCACCTATGAGGTTAGATCCCTGATCTGTTAGGATACTTTCTGGAATGCCATGTCGACAAACTATTGTTGTCGTGAAGGCTTCCGCTAATGTCTTAGATTCAGTGTTGACTATGGGAATAGCCTCGGAGAACTTGGAAAGATCGTCTTGAAATGTAAGGATGTACTTATTTCCAGAATGGGAAATTGGGAGAGGTCCTACAACATCTAGGTACACTCTTTCAAAAGGTTTTGAGCTTATGCTTGAGATTTTCATAGGAATCTTAGGATTTCTGGATACTTTGTTTACTTGACAAAGTTTGCATTTCCTTACATATCTTACAACATCGTCTGACATGCCAGGCCAATAGAATTGTTTTTTAATTCTTTTAATTGTACGGGAGACACCTTGATGGCCTCCCGTTGGTAGAGAATGGAAATCTTTCAGAACTTGTTCAATATCACTGCTATTGGATAAATACTTTATGGAATCTTGATGAAGTTTTATATTTATTTTTTGGTTAACGAAGACATTGGTAAAAATGTTTTTAATAGTTGATAGATTTTGTTGGTCTAATACCGGGAAGGAGATATTTACCTGATTTAACTGATTTGCTTCTGTGTATGAGCAGATATCAGTTAAAATCTTTTCAATGTCTAATCTATCTCTTTGTGATCGGCAAGGTAGATTGACTTACGAAATGATTACTGTGGAGTCTTTCTTCTTAAAGAAGTTCAGTTCGGTTTCTAGTAGAGGAGGTTTGTCTAAAAGTTTTAGTTTAGATTTTAAAACTCTTTCAAGTTCTGTATCTTGCATGGGCAAGATGAAAATTTTGGGGTTAGAATTTTTAGTTAAAAGTAATGGTCTCAGTTATTACCACTGAGGAACTGTTTACTACTGATAAATCTGGATTTGTAGTAGTAATATTTGGATTGGGTGTATCTAAATTCGCCTGAGCTTTGGCTTGATTCCTGGTTACCACATTTACATGGGTGCTAGGTTTCGTTGATTTTACGGAATTTTCTGGGATAGCCCTACTGAGAGCGTCTGCATTTGTGTTGAGCTTTCCAAGTTTATGGACTATTTTATAGTCATATTCCTCAAGACGTATTCTCCATCTCATTAGCCTTGAGGAATGATCCTTTAGATTCATTAGCCATACTAATGGTTTGTGGTCAGTTATGATGGTAAACTGTCTACCATAAACGTATGGCCTGAATTGCTCAACTGCGAAAACAATTCCCAAAAGCTCTTTTTCGATTGTTGAGTAATGAGTCTCTGCACCATTGAGAACTCGACTCACATAGGCGATTGGATGATCTCCTTGATCATCTGCTTGGGAAAGGACTGGCATCGGAGGTGACAAAAAATTCTTTGTCGAAATCTGGATAAGATAAAATTGGTGCTGATATCAATTTTTTCTTAATTCGCAAAATGCTTCATCGCAAATTGCATCGAACTTGAAAGGTGTGTCTTTTTTCAGAAGGTTAGTAAGAGGTTTCGCGATTTTAGAAAAATTGGGAATAAAGCGGCGGTAATAGCCGACGAAACCAAGGAAGGCTTTGATGTCTTTTTCCTTCTTGGGTCTAGGATAAGATTGAACTGATTTAATTTTGGCCGGATCTGGCTTGACTCCATTTTCAGTAATGATGTGCCCTAGATACATTATTTCCTTTCTTAGGAAATGGCACTTATCGGGTTGTAGTTTTAAATTGAAATCCCGAAGGCGGCTAAATACATTTGCGAGCCTAGTATTATGGTCTTTAAGATTGTATCCATGGACTACAATATCGTCCATGTATACGAAACAGTAAATGCCTTGGAGTCCGGAAAGGACATTATTCATGGCACGTTGGAAGGTTGCGGGTGCACCTTTTAATCCAAATGGCATACGGTTAAACTCGTAATGACCATAAGGAGTGCTAAACGCAGTTTTTGCTCTATCCTTCCCGTCCATGCGAATTTGGTGGAATCCGCTGGCGAGGTCTAGCGTCGTGAAATATTTGGACTTACCCAATTGATCTAATATGTCTGTGATATTAGGTAATGGGTAAGCGTCGCCAATAGTAATGTCATTTACTCGGCGGAAATCTACAACGACTCGCCATTTTTTGTTCCCATGCTCATCCGGCTTTTTGGGAACGAGAAGTAGGGGAGAATTCCACGGACTATTTGAAGGGCTTATTATCTCCGAATCCAACATTTCATTTATTTGCCGAGTAATTTCTTTTCGGCTTGTTTCTGGAAGTCTGTACGGTTTAATATATATGTGTGGTTTGTTTGGGTCTGTTTCGATTTTATGCTCGGTTGCATTTGTAAATGTTAGGAAATCCCCTTCTAAGTAGAAGAGATCGTTGAAATCCTTACAAATTTTCCGAATACTCTCGGCTTCTTCCAAATTACAGTGATCCAATTTAATCAGGGTGTGCAGTTTCTTTATTCTGCCCCTAATTGGATCTCTGTTGGAATCCGTGGAGATGCAATCGAAGTCATTAAGGTCATGGCATTCTGGATTCATGTCATGAATTGCCAGTTCGACGTCTTGTTCGTTCGTGTTGAGAACTAGGACTTTTGCCATTCCTTGTGATGGGTTGACTATGGTATTACCTATGAACAACCCTGGCTTTACCTCTTTTTTAAAATATACTGATTCCGTAGTTGACAAAGTTGGAATTTGAATTATGGATTCAGAGCGAGCGGGAATTGTAATAAGTTTATTATGTAATTTGTCCGATTCGTTTGGGTTTTCATTGGATTGTAAAATATATTCCGTTTTTTGTAGGATATTTGTGTTGGGGTACTTTTCACGTTTGGTATTTAAATCCCGTGAAGTACTGGGAAACTTGCTTTTATTAGCACTTACATTCTTTGTGTCAGACTTCGTGTCATTGTTATCATATCTAAGATATGTATTTGGATAATCTGAGCGATATTGCTCTATGGGATAGGATGAATGACATTGCTGCACCTCTAAGGAAATGTAATTATTTTTATAGTTGATACAAGCGTTGTATCTAGACAAGAAGTCGTGACCAATTAGGCCGTCATATGCCAAGGTTGAGTTTTCTCCTACTATTTGGAAGGGATGTTCTATTATACATTCTTCGTTTGATGTATTTGACATTTTTGCCAATATTAATCCTTCTGTAGTTTTGGATTCTGTAAATAAAGTATTTATCTTGCAGATTGCATCTTTATAGTAAGTGCTGCCTGCTTTCAGTGTATTGAACTTTAATAGACTGATTTCTGCTCCTGTGTCTACGAGGAGTTTTGTTTTTTTATTCTGGCATACATTAGTAGATATGGAAATAGTAATGGAATTAGGACTGATAGTAATTGGAATTTCCAGCGTTATGTGATCATTTAATAAATGTGCATTATCTAATTTGGGTTGGTGTGTATGTCGGCTTTTGTTTGAATTTGCGAGGGGCTGCCGACTAATTCCTCTCGCCTTGATTTGTTTTCCGAGTGTGTTAAAAATATTCTCGGATTTTGTACGTGATCTTTGTTTGATCTTGGTTCATTTTGGGGTTGTATTGTCGAGGAATGGGAATTTTTTCTAAAATTTGGATTTGGGACCTGGTTGAAGCTGACCTCTTTTTGGGGAATTGTAGTTCTATTGGGACTTTCCGTTCTCTTTCTGAAATTTTGATCTACGGGATTTATATTTCCTCTGTAGAAATTCCCGTGGTTTGCTATCCTTGCCCTGCATACTTCTATGGTATGTCCTAATTTGTGACAATACCTGCATGTAGGAGTAGTGCTGTTGGACGTGCTAGCCTGCTTAGGAGGATTGCCTTTGTTTAAATTATTTGAAAAATGTTTATTTGGGGTTGGGTATGTACGAATATTTTGTGGACAATTTGGGGCTAAATGTCCCTGTGCTTTGCATTTATAGCAAAAGGGGCTCTGCACTTGCATTGATTGAGCAGTGCGAGAAGAGTTTGTTGCTAATCTTGTTGCCTTTGATTCTAGGCGTAATGCTTGCTCGCCAATATATGACGTAATGGGCTTTAATGCTCTATTTTCGTGGAGTTTGGCCAGTGTTTGGAGTTGCTCGCTTATTAGTCCATTTTCTATTGCTCTAATAGCTTGTTTTTCATTGTCCTTTACGAGAGAATTTAACAGTAGTTTATCTGTTGTATATGAATGTGTGGCTTCGTTCAATTGAGCATGTGTCATATTAATTCGTTGCAGGAATTCTTTGACAGGCTCTCCTGCTCTTTGTCTTGTGTTTTGTAGTTTTGATTGGAGTACTGACCTTTCTAATTTTACTTCGAATGTTTCGAGTAATGTTTTCTTCAAATCTGACCACCTGCTTGTATCATTGTACTTAAGTACATTGTAGGCATCTCCAAATAGCTTACTTTTAATTATTGCAAACAGGGTTGTTGGGTCAGTATTGGGATAAAGCCGATCGATGTCATCGCAACATGACACGAATTTATGGAGGTCTTTTGAATCGCCGCTAAAATTTGGTATTAAGGATTTAATTTCCGATAGGGAAATATTTGAAATTTTAACTTCTGTGCTTTCATTGTGAAAGTGTGACGAGTTATTTCGTATGTCATGTTGGTAATTAGGGAAACGCGTATCTAGCTGTTCTTGAATAGCAATTACAGTTTCTTCATATTCTGCTTCTGTTTTACTGAAAACATTTTCAGTAAAGTATTTATTTTCTTGGTCTTGTGGCGTAGATTGCATTTCGATTGTATTGTTGAGTTCTTCGAATTCAGCCCAATGTTTATTTAGGATACCCAGTTTTTGTTCTAGGTATGTTTTACTCACTGTAGGTAAAGTATCAGGGTTTAATGATTGTATAACTCTTGTAATTGAGTTAATTTTTGTATTTAGACTTCTGAAAATACTTTCATTTTGTGGACCTTCTGTTTCCTTATTAGGTTCTGTAACTTGTGATTTGGTTGGAATTCTCCACGAAGCTCTGGGTGATGGGATATGAAAGGGTTTTTGCTGGTTCATAGTACTTTCTGAGATTGATTTCAATCTTTCGGAAAGTGTTGCTTTCGTCAACATGTACCTCAGTTTTATCTGAGCACGATTCTTTGAAATAATCGTGATCGGTCGTGAAGTCTTTATGCTGAACTATTTGTTCTTCTGTTTTCTCGAAGGCACTCCATATTTCTTCGAGTTGTTTTAATTTACCATTCACAAAGGTATTAGTACGCTTTGCTTTACCGGCTTGGTGATAAGCCCCTAGGATTAGCCTTATTTCCTTGTTTTTTTCTACTTGAGATGCGCATAGCTCATCGAAAGAAACGGTTTCTTCAGTCATGACTGATTTCTGAAGTAATAGACGGAAAATTCGACAGAAATATAGTATAATATTTTATGCTGTTTGAAATGTCTTTGCGTATTATATACTTTTGTGTTTCGATTTCGTTATAATTTGTACTGGAGCGTATAGAGGATATGACAAAATTGTATTTAATAAAAAAAAACACAGCCGAGTAGAAAACTAATCGTCAAATTTCCAAACAGTAATAAGTTGTGAAACAGTTTGTTATGTCTAATTAGTTTTGTTTTAAAGGAAAAAGTTTGTAAATTGTAGGAAGTGAGTAGAGTACAGTAACGGGGGTTATGATAATTTGTTGGATTTGTTGGTATTACGAAATTCTCGAATTCTAATAAAAGGAATGCTAAGAATTTATGTTTATATAATAAAAAAAACTGATTTTTATTTATTTATTTTAAATATCTCTGTTAATTTTTTACGGGAGAATTGGACTTGTAGGAGAAAAAAAAAATATTTTATCACAACACAAAAAAATTTAGACATTATACATATGTGTAGGTATGTATGCAATAAAAAAGAAAAGTGCTTCGTTATCTGATCTGCAAATTTTTAAATTGTTAATAGATGGCTCTTCCAATCAATATCTTTCTCCTGACCGATAGGCTCACGAAGTCGTACCGCAGGGGATTGATATTTGATTTTTGTCGAAGTCCTCTGACCAACAAGCTCACGAGGTCTTGCCGCAGAGGTCGCTTCTAGGAAGAGCGGATTTTAATTTTTCTGTGCTGAATTTAATTAATTTAATTAGCCGAGAATCGGAAGAAATTGTTTTCCATCCATTACACACATATAATACATATAAAAATATGTAAATAGTCAGAAAATAACTAAATAATTTAATTTTTTCCTTTGCAAAGAAATTTGGGAATTAAATTCTATATATACGCAAAATTTCGGTAATAGGTTTAAGGATTATTTGTTGGATCATTTCTTTTAATCGGATCATTCCCTTGTGTACTCACTTGTATTTGTAATGCGAAGCAAACGAAAACAAAAAATATATATATATATTCAGTTGGTTGTATAAGATGGTAATTTGTTATGAGTTCAATTAATTAATTAAATGTTGAAAAAAAAAAAAATAATCCTTACACGTGTGTAAAAACATATGTTTATAAGAGAATTTAAAATACTAAAAAAAAAGGCTTTCACTGTACCTTCCAATGTTGTATTTGATGTTGAGCTTGTGTTGATGATTATGATGAGGATAGTGTTGTGTATTTTGGTTTTGGGTTGGAATTCCTGGTCGTTGTGGGTGCTGTTATTATTGGTGGAGATGATGATGGAGTTTATACACAGGAGATTTTCCTTTCGGTTGCTGAACGTCTTGGTGAGGCAGGGATGAAGCCTCGCAAGGGTCCCGCGATGGAGCACTATGGCGCTCTAAACAATTATATTATCTCCTCTAAGTACCCTGTATTAAGGGTACCCGTGCTTATTTTTTGTTATTTCTTTATAATTTTTTTGTTTTATTTAAGGCACAGTTATTATTTCTGACAGGTTTTTTTTTTTTATATATATATATATATATACCACCAAAATGTTGTTGCGTTTTTTGTTGTTTTGTAATTATTTTGTTATTTAGTTTTAATTAAATTACCAAAAGGAAAATTAGGCATTTATTATTATTATTTATTTATTTTTATGGTATGTTTTAATTTATTTTTTTACTGGCTTTCGTGTCGTTACTTCTGCCACTAGTTGTTGTATATTGTGGCCAGGTGTTTGTTATTTTTAATTAAAATTTTTTAATTTTTATTTATTGATTTATTCATTTATATATATATTATATTTTTTGTTTTACACTGATTTATGCTGGTTCCGCTGCTACCAGTTGTTATAATGTGCGGGCTTTATTATTATTTTATTTTAATTTTTAACTTTTTAATTTTGATTTCGTTAATTTGTTTTTACTTTCACTGGCACTGATTTGGGGTACCGCTGCCACCAGTTGTTATGTATACGATCTCTCGTGCTTCCAGGTATGCCCATTAAGAATCGATCGGAGAGAAAATTTAGGACACGAAAAAAAACTATTGGCAAATAGTTCACTATTATATTCTTTATTGGGATCAAAAATGTTGAAACTTATGACTCGCGAGGTGATTTTAAGAAAATTACAATTTATGAGGTTTTACTAATTTCACAAAACTTATCACTAGAAAAGTATTTGAATGTATTCCTTGTTGCAATCAAAAATGTTGAAACTTATGACTCGCGAGGCGATTTTAAGAAAAATACAATTTATGAGATTTTACTAATTTCACAAAACTTGTCACTAGAAAAGTATTTGAATGTATTCCTTGTTGCAATCAAAAAATCTGAAACTTATAACTCGCGGGGCGATTAATTCAGGAGATTTTACTCCTCGACGGGTTAAAAGACGACTCCTCGAGGTTCGGGCTAGCTGCCCCCAGGTACCCATGAAAGCTTCTTTTTCTTCTTATCACTTTCCCACGACGTGAAAAATCCTACGTGGGAATGTACAAAAAAATATAGACACAGTGCATATGCATGAAATCTGATATGCACTTGTGTTTTGAAAAAGTAATATTTTTAGGAGATAAGAATAATTATGTGTATGTATGTACAGTACATGCAGATAATTTAGCAGAAAAGCTGTATGTAGGTATGTACATAGTACTGCATGTAGGTAAGTATACATGCCGTGTGAACGGAATGTATGACTGATAACAAAATGCAATTTATGCTAAATTGCATTTTGTTGCAGTACGTAAATGCATTTTTAAATGCAAATTAAAATTTTAAATGAACTTTATTTTTCAGGGTCAAATTGTAGTACGCCAATATATTGCATAGGGCAAGATATTGGCGTATTGGTTTTATTGTTGTGATTCGGGGTATAGGCACCTGGGTCACAACATATCTGGTGGAGCCTAACCCCACAAAAGTTACATCGAGCATCATTGTTGAAAAGACTTTAGTGAAGGCAGAAGGTGCAACATTAATACCAGTCAGAGTGCTTAACACATCCGAAAATGAGGTACAACTAAAAGAAGGTGCTATAATTGGAAATTGTGAACCCGTTTACCAAATCGTCAATTTGGATAATGGTAGTAATATCAGGGAGACAAAACCTATACCAGCTACTACCCAACAGGTTCAGAAACTTCTTTCGTCCAGTGCCTTAAGTGAACAACAACACAACGATGCCAAAGAGGTGATCGATGAATTTTCGGAACTATTTGCAATGAATGATGATGACTATGGTAAAACAAATCTTGTCCAGCATCGGATCGATACAGGAGATTCCAGGCCCAGTCGACAGACACCACGAAGATTGCCATTAGCCAAACAACCAGAAGTTGCAGACATGATGAACTCCATGAAGAAACAAGGCATAATAGAGGAATCTAACAGCCCTTGGACATCGCCGGTTGTTCTGGTTAGGAAAAAGGATGGCAGCACCCGATTCTGCGTAGACTACCGCCAACTGGAAAACATGTCTTGTCTACTTGGATGACATAATAGTTATCGGAAGGACATTCAAGAAACATAAAAACAACTTACGAGACGTACTTCAAAGACTCAAAGATGCAAAATTGAAGCTCAGTGCGAGTAAATGTGCTCTATTCAAAGATGAAGTTAAATATTTAGGGCACATAGTTTCATCACAAGGAGTAAGAACCGATCCAGAGAAGATAGAAGCCGTCAAAAATTGGCCAGTTCCAAAGGACAAACATCAATTACGGAGTTTTCTTGGTTTAGCTACCTACTACAGGCGATTCGTGAAAGGTTTTGCAGATATAGCAAGAAGTCTACATCAACTTACAGAAAAGGGAAGGCCGTTCATATGGTCGGATAAATGTAACGAAAGTTTTGAAAATTTGAAGCAACAGCTCTGTGAAGCTCCAGTACTTCACTATCCAAAGCTGGGAAAAATATTTATATTAGATACGGATGCCAGCAATGAAGGTATTGGTGCAGTGCTTTCGCAGGAGGAGAATGGTCAAGAAGTTCCAGTAGCTTACTATAGCAAAGCACTTTCGAAGCCAGAGAAAAATTATTGTGCTACAAGAAAAGAGCTACTTGCTATTGTAAGTTCAACAAAACATTTTCATAAATATCTCTACGGGCAGAAATTCATCCTTCGCACCGACCATGCACCGCTTAAATGGCTTCTGCAGTTTAAGAACCCTGAGGGACAAGTCGCGAGATGGATAGAGCGACTCCAGGCTTATGATCTTGAGATCCAACACCGAAGAGGTCGTATCCATAGAAATGCAGACGCCCTTTCACGACGTCCATGCAAACTTGAATGCAAACATTGCGCACGGGTGGAAGAAAAAGAAACAACAGCAACTATACAGTTGGTAACCGTGGAACCATCTACAGGTTGGGACAACGAGGACCTGAGAACAGCACAACGAGAAGATCCGGACATTTCACCTATTCTCGCTTGGAAAGAAGATATGGAAAGACCAGACTGGAAGGATATTTCGGAACGGAGTGAGAAGCTGAAAAGTTACTGGGCTCAATGGAACTCTCTTCATGTTGAATGTGGTATATTAAAACGCAAATGGGAAGCACCTAACGGCGAATATTTCCGAATGCAGATAGTCGTGCCAGCATCAAACGTCAAAGATGTTCTAGAAGAAATGCACAGTGGAACCTCTGGAGGACATTTGGGAGTGAACAAAACCATTTCCAAAATACGAGAAAGGTTTTATTGGCTACATATGCGAGAAGATGTGGAGGAGTGGTGCCGCAGATGTACTGTCTGCGCTGCTTGCAAAGGACCGCAACACAGAAGCAGAGGTGAAATGCATAAGTATAATGTCGGAGCCCCCTTTGAAAGGATAGCTGTAGACATCGCTGGACCTTTTCCTGAAACGGATGGCGGTAACCGTTATATTTTAGTTGCCATTGACTATTTCAGTAAATGGCCTGAAGCTTATGCAATCCCTAATCAAGAGGCAGCCACAGTTGCGGAACAAATAATAACGAATTGGGTCAGTAGGTTTGGAGTGCCTCACGAACTTCATTCGGACCAAGGACGGAACTTCGAATCGCGGACCCTCCAGGAGATGTGTAAAATGTTGGGAATAAGAAAAACTAGACCAACTCCTCTACATCCACAATCTGATGGCATGGTAGAGCGCTTCAACAGAACATTGATCGAGCATCTAAAGAAAGTAGTTGACTATCATCAACGCGATTGGGATCGACACATTCCTATATTCCTAATGGCTTATAGATCAGCTATTCATAGTACTACCGGACAAACCCCAGCTAAAGTCATATTCGGAAGAGAGATGCGTTTACCTAGCGACCTCAAATTCGGTACCCCCAGAGGTGAACAAAAGCTACCAGAAGACTACGTATCGGAGCTCAAACAACAATTAGCTGATGTGCACGAGGCCACGAGGACGAAATTAGCAACAAATACTGATCGGATGAAGACCCGCTATGACCTACGTGCTAATTCCGCAGGATTTAATGAAGGTGATCTTGTTTGGCTCTACAATCCGAGACGACGTAAGGGACGTTCTCCAAATTTGCAACAACACTGGGAAGGACCGTATTCAGTAGTAACTAGAATTAATGACGTGGTATACAGGATTCAGCGTGGCACAAGAGGCAAGCATAAAATTGTTCATTTGGACCACTTGTGTCAATACTACGAGCATCAAGACCGTGGACCACCTGTTGTTCGGGACGAACAAATTTAAGAAGGGGGCAGTGTTACGTGCAATAGAAAGAGACAACTGGTGACATCTATGTACTGGTAATGGAGTGTAAACGACTTCAGGTTCGGAGAATTGATTATGGTATCTACAGGAAGGTTCAGGAATAGAATGAATAGAACAGTCAAGAAGCTTCTGGAAAATAGAACAATCGAGAATAATCTGGAGAGTTTCTAGGGTATAAATATAACAGTTGTCATAGCCAGAAGAAGAGTCTTATCTTAGACGTTGTAGTGTTAACAAGCGAAAGTAATAAACGTGCGAAAGTGTTGTAATTAGATTGCGATAATTGAAAGTACAGTATTAAGCGATAATTAAATTTGAGTTGATTAATTGAAAGTTTGTGAATAATATAAGATTAGAGTGAAATAAAGAACTTGTATATTAAATCTTTAATATTGTGTTTTAAATAACGAACCTGAAAGCCACGCTCGCAACAATAGGAAAGGACTTATTCATGGAAATGCAGAAGCCTTTGTACAACGTCCATGCAAACTTGAATGCAAACATTGCGGCCGGGTGGAAGAAAAAGAAACAACAGCAACTATACAGTTGGTAACTGTGGAACCATCAACAGGTTGGGACATCGAGAACTTGCGAATAGCGCAACGAGAAGATCCGGACATATCGCCTATTCTTGCTTGGAAAGCAGATATAGAAAAACCAGAATGGAAGGGTATTTCAGGGAGGAGTGAAAATCTGAAAAGCTACTGGGCTCAATGGAATTCTCTTCATGTGGAATGCGGTATTTTAAAACGCAAATGGGAGGCACCTAACGGTAAATCATTCCGAATGCAAATAGTCTTGCCGGCATCAAAGGTCAACGATGTTCTAGGTAAAATGCATCGTGGAACATCTGGAGAACATTTGGGAGTGAATAAAATAATTTCTAAAATACGAGAAAAGTTTTATTGGCTACATATGCGGGAGGATGTGGAGAAGTGGTGTCGCAGATGCACTGTGTGTGCTTCTTACAAAGGGCCGCCACATAGCAGCAGAAAGGAAATGTATAAGTGTAATATCAGAGCCCCATTGGAGCTGATGTACAAGAAGCCACGAGGACAAAATTAGCAGTAAATGCCAATCGGATGAGGACCCGCTATGACTTACGTGCGAAATCAGCAGGATTCAATGAAGGTGATTTTGTTTGGCTGTACAACCCGAACCGACGTAAGGGACGTTCTCCAAATTCACAATAACACTGGGAGGGACCGTATTCAGTAGTAACTAGAATAAATCACGTAGTATACAGGATTCAATGTGGTACAAGAGGCAAACGAAAAATCGTTCATCTGGATCGCATCAAGACCGTGGACCACCTGTTGTTCGGGACGAACAAATTTAAAAAGGGGGCAGTGTTACGTGCAATAGAAATAGACAACTGGTGACATCTACTGGCAATGGAGAAGTAAACGACTTTAGGTTCGGGGAATTGATTATGGTATCTACAGGAAGGTTCAGGAATAGAATGAATAGAATGAATAGAACAGTCAAGAAGCTTCTGGAAAATAGAACACTCGAGAATAATCTGGAGAGTTTCTAGGGTATAAATATAACAGTTGTGATCGCCAGAAGAAGAGTCTTGTCTTAGACGTTGCAGTGTTAACAAGCGATAGTAATAAACGTGCGAAAGTGTTGAAATTAGATTCCGATAATTGAAAGTACAGTATTAGCGATAATTAAAGTTGAGTTGATTAATTGAAAGTTTGTGAATAATATAAGATTAGAGTGAAATAAAGAACTTGTATAATAAGTATTTAATATTGTGTTTTAAATAACGAACCAAAGGCCACGCTCGCAATTACTACTGAAACTTATCTCTACTGTAAACTACTGGCAACCTCCTTATCTTATTTTCTTATTCGCAAGATGTATTATTATTGTTTTTTTTATTATTGTATTTGAATGCTACTAATTCTTAGGTATACATCTCCTAACAACACAAAAAGCTTCTCGTGCTGGTATTGGCTCAACCTAGATGGATAGAAACAAAAACTGCTGCGACCCTCAGTTCCTATTGCGTCTCTGGGTTTGTGGAATGTTATTTCTGGAAAATTTAAATTGATTAGTCAGCAATAAAAGCAAATTAGATGTCAAATTAAAAGGATATTATCTCTCTCTCTCCCTTAAAAATTGATGTTAGTTTTCCAGTCCGCGCTAAATCTTTGACCAAAACCTTGTCTCCTACATGGAGAGGTTCTATCCTAGTTGATCTGTCGTAGTACCTTTTTGCCGTGAGTTTACTTTTCTGTAAATTCTTCCGAGCTATTTTGAAAGCTCTCTGTAATTTAAACCGCAGGACAGCATGATACCTGTCGGCATTGTACACTGGCTCTGCTTTACGTTGCAAAGTACTAGGAACTTCGGATACAAACCCGAACAAGGTTTCCATTGGCGTCAGTTTAGTACCCATAAGCATTGTGTTATTATAAGCATGCGCTGCCGTCCTCAAAAATTCATCCCAGTTTCTAGGTTCCTCATCGACAAAACTCCTCAGATAATTGGCTGTCTTTCTACTGCATTTGACTGAGTATGATAAGCGGTAGTTCGCAGTTTCTTAATCTTTAGTAATTTGCACAATGCTTTCATGACTTCGCCCGTAAAGTTTGCACCCTGATTGTTACAAGCTCTTTGGGTAATGTTTACCTACTAAGTATTTGTTCGAATAAGGCCTGGGCCACGGTATTCGCCTCTTGATCTGGTATTGCTACAAAATCGACGAACCTAGTGAGATCATCCATCATGGACAAAATATACTTATTTCCGTTGTGACTTGTCGGCAGCGGGCCAACTAGATCAACGTATACTTTATCGAAAGGCTTCTCCGAAATTTCTGTTATTACTAACGGCATTTTATTGGTCTTAGAATGTTTATTTCTCTGACATTTCGTACAACGCCGAACATGTTTAGAGATATCATTCTTCATTCCCCTCCAATGAAAGAAACGCTTTACCCTTTCCAGAGTTTTGTTCCTTCCGAAGTGTCCCCCGAACCGTGAGTCATGAACATCTCTCAATATAATCCCTATGCCCCCTGAGTCCGTTATATACTTGGGTCTAGTGTTTTTCTGGAGCCTTATTTCTTTTATTTCAGACTCATCAATGTCATCCCATTCCTCTTCGGATTCTCGAGAAGGCTGTTTTTTCTGGCTTTCTTGGTCTTTCTTCCTTCCAGCTTGCGCTCGGGTAATTGCGAAGCACGGGTACTCCCTACCACACTTGTCTTCATCTTGGTTTATATCTTGTGGAATTCTGCTAAGTGCATCTGCATTGCCATTTTCTTTTCCCTTCTTGTAGACAATCTCAAAATCATACTCCGACAGTTTTTGGTGGAACCTCACCATGTGAGATGTGGAGTCCTTAACCTTAAAAATTCCTCGGAGAGGTTGATGGTCGGTTATAACTTTAAAATGTCTTCCAAGCAGGTAGCATTTATAATTACGTACTGCCCATACAATGGCTAGCAATTCCCGTTCCGTGGTGGAGTAATTTTTTTCGGCTTGGTTCAACGTGCGGCTGGCATAACTCACCGGCCGACCTTCTTGTTCCAAGACCACTCCGAGTGACTCCCCACTTGCATCCGTGATGACTGTGAATTCCTTATCAAAATTCGGGGAAGTTAATACTGGTGGTGATGTTAGAGCATCTTTAATCACCTTAAAGGAATTCTCACATTCTGGCCCCTAATTGAACTTCACCTTTTTCCTCAAAAGGTTATTAATTGGTGCCAAAATTTTTGAAAAATTAGGAACGAATTTACGGTAGTAATTTGCCAGCCCCAAGAAAGACTGGACCTGTCTCACTGTTTTTGGTCGTGGGAAGTTTTGTACCACTTCTACTAACCGTTTGCCAGGTTGTACACCCTTCTCTGAGCAAACATGCCCAAGGTATACTACCTCCTTTTTCAGGAGTTGACATTTTGTAGGTTACAGTTTCAAGTTATGTTCTCTAAAACGTTGAAATACTTCCCGTAGCTTTTCACTATGCTCATCCAATTTTTTCGCAAATATTACTACGTCGTCAAGGTACACAAAGCATTTAATCCCCTGAAGGCCTGTTAATATCCCGTTTAATAAAGATTGAAAGAATGGAGGCGCTGTTTTTAACCCGAATGGTAATCTCTTGTAATGGAAGTGGCTGAAATTTGTGCTAAAAGCAGTCTTTTCGCGATCTGCTGGGTCCACCAACACCTGATGATAACCATTGGCAAGATATAAGGTAGTAAAGTACCTAGAATAACCAAGCCTGTCCAGGATATCCTCACTCCGTGGTAGTGGGTAAGAAAAGGGGATACAGACTTTGTTAAGCTCTCGAAAATCCACGCACAGTCTATACTTTCGCTTACCTGCTTCGTCGGTTCCTTTTTTCGGTATTAATAGCACTGGAAAATTAAAGGGGCTATTGCTGTGCTCGATTATGTCTTCCTCTAACAGCTTTTTACGTTGATCCTGGCATTCCTCTCTGTGGGCTTCAGGCATTCTGTATTGTTTTTTATTTATGGGCCCAGTCTATACTTTCGCTTACCTGCTTCGTCGGTTCCTTTTTTCGGTATTAATAGCACTGGAAAATTAAAGGGGCTATTGCTGTGCTCGATTATGTCTTCCTCTAACAGCTTTTTAAGTTGATCCTGGCATTCCTCTCTGTGGGCTTCAGGCATTCTGTATTGTTTTTTATTTATGGGCCCGGTATTAGCCATCAAGGGGAGTTTGAACATTTTTGTTGGAGTGTATGTCAACTTATCTCCAGGCAAGTGAAAGATATCGCTGTATTCGTAACAGATTTGCATTACTGCCTCTTTCTCTTCCGAATTCAGCCTTTCCCCCAGCCCCACAGACTGTTTCATCAACTTAAGCCGTTGCTGATTTATTTTTAATGTACCTGGCTCCTTCTTCAGTGGCTTCACCAGATACCTATCTAACTTTTCCAGCTTGGGTCTAAAATTAACAATTTCAACTGGCTCCGTCCTGGCGTTAGGCAAGTTGGTTGAACGGGGACTGATCAAAAAGCAGTTAGAACTCTAATTAAAAATTTTGGAAAAAAAGTTTGAAAAGAAATAAAATTAAATTAAAGAAAAAATTTAAATAAAACCGAAAAATAAGAAGGAAAACAAAAGGAAGGAGGAATCTGGATGAGTCCGCAATTGGGATTTATTTTGTTGGAATAGATATAACTTGCGTGCAGAGACAAGCTAAGTATATACCTATTTTACATACATATGTACTTAATAGTAGATAGTATTCTCTGTTTTGTGGAATCGTTGCTAATTAGTGCTGTAGTCTTACCTTTTTTTTCTTTTTGAAGTAAAGAAAATTGAATTATAACAATTGTGTTGTGAAATCGATTGAGTTTCGTGGTAATTCTCACAAAAAAAACCACGTGGCGCCCAATTTTTCCTACTAGTCGTTCATTTTAATAATACCCGCCCTGTCTCCACTGAGCTACACTCTTACGCATCAGGGGAAGCGTAACAAATGCTGCTGTCATAAGTAGATCTAAAGCTTCGCCTTTTGTACTTTTTTTAGCACTCTCATTCAGTTCCTCCAGTAATTTCTTTGCCTCTTTTTCTGTCCACCTTTTCCGTAACTCTCCCGTTATATGCTCCTCGATATATTGCCAGTCTTGTTCATAACTCTGCAATATTGTCTGGAATTCCTTAAGTTCCTATGCTTTCAGTTCTAGTTCCCTTTCCTGAGCCTGGTAGCGTGCTAATTCCTCCCTAGTTAATATATTGCTCTTACCTGTGGACATTTAAGATATATAACAAAGCTAGTACCATGCAGACATTGATACGCTGCCACGGATTATTCCCCACAACTTCTATCCTTATTATAAACCCAACTAGACTCAACCTCTTGACCAAAATTACTTTCGATAACTCCGATCTCTATATAAAACTACTGAAATTACCGTCACTATACTCGAGACCATTAAACGAAACAACGATTAGTCTTCTTACTATCTACTATCCTTAGTCTCCTATTGCCCAACAACAAAATTATCAACAAATCCAATATTTTTTAAATTTTTATTTTAAACTACAAAAAAAAAACAACACAAAACAAATCTTAAATCAGTTTTCACTGTACCCTAAAAAAAAATTGCCCAAAAATTATGTAATTGCCCTGTAATACGAAAAGTTGTTTAGCACGTTTGTTGTATGTACCTACGTGTATGACCGGTTGGAGTAGCTAAATTAGCTTTGCTCCCAGTGTGTGTGTTTGGAGTAGCTAAAGTTATATTTTCCTTTGGGGTCAATTTAAAACCACTTTTTCTCTGTTTTTTCCTTTTTATTTTTAAAATTTTTTCCGAACAAAAGTTTCTCCTTTTTAAAAGTAACAATAAAACTTTTCTTATTTCACTTAATCCGGTCTCACTTAATCCAATTTCACTTAATTCAATTTTTCTTCGCCACCTAACCGAACCTTCCTACACCAAAACCCATTTTTTTTTTAATTTCTTTTTAATTAGACCGAATCACAACTACCGCGAGACAACCCCGATCGAGATCTCCTTTTATCAATTCCTTTCGTTTTTAAAATTCGACTGCGAACCGCCGCGTATAATCTTTAAAATTCAACTCGGCTCTTGATCACTTTTGTCGCGATCAAGAGCCTTCGTTCAGGGTAGAAAATGCATAGTTGCATTTTCACCCTGAGAGAATTTTCATTTATTCTGGACTTGATTAAACAAGTCCAGAATATTTTTCGTTGGACGGTGACTTGACACCGTCACGACGATTAAAATTGCCGCGCGCGTATACATACAATGTATTTTCGTGGCGCGCGGTTTTGAGCGTGAAAGCTTTTTTTTTTTGGTGATATGTATGTACGTACGTTCGTACATACATATTGCAATTTTTATGACAAATCGTACTGAAGGTACGATTTGTCTTTTCTTTTATTTTTTAAATTAAATATTTTTACTGACAAATTTTGCTGAATGCAAAATTTGTCATGGGAACATTTTTGTAAAAACGAAATGGTATGTGAAGAAAATTGCTGATGCAATTTTCTTCACTGATTGAATAGATAAGCTATTCATGTTGAAAATAATTATTTTATTACCCTTTTTTCAGGTATGTTTTTAGGTATGTAACAATCCTTCCCCCCGCAAATAAGAGAGTTATTCTTTGGAGAGGAATAGCTCTCGGGGGAAGGCTGAGGTATATTCCTCGAAAGATTTCTTATCTGGGGGTGTCGAATATCCGTCCCGTTTATCTTTAGGTTTAATATATTTCCGTAGCGGATGCTGATACAATTTCGATGTTTTAATCATTCGTGTCTCAGCTACATCCGCGAAAACCTCGTGATTATTAGTTTGTTTGAAAATAAATTTGTGTACCTTTACTTTCAAAAATGTTGATTACCCTCCGGTTAGAACATCAACCGCCCTATCATAGCCCGGTGGGGCTCACTTCTATGGCGTACTTAATCACCATCGTGCATGTGAACCCCTCTTGGCGAGGACCCATCCGCATGGTACTTTTGAGGCGGGGACTACGTCCTTTTACTGTTTGGAGCGCCCCGGCCGTGACTGGGTCAACTCATCGGGTCTTGATACCATTGTATCCGCACCGGGGGCAAGCCTGGGTTGCCGCAGGTAAGATTTATTGTCCGTCCTTGAAATTGTTATATTTTTAAAAAAAATTTGTCTGCTTTACCAGGTGGAACTCTTGACATCATTAGGGAGTACGGCTTGTGTGCGTGTTGTCACCCCGTCTTCAGTCCGGAGCTAACCGCGGTTATCAGGCGTATCACGGCTACCCCTCCCCCCAATGAAGCTGACGCTGCTCGGGACCAGGACGAAGCTTGAATGCGGGGTCACCCCATCATTGCTACATTTTTTTTTTTAAATTTGTATTACTTACGAATTGATTTATTTAAAATAAACAAAAAGAAAAATTATATAAATATTATCAGTTTGTTCTTCCTTGGGTGGGGTTTTTGTACCTTTCCTTACTTTTTTATTTGTATAGGGGGTACTCAATGGGAATGAACAACAGTGGTTTGCGGTCCTACCTGGTTTGGCGTAGGTCTTCGGCGGGGAGTTTTTGGTTGGACAATTTAGTTTGGCTCGGCTCTCAGTCTTGGATTACAAAATTTTTGTTTGTTCTCTTAAATACTAGCGCATTTTTAACTTATTTAACAAGTACTTATTTTCCGAACTAGCATTAGCTTTTGCTAATATCTATTTATTTGTTATTCTAGATTATATTTTTCACATACAATTGGTTTGTTAGTTTAAAAAAATTTTTCTTTGTTAAAACACTTTTTGTGGCCTGGTCAACCCCTTTTTTTTGTCTTTGTTCTATTTGTATTATTTCTTTGATCTCTCTTATACTGTTATGTAATTGTAATTTCTTTTTTCTTTTAGTTCTATTATTTTTTTTTTTATTTTATTTATCTAAGGCTTTTTAATTTACATATTTTATACATTTTTCTCCTTTTATTATTTTATTTCTAACTCCATATAATATATTTTTTATTTTAATTCTATTTTTTCATCTTAGTTTTATTATTACTCTACCTATTTTATTTATTTATTTATTTCTACGTTTTCTTTATTTCATTTGCATTTAATTCTAATATAAAGTGTTTTTTTTTTTGTTACATTTAGTTTTTTGGTTTCTTCTACATATTTTACCAGGGCTACTATTTTCTATAAATTTACTTTGATTAAGTGGCTCATGTTGACAGTATCAGTGTTCCTTTGGGCCGCCTTAAACCAATTGAACAGACTTAGTTCTAGGAAGTGATCGAGCTCGCTTTAAACTGGGTTGGGGCGCAGGGGTTCGTTCTTCTAAAGGAATTCCCTCTGATGAAATTTCGGGGTTACCTTGTGGTTGATTTCTCTGTTGTCTCATCTTGATGACAACAGGGTTAAGATATTTTACTTCCACCACAATCATTATGGCCAGAACAAGTAGGCTCGTAAATGATACAGAGGTGGTGGACAGGATATGGGAGTTTCTATTTGATACTTTCTCTTGGTGTTTGTTGATTTTACTTTGGATTTCTTCCAGCGAATGCGTGTCCTGGTAGACTGATTTGTGAGTATCGTCTCCAGTTAAAATTTCCATTGAGACTTGCGTTTGGTTTTGAGATTCTGGTAAAATGTCAGCCAGACTCAAATTAAATAAGGAATGATTAAATTGGGGAAATTGTTTGGGTTGAATTATTTTCAGCGGGCGTTTACTTTGACCTTCGTATTTGAGCACCTTGTCACTTATTTGCACTTGACATGGTTGCGTTATCTCTAATATCCCTTGCCCTTCTAGTTTCGAGATTACAAAGTGATCTGGACATGTGATATGTAACACCGGGGAGGTACTAAATGCAAATAGCCACGTATTGGGCTTGTTTAGTTTGATCAGCATGTCTTTTTGGGGAGCTTGAACTCTGGTCCGGCATTTTGGCACTTCATTTAAAGGATTATATAACAACTTAATGGCACATTCATTTGATGTTGCTGCCTTTATTATGGGCGTATTTAGTCGGCCTACATACGTGTTTTCTTCCAAATTACTTGTTATTTTCTTAAAGTTTTTCATGTCCTCGCCTTTTAATAGGAGAAATTCCTGAGTTTTTGTGCTATTGGCTATGTATGAATAACCAGGGTCTGGAATTAATGAATAATTTGCTGACTTGGGTACAGGATAGCATTGAATCTGTTGTAGCCTCATTTTTGGCAGATTAAAAATTGGGAGAGTGATTCTCACCACCAATTTATTTTGCATAAGGAGTGATTGGGCCCCTGCCGTTTGGTAGAGGATGGCTAAACAATTCTGATCGTTAGGACAATACGAAGTTGTTTTGCGATATATCTCCAGTAGATTTTTGGGAGACATTAGGAGTGGATGAATATGATTGGTCCTACTAGCCATTATTATATCCAGAAGGGCTTGTTGCCGATATTCAACTTCGATGATTTGGACCAATAAGCTTAATATAATCTCTTGTCTTAGCTGCCTTTTAGTTAAATCATCGGCCACATGGTGGAGATCGTTTATCTGGTGTGCTATTTTTTGTTGTCTGTCTATTAACATGGCCAGCGGTTTTTGAATCTTTTCCAAGGTTGTTTTAACAACACTGATTTGCTGTTTCTCTAGCTCGGCTAGGGCTTGTGTATTCGATTAAAGTTCTTCTAACCTGCTGTAAATTTCTTTTTCGTTATTGCTGTCCATAGTGCCAAACAAATAGTGCATGGCATTGCCCAATCCATCAAATAGCGATCTGACCTTGCGTTTTCCTGGTACTAGTTCCCTTATAGTTTCCGTGCGCTTTCGTACGCTGTCTATTATAGCGTGTATGTGTAGTTGCTGCACGTTACACAGGTCTTCTGGGTTTGTTATATTTATGCAGAGTTTATGCACTAAGTGCTCTGCATATTCTGCTAGCTTTATCTGGGCATCTAATTCATCCAAATCTATTTCGGTGAGGACATTCCAGGTGTCATGATATACCATGAGATTTCCTAGGTCCTCGAAAAATATACCCGAGCCATTTAGCTGGGTTATTACATAAGGTTTGTCAGCGATTGCTCCAGTTGTGTACTGGATTAGGAGGACAACTACGATGAATTTTAGCGCCATTTCTGTGGACAATTCAGAAGAAGAAAACAATCCTTTAAGCATATTTATACGTACATTGTGCCGTTTTAAACTGAGCCGTGGAGTGACTCCACCGCAAATGTTTATGGGGAGGTATTGAAATGAGCATTAATGGACACTATAGTAGGAATTTCAATTCAACCTGGTTCATTTTTGTTCAACATGATCTTACTCGAAATATGGTTTTAAACGATTATTATGTACCGTTACGATACGTTTACCAATTTTGATGGTAGTATTCACATCACTTGGTATTGCGATTACCTGATAAGGTCCTACCCAGATTTGAGAAAGCTTATGTTTTCTGCTTTCATTCTTGATGAGGACCTTGTCTCCTACATGGAAAGTTATGGGCCGTACCGTCTTATCGTAGTACCCCTTTGAGCGCTGTTTACTTGCCAATAAGTTCTTTCTTGCCGTGGCATATGATTTTTGGAGCTTATACTTCAGTATATGATAATAGCTCTCATGATTGTAAACGGGTTCGGGATCCCGTTTTAAATTTGATGGGACATCCGCTGTGAAGCCGTATAGGCAGTCCATTGGGGTAAGTTTAGTACCCTCGTGTACACTATTATTATACACGAATGCAGCGGCTCGTAGGAATTGGTCCCATGTTTTGGGATTTTCGTCTACGATTGTTCGCAGGTATTCTATTAGTGGTCTGTGCGCACGCTCTAGTGCTCCATTAGACTGTGGGTGATATGCTGAAGTCTGTAACTTCTGTACCTTTAGAAGCTTACATACTCTTTTGAATAATTCACTCAGGAAATTTGTTCCCTGATCGGTGAGTATTCTTTTGGGTATGCGATAGCGCGTAACGATTTCATCAAAGAAAACCTGCGCTACTGTGACTGCTTCTGCATTATGTATGGCATACCAGTCGACAAATTTTGTTAAATTATCTTGGAAGGTCAAGATATATTTGTTTCCTGATGTGGTCTCTTCTAATGGACCTACAATATCGAGGTAAACTTTGTCGAACGGTTGTTCTGCGATGTCCGTGATAACCATTGGCATTTTATATTGTGGAGACGCTTTCATCGTCTGGCACTTTGGGCATTTTTTTATGTATTTCTTGATGTCGCTAAGCATGTGTCTCCACCAATACTTGCGTCTTATTCGTTTGTAAGTTTTTATGACACCTTGATGGCCACCAAATGGAGAATCGTGATAATCTTTTAAAATTGTTTGGATCTCCGTGGGGCTCGTAATAACTTCGGGTGTCTTGCCAGTACTTACTTTTTGCTCAAGCGATGCTGGGTTTAGTTTTTCCGCCTCCGTGTGTTGAATTTCGCTTTGGTCCGCTTTCGTGTGCTCTTCTGTCTCCACACTGGAGCTATTTATTGTATCTTGAACCTTTTGCTTCTGAGCTCGAGTCACGACGAAACAATGAGCGGATTTCTTTTTCTTTTTATTATTTGTGGAATCGTCTCCTCCACATCCGAGTCCATCGTGTGGTGGACTAGGGCTTTTACCGTTAAGGTATTGCCTAAACTGTCTTCCTTTAATGCTTGAGGGATGCGACTTAGTGCATCTGCGTTAGTGTTGTACTTCCCGGGTTTGTATTCGATGTTGTAGTCGAATTCGGATAATTTGTGGTGAAATCTCACCAAACGGGAAGTAGGGTCTTTCACATTGAAGACACCTTTGAGAGGTTTATGGTCAGTGTAGACCGTGAATTTCCGGCCTTGAAGATAGCACCTGAAATTCTTGGTAGCCCAGACAATAGCCAATAACTCTTTCTCTATAGTAGAGTAATTTCTTTCGGCTTTGTTTAATGTGCGGCTTGCATAGGCAATGGGCTGGTCCTTTCCGACTTCTCCTTGAGAAAGAACAGCTCATAGAGCCTCGTTACTTGCGTCAGTAGTAAGATTAAATGATTTTGAAAAATCAGGGTAAATTAAAGGTGGTGGAGAAATTAAAGCACTTTTTATGCTCTGAAATGCTTCTTGGCATTTCTCTGTCCAAGTGAATTTTACATCCTTTCGGAGTAAATTCGTAATTGGACGTACAATTTTGGAGAAGTCTGGAATGAATTTCCTGTAGTAATTGGCAAGTCCTAAAAATGACTGAACTTGCCTTACTGTTCTTGGAACAGGAAATATTTGGACGCAGGCCGTCTTATTTGGGTCTGGTAGGGCTCCTTCGCTAGAACATTTATGTCCTAGGTAAACAACTTCTCTTCTTAGAAACTGGCACTTTTCTGGCTGCAGTTTTAAGTTGTTCTCTCTCAACTTGTCGAAGACTTTTCTCAACTTTTCGTTGTGGTCGTTTAAATTTTTTCCATAGATGACAATGTCATCTAGGTAGACAAAACATTCGAGGCCTTGTAGGCCTGTTAAGACGAAATTCATTAGGCGTTGAAATGTGGCGGGGGCTCCTTTGAGCCCGAATGGCATACGCTTGAACTCGTAGTGCCCATAACTTGTGCTGAAAGCAGTTTTATGTCGATCTTTTTTGTCGACAAGAACTTGGTGATAGCCGTTGGCCAAATCGAGTGTGGTGAAATACCTTGCGTGACCTAGTTGGTCGAGAATGTCCTCGATTCGGGGTAGCGGGAATGCATCTCCAATTGTCTTTTCGTTTAATTTACGAAAATCGACAACGACGCGCCACCTTTTTTCACCGTCAGGTCCCGCTCTCTTGGGGACAACTAGTAGAGGTGAATTCCAAGGGCTTTTACTAGACTGGACTATCCCGCTGTCTAGCATTTCTTTTAACTGCTCGTTAATGACTTTCCGCTGTGTTTCAGGTAAGCGGTACATTTTTTGATTGATTGGTGCTTGATCCTGCACCAACGGAATATTATGCGTTATCGCATTTGTATAGGTGAGTTTGTCACCTTTGAGGAAGAAGATATCGTTATACTCTTCCAGAGTTCCGATATCGAAATTTTTTCTTCCGCGGTTAAATTAGGGTCTAGGCTGAGTTCTTGCTCTAGCCTAGAAATACGCGGGTATTGTTTTGGATCGTCCGGAGTCTCATTATCCGGGTATAGATATCGTACATGTTGTAATATCGCCGTCTTGTCGGCTGAACCTTGGTTTGACTTCCTATTCCTTGTAAATTTGTGTCCTGAAATTGGATTGGATTTAATGAATTCCTTATGAGGCTTTATTTTGTTGTATTTAGCATGTAGCAGGGTACTTGCTTCCTGCTTCGCCGACGGCTGAGTTTGATACACCTGTGCGGTCTTTGCCTTAGGTTGTGTGGAATACTCATGCGCGCCGATGCTAGTATTTTTTGGCCATGTAGGATTTTTTATGCTAGAAGACGGTGGAGTAATATGCACCTTTAGTATAGGCTTTAGCGACTCGCTACCGTTCTTATATGGCCGTTGATTGATTAATAGTGACTTATGCCTCGGGATTTTGGACGGAAGAGCTATATGCACCTTTTTGGCAGGCTTTAGACAGTCAGTTCCGTCTCTTGTGTTGTTTGATATTGCCTCTAAATTTGGTAGTGGAATGTGAGTTCTTTTGTGGGCTTTTGTGTGTGTTAATGGGACTATGATGTAGTCGTTTATTGGAAATAGCTGTAACTTTAAGCTATGTATGACTACTTGATGACTGTTAGCGTTGAGAATACTAACCAGCACTAATTCTTCTCTAGATGACAGCAAACTGTTTGCCAAGAAGACTCCATCGCTTATTTCTTGTGATAAACAGAGCATTTCTTCTTGCGTTTGTAACGGGACTTGGGCAACAATTTGAGAGCGCGCAGGTATGCAGATTGGTTCCTTAAAGGTAACCAATTGCTGCCTGATTTCATCGGTCTCTTGTTCGCCCAGACAGCCTTTTTCACATTTCTTGGGCTCTTTTGGAGCTTGGCAGCCAGCTTTTCTCGTTTGAGAAGCCTTGAAGACACTGCATGTGGATAGTTCAGCCTGTTTAGACTCTACCTCTTCTGCAAGTGTTCTTACTTCGACTGCTTTTTCAGAATGTAGCTTGTCCGTTTCAAACTCTAATGGCAAAGCAAATTCGTCTGGATTAGTTTCCGTGCGAGGAAACCTTAGTGCCTTATTAGGGCCCTCTACGTTACAGTTTTTTGCTAGGAAATCATTTCCTAGAAGTCCATCATCGGAAAGACCAGGCAAGTTCTTTACGACTTGAAACTTGCAGGGAATTTTGTTTTTGAAAACGAAGTTTCCCTGGCAATTTCCCAGCGTCTTTCCGGTACCAAATGGGGTCTGAAGTGTACATGCCTCATTGTGGTTAATTTCTTTGAGATCTTTTAATGACCTTTGCTTTATTATACTTACCTCAGCGCCTATGTCTACTACTAGTTTAGTTTGGCCGTTCAGGCCTATGTCTAAAGGAAGTTTTACTGTAGCGACACTGGAATCGGGCTGCTGAGGAGACCCTAATTTATTAGATGGGAGATTTATAGTCGAGCCGGGGAGTTTTGGGTCGACTGTACGTCGTTTCCCTGACTCCGGGCTTCCCATTTACGTTTTTGTTGGCAGCTATTTACTGCATGTCCAGAACGACCACAAAACTCACACTTTTTACGCACATTATAGACTCTGGAGTTGTTGGGGTCTTGCGGCTCTCGGACGTTGGTTTGTTGCTTCTCTGTTTTGGGGTCTTTGAAAACTATTGTTGTTCCTTCTGCAGTCACGCACGTCATGATTATACATTTTGCAGTTCACACAATAAGGCGTATTTTTCTTTTGAGGCAATCAGCATATGTATGGCCTCTTAAGTTACAAAAACTACAACTGATTTTATTTAAATAGGTATTTTTATTATTTACATTATAATTTTTATTTGGCGATCTTGGTTTCTGTTTGATATATGCTGTGCCTCCCTGTGTGAACTGTGACGTCGGTATGTGACTGCTTGGGTTAATGGGCATATTGTTTTGGAGGGGGGCCTGTGAGTATGAGATGATGCCAGGATTGTATACGCTTTGATTTACTAGGGTACTGTTTGGAGTTAAATGTGTGTTATTGGGTACACTAGTACAGGCAGAATTTGGCAATGTATTCTGCATCATATTTGTTTGGAACTGTCCTGGAGGTTGCAGGAATAGAGCACTTTGCTGGAGACGCTCCATGTCAAGCGCTCTTTGTACGAGGTCATCCACCGTGTCGTCTGTCATGGTCAGGAGGTATTGGCACATATACGGGTTATTGACTCCTGTTTTTAGTGCGTTTTTCGCGAAATCTTCCAGCTGCGTTTTAACAGCTGGCGCTGCTGTGGCTCCGTATTTGGATTCTGCTGCTTCACTGCAGAGTGCCAGCATTTGTTTCACTCGTGCCGTGAAGGCTGTGAGGTTTTCCAAAGGATACTGCCTTGTAGTTATTAATTTATTTACCAGTTCCTGGTAAGTTTCTCTAGGCAGGTATGTGCGATTTAGCCGTTCTTCTACTTCTTTGAAAGTAGTGGGCATATTTGAGGCAAAAAGCTGATAAGCTTCGCCTCGAAGTCTGGTGGGGAAGATTTGCAAAAATGCTGTTAGTTCATCCACCGAAATGCACTGGATTACCTGCCTGCAGCATCCTAGGAACGTTTGGAGCTCAAGGCTCAATTTTGGATGCTGCTCTCCCGAGAATAGGGGGACGAGCTGGGCAGTCAGTTTGGCGATTTTAGCGTAATCTGCCATGTTTAATTTGGGGAATCACTGACACTGTCGATGGCACTTTCACTTAAATCTACTCTATTATTTTTATTGATATCTATCCCGAGAGAGTGCGAAAATTCTCCAAACTCCTTTAAGCTCTTTTTGAACTTCTCTGTGTTAATTTTAAATCTTTCGCTTGTTTCCAATCTTTCTTTTCTCGACTTTTCGATCTGCTTTTCTACTGAGTCGCACTGATTCACAGAGAATTCGGAGGAGTTTCGCACTTTCTCTTCCAAATTTTTTAAATATATTTCTAAA
Source organism: Dioctria rufipes (assembly GCA_963924295.1). Classification (NCBI taxonomy): domain Eukaryota; kingdom Metazoa; phylum Arthropoda; class Insecta; order Diptera; family Asilidae; genus Dioctria; species Dioctria rufipes. The sequence continues at coordinate 206,005,036 of OZ002740.1, forward strand.
TTTAAATTATGCCTTACTTGTTGGGGACCTGTCAGGATTGTCCCACTCCTTAACGTGACTCCTCTTGTTGTTGAATTTGTTGGGGGCGTTTGTTCTCCACCCCCTGTTGCGGATGTTGCTCCCTCGTTGCCTCCTTCGTTCCGGGACGGAACTTCCTGTGCGTCGCCCGGTGAGGAGGGTTGTTGTGGAGTTGGTTGAAGTGGTGTGATTTCCTGCGGCGTCTCCTGGTGGGAGCTTTCCTCGCTCATGGACCACCGTGTGTGAAGTTTGCAGCTAGGGGGGCTTCTGCCGTCTTAATTCCCTTGGTTCAAATTGAGAGGGGGGCTTATTGCCTTCTTCGAGGTCCCTCTCAATTCAGGATCGCTGGTTTTTGTGGTTGAAGTTCTTTTCCTGCCGGGGGGGGGCAGTGGCCTTCTTAAATTCCCCTGGATAAAAGCTGAAAGGGGGGCGCGTTGCCTACTTCGAAGTCCCTTTCAGCTCTGGATCGCAGATAGCGGATGGTTTGCAAACTTCCTTCCTTCAAGTGTAAATTTTATAATTTTGGGATGTGGATTTCTTTATCCTGGGCTGGGATGAAGCCCGCTATTTTCCCACGTTGGCACTTTGTGCTTTGATGAGGGGGTGGCTGCTCAAACAGAGGCAGTTAAAGCTGTCCGACCCCGAGCGTTGGGAGCCGACAAGATCGAAATACTCCTGAAGCCAGACTCAGCTTCAGGCGAAGGGTAGGGTGTCTTGCCCAGTATTCGATCTCGTCCTAAACTCCTTTTAGATTCGTAGGATAGAGGGTTTTCGAGCTTCCTCTATCCTACCGGCTGCGCCAATTTTGTTATATTTTCCTTTGGGGTCAATTTAAAACCACTTTTTCTCTGTTTTTTCCTTTTTATTTTTAAAATTTTTTTCCGAACAAAAGTTTCTCCTTTTTAAAAGTAACAATAAAACTTTTCTTATTTCACTTAATCCGGTCTCACTTAATCCAATTTCACTTAATTCAATTTTTCTTCGCCACCTAACCGAACCTTCCTACACCAAAACCCTTTTTTTTTTTAATTTCTTTTTAATTAGACCGAATCACAACTACCGCGAGACAGCCCCGATCGAGATCTCCTTTTATCAATTCCTTTCGTTTTTAAAATTCGACTGCGAACCGCCGCGTATAATCTTTAAAATTCAACTCGGCTCTTGATCACTTTTGTCGCGATCAAGAGCCTTCGTTCAGGGTAGAAAATGCATAGTTGCATTTTCACCCTGAGAGAATTTTCATTTATTCTGGACTTGATTAAACAAGTCCAGAATATTTTTCGTTGGACGGTGACTTGACATTTGATGCTTTTATAAACATCAGCCACCGTCACGACGATTAAAATTGCCGCGCGCGTATACATACAATGTATTTTCGTGGCGCGCGGTTTTGAGCGTGAAAGCTTTTTTTTTTTGGTGATATGTATGTACGTACGTTCGTACATACATATTGCAATTTTTACGACAAATCGTACTGAAGGTACGATTTGTCTTTTCTTTTATTTTTTAAATTAAATATTTTTACTGACAAATTTTGCTGAATGCAAAATTTGTCATGGGAACATTTTTGTAAAAACGAAATGGTATGTGAAGAAAATTGCTGATGCAATTTTCTTCACTGATTGAATAGATAAGCTATTCATGTTGAAAATAATTATTTTATTACCCTTTTTTCAGGTATGTTTTTAGGTATGTAACACTAAATTAGCTTTGCTCCCAGTGTGTGTATACCCGCGGCTACGATTAACACCGCTACGAACGAGACTTAATTACACTCCACTGAAATTATTATCAAATTATTATCTATGAATTCACCAAGTAATAATAATAAAAAAAAAATTTAACCACAGCTTAACTAAAAAAAAAATGAAAACGGATCACCTGAAAATAAAAGCCACCAATAAAAAAAATTAATTTTTCTGTACCTAGAAACCAAACAAAACAAAAGATAAAATATGAAATTAAATGCTTTCACATTACCTGTACCTAATTTAAACAAAAACTCACTTTACCTTTTTCCGGCTGCGCCAATTGTCGTGCCCCCTGAGCAATCATATAATAAAATCCAAATATGAACCGCGATGACCTTTCTTCGCAATGAAACAACACTCGAATTGCTATTCACCTAAGCGATCTGGCGCTTAGGTAATCTTAACCGAACCGAAACTTGCGAGCACAATGACTGATAATAAAACGGCCCCCGCCAGACCAGTCATTTGTCTTTTTATGTCCGATACTCGGAAGTAAACTTTCTTTGCTCACAACGCGGATGTAAACAAACGACAACAACCTTGTCGTTTGTTCTACCGGTTGCAGCACCTGAGTCGCTTAGTTGTAAACAATCGCTTTACATAATAATTACCATGCGAAGTGAATTATTATTGTAAATGTTGATTGCTCCACTAAGCGCTCATCGCAGCCAGCTGTTGGGCTAATCAGCAAAACAACCGACAGTTGCAGAACAATACCATGCGAGGTTATTGTTTAGCAATTGCTGATTATTTCGCTGTAATGCCTTTGGCTGATGGAAGAATCTTCCGTATATCGGACCATAACACCATAAAAGGTCTTCAGGTCGCTCTCCATCCTCACAGGTCAGAAAATTTATACAGGTAAGCGACGTGAATGTGTGCATTGAAAAAAAAATGTGGAGTTCCCACAGAAATCTGGGAAGAGTCGGGTTGGAGAAGCTAGAGACTAAAAAGAGTACTAGAGATTCTTTAGCCAGGCAGTTAGCATTATGCCAACTCCTGATTACTGAAGGTCTTCAGCATCACCTCCATCCTCCAACAACTCCTTCCTTCCTCCTCACCTGATTGTCATGTCCAGTTAACCTTCCAACCGGGCAGAGTCATGAATCTGGTCAACTAGTTAGCTGGAAGCCAAAAAGTTCTCACAGATTCACAACTCTGTCCAGCCAGTTGGCCAACAGAGACATGTCTCCGTGAGAGCTCACACAAAAAATTTTGTGAGGCCACCTCCCATTTCCATGACAGAAGGCCAGCGTGAAAAATCAATTCCAAAAAATTCAAAAACTTCCAACAATTTCAAAAAAAGAAATCAACTAATTGTTCAGGCTTGAGGCTTGACCAAGGTCAAACCTAAAGCCGAACTTCAACTTCAAACAAATTCCAAAAACTTTCAAACATTACGTTACTTTAATACAAAATCGAGAAACAAGATAGCAAAAACTTCCAAAACTTTACTTTACTTTCAGACTTTCAAAAACTCTAACTTTACTTTACCAAAAAGATTGATTCAAATAACAAAACCAGTCAGACTCAGGTCCGCAAGTAACCTCTACTGGATATGAGACCTGAGGTCAGCCAATTAGCAAAGTGCCAAATGACCATCTCACAACAAGTCCCCAGCAAAAGTCACAATTACACCACTGAAGGCCAACTGAGGTGGCCGCACGTTGGGCGCCATTTTTGTTATGGAACTATGAAGAGTGATTCGCTTGGGACGTAAAGTCCCGACTGTCAGCATGAGCTGACAGATCACTCGACGGGCAGCGTTGACTGCAGGGCGGCACGCTAGTTCGCCTCAGCTATTGGCGGAGAGTGTGGGGGGTTCCAAAAAACCTGCCGCTGCCGTCAGCCATAATCAAAAAAAAAATTTCGTGCCTATCACACCAAAGCCGGCACACATTCGGTCCTGAAGGGACCCTTACGTCACTTACCTGTATCCCATCGAAGGCGCAGATGGTCTGCCTTCTTTGCCTGCCCCATCCTCCCATCTGACTCTGAGGGGCATAATTCTTCAGAGTCCCTAGATGACCTGTACACAGAGAGAGAGACTAGGCGAACCTAGACAAGCTTCATCTTATGTGAGCGGGTTCCAGGACAGTAAAGGAAGAATTAAAAAGTTCAAGAATTCATATTTTTACGTTATAATTACAGTGAATCCAAGACACATATATGTATCAACGTCATTAATTCAAAATTATAGTAGCTCAGATAAACTAACGCGATGTATCTGGAAAAATCTCATTACATTAAGGACATGTATACGTCTAACTATCATAGTGAATTGACATATCATTAATTCAAGGCACCTGTATATATATATATTTGGGCCGATATATCATTACATTAAAGGTATGTATATAAAGAAAAATATCATTAGATTAAGGCTATGTATATAAAGAAAAATATCGTTAGATTAAAGCTATGTATATAAAAAAATTCATTAATTTAAAGATACGTCAAATAAAAAGGAAAAAGATGGGCTTTGAACTTCCATTTAAAATGTAATTCCTCGAAGGCTAAATCACAGACCCTGAGATAAATTCCTTAACATCTGTTTCGTAAATATGAAGGTACTATTTTCTATAATGGGGATTTCTAGATTCAAAAAATTTTTATTGGTATTAATATTAAATCTGGTTATATCATTACATTGATGATTCTGGTACAAATAAACATTCCTTTAAACGATACTTCTCTCTTGTGTAATTAGAATTGACACCGCTACATGACGAAAACGTTTTGTTAAAGTCTTACAAAAATTGAAGAATGTAAATAATTAAGACAGAAGCGTGTAGTTTACCAAACAATATTAATTTACACTAACTAATTTCTAACTAATTTCCTTGAAAAAACTTTATTTTGCAATAATTTAGTGATGGGGGATTGCTATTTCACTCATACATCCGGCCTACTATGTATGCGAAGATCTTCCAGTTTAAAACCATACTCTTGCAGTTCACTAGAAATATTGCCTTTCGATTTAATTCCTGGATGTTTCGTTCAGTACTTTCGGTTATGTGCTATATTCAACAAATTGACTATAGCTATTTATATATATACGCAGTAAAACAAAAATCAAAAAAATCAGAATTCCACTATCTATATGTAGGTAGGTACACCATGAAAGTACACATATATCCAAATATAGTTTTAAATTGCAAGATCTTTAGGCATTTGCAAAAAAAAACAACAATAACGCAAAGTTCCTCATGGGCAAGTCGTGGCAGAGCCGAAATTTATACATAAGTCAAAAAGAATAGGTAACATAAATAAAGGATACTCACAATTCAACTCCACGGCGTGACGAAGCGCTTCAGCAGACCTTCTAGATAAACGAATTGAATTAAAATTTACTGTCTCGACTTGCAACGTTAACATAGAAGTCCTTAAAAAGAACTATACAGCCAAAAAGTATTAACTGTCCAGATTTTTATCGCTTCGATAAACTTTGCTAAAAACTAGACCGTACTTATAGTTAGAAAGTTCCGCGTATGGTCCTATTTCGCTTGCCACACTTTAACCATTTGTTCGATCCAAAGTCTGCACTTTTTATGTGGTATGCGACTGATAATAAGATTTTCCCTGGTTTAACATCTCACCAGGTGACTCCGACGGTGTGCAAAGAGGAAGTCACTGGCAAAGGATCTTTCTGCTATGTATAGACGAATGAGCTCATACGAGGATTCACAGATTTGGGTAAATAGTTCTCCGTGGGGAATATATTCTAGTAAGATATGCAAATTACTCGTATTTTGCCATGTGTCACTTGCTCAACAATGATCGGATGATGTCCACAGAGTTTTGTATGCCTAGTTCGTTGAATAGTTTTAGATTTCCCTAAAACGAAAGCTCCTTCTGCTCTCACATCTTCTGCCGCAAACTCTTCGTTTCTATTAAATCTCTTAGAATGAGACCGGGAAATTGAATCCGTATGAGGTTTCCCCCATGTAGTTTTTCGGTATTGTCGGGATGAATTTGGACGATCCTGATTTCTTTCAATTGCAGATTTTAAAAAGCAGTCGTATATGATCTTGAATATCCACCAAGACTCCTATTCAACCGTTCAATTATACTACCACGATTTCAAGCGACACCTAGTGAAAATTTATCGATCTTGTCAGATTAATTTTATCCTGTCCTTCACCACTCAGAAATTCCTTTTTATGGCAGGATGTCTTCGCAGATTTTCGATGACCAAAAAGTTTCTCCTGGATGTCTTTCACACACGTACTTGTTCGAGCAATACGACAGGAGAAGTGGTCTTCTTCTTCCTTGTCATCACCAGTCTGTCATTTGTTGCTTGAGGAAATGCATTTCTTTCGGTCGGGGTGCGTTCAGGTTGTTTTTTCTTTTGCTGGACGCAGCCGCCTACACGCTTCAGTACGTGTAGCATATTGCTATATGCAATACGCTACGACCATAACAAATACGCGTTTTCATAATATTTTGATTACGTCAAGCATTACTTCAAGTATGCTTCAAGTATTCATGTAAACGTACTGAATGTTATACGTTGTCAGTGATATTTGAACTGAATTTTACTTTATGGTGTTATGTACCCTGATACATTATCTCTCTATCTACCTTACCTTTTCAAGGAAATTCTCACATAAAGTATGCAAGCAGTAATTGATTCTCAATTACTCATCATATAAAATTCTGTACACTAATTATGCATAAGATCTAATTGATCTTCTGGTATGATATCAATATTCAATCTTGTTTATTGATTACATCTTTAAGAATCGGATCGGCTTAAGTGGTAATCCATTTGCGCCGGTGATGATTGAGGCTTTAAAAGCTTTAAGCTTTTTGTTTGTATAATGCAAATGAATCTGATTTGATAACATAATTATCAAACGTATTATTTTATGAAGAGTATCAATATAATGGACTCGTATGAGTAATATAAACATTTTCGGTAGTCTAATGGACTCGTATGAGTAATATAAACATTTTCGGTATTCTAATGGACTCGTATGAGTAACTAAAATATAACAAAACACTTGGATGGTAGGGATAATTTGTTAGCATTAAGATTTAATAAATATAGTTGTAGTATAATAGTCATAGTCAGTATTTTTAGAATCGTTCATTAATTCAATAAAAAATCGTAACTTTAAGTTCTGCATAGTATATTCTTCTATTAAGAAATGTTTAAATAAACATTAAATATAAAAGTGAAACTTCGTTTATATTGCAAAATCCCCATAAAACAAGTGACACATAACAATGGAATGAAAAATAATTTAAATGCAGTAAAACAAAAAACACAACAAGGTCAATTACGTATTAATTAAATATTTTACTGCTACAAAATCGTTATTATGTTAATACATTTATGACATAAAAAAATTATTTTTGTTTCTGTTAAATTTTCACTTAAACTTGAAAGTATGTACATCTTTTCACCTTATTGAACTTAAGGCACCTTCACATCAAACCCGAAAATCTCAATTTATTCCATTTTAGAACAAGATTTTTGCTCCAATGAATAATAAAATCATGGGAAATAGGATAAACTAATAATTTTATTTCAAATTTTTGTGAAAAACACAACAGTAATCTATTTTCAACCGAAAAACGAAATTTCGGTTGCATCTGTCAAGTTCTTTTCGGTTTCCACATGTGGAACGTTTCAGGACGTAAATTTTTGTCGGTCTAATAGGGCGTTTACACTACATCGAAATCACGTAATTTTGATGAAGTGATTTCGAAATCACTGTAGGTGTTTTCACTACCGCTGAGATGATTTCGTTTGACAGGTGCTACACTTGTAATCGTTGATATTTAAGTTGAACGTTGCGGGTTAGCTTTGGAGTTACGCCAGGGTCAATGCGTTTAACGACGGGGAAGAAGAAGAAATAAATACCAGGTTTTGACGTTAGGTGAACACTGATTTAATTTTATACTGAACAAAAATATTTTATTTTTCAAGAGAATTTTTTTATATATATTTTGCCCAAATGCATTGTCTTTTAGATAATCTTAATACTAACACAAAATCTTAATAATATTTTTATACACTTTTATTATTAAACTGTCAAATTATTGTCTGTGACAATACACAATCTTAATACTATTAACCTTTTTCCCATAAGGTTTTTTACACAAACTGTTAGATTTATTGTCTGTGACAATACACAATCTTAATACTATTAACCTTTTGCCCATAAGGTTTTACACAAACTGTCAGATTTTATTGTCTGTGACAACACACACTCTTAATACTATTCACTTTTTCCAATAAGGTTTTTACACAAGTTTGTCAGATTTATTGTCTGTGACAATACACACACTTAATAATAGACACACTCTTAATACTATACACTTTTGGGTTGTTTTCCACAATTTACACTGTATGTATCTTTTTATGTTAGGTGAGATCTATACTATCAGCTACGGGATGACGGGTATATCTCGAATGCGGTAAACCTTGCACTCGGCAGGAATTTGAGAAATTGTCTCGAATACGGAAAACCTCGTACTCGGTAGGAATATTCCTAACTACGGGATGACGGGTATATCTCGGATGCGGTAAACCTCGCCCCGGCAGGAATTTGAGAAATTGTCTCGAATACGGAAAACCTCGTACTCGGTAGGAATTTGAGAAATTGTCTCGAATACGGAAAACCTCGTACTCGGTAGGAATAATTCAAACTACGGGATGGCGGGTATATCTCGAATGCGGTCAACCTCGCACTCGGCAGGAATTGAGTTGATAAACTTCGTCGCTGGCTATAAACTGAAAAGTTTTTAGCTGGTCGAAGCTTGTTGACCAACTGATTTATTCACGGTGCCAGCTCGCCTTTTATAGACGTGAAAGTGTTGCCGTCTTGATGATTCCATTCGACATTTGACATCTGAGGCATCCTGAGTTACCATCATTCATGGAACGTCAAGAGGGTTTGTTCATACAGGAACATTTAAGTTTTACTTCATTGTAAATAAATCAGTCAGTCAAATCGGGTTAAGCACTACTTGCTATTATACGGAATGCATTAACGGATATTTATAGATTTAAAATATTTATTTGTAACTTTGTTACACACTTAAATACAAAATTGGCATGTAAAATAATTAATTACATAAACAAGGCTTTTGAAATTACAAGGATATATTATCATATAAATGTCAGCAACTATTAATAGGATATTTAATTTAATTTCCAATTTTCTCCTTACAAATTTATTGACAAATGTATACAACAAATGTCAAATAATACAGTTTGAGAAAAAGTGGAAACCGAAAATGGGCGTGTTCGGGCAAATTTTCGTGATTTCTGACGTGATTTCATTGAAATTACGCAAAAAATGAGATGATTTCGAGTTAGTTTTCTGTACTAGAAAGTACGTGATTTCGAGGGTGATTTCGTCGAAATCATGCTGAAACAGTGAAAACGCCCTATTACCGAACCTCACTTTTGTGTTTATATTGAAAATCCATACATTACATTTATAATATGGATAGGGATTTCGAAGTAAAAATAAAATATGCTTTTTCGTATGAGCTCTCATCATACCACTTGAATGATAATTAAATGTTCATTGCATTTAACCAAAAAAAAGTTTTCGATTTTTGGTATGAATGCAAAAGCAAGTTTTCAATGTGAAAGTGCCTTTACTTATGGTAAAAGCTTAATAAAAAAACATCTAAAATATTCGAAAGTTTCATTTTACACACAATTTTAGTAATTTATTGCCGTATTTATTAAGATATCAAAAATTTTCTTATTTTTCTATATATACAATATATATTAGACATAGAGTGACGCCACCACAATTTTCATTCTAGACAAAATGGTGGAACGTGGTTCGTACCGAGAATAACGTGTATTTTATATTTTTTGTGGCTTTACTTCGTGATCATGTTGAACATTGATGTTGAAATGTCTAGCGAGTAGGACGTGTTTTATTTTGCTCCTAAAATTTTTTAAGTTTTCGGTGTTCTTACCATTCGTTTTTGTACCGCAGTTATTTTAAGCCAGTTTCATAATTTGCATTTCTCGGTTATTCATCTTTGGTCTTGTGGAATTGTGTTTTGATTGCAATATTTTAAATCTCTTTGTTATCTCTGCATAATGGCTACTAATATCAGCAGCGGTACGGGTAAGCAATCTAAACAACATGTTAGAGCGAGAGATGGATCCAACTCGGACAGTGTATCCCCTGCAATTACACGCAGCACATCCAACACTAACAAATGGATTGATAAGGCCGTTCTATCGGCAAATGCAGCTGCTGGTGGCCTAACGGTGGCTGAATCGCAGCTTCTTGTGAATTTTGAGTGCTTACTGGCCCAGGTTGAAGCGAAAATTTCTAAAAAAATTGACGATGCGATAATAAATTTTAATGTACGTCTAACTGCCTGTGAAACTATGGTGCACGACGTACAGGCGGCATGCAATGAGATTACCACTGATTTTAATGCTATACTTGTGAATCTGCAGTCAGGGCTTGGTTCTATCATTGATGAGATTGAGGATCTACGCCGCTCTTCACGGGCATCTGACATAATTATCCATGGAATCCCCGTCTTGGACAAGGAAATCCCTCTTAATATAGTAAAAAATATTGCCGATATTGTGAAACACCAGTGCTCACCTTTTGTTGACGCTTTTCGTCTTAATGCCAAATCACGGGATGCTCCTATTGTAATAAAATTTTCATGTCCAGCAGAACGTAAGTCATTCTTCGCTTCCTTAAAACGTCATGGCAGGCTAAAGCTGAATCAGTTGAAAGGTTTTTCATCGGAAGCCGTCATTTACTTCAATGAAAGCCTAACTCCTCGAAGTTCGAAGTTATTTCGGGATGCACTGGCGCTTCGTGCATCTGGTAAACTTCATACTGTGGTCACCCTGAATGGATTTGTTTGTGTTAGATGGGGTAAGGACGACAAGCTATGTAGGATCACCACCGCCGAACAATTGAAAACAGGCATTTCTGTGCATTAACCTAATTCTGGGAGCTTGTTCTATGAAGTGTTTTCATTTGCTTTGCTTTGCATTATATTAAATATTAGCTTTAGTTTTCTTGTTTTCTAGTCTTTTTAGCTTTATGTTCTTTGTTTTTCTTTTCATTCCTTTTTTTTATATAATAATTTATCTTTCATTAGGATTAAGATGATACTATTGAATGTTGAATCTTGCAGTTTTTTACGTTCTCTTGTAAAGTCTTGCACAGTCTCTCAATTTCTTATGTTAGGTTGTAATTTCTTGTGTTTGCTTTTGATCGTTGGCAGGGGTATGCTGATCAATGAGTTCGGCTAATACTTTTTGTGAACTGGACAGAGTGAGATCACTAATTAATATTTGTTGTAAGCGCCTTCCGGGAATGCATATAACCACGATTAATGCTAGAAGTCTTTGTAATAAGATCGATGAGATCCGGCAAATCTTTGGAGGCTCTGATTTGCATGCTATTATTGTTAGTGAGACTTGGCTGCAGCAGCATATTCCTTCATCGTTTGTTTCCATACCTGGTTTCAATATTCTACGTAATGACCGCAAGGGCCAGAGGGGTGGTGGTGTTGCCATTTATTTGAAAGATTCTTTTAAATCTAAAATTATCGAATTTTCCTCGAGTGGTGCTATCGAGTATTTATGTGTGGAGGTTGAGGTGGGTCTAGAGAGGTGTGTATTATGTGCTGTATATCGTCCGCCTGGTAATTTTGTTGATGAATGTGTAGATGAACTTTCTACTTCCATTTCCCGTATTGCGCATCGCTATAGCAATGTTATTATTGGAGGTGACTTCAATGTAAATTTGCTTCACAGTAATATTCCCACTGAAAGCTTTCGATCTGTAATTCAAGGTCTTCACCTCAATGTTGTGAATTCCCTTCCCACGTACTTTTGTTGTACTAATCCTTCACAACTGGATCTCTTTATGACTACGGATAAAGAAAAAGTATTATTCCATAATCAGATTAGCCCTCCGAGCATAATTGATCATGATATGCTATTCATGACTTATAATAATTCGTTTGATAACTCTAATCAGCTGAAGCAATTTTATTATCGAGATTTCAAGCATATCGACTTGTTTAGCTTGACTAATGAATGCCTGTCCCTTACATGGACTGATATCTATGTCTGTCCTTCTGTTCAAGGTAAGGTTGACATATTGAATGAGCTAATCTCCTATTTGTATAATAAATATGTTCCCCTTAAAGTCAAGCGTGTTAGTGCTAGTAGCTCTCCCTGGTTTAGTCACACAATTCGTGCTCTAATAGTCGAAAGAGAATTCTTATATCGTCAATGGAGGCGGCTTAGAACTGAATATGCTCGATCTCTATTCAAATGCGCTAGGAACAAGGTAACTTCTGAGATTCGGTTAGCAAAGCGTCTATATTATAGCTATAAATTTGACCCTAACCTGCCTCCCAGAGTTTTATGGAGTAACCTGAGGAAAGCTGGTATTTGCCCTGGCTTGAGTCCTGAAAGATCATTTGAACCTGAGGCCTTTAACAAGCACTTTACAACATGTTCTGGTACCGCTGTTAAGCCCGCGTGTATTGAGAGCTATCCCTTGTGCGAGCAAGACATGAATTGTTTGTCTTTCCGGAGCGTCGGGCATGATGAGCTTTACAAAGCTATCTTTTGTGTAAAGTCCTGTGCTGTTGGTTTTGATGAACTCAATCCCCGCTTTGTAAAGCTTTTGTTTCCGTACATATCCACATATATATTGCATATTATGAATACTTGTTTGTCTTCCTCCTGTTTCCCTGACATTTGGAAAGTTGCTAGGGTCATACCTGTACCTAAGAAAACTTCCCCTGTCAGCTTGTCTGACTTCAGACCTATTAGCATTCTTAGCTTCCTAGAGAAGGTCTTAGAAAAACTTATTTGCTACCAAATTCAGGAGTTCTTAGATCAAAATAATCTGCTCACGAGATATCAATCTGGTTTCCGTGCAATGCACAGTTGTGAGACTGCCTTGCTAAAGGTATCTAATGATCTCCGTTTCGCTCTTGATGCCGGCGAAATTGGCGTGCTTGTCTTATTGGATTTTTCTCAAGCTTTTGATAGCGTTGTGTACTCTACACTACTCCGTAAATTGTATGTTAACTATTGCTTTTCTTCTTCTGCGGTCAAGTTAATAAGTAGTTTCCTCACAAACCGTTTTCAACAAGTAAACGTTAATGGTATTCTCTCCTCCTTCTTACCTTTGTTTCAGGGTGTCCCACAAGGATCTGTATTAGGACCTCTCCTATTTAGTCTGTACATTAATGATATCGGTGATATCGTACATAATGTACAGTTACATCTATATGCCGATGATGTTCAATTGTACTTGAGCAAACCTCTTGGGTTGATTGAGGATTGTATTAGTAGAATCAATGATGATCTTGCTGCAATTCACAGATGGTCAATTGATAATAAGCTTTCTCTCAATCCTAATAAATCGCAGTGTTTGGTGTTGTGCAGCTCACCTCCTGATCTCGATGATATACCCTCAGTTATTCTCAATAACGTCATGTTACCTTTTGTTGACTCGGTAGCTAATCTGGGAGTGAAGTTCAACAGTCGTCTGAAATGTTGTGATCATGTTAAGGGTATGTTGGGTAAAATTTATGGTGGCTTGCGAAGACTTTGGCTATTTGCTAGTATTTTACCAACAAATTCACGTTTGAGATTGGTTAAGACGCTCTTGTTGCCTCATTTTACTTACGGCAGTCTAATTTACCCTAAGCTTGATTCCCTGTGCAAACGTAAAATGGAAGTTGCTTTTAATGATTGTTTACGATTCATTTTTAACCTGCGCAGATCTGCCCATATTACTCCAGTCAGGGACTCGTTACTGGGATGCTCAATTCAAACTTATTTAAAACGCAGGGCATTAATCTTCCTATTCAATTTAATACAGACTAGGAAGCCCATGTATCTTTATGAAAAAATAGAATTTCTGCATTCTAGGAGAGGAATGAGCTTACGTATACCGCGTTTTAGTACATTGACTTATGAGGGATCTTACTTTGTCCAAATTGTTCGTCTATGGAATTCCCTCACAATACGCAGTGTGTGGCTTCTGTCAACGAATTCAAAAGGTATTTGGATGATTGTATACTTTGAGTGCTATGGGATGTTGGGATTAACTGTGCAAGATTCTCTTATTTACTTATTTCTTATTTCTTTTTTTTTTTTCCTCTTTTTATAATTTTTGTTATTAATATGTTTTTATTTAGTTTTAATTTTCTTTTGCCTCCTCAATATATGTATATGTTGCTTGTCTTTACTTTTTCTTAGTTATAGTAGGCACTTTCTAAAAATTAGGTTTTTTACTTTAATTTTTTTTTCTTTCTTTATTGATTTCCGAGTAGCTTGATTAGTTTATATGAAGTACTATTTAAGATTTACATCTTGTGTACTTAATTTGCTTAATAAATGAATATGAAAATGAATATGAATATGAATATGTTGGTGTTACTGCAGCTTCAGCTGCAAAATTATAATTTGGCTAATATCAGCTACAACATTATGTGTAGCTTAGGTAATTTTTTTTCAATTAGCGAAGAATTGAAGAACCAACAAACGATTTTATTAATAAAAATGTTTCCAACAAACGATTACGCATTGATTGAGCTGGTTATAAATCAAATTAATCAAATTAAATTAATCATAAGAATTTTCCCGCTAACTTGATGGCGAATTTTATTTTAAGATTTGCGAAAAAACTGCTATCCAACATATGTTTAAATTAAGCCAACACTCACCACCAATCGACCAGAAATCGATATGTGCAATAAAAAATTTGAAGAAATAAAAGCTGACATGATAAAATGTTATTGTCGTAGTGTATTGCATATAGAAATATGCTACATTGAGATACTGCAACATGTACGCCGGCCTGCGGTTAAATGATAATTGAACGCACCCCAGGGATCGACAACGTCCACGTCATTCCCAAACGAAAAAAGAAGAAGAAAAGAGGGCGAAAAGAAGTGTGTCAGAGTTTTTTGTTGGTTAAAAGCTGCAGTGGAAAAATTTTCTCGTAAAATCTCAAGTTAAAGTATAAAAGTATAGTTTCCAGTAGAAAAAACAGAAATAAAAGAACGTAACGGAGAGGGAGTATACGAGTGGGGAAACAAAACCATGGATGAAAGCTAAGATGGGAGGAATGACGATGGAATACTAAATGCATAAGTAAAGGATCCTCGAAGGAATTACTTTTGCTTTTACAAGGGCGCAGCTACAGGTATCGCAATTTTAAATCCTATTTATTGTCCGGGAGAGGGAGACCCTTCGTAAGTGCTAAGCACGCGGTCATACACATCGGCAGCTCTGAAGCGGCAATTGTAAGACGTTTTCACTAAGACCAGGATTGCGAGATTCTCGGGTATTTCGAGGCATCACGACATAATGACGCTAGTCCATCACGTCAGGCCTTTCAACGTGTATAGGAGGCAACCGTACTATGCATGTCAGTTACGAATTATTAAGCATGTAAAAAAAGTATACAATAACTATGCTGGTACGAACATAAAATCCCAAAAGTAGTCTAAACGAAGTAACTGAATAATCCCAGTTTGAAGTCCCAATTTCGGATTTACAAGGTCCAAGGATACCCCATGGGACAATCAGGTTTGCAGATTAATAATTAGAACTGAGACCAAAATTGTGAACTTTTTCGTCAAGGTTGTCAACAAAATTACTGGTTGTAAGAAATTCCACTATCATATATGTCTCTTCTAAGTTAAATACTAGTCTAAATTACTATATTTCTCTAAAGTATTTAAAAAAAAGAAAAAATTATATTATACTATATTATTATATTTTTCTAAATTACATTTGAATGAAATCATATTACACTATATTGCTATATTTTTCTAGTTAACCTTTGATAGCAATTAGATCGTATTATACGCTCACAATATGCTAAATTCTTGTGAGAAACGAACTATCTTATACTAAATATAGCACTGCGATTTTTTTGTTAGTTTAACCCCTGAGAAGGAATAAATGTACGATATACTCAGGTTAGCATTATATAACTATACTGCTGCATATAGTATTATAATTTTGATTCAAGATGATGAACTATTGTACGGCAGGCAGTGTAAAGGAAATCCCTAACAGACATCTTCGGGTTATTTATTTTCTATTTCCAAGTTTATTTACAGGATCAGAGTTGCTCCAGAAGGCCTTCGTGGAGGAACAGCTACTATCACGATAATTGCAGGTAACTCTGTCTGGGATTTGTCTCCAGTATTTCTTAATTACCAATTGCTTTATTTTTGTTTTCCATTCATTCCAGTAGATTCCTTTTGCCCAATCGAATTGTTTTGATATTATATATCAGAATTAGTTGAATTATGAATTTAACACGCTACGGGGTGAACTTAAGCAAAATTTTATTTTAGTGTAAACGCAAAATATTATACCTATTATAAGGAGACAGTGTTCTCCATTTGAATAAACCTACCGACGGTACGCAACTGGATAGAGTGTTAGATTTTTTTTTCATTTCTTCCTTCACTATCCTGGAGGCCTCTCGTGTGAAGGTCGTTTAGGTTCGCTCGTTTATTCTCTCTTTACAGGTCAACAAGGGATTCTGAAAAATCTTGCCCTCAGAGTCAGATGGGTGGTTGGCGCAGGCAAAGAAGGTGTACCAAATGTGCCTTCAACATGGATGTAGGTAAGTGACGTAAAAGGTCCCTTCAGGACTGAATGTGTGCCGGCTTTTGTTGGATAGGGACGATTTGTTTTTTATTATGGCTGACGGCAGCGGCAGGTTTTTTTCGTGGAACCTCCCCACACTCTCCGCCAATAGCAGTGGCGAGCTAGCGTGCCGCCCTACAGTCAACGCTGTCCGTCGAGTGATCTGTCAGCTCATGCTGACAGTCTGGACTTTATGTCCAATCCAGTCACTCAAGATAGTACCATAACAAAATGGCGCCCAACGTGGGGCCACCTCAGTTAGACATCGGCGGTCTAAATATGACTTTGGTTGAGGACTGAGATTGCTTAGAGATATGGACATTTGGCTATCTGCTAAATTGTCTGACTCAGTAATCTCACAATCAGTGGAAGTTATATTCATTTTCATTTTATTCCAGAAAGTAGGTACACAAGATTATTAATCTTTTAAAGTACCAGTATAAAGAGTCAGTATAATAATGCTAGTACTAATAAAAATTCCAAAACAGAAGAAAAAGAAAAAAAACTTATAAAATAAAATAACTAATATTACCTACTATTCATAAGAAGCAATTCCACCACCATTAAGATATATGGGAGTAAAGCAGCGTTTTGAGCTCTCCAACTGTACCCGCACTCCTCAGCCCATTTGGCAAAGTATTCCAACTACGAGCAATATAAACAAAGTAAGAGCCTTCCAATACTCGCCTATTAAATCGCATGATCAAAACGTTACGGTGCCGCGACGATTGAAGGAAAGAAATATAGTCAGTCAGATAATCCGTGATACCCGTGCGCACTAACTTATAAAAAAAGATAAGTGCCTTGCGCCTGAGATACGACTCCAAAGAACAGCCGAGAAGATCTTTACTAAACGGGGAGATATGATCAAACCTGCGAAGACCGAAAACAAATCTAATGCAGTCGTTAAAGGCAACATTAATTCTGCGACGGCAACATGAATCTAGTAGTGGATAAATAAGACTTCCATTAGAAAAATGGGGTATGATCAGGGCTTTGACGAGTTTCAGTTTGATACTGCGGCTTAAAATCTGGGTAGAAAGCCATAACCGCCGCAATCCACCATAAATTTTGCCAATGAGGAAAGATATGTGATCACAACAGCTCAATCTTGAATTGATCGTTATCCCTAAATTTGTAGCCTGCTGAACATAGGGTAACACACGGTTGTCGAGAAAGACGGGAGGAATATATGCTTCTAAGGAGTCATGGCGTATCACAAGGCATTGAGGCTTGCCTGGATTAATCATAAGGCCGTTATTTACTGCCCAGCCAGAAACTCTTTCCAAGTCCTCGTTTAGACGTGCAATAGAGTCTTCAATGAGACCAATTTGACTGCTAGTGTACAATTGAACATCGTCGGCATATAGGTGAACGTTAGTATCACGTACGGCATCTGTCAGATCATTAATAAATAAGCTAAATAATAGTGGACCCATAACAGAACTCTGAAGTACACCGGAAGACAAAGGAAGCAATTCAGAAAACATTTCATTAATGGGAACCTGCTGAGATCGTCCAGAGAGGAAGCTAGAGACTAAATTAATAGCCGAGGGGTAAAAACCGAAATTAGATGATAACTTATTAATTAGCTTAAAATTATTAATACAATCGAAAGCCTTGGTAAAATCTAGCATTACAAAAACCCCCACTTCACATCTATCCAGGCTACATCTCAGGTCTGTGGTAACCTTTAGCAGAGCAGTTTCACAGCTATGGTTCGAACGGAAACCAGACTGCCAGCGGGAAAGCATATTATTATTTCCGATATGTGCCAGCATCTGGCTGCACATAAGTTTTTCGAGGACTTAAGACAGGAAACACACAAGGCTTATGGGTCGAAAATCAGAGGGGGAAGCTATCACAGTCTTTTTCGGGATTGGAATCACTGTCGCTTTTTTCCACCTTGACGGGAAGACAGATGTAGTCAGAGTAGTATTGAGTATATGCAAGATATATGGTCCAATGTAGGGGTAAATAATTTTTATAAACTTAGGAGAAAGGCTATCAGGGCCAACTGCATCTGATTTAGTTGAAAAGAGCGCTTCATGAAATTCATCAATGTCAACGCATCTAAAATTAAATAAAGATACATGATTCTGCTGAGGAGGAGTCATGACATTAACGTCGACATCAGCAGTTATTAAGTTGTTATGAGTGGATACAAAGTGTTGATTAAGTTCATTGACATTGAACTCCTGATGTTTAATGTTATCCTTTCCACAGATCCCAGTCGCTCTGAGATTCTTCCATAAAATTTTAGGAGAGAGCATAGGATCAAATTTCGAGCGAAAGTGATTATATTTTGCAGAGCGAATTGCAGAAGTGGCCTTATTACGCGCATTTTTGTATAAGGCACGCGCACCACTGGTCCTGAGCCGTTTAAATAGATGGTACAGATGTTCACGTTTCGCAATAAGGGAAGCGATAGCTGGAGTATACCATGGACATGGCTTTCTATCAGTTCTCCTAGTTACTAAAGGTACATGCTTGTCGAAAAGGAAATTAGTGAGATTTTCAAAGACTTCGACTTGCTCATCAACACTATTGCAGTAGAAAATCTCATTCCAAGGCAAGGAGATGCATTCTTGAATCAGCGCCTCAGTGTTTAGATTTTTGAAATCACAATAGGAGAAGTAATCCATGTAATTTCCTGACACTACCGGAAAATTATATGTCAGGAATAGCATATCATGATCTAAGAAACTAGGAGCGCTAATTTGATTTTGGAATAGTATGCAGTCCATATCAGTTACTAAGAATTGATCAAGGAGAGATGGATTGGCAGTATTGTAATAAGTCGGTAAACTGTTAACTGTGCTGAGGTATACAGACTGCATAAAGAATAGGAAGGCATCTGTGCGCGAGCCAGGCTGCAAGAGATTGACATTGAAGTCTCCCCCTACGATAATACTATCGTAACGACGGGCAAGATCAGAAAAAACATTTTCAAATTCGGAAAATTCGGACGCATCATCGCAAGAGAAGTGCTCAAGAGCACAATAAACAGCAGACAAAACACACCTATCGCATCCATTGCTCACTTCAACACAAATAAACTCAATATTCTGGCCAACAGATGAGTGAATTAATTTAGCTTGCAGATTATTTTTCACATAGACAGCTACACCACCACCCATACGGCCAGTTCGATCATTCCGTAGTATCGTGTATCCGGGTATGGATACGAGGGCTGTGGGAACAAACTCCTTTAGCCAGGTCTCACTGACCAGTAATGCATGGATATTGGTGTTAGTAAACATCAAGCGCAGCTCATCCGTTTTATTACGCACACTCCTGGCATTCAGCGTGCACACATTTAAACCTTCACGCTGCCTACAAAAAACGTTCAACAAAGCTCTTACTCTGTTAGGTTCAATATCATCATGTATACTCATAACACGGATAGAGTTAGAGAGAGTATGGGCACTTGTGAGACAGTTCAGAGTATGAACACATCGTTAGAACGATACACAAATTTGAATATAAAGAGGGGAAAATGGAATTGCTTCTAATGACTGAAGAACCGAATAAATTAAAACTAAAATTACAAAATAAAAAAGAGATGAAAAACAAAAAATAGAAGAATCGAGACATACAGAACTTAAAAATAAAATTAATCAGAAAAAGAAAAACATAAAAAAACAAAAAAAAAAACAAAAAAAAAGTATAGCTATCATAAGAATTACACAATAACAATCACAATTATGCTTGAGAACCACTTTAACACTAACCATGCTGTTGCTCCGACGTTGATGCTGGGATCAGCTGAGATGAATTCAGAATTTTTACTGGAGACGAATCACTGGCCTTCCACTTTACATGCACAATACCATTTCTCGTGGTTACAGAATGTAGGCAACCACTCCGACGGAGCCGAGTCGCTTCACGCAGAATGGAACTTTGAATAGGTGTGAGACTCTCGTTAATATACACATTGCCGTGAGACGTAAAGCCATCGATTTGCGATAATTTTACTCCACCACATTTACGAAATGCTGTAATAAGTGCTCGACTTTCAACTTGATTATACAGTCTAGCAATGATAGGGGAAGTACTAGATAGCAGCTCTGGGATTTGATACGAAAGGCTTCAATATGCGATGATAGCTCGTGTCCTACTATATGGGCAATGTTGTGCAGCATTTGAGAGAGGTCTTCATTAGGTCTAGAGGGAATACCCCTGATTACCACATCGGATAGGCGCTGCGAGCGACGTAGCTGCTCGATTTCACCATTCACACAGCACTTGCTCTCCAGTGATATAATTTTCTCCTCCAAAGCAATGATCTGCAGCTTCATAGGTGAGACCGACTCAGCGATCATTTTAGAAATACGTACTTCCAGCTGTTTAGATGTTTGAATAATTTTACTGACCAGTCTGTCTTCCAAATCTTTTAAAATATCCTGAGTGACGACAGCTGACGGCTGTCCACAGAGGTTCACTGGTGTTGTACATTCCGATGCAGCACGAACTTTTTCCCCCTGATTGCGGGTTGCTCTCGTTGTAGCTGAATTGCCCACCATAATGACAATCAAAAGTAAAACTTGTTCCAGGTCTTAAGAAAAGAAAACAATTTAACAGTTTAACCGATGCGGCTCGAAGTCCCCAGATATTGCAGAACACGATCACGAACTCAACACAATTATTACTGATAATTGAACCGGGATATCCGGGATATAATAATTTAGTCTGCGAAATTTAGATAATTCAATCGGAGCAAAAATAAAAACGTCTACTCTCTTACAGACATACTAGTCAAGGACTTGAGTCTAACTGGTTTTGTGATGTAAAGTTTTGAAAGTTTTTTCGTAAAGTAAAGTAAAAATTTTGGCATTTTGAATTATTAGTAACGATTAAAGTAACATAATGTTTTGAAAGTTTTGAAAGTTTCTAACATAGAGTAATTTCTTTTTCGGAAGTTTTGAATTGTAAGTTCGACCTTAGGTTTGAATTTGGTCAATCCTCAAGTCTGAGCAGTTGAATTTTTTTTTTGATATCTTTTTTTGAATGATCCTTCCCGCTGGCCTTTTGTCATGGAAATGGTAGGTGGCCTCACCAAATTTTTTTGTTTGTGCTCTCACGGAGACATGTCTTTGCTGGCCAACTGGCTGGACAGGGTTGTGAATCTGTGAGACGGCTTTCTGGCTTTCAGCTAACTAGTCGACCAGATTCATGACTCTGCCCAGTTGGAAGGTTAGCTGGACATGAAAATCAGGTGAAGAGGAAGGAAAGAGTTGTTGGAGGATGGAAGTGATGCTGGAGACCTTCAGTAATCAGGAGTCGGCATACTGCTAACTGCCTGGCTGAAGAATCTCTAGTATCATTTTCAGTCTCTAGCTTCTCCAACCCGACTCTTCCTAGATTTCTGTGAGTACTCATACATTTTTCATGCACACATTCGCGTCACTTGCTTGCATCAATATTTTTGACCTGAACGAGAGAGAGCGGCCTGGATACTTCTTATGTGTAGAGGTAGCTCCTGGAAGTGAAGGAAAAATCGTATGATTCTGTTTGGATTTTTTTTTAGCGCTTAATTGAACTTTTGGTGACTTCTCCGAAAATTTTGCATTGTCTTGTACCTTTAGAAAAAAGACTTTTATTCGAAGACTTTGCTATCTCTTCCGTATGCCTGGATTTCGTTTTGTTAAATCGATATTTCTGTTGACTCGAGTTAGGAAGACTTTACAAACTTCTGCGAACCCTTGATTTTTTTTTGAATTCTCTTTTTGGTAACTTCTCCGAATTTTCGATTGTTGTAATTTGGTATCTCAGCATATCATTTTGAAGAGTCTGTTATCTCTTCCACAATTTTGAATTCTTTGCATTTTTATTGACATTTCTTACAAACCCTTGGTTTGTAAATTTTTTGAAAGCCTGACTTACGATTAAATTCACAATGGCTACAGCGCGAACACCACCGCGAGCAACCGGTGTACCGGTACCGTTGCCAAACCAGTGCTCCATCTGCCAGGAGGGCGACTGGTCAGGACCGACGAAGCCAGTGAAGACGATCTGTGGACATGTGTTCCACAAAGCATGTCTAAAAATGTGGATTGGACAGCGGTCAAACTGCCCGAACTGGAGATCTCACCTCACTCCATACGACTATGCTGAGTATACAGGTGCGGTCCCGAAGAAGACTCACACAAAGCCTGTTAATCAGAATACTCGACCTGCAGTACCAGTCTTCAACCTGCCACCACCTACTAGCCAACCAGCCAACCGCGAATCTCTGTCCCCAGGTTTGCAGAACTTGCACTCGATGACTTTCTCTCACCCGAGCTCCCGAATGAACAGTCCTTTACCTAACACTTAGGGTCCGAGCTCAGCAGCGACTGAAGCCTTGCTGGCAGGTCTGCGCCTGCAGATGCAGGATTTGGTTCGAGAAGGCCTCGAGCAGAGCCTAAATACATTGCGAGCTGAATTGACAAGTAGTGTCCGACAGCAAATATCAGCTTCAATGCCACCAATTAATTTTTGACGGCCACCTCCTTCGATGGGTGAACCGAGACCACTGCCAGAGTTTCTCGACGGTCGTAGGCAGTCATTTAACAGACCGGCATCACCTCTTGGTCGGCCTATTGGTCAGCCTACACCAAACTTCGTCCCACCTCCACCACCATCAGCTTCCGGTCGGCCTATTGGTCAGCCTACACCAAACTTTGTCCCACCTCCACCACCACCACCTATTCGTAACCCTGGCAGCCCCATCCGCAGATGGAATCTATCTTATAGTGGCGACAGCTCACGGCTCACTTTGACGTATTCGGCCTTAGAAGGAGATTTTGATCTTTTAGTAAGGCACATGACAACCCTGCTTTCTGGACCAGCGATGGACTGGTACTGGTCTCTCTTGAGGCAGAACTCCACGCCTTCATGGGAGTATGTAAAGATAGCTCCATTAGCTGGGAAGTACCAAAAGATGACCTTAAGGTCAAGGTCCAGCTGATGTTGCGAAAACAGAAAGCAGGGGAGTCATTTGCTACGTACGATCAACACCTGGTACAGTTGCGCGATCAACTGCAAAGTCCCTTGGCGGACGGAGAATTCTTAGAGATCGTAAAGTAGAATCTGTTTCCAGACATTCAGCAGAAAATCTGCCTCCATCCCACCAACACCATACACCAACTCCGGAGTCTCGTGACCCAAATACAGGCGACGCAGCAGCGAATCACGACTGCGTGCAGCTGGAATACACATCGCAGCCAAAGAGTCAGTGAGGTGGATGAGTATCGTCCGACGGAGGTCGAACTGAATACGTCACCTGAACGCAGTGAGGAAGGCCTGCTATATGCTATTACAACCCCTCAGAATGTAACCTGCTGGAACTGTGACCAGTCCGGTCACTTCTATTAAGATTGCCGGCAGGAAAGACAAGTTGTGTTCTGCTATGGATACGGACGCAAGAATATTTTCAAGCCCGATTGCAGCGATTGTCGACAGAAAAACCGGAGACGGGTCGGGAACACCACCACCTCTTTCCGACCAGCGTCAACGTCGCGAGCGACAACTGCAACGAACACTCCAGTTCAAGCCTTGAACAAGGAGGAAGGTCCGGTCCATTAGCAGACCTTGACGAATCCCTGAATTGTCCACTGATATCATTCAGTGATTCTGATAATGTCAGCAAAACACCTGATAGTACGAACATTTAATTGATAAAGACGGAGAACCTGATAGACTTCTCCGCGGAACTTCAACCTCCCATTTCCACCTCTGGGGAGCCCGTGACTTTATTAGACAATTCTTTAGAAGAGTCTTAATTTTCGATGTCCCGATAAAACCGACAGCACTTCTAGCTGACAAGGTTACTGGGCAGGATATTCGGCCTCCTGCCATTTCTGTTTTAAAACGGCCACCAAGCTCTGTTATGACGATTGGGCGTGAGCCTGTTTTACATCCGCTGACGCCGTATCATACGCGTCTGCAGAAATACATCGCAGTAAGAGACCGAATCATCTCCTCAGTGGCGGAGTTAGCTGAAATCATGTTTCTTGACCTGGATATTGGACCGAAAAAAAAACCATCAACCGTTCGTTGGCGGGAATACTGTCGACGGATGCGACTGGAAAGAAAGAAACTGGCACAGATTTCCGTGTCGATGCCAGACGACATTCGACCGTATGCCGAAGTAAGACTACTCGGGCGAACTGAGACTAGATTACTTGCTAGTGGTGCCACTGTCAGTACTCTAGGCCAGGGAGCTCTAGAGAAGCTTGCAGAAGCAGAGGTTGAATGGAAGAGGTATCGTACACAGGACCAAGTAGTAAATGGTGCCATGACGACTGTGCATGGTCATGTGGACTTGGATATCACTTTCCGTGGTAAGACCCAAAACGTGCGGTTTTACGTGGTTCGTGGGCTCAAACAAGCACTGTATCAAGAAATAGACTTCTGGCGTCTATTTGGGTTGGCTCCAGATGTCCTGGGTATAGTTGCAGAAGTGAATCCGAGTCTAGCAGCTACCTCTGACACCAATTGCTGGTTGGTCGTTGGTCGTTCACAAAATTGAAACGAATGATGCCGCCCCGATAAAACAGCGGTTTTATCCGATTTCGCCGGCAGTACAAAGTTTGATGGATGCCTAATTAGAGCGAATGCTATCTCTGGGTGCGATAGAGAGGAGAGCCAGAGTCCTTGGGGCTCTCCAGTTGTTCTGGTGAGGAAGCCTGGAAAGGTTCGGCTTTGTTTTGACGCCAGGAAAGTCAACTCTGTTACAAAGAAGGACGCCTATCCGCTGCCGCATATAGATGCGCTTCTGAGTCGACTTCCTCCGGCAAACTACATAACGAGCCTCGACCTGAAAGACGCATTCTGGCAGATCCCACTAGACGCTGATTCCAGAGAGAAGGCCGCTTTTACTGTACCTGGTCACCCTCCCTATCAGTACACAGTGATGCCATTCGGGCTATGCAACGCTCCAAAAACGATGTGCCGCCTCATGGATAAAGTCATTCCTTTTGATCTTCATGAGAACGTTCTCAGACTTTGACTGTCATCTCACGTTACTATCCCGTGTAGCGGATTTGTTTGCGGAAAGCTGGCCTCACTATCAGCGTCGAGAAGAGCAAGTTTTGCATCGAGGAGACCAAATACTTGGGTTTCATTGTCGGGAAAGGAGGAATTAGGACTGACCCAGACAAGATCTCAGCCATAGTTGACTATCCGTCCCCTAAAACTGTTCGGCAAGCCCGACGCCTACTAGGTATGGTGGGATGGTATAGACGGCTCATCCCGAACTATGCTAATTTAACTGCCTCCATAACTGACACCTTGAAGAACCGTAGTCAGTTCAAGTGGACACCCGAATCCCATACGTCTCTGGAGATGCTAAAACAAAACCTTACCTCTGCTCCGTTGTTAGTGAGTCCAGATTTCACCAAGCCGTTCGTTATACAGTGCGATACGAGCCAACAAGGTATTGGTGGGGTGCTGATTCAACTAGATTACGATGGCCAGGGGAAGCCAATAGCATACGTCTCGAAAAAGCTGAACTCAGCAAAAAGAAATTATACCGTCACAGAGCAGGAATGCCTAGCTGCAATCTTAAGTGTACAAAAGTTCCGGCCCTTCAAAGAACTTATGCCGTTTAAGATAGTGATGGATCATGCGAGCTTGCAATGGCTGACGTCTCAAAAGGACCTCAGCGGTAGACATGCTTCGGGGCTTCGATTTCACTATCGAGCACCGAAAAGGAAGCCTGATGTAATATGCACGAAAATACCCCAAAAGCACAATCATAGAAGTTGCATAAATTTCCATAATCGCGGTGAGAAAGTAAGTTCAATTACACATGTATGTAGGTAGCATAATGAGCAATCACTACCTGCCTCAAGTGAGGTCAGCGACTTGCATATGCATAAGCTCAAACGTGAATTGACTCACCGACCTACTTAACTGCCTTCTGCATGTAAAAGCTAAAACAAACAAAAGACGATGATAAACTGACTTCTGTTTGTTTTAGCTCAAATTACAAAGTAGCGGCAAGTTATGAATGAAAATCGTAAAGGTAGAAAAGTGCAACGTAAGCTTTGTTTATTGAATCGTAATTAATCGATGTCAATTGGTTCTCATGCAATTATTGTAAAATAAGCATTTTAAGCATGGGAACCAACTTAGGTCAACCAGGTAATTTTAAAATATAAATAAGATAAGAAAGGGTAAAATAAAGTCACTTGCTATTTGACATTAGTGAAGTATACGGAGTGTTTTATTCTGCTGAACCCAAGTAGACATTAGAGTCAACGCTGCTTATAGCTGCTCCACCTTATTGTTAGAGTTTGCGCTGACATAGCCGCTCTGCAGGAGTCAACGCTGCTTATAGCTGCTCCCCCTTATTATTAGAGTTTGCGCTGACATAGCCGCTCTTCAGGAGTCAACGCTGTTCTTAGCAGCTCCCAAAGATTCAGCATTGGATTTACAGCAATCAGTGAACGTGTATTTTGTATAATGTACCACATGGCGACCGTGACTAATCATCAATAAACTGGTATCACATGCCGTGATGTAAGGAGCTGTAACTTCAAGAAGTCTCCAGGAAACCAACCGAAATCAAAGATCAATAATATAAAAAAAAACCTTTATCACATTCTAAGGAAAAATAGTTCTACCACATGGAAAAGTAGATAATATACGAGGCCTTAAGCAAGTTATTTAAACTGGCAGGAACAATACCCAAAGTAGGGGAAAGTGAAGTGGAAAAATTAACGTTGTACCCAGCAGGCAGGACTATCCCCAGATACATCCCACAACCAATTAACCAGCATACTGATGAGTTTAAAGGTACTGGACCAAGAAAATTGACTTTGGAAGAGTACAGAAAAAAGCAACAAAGCCGCGTACAGCAACCAGAAAAAAGAAAACACACCAGAGGCGGAAAAAGAAATAAATTAAGACGGGATCTCACCTATTATATACTCCGAGCGGAAACTTCATCAACAGAGGAAGAAAAACAGCACTTCCTGAAACTCGTGTCAATCACCAAAAAACAATTAAATATAATAAAAAGAAAATAGTTACATATAAATAGAATTAATCAGATTAGAATTAAAAAGAATAAAATATAAATAATGTTCATGCAGAAGTAAAAAAAAAACAAAAAATTTAATTTTACACAAATTTTTTTTTCCTTCCTTATAAAATATTTTTCTCTTCTGCACCAGGATAATGGGTAAAACACAGTCGAAAAATTCCGATAATAATGGACAGATAATAAACAACGTTAGTATAGAAGATACAGTTGCTGTAAAAAACGAAGAAATAATAATCCTTCTAGCAATAATTGTTTTACTTAAGGTTGCCGAATTTACATACAAACTGTATAGAAATCATAGGCAAAAATACCTAAGTACACCAGCACACCTTACAGTCTAAATAAGTGTCTAACAAATGGACGATTTAAAAAAAAAATAAAAAAGGATTTAGAAAATATTATAAGTAATTTCGGGAAAATTAAAAACCGCCCTTATACAGAGAAAACATTAAAAGAAAAAGAAGAAACGATAAATTTTCTCCTTGTAGAAACAAAGAAATGCGTTAACGTGACCACGGATGCAGAAACAGCGCTGAAACTCAAAAAAGAGTATTTGGAAACGAAAAAGCTAATAGATAATATTACAGAATTAATAAATAACCAGAGGCAAAGCTCTAAAATGGCGTTCGTTATGAGAACGGCGACTTCCCTCGTACAATATTACAATGGAACCCACGAAGATACGGAATCGTTCATTGAAGCTATAGAGTTACTTTATGAACTAACACCTGCCGACCAAAAAAACACGATGATCTAGTTTATAAAAACACGCATTACCGGGAAAGCTAAGTACACAATCACAGGCGATATAAATACAGTTGCTCAGATAAAAAGCAAACTTAAACAGAAATTCTCGGCAAAATTATCGTCCGATGCACTACTAACGCAGTTGAAAACATGCAAGCAAAATAACAAAAAGTTAGAAGATTTTGCAAGCCAAATAGAAGATCTGTCCAGGCAATTAACTAGAGCATTTATTGCAGAAAATGTTGCAACAGGGGAAGCAGAGGAAAAATTAGCAGAAAAATTCGCGATGTCATCTTATAAAGACAATCTGGCTAACCCGGAAACATCACTAATAGTGAAAGCAAGCAGCGCAAGTAATCTCTTGGAAATAACAGCAAAGGCAATGACAGTAGAAAAACCGCAACCAAATAATGTGCTGCATTTCAATACCGGGCATCAAAGAAAGTATAACACAAATGCGTACAATAACGCAAGAAACTTCCAACGATCTCTACCGAATCCTAGAGGTTATAATAACAGAGTGTGGCGCAATAACAACGGAAACAGAAACAACTGGCCACAGCGATCAAATCAAGTCTGGCGACAAAATACGAATACAGCCCAAAACCAGGGTAACCACAATTATATTCACTATAGAAACAGACCAAATGCTCAAATCAGCAGAAGAATTAATCACTGCGAATCGGGGGAATACCAAGACTCTCAGCCAGATTCAGAAACAATCGGGTTGGGGGAAACAACTCAAGCACACCAAGAATACACCAATTAAACCTCTCCTTAGCAAACTTCATCACAGCATATGTGGACATGTGTGGCAAAATATGTACATTCATCATAGACACGGCAGCTGATATCTCTATATTCAAAAGAGAAAAAATTAGCAAAGACCAGCAATATTATCCAAAACATACATGCCTAATACAAGGAATAACTGACGCAAAGAAACAGTCAATCGGAGCAACCTACACAAAAATTCAGTTCAACGAGCAATTCTCAGTACAGCATCTATTCCAAATAGTAGACAATGACTTCGCCATACAAGCCGATGCGATATTGGGACTAGATTTCCTTACAAAGTTCAAGGCTAATATCGACTACGATATATGGACGCTCTCCATTAGCACAAATAACGATTCGGTAGTTTTAACAATCTCAAGTGGACCTACCCCAAACTCAATCTCCATACCCCCAAGATGCGAGATTGTCCGAAGCGTAGAAATATCGCAAGCAGGCACGTCTAATGACTTAGTGGTTCAAAATGAAGAAATCCATCCAGGAATCTTCATATCGGGAACAATAGTATCACGAAACAACCCCATAGTAAGAATTTTAAACATCACAGATGAAACCATAACATTCAAAAAACCTATAATTAAAGCGGCACCCTTAGACCACTTCCATATTATCGACACAATACCAAAAACCTCTGATAGAACTAGCAAAGTGATGTCAAAACTAAATCTGAACAGCATCCCAAACTATGCCAGACCACAGTTCGAAAATGCATGTCAACAATACCAAGACATATTTGCTCTAGAGAATGAACCACTAACGATAAATAATTTTTACAAACAAAAAATAGAGCTTTCCGATAATAGACCAGTGTATACTAAAAGCTACCGATTACCGGAAGCTCATAAATATGAAATTAATCGGCAAGTAGAAAAGATGCTGACAGATAGAGTTATAGAAAATTCGGGTTCACAATTTAACTCCCCCATACTACTCGTGTCCAAAAAGTCCACAAACGAGGAGAAAAAATGGCGATTGGTAGTTGATTTTCGAAATTTAAATGAAAAAGTCCTTGCTGACAAATTTCCACTACCTCGGTTAGAAGATATACTGGACCAAATGGGTCGGGCTAAATACTTCTCTACATTAGATCTCATGTCAGGGTTTCATCAAATACCACTAGATAAACACTCTAGGAAACTCACTGCTTTTTCTACCAACCAAGGCCACTACCAATATACTCGACTCCCTTTCGGACTTAATATAAGTCCAAATAGTTTTCAGAGAATGATGGCCATTGCTATGGCCGGACTAACCCCAGAAGTAGCCTTCCTATATATCGACGATATAATAGTAATAGGGTATTCTCAAGCGCACCATCTCAAAAATCTAATAGCAGTATTCAAAAGACTCAGGGAGAGCAATCTCAAACTCAATCCTGAGAAATGCAAATTTTTCCAAACTGAGGTCACGTACCTGGGTCACCAAATATCTGCACAAGGCATCAAACCAGATAGGTCGAAATACAAAGCCATCAAAAATTACCCAGTCCCCAAGAACACGGACGACGTTCGACGCTTCGTCGCCTTTTGTAATTATTACAGGCGCTTCGTTCCTAACTTTGCAAGCATCGCACTACCATTGAACAAATTTCTCCGTAAGAATACTAAATTTGACTGGTCAGATACCCACCAAAAGGCATTCGAAACTCTAATACATATACTAATGTCCCCAGCAATATTACAACATCCTAATTTTAAAAAACCATTCATAATTTCAACTGATGCATCAAAAGATGCGTGCGGGGCAATATTGGCACAGAACATTGGTGGGAAAGAGCTCCCGGTGACATATGCCAGCAAAACGTTCACACATGAAGAAAAAAATAAATCGACAATAGAAAAGGAACTAACAGCCATACATTGGGCAATAACATATTTCAAGCCCTACGTTTACGGTAGAAAATTCTTGGTACGAACAGACCACCGACCACTTGCATATTTATTTGGGATGAAAAATCCTTCGTCCAAACTAACACGAATGAGATTGGACCTAGAGGAATTTGATTTTGAAATACAACTACGTTAAAGGAAAGGAAAACGTCGGACCAGACGCACTATCTAGAATAAAAATAGATATAAACGACCTAAAAGACATTAGTATTCTACAAATACAAACACGTGCAATGAAAAAGCAAATAAAACAAGACACAACGGTGACTCAAACTATAAATAACCCAATAACTGCCCAGCCTGATCAACTGCGTATGTTAGAGGCAATTTCACCAACCGAAGTGGAAGATTTACCGGATATACAATTTAAAAATCACAACGCAAAAAAGGAAAAGATAGAAATAAATATAGTGCACAACAATAATATATTATATAAGCGGTACATAGAAATGAAACGAAACCAATCAGTAGAACCAGCATTAGAGCAGGTATTCGAAATATTGGAAGACGATTATAATAAACAATTTCAGACCAAGACTCTGAAACTTTCTGCAGAAAGTCAAATATTTAATTTAATTAATATAACCGCACTTAAAAGCCTAGGTAACAGAGTATTGAGAAACGTAAAAATAAAAATATTTAAACCGCAAAGGTACATAACAAATAAAGAAGAAATACAGGAAATATTGAATAATTTCCACTCAACACCTACCGGAGGACATCTAGGACAATCAAGACTGTACAATAAACTAAAAAATATGTATAGATGGAATAAGATGAGAAAAACTATAGCAAAATACATACATAATTGCGAACTGTGTATGAAAAACAAACACCAAAAGCATAACAAAGAACCCATGCAGATTACAACAACACCAGTAAAAACATTTGACATAGTATCCATAGACACAGTCGGACCATTTACCAAAACATCAAACAGACAACAGAGACAATTGGGATACATGGATACCTTACTACACATTTTGTTACAATACCACCCCAAACACCGTGCATGGATACACGCCCTTCGAATTAGTATTCGCTAAAACAGTTAGTATACCATCGGAACTAATTATCAATAAACCAGAGCCCATCTATAACTATGATCTATACAGCAAAGAAATGAAATTCAGGCTACAAAAAACCTTGAGTAAGGCGAAACAATATTTAGAGTCCTCAAAGAGAACAAGTTAACGACATTAATGTTAACCCATTATCGCTAAAAGTAGGCGACAAAGTATTACTTCAATTACGAAATAGAAAAAAACTAGACACATTGTACAACGGACCCTACACTATAACAAAAATTGGTAATGTAAATTGTAATATAAAAGACATTAACGGAAAAATAAGTAAGGTACATAAAAATAGACTAAGGAAAATATAGGAACGTAATTAGGTACAGTGAAATAAGCAAACATGCATATAAAATAAAATTACTAGCTAAAGTTATAATACTTTACCCATAAAAAACAAAAAAAACTTTCACCATTCATTTTTTTTTTTCAGTCATTATAAGTTAAGTATAGCATAGACCATAGATAATATAACAATAGGCTAATATACCAATATGCTAATATACCAATATATTAATATACACTCATAACTAGAAGAAATTAGTACTTAAGAG
Source organism: Dioctria rufipes (assembly GCA_963924295.1). Classification (NCBI taxonomy): domain Eukaryota; kingdom Metazoa; phylum Arthropoda; class Insecta; order Diptera; family Asilidae; genus Dioctria; species Dioctria rufipes. The sequence continues at coordinate 206,037,560 of OZ002740.1, forward strand.
GTAGACACTATTACATGACAATACATATGTAAAACAAAGTTTGCGTTTACGATGCATAAAATTTTTTGTTTGTTTGTTTAAAAAAAAAAAAAAAAAAAAATTTAAAAGGGAAAGGTGTAATACGCACGAAAATACCCCAAAAGCACAATCATAGAAGTTGCATACCTTTCCATAATCGCGGTGAGAAAGTAAGTTCAATTACACATGTATGTAGGTAGCATAATGAGCAATCACTACCTGCCTCAAGTGAGGTCAGCGACTTGCATATGCATAAGCTCAAACGTGAATTGACTCACCGACCTACTTAACTGCTTTCTGCATATAAAAGCTAAAACAAACAAAAGACGATGATAAACTGACTTCTGTTTGTTTTAGCTCAAATTACAAAGTAGCGGCAAGTTATGAATGAAAATCGTAAAGGTGGAAAAGTGCAACGTAAGCTTTGTTTATTGAATCGTAATTAATCGATGTCAATTGGTTCTCATGCAATTATTGTAAAATAAGCATTTTAAGCATGGGAACCAACTTAGGTCAACCAGGTAATTTTAAAATATAAATAAGATAAGAAAGGGTAAAATAAAGTCACTTGCTATTTGACATTAGTAAAGTATACGGAGTGTTTTATTCTGCTGAGCCCAAGTAGACATTAGAGTCAACGCTGCTTATAGCTGCTCCACCTTATTATTAGAGTTTGCGCTGACATAGCCGCTCTTCAGGAGTCAACGCTGCTTATAGCTGCTCCACCTTATTATTAGAGTTTGCGCTGACATAGCCGCTCTTCAGGAGTCAACGCTGTTCTTAGCGGCTCCCAAAGATTCAGCATTGGATTTACAGCAATCAGTGTACGTGTATTTTGTACAATGTACCACACTGAACGTCGTCCCTGATGCGCTGACCAGCATCCATTGTGACAGCCTGTCCACCAACGAAGATCGTGGCCCGGAAGTTGACCTTAGTTCGCCATACTTCAACCCGTTGGTATATGAAGAACTGAGACATTAGGTTAAAACGACTTCTGGTAAACTACCAGTGTAACATGTTAAATCTGACCATTTCGACTGTTGACTAATTAAAATAACGATATATCAATCAACCATTCCTACATTATCGACATGTCGTTGAGTCGCACACTATAAGCGTGCCAATGTGGCATACTTCAATCCCGGTGTCAGAACCAACTAGAGGCAAAAAAAAAAGGCCCACCAAGAAAGTTGAGCGGATCAGAGAGGGCTCTCGAAGCTGGCCTTTCAAAGTGATAGGAGTGCGGACAATTTTGTAAAAATTGTAAGTCTCAAAATAGTAGCAAAAAAAATAAAAAGGTTAATTGAAATAGATTATTAAATAAAATAATTGAGACACTTAGCTGAAGAAACAAAAAAAAAGAGACAAAAAAAAAATATATAAATTAATAGTGAAAAGACCCCTATGGGTAAGTTGTAGGTTAAGCACGTGTTTAAGAATAAGAAATACTAAAATATTTGTAAATTATATATAGGGCCGTATGTGGAGGAAAAAAAAAATATAAATCAAAATCCACAAAGGAAAGACGAAAACAAAAGTTAAATTAAGACGAAAACAAAAGTTAAATTAAGACGAAAAGGCACTGGGTAATAAAGACGCTAGTTAATAAAAGAGGCCCAGCCCAAGTTAAAATCACGCTAGCGGAAAACGGAAAAGAAATAAAGGAAGTAAATAGAAAACACGGACAAGACAGATAAGTTTAGAGTACATAGTCATAAAATTATAAATACATGTATATTGATGTTTAATCTTAAGGAAAATTATTTTGCTATATTTGGACATCCATTATAGTATAATACTCCGGAGTTAGGTATTTAGGTACTGCGTAAGACTAAAAAAACAAAAAAAAGGAAAGTAAATAAAAATATAGTCTAAATGAAATGTGCAGTCCAGCATTCTTCATCACTCAATTTCCTTGGTGGTGCATGAATTTTCACCCTAACTTGGGCAAGTGAAGCCAAAGCCCGACGCCCAAACGGCTATCGGGAACCAGAAAAATAACAAATCAGTTTTGTGTGTTTAAAAAAAAAAAAAAAAATGTCACAAAAATAATGGGGGCTCAACCGGGATGATAACGCAAAAAACTACACAGTCTAGAAATCATAAAATTTTTTAGAAATTGTGAAATTTAACAAAAGTTTTAATTGAATAGCCATCTACTTATCTTTATGTACACAAAAAAAAAACAAAGAAACAATATACAAGTATATATAATATACATGCAAAACTAAAAACTAAGGTGCGTGAGTGCTAATTCTGCAGTATATAGAACCATTGCCTGAAATAAATTTATTCGTTCATTCGATCAAAGGCACGTCGCTACCAGTTCCACAGTAGAAGCCGTTACTATTATTTCTCGACAGTGCAGTCCATGTTTATTAATCAAGTAGTCCAGTCAAAGTACATCAGTCTAATAGTTAAGCTGTTCTCTGTGTGGTAAATCGTGCAAGTGCCAAGCAAAATTCTTGTTATTCTTTAACTCGAATCATAATAGTAAGCAATCAGCTACCATTAAACCACCAGCGTAACAATATAATATACTAAAGGTCACCTGTCACATCAGGACCACATAGAATAGAAAGGAGACACCGCATAGAAAGGATAATAATGGTTTAATTGTAGACCAACAACCCATTTATGTAGGTATATAAACAATTTACATATAAAATAATATACGTTGCTATCATAGCGGGACGACGTGATTGTGAAAATAATTTGCTGCCGCTGTAGGAAGTTGGGTTGTCACAACAGATATCTGCAAGTGTTGCGCGTATAAAAGTAAGTTATTGTACTAAAGAAAAAAAATCATAAAAATATATTATTACAAGAAGTGGTGCAGTTTAGTAGTCGTAGCCATTGACCGATCCTCGCTTTGAAGTGAAGTATATACATATTAAATTGAATGTGGACACAAAATTGTGATGTTGTTGTGTTACAATTTTAGTTAATCTCTAAACAGGGATTAGCGCTTCTAGTCAAAAGCGATTTCATCTCTAAGATTACACAATATATACTTCGCCCATTTCAGATACATTATACATATACACATCGAACTTCGTGAATTGAGTAGGCTGATCTTGATAGTTGTCAAAACTTTTTGTAATTGTGCCATATCCAAAACCGACAATTTCTGAACTGATATAAATGCGTATGAACATAAATTTGGGGCGAATTAGTGATAAGATAGTGATACTAGGATTATTCAGTTCCTCACTTATGTCATCTGCTGTGTACATTATAACAAACAATACAATAATTAGCATAAGTCCAAGTATTTGCCTAGCGGGAAAACATAATAACCCGACCGCTTTAATTAATACGGTGTAGATTATAAATTAAGAGCTGCGTTTGAAAGTGCGTACACGTCTTAACTCTGTAGGTTATTTATGTTTGTTAGAGCACATACTACGCTATCCGTACAACGTGAGTATATTACACAGAAGCCGAAAAGCTATCATTTTGCAAGTTTAATGACATCTCAACGTAGAAAACAGTAAACAGAAAACAGTAGAGGGTTACACATGGGTATATAAATTTTGACTAAATTTTACATACGCATAATACTACATAATAATAATAAAATAAGTAGGCTAGCTCTGCCTGTCGACACTACGATTTTCCTAACCAATTATACATAGGATTCCAATTTAAATAGCGTCCAAGTAAATAGACAATTTATCACAAAATGATCAGAAAATACTTGACCATATCCCAGATAGCTTAGTGCGCTACGAATTAGAATGTCGAGGTCAAAAAGTTAAATATAGCACGATGAGAACTCGAAAGAACCTACTAATAAAGATCTTAGAGGAGGAAGACAAACAAGACCCACCTCCGAATATAACATCTTCTATCAGTCCCAACGATGATATTGTTCAGTGCGTACGGATACTAAATTTTATTGAAGATGAGTTTGATGCATCCAAACATACTCCCAATGTTGTAGAAGCATTGGCCTGCAAGATGGATTTCCTCTTAATAAGAATAAACCGTATAGTCGCTGTTGAGCCTGTTGATACAAAAGCACTATCAGAACTTAAGGCAAAGTTTAAAGAGGTACAGACGAAAGTTTCTAACGTGTCTGTAAATTCTGAAGATGGACCGGACGAGTCCTTAGACCTTTCCAGACCCCGGGTCTTAGCCAGTTCCAGTGGCATTGACCACGGTCGAAATAATCCTCAACGGACAGAACCCAGTCCACCCACACCTACTCCCTTCGCGATCAAGACAATTGTACCTGTGTGGAAGTGGAACCTTAAATTTACAGGTGAACAGAAATCCCTAACAGCTTCGGACTTTGTCAGAAGAGTTTCAGATTTAGCTAGATCCAGAAATGTAAACGAAGAAGAACTATTTAATTCAGCTATCGAATTGTTTGATGGAATTGCCCTCAAATGGTTCCAATCTATTGTCACTTCGCGAGATATCAATACCTGGAAGGGACTATGCGACAAACTGGTGGCTGACTTTGAAAGTCCCATGTTTGCTGAAGATTTGCTCGACTCAATAAAGAATCGGAAGCAGTCACTATCGGAGAGCGTAGTGGTATATTTTGCCACTATGGAAAATCTATTTCTTAAACTGAACCCACAACTCAGAGCCGCCGAAAAGATAAAAATATTACGGAAGAACATCCTTCCTGAATACTCGAGAAACCTAGCATTACACGAGTTTAAGACAATTGAAGAATTCAAAGAGGCGTGCAAGACCTTAGAGCACACCTTTAAAGAGACTAATAGGGGTAGAAGTAAGGCAGATAATACCGGGTCTAGGAATGTTAATGCGATATATTCCAGCATTGGCAACAGAAATTGGTATAGAGAAGAAGGTCCTATTGTGGAAAGGAACCGATCAAGGGGTAACTACTATAATAACTACAATAGCTCTAATAGGAACACAGATAGAAGTGGGTGGCCTCAACGACAATATATCCCAAATAATCAATGGCAACGAGGTCGAAATAATAGCGGGTACAGCCCCCATCGTGGGCAAGGTACCAACGATTGGCAACAAAGTAATAATAGACAGAATATAGGAAGGGTGAACACCCCGCGATACCAACGGGAAAACATTTCAGGGACCGAAGTTTCCGGACCGAACCCGGTTCCCTTCAACCAAAGAAATGGTCCAGAAGATCGACAAGAACCAACTACAAGCCATGCCAACAACTAAGTACTTATGCTAACACCAAGGATGAAAGACCATTTATTAACGTGAAAATACTAGGGGTGAATACCTCATGTTTATTAGATACTGGTTCTGTCCACTCGATAGCGGGTTCGGAGGGAGCGAAGCTATTGAAAAGCCTCGGGTTGAGACTTGATAAGAGAAGAGTTAATAAATTTTCCACAGTCGACAACGCCTTACACTTTTCAATAGGAACCTTCGACGTTCCACTCCAAGTAGGAAATATAATAAAAATACTGAGAATTTACGCGATACCAGATTTTCCACACAGAATTATCTTAGGAGTTGATTTCTGGAAGTTCTTTGGTGGTAAACTAGATCTAAATGGAGAGAGTTGGCCGTGTTATACTATACAAGCTAATTTAGAGACTGTCCCGTTGCTATACAATCAGACAGATCTTAACGATGAGCAGAACGCCCAACTTAATGACGTCATAAACAAGTTCAAAGAACTATCAAAGGAGGGTTTAGGCCGCACTCCACTTTTAAAACACAAAATTGACACAGGAGAGGCGGAACCTATTAAACAAAGATATTACCCTGTATCTCCGGTAATTCAAAAGAGAATGAAAGATGAACTACAAAGGATGCTTGAGCTTGATATAGTAGAGCCTTCTACGAGCCCATGGTGTTCACCAATAGTCCTGGTTAAAAAGAAAAATGGGAAAGACCGCCTCTGTCTAGACAGTCGGAAGCTCAACGACGTCACAAAGAAATGCGCCTATCCCTTGCCCTACGTTTCATCTATACTAGACCGGCTTGGCAAGACAAGATATTTGACATCAATCGACTTAGAATCCGCCTTCTGGCAGATCCCCCTATCTGAGGAGTCGAAGGAAAACACAGCCTTCGTTATTCCAGGCCATGGCCTATTCCATTTTAAAGTATTACCTTTTGGACTCAATAATGCAGCCCAAACTATGCAGAAGCTGATGGATGGTTTATTCTTACACTCAGCAGAGAATGGGATATTCATATACCTGGATGATATAATAATTGCATCGGAATCTTTCGATGAACATCTTAAAGCCCTAGATTTCGTCCATAGTAAACTAAGATCAGCCAATCTCAGCATCAACATAGAAAAAAGTAAATTCTGCAGGACATCTTTGCAGTATTTAGGATTCCTATTAGATAGAAAAGGCCTACGCACGGACCCTGATAAAGTCGATGTAATATTAAACTTCCCCAGACCAAAAACATATAAAGAGTTGAAACGGTTCCTTGGGTTATGTTCATGGTACAGACGATTTGTGCGAAACTACGCAATCATTGCTGCTCCCCTGCATGACCCAACCAAAGGCGCCAAGAACAGGCCCATCCAATGGACACACGCTGCGAGCCTCAGCTTCACAGAACTTAAGAGCGCTCTAATATCAGCACCTGTCCTGTCGACCCCCGACTTTACCAAGCCATTTAGTATCCACTGCGATGCCTCTGATGTAGGATTAGGTACGGTAATTAGCCAAGGAGAAGCAGAAGAAGAACATCCCGTGGCTTTTGCCAGTCGCAAACTGAGAGGCGCCGAGGTGAATTATTCGACAACAGAAAAGGAGTGCCTCGCAGTATTGTTTGCGATCGAAAAATTTAGGCCATATATAGAAGGTAGTTGCTTTAAGGTATATACAGACCACCACTCATTAGTGTGGCTTTTTAAACAACAAAACCCCACTGGTAGAATTGCTAGATGGATCTTACGGCTACAACAGTATGACTTCACTATAGTCCACAAAAAAGGTAAACACAATGTAGTAGCAGATTGTATCTCTCGAATCCCTGACATTAATCTAGTCGAATTCGACATCCAACCACAAGATTCCTGGTACTTAAAGATGTTAGCCAAAGTGTCACTGAATCCTAAGCGATTTAGTAACTGGCGCATAGATGAAGGAAAACTGTACATGCAATTTAAAGATAGTGATGTACGGTATGGACAACAGCTGTGGAAACTCGTAGCACCACAATCAGCTAGAGAACGTATCCTACAGGAATGTCACAGCGACCCTATGGCAGGCCACTTCGGTTGTGCTAAAACTAAAGCCAAAATACTTAGCAGATACTATTGGCCGGGAGTCCCCATCGACGCCAAAAAGTTCGTATCTACTTGTGAGATATGTAAGAAGAGTAAATCGTCCAATTCTAAAAAAAAAAGGAGAAATGGGCAGATGCAAGAGAGCGGATAACCCGTGGCAAATGATCTCAATGGATATTTTAGGCCCTCTACCAAGGTCAACGAAAGGCCATATAGCACTACTCGTCGTTGTCGACTTTTTCACAAAGTACACCTACATAATACCGCTCCGAAACACGAAAGCAACTAGTATCATAAAAAACGTCGAGGAAAAAGTCTTCCTTCAACATGGAATCCCAGAAGTAGTTATAAGCGACAATGGTCCCCAATTTAAATCACACCAGTTTCAACACTTACTAGCGAGGTACAATGTTCCACGATTATGGTATAACTGCAACTATCACCCTCAAAATAATTATACCGAGAGGTACAATAGGACGATAGGAAACATGCTAAGATCCTACGTCGGGGAAAATCATAAGCATTGGGATAGGGAACTATTAAAAATAAATATCGCACTGAATACCGCCGTAAACGAAACAACAGGTTGTACTCCATTCTACTTAAATTACGGTAGGGAATTCATATACAGTGGCAACGAATACAAATTACTGGACACTGACTATCACCCATTAGCTTCCCGCAAGGAATTTCTGGAAAAATTTAAACTGCAAAGACACAAAATAGTACAAAATATTGAAAAGAGACATAAAATTAATAAAGCCACTTATGACAAAGGAAGGGATAAGGACACAGCTTTTAATGTGGGAGACATAGTGTATAAAAGAAATTTTGAAATATCGGACAAAGCGAAAAGCTTCTCCGCGAAATTAGCACCCAAGTACCTTAAATGCACAGTTACGGAAAAGGTTTCTGATTTATGCTATAGGCTAAATGATGAACACGGTAATGATATAGGTAGATGGCATATTAAAGATCTACAAAAGTAGAATAATCATTTTAGTTAATACACATAAAGCAAAAAATAAATAAATAAATAAATCAAATAAACCCTGATAAATTTGGGGCGGTAAGCACAATGCTCCCGACACTCGTACATAATAATAACGAAAAATTGCCTTTCCACAAAGCCAATTTTTCTTCTCCCGGTAGGGGGGTATTGTAACATGTTAAATCTGACCATTTCGACTGTTGACTAATTAAAATATCGATATATCAATCAACCATTCCTACATTATCGACATGTCGTTGAGTCGCACACTATAAGCGTGCCAATGTGGCATACTTCAATCCCGGTGTCAGAACCAACTAGAGGCAAAAAAAAAGGCCCACCAAGAAAGTTGAGCGGATCGGAGAGGGCTCTCGAAGCTGGCCTTTCAAAGTGATAGGAGTGCGGACAATTTTGTAAAAATTGTAAGTCTCAAAGTAGTAGCAAAAAAAAATAAAAAGGTTAATTGAAATAGATTATTAAATAAAATAATTGAGACACTTAGCTGAAGAAACAAAAAAAAAGAGACAAAAAAAAAATATATAAATTAATAGTGAAAAGACCCCTATGGGTAAGTTGTAGGTTAAGCACGTGTTTAAGAATAAGAAATACTAAAATATTTGTAAATTATATATAGGGCCGTATGTGGAGGACAAAAAAAATATAAATCAAAATCCACAAAGGAAAGACGAAAACAAAAGTTAAATTAAGACGAAAACAAAAGTTAAATTAAGACGAAAAGGCACTGGGTAATAAAGACGCTAGTTAATAAAAGAGGCCCAGCCCAAGTTAAAATCACGCTAGCGGAAAACGGAAAAGAAATAAAGGAAGTAAATAGAAAACACGGACAAGACAGATAAGTTTAGAGTACATAGTCATAAAATTATAAATACATGTATATTGATGTTTAATCTTAAGGAAAATTATTTTGCTATATTTGGACATCCATTATAGTATAGTACTCCGGAGTTAGGTATTTAGGTACTGCGTAAGACTAAAAAAACAAAAAAAAGGAAAGTAAATAAAAATATAGTCTAAATGAAATGTGCAGTCCAGCATTCTTCATCACTCAATTTCCTTGGTGGTGCATGAATTTTCACCCTAACTTGGGCAAGTGAAGCCAAAGCCCGACGCCCAAACGGCTATCGGGAACCAGAAAAATAACAAATCAGTTTTGTGTGTTTAAAAAAAAAAAAAAAAAAAATGTCACACCAGATCTTTGCGTCAGGGATGGCTTCGTTTACATTCGGACTTTTCCGAGAATAGGCGATCCGATTCAGGAGGAAGAAGCTTGGAAGATTTTGGATTCCACGAGGGCTTGTCACCGACGTCATTTCAAGAGCTCATGATCCGCTACTAGCTTCTCACGGAGGTATAGGGAAAACACTGGAGCGTCTGCGAAGACACCTGTACTGGCCACGAATGACAGTTGATGTCAGAAACTACGTAGGCGCCTGTGACGTGTGTAAAGAAACTACGGCCCCCAATACTATACTGACAGAACGACCATGGGAAAAGCTGTATATTGATTTTCTGGGTCCATATCCTCGGTCAGTGAAAGGAAATGTCTGCATTTAATAGTTCGTGACCACTTTTCAAAGTTCCCGATTCTCAAACCTATGAGAAAAGCATCTACACACAATGTGTGCCAATTCATCGAAACGGAAGTGTTCCATGTGTGCGGAGTCCCGGAAGCGATCGTCTCTGACAGTGGAGTCCAGTTTTGCTCGGCTCAGGTTACCAGATTACTGGACAAGTATGGGGTGAAGCACTTGCGAACGGCAGTTTACTCGCCGCAAGCAAACACCTCAGAGCGAGTAAACAGGTCTCTATTGTCAGGGATTAGAGCATATATTCGGAAGGAACACACGAAATGGGATGAGAAGCTAAGCCAGATCGCTAGTTCCCTTAGGAGCTCTTTCCACCGAGCTACTAGTTTCTCTCCCCGTCGAACACTCTTCGCTCAACAAATGATTGAGTATGGCAGCTCCTATTCTATCTTGAGGAGCCTTGGAACACTTAATGAGCCGTTGAGAGTAGATGCTGAGGACAAATTGAGATTAATCCGTGCGAGAGTGCAGGAAAATTTACACCATGCGTTCGAACAGGGTTCACGAGCCTATAATCTCAGAGCGAAGCCTGTTGATTTCAAAGTGGGTCAAGAGGTATTCAGTCGGAATTTTGCCCAAAGCAACTTCCAACAGAAGACTAGTACCAAACTGGGACGAAAATTTGTCAAATGTTGGGTTCGAGCCAAGCATTCAATCTCATCGGCACACCTCTACCTCTCATGAGTAGATAACCCCTTTATAGTCCCTTCCGGATCGGCCTCATTAGGAGGATTTTTCCTTGTCTGTCCGGTTACACCATTTCGTTATTCGGCAACCGTCGGACATAGTAGTACTAAATCTAGATCCTGGTAGCCCTAAGAAGGCATCTAGCCAGCTTCACTGGTAAATTATAGGATATCGCGAAGCCCTCCTATTGCCCCGTCAATGGTGGGTGATATACCTGTTGGAATCCAATCCTGTATACGGCTGTTAGGAAGTTAGGAAATAAAATCGACAACGTCACCACTTGACGCCGCCTTGGAGGTACACCCTTGAACAATCGCCGGTCTGGGATCGGAGCGAGATGTTGTGCCGAGAAAGCTTAGCGATCAGTTGTTTAGGTTACTGATCGCGGGCTTCCTCAGCATCTCGGTGAAGGACGGCAAAGAGACATCAACCGGCTGGATTTTTTTAGGTTACCAGCTTGTCGATGTAACTTTGGTTTCCAACACGGAGAAGGATGTCGAGGTCTGATCAAAGACTGACAAGACTTCAAAGATGTGTCCTCGATGCGTCATCAGTCAAGCAAGGGCAACAGTCGTACTCAAGGACGAGTAATGAGGAATGCTCATTGGGTCGTGGGTCGAGACACTCATTGGGCGCCCGCAGCGATGAGGCCTATGTTTAAGACCGGCTAGCTCAGTCGACCATTTTTCAGCGTTATCTGAACCATGGGTGGCCCAGACCACTCTGCCCTGTTACGGTCTTAGCGTATTGCATATAGCAATATGCTACAATGAGATACTGCTGCATGTACGCTGGCCTGCGTTTAAATGATAATTGAACGCACCCCAGGGATCGTGTTTGTGAACATAGGTGCCTGTAGGTGCTGATGCACCTGAATGTGATGTGATGTATGGTGGTATAGTGGACGAGATTAACTTTCTCGATTATGTAGAATAAAAAAAAACAACACTTTATGCTTGCACTCGTTATAATATTTATGTAACTATAACAAGATCTACCTTTGTTTTTATAATGATTAATTACAATAAAAATTTAGCTGAGGTTAAATGTATACTGTGGTGTGGCCTGATGATTGCTTCAACGAGTTGAGAGACAATGCCTGCAGAACCGATGGCATCAGCAGATATCGAATGATTTGCTGATAACAGGCAACGGAAAATATACTGCTGAGTAAGTTCAGGCAATTGATCTCTCTGCAGATGATGATAAGGTTTATCATTTCAGAGTTGACTAACCTTTTCGAAGATCGAAATAAATACTGTAAATATCGAAAAGTATTAGAAAATTAAACTAAAATTAATATTTTATTCTTTTTTCTCATTTCAGGCGCCAACATTCTCCCAGCCTTGAAACGTCCATGATGTTTCAACCAGATGTTCAATTCAATTAGATGATAACGTCAGGATCTTTTCTGGATATATTTTGCAGGAAGAACATATTAGGACGAATGCGCATATGTTATATATTTCCGATTGATCGCGCGAAATCAACTACGCGGACCGTACGTGGAGCTGAGATATCGATTTTGAATGCAAGACGGAGCTCGTAACTTGTAGTGAAATTATTGTTACTTACACTAAATTCATTTTAAATTTCGGTCAGTTTATTAATTAGTTCATTTTTAATAATATATTAATTCTCTTCAATTATTATTTGTTTTATTACTATAAACTAATGAATGGGTTACATATAGCTTTAAAATTTTTTTTTTACACCTTGATAGGTTATACAATATTAGATTTATTATTATCTTCGATTGGAAGTAAACAAAGTTTAGTTATGGGTCTTTTTAACATGCCAGACTTTGTCTTCAACAGGACTACACGAACTAATTCATCATTACCTGGAAAGAGCTTAATAACTCGACCCAGAGGCCATTGTGTTGGTGGTAATCTCTCATCCTTTATTAGCACTATGTTTCCGACTTCAAGGTTCTTCCTTTGTTGCATCCACTTTGGTTCTCTTGAAGTCTAGAAAGATACTCTGTAGACCACCGTCTCCAAAATTGCTGAGACAATTGCTGCAATAACTGCCATCGACTTATGTAGAGCATGCGTTTTCACATCTAGCAGATCTGGCTCTGGTGGCGCAAGTAAAGATTCTCCAGTAAGAAAATGTCCTGGCGTTAAAACGGAGAGGTCTTCTGGATTAGTTGATAGAGGGCATAAGGGCCTTGTATTAAGACAAGCCTCAATTTTACACAAAACAGTTGTTAGTTCCTCGAATGTAAGTTTAGTTTCTCCCAATATTCGCCGCAGATGATGCTTCATGAACTTGACTCCAGCCTCCCATAGTCCCCCAAAATGGGGGGAGGCTGGCGGTATGAAATGCCATGTCACGCTCTGTGAAGCTAATGTGTCTGCTGCTGCTTCAGTACTGTCGCGAATTGATTGTAGATAATCCTTTTGTAATTGCTTACTTGCTCCAATGAAGTTTGTTCCACAATCAGTATAAATATGAGCACATAAACCTCTTCTGGCCATAAATCTTTTGAGAGCTGTCAAAAACGCTGGTGTTGTTTGGTCACTAACCACTTCCAAATGTATAGCTTTTGTGCACAGGCATACAAATATAGCTATATAGCCTTTAAATACTTTATTATTTCTATACTTTGAGACGCGTGCTGATATAGGGCCAGCGTAATCAATGCCAGTATGAGTGAAGGGCCTGGAAATCTTAATCCGTGGTTCTGGAAGTTGTGCCATTAATTGAGAAGCTGTTTGCGTTTTATATTTAAAACAAGTTAAGCATTTGTGGACCACTTTTCGAATGATGTTTCTTCCGTTAATAATCCAATAGGTTTTGCGAAGATATGATGACATTAATAACAGTCCACCATGTAACGTTGCGTGATGAGCTTGAACGATTATCAAAAATGTCAAATGATGTTTAGTGGGTAAGATAATGGGGTGCTTTTCATTGAAACTAAGTGATGATTCCTGAAGTCTACCACCGACTCTTAAGAGACCATCCTTACAAATGAATGGATTTAAACAAAGTAGACGACTTTTCATGTGGAGTGGTTTTCTTTTCCTTAGGTCTGTGATATCCTTTTCAAACTCAAAGAACTGTACAGTTCTTATCCAATAGTTACTAGCATGATGAATTTCTTCATATGTTAAAATCCTTCCTTTTCTATTAATATTTTTACAATTTTGTATAAAACGAAAACAGAAAGCTGTTATTCTGAGTAATCTTAGAAGTGATGAACATTTGTACAGAATTTCTAACGGCTGCGACATTTCAGTGTGATATGTTTTGATTGTTTTGAGGTCAATAATTGTGTCGAATTGCGAAGATACTTTTGTACTATTCCATGTATCTTCTTGAGTTAACAACCAACTCGGGCCCTTCCACCACAGATTATGTTTGAGCAGTGACGAAGGAAGAATACCTCGTGACCCACAATCTGCTGGATTGTCAAGCGACGTAACATACCGCCAACAATGGCAATCTAAACGGTCTTGTATTGCAGCTACTCTATTGCATACAAACGTTTTCCACTTAGTTGGCCTTCCATGAATCCAAGAGAGGGTAATTTTTGAATCAGTATAAGCATAAATGCCAGCATCATCCAACTTCATAGAGATTTTTACGTGGGGAAGTAATTTAGCTAGTAAAACCGCTGCACAAAGCTCAAGACGTGGTAAAGTGATGGGTTTAACAGGTGCTACCTTCGACTTGGCAGCTATTACATTCACATGTACGTTTCCATCTTTGTCCATACATCGAAGATAAATTACTGCGCAGTATGCAACAGTAGATGAATCACAAAAACCATGTAGTTGTATCGATTTGCCTGTCGAGGAGATTGCTAACCACCTTGGTATTTGAATATTTTCTAATAAACAAAGTTCACTTCTCAACTCATGCCACCTACTCTTAATATTTTCTGGTACTTCTTCATCCCATGCAACTCCAGCTAGCCACAATTGCTGCATTAATATTTTAGCTAAAATAATGCTAGGGGTAAGCCACCCGATTGGATCGAATAATCGTGATGTTGTATACCTAAAAAGGGTTAACAATGATAATTATAAGTAATAATTATCATTGAAAAAATCATTAAAAAATATCTAATTTTTATAAATGGAAATAAGCTAATCATGCTTAAAACATGGTTAGCTTATCTCCTAACAAGGCGAAGAAATTGCCATCAGCAATTTCTTCAAATTCCTTCGCATATAATAAAAATATTCCCACAAAACGACTTGGGAAATATAAAAGTTTTAAGTTACATCCCAAGTCGTTTCAATAAAAAAAAAGCCCCACGACAAATCTTACCTTCAGTAAAATTTGTCGTAAATACGATATGTATGTACATACATACATATCGGGCGCATGAAATTTTACTTCAGTGAAGACTGAAATGATCAAGTCTTCACCGAAAAAGCTCTTATCAGCAAATTGTCGCGATCTGCATACATTGTGATCGCAACAATGTATGCACGATAGCACGACGATGGTTTGATATTTATGAAAATATCAAATTTCAATTCCAACCATCGTTCGTCGCGATAATTCTGGGCATGTTTAAACATGCCCAGCGGTAAATAATTTTCTCAGGATAGGAATGCTAATTAAGCACTTTCCTATCCTGAACAACTAGACTTGCGATTAAAAAGATCCAAGTCGAGTTCAGTCAGTTTTAGACAGTCGGTTTTTGGAGAGAAGTCGAAAAGGGTTGCCTAAAAATCAGCGAACGGGGTCCTCACGCGAATAAAAAGTATAGAATTGAAAATAAAGCCTCAAAAATTTGAAAAGGATCAGTAAGATAAAGAAGAAAAAGGGTGAGATACCTATGGTCGGTCCGGTTATAAGGCGGGTTGGTTTATTTTATTTCGGTGGTAAATACAAAAGTGATTGTACAAAAGATACTAAGTGATTCTAGTTACAACAGTAAATAAGTGTAAAGATAAAAGAAAGGAGCAAAAGAAAATAAAAACAAAGTGATGGTAATCTGTGGAGTGCATTTTATTTAGAGTGTGCGTTTGGAAAACCAGGAAATCCAAGGGTGACTAGGCAGGTAGGAGTACCTCTAAGTTCATATACCCCGAATATATAACAAAATTGGCGCAGCCGGTAGGATAGTGTAAGCCTGCTTTCTAAAAGTCAAAATAGAAAGGCATAAGAGCTTTAAAATCCGCTATCCTGCGAACCTAAGGGGTTCCCTTGACGAAGCCACTCAGGCCAAGTCACCCCCAAAACTCGAGTAGATACCATCTCTAGGCGCCTCTGCTCCAGGCGGGCAAGCGTTCACCCCAATTTGTGCACAGGCACCCCCGAGGGATACAAGCGAACAGTCCAAAGAAGGAAGAAGAGAACCATTCCAAACTCCCCCAGAAGCACGAGTACAGATCAGCCAGGACACAGCTCTATAAGCAGCCTGAAGTTTCAGCCAAGCAGACGACCAAACGCTAGCAGTCAACGATCCGGAGTTGAAGAGGAAATCGAAGACGGCTCATAAGCCCCCTTTTCAACTAGATCCAGGGGAAGTTAAGACGGCCCAGGGCCCCCCAGCTGCAAAAGAAAGCCGAAATCAACCTACAAAGGATTGAGAGGGAACTCGAAGGCGGTTAAAGAAACCCCCCTCTCAATTACAGCAAAGGGACCTAAGCAGGCAAGGAGCCCCCCTTTCACTGAACAGCGCATCATATGCCAGCCGACAATCCTGCTCTACCTCAGCAGGAACCAGAAACAGCAGCGAGGGAAAACTCTCCATCTTTAGCCGACGCGGGATCAACCCCAGGTGCCAATACACAGCACCCCGGTGAAGGTACATCATCCGCTGCAGGAGAAAAACCTCCACAGTTACCCCCAACAGGACATAGACTTCGAAGCGGAACCGTTCTGCCAGGTCTGAATAGTCAAGTAAGTTTAGCTAAGTTTTTAAATAAATTATACGAGAGAGCGCGGGAATCGGATAAACTGACGATTACCCATTGTGACGCCTTAGATCACAAATTAAAAACAGAGCGTGAGACCAGACTCGTCAAGTTAAAGACCTTAAAAGAAAAAACAATACAGTTCCGAAAGGAACTAGAACAGTTTTCCGAATCTCGGCGCTCACTCAGTTTAGATCTAGAAAAGAATAAGAGTGTTAGGTTAAGTGACAGTGATAGTGATAGCGACAGTGACGGTGAAGTAGCTGAACCAACTCCCGAAGACCTGCTGATCGATTGGCTCGAAGAATCCTTAACGGAAATCAGCCCAGAAACAAGCCCAGCTAGTCCACCCAAATTTAAATTTCCAGTCAATAGACTACACACAATGGTGGATTACGCTAAAGTAGCTAAGCTCACAGCTCAACTCGTTCCCTTATTTTCGGGTGAAAGTTCCCCACAATTGGGACGAGAGTTAAAAACCTTCATCGGCTGCTGCAAACAAACTATGCAGTGCCTAAATGATGAAGAAAAAGTGGCTTTCATTCAGGTCCTTCCTACAAGACTCAGAGGTGACGCATACCAATTATTCGCTTCAGACGTGCCTGCTTCATTTACTGAAGTAGAGGAACGTTTAAACAGAACATATCTTCTCCGTGAGACATATCAGGAGCTGGTGAACAAATTAATTACCACCAGACAAAACCCGTTAGAATCTCTCACTGTGTTCATTACAAGATTGAAACAGTTGTTGACGATTTGCAACGAGGCAGCGATACAGAAGTATGAAGCTGAGGCAGTCCCTGCTGTGAAAACACAGCTGATGGATTTTGCCAAAAACGCTTTGAAAAGTGGAGTAACCAACCCACACCTGTGTCAATATTTGCTCACGCAGGGAGAAGGAGATTTAGAAGCATTAATTCAAAAAGCCCTGGACATGGAGAAATTACAACAAAGTGCTACATTCGTCCAGACTCCTCTGGTCCAAGCTCCTCCAGTGGCGAAAGTAGACCCGGATCTACGAGTGCGAGCCTATTATAGAGCTCCTTATTATCAAATGCCATCAACACCTATGTTCGCATCACCTCGAGCTCCAAATCCAAACCAGTTTTCACGCAATGTGAATAACCCAGGTTCATCACAGGCACGGCAAAGACCATTTACAAACACTGATGCCAGAAACTCGGATCCAGATGCACTGGTCCGTAACATCACGTGTAACATCTGATAGCGAAAGGGTCATACTTATTCAGATTGCCTTAAGCGCAAAAACACCCCTTTCTGCTCAAACTGCAAAATCTATGGACATGACGTCCGTGATTGCAGAAAAGGTCAACAAACGCAACAGATTGTTCCTCCACGCCTCTCCAATAGATCTACACAGGATCAACACAACACAAAGAGTCCTCAAGTCTTTGACATAAGACTCAAATGCACCTTTTGTGGTCGCCGAGGTCATGCAGACGAAGACTGCCGCCAGAAGAAAAAATGGGAAGCCCGGAGTCAGGGAAACGACATGCAGTCGACCCAAAACTCCCCGGCTCGACTATAAACCCAACAAAAAAATTAAAAGGGTCACCTCAAGCGCCCGAATCCGGTGTCCCTACAGTGAAACTTCCACTGGACATAAGCCTTAACGGCCATACAAAACTAGTAGTGGACATTGGCGCTGAGGTTAGTATTATTAAGAAAAGAGCAATTAAAGACCTCAAAATAATTAATTCCAATGAGGCATGCACTTTACAGACCCCTTTTGGAACCGGAAAGACATTGGGAAATTGCAAAAATCAAAATAAAAATAAAAATAAAATTCCCTGCAAGTTTCAGGTGGTACAAAACCTGCCAGGTCTTTCCGATGACGGCCTATTAGGAAACGATTTCCTATCAAACAATTGTAATGTTGAAGGCCCAAATAAAGCACTCAGGTTTCCTTGTACGGAAACAAATCTTGAAGAGTTTACTGTGCCCTTGTCATGCAAAACGGACAAGCTGTATTCCAGTAAAGCAGTCGAAGCGAGGTCACTTGCTGAAAGGATGGAACCTAAACAGGTTAAGCTATCTATATGCAGTGTCTCCAAGGCATCCCAAGAGAGTAATGCTGGCTGCCAGGCTCGAGAAGAGCCGACGGAGTGCGAAAAGAGCTGTCTGGGTGATCAAAAGACCAGCGAAATGAGGCAGCATCTGAATACCTTACGAGAACCAATATGCATACCTGCTAGGTCACAAATTATCACCACAGTCCCATTGCGAGTGAAGGAAGAAATGCTCTGTCTATCTAAAGAGATAGCTGACGGAGTCTTCCTGGCCAACAGTTTACTCCCTACTGGAAAAGAAACAGTGCTAGTTGCCATACTCAACATTAACAATTTCCAAGTAGTCATCAACAGTTTATTATTACAACTGCTCCCTATACATGACTACGCCGTCATCCCAATAGGAGAAGCCACTGATACAGAACACGTTCTCAAGCCGAATAAATCGCAAGCGAGTAACACAAACATCAGTGAGCTTCCCAAGGCAGAACAGAAGTCAAGCAAAACTTCTTTCTCCAGAATACCTAGATATAAGTTACTAACGCGGTCCAAGAGCCCCATACAAGACGCGTGCGAGCTCAGTAAGACCCGAATAGAGGCAACAATGACTCCACCGTCCAATAGAATAAGTTACAAAAATTATACATGGCCACAGAGCCAAAACAGAGATGCGAGCGAGCTCCAGAAGCCGACAAGCAAAATGCAGCTGACTCCTCCATCCAATATACCTAGGAGTAAGATAATCACACGGGTAAGAAGCCAAACAACAGGTGCGTGTGAGCTCAGTAAGACCTATTCTCAGGCAAAGACGACTCCACCACCCAATAAAATTAGTGTTAAGAAAAAGCTGAGGCCCAAGAGCCCTACCAGCAGTGCATGTGAGCTCAGTAAGACCTATTTAAAGTCAAAGTCGACTCCACCACTTAATAAAATTAGTATTAAGAATACAAGGTGCCCTATGAGCCCTGCAAAAGACGCGTGCGAGATCAGTAAGACCTCATTGAAGGCAAAGTTGGCTCCACCGTCAAATAGTATTAAGAAAACCAATTTTTCAAGACCCATGAGCCAAAATACGAATGCGTGCGAGTACTCGGACCAATCAAAAGTACCCATAAAACATGGTACTCCACCATTAAAACTGCAGGAAGCCCATTCCATACCATCTAGTAATGTTAGTAAAACAGATAGTAAATACACAACTACACCAAATGAGGAAAGAGACGCAAGCTTTTCGGAAAACACAGCTATCTTAAAACACGTAAGATACTTATTTCCGGATCATGAAGATCCCACACATACTCCGCGAGTCAACAGGTTAGACCAAGAGCTCAGCCTAGACCCAAATCTAAATGCGGAAGAAAAAGCTTCGATATCCGAACTCTGTTACGAGTACAATGATATCTTCTTCCTCAAAGGTGATAAGCTCACATATACAAATGCTATCACCCAAAATATCCCTTTAATACAAGATCAAGCGCCCATAAACCAAAAGGCCTACAGATTACCAGAAACCCAGAGACAAGTCATAAACGAGCAATTAAGAGAAATGCTAGAAAACGGGATAGTCCAAACTAGCAAAAGCCCTTGGAATTCACCCTTATTAGTTGTCCCCAAAAAGGCGGGACCCGACGGTGAAAAAAGGTGGCGTGTCGTTGTCGATTTTCGCAAATTGAATGAAAAGACAATTGGCGATGCATTTCCGCTACCGCGAATCGAGGATATTCTTGACCAACTAGGTCATGCCAGGTACTTTACCACTCTCGATTTGGCCAACGGCTATCATCAAGTCTTAGTCGACAAAAAAGATCGACATAAGACCGCTTTTAGCCTCTAATTACGGGCACTACGAATTTAAGCGCATGCCATTCGGACTCAAAGGAGCTCCCGCTACATTCCAGCGCCTCATGAACTTCGATCTGACAGGCCTACAAGGCCTCGAATGTTTCGTTTATCTTGACGACATCGTCATTTACAGTAAAAACCTAAATGACCACAATGATAAACTTCGCAAAGTTTTCGACAAACTGAGAGAGAACAACCTCAAACTGCAGCCAGAGAAGTGCCAGTTCTTGAGACGAGAAGTTGTTTACCTAGGGCACAAATGCTCTAGCGAAGGTGCATTACCAGACCCCAGCAAAACGGCCTGCGTCCAAACATTCCCTGTTCCTAGAACAGTAAGGCAAGTTCAGTCCTTCTTAGGACTTGCCAATTACTACAGGAAGTTCATTCCGGACTTCTCTAAAATAGTTCGTCCAATTACGAATTTACTCCGAAAGGATGTAAAATTCACTTGGACCGAGAAATTCCAAGAAGCATTTCAAAGCATTAAAAATGCTCTAATTTCCCCACCACTTTTAATCTATCCAGATTTCTCTAAACCCTTCAATCTTACAACGGACGCCAGCAACGAAGCATTAGGCGCTGTGTTTTCCCAAGGAGAAGTGGGAAAAGACCAGCCTATCGCCTATGCAAGCCGAACGCTGAACAAAGCCGAGAGAAATTACTCCACTATTAAAAAGGAGTTATTGGCTATAGTCTGGGCCACTAGGAATTTCCGATGCTACCTCCAAGGCAGGAAATTCACGGTCTATACTGACCACAAGCCTCTCAAAGGTGTCTTTAACGTTAAAGACCCGACTTTCCGTTTGGTGAGATTTCACCACAAATTATCAGAATTCGATTATACCATCGAATATAAACCAGGGAAGTATAATACCAATGCAGGTGCATTAAGCCGCATTCCACAAGTATAAATCGAAAACAATACAGGCAACACTTTAACGGTACAAGCCCAAGTCCACCACACTATGGACTCAGATGTGGAGGAAAACATTTCCCCAAATAAAAAGAAAACAAAGAAACCCGCTCATTGCTTCGCCGTGACCAGAGCTCAAAAACAAAAATCCCAAGAGGCCAATACTAGCTCCAGCGCTGAAACACAGCCCACGGCAGCGGAAAATACAGAAATTAAACTCCCAGAGCCGGAAATACAACCCCCTGCTATGCATGAACAAGAAATAAGTCCAGGCAAGGCACCTGAGATAATCACGAGCCCCAAGGAAGTTCAAACAATCCTAAAGGATTACCACGACTCTCCTTTCGGCGGCCATCAGGGTGTCATTAAGACTTATAAAAGAATCAGACGCAAGTATTGGTGGAGACACATGCTTAGCGATATAAAAAAGTACATAAAAAAATGCCCTAAGTGCCAAACAATGAAGGCATCCCCACAATTCAAGATGCCAATGGTAATAACGGACATCGCCGAACAACCTTTCGAAGAGACCATATCAGGTAATAAATATATCTTAACCTTTCAAGATAATCTTACCAAATTTGTCGATTGGTATGCTATACCAAATGGAGAAGCAGTAACGGTGGCGCAAATCTTTTTCAATGAGATTGTCACGCGTTATCGCATTCCAAAGAGAATAGTCACCGATCAGGGAACTAATTTCCTGAGTGAGCTATTCAAGAAGGTCTGTAAACTGCTAAAGGTAAAGAAGTTACAAACTTCCGCATACCATCCACAGTCTAATGGAGCACTAGAACGTGCCCATAGACCATTAATCGAATATCTGCGTACAATCGTAGACGAAAATCCCAAAACATGGGATCAATTCCTACGAACCGCTGCATTCGTGTACAATAACAGTGTACACGAGGGTACTAAACTAACCACGACGGATTGCCTTTACGGCTTCACAGCGGATGTCCCATCTAATTTAAAACGGGACCCTGAGCCCGCATATAACCACGAAAGTTATTACCATATGCTCAAATACAGATTACAAAAATCATATGCCACGGCTCGTAAAAATCTCT
Organism: Dioctria rufipes; assembly: GCA_963924295.1. Taxonomy (NCBI): domain Eukaryota; kingdom Metazoa; phylum Arthropoda; class Insecta; order Diptera; family Asilidae; genus Dioctria; species Dioctria rufipes. Next base: position 206,059,825 of record OZ002740.1, read on the forward strand.
TAGCCAGCAAACAACGCTCAAAGGCATATTACGACAAAACAGTCAGGCCTCTCACTTTCCACCTAGGAGACAAAGTCCTCCTCAAAAGTGAAAGCCGCAAACACAAATTGTCTCAAATCTGGGTTGGCCCATATCTGGTAATCAATGTACCTAGTACAACAAACACTACCATAAAAATAGGCAAGCGGCAGGTTGTAGTACACAACAACCGTTTAAAGCCCTATTACGAGTAGTACACTGGTACATACACCTTTAGAAAATAAGTCCCACTGAAACAAAATTTCGCCAGTTAAACTAACAACTACCTACTTAAAGGTTCCGCACTCGGGATTACTCCCTATGCTCATGAAGTCAAACTTTACCTAAATTTTATTTAAATTAATAAAAAATACGCTAAATAAACGTACCCATATATACCTTGTTACTTATAACAAAATAAAAATAAATCGGGACATATAACAAATAAATTTTTACTTTTTAGTAGCTATGAGTAAATTAAACATTTTGCCAGTAAAGAATTTTTTTTTTTGAAAAGGAACAATGCTCGTCGACTTAAAAGCTCATAGAGAAATTGATGAAGTTTAGCATGCTCTAACTTACACTCCCCATACCTTGTTTTGGTAGTTACGAGTGAATTAAAAATTTTTTTTTCTCCAGTACAATTTTGGTGAAAAAGTACAATGCTCTTAACACTAAAAACCCTACTATATATTTACGAGATTCAACATGAATTTTTAAGTTTCTCTGATTCTGTTCTATCTCGTCTTCCTTTTAGCAAGTAAGCTCCCAATTGACAAACTATCAACCGTCTATTTAAGCAATACTATATCTAAATATTACATGCATGACCACCTGACTAATAAGCCTACCCTTCATTTTCTGCAGACCATGAAGCACATATTTGTGTTAATGTACTGTCTCTATTTGACAATGGGACAAATAGCAGCGGATCCCTACACCATAAGCCCCTAAACAACACGGGAGTACTGTATGAAGATCTGGGAAAACTACGAGTATACCACAGAGCATGGAATGTTTTAACGGAAATCAACCTGATGGAACTGGACAACCAAACGCTTATGGCAGAACAGGCGGAACATTTAGTATACCGACTATGCTCAAATCGTTCTCAAACGGATGAGCTATGCCTGGTCCAACAAAAACACGTTCATTCACTCTTGGAAAATATCAAGAGAAGAACAAGTGTCATTCGAGAAGTGGTCCCCAAATCAAGATCAACAAGATCTATCTTCGATGGAATAGGCAATGCAATGCACTACCTATTCGGGACCATGGACAGCACTAATGAACAAGAGGTATATAGTCGACTCGGGGAGCTCGAAACAAATACAAAAGCACTAGCGGACTTGGAAAGACAGCAGATCAGCGTAGTCAAAACTACACTACAACAAATTCAAAAGCCACTGACATCTCTGCAGGAAAGGCAACGTCAAATAAATCTCCAGGTAAATAGAATGCAAAATATCACTGATGATTTACTAATGAGACAATTAAGGCAGGAGATAATTTCAAGCCTGACCTTACAAATTGTCGAGATTGAGTACAGGCAACAAGCCTTACTCGACATAATAATCTCCAGTAAAAATCACCAGTTGCATCCGCTAGTGGTGTCTCCCAAAGGTTTATTAGAGATATACCACAAGTCCCACGCTACTTGCCCAGATGCACAAAATTGTCTCTCCCTGCTATATCAGACAGCGGAAACAAAGGCTCGTATAGTCCAAGACAAATTAGTTATTAGAATACAATTTCCGATTTTCAATTTACCACAAATGAAGTTGTATAGGATACATAGTTTTCCTATCCATGTTAATAAAAAACAATCATTGGTACCCGAAATACAGTACTCGCACGTAGCGCACCAGGTACAGACACAGGACATATTATTATTAAAAACACAAGATTTTAAAATTTTCAAAAAGATCACGCAAAATTCCCAAGAGGACACTTACATCGCTAAGCTAGGCATTCCTGTAACAAAGGCAACTCTGTCCAAAGAATGCGCAGTGAAGCTGCTCTTTAATCCACTAAAGGAAGAGCCACAGTGTCAATTCAGAGCACAAATACCTCCCAGAGACCTACTTATTAAACTAAGTAAACCAAATTCTTGGATATTCTCGTTGATAGAACCAACAATTGTACACCTTCAGTGTACCCAACAATTCCTAACTTCAAAAATAGAAGGCCAAGGAATAATTTCTATCAACCATCCCTGTCAATTACAAGTAGGATCACAAATCCTACATTATGAGGCAGAGAATATCCAGCAATTGAGTCTCAAACAACCCACTTATTTCCCAGATATAACTCCATTAGAACAAATAGTGGATAAATATCTTAATGAAACTAAACACAAGGTACAGTCTGAAAACATGACACTAATAGCATCATCCTAGAAGACACCCATTCATTAACAGAGCTGGACGAAAAATTAGCTAAAATAGTTACTACTATAAACCACCATCCTACACATGTACTAGCTACAACATCAGTGTCCTTAACTGGTGTTGTCTTCACATGTATGGTGCTGTACCTGGTCGCCAAATGGCTAGTCCCATTCATTAAAGATTATCGTCTACGTAAAACTGAAAAAACCCTAGAGGCGGAGGAACAAATCAAACAAATCGACATAATCGACCCTACCCCTCTCAAAAGGACCCGCACCCTGCCACCTACTAGGTCAGTGCAAGTGGTATAGTGTCACCACTTCAAACGGTCATAAGTACCATCACTAATAGTAGAGCACCTAGAAAATAAATGAAAGTGATTTCAACAAACCGAAATAAATAATAAGAATATACATATAATAGGGGAGAAGAAATAAATAGTATTAAAAAGCATAGGTTTAAGGAAAACTAGTGTAATAAAAACATATATATATCCAAACTAAAAACAAAGAAAAAACGAAACCCTCCCCCGCTAGTGTTTAATAAATAATATAAAAATATAAATATTATCATTATTAACCTAAAATAAAAATTAAATAACCACTAACTTTAGATCATAATAAATATACAAGTGTAACGAAAACAAACATAACATAACATATGTATAACAAAAAAAAATAGAAATAAATAAGGTAATAAAAGAATAGAATAGCATAGGAATAAATATTTAAGAGCAACCTTAGAAAATAAAAAAAAAACACTTTTTTAAATAGAAATAAGAAAATATGTAAAAGACGAAAACCTGTGCCAAACCGACCAATATAGCCGAACCACCGAAAAAGCCCCAACAACAACTTCCCTGAGAATTATTCCTCTTCAAAGAATAATCTTCTTTTTCGCAGGGGGAAGGATTGTTGTATACCTAAAAAGGGTTAACAATGATAATTATAAGTAATAATTATCATTGAAAAAATCATTAAAAAATATCTAATTTTCATAAATGGAAATAAGCTAATCATGCTTAAAACATGGTTAGCTTATCTCCTAACAAGGCGAAGAAATTGCCATCAGCAATTTCTTCAAATTCCTTCGCATATAATAAAAATATTCCCACAAAACGACTTGGGAAATATAAAAGTTTTAAGTTACATCCCAAGTCGTTTCTATAAAAAAAATCTTACCTTCAGTAAAATTTGTCGTAAATACGATATGTATGTACATACATACATACATATCGGGCGCATGAAATTTTACTTCAGTGAAGACTGAAATGATCAAGTCTTCACCGAAAAAGCTCTTATCAGCAAATTGTCGCGATCTGCATACATTGTGATCGCAACAATGTATGCACGATAGCACGACGATGGTTTGATATTTATGAAAATATCAAATTTCAATTCCAACCATCGTTCGTCGCGATAATTCTGGGCATGTTTAAACATGCCCAGCGGTAAATAATTTTCTCAGCATAGGAATGCTAATTAAGCACTTTCCTATCCTGAACAACTAGACTTGCGATTAAAAAGATCCAAGTCGAGTTCAGTCAGTTTTAGACAGTCGGTTTTTGGAGAGAAGTCGAAAAGGGTTGCCTAAAAATCAGCGAACGGGGTCCTCACGCGAATAAAAAGTATAGAATTGAAAATAAAGCCTCAAAAATTTGAAAACGATCAGTAAGATAAAGAAGAAAAAGGGTGAGATACCTATGGTCGGTCCGGTTATAAGGCGGATTGGTTTATTTTATTTCGGTGGTAAATACAAAAGTGATTGTACAAAAGATACTAAGTGATTCTAGTTAAAATAGTAAATAAGTGTAAAGATAAAAGAAAGGAGCAAAAGAAAATAAAAACAAAGTGATGGTAATCTGTGGAGTGCATTTTATTTAGAGTGTGCGTTTGGAAAACCAGGAAATCCAAGGGTGACTAGGCAGGTAGGAGTACCTCTAAGTTCACATACCCCGAATATATAACAGTGATATTTCCGACAGCAATGAGCGTTTAGTTAGCTTTGACGATGTTGATTCTAAAGTTACTTTAAAACTGAAAAAGTCCCGAATAGGATTCCAATATAAACCAAGCGTTTTTATCATATCGTTTCCATTCATGTCGAAGTGGGTCTTGAATTCTCTTTTGTCTTCTTCTACAGCTTCCAAGAAAGAACAGCAATTGCTCACCCACTTGCGAAGTTCAAAGCCACCTGAATTCAACATACTAATTAATTGCTGTTGAATTCCCAATGCACTTGCGATTTCGTCACTACCAGACATAACATCATCTACATAAAAATCATTTATTACAACTGGATAAGCTAATGGATACTTATTCTTTTCGTCTATAGCCAGTTGCTTTAGAGTCCTTATAGCGAGATATGGTGCACATGAAGTTCCGAAAGTCACGGTATTTAATTCGTATTCTTCAATATTTTTATTGGAGGAACTTCTCCATAGAATTCGTTGATAAGGCACATGATCTTCTATAACACGTATTTGGCGATACATTTTTGTAATGTCAGCAGTGAAGGCAATCCTATGTTTCCGCCAGCGCAAGATGATTGTAATCAAGTCTTCTTGAAGCTTAGGTCCGGCCATTAATGTGTGATTTAACGACACTCCATTGGAAGTCTGAATCGAGGCATCGAATACAACTCGAAGACGTGTTGTAGAGCTGTCCTTTCAAACAGCGTGGTGTGGCAAATAGTTCACCGTATAAGTAGATTCAGAGCCTGCTGTGATGATATGTTCTTCTTCTGCAGTAGCCGCGATCTTCATATGATCCAAACTGAGATATTCTAGTAAACATTCGTGATAAAGTTTACGTAATTCCGGGTTTCGTCCTAGTCTTCTATCTAACTGAAGGAGCCTGTTCACTGCTCGATCTCTTGAACGTCCTAATAAAGGAGGCTGCAGATTGATAAAAGGTAAATGCACCTCATATCTTCCATCTTTAAGCCTTTGATGAGTACGCATGTAAAACTCCTCACACTCGTTATCTTCCTTACTTATTATCTTCCCCTGAGGTAACTCCTCTAGCTCCCAAAAGCGTTTTAATAATGTATCTACTTCAACACAGCTATGTAGAGTAATTAAATCTGACTTATACAGTGAAGATGTTTGATTCCTGTTTACAATTTCGCCGAACAGAATCCATCCCAAATAGGTATTCTGGGTAACTGGAGAATGGATGTCTCCTTTTCTTAGACATGGGAGAATGAGACTTGAATATACATCTACGCCTAGTAGCATGTCGATGTGTCCAGGACGGTTATAAGTAGGATCAGCTAGGACCAGACCTTCAATGTGGTGCCATTCCTTGCTAACTTGAATAGGTTGTGATGGCAGGATACTAGTCAATGATTTTAATACGAATGCACGCACGTCATATGCAAAGAAGTCGTCGTGAAGTGATTGCAATGTAAGTTGTACCTGGCTGGTAGATATTCCAGCAGGTTGTGTACTTATTCCAGTAATTCGTGTAACGCTATGTTGCTTGTTAAGACGCAACTTTTGCACCATTTCCTCTGTGATGAATGAACCTTGGAGCCAGGATCAATGAGAGCTCTCAATATATGTGTCCCATTTGAAGTTACGACTTTAATGAGAGCTGTAGCTAGTAGGAAACTTGATGAAACTTGGTCAACATAAAGTGATGTAATTCTTTTCTCTATCTCATTAATGCCTTTAGATGTGCTTGGGATGGGATGACTTAATTGATTTCCTGTCATATCAGATAATTGGTGGTTCTGATGCAAAAGTGTGTGGTGACGATGGTTGACATAATGCCGTTTTCAAGGCAAGTTCGTTCCTAGCAGAAGGGCTCATTTTGAGAAATTGCGAACATTGTCGAAGATTATGAGCTTTATTGCACAGAGAACACGATGAGGCATTTCTTATATAAAACGATCGTGTTCCCTTTTTAAATTTGTTATAGGTTTCTGGAGCAGGTCCAATATTTCCGTGACCCTTAACCATTTCCAAGGTACGGAAGCGCGATTCGAGAAAGTCTGTGAGAGCATCTAGCCTTGGTAAGTCTTTACTATTCTCTAGAGATCGCTCCCATAATTCGGGAGTTTCTTGAGGAAGTCTTTGTATTAATAGAAAAATTAAAATTTCATCCCAAGTATCAACTTGAACATCTAAGCTACGTAAAGAATGTAAGCACTCATTCGTAGTATCTAACAACTGCTTAATAGCTTGTGGGGATTCAAATTTTATGACATTTTGTGAAGTAAGAATCTTTAATTGAGCATTGACAATGACCCTTTTATTATCGTATCTTTGAACTAATAAATCCCTCGCTGCATCGTAGTTCTTTTCAACAATATCTAAATGTCGAATTAATCGTTCCGCTTCTCCATTTAAGCTTGCCTTTAAAAAATAAAGTTTTTGCACCTTTGGAACTTGATTATTGTCATGAATGAGTGTAGAAAACAAATCGTAAAAAGAACGCCAATTTCGATATGAACTGGAAAATTTCGGGATATCTATACGTGGTAATTTAATATTTGAAGTCGATATAAAAGCAGTATCTAAAGTGGAAGTATCCGTGGAATGTTCACACGATTCCTGAGTATCTAAATCATCGTGGAGTTCTCCTAAGAATTTCGAATAAAGATTTTCCGCTTCATTAAACTTCTTATTTGTAAAATAATCTGATCTTTTATCGCCGAGTTTAGCTTGAAAATTTAGGTAATGATGATTAGATCGAAATGTTTCCCAACATTTTTGAATAGCTGAGATACGAGTCTTTATATAACCTTTAGTGCGCTCTTTTGCAGAAGCATCTTTATAATTAGAACAAATAATAGAAATTGCTTCCGCGATACTATATTGTTCAGAAATAAGGGCTTCGAAAGAGGATGATTGGGATTCGGTTGCCTTATATTCACTAGCTTTTGCTTTAGTTTGCTTAGACTCAGTAGATTCACTTTTGTCTTCATTGTCGTTAATGCTTTCGATTTTATTTTTATCAGTCTTAGGACCCATTTTGTAATACTTTATAATTTTTAATATTTTAATATACGTATGTATGTATATTTCTGTTCGTTTCTATGTATAAATTTTAAGTTCTTTGCAATCACTATTTAGTTAGAAGGTTGTGGAAAAATTCATGTTTCAATTAATTTACTTCTAATCAGTAGAATTCATAAAAATTCAATATGTTTTATGCACTTAATTCTTCAAAGAAATTTTAACTTAATATAAATGATTACGACAAACCTGTTACCAAGTCTTTTCAATGTTTTTACTTTCCGTTAATACCGGTACCGTAACTTCAGCTCCACATGTATACCGACGTCGACAACCGAAAAAAAAATGCAAAAAATATTATTTGATACTCGTGTGATACAATTTTTACCATGTTATCCAATTTATGCTGATGATTATGTTGACTGTATGATCTCTATTTGGCTGTGTTATATACCTAAAATAAATAATATTTTTGCATAAACCTGAAAAAGGGCAAAACATAAAAATAATATTCAATAAATTTTAACATAAGCTAATCATGCTTAAAACATGGTTAGCTTATCTCTTAAATGGGTGAAGAAAATTGCATCAGCCATTTTCCTCACATACCATAAATTTTTCTCATAAAACGACTTGGGAAAAACAAAAGTTTCAGTTTACAACCCAAGTCGTTTTACTTAAAAATTTCCACGACAAATTTTGCCTTCAGCGAAATTTGTCATTTCAACAATTTAATTAAAAAAATAAATCAAAAAGCAAATCGTACCTTCAGTACAATTTGCCGTGAAAAAATTCAATACGTATGTACATACGTACATATATATTGTGTAAAAGCTTTCACGATAAGAAACGCGCGCAGCATAAATGCATTGTATGTATATGCGCGTCGCGATTTCAAACGGTGGCTGATGTTTTAAAAAGTGTAAGATTACATTTTTGCAGCCATCGTTCAACGCGAATAATTCTGGACATGTTTGAACAAGTCCAAAATTAAAAAGTAAAATTTTCTCAGGATAAGAAAATACAATTTAGCATTTTCTAACCTGAACAACGGCTCTTGATCACGATGAGTGTGCTCAAGAGTTGAGTTGATTTCTGAATGTAAAAGCGGCGCGGTCTCGTTTTGAATTTGGTATTAAAAAGTCGAGAAAAAAAAGACGTAACGTGGACGGTCGGTTTTAGATAAGTTTTGATAAGTTGTATGAAATAAAATTTAAGAAGTGATAATTTCGCCGAGTTCATATTTCTAAGAAACATACAAGAATTGTAATTTCGCCGCGTATAGAAATTGTGTTAAGAAGCATATTAGTCATAAGTTTACCACGTAGACAGTTATTGTAAAATCTAAGTTTTGTGCAAACCAGTTAACAGTGGTGATTAACAATCACAAATAAAACCTCAAAAAAAAAAGGAATAAAAAGTGTTTCAATTTCCAATTGATGGTGAGCATTAAGTCTAAGTATATTTCGAATTAAATATAACAAAATTGGCGCAGCCGGTAGGATCAAAGAAGCTTGTTCAAAGATAAAAGATCGTAAGCGCTTGAAAAGCCTTGATCCTGCAAGAATCTACGGGGATCCTTTGACTAAGCCACACAATACGGCCACGTCACCCCCATCGCTCGGGGTAAATATCATCTATAGGCGCCTCTGCTCCAGGCGAGCAAGCGTTCACCCCAGTGAGTGAAAAGACAGCATGAAGAGACTTGGACCTCCAGATTGGAATTCATCACCGAACACCAGAAGCTCTTTTCCAGCAGCGAGAAGGAGGATAACGAAGACAGGCCCAATCAAAATCAACTCCAGAAGGAAGATATCATCGTTCCTGGGTTGAAGGGGATTTCGAAAAAGGCTTTAAGCCCCCCTTTCGACCATATCGAGGGGAAATAAGTCGGCCTAGGGCCCCCCGGCAGCAAACAGAAGCTACAAAAGAAAAACTTCGTTCCAGGATTGAAAGGGATCTCGAAGTCGGCAAAAGCCCCCCTTTCAATCTCAGCCAAGGGAATTAAGACGGCAGGAGCCCCCCTAGTAGGAAGAAACATTCCAGAAGGGAATACTCCAAGAAGGCTGGAAGCCCCCCTTTTGGACAACGCGGGACGCATATGTCAGAAGGAAACTCGACACCGGCACCTGAGACAGGCACGAGATCAAACTCTACACCTTCATCCGACGCGGAGCAATCCCCAGGTGGGAATTTACAACACCTCCGGGAAGGTACAGACAACGCCACAGAAGACAACGCAGCACAACCAGGTAGCCAGGAGCGCCAGAATCCAGACCCATCACAGCAAGAAACAACAGGAGTTCGCCTTCGAAGCGGCACCGTGTTAACAGGACTTTCACGTTCACTAGGTTTAGATAAGAGCTCAGCCAGTGTAGTTGTAAGCGCTGAAAGTGACAGTGATATTGGTGGTGACGAAACGGACCAAACAACCGCCGAAAATCTCCTTAGTGGCTGGCTAGAAGTATCCTTCACGGATTCTAGTCCAGAAACCAGCCCTGAAACTCGACAAAGCACAAGTAGACTACCCTACAAAAGTTTAAATAAAAAGATAATCACAATGGTAGATTATGCAAAGGTGGCCAAGCTCACGGCACAACTAGTTCCTCTGTTTTCGGGTGAAAATACCCCACAGCTAGGTCGTGAGCTACAAACATTTATTGGCTGTTGCAATCAGGCCCTACACTGTTCAAGTGAGGAAGAAAAACCAGCTTTCCTACATATAATCTTGCCCACAAGACTTCGTGGCGATGCTTATCAGCTATTTGCTTCGGACGTTCCAACTACTTTTAGTGAGGTGGTGGAACGTCTGAACAGAACCTACCTACCACGAGAATCGTACCAAGAGTTGGTCAACAAACTGATCACAATGAGGCAAAACCCGTTGGAAACTCTCACTGCCTTCACAACAAGAGTGAAGCAGTTCTTGATGCTTTGCAACGAGGCAGCGGTACTGAAGTACGGCGCAACGGCAGCCCCAGCTGTGAAGACACAGTTGGCGGACTTCGCCAAAAATGCCCTCAAAAGTGGAGTGAACAATCCCCACCTATGCCAGTACCTCCTCACTCTGGTAGAAAATGATCTAGAGCAGCTGATACAAAAGGCTCTAGACATGGAAAAGCTGCAAGCAGGCACAGTTTTCGTCCAAACGCCGCTAACGCAACAGCCATATCCAATGGCACCAATAGACCCTAGTCTTCGAGTTCGCGCTCTCAGCAGAACTCCTTACAATCAAGCACCACAGCCACCCATGTATGCATCACCACGAGCACAAGAGCCCAGGCAGTTTAACAATACCCCATACGTACATGCTCCACCACTACGCCCGTCATTTCCACGAAGGGATTCTAGACAACCGGATACACAAAATCTGGTACAAAACATCACCTGTAATTTCTGCCAGAAGCGGGGACACACCTACACGGAGTGTCTAAAACGCAAAAACACCCCCTTCTGCACTAACTGTAGAAGTTACGGGCATGACATTTGCGACTGTCGAAACAACCAAACACAGTCTGCAAATCGTTTCACACGAGGTTCGCATAACAATCAACCACAGTCAGACCCGAACAATACAAAAGGCCCCAGAGTCTTTAATATAAGACAAAAATGTGATTTTTGTGGGCGCCGTGGACATAAGATCGACGAATGTCGACAAAAAAAAATGGGAGGATAAAAAGCAGGGAAACGACAAAGAGTCGACCCAAAACCCCCCGGCTCGACTATAAACCCTACCAGCAATAAACAAGGGTCTTCTCAGCCGCCCAACTTCAGTGTGCCCACCGCCAGACTTCCTCTAGACAAAGGTCTAAATGGTCAGGCCCAGATAATAGTGGACACCGGCGCTGAGATCAGGATAATTAAGAAAAAAGCTCTCAAATCTCGCGAGCTAATAAACCCCAACAAAAAACTAACACTTCAAAGCCCTTTTGGCACCGGAAAAACCTTAGGAAGTTGCCAAGGAAACTTCATGCTAAAAAGTAACTTACCTTGCAACTTTCAGGTGGTAAAAAACATCCCAGGTATTTCTGACGACGGGTTGCTAGGAAATGATTTCCTAGCCAAAAACTGTAATGTTGAGGGACCCAACAAGGTTCTGCGATTTCCTCGCACGGAAACTAATCCAGAAGAGTTTGCTGTTCCACTAGAAACCGCATCGGACAACTCGTGTTCACAAAACACAGTCAACAAAGAGACACTGGTAGAAGATATTAAACCCGACGGGGATACACCTTCTACCCGAAGTGTTCTCAAAACTTCTCAGTCAGAAGAAGTCGGCTGTGATAAACAAGAACGCGATAAGGGTGAGTTGATTACCAAAAATCTGGCTTGTAAGACTGGCCAGCATCAGGTAAATTTAAATGAACCTGTGTGCATACCAGCAAGGTCTCAGATCGTAGTCAAAGTTCCGTTGCAGTTGCAGGAAGAAATGCTCAGTCTGTCAAAAGAAATAGACGACGGAGTCTTCCTAGCGAACAGCTTACTCTCAGCTGGGTTAAAGGCAGTCCCTATAGGAATCCACAACAGACGCAGTTCACAAGTAGTCCTAAAAAGCGTGAACCTAAAGCTGGTTCCCATTAAAGACTACACTGTCGTCCCCATCAAACGAGAGCCAGATAAAAATATTACAACAGCCCATCCTTTGAATCCCATGAGTCGAAATGGTGGCGATGGTAAGCATCAAAATATAATTAAACCTAAGATTAAGAAAATAGGGCATAAGAGCCCAAGTCAACCAAGCAGTAACAAGAAACAGCTTCAAGACGCTTGCGGGTCCCTCATGAAAACCCCAACGTCAGGCGCTGGCCAGCACACAAATGGTCTGCCGGTAGCAACTCCCGCAGATCCATCTGGCCCAGCGCCACTCATATATCAAAGAAATAGGTTAAGAGGTAAAATGAATAGGGATAATAATAATAGATCTAGATTTAAGAACAATATAAACAGGGCAATAAGCGCCGATCAGACGGCCACCCTACAACATATAAGGTACTTGTTCCCAAACAATGCCGAACAAGAAGACACCAGTATTCAGCCCCGCCTCACCAGATTAGAGCAAGAACTCAGTCTGGATGGAACTTTAAATTCTGAGGAAAAAGCCTCAATAACACATCTCTGTTACGAATATGATGACATATTCTTTTTAAAGGGTGACAGGCTTACACATACCAACGCCATCTCCCACGACATCTCTCTGGTGCAAGACCAAGCACCTATTAACCAAAAGATGTACCGGTTACCAGAGACACAGCGAAATGTCATAAATGAGCAACTCAGAGAAATGCTGGACAACGACATTGTCCAGCCCAGCAAAAGCCCATGGAACTCGCCACTGCTAGTCGTCCCCAAGAAAGCGGGACCAGATGGTGAGAAAAGGTGGCGCGTCGTCGTTGATTTCCGTAAGTTGAACGAAAAAACGATTGGCGGCGCCTTCCCGCTACCACGGATTGAGGATATCCTCGATCAACTGGGCCATTCAAGATACTTCACCACCCTAGACCTAGCCAATGGCTATCATCAGGTACTAGTCGATCCGAAAGATCGAGCAAAAACGGCTTTCAGTACCAACTACGGGCATTATGAATTCAAACGCATGCCGTTCGGGCTTAAAGGAGCCCCGGCCACATTTCAGCGTTTAATGAATTTCATATTAACTGGCCTACAAGGCCTAGAATGTTTCATCTACTTAGATGACATCGTCATCTATGGAAAAAGTCTGGCAGACCACAACGAAAAGCTTCGCAAAGTCTTTGACAGGTTAAGAGAAAATAACCTGAAACTTCAACCTGAGAAATGTCAATTTCTCAGGCGCGAGGTAGTGTACTTAGGACACAAATGTTCTAACCAAGGAGCACTACCTGACCCTAGCAAAACGGCATGCGTCCAAACTTTCCCCACTCCTAAGTAAGTAAGTAAGTAAGGCAAGTGCAATCATTTTTGGGCCTTGCGAATTACTACAGAAAATTCATACCCGATTTTTCAAAAACAGTACGTCCTCTAACATACTTACTCCGAAAGGATGTAAAGTTTAAGTGGACTGAGAAATGCCAAGAGGCATTTCAAAGCATTAAGAACGCTTTAATTTCCCCTCCACTCTTAATATATCCCGATTTTTCAAAGCCCTTTAACCTTACCACAGACGCCAGCAGCGAGGCTTTTGGAGCAGTTCTCTCTCAAGGAGAGGTAGGAAGTGACTAGCCAATTGCCTACGCCAGCCGTACCCTGAACAAAGCCGAACGTAACTATTCCACTATTGAGAAAGAGTTACTGGCTATAGCTATGGCGACTAAAAATTTCAGGTGTTATCTGCAAGGCCGAGAGTTCACGGTCTATACAGATCATAAACCACTCAAGGGAGTCTTCAATGTTAAGGACCCCACATCCCGTCTGGTGAGATTTCACCATAAACTTTCCGAGTTCAACTATAAAATTGAGTATAAGCCCGGAAAGTACAACACGAATGCCGACGCTTTAAGCCGCATTCCACAGGATAATAACAAAGACAAGGAAACTGCAACCTTCACGGTAGAAGCTATAGTCCACCACCAAATGGATATAGAGGAGGAAAAACACTCACCGGACCAAAAGGAGTGTCTGCAATGCAATGCAGTAACCAGAGCCCAGACACGAAACATTCAGGAAAGTGGAACAAATCAAGACAGCCAGTCCAAACAAAAAGAACAAACTCATCATCCAGAAGCGCCAGAGGACCTTGACAGTCCACCTAGTACCAATCCACAAATTATAGACGAAACTCGTCCCCCTGAGGTAATCACAAGCCCAGAGGAGATTCAATTAATCTTAAAGGATTATCATGATTCTCTCTTTGGTGGCCACCAGGGAGTGATAAAAACCTATAAACGGATCCGAAGAAAGTACTGGTGGAGGCACATGCTTAGTGACATCAAAAAGCACATTAAGCGGTGTGCCAAATGTCAAACCATGAAGGCCTCACCACAGTATAAAATGCCGATGGTGATTACAGACATAGCGGAACAACCATTCGATAAAATCTATTTAGATATAGTCGGCCCACTAGAGGAGACAGAATCCAGAAACAAATATATATTAACGTTTCAGGATAACCTCACGAAATTTGTAGATTGGTATGCCATACCGAATGGGGTAGCTATAACGCTAGCGCAAATTTTCTTCGACGAAATCGTCACACGCTACCGCATTCCCAAAAGAATAGTCACCGATCAGGGAAGTAATTTCCTGAGTGACCTATTCAAAAAGGTATGCAAACTCCTCAGGATAAATAAGCTGCAGACCTCAGCTTATCATCCCCAATCAAATGGAGCACTCGAACGTGCACATAGACCATTGATTGAATATCTACGAACTATAGTGGACGAAAATCCCAGCTCATTACGGCTTTACAGCGGACGTTCCGTCCAACTTAAGGCGAGACCCCGAACCACGAGAGCTACTACCATATTCTCAGGTATAAGCTTCAGAAGTCTTACGCCATGGCAAGAAAAAATCTTCTGATGAGTAAACAGCGCTCGAAAAAGCTGTACGTCCCCTAACATTTCACAGAGGAGACAAGGTTCTACTCAAGAGCGAGAGTCGCAAACATAAGCTCTCCCAGATTTGGGTAGGACCCTATACGGTAACCGGCATCCTCAGTTCAGTAAACACAACAATTAAAATTCGCAAACGAGAGGTGACGGTACATAACAACCGTCTAAAACCTTTCTCCGAATAAATAGGTGTCCATAGAAGATAAGTAGTGTTAAGGTACATACATAGATTCAATTAAAGAACAATAGAACATAAGCTACAGAGTCAACAGAAAACCCATTTTAATATCCTATCCTATCCTCTCCTAGATGACAATGCGGTCAATAATTCTCTACGGACTGTTCCTGACCACAATAGGAGCCCTCGCGGAGGAACCTTACACTATAACGCCCCTAAATAATACGGAAATACTATTTGAGGATCTTGGAAGCCTATCAGTTTACCACGATACTTGGAGCATCATAACTGAGTTAGATCTGGCGGAGTTGGACAATCAGACAAAACTGGCGGAACGCGCGGAACACTACGTTCATCAATTATGTAGTAACAAATCTTTCGATCAAGATCTATGTACCCTACAAACCAAACATGTACATGCCCTAATGGAAAACATTAAGAGACGCACCAATGTCATTAAAGAGGCAGTGCCTAAATCACGCAAGCCCCGATCCATCTTTGATGGGATAGGTAATGCGATGCACTATCTCTTTGGCACTATGGATAGCGGAAACGAACAAGAGGTGTACATCCGACTAAGCGAATTAGAGGTAAATACTCAAACCTTAGCGTCAGATAACCAATCAGATTAACCATCTGCAGAACACAACGGACGATTAGATAGCCCACCAAATAAGACAAGAGATCGTTTCTAGCCTGACACTACAAATGATAGAGTTGGAATTTAGACAACAAGCTCTACTGGACATAATAGTGTCCAGTAGAAATAATCAAATTCATCCCCTTTTAATTTCCCCAAACCATTTGCTAGAGATTTATCACAAATCTCACTCCACTTGTCCCAATCTACAGGACTGTTTGTCAGTTCTGTACCAAACAGCAGATGTTAAGACACATTTGTTGCAGGACAAATTAGTTATCCGAATCAAACTTCCCAGGAATTTCTGCTGCTGAAGCCAGAAAACCTGAGATCTTTCAAACAAATTTCAAAGGGAATCGATGAGGATACGTGGATTGGTAAGCTAAATACACCACTCACCAAAGCTACAAAAACAGATGAATGTGTTATCAAACTTTTATTCAATCCACTGGGCGAACACCCACAATGTAGCATCAGAGCCCAAATTCCCCCAAGAGACACAATAATAAAACTTAATAGACCGAATTCGTGGCTGTACTCCTTAACTGAAACTACTATAGTACATATAACTTGTACTTAACAGTTACTCACCCATCGTCTCGCAGGACAAGGAATCATGACAGTCAACGAACCATGTTCCTTGCAAATAGGGTCTAACACTCTGTATTACGAAGCAGAAAATCTACATCCGCTAAGAGTTTTCCAACCAACCTACTTCCCAGGCACAAACGAAACTCAAGAGGTATTGGCAGAATATATATCCAAAGTACCCGCTCCTAAAAACTTTGAAAAACACCCAACATTACTCCTCGGAGATGATACGAACCAACGTATCCACCTAGATACAAAATCTCTGGACGAAATCCGTACCAAAGTGAACAACATTCACTTTGGACCAAAGACCAAAATTCCTCATATACTCTCTATTACATCCCTATCAATGACCGGACTCTTGTTGCTAATTGCATCTGTGGTGGCAGTAGCAAAATATATCGTACCGGCATTCATGACATGGGTTGCTAAACGAAGACAACAGCCCACAGCTGAAAACACCCCAATGGAACCGGTTTACGCTAAAACCCAAGAAAAGTTGAAACGGGCTCAAAGTCTCCACAGAGCGAGATCTATACAAGTAGTATAATCAAAAAGATCTATACTTGTTGGTTGGCCCCGTCTAATCCTTTTATTACTGGCGGAACCACTGTCCTTCCACTACACTGGTATTAGAAAATAAGTTAAAATAATAGTAGCAAATAAGAGATAAAGCCACCACGTTAGAGTAATAAAACATAAAAGTAAAATTTATTTAGTAGTACAAAAATAAAATATTTTATAGACCTAAGTAGTACATAGCAAAGTAGAAATAATGAATTACATAAGCTACAATATAAGATAATAAAAACGGAAACAAAATAATATACTTAATCAACTTAGAATAACCTAAATAGACAGTGGTGCCCCGTTAATATATTTCTTCAGCAAGAACCTTCAGCCCAGGAACTCAGAACAGGACAGCTGTCACGACACATGGCGCGGGCCGTCTATAAAGTCTAAAAAAAAAAAAAAAAAATATTTTTTTTTTAGATATAAAGCCCAAACACAAAGGTAAATGTTATTCTTACCCAGAGTAAACCATCATAAGGTGGTGGGGCGCCCTCAACAAGCTCCTGGACGGGACCTGACTCAACCGCCGGGACGCCCCAGTCCTCCTGGTTATCCCAGTCCTCCTGGTTATTCCAGTCGTCCTCGCCAACGGGACGAGGCACCGCATCGGAGAGAGTCCAATTCTCTACGGAGCCGCCGGCCTCATAATCTCCGGGCTGCAGATAAAGGGGATGCATACGGCACACCAGACAGCCACACCACCCAGACTCTCCGGATAAAGCCAGAGTTGCCCCTAAAAGAAAAAAAAGAGTGAGTTACAAACATTTTTATGTGCGTGGAAGAAAAACGTACCCAAAACGACCCAGGAGCTCCCACTATGTGGAAACAAACAAAACTCCACATGAAAAAAAGCGTCAGCCTCAGGGGGAGCTGCCCAAATGCATACATCTGGTCGCCCGTCCCTCCGTAAAAGCAAACGAATTAGCCCCCGCCACCGTGGGGCCACACTGGTGACAAAAATACCCAATGCCCGTACACAAAAAGGGCTGGGGCTCATATAAGGCGCGCGTGGACGTACAATCTCGCAGAACTCCATATTCAAACAAACTGTGAACAGAACCACAAAAGCCAGCCAATATAAAGGGCAAAACAGCTAACCCAACAAAAATTAAGCAAGAGGACATATAACCTACCAATCCCTTATCAAAATTACTTAAATACTGCCCCAATTAACCGCATTAGTAGATGTATGCATTTCCTGCCTCTCAACCCACGTGATATTAGCTAAATATCACACGGATTATACTTGCATTGGGTACGTATGCAGATCGAGGCACAAAAATTTTTTTTTTATGTCTTTCCAAGCCGCTGTACGATGCATGTTAATATATCAAACCGACCCTTCAAAAAAAACAAAAAACAAAAAAAACTACAATTGCACTTGCCATGTGCAAACACTCTCTCTACGGTAGAAAAATAAGTTCGTTCGCTTATCAGCGGCACGAGATATTAAATTACGAGCAATATCCAAATGAAATGACATCTTTTTATTATCAAACAGAATTTTTTTTTTTAAATTGAGGCCGGCAAAGAATTTCTTGGGATAGATAATCAATAATCAATATCGCTAAACACAAAATTACATACAATAAGATAAATCCATAAGGACTATAGAAAATAGAAAATAGAATAATATATACGATACACGCTAAGACTAGAATAACTAAATTTTGTAACAAACACAAAAATGTAAAAACTCAACCGAAAACCGCCAAAGACCTAGCCACCAAAAATGCACCCACATCAACTTCCCCTGAGAATTATTCCTCTTCAAAGAATAATTCTCTTTTTCTCAGGGGGAAAGATTGTTATATACCTAAAATAAATAATAATAAAAAATAAATATACCTAAAATAAATAATAAAACATGGTTAGCTTATCTCTTAAATGGGTGAAGAAAATTGCATCAGCAATTTTCCTCACATACCATAAATTTTTCTCATAAAACGACTTGGGAAAAACAAAAGTTTCAGTTTACAACCCAAGTCGTTTTACTTAAAAATTTCCACGACAAATTTTGCCTTCAGCGAAATTTGTCATTTCAACAATTTAATTAAAAAAATAAATCAAAAAGCAAATTGTACCTTCAGTACAATTTGCCATGAAAAAATTCAATATGTATGTACATACGTACATACATATTGTGTAAAAGCTTTCACGATAAGAAATGCGCGCAGCATAAATGCATTGTATGTATATGCGCGTCGCGATTTCAAACGGTGGCTGATGTTTTAAAAAGTGTAAGGTTACATTTTTGCAGCCATCGTTCAACGCGAATAATTCTGGACATGTTTGAACAAGCCAGAATTAAAAGGTAAAATTTTCTCAGGATAAGAAAATGCAATTTAGCATTTTCTAACCTGAACAACGGCTCTTGATCACGATGAGTGTGATCAAGAGTTGAGTTGATTTCTGAACGTAAAAGCGGCGCGGTATCGTTTTGAATTTGGGATTAAAAAGTCGAGAAAAAAAAGACGTAACGTGGACGGTCGGTTTTAGATAAGTTTTGATAAGTTGTATGAAATAAAATTTAAGAAGTGGTAATTTCGCCGAGTTCATATTTCTAAGAAACATACAAGAATTGTAATTTCGCCGCGTATAGAAATTGTGTTAAGAAGCATATTCGTCATAAGTTTACCACGTAGACAGTTATTGCAAAATCTAAGTTTTGTGCAAACCAGTTAACAGTGGTGATTAACAATCACAAATAAATCCTCAAAAAAAAAAAAAGGAATAAAAAGTGTTTCAATTTCCAATTGGATAACATTGATTTGGCGGTGAGCATTAAGTCTAAGTATATTTCGAATTAAATATAACTGCTGAGATCCGGCTCGAAAGACAATAATGTTTGTGAACATAGGTGTCTGTAGGTGCTGATGCACCTGAATGTGATGTGATGTATGGTGGTGTAGTGGACGAGATTAACTTTCTCGATTATGTAGAATAAAAAAAAACAACACTTTATGCTTGCACACGTTATAATATTTATGTAACTATAACAAGATCTACCTTTGTTTTTATAACGATTAATTACAATAAAAATTTACCTGAGGTTAAATGTATACTGTGGTGTGGCGTGATGATTGCTTCAATGAGTTGAGAGACAATGCCTGCAGAACCGATGGCATCAGTAGATATCGAATGATTTGCTGATAACAGGCAACGGAAAATATACTGCTGAGTAAGTTCAGGCAATTGATCTCTCTGCAGATGATGATAAGGTTTATCATTTCAGAGTTGACTAACCTTTTCGAAGATCGAAATTTCAGGTAAATACTGTAAATATTGAAAAGTATTAGAAAATTAAACTAAAATTAATATTTCATTCTTTTTTCTCATTTCAGGCGCCAACAGATCGACAACCGTCCACTCATTCCAAAACGAAAAAAGAAGAAGAAGAGAGGGCGAAAAGAAGTGTGTCAGAGTTTTTGTCGGTTAAAAGCTGCAGTGGAAAAATATTCTCGTAAAATCTCAAGTTAAAGTATAAAAGTATAGTTTCCAGTAGAAAAAACAGAAATAAAAGAACGTAACGAAGAGGAAGTATACGAGTGGGGAAACAAAAACGTGGATGAAAGCTAAGATGGGAGGAATGACGATGGAATACTAAATGCATAAGTAAAAAATCCTCGAAGGAATTACTTTTGCTTTTGCAAGGGCGCAGCTACAGGTATCGCAATTTTAAATTCTATTTATTGTCCGGGAAAGGGAGACCCTTCGTAAGTGCTAAGCACGCGGTCATTGTAAGAAGTTTTCACTAAGACCAGGATTGCGAGAATCTCGGGTATTTCGAGGCGTCACGACATAATGACGCTAGTCCATCACGTCAGGCCTTTCAAAGTGTATAGGCGACAACCGTACTATGCATGTCAGTTACGAATTATTAAGCATGTAAAAAAAGTATACAATAACTATGCTGGTACTAACATAAAATCCCAAAAGTAGTCTAAACGAAGTAACTGAATAATCCCAGTTTGAAGTCCCAATTTCGAATTTACAAGGTCCAAGGATACCCCATGGGACAATCAGGTTTGCAGATTAATAATTAGAACTGAGACCAAAATTGTGAAATTTTTCGTCAAGGTTGTCAACAAAATTACTGGTTGTAAGAAATTCCACTATCATATATATCTCTTCTAAGTAAAATACTAGGCTAAATTACTATATTTCTCTAAAGTATTTAAAAAAAAAGAAAAAAATTATATTATACTATATTATTATATTTTTCTAAATTACATTGAATGAAATCATATATTTTTCTAGTTAACCTTTGATAGCATGTAACGATACTGGTGCATATAGAGATACTACTAGGCCCAAAGAATAATAATAGTATTATAATTTGGATTCAAGAAGATGAACTATTGTACGCCAGTGTAAAGGAAATCCCTAACACTCATCTTCGGGTTATTTATTATCTATTTCTATAGCATGTAACTATACAATACAATACAATACAATACATTTATTCGGCCTTGTACAGAAGATTACAAAATCTTATGAGTATAATTAGGTGGAAAAAAAAACATAAGTAACATTAAAATTAAACCAAAAATGAGATAATAATAAAAATAAATATTATAACAAATAAATAAATGAATAAATAGAAAACAAGATAAAAAAAAAAAAAAAAAAAACAACAAAAAAAAGGAAATCCAAAGATAAAAAGAAAAAGAGAACTTAGAGATAAAGAGCCAAAGAAAAGAACAAAAATAAAAAAATAAGTAAATAAATAAAAAATACAACAAATTAAAAACAAAAGAGAAAAAAAAAAAAATAAATAAATAAATAAAATTAAGAATTAATTAAGACAATGTAACAAGAATTTTAAGATCTGAGAATAAATACCAATCACAATCTAATAACTAGTTAGGTAATCTTTGACTAGCTTAGCAAAGGTCAGGCCGGAACCTGTGCGCTGAATTAAATTTGGAAGAGAGTTCCATTTTCGGGCAGCTACTATACTGGTCCATATAGAGATACTACTAGGCCCAAAGAATAATAGTAGTATTATAATTTTGATTCAAGAAGATGAACTATTGTACGCCAGTGTAAAGGAAATCCCTAACACTCATCTTCGGGTTATTTATTGTCTATTTCCAAGTTTATTTATAGGATCAGAGTTGCTCCAGTTTTGATTTTATATATCAGAATTAGTTGAATTATGAATTTAACACGCTACGGGGTGAACTTAAGCAAAATTTTATTTTAGTGTAAACGCAAAATATTATACCTATTATAAGGAGACAGTGTTCTCCATTTGAATAAACCTACCGACGGTACGCAACATGATAGAGTGTTAGATTTTTTTTTCGTTTCTTCCTTCACTATCCTGGAGGCCTCTCGTATGAAGGTCGTTTAGGTTCGCTCGTTTATTCTCTCTTTACAGGTCAACAAGGGACTCTGAAAAATCTTGCCCTCAGAGTCAGATTTGTGGTTGGCGCAGGCAAAGAAGGTGTACCATCTGTGCCTTCAACATGGATGTAGGTAAGTGACGTAAAAGGTCCCTTTAGGACTGAATGTATGCCGGCTTTTGTTGGATAGGGACGATTTGTTTTTTATTATGGCTGACGGCAGCGGGAGGTTTCTTTCGTGGAACCTCCCCACACTCTCCGCCAATAGCAGTGGCGAGCTAGCGTGCCGCCCTACAGTCAACGCTGTCCGTCGAGTGATCTGTCAGCTCATGCTGACAGTCTGAACTTTATGTCCAAGCCAGTCACTCAAGATAGTACCATAACAAAATGGCGCCCAACGTGGGGCCACCTCAGTTAGACATTGGCGGTCTAAATATGACTTTGGTTGAGGACTAAGATTGCTTAGAGATCTGGACATTTGGCTATCTGCTAATTTGTCTGACTCAGTAATCTCACAATCAGTGGAAGTTATATGCGGACTTGAGTCTAACTGGTTTTGTGATGTAAACTTTTGAAAGTTTTTTCGTAAAGTAAAGTAAAGTTTTTGGCATTTTGAATTATTAGTAACGATTAAAGTAACATAATGTTTTGAAAGTTTTGAAAGTTTGTAATGTAGAGTAATTTCTTTTTCGGAAGTTTTGAATTGTAAGTTCGACCTTAGGTTTGAATTTGCTCAATCCTCAAGTCTGAGAAGTTGAATTTTTTTTTGGATATCTTTTTTTGAATGATCCTTCCCGCTGGCCTTTTGTCATGGAAATGGTAGGTGGCCTCACCAAATTTTTTTGTTTGTGCTCTCACGGAGACATGCCTCTGTTGGTCAACTGGCTGGACAGGGTTGTGAATCTGTGAGACGGCTTTTTGGCTTTCAGCTAACTAGTCGACCAGATTCATGACTCTGCCCAGCTGGAAGGTTAGCTGGACATAACAATCAGGTGAAGAGGAAGGAAAGAGTTGTTGGAGGATGGAAGTGATGCTGGAGACCTTCAGTAATCAGGAGTCGGCATACTGCTAACTGCCTGGCTGAAGAATCTCAATTATCATTTTCAGTCTCTAGCTTCTCCAACCCGACTCTTCCTAGATTTCTGTGAGTACTCATACATTTTTCATGCACACATTCGCGTCACTTGCTTGCATCAATATATCTGACCTGAACGAGAGAGATCGGCCTGGAGACTTCTTATGTGTAGAGGTAGCTCCTGGAAGTGAAGGACAAATCGTATGATTCTGTTTGGATTTTTTTTTTAGCGCTTAATTGAACTTTTGGTGACTTCTCCGAAAATTTTGCATTGTCTTGTACCTTTAGAAAGAAGACTTTTATTCGAAGAGTTTTCTATCTCTTCCGTATGCCTGGATTTCATTTTGTTAAATCGATATTTCTGTTGACTCGAGTTAGGAAGACTTTACAAACTTCTGCGAACCCTTGATTTTTTTTTTAATTCTCTTTTTGGTAACTTCTCCGAACTTTCGATTGTTGTAATTTGGTATCTCAGCATATCATTTTGAAGAGTCTGTTATCTCTTCCACAATTTTGAATTCTTTGTATTTTTATTGACATTTCTTACAAACCCTTGGTTTGTAATTTTTTTGAAAGCCTGACTTACGATTAAATTCACAATGGGTACAGAGCGAACACCACCGCGAGCAACCGGTGTACCGGTACCGTTGCCAAACCAGTGCTCCATCTGCCAGGAGGGCGATTGGTCAGGACCGAGGAAGCCAGTGAAGACGATCTGTGGACATGTGTTCCACAAAGCATGTCTAAAAATGTGGATTGGACAGCGCTCAAGCTGCCCGAACTGCAGATCACACCTCACTCCATACGACTTTGCTGAGTATACAGGTGCGGTCCCGAAGAAGACTCACACAAAGCCTGTTAATCAGAATACTCGACCTGCAGTACCAGTCCTCAACCTGCCACCACCTACTAGCCAACCAGCCAACCGCGAATCTCTGTCCCCAGGTTTGCAGAACTTGCACTCGATGACTTTCTCTCACCCGATCTCCCGAGTGAACAGTCCTTTACCTAACACTTAGGGTCCGAGCTCAGCAGCGACTGAAGCCTTGCTGGCAGGTCTGCGCCTGCAGATGCAGGATTTGCTTCGAGAAGGCCTCGAGCAGAGCCTAAATACATTGCGAGCTGAATTGACAAGTAGTGTCCGACAGCAAATATCAGCTGCAATGCCACCAATTAATTTTTGACGGCCATCTCCTTCGATGGGTGAACCGAGACCACTGCCAGAGTTTCTCGACGGTCGTAGGCAGTCATTTAACAGACCGGCATCACCTCTTGGCCTACACCAAACTTCATCCTACCTCCACCGCCATCAGCTTCCGGTCGGCCTATTGGTCAGCCTACACCAAACTTTGTCCCACCTCCACCACCACCACCTATTCGTAACCCTGGCAGCCCCATCCGCAGATGGAATCTATCTTATAGTGGCGACAGCTCAGGCTCACTGTTGACGAGATTGTGTTTAGAGTGGAAGCTTTGACGTATTCGGCCTTAGAAGGAGATTTTGATCTTCTAGTAAGGCACATGACAACCTTGCTTTCTGGACCAGCGATGGACTGGTACTGGTCTCTCTTGAGGCAAAACTCCACGCCTTCATGGGAGTATGTAAAGACAGCTCTATTAGCTGTGGAGTACCAAAAGATGACCTTAAGGTCAAGGTCCAGCTGATGTTGCGAAAACAGAAAGCAGGGGAGTCATTTGCTACGTACCATCAACACCTGGTACAGTTGCGCGATCAACTGCAAAGTCCCTTGGTGGACGAAGAATTCTTAGAGATCGTAAAGTAGAATCTGTTTCCAGACATTCAGCAGAAAATCTGCCTCCATCCCACCAACACCATACACCAACTCCGGAGTCTCGTGACCCAAATACAGGCGACGCAGCAGCGAATCACGACTGAGTGCAGCTGGAATACACATCGCAGCCAAAGAGTCAGCGAGGTGGATGAGTTTCGTCCGACGGAGGTCGAACTGAATACGTCACCTGAACGCAGTGAGGAAGGCCTGCTATATGCTATTACAACCCCTCAGAATGTAACCTGCTGGAACTGTGACCAGTCCGGTCACTTCTATTAAGATTGCCGGCAGGAAAGACAAGTTGTGTTCTGCTATGTATACGGACGCAAGAACATTTTCAAGCCCGATTGCAGCTATTGTCGACAGAAAAACCGGAGACGGGTCGGGAACACCACCACCTCTTTCCGACCAGCGTCAACGTCGCGAGCGACAACTGCAACGAACACTCCAGTTCAAGCCTTGAACAAGGAGGAAGGTCCGGTCCATTAGCAGACCTTGACGAATCCCTGAATTGTCCACTGATATCATTCAGTGATTCTGATGATGTCAGCAAAACACCTGATAGTACGAACATTAATTGATAGAGACGGAGAGCCTGATAGACTTCTCCGCGGAACTTCAACCTCCCATTTCCACCTCTGGGGAGCCCGTGACTTTATTAGACACTTCTTTAGAAGAGTCTTAATTTTCGATGTCCCGATAAAACCGACAGCACTTCTAGCTGACAAGGTTACTGGGCAGGATATTCGGCCTCCTGCCATTTCCCGCCACCGTGGGGCCACACTGGTGACAAAAATACCCAATGCCCGTACACAAAAAGGGCTGGGGCTCATATAAGGCGCGCGTGGACGTACAATCTCGCAGAACTCCATATTCAAACAAACTGTGAACAGAACCACAAAAGCCAGCCAATATAAAGGGCAAAACAGCTAACCCAACAAAAATTAAGCAAGAGGACATATAACGTACCAATCCCTTATCAAAATTACTTAAATACTGCCCCAATTAACCGCATTAGTAGATGTATGCATTTCCTGCCTCTCAACCCACGTGATATTAGCTAAATATCACACGGATTATACTTGCATTGGGTACGTATGCAGATCGAGGCACAAAAATTTTTTTTTTATGTCTTTCCAAGCCGCTGTACGATGCATGTTAATATATCAAACCGACCCTTCAAAAAAAAAAAAAACAAAAAAAACTACAATTGCACTTGCCATGTGCAAACACTCTCTCTACGGTAGAAAAATAAGTTCGTTCGCTTATCAGCGGCACGAGATATTAAATTACGAGCAATATCCAAATGAAATGACATCTTTTTATTATCAAACAGAATTTTTTTTTTTAAATTGAGGCCGGCAAAGAATTTCTTGGGATAGATTAATCAATAATCAATATCGCTAAACACAAAATTACATACAATAAGATAAATCCATAAGGACTATAGAAAATAGAAAATAGAATAATATATACGATACACGCTAAGACTAGAATAACTAAATTTTGTAACAAACACAAAAATGTAAAAACTCAACCGAAAACCGCCAAAGACCTAGCCACCAAAAATGCACCCACATCAACTTCCCCTGAGAATTATTCCTCTTCAAAGAATAATTCTCTTTTTCTCAGGGGGAAAGATTGTTATATACCTAAAATAAATAATAATAAAAAATAAATATACCTAAAATAAATAATAAAACATGGTTAGCTTATCTCTTAAATGGGTGAAGAAAATTGCATCAGCAATTTTCCTCACATACCATAAATTTTTCTCATAAAACGACTTGGGAAAAACAAAAGTTTCAGTTTACAACCCAAGTCGTTTTACTTAAAAATTTCCACGACAAATTTTGCCTTCAGCGAAATTTGTCATTTCAACAATTTAATTAAAAAAATAAATCAAAAAGCAAATTGTACCTTCAGTACAATTTGCCATGAAAAAATTCAATATGTATGTACATACGTACATACATATTGTGTAAAAGCTTTCACGATAAGAAATGCGCGCAGCATAAATGCATTGTATGTATATGCGCGTCGCGATTTCAAACGGTGGCTGATGTTTTAAAAAGTGTAAGGTTACATTTTTGCAGCCATCGTTCAACGCGAATAATTCTGGACATGTTTGAACAAGCCAGAATTAAAAGGTAAAATTTTCTCAGGATAAGAAAATGCAATTTAGCATTTTCTAACCTGAACAACGGCTCTTGATCACGATGAGTGTGATCAAGAGTTGAGTTGATTTCTGAACGTAAAAGCGGCGCGGTATCGTTTTGAATTTGGGATTAAAAAGTCGAGAAAAAAAAGACGTAACGTGGACGGTCGGTTTTAGATAAGTTTTGATAAGTTGTATGAAATAAAATTTAAGAAGTGGTAATTTCGCCGAGTTCATATTTCTAAGAAACATACAAGAATTGTAATTTCGCCGCGTATAGAAATTGTGTTAAGAAGCATATTCGTCATAAGTTTACCACGTAGACAGTTATTGCAAAATCTAAGTTTTGTGCAAACCAGTTAACAGTGGTGATTAACAATCACAAATAAATCCTCAAAAAAAAAAAAAGGAATAAAAAGTGTTTCAATTTCCAATTGGATAACATTGATTTGGCGGTGAGCATTAAGTCTAAGTATATTTCGAATTAAATATAACTGCTGAGATCCGGCTCGAAAGACAATAATGTTTGTGAACATAGGTGTCTGTAGGTGCTGATGCACCTGAATGTGATGTGATGTATGGTGGTGTAGTGGACGAGATTAACTTTCTCGATTATGTAGAATAAAAAAAAACAACACTTTATGCTTGCACACGTTATAATATTTATGTAACTATAACAAGATCTACCTTTGTTTTTATAACGATTAATTACAATAAAAATTTACCTGAGGTTAAATGTATACTGTGGTGTGGCGTGATGATTGCTTCAATGAGTTGAGAGACAATGCCTGCAGAACCGATGGCATCAGTAGATATCGAATGATTTGCTGATAACAGGCAACGGAAAATATACTGCTGAGTAAGTTCAGGCAATTGATCTCTCTGCAGATGATGATAAGGTTTATCATTTCAGAGTTGACTAACCTTTTCGAAGATCGAAATTTCAGGTAAATACTGTAAATATTGAAAAGTATTAGAAAATTAAACTAAAATTAATATTTCATTCTTTTTTCTCATTTCAGGCGCCAACAGATCGACAACCGTCCACTCATTCCAAAACGAAAAAAGAAGAAGAAGAGAGGGCGAAAAGAAGTGTGTCAGAGTTTTTGTCGGTTAAAAGCTGCAGTGGAAAAATATTCTCGTAAAATCTCAAGTTAAAGTATAAAAGTATAGTTTCCAGTAGAAAAAACAGAAATAAAAGAACGTAACGAAGAGGAAGTATACGAGTGGGGAAACAAAAACGTGGATGAAAGCTAAGATGGGAGGAATGACGATGGAATACTAAATGCATAAGTAAAAAATCCTCGAAGGAATTACTTTTGCTTTTGCAAGGGCGCAGCTACAGGTATCGCAATTTTAAATTCTATTTATTGTCCGGGAAAGGGAGACCCTTCGTAAGTGCTAAGCACGCGGTCATTGTAAGAAGTTTTCACTAAGACCAGGATTGCGAGAATCTCGGGTATTTCGAGGCGTCACGACATAATGACGCTAGTCCATCACGTCAGGCCTTTCAAAGTGTATAGGCGACAACCGTACTATGCATGTCAGTTACGAATTATTAAGCATGTAAAAAAAGTATACAATAACTATGCTGGTACTAACATAAAATCCCAAAAGTAGTCTAAACGAAGTAACTGAATAATCCCAGTTTGAAGTCCCAATTTCGAATTTACAAGGTCCAAGGATACCCCATGGGACAATCAGGTTTGCAGATTAATAATTAGAACTGAGACCAAAATTGTGAAATTTTTCGTCAAGGTTGTCAACAAAATTACTGGTTGTAAGAAATTCCACTATCATATATATCTCTTCTAAGTAAAATACTAGGCTAAATTACTATATTTCTCTAAAGTATTTAAAAAAAAAGAAAAAAATTATATTATACTATATTATTATATTTTTCTAAATTACATTGAATGAAATCATATATTTTTCTAGTTAACCTTTGATAGCATGTAACGATACTGGTGCATATAGAGATACTACTAGGCCCAAAGAATAATAATAGTATTATAATTTGGATTCAAGAAGATGAACTATTGTACGCCAGTGTAAAGGAAATCCCTAACACTCATCTTCGGGTTATTTATTATCTATTTCTATAGCATGTAACTATACAATACAATACAATACAATACATTTATTCGGCCTTGTACAGAAGATTACAAAATCTTATGAGTATAATTAGGTGGAAAAAAAAACATAAGTAACATTAAAATTAAACCAAAAATGAGATAATAATAAAAATAAATATTATAACAAATAAATAAATGAATAAATAGAAAACAAGATAAAAAAAAAAAAAAAAAAAAACAACAAAAAAAAGGAAATCCAAAGATAAAAAGAAAAAGAGAACTTAGAGATAAAGAGCCAAAGAAAAGAACAAAAATAAAAAAATAAGTAAATAAATAAAAAATACAACAAATTAAAAACAAAAGAGAAAAAAAAAAAAAATAAATAAATAAATAAAATTAAGAATTAATTAAGACAATGTAACAAGAATTTTAAGATCTGAGAATAAATACCAATCACAATCTAATAACTAGTTAGGTAATCTTTGACTAGCTTAGCAAAGGTCAGGCCGGAACCTGTGCGCTGAATTAAATTTGGAAGAGAGTTCCATTTTCGGGCAGCTACTATACTGGTCCATATAGAGATACTACTAGGCCCAAAGAATAATAGTAGTATTATAATTTTGATTCAAGAAGATGAACTATTGTACGCCAGTGTAAAGGAAATCCCTAACACTCATCTTCGGGTTATTTATTGTCTATTTCCAAGTTTATTTATAGGATCAGAGTTGCTCCAGTTTTGATTTTATATATCAGAATTAGTTGAATTATGAATTTAACACGCTACGGGGTGAACTTAAGCAAAATTTTATTTTAGTGTAAACGCAAAATATTATACCTATTATAAGGAGACAGTGTTCTCCATTTGAATAAACCTACCGACGGTACGCAACATGATAGAGTGTTAGATTTTTTTTTCGTTTCTTCCTTCACTATCCTGGAGGCCTCTCGTGTGAAGGTCGTTTAGGTTCGCTCGTTTATTCTCTCTTTACAGGTCAACAAGGGACTCTGAAAAATCTTGCCCTCAGAGTCAGATTTGTGGTTGGCGCAGGCAAAGAAGGTGTACCATCTGTGCCTTCAACATGGATGTAGGTAAGTGACGTAAAAGGTCCCTTTAGGACTGAATGTATGCCGGCTTTTGTTGGATAGGGACGATTTGTTTTTTATTATGGCTGACGGCAGCGGGAGGTTTCTTTCGTGGAACCTCCCCACACTCTCCGCCAATAGCAGTGGCGAGCTAGCGTGCCGCCCTACAGTCAACGCTGTCCGTCGAGTGATCTGTCAGCTCATGCTGACAGTCTGAACTTTATGTCCAAGCCAGTCACTCAAGATAGTACCATAACAAAATGGCGCCCAACGTGGGGCCACCTCAGTTAGACATTGGCGGTCTAAATATGACTTTGGTTGAGGACTAAGATTGCTTAGAGATCTGGACATTTGGCTATCTGCTAATTTGTCTGACTCAGTAATCTCACAATCAGTGGAAGTTATATGCGGACTTGAGTCTAACTGGTTTTGTGATGTAAACTTTTGAAAGTTTTTTCGTAAAGTAAAGTAAAGTTTTTGGCATTTTGAATTATTAGTAACGATTAAAGTAACATAATGTTTTGAAAGTTTTGAAAGTTTGTAATGTAGAGTAATTTCTTTTTCGGAAGTTTTGAATTGTAAGTTCGACCTTAGGTTTGAATTTGCTCAATCCTCAAGTCTGAGAAGTTGAATTTTTTTTTGGATATCTTTTTTTGAATGATCCTTCCCGCTGGCCTTTTGTCATGGAAATGGTAGGTGGCCTCACCAAATTTTTTTGTTTGTGCTCTCACGGAGACATGCCTCTGTTGGTCAACTGGCTGGACAGGGTTGTGAATCTGTGAGACGGCTTTTTGGCTTTCAGCTAACTAGTCGACCAGATTCATGACTCTGCCCAGCTGGAAGGTTAGCTGGACATAACAATCAGGTGAAGAGGAAGGAAAGAGTTGTTGGAGGATGGAAGTGATGCTGGAGACCTTCAGTAATCAGGAGTCGGCATACTGCTAACTGCCTGGCTGAAGAATCTCAATTATCATTTTCAGTCTCTAGCTTCTCCAACCCGACTCTTCCTAGATTTCTGTGAGTACTCATACATTTTTCATGCACACATTCGCGTCACTTGCTTGCATCAATATATCTGACCTGAACGAGAGAGATCGGCCTGGAGACTTCTTATGTGTAGAGGTAGCTCCTGGAAGTGAAGGACAAATCGTATGATTCTGTTTGGATTTTTTTTTTAGCGCTTAATTGAACTTTTGGTGACTTCTCCGAAAATTTTGCATTGTCTTGTACCTTTAGAAAGAAGACTTTTATTCGAAGAGTTTTCTATCTCTTCCGTATGCCTGGATTTCATTTTGTTAAATCGATATTTCTGTTGACTCGAGTTAGGAAGACTTTACAAACTTCTGCGAACCCTTGATTTTTTTTTAATTCTCTTTTTGGTAACTTCTCCGAACTTTCGATTGTTGTAATTTGGTATCTCAGCATATCATTTTGAAGAGTCTGTTATCTCTTCCACAATTTTGAATTCTTTGTATTTTTATTGACATTTCTTACAAACCCTTGGTTTGTAATTTTTTTGAAAGCCTGACTTACGATTAAATTCACAATGGGTACAGAGCGAACACCACCGCGAGCAACCGGTGTACCGGTACCGTTGCCAAACCAGTGCTCCATCTGCCAGGAGGGCGATTGGTCAGGACCGAGGAAGCCAGTGAAGACGATCTGTGGACATGTGTTCCACAAAGCATGTCTAAAAATGTGGATTGGACAGCGCTCAAGCTGCCCGAACTGCAGATCACACCTCACTCCATACGACTTTGCTGAGTATACAGGTGCGGTCCCGAAGAAGACTCACACAAAGCCTGTTAATCAGAATACTCGACCTGCAGTACCAGTCCTCAACCTGCCACCACCTACTAGCCAACCAGCCAACCGCGAATCTCTGTCCCCAGGTTTGCAGAACTTGCACTCGATGACTTTCTCTCACCCGATCTCCCGAGTGAACAGTCCTTTACCTAACACTTAGGGTCCGAGCTCAGCAGCGACTGAAGCCTTGCTGGCAGGTCTGCGCCTGCAGATGCAGGATTTGCTTCGAGAAGGCCTCGAGCAGAGCCTAAATACATTGCGAGCTGAATTGACAAGTAGTGTCCGACAGCAAATATCAGCTGCAATGCCACCAATTAATTTTTGACGGCCATCTCCATCGATGGGTGAACCGAGACCACTGCCAGAGTTTCTCGACGGTCGTAGGCAGTCATTTAACAGACCGGCATCACCTCTTGGCCTACACCAAACTTCATCCTACCTCCACCGCCATCAGCTTCCGGTCGGCCTATTGGTCAGCCTACACCAAACTTTGTCCCACCTCCACCACCACCACCTATTCGTAACCCTGGCAGCCCCATCCGCAGATGGAATCTATCTTATAGTGGCGACAGCTCAGGCTCACTGTTGACGAGATTGTGTTTAGAGTGGAAGCTTTGACGTATTCGGCCTTAGAAGGAGATTTTGATCTTCTAGTAAGGCACATGACAACCTTGCTTTCTGGACCAGCGATGGACTGGTACTGGTCTCTCTTGAGGCAAAACTCCACGCCTTCATGGGAGTATGTAAAGACAGCTCTATTAGCTGTGGAGTACCAAAAGATGACCTTAAGGTCAAGGTCCAGCTGATGTTGCGAAAACAGAAAGCAGGGGAGTCATTTGCTACGTACCATCAACACCTGGTACAGTTGCGCGATCAACTGCAAAGTCCCTTGGTGGACGAAGAATTCTTAGAGATCGTAAAGTAGAATCTGTTTCGAGACATTCAGCAGAAAATCTGCCTCCATCCCACCAACACCATACACCAACTCCGGAGTCTCGTGACCCAAATACAGGCGACGCAGCAGCGAATCACTACTGAGTGCAGCTGGAATACACATCGCAGCCAAAGAGTCAGCGAGGTGGATGAGTTTCGTCCGACGGAGGTCGAACTGAATACGTCACCTGAACGCAGTGAGGAAGGCCTGCTATATGCTATTACAACCCCTCAGAATGTAACCTGCTGGAACTGTGACCAGTCCGGTCACTTCTATTAAGATTGCCGGCAGGAAAGACAAGTTGTGTTCTGCTATGTATACGGACGCAAGAACATTTTCAAGCCCGATTGCAGCTATTGTCGACAGAAAAACCGGAGACGGGTCGGGAACACCACCACCTCTTTCCGACCAGCGTCAACGTCGCGAGCGACAACTGCAACGAACACTCCAGTTCAAGCCTTGAACAAGGAGGAAGGTCCGGTCCATTAGCAGACCTTGACGAATCCCTGAATTGTCCACTGATATCATTCAGTGATTCTGATGATGTCAGCAAAACACCTGATAGTACGAACATTAATTGATAGAGACGGAGAGCCTGATAGACTTCTCCGCGGAACTTCAACCTCCCATTTCCACCTCTGGGGAGCCCGTGACTTTATTAGACACTTCTTTAGAAGAGTCTTAATTTTCGATGTCCCGATAAAACCGACAGCACTTCTAGCTGACAAGGTTACTGGGCAGGATATTCGGCCTCCTGCCATTTCTGTTTTAAAACGGCCACCAAGCTCTGTTATGACGAGTGGGCGTGAGCCTGTTTTACATCCGCTGACGCCGTATCATACGCGTCTGCAGAAATACAACGCAGTAAGAGACCGAATCTTCTCCTCAGTGGCGGAGTTAGCTGAAATCATGTTTCTTGACCTGGATGTTGGACCGGAAAAAAAAACGATCAACCGTTCGTTGGCGGGAATACTATCGACGGATGCGGCTGGAAAGAAAGAAACTGGCACAGATTTCCGTGTCGATGCCAGACGACATTCGACCGTATGCCGAAGTAAGACTACTCGGGCGAACTGAGACTAGATTACTTGCTAGTGGTGCCACTGTCAGTACTCTAGGCCAGGGAGCTCTAGAGAAGCTTGCAGAAGCAGAGGTTGAATGGAAGAGGTATCGTACACAGGACTAAGTGGCAAATGGTGCCCTGACGATTGTGCATGCTCATGTGGACTTGGATATCAATTTCCGTGGTAAGACCCAAAACGTGCGTTTTTACGTGGTTCCTGGGCTCACACAAGCACTGTATCAAGAAATAGACTTCTGGCGTCTATTTGGGTTGGCTCCAGATGTCCTGGGTATAGTTGCAGAAGTGAATCCGAGTCTAGCAGCTACCTCTGACACCAATTGCTGTCTGGAACAACAACGCTTGGAAGCCACGAAACACCTTTTCCCCTCTTTTGCCTCTTTATGCCTGGGAAAAACATCGTTGGTCGTTCACAAAATTGAAACGAATGATACCGCCCCGATAAAACAGCAGTTTTATCCGATTTCGCCGGCAGTACAAAGTTTGATGGATGCCTAATTAATTGGGTGCGATAGAGGAGAGCCAGAGTCCTTGCGGCTCTCCAGTTGTTCTGGTGAGGAAGCCTGGAAAGGTTCGGCTTTGTTTTGACGCCAGGAAAGTCAACTCTGTTACAAAGAAGGACGCCTATCCGCTGCCGCATATAGATGCGCTTCTGAGTCGACTTCCTCCGGCAAACTACATAACGAGCCTCGACCTGAAAGACGCATTCTGGCAGATCCCACTAGACGCTGATTCCAGAGAGAAGGCCGCTTTTAATGTACCTGGTCACCCTCTCTATCAGTACACAGTGATGCCATTCGGGCTATGCAACGCTCCAAAAACGATGTGCCGCCTCATGGATAAAGTCATTCCTTTTGATCTTCATGAGAACGTTCTCAGACTTTGACTGTCATCTCACGTTACTATCCCGTGTAGCGGATTTGTTTGAGGAAAGCTGGCCTCACTATCAGCGTCGAGAAGAGCAAGTTTTGCATCGAGGAGACCAAATACTTGGGTTTCATTGTCGGGAAAGGAGGAATTAGGACTGACCCAGACAAGATCTCAGCCATAGTTGACTATCCGTCCCCTAAAACTGTTCGGCAAGCCCAACGCCTACTAGGTATGGTGGGATGGTATAGACGGCTCATCCCGAAATATGCTAATTTAACTGCCTCCATAACTGACACCTTGAAGAACCGTAGTCAGTTCAAGTGGACACCCGAATCCCAGACGTCTCTGGAGATGCTACAACAAAACCTTACCTCTGCTCCGTTGTTAGTGAGTCCAAATTTCACCAAGTCGTTCGTTATACAGTGCGATGCGAGCCAACAAGGTATTGGTGGGGTGCTGATTCAACTAGATTACGATGGCCAGGGGAAGCCAATAGCATACGTCTCGAAAAAGCTGAACTCAGCAAAAAGAAATTATACCGTCACAGAGCAGGAATGCCTAGCTGCAATCTTAAGTGTACAAAAGTTCCGGCCCTTCAAAGAACTTATGCCGTTTAAGATAGTGATGGATCATGCGAGCTTGCAATGGCTGACGTCTCAAAAGGACCTCAGCGGTGGACTTGCTCGGTGGAGTTTGAAACTTCGGGGCTTCGACTTCACTATCGAGGAAGCCTGATATAATACACACGAAAATACCCCAAAAGCACAATCATAGAAGTAGCATAAATTTCCATAATCGCGGTGAGAAAGTAAGTTCAATTACACATGTATGTAGGTAGCATAATGAGCAATCACTACCTGCCTCAAGTGAGGTCAGCGACTTGCATATGCATAAGCTCAAACGTGAATTGACTCACCGACCTACTTAACTTCCTTCTGCATGTAAAAGCTAAAATAAACAAAAGACGATGATAAACTGACTTCTGTTTGTTTTAGCTCAAATTACAAAGTAGCGGCAAGTTATGAATGAAAATCGTAACGGTGGAAAAGTGCAACGTAAGCTTTGTTTATTGAATCTTAATTAACCGATGTCAATTGGTTCTCATGCAATTATTGTAAAATAAGCATTTTAAGCATGGGAACCAACTTAGGTCAACCAGGTAATTTTAAAATATAAATAAGATAAGAAAGGGTAAATAAAGTCACTTGCTATTTGACATTAGTAAAGTATACGGAGTGTTTTATTCTGCTGAACCCAAGTAGACATTAGAGTCAACGCTGCTTATAGCTGCTCCACCTTATTGTTAGAGTTTGCACTGACATAGCCGCTCTTCAGGAGTCAACGCTGCTTATAGCTGCTCCCCCTTATTATTAGAGTTTGCGCTGACATAGCCGCTCTTCAGGAGTCAACGCTGTTCTTAGCAGCTCCCAAAGATTCAGCATTGGATTTACAGCGATCAGTGTACGTGTATTTTGTATAATGTACCACATGGCGACCGTGACTAATCATCAATAAACTGGTATCACATGCCGTGATGTAAGGAGCTGCAACTTCAAGAAGTCTCCAGGAAACCAACCGAAATCAAAGATCAATAATATAAAAAAAAACCTTTATCACATTCTAAGGAAAAATAGTTCTACCACATGGAAAAGTAGATAATAGACGAGGCCTTCAGCAAGTTATTTAAACTGGCAAGAACAATACCCAAAGTAGGGGAAAGTGAAGTGGAAAAATTAACGTTGTACCCAGCAGGCAGTACTATCCCCAGATACATCCCACAACCAATTAACCAGCATACTGATGAGTTTAAAGGTACTGGACCAAGAAAATTGACTTTGGAAGAGTACAGAAAAAAGCAACAAAGCCGCGTACAGCAACCAGAAAAAAGAAAACACACCAGAGGCGGAAAAAGAAATAAATTAAGACGGGATCTCACCTATTATATACTCCGAGCGGAAACTTCATCAACAGAGGAAGAAAAACAGCACTTCCTGAAACTCGTGTCAATCACCAAAAAACAATTAAATATAATAAAAAGAAAATAGTTACATATAAATAGAATTAATCAGATTAGAATTAAAAAGAATAAAATATAAATAATGTTCATGCAGAAGTAAAAAAAAAACAAAAAATTTAATTTTACACAAATTTTTTTTTTCCTTCCTTATAAAATATTTTTCTCTCCTGCACCAGGATAATGGGTAAAACACAGTCGAAAAATTCCGATAATAATGGACAGATAATAAACAACGTTAGTATAGAAGATACAGTTGCTGTAAAAAACGAAGAAATAATAATCCTTCTTGCAATAATTGTTTTACTTAAGGTTGCCGAATTTACATACAAACTGTATAGAAATCATAGGCAAAAATACCTAAGTACACCAGCACACCTTACAGTCTAAATAAGTGTCTAACAAATGGACGATTTAAAAAAAAATAAAAAAAGATTTAGAAAATATTATAAGTAATTTCGGGAAAATTAAAAACCGCCCTTATACAGAGAAAACATTAAAAGAAAAAGAAGAAACGATAAATTTTCTCCTTGTAGAAACAAAGAAATGCGTTAACGTGACCACGGATGCAGAAACAGCGCTGAAACTCAAAAAAGAGTATTTGGAAACGAAAAAGCTAATAGATAATATTACAGAATTAATAAATAACCAGAGGCAAAGCTCTAAAATGGCGTTCGTTATGAGAACGGCGACTTCCCTCGTACAATATTACAATGGAACCCACGAAGATACGGAATCGTTCATTGAAGCTATAGAGTTACTTGATGAACTAACACCTGCCGACCAAAAAAACACGATAATCTAGTTTATAAAAACACGCATTACCGGGAAAGCTAAGTACACAATCACAGGCGATATAAATACAGTTGCTCAGATAAAAAGCAAACTTAAACAGAAATTCTCGGCAAAATTATCGTCCGATGCACTACTAACGCAGTTGAAAACATGCAAGCAAAATAACAAAAAGTTAGAAGATTTTGCAAGCCAAATAGAAGATCTGTCCAGGCAATTAACTAGAGCATTTATTGCAGAAAATATTGCAACAGGGGAAGCAGAGGAAAAATTAGCAGAAAAATTCGCGATGAGCAATGTTCTACTTTTAACGCGCGGCAGACTCTTTAACAGTTCTTTTGATTGATTTTAAACTGTTTTTATCCATTATTTCACTTTTAAGTAATATTTCAAGCTTTTCTATCACTTTTTCTTTTTATAAATAAATCTTAAGTGTACCAACTCGACTT
The DNA here is from genome assembly GCA_963924295.1 of Dioctria rufipes. Lineage (NCBI taxonomy): Eukaryota > Metazoa > Arthropoda > Insecta > Diptera > Asilidae > Dioctria > Dioctria rufipes. The sequence goes on from OZ002740.1 coordinate 206,098,185, forward strand.
GTCCATTTGGTCTTGCTTAAATCCTACACGCGTCTGCCGCGGAGAACTGTCAAAGCGACGCGACGCCTGCCGCGTTCATTGGGTTTTCACCATTACTGTTTAACAATTGCTAATTATTTCTCTAAAATGCGCCCTTGGGTCTTGGAAGAATCTTCCTTATATTGAGCCATAACACCATTGCAATAATGATTTGTTCGATGAAAACACCGGGTAAGCCCCGGGCTACACCGTGCTTCACTATCTTGGTTTTTGACACCCTAGGCTTACACGGGGTTACAGAAACTTGTTAGTTGAAAACCCGGTGTCTCTGATTTCGTGCCCCGAACTTGCAGGACTTGTAAGGCTGAAATACAATTACTGCGACACGGATTTGTCGACGCCAATTGGCGTCGTCGTTTGTCGCAGACGTAATACAATGAATGCGACATTATTCGTCGTTATTTCAAGATAGTTGAGATGAGTTTTGCTATTTTGTGATGTCTACAGATTTTTTTTTTTTACAATTTTTAAGAACAAGTATAAGTTACATTATAGCTTATATGCAGTTATGCCAGTTTTATAAGAAAAGTACGTGAAATGTACAAACACACGAACTTTGAGACTCAAATGTCGCACTGCGCAACGACAATTTTAGAAATTTGCTCATTAGTATGTTGTGTCACCGCCGAGTGCAGTCGCATCTGAGTTGAGCTCCAAAAATTTCTATAAATTGTCGTATTGTATATTGTGCAAAGTTATTTTATTGTATAAATTGTGCAGTGTACTCATATTCAATTATAATTTATAATTAACTAGTGGTTTTTTTTTTTTTCTATAAATTCTATAAATTGTTCTTCTACTATCGTCCGTTATTGCACATCTGTTCTCGCTGCAATTTTTAACAATTCTATTGTTTCTATTGTCTATTGTTCTGGCCTTTAAATAGTGTAATGTGATCATTATCATTTATAATTACGTATAAACTTGTTTTCCTTAATTGTATTCGCGAAATTTTTATATTTTAATTATCAAAAATATCTGCGTGTTCATGAGGTTCCTTGACTTTTACAACGGTATTTGCAATATACAATAGTGTACTGTGCTCGTCATTATGAATGGACAGTTCTTCTTCTCGATGCTTCTGCTTTGATGTTGTGATCATATTCATCGTTACTTGCGCATAAATTGTTTCCTTTAATTGTGTACGCGCAAATCTTATAATCTAATTATTAAAAATCTTGTATGATCGAATAGTTCTGTACTTTTGAACAATACAATATTTGCTGAAATGCCAGCTAGCTGTGATAATTGTAACCAATCATTTAGAAACGGTTTAAGTGTAAAATGTGATGGTGTGTGTCGCAAGTCTTTTTGTGCGAAATGTGCTAACCTAACCGATTATGACGTTAAGAGTGTTCTCATAAAAAGAAACATGCTTTATCTTTGTGATGCATGTATTGATTTTAAAATAATGGTTCTCGAGAGGTTTGACATGTTGTTAGGTGATGTTGCGGAAAGCAAAAAACGATTATCCCAGCAAGAGTATGCTATTGAAAAAATTTTAAATGAACTAAAAGCCTTATCTACACATGGCAATATAATGGTGAGTCTGAAATCAGCAATATTGCAAGAAATACCAAGGAGTCATATGCTGATAAATTATTGCACCAGCCACAGTCTATTTTAACGCCGAAAACAAATGCCAAAGTTGTAAGTACATTTATTGATAATCAGAAATCCGTTTACCCCATTAGGGGGGTTGTCAATGATATAGTCCTTAATGCTGATACGGGCTCGATTGCTGAAGTCACTGATGGAATTTCTACTGTTTTCGTCGATGAGGTTGCTAATGGAAGTATGATTGTTCCGCACACCAGTGATCTAGATCAGGCTAAAGCTAAAGTTGGTAGCACCAGAGGACGACAGAAGAGAAGATTATCCAGTTTATATCATCAAAATTTAATATTGATCTTCACTGAAATTTTTAACTTTCAAGCTCGGAGTTCCTGAATACAAATTTCCTGACCTCCTAAAGGGTGATGTCTGGCCATGTGGGATTATCGTGCGGAAATTTGTTAATATACCAAAAAACTCAAATGCCCAGCAATCACTGCACCTAGAAACCTAATGTGCGGCTCCAATATTAATATATATGATGATTCTGTGACTGATAGCTGCTATGCGACTCATGATGCTTCTCTAAAAATAAACTTCTCCTTATCATGCTATTTTCATAATGTGAGCGGTCTTAGGACAAAAGTCAATGACATCTACCTGAGCTCTACTCAACATACTTATGATATAATTGCGATGGTTGAAACTTGGCTTAACCCATCTTTTCATTCGTCTGAAATTTTTAACCCAGCTTATCTGGTATACCGCAAGGATCGTGCTCCTGAATCCGGACTTAGCCGCGGTGGAGGTGTCTTGCTGGCAGTAAACTCAAAAATTCAATCACGCGAAATTCCATTGCTTCATTCGTCCTATGAAATTGAGCAAATTTGCGTGCGTGTATCATCTGCAAATCTCGCTGCTTTTTTCTTTGTCTCGTACATTCCACCTAACTCTCATGTGGAGATCTATGAGAAGCATATCTCGAATATTGGTTGGATTCTGGAGACTATGGTTCAGGAAAATGATCATGTTTGCGTACTCGGGGACTTTAAAGCTGGAAATATTCACTGGCTGTGGAGTGATGAAGAAAAGATGCTTGTTCCTCATAATGTATTGAAGGACTTTGAACGCTGTTTAATTGATGGATTGATGTCATTGGGTCTTTATCAGATTAACAGTGTAGCTAATTCGATTGGTAGATTTCTTGACTTAGTGTTTGTTAGTGATAACTTAGTTTGTACTGTCGATGTTGCTTACTCTAAATTTATTGCAGTTCTTGATAAGATTATTGTTGCTCATGTGCCCGTAGCATCGAGGAGGGGCAGTTCTGGCCATCCATGGAGAAATCGTAGATTGGCTAACTTAAAGAATGCTCGCAATGTAGCCCATAAGAAATATAAGGCTACTGGTAATACTAATGATGGTATTCTATTCAAAAGACTTCGTAAGGAGTATGAATTCTTAAACAAATTCCTATACAATCAATATCTGAATTCCATAGAATCTGATATTAAGCATAATGCTAAAAGGTTCTGGTCCTACCTTAATGGAAAAAGGAACTCTTATGGAATGCCCTCATGCGTCCATTATAATGATAGGATAGCAGATAACATCACTGATACTTGTAATATCTTTGCGGACTACTTTGAATCTGTTTATGCTATGGATACGGGTCAACCATTAGATAGTGACCTCATGACGAACATACCTTCCTCCGTTGATTTAGGATCATTGTATATATCGGTTGATAATGTTATTGATGCCCTAAATAAGCTTAGCACATCCTCCACTTCAGGTCCTGATGGGATTCCGGCTGCCTTTGTCTTTGGCTGTCGTGAGGCTTTATCTCAACCATTATACCATATCTTCAATATTTCTTTATCTTCAGGTGTTTTTCTCGACGAGTGGAAGCTTTCCCTACTACGTCCTATACATAAATCTGGCGCTAAAAACGATGTTTCTAACTATCGTCCAATCTGTAAGCTCTCTGTTATTCCCAAGCTGTTCGAAAGTATTGTAACTAATAAAATTTCTTTCCTTGTTAAGGAGCACATTTCACCCCATCAACATGGATTCATTAAGGGTAGATCTTGTGAGACTAATCTTGTATCCTTTGCTAATTTCTCACTGAAGGTTATGGAGGATTCAGGTCAAGTTGACACTGTTTACACTGATTTCAGTAAAGCTTTTGATAAGGTAAACATTCGCCTGCTTCTTGCAAAGCTGAGTGTCTTTGGTTTTCATTCTTCTTTGCTAAAATGGATTTCTTCCTATCTATCGGACCGAAGGCAAATGGTTGTTATTGATGACATAACATCTCGTTCTATTCGTGTACTCTCTGGTGTACCTCAGGGCAGTCATTTGGGTCCTATTCTTTTTATAATTTTTATTAATGATGTTTTTACAATTTTTAGTTTTGCTTCGTGCCTTGGTTTTGCTGATGACTTAAAGATTTTCATGAGGATTGTTAATACTCAAGATGTAGCTAACTTTAAACACGACCTTGTTAGTTTTGCTAGATGGTGCTGCCTAAATCATTTATCTTTGAATTTATCAAAGTGCAAGCATGTTATCTTCACTAGAAGGTCCTCACCGGTACTGCTTGATTTAGCCATTAACGGTTACCCAATTGCCAAATGTAATCTATCATCTGATCTTGGGGTCTTGCTTGATTCTCAGTTGTCATTCTCCCAGCATATAGATTTCATCGTGAGCAAGGCTAACTCTCGTCTTGGCTTCGTCAGGCGTCGTGCTGCAGGGTTTTTGGACCCTTATACACTCAAAAGTCTATACATTTCTTTGGTAAGATCAATCCTTGAGTATTGTTCTGTCTTGTGGGATCCTTACTATGCTGTTCATAGCAATAGAGTTGAGGGCGTTCAGCGGAGATTCACCAGGTTCGCCCTGAGGAAGCTCAACTGGAGTGCTGATCTACCTCCGTATCATGGAAGATGTCAATTAATGGACTTACAAAAATTGTCTACCAGACGGAAGACCCGAAATGTTATGTTCATAAGAGATCTTTTGGCTTATAAAATTGTTTCTCCTTCCCTGCTCGAGCACATTCATTTTTACATTCCATCTAGGAATTTGAGATTCTTCTCCATTCTGTACGAATCCCTTCACAGAACTAATTACTGCCTTAATGGTCCAATTAGTCGCTGTATTCGACAATTTAATCTTTGTAGTGGCATGATTGACTTTGTTGACAATAGGTGCGTTACTCAAAAATCTGTAAGTAGCTTTATGACTTCATTCTCATAAATTCAATTTGTGATCACGTTTAATAGCTTGTTGATCTTGTTAATTTTTTTTTTTTATTATTCTATTGTACGTAGTATATCAACTAAATAATTTTGTACTTAGATTTAGTTAATACATTGCACTATGCCTATTTTAAATACTTTGTTCTATTCTTTAATGTATTTTAATTGTCTTTTTGGTCTTACTATCATTCACATTCTTAGTATTTATCTGTAACTTTTTTTAGTATTTTATTTCATTTTTGTTTTGGATCTCCCTTAATTTATGCTAATCCTATATACTAAAGTTTTATTTTATTATTTGTTTTTTTTTTCTTTGATTCACTTTTCACGTAATGCATGTGTTTTTGCTTTTGTATATACATATATATATATATATATATATATATTTTTTTTTTTTGCACGTAATATAAATAGTCTGTAAGATTGTATATCGGTAGACGGAATATATAAATAAATAAATAAATAAATTTGACGACGACATTTTCGCGTCGCAGCATTTGCTAATGTCGTATATTCGAAAATTATTTTGGCGTCGACAAATGCGTGTCGCAGTTACTGTAAAGGATTTTCCAATAAGAGGTGTTATTTTGATATTCAAAGAAAAATGCTAGTTTTTGAGATAAATGATCGGATCTTTATTTCATTATAAAGAGGAAGGTATAATGAAAAATAACATCAGCCAAATTACCACCACGACCACGCCTACAGGACTATATCCTTTTCATGAAATTTTCCATAACCAAATCGGAAAGTGCCCTATGTCCTCGATAGCCTCACGAATTCCATCTTCGAGGTCTTGAATCGACGCTGGGATGTTGGCGTAGACCTTCTCTTTCACGTGGCCCCAAAGGAAGAAGTCGCAAAGTGTTAAGTCACAATATCTCGGTGGCCAATTGTGATCACCTCTTCGAGAGATAACACGGTCCGGAAACTTTTCCCGTAAAAGATCAATGGTTTCGTTGCTTGTATGGCACGCAGCGTCATCTTGTTGAAAATAAACGTTGTCCAGATCAATACCATCCAATTCGATAGCGCAATCCATTCACCGTAACTGTTGCTCCAGCCTCATTTTCGAATAAGTAAGGTCCAATGACCCCGCGGGACCATGAACCGCACCAACAATCACACGTTGAGGATAGAGAGGCTTTTCAACAATAACTCTTGGGTTTTCCGAGCCCCAGATGCGACAATTTGCTTGTTGACGAAGCCATCGAGGTGGAAATGGGCCTCATCACTCAAGATGAGTTTTCGATGGAATTCCGGATCAATTTCATGCATTTCACGGACCCAATCACCAAAAACTCGACGTTGTTGATGATCGGCCGGCTTGAGTTCTTGTGTTAACTGAACTTTATAAGCCTTAAGACCCAAATCTTTATGCAAAATACGGTGTATTGACGTTTGTGGAATGCCTAATTCCAAAGAACGACGGAAAATGAACAGAACTGGGTTTTCTTCAACACTTTCGGCTACAGCAGCAATATTCTCGGCTGTTCTTGAGCGAGGTGCACGGGTTTTATTCTTCACATCACTAACTTGTCCCGACAGCTCGAATTTTTCTACCATTTTCTGTATTGCGGTCCGACAAGGTGCTTCACGACGACCCAAAAATGTTCGAGTTTTACGAACCGTCTCTGCCACATTTTCACCATTTTTATAGTGAATTTTAATAATTTCAATGCGTTGTTGAATCGAGTATCGTTCCATTTTTATTAATGGCGTTGTTTCTACTTGTCAAATGTCAAAAAATGATAGCTCCAAAAGTGACATGTACCGAAATAGCGGGCTAATTAAAATAACACCTCTTATTGGAAAACCCTATATTTCAGCCTGTAAACGTTTGACATTATTAGTCATTTGTGAACTGTCATATGGAATTTGTTCGGTGATTGCGGTTGAGGGCTGCATATAAAAGTGACAAAATCGTGGAGCTCATACCAAATTCAGATTATATAAGGAAGTTGGATAAGAAATTAGATGACAAAATACCCATCGATAATATGCACATAGGAAATTCGAATGAAAATTATAAGGAAATATTTGAGGAGGCTCGTAGAACATGGATGAAATCTTAAGATCTGCCTTTCTAGTAAGAAATTTGATCGAAAAAATGTTTCTTTGCCATTATTAACAAGTAATTTTTATAGACTTCACGTTATCCCTGCAGCTACCAAGCAAATAGATTTGAAGCAAACAACATACATATAAGAAATTCTCTAAATTCTTAAATGAGATGTCAGGAAAGGGTTTAATAGTGGCTCGAGAAAAAGCCAACGGGATAGAGAAAATCTTTTCTGTAGATTTTGATCATCCAAACTATTGATTTTATACCTAGTGACAAAACATCTGATGATAAAGGTGAAAATAGTGCAGCACAACTCTTTCTTGCAGAAATGATGGAGCTATATCTGGTCACAGATGAACCAATGGAGAACAATCTTACTACAAGATATTCAAATTTAATATATCAGAGTAAAAGCAATATACATTTCTGAGTATATTTCTTTTTGAATGACTCAAATCCGTCAAAAAATGACAAAGTTATTTAAGTTTAAAACAACGGAAATTGAAAACGGCCACGGACCGCGAATTTGGTGATGACGTCACGATACACAATACGCACGATGCCAAGCAATAAGGTCTGTTCGCGTACTAGCTTGAACGTACAAACTTGTAAAAGATTTTGCAAGTTTTTACTCGAAGGCGTTCGCGTACTCGAAAATTGAGAGAGAAATTGTTTACGTCACTTTTCCCCTCCGTGCAATTTATTACTTGATTTAGCTCGAGAAAAATCGTCGAGTAAAAACTTCGAAAGTGTCAGTTTTCACAGATCGTCGCCGGTTTTCAGTTATTTTTTAAATTTTTAGTTTTAAAAAAATGGAAAAACCTGTTACTCCTCCTCCAGTAGAAGTACAATATTCTCCAAGAACATTTCAACGTATTCAAAGTTGTAAATTAAATTTGTTTATTGTACTATGTGTTAGGAAAATTTCACGTCGTTATTTCAGATCCCACATATTTGCAACTTTTTACTCGAAGCCGTTCGCGTACTTTGTCACTCTCAATGTCTCTCTTTATCATACATTTTGACGTTTTTCATGTTTTTACTTGAAAAAGTACGCGAACAGACCTAATATTTATAAGACGACATTTTATGAATTAAATCCAAAACAAATCCAATCCCGTTTTTGAGAATGCAGCACTAAAATCGGTATAATTCGTCGTTTTTTATCCGATTTCAATAATTGTTTCACTGAATGATTTGTTTTTGTTTTTACTATAATTCTGCATAATTAACTAAAATAGTCGTTGTTCCTCATTGTCATTTTTTCAAAGTAAAGTTACAGAAAAGGCGATAATATCGATGTAAAAAAAGCTAATAAAAGAATATGTAACTAAGAAAAAACTGAGAAATATTTTTTGTGCGTTTTAATATTTATTTATTCTTAAATTTTTAATTATTTCACCGATTTTATAAATATATTTTGATAAATCACTGGAAATTAGAAGTTAATTATGCTCGGGAGAACTGTCAGAGAAATGTCATTACATTAGATTTACCCGGTGTTTTAAAAACTTGTTCGATGAGTGCACAAAACCGGTAAATTTGGGGAAAATTTACACGGTGTTTTCATCGAACAAACCTAATATTGTTCCCCCAAATTAGTTGTTTGCGTGTTCAATTAAGTCACAGTTTTTATATAAGCAATAATTGTATTACAAATTCACAATACGTAATGATTATTAAATTATTATTTTATCACCTCAAATCGCAGGTAAACATCTGTACAGCCGTCCGACAAGAAATTTCAAAAATTTCGCAATTTCAAAATGGCTGGGGTAATGGCCCTCGAGGCTTCCTCGAGGTGTTGTCAAAATTTCCAACACGGGTTTTTAAATGATGCAACACAAAACCAAGCCAGCAGCTAGCCGCAAAGCTCACTTTGCTCAATGTTTAAAATTTTTCTCTCTCAGGCCTACTGCTGTCAACAGATGTACTAACAAAATTACAATGACAGCACCGAGCCCGGTGGTATCATTTTGTTGTCATTGCTCTGTGCGAGGAAGCCTGAGAGAGGCCAAGCCTGAGCCTTATTTGGATGTGTTTCTGCCTTTGCTTGCAGTAAGCGTGATACAAAGCTTGACAAGTATGGCCGAATTATCTATAAATTGGTTAGTTGCCTCATTTGGCGACAATTGTCACGTTCGTCAATTTCAATTGGTCTTATCCAAGTGAAAATTTGCTATTTGACAATTTTTTCCCATTAGCACATAATTATTTTTCCCGAAGTGATTTAAACGAAGAAACTAATATTTTATTAAATATTTATTCAAAACGTATTTCAGTCAATAAAATAGAAAAAACTCGAATCAAATTCGCTGGAAATGACATTGTCACCTCATGGCCACAGTATATATCATACAGTAGCCCAGCTCTGTCAAAACTGTCAAGTGAGTAGGATGCTTCTATAAAGAGACTATACTTTCTCTTTCAACAGTTTTAACTAACACACTAGTCAATTTTTAATACATGGATTCCTATGTAAATCTAAAGTGGAAAAAAGAGAACTGATGGCAATCTTAAACTTTTACTAGAGGGAAAGAGGCAAAATGACACCACTTTACCGTCAAACAGCTGTTTAGTAATGGAACAATACATTTGTCGCCGATTGCCGATATGTGTACATACATAAAACTAATACTTCCCGTCAAACAGCTGTTTAGTAATGGAACAATACATTTGTCGCCGATTGCCGATATGTGTACATACATAAAACTAATACTTCCGTCAACGGTCGTGCAGCTAGCTACTGTTCGCCCATTTATGTCCGTATCATACTTAATAGTTCCCTCTTGTGGGAGAAATTTTAAGGTTATGTTTTTTTAATTGAAATTCTAAAATTCACGTTTCAGTAGTTAGTTCTAAGCTATTCTACTGTATGATATATACTGTGTCATGGCATAACGATACAAAAAATTCCTCTCGAATCGGTCATACTTGTTTACTTTATATGCCATAGCCGTAACCCCCGGAATATAATACAAGCCATGACGTCGCCGAAGGCACCGACTGGCACCGACACATTAACGTGCCGGGTACAGCAAGCAGTAAGAGCTCACTCTCACTGCTTTTTGTATACTCGTCATGGAGGAAAAACTAGAATTTCATCTTAAACAGGTCCTAAAGCCTAAAACTGTCACTCACACAGCAAAATGAAGTTAAAACAAATTGCAGCCAAATATGTTTTCTTTCTAATAGTTTAAAAAAAAATTGCATGTTGAATAAATTTATGAAAATTATAGCGTTTGAACAAAATACAAGCAACTTTTATATGAAAAACTCTTAGAATATAGAGACAACAGGAAGTGTTGATACCTGTAAAATTCGTATGCATGAGCGTGGATTTTTTCATGGTCCCGTGAAGTAGGCCAGCATTATATTGAAGAAAGAGACAAATGTACTTACAGTTGTCAAACGAAATTTTATAATTTGCAACAATTTGAACTTAATTTAAAACTTTGTGAAAAGTGAAAGATATTTTATTTAACAGTAGTGCTAAAGAAAGTAAAGAGTGTAAGTAATTATCTGTTGATATTATAGTGATAAATTTGTGATGTTCATGTATTTTCAGAATGAAGTGTTCGATAAAAAATTGTCACAACAACACCAAGCTACGACGTGGGAAATCACTTTTTAGGCAAGTATAGTTATAAAATATTAGTTTGTGTACTTTACAAACATTTTTATATTAAATTAAATTAAAAATACATAACCAAAACGTTGAAATATCGAAAAATTCCTTCATCCACCGAGATTTGTTTACGTTTATGACAGCTGAGAAACTCTCAGGGTATAAAGGTGTAGTGACAGCAACTAAGAACATTTTCGATGGGAGCAAGCGTAATATTTTCAACCATTTATCTTGTTGCTCCGCTCTCTAAATTGATTCTACTAGACGGCTGCACTGAGCATTCACTACAGCGACAACAGATACTAACCCAACGCTACGCCAAATTTGGCTTATCACACTTCCTGTACTCTCTATATTCTAAGGTAAAACTTCTGTAGTAAGACAAGGCAAGAAGACTGTAGATGTCGCCTGCTGACCGGCCCGCTGTTCTCTTTTTTCAGGTTACGCCATAGCCCACAGAGGGTAGGAAAAAGTCCGTGCTACTACGTTTCGATCGGGAGTACGGCCAGCATACCAATACTAAAGGGTTTTCCAATAAGAGGTGTTATTTTAATTAGCCAGCTATTTTGGTAGGTGTCACTTTTGGAGCTATCATTTTTTGACATTTGACAAGCAGAAACTACACCATTAATAAAAATGGAACGATACTCGATTCAACAACGCATTGAAATTATTAAAATTCACTATAAAAATGGTGAAAATGTGGCAGAGACGGTTCGTAAAACTCGAACATTTTTGGGTCGTCGTGAAGCACCTTGTCGGACCGCAATACAGAAATTGGTAGAAAAATTCGAGCTGTCGGGACAAGTTAGTGATGTGAAGAATAAAACCCGTGCACCTCGCTCAAGAACAGCCGAGAATATTGCTGCTGTAGCCGAAAGTGTTGAAGAAAACCCAGCTCTGTTCATTCTCCGTCGTTCTTTGGAATTAGGCATTCCACAAACGTCAATACACCGTATTTTGCATAAAGATTTGGGTCTTAAGGCTTATAAAGTTCAGTTAACACAAGAACTCAAGCCGGCCGATCATCAACAACGTCGAGTCTTTGCTGATTGGGTCCTTGAAATGCATGAAAATGATCCGGAATTCCATCGAAAACTCATCTTGAGTGATGAGGCCCATTTCCACCTCGATGGCTTCGTCAACAAGCAAAATTGTCGCATCTGGGGCTCGGAAAACCCAAGAGTTATTGTTGAAAAGCCTCTCTATCCTCAACGTGTGACTGTTGGTGCGGTTTATGGTCCCGCGGGGTTATTGGACCTTACTTATTCGAAAATGAGGTTGGAGCAACAGTTACGGTGAATGGATTGCGCTATCGACAGGTGATTAATGATTTTTTATGGCCGCAATTAGATGGTATTGATCTGGACAACGTTTACTTTCAACAAGACGGCACTACGTGCCATACAAGCAACGAAACCATTGATCTTTTTACGGGAAAAGTTTCCGGACCTTGTTATCTCTCGAAGAGGTGATCACAATTGGCCACCGATATCTTGTGACTTAACACCTTGCGACTTCTTCCTTTGGGGCCAGGTGAAAGAGAAGGTCGACGCCAACACCCCAGCGTCGATTCAAGACCTCAAAGATGGAATTCGTGAGGCTATCGAGGACATAGGGCAGCCACTTTGCGATTTGGTTATGGAAAATTTCATGAAAAGGATATGGTCCTGTAGGCGTGGTCGTGGTGGTCATTTGGCTGATGTTATTTTCCATTATTAACGGCATACCTTCCTCTTTATAATGAAATAAAGATCCGATCATTTATCTCAAAAAATGTCATTTTTCTTTGAATATCAAAATAACACCTCTTATTGGAAAACCCTTTACAGTAAGCCGGCCATTTTGAAATTTGAGGTGATAATATAATAATTTGATAATCATTACGTGTTGTGAATTTGTGATAAAGTAATTGTTTATATAAAAAACTATGACTTTATTGAACACGCACACAATTAATTTCGATAAGCATATAAGGAACTACGCGGAGAAACATTTTGTTAAGGCACGTCTACGCCAAGGGAAGGACATTCCTTCTTTCACTAAAAAGTTCTCGTCTGGGTTGGACCTTTGAGCATTCCATGATTTGTTTTTACATAGTTTTTTTATAGGAACAAAAATTCCTTGTCTCTAGTATACCGTGCGACCGTGCTTTAAAAATTATGTGCTTTTCAAACTTTGTAAGGTTTTTTATTCCATTCCCTCAAACTAGTCCAATCCAAATTCCAATATCCCAATGCCACTTCCAGTGCCAGTCTGTGATTAGCTATAGCTTGCTGTTTTCTCTTAATGTCAAAAAGTGAAATACATACTGTAATTTTTGATGTTACGGATTATTTGCCTGGGTTAAATTAAATGTAGAGATGGATTTTTATTGCATTAATATGTTAATATTCTCACAATAAAATTTCTCTTGTTAGATTTGTCACGTTGGTTCAACAGACAAAAGACTGCTTGTAACGTTATATGAGACGAGAAAAGTTGCGTTTTCAGAGTTAGAAAAGCATTTTCTTTGTTAATTTCAAAATTAATAAAAAAGTTTAAATTAAGCACAGATTCGTTTAAAGTTACTGTAAAAATTTGGAGGAGTTGACTGACACAATGTCCAGGCAGAGTTCCTATGGATCCACTGGTCTCAAGCATATTAACTTAGAAGAGGTAGGATTTATATAATTAAAGGTGAAATACATGTCTAAAAGTATCAAAGAATTTATTTCAGATATGGACAGACCTTGAAAAAGGTATTAACCAAATATATCAAAGGGAGCGTAGTTTATCCCGTCCACGATACATGGAGCTATACACGTATGTATAATATCGGACTGCAATAAAGATATGTTATAATTATGGCTATAATTTAGGTACGTTTATAATTATTGTACCAGCGTTCATCAACCTACAAGCAGTAGGGCAGCTGTCAGTAATAAGCTAGCCAAGAAAAATGCGTCTATAGCCCAAATGGGTAAGCTTGATTTCTTTTAATGTTTTGTTTTCTACATATAGATCGAAATTAGCAAACTCGTTAAGGAAAATAAATAAGCACATTACTTATAATGCAGTTTAAAATTAAGATATGTCTAATTACTAATGTCTGAAATTGAAAGAACTAAAATTCAAAACAAAGGAAAAGGAAAGAAAACTTAATATTAACAAAAATTAGTACTGAAACAAAATTCTTAATACAGAAAAGAACAACAATTAACCTAGCCCTAAACCTAACACTATTTAATACAGCACCTAATAAACTGATAATCACAATTAAGCTCAGCCAGTAGCTCAATTGGTAAGCATGCTGCCAAGATTCTGTAGCAAGCAGAATTGGGGGAATTTAGGATATGACAGTTGTTTTGACATAAAATAGATTTTCTTCAAGAAAGAATTTTTTGGGATATCTCCGGTATATAGCAAAAGCTAAAAAATGTTCTAATTTGTTATTTCATCACACAATCCATTAATTTTTGGTGACAAGTTTCAAGTCTTGGTTTGACTCATCAACAGGTCCCAAATAGCGAAATTGGGTGATTAGAAAAACAAATGAAAAAATGAAAAAAGAAGAAAGAAATGAAAAGTTTAAGAAAAATAGAAAAAAAAAAACAATTTTTTTATTTATTAAAAAAATTTAAAAATTAATGGATTGTGTGATGAAATAACAAATTAGAACATTTTTTAGCTTTTGCTATATACCGGAGATATCCCAAAAAATTCTTTCTTGAAGAAAATTAAGTTTAACCCGGTAAAAAGTCCAAAAGAGTAATCTCTTTTTATTTATTTTTCCTCCTGGGCTTGTATAGGAGTGTTTTTTCCTCATATAATTCACACCCAGAATTTATTCTGAGTTTATATGAGAAGAGATCGGTTTGATCTATTTTCAAGCGTCTGCAGCAGGCAGAAAACCAAGCTGCACCGATGAGTGGAAGGTTTTCTGCTGACACGAAACGCTTCTTCTTCTTCCTTTTTCTTAATTTTTCAGCCCACTGCGTGGCGTATACAGGTTCGATTCGCTTCGAATGAATCTGTTTCTTTAAAAATTTTTAAATTTTTTTAATAAATAAAAAAATTGTTTTTTTTCTATTTTTCTTAAACTTTTCATTTCTTTCTTCTTTTTTCATTTTTTCATTTGTTTTTCTAATCACCCAATTTCGCTATTTGGGACCTGTTGATGAGTCAAACCAAGACTTGAAACTTGTCACCAAAAATTAATGGATTGTGTGATGAAATAACAAATTAGAACATTTTTTAGCTTTTGCTATATACCGGAGATATCCCAAAAAATTCTTTCTTGAAGAAAATTAAGTTTAACCCGGTAAAAAGTCCAAAAGAGTAATCTCTTTTTATTTATAAAATAGATTACATGGCCTGTCCGGATCCAAGTCTTCGTCTTCGTCTTCGTCTTGTTATTACAGCTAGTGACGTAACACAACAAGCTCAGCTATTATAATAGTTACACGAAGACGAAGCTAACCTGTCCGAATTCGTTCGTTTGCTCAGCTTGATTTTACAGACAGCAAACAAACATAACCTCACAATACGTTGTCTATTTAAATAAGTCAACTCGAACGTTGACTCGGTGATCAAGCTAACCAAATGTCAAAACTGTTATACAAACTAGCAAAGCTCGGTGGCATAGACATGGATTCGGATCACTGTCAAGTATATAAATGGACTGCTTGTTGAACCAAAAATGCATGAAAGCAAATGGCACCACTTTCATATTCCTGTCTCTTTCCGTGAGAGCATACTTTCCCACTGAACTGTATCGATTAGGACCGAGAAATTGCTTGTCAAAATCCTTGTAAAAAACAATTTCTTCGACTCATAATTAAAACTTATCGATAAAAATAGTCCCAAATACTTTTGTGGTAAATTCGGTAAATGCCACGGACATGCATATAAGTAAATTCCCAAATAATTTAAATATAGCACCAATTTACGACAGTTGGTAGCATTGACAGTGAGAACATAGTTTCTGAAATCAAAATTGGTGCCATATGAAACAGGAGATCAAGCAGTCCATTTATATATATGTCAGTGATTCGGATAGAGCTTGTCTCGATGTTACGTCACTAGCTGTACTAACAAGACGAAGACGAAGACTTGGATCCGGACAGGCCCATAGAATAGAAAAGCATTTATTGAAGAACCTCGGCTTACGGTACGTTACAACGTTAGATACATCGAGTAAGTAATAGATAGTAGTTATAAGCGATAGAATTTGTTTTGAGGATTACTGAATTCTTTACTTCACTTGTTAATTTCCGTTATTTTGCAAGTGGAAAAGTAGGAAGAAATACTCCACACTGACAGTATTGTCTGTTTTTGGTGTGTTTTGTGAGGTTACCTAGGTACATAGGAAAAATTAAATTGTGGGATAACGCATATCCTGGCTATATTTAAAAAACAAATCATAAATACCTATACAATACTTCCAGATATATATGGATTTTGGCGTCAAGGTATACGCTAAAAATTTTAAATCTCCAAAAAAGGTCAATGGTCTTCCAGTACAGAAGAGATGATATGAAAATTATAAACATGCACGTTAAAGCTTGTACATTTTATCCCCTTATTATAATACCTTAGATGATGAAATCATAGAGTATACTAAGTTTGCTCTTCCATTTGTAACGCATAGAAATAATGAAATAATGATGGTAGAGCAAAATGGATAATATCCAAAGTTATTTTGATTTTTGTATGTCCGTCTGTCCGTCCTCACTATAACTCGAGAACGCGTTCCCTTAGAGTGGTGAAATTTTGCACACGGCTTTTTTTTTTTAAATAATTTAAATTTGAAAATGGGACAAATAAAGCAATTCCTTCGTAGGGTTGCCATACAAAAATGTCGGTTTTCACTACATATTTGGACACTGCCTGAGAACGCATCAAAGTAGAGAGTTGAAATTGTACACAGTATTTCCAAAAAACTGTAAATATAATTTCAACAAGTAAAAAAGCTAGAATTGGTCTAAGACCAATTCTTATGATACCCTAGATGAATGCCCGTATTAAATTTCGTATGGTCACCGATCTATTCAAGTATTGATTTTGAAGTTATTTTTCACATATATTTCTAGAACAGTTTGTCGCACAGAAAAAATGACTATAACCAATTTTATAGGATTTCGTATTCTGCAGAAGTTTTTAGTACAATAAAAATGTCTTGGACTGATAGTTTTCAAAGTATACGTAAAAAACCAAAATTTTTATATGGCAACACCAAGGAGGATTTGCCCGATTTAGTCCATTTTTGATATTTTATTTGCTGATGTAGTAAAAACATCATGTACGAAATTTCAGCTCTCTACGTCAACGCGTTCTCAGGCAGTGTCCAAATATATAGCGGAAAACGAAACTTTTATATGCCAACCCCACGAAGGAGTTGCCCGATTTGTCTCATTTTCGAACTTAATTTTAAATTTTTTTTTTTAAAGTCCGTGTACAAAATTTCAGCTCTCTAAGTATACGCGTTCTCGAGTTATCGTGGGCACAGACGGACGGACGGACGGACATGCAAAAATCAAAATAACTTTTAATATTATGAATGGGTGTCCAATCCATTTTGCTCTACCATCATTATTTCGAGGTGTTACAAACGGAATGGCAAACTTAGTATACCCTATAGATTTCATCTAGGGTATAAAAAGGGGCTAAATTGTGCAACCCCTTGGTGTTGTCATATAAAAATTTAGGATTTTTGCGTATACTGTGGAAACGATTAATCTTACCTGTTTTTATTGTAGTGAAAACTTTTTCAGAATATGAAATCCTATAAAATTAGATATATGTACCTAATCATTTTTTCTGTTGGACGAACCGTTCTCTTTTTTTCACATTATTAATACAATAATATAATAATAATTCATTTATTTAGCTATACAGCTATTACTTAACAATTCAGAATATAAATTCGCTATCTTAATTTATGTTTTCTTTAACAAACTCCATCTCCATTTTTTTAAATAAATTTAAGTGCTCTATTGCTCTTATTTCTCGCGGCAAATCGTTAAATAACCTAAGTCCCTTATAAATTAGTGAATTCTGCGCCCTAGCATCTCTAAAATTAGGTAATCTAAATTTATCTCCATTTCTTATATTATATGGTTGACAATCCCTTACATACTTTATATATACTTAAATAGTCAGGAACTAAGTTATTCTTAATTTATTTTAAAAACGAAAACTTGTACATTCATCGTAATTCTTTGTTTGATGTTCAACCATCTTAATTCACTTAACATAAAATCTATTCTAGTATATCTATCACATTCCAATATCACTCTCATTGCTTTATTTTGCATTTTTTGAAATTGATCTTGCTTTTCCTGACTAGTTAAATATAAGATTGTACTGCAATATTCAAAATGTGGTTTAATTATAACATTGTACTGCACCACAGTCTTGTACATCCTAACCAGTTGTCACACATTGATCGCCGGGTTCAGAGAATGTGCACGGTCTGTGGGGGTGATGGGACTCTGTTTCACAGGTTCTACGCTTGCCGGGCTCTGCAGAATTTAATGGATTTGGTGAAACAATTGTGTCAGTTGGTCCATCCGTCTTTCGGCATTACGCAGACATCGTTTCTGTTGGGACCGAGGACATGTAGTCAAGTGAATAATTTTATCAGCTTCGTCTTAACGCTAGCTAAGTCAACGATTCACTTGTACTACATGAGAGCTGGTACTGGTAATCATAACACTAATACAACAGTACACAACGGAGCACTAAAGCGTCATTTCGTTGCCAGGATAAAGAAGCGATTGCGCTTCGAGTACCTGGCGGCGGATGAAGAAACATTTAACTGCACGTGGCAACAAATTGCATCCGTGCGGGACGGCGTGCTCATTCTGGTGATAATAGGCCGTAGCATTTGTGGCAACTTTTCCACGGAGCCTCTCTTCGCTTTGGAATTGCCACAAACGCTACGGGAAGGGTAAGCATCACGTCAGAGGTCGTGAACTGAGTTGTCAATGGGGTCATCTTGCAAACGTGGAAGCAACTGCAGGCTGGCCTCTCGGGACCCTATCGGTTACGTGCTAAATTTTTCGTACGTTCGACATTTTACCCCTTTATCCTCATTCGGTTTCGGTTCGAGTACCTCAAAATTTCAAATTACTCCTCAAAATTTCGGTTCTCCATCGATCGGTTCAACTTTGTATTGTAGCTAGCTAAGAATCCATATGTTTTTACTTTTTAACTTTTGATAAAAGAAGTTTTGGAACTGCCACTTTCCGTTTGGGCTAAGACTCTTTTTAAAAAAGTATATAACTGTGATATTGTTAACAATTTTGTATTATTATTTTTCGCACCTTTTGCTCCTTTCTGTTTCTTTTTTGTGCATTTGCTATTGCTAACTATATTGTATCTTTTTCAGGCTCTTTTTCTAAATTTTATAATTTTATAACGTTTTGACAATTAAAGCTCATATATATACATAAAAAAAAAAAATTATTATTACAATATAGTTACAATTTTAATGAAATGTTCTGCAGTAGCTCATTTATAATGGGCACAATTATTTCTAAATCTACGACAGTACTGTTTATATTCTTTATCTGTTACGCAATGAATGATTCACTTGAAAATAAATGCAATCTTCCATTTCCATGCTCTTGAAAGGATTCCTAATATATTTTTTGCTGATTTGTTAAATGTCTAGCTTTGATCTGTAATACACAAAACGCTACAGTCATTATTCATATTCTAATATTACTTAAGCCATTTACATTTTCTAATTTAATACAATCTGGGAACTGCAGAATCTTGTTTTTCACAATCTCGCTCGACGCCGTTCGTTGTAATTGTGTTTGCAATTTTTCGACTGCCTGTTTTGACAGCGGATTTCCGTCGGCCGTTCTGTTTGTCGCAATTGTGTTTAAAGACTGAGTTACAATGATACGCTAAACCTGTCAAAAGTGAAAATGTATGTAAGTACTCAAGCACCGGTACAGTGTGTCGCTAGGGTGTTGCTACCGTCTGTGGAGTTGTTTAAAGTTGAGTCACGCAACACCTTAACAGTTTGAATTAAGGCAATTAGTTTTTGCACAAAATTGAAATTGTGAGTGAAAATGTAAGTTTTAAGTAATGCTACATTTAATAACTAGTTGATTCATTTATTTACAATTTAATAATTTTATTTAATGATGGAACGAAAATTTAACACATAATAGAGCGTCATCATTGGAACAGCAAAAGCAATAGTCACTGCGTCCGCATCAGCAACATCATTCGCGACTCGCGACAGCATCACATTGTAATTCAGGCTTTAGCCTTAACATTATGATTAATTTGGGAACGTATTATGCGTTGCAAACTTTTCGACAATATATAATATACAGGGTGTTTCCCACTAGGAGGTCAGTAGAGCGGGAGGTGATAGTACTCAGATAGATGAACAAAAAATTGTATGGCAGGGGGGGGGGGCATATCAACCGTTTGGGAGTTACGGGGTGATTAAGAAAAAAAGCTAGTTTTTCACAAAACACCCTGCATGGTGTATGGTCACAGTTAGGAGCTGATTGTATGCAGAATTCCATGGCCTTTCGAATGACTGCTCAATCAGCCCCATAGCCCTCTTCCCTCAAGAATTATGGTTGTCTAGACTCAAAATTTCGGATTTTCTTACCTCGTTTTTTTTTTTTTAATTTAACTTCTATTATTTTTGCAAAAAGGTCATTAACATAACTTTTTTTATAAAAACTGTATACTGTAGACTCTCCTCTTTAATCTGACCTATTACACCCAATGTGCTATCTGAACCCCTTTAAGAGTTATTAGCTCTAAACCTATTTTCAAACCTATTCTCAACGATAATTTTACATTTTACAAAATATCTTCTAATTTTGGTGTGACCTGAATAGGTTATGATTTAATAACTGTTTAAAGGTTGGTGTTAACACATAAGGTGTAATAGGTCAACTTAAAGATTAGAGTCTATAGTTTACAGTTTTTATAAAAAAAAGTTATGTTAACGACCTTATTGCAAAAATAATAGAAGTTAAATTAAAAAAAGGTAAGAAATTCCGAAATTTTGAGTTTAGACAACTATAATTGTTGAGGGGAGAGAGCTATGGGCCTGATTGAGCAGTCGTTCGAAAGGCCATGGAGTTCTGCATACAATGAGCTCCTAACTGTGCCCATGCACCCTGTAGTTTTTAAGATACAGGGTGTTTTGTGAAAAACTACCTTTTTTTCTTAATCTCCCTGTAATTCCCAAACGGTTGATATGCCCCCCCCCCCCTGTCATACAATTTTTTGTTCATCTATCTGACTACTATCCCCTCCCGCTCTACTCACCTCTTAGTGGGAAACACCCTGTATAAATTCCTTTGTAGTAAACCAAAGAAGGTCGAGCAGTTTTAAGGATACTAATAACCCATAACGATCTTCCAGGTCTGAGGAAACAGACTGATTTACACATTTATTGTATATGGCAGCAAGAGTCTCAATGACAAATGGCAATATGAGCTTGATAAAGGCGTTAGATGAGGTTAAAGACACTGTCGATGAAATGAAAAACCATCAACTGACGCCTCCTGCAATAAGTATCAGCAAGTATATTTGAGGATCGAGAGTTTTGACCAAACCCACTTATAACATAGGAATTAAGGTCATCAGGATCAATACAAAAATTCTCACGGGTTACACCAGCAATTCCAATGTTGCGTAGATTATTCCACAGGATTTTGAGAAGGAGATCGGAAACTTGTTTAGAGCGGAAGTAAGCACTCTTGGTATGCTTGATTTCCACTATAACAAAGTTATGTTCTCTGTGATACAATTTCAAATTATTCCTTTTTCCCTCTATAATAAAACATATTCCTCAATTAACTTTCAACAAACCACTGGAAAGATAGTCGATCTTTATATTTATGTTTTAACCCAATTCCTGCCTGATGGGGTGAAATTTCACCCCATGTAGAGGTATTTAAAAAAAATTCTCTAGGCCAACTGCGTGCAGGTATTTGTCTGTAATTTGGCAAAGTGGTAGAGGATGGCTGAAGCGTTATACCGTTTTTGAGCAGTCTCTTGAAATTCTCCCGTTTACTTGTCCAAATCCGCGTTCAAAATTCAGTATTTTTTTTTTTTTAATTTTCTCTTTGGAAAATCCGCAAAAATAGTAAACATGCGAAATTTTGGGAGTTTTTTTTCCAGAATACATGATTCTCAGTGGCCTATAACTTCTGTGTAAATTAGGTCTCGATCACACTATTTGCCTGTGCACTATGAATGATATACCTGTCGGGGGTGAAATTTCACCCGTTCGGCACCAAGTGTTTTGAAAATATTTGAAATTTTAAACATCGAAAAACAAATGACTTCAATTCAGAAAACAAATGGCTTTTATTAACAAATCGACATGAATTGCAATTAATAGATATTAAAATCAATGAGCGGTCTTTTTGGTTGGAACCTCATCATTGTGATAGCTTTGGAAGCACTTTTTGGTATGGAAACAAACACTGCAGTTGGTGCAAGCATAACATGTTTTGCCTCCGCATTGCTTACATCGGCGATAAATATCACCACGTTGCACAATATGACCAATCGCAAATGCGTTTTTGCTGCGGTGTCAGGGTGCTGAATGACCTGTTGGATCGTACTACCTGGCGTTCAATTGGTGGCAACCAGGCTTCAACAACGTCTCGTCGAAACTCAAACTGGCCCATTGGCTTCCTCCTTTCAATTTTGCAAAACATCACGTGCAGTTTACAGGCGTTAACCATCGCTGCATCTACACGAATCTCTCCGAATCACTTTTCACAACAACAAAAATTGAAAATATTCGCACGAAATTCGCAAAATTACACAAATCTGGAAAATAGCACGGCCACTGCGTCAAAGTCAAAACGAAGACTGTCAGTAACCAAAACTGTCGATAGGTTTTGGCGCCATTTTTACTTACTTGTACGTGTTTCCCCATACCTTAGAATGTGTCGGTCCGCTGATACACGAATGACACACCTGAGCCTATACACAGACAAAAGCCGGTTTCGTATCTAAAAAGTATTTTGTTCCATGATAGACGAATAGACACGATTGAGGATAGAGACAGGCGAAAACCGGTTTTGTATCTAAAAAGAATTTTGTTATATGATAGGCGAATAGACACACTTGAGCCTATACACAGACAAAAGCCGGTTTAGTATCTAAAAAGTATTTCGTTCCATGATAGACGAATAGACACGATTGAGAATAGAGACAGACGAAAATCGGTTTCAAAGTTAACTTAATGAAAAAGTTAAGAAGCAGGCGAGATTTCCGAGTGTTTATACCCTAGATGAAATCATAGGGGTATACTAAGTTTGTCATTCCGTTTGTAACACCTCGAAATAATGATGGTAGAGCAAAATGGATTGGACACCCATTCATAATATTAAAAGTTATTTCGATTTTTGCATGTCCGTCCGTCCGTCCGTCCGTCTGTCCGTCCGTCCGTCCGTCCGTCCGTCCGTCCGTCTGTGCGCACGATAACTTGAGAACGCGAACACGTAGAGAGTCGTTCGAAAGGCCATGGAGTTCTGCATACAATGAGCTCCTAACTGTGCCCATGCACCCTGTAGTTTTTAAGATACAGGGTGTTTTGTGAAAAACTACCTTTTTTTCTTAATCTCCCTGTAATTCCCAAACGGTTGATATGCCCCCCCCCCCTGTCATACAATTTTTTGTTCATCTATCTGACTACTATCCCCTCCCGCTCTACTCACCTCTTAGTGGGAAACACCCTGTATAAATTCCTTTGTAGTAAACCAAAGAAGGTCGAGCAGTTTTAAGGATACTAATAACCCATAACGATCTTCCAGGTCTGAGGAAACAGACTGATTTACACATTTATTGTATATGGCAGCAAGAGTCTCAATGACAAATGGCAATATGAGCTTGATAAAGGCGTTAGATGAGGTTAAAGACACTGTCGATGAAATGAAAAACCATCAACTGACGCCTCCTGCAATAAGTATCAGCAAGTATATTTGAGGATCGAGAGTTTTGACCAAACCCACTTATAACATAGGAATTAAGGTCATCAGGATCAATACAAAAATTCTCACGGGTTACACCAGCAATTCCAATGTTGCGTAGATTATTCCACAGGATTTTGAGAAGGAGATCGGAAACTTGTTTAGAGCGGAAGTAAGCACTCTTGGTATGCTTGATTTCCACTATAACAAAGTTATGTTCTCTGTGATACAATTTCAAATTATTCCTTTTTCCCTCTATAATAAAACATATTCCTCAATTAACTTTCAACAAACCACTGGAAAGATAGTCGATCTTTATATTTATGTTTTAACCCAATTCCTGCCTGATGGGGTGAAATTTCACCCCATGTAGAGGTATTTAAAAAAAATTCTCTAGGCCAACTGCGTGCAGGTATTTGTCTGTAATTTGGCAAAGTGGTAGAGGATGGCTGAAGCGTTATACCGTTTTTGAGCAGTCTCTTGAAATTCTCCCGTTTACTTGTCCAAATCCGCGTTCAAAATTCAGTATTTTTTTTTTTTTAATTTTCTCTTTGGAAAATCCGCAAAAATAGTAAACATGCGAAATTTTGGGAGTTTTTTTTCCAGAATACATGATTCTCAGTGGCCTATAACTTCTGTGTAAATTAGGTCTCGATCACACTATTTGCCTGTGCACTATGAATGATATACCTGTCGGGGGTGAAATTTCACCCGTTCGGCACCAAGTGTTTTGAAAATATTTGAAATTTTAAACATCGAAAAACAAATGACTTCAATTCAGAAAACAAATGGCTTTTATTAACAAATCGACATGAATTGCAATTAATAGATATTAAAATCAATGAGCGGTCTTTTTGGTTGGAACCTCATCATTGTGATAGCTTTGGAAGCACTTTTTGGTATGGAAACAAACACTGCAGTTGGTGCAAGCATAACATGTTTTGCCTCCGCATTGCTTACATCGGCGATAAATATCACCACGTTGCACAATATGACCAATCGCAAATGCGTTTTTGCTGCGGTGTCAGGGTGCTGAATGACCTGTTGGATCGTACTACCTGGCGTTCAATTGGTGGCAACCAGGCTTCAACAACGTCTCGTCGAAACTCAAACTGGCCCATTGGCTTCCTCCTTTCAATTTTGCAAAACATCACGTGCAGTTTACAGGCGTTAACCATCGCTGCATCTACACGAATCTCTCCGAATCACTTTTCACAACAACAAAAATTGAAAATATTCGCACGAAATTCGCAAAATTACACAAATCTGGAAAATAGCACGGCCACTGCGTCAAAGTCAAAACGAAGACTGTCAGTAACCAAAACTGTCGATAGGTTTTGGCGCCATTTTTACTTACTTGTACGTGTTTCCCCATACCTTAGAATGTGTCGGTCCGCTGATACACGAATGACACACCTGAGCCTATACACAGACAAAAGCCGGTTTCGTATCTAAAAAGTATTTTGTTCCATGATAGACGAATAGACACGATTGAGGATAGAGACAGGCGAAAACCGGTTTTGTATCTAAAAAGAATTTTGTTATATGATAGGCGAATAGACACACTTGAGCCTATACACAGACAAAAGCCGGTTTAGTATCTAAAAAGTATTTCGTTCCATGATAGACGAATAGACACGATTGAGAATAGAGACAGACGAAAATCGGTTTCAAAGTTAACTTAATGAAAAAGTTAAGAAGCAGGCGAGATTTCCGAGTGTTTATACCCTAGATGAAATCATAGGGGTATACTAAGTTTGTCATTCCGTTTGTAACACCTCGAAATAATGATGGTAGAGCAAAATGGATTGGACACCCATTCATAATATTAAAAGTTATTTCGATTTTTGCATGTCCGTCCGTCCGTCCGTCCGTCTGTCCGTCCGTCCGTCCGTCCGTCCGTCCGTCCGTCTGTGCGCACGATAACTTGAGAACGCGAACACGTAGAGAGTCGTTCGAAAGGCCATGGAGTTCTGCATACAATGAGCTCCTAACTGTGCCCATGCACCCTGTAGTTTTTAAGATACAGGGTGTTTTGTGAAAAACTACCTTTTTTTCTTAATCTCCCTGTAATTCCCAAACGGTTGATATGCCCCCCCCCCCCCCCTGTCATACAATTTTTTGTTCATCTATCTGACTACTATCCCCTCCCGCTCTACTCACCTCTTAGTGGGAAACACCCTGTATAAATTCCTTTGTAGTAAACCAAAGAAGGTCGAGCAGTTTTAAGGATACTAATAACCCATAACGATCTTCCAGGTCTGAGGAAACAGACTGATTTACACATTTATTGTATATGGCAGCAAGAGTCTCAATGACAAATGGCAATATGAGCTTGATAAAGGCGTTAGATGAGGTTAAAGACACTGTCGATGAAATGAAAAACCATCAACTGACGCCTCCTGCAATAAGTATCAGCAAGTATATTTGAGGATCGAGAGTTTTGACCAAACCCACTTATAACATAGGAATTAAGGTCATCAGGATCAATACAAAAATTCTCACGGGTTACACCAGCAATTCCAATGTTGCGTAGATTATTCCACAGGATTTTGAGAAGGAGATCGGAAACTTGTTTAGAGCGGAAGTAAGCACTCTTGGTATGCTTGATTTCCACTATAACAAAGTTATGTTCTCTGTGATACAATTTCAAATTATTCCTTTTTCCCTCTATAATAAAACATATTCCTCAATTAACTTTCAACAAACCACTGGAAAGATAGTCGATCTTTATATTTATGTTTTAACCCAATTCCTGCCTGATGGGGTGAAATTTCACCCCATGTAGAGGTATTTAAAAAAAATTCTCTAGGCCAACTGCGTGCAGGTATTTGTCTGTAATTTGGCAAAGTGGTAGAGGATGGCTGAAGCGTTATACCGTTTTTGAGCAGTCTCTTGAAATTCTCCCGTTTACTTGTCCAAATCCGCGTTCAAAATTCAGTATTTTTTTTTTTTTAATTTTCTCTTTGGAAAATCCGCAAAAATAGTAAACATGCGAAATTTTGGGAGTTTTTTTTCCAGAATACATGATTCTCAGTGGCCTATAACTTCTGTGTAAATTAGGTCTCGATCACACTATTTGCCTGTGCACTATGAATGATATACCTGTCGGGGGTGAAATTTCACCCGTTCGGCACCAAGTGTTTTGAAAATATTTGAAATTTTAAACATCGAAAAACAAATGACTTCAATTCAGAAAACAAATGGCTTTTATTAACAAATCGACATGAATTGCAATTAATAGATATTAAAATCAATGAGCGGTCTTTTTGGTTGGAACCTCATCATTGTGATAGCTTTGGAAGCACTTTTTGGTATGGAAACAAACACTGCACTTGGTGCAAGCATAACATGTTTTGCCTCCGCATTGCTTACATCGGCGATAAATATCACCACGTTGCACAATATGACCAATCGCAAATGCGTTTTTGCTGCGGTGTCAGGGTGCTGAATGACCTGTTGGATCGTACTACCTGGCGTTCAATTGGTGGCAACCAGGCTTCAACAACGTCTCGTCGAAACTCAAACTGGCCCATTGGCTTCCTCCTTTCAATTTTGCAAAACATCACGTGCAGTTTACAGGCGTTAACCATCGCTGCATCTACACGAATCTCTCCGAATCACTTTTCACAACAACAAAAATTGAAAATATTCGCACGAAATTCGCAAAATTACACAAATCTGGAAAATAGCACGGCCACTGCGTCAAAGTCAAAACGAAGACTGTCAGTAACCAAAACTGTCGATAGGTTTTGGCGCCATTTTTACTTACATGTACGTGTTTCCCCATACCTTAGAATGTGTCGGTCCGCTGATACACGAATGACACACCTGAGCCTATACACAGACAAAAGCCGGTTTCGTATCTAAAAAGTATTTTGTTCCATGATAGACGAATAGACACGATTGAGGATAGAGACAGGCGAAAACCGGTTTTGTATCTAAAAAGAATTTTGTTATATGATAGGCGAATAGACACACTTGAGCCTATACACAGACAAAAGCCGGTTTAGTATCTAAAAAGTATTTCGTTCCATGATAGACGAATAGACACGATTGAGAATAGAGACAGACGAAAATCGGTTTCAAAGTTAACTTAATGAAAAAGTTAAGAAGCAGGCGAGATTTCCGAGTGTTTATACCCTAGATGAAATCATAGGGGTATACTAAGTTTGTCATTCCGTTTGTAACACCTCGAAATAATGATGGTAGAGCAAAATGGATTGGACACCCATTCATAATATTAAAAGTTATTTCGATTTTTGCATGTCCGTCCGTCCGTCCGTCCGTCTGTCCGTCCGTCCGTCCGTCCGTCCGTCCGTCTGTGCGCACGATAACTTGAGAACGCGAACACGTAGAGAGCTGAAATTTTGTACACAGACTTTAAAAAAAAAAGTAAAATTAAGTTCGAAAATGAGCCAAATCGGGCAACTCCTTCGTGGGGTTGCCATATAAAAATTTCGTTTTCCGCTATATATTTGGTCACTGCCTGAGAACGCGTCGACGTAGAGAGCTGAAATTTCGCACATGATGTTTTTACTACATTAGGAAATAAAATGTCAAAAATGGACTAAATAGGGCAACTCTTTCTTGGTGTTGCCATATAAAAATTTCGGTTTTTTACGTATACTTTGAAAACGATCAGTCCAAGACATTTTTATGGTACTAAAAACTTCTGCAGAATACGAAATCCTATAAAATTGGTTATAATCATTTTGTCTGTGCGACAAACCGTTCTAGAAATATATGCGAAAAACAACTTCAAAATCAATACTTGAATAGATCGGTGACCATACGAAATTTAATACGGGCATTCATCTAGGGTATCCTAAGAATTGGTCTTAGACCAATTCTAGCTTTTTCACTTGTTTACATTTAAAATGCACACGGCAAGAAAAGGAAGAAAGAAAAAAAATCAAACTCTCTTTAAAACTTTTATGAATAAAGATAAAAAATTGTGAAAGCGCAAGTTGCATGCAACGAAACAGAATGGCAAATGTTTCATTTCCGTAAATAAATGAGAAGGGACGGAGTTTTCACGTTTTACTCTCATAAAATGCTCCTGCGCTTTAATGAAAACCGGTTTTCATGAAATATTGATAATGTTTGGTCACATGTTGTTGCTGTAATCCTACTATATGTGAACAGCACGTGTTTCTGTTTACATTTGTTTTGCTATGAAGAGATTAAGTGGGAGAACTCATGCTGGATTCTCTGATATTTTCGGGAAAAATGAGAATTTTATTTGAGAGGAACTTTACATCTCCTTTCGGCATCTGGGGCAAAGCGAAATTTATCTTTTTCTTAAAAATGGGAGGTAGTGTGACCTGATTTACATTATTATGAATAGGTTGAAAGGATTTTGAAGGTATTCAATAAGATTTTATCGTTCGGGTAATCCTACGTTCTCTCGATTTTTGTTTTTAACTCGTTGTCTCAGTTGGAATACAATAGTGCATAGCCAAGTACTTTTCCCTCATTAATGCAAAAGACGAAAGTATATGAAATTACTTGTTTTATTCTAAAAAACACCAAACAATTTCCAATTTTGCTCTACTGCTTCTTAGCTTGCCATTAAGTTAACTTTGTCAGTTTCGTATCTAAAAAGTATTTATTCCATGATAGACGAATAGACACGATTGACGATGGAGACAGACGAAAACCAGTTTTGTATCTAAGAAGTATTTCATTCCATGATAGACGAATAGACAGGATTGAGGATAAAGACACGAAAACCGGTTTCGGTTTATAATGTATATCACCGCATGATGTACGCCAATGAGACACGTTCGAAGAATTCGAAAAAGTCATGCACCTGAAATGTAAGCAAAGTAGGAATTTAATTCCATCGGAGACGAGGACCCTTCACTCCATACCTCACTTCATCTACGAGCAATAATATTGGTCCCAGGTACACGGTTTTTACAGAAAAATTCTGTTTCATAATTCTATAATGTTAGCCTTATAGATATAATTCTAGGTATTTGTGGAACATCTGGTCTCGGGTGTTAGTACACGTAGACTCCTGGATCTCTTTTTTATTTCTATTTTAGGCATTCAGCAACAGAATTTGGGAGAATCCCACCGGGGAGAAGTAAAGGGTTTTCCAATAAGAGGTGTTATTTTGATATTCAAAGAAAAATGCCATTTTTTGCGATAAATGATCGGTACTTTATTTCATTATAAAGAGGAAGGTATGCCGTTAATAATGGAAAATAACATCAGTCAAATGACCACCACGACCACGCCTACAGGACCATATTCTTTTCATGAAATTTTCCATAACCAAATCACAAAGTGGTTGCCCTATGTCCTCGATAGCCTCACGAATTCTATCTTTGGGGTCTTGAATCGACGCTGGGCTGTTGGCGTAGACCTTCTCTTTCACGTGGCCCCAAAGGAAGAAGTCGCAAGGTGTTAAGTCACAAGATATCGGTGGCCAATTGTGATCACCTCTTCGAGAGATAACACGGTCCGGAAACTTTTCCAGTAAAAGATCAATGGTTTCGTTGCTTGTATGGCACGTAGCGCCGTCTTGTTGAAAGTAAACGTTGTCCAGATCAATACCATCCAATTCCGGCCATAAAAAATCATTAATCATCTGTCGATAGCGATGCGACAATTTTGCTTGTTGACGAAGCCATCGAGGTGGAAATGGGCCTCATCACTCAAGATGAGTTTTCGATGGAATTCCGGATCATTTTCATGCATTTCAAGGACCCAATCAGCAAAGACTCGACGTTGTTGATGATCGGCCGGCTTGAGTTCTTGTGTTAACTGAACTTTATAAGCCTTAAGACCCAAATCTTTATGCAAAATACGCTGTAATGACGTTTGTGGAATGCCTAATTCCAAAGAACGACGAGGAATGGACAAACCTGGGTTTTCTTCAACACAGCAGCAATATTCTCGGCTGTTTTTGAGTGACGTGCACGGGTTTTATTCTTCACATCACTAACTTGTCCCGACAGCTCGAATTTTTCTACCAATTTCTGTATTGCGGTCCGACAAGGTGCTTCACGACGACCCAACAATGTTCGAGTTTTACGAACCGTCTCTGACACATTTTCACCATTATTAAAAGAGCAATTTGTAAATTAATTAATACAATAATTGAATAATTTAATATAGATCCTGTATTTCCTGTAATTTTAATAATTTCAATGCGTTGTTGAGTCGTGCATCGTTCCATTTTTATTAATGGCGTAGTTTCTACTTGTCAAGTGTCAAAAAACGACAGCTCCAAAAGTGACATCTACCGAAATAGCGGGCTAATTAAAATAACACCTCTTATTGGAAAACCCTTTATATGCCGGCAGCAATGGGTTAAAAACATGTTGCTTATAAAAATTTTGACCGTTCTGTATTTACATTTTAAAGGTACATGTTGCTTATAAAAATTTTGACCGTTCTGTATTTACATTTTAAAGGTACATGTTGCTCATAAAAATTTTGACCGTTCTATATTTACATTTTAAAGGTACATGTTGCTCATAAAAATTTAGAACGAGATTATTAAATGCCAAAGACTTTCGTCAATCGACAAAATATTGACAATTTCCTGCCAAGCGCAGTTAGCCGTAAAATTAAAATTTTTCCAGTCCCAGTAACAAAAAAAAAAAACGCTTTCATTAACCAGGTCAAGTTGAATGTCATTGGCAAGAAATACCAATTCGTGATCGGAAATACCAGGAAGGGAGACCTGGTCACGAAATAATACTTTGAAAACATCGCTGAAAATAAGCAAATCAAATAAGAAGTTACTATTCTCGCCAGACCCAGAATAGGGAATATGTTCAGATAGTCAATTCTGAAACACAAATAGTATGAGGGGGCTACCTGCATTCATATGACTTACTGAAGTCCATTCATCCTATAATGCAATATTGCAATATATTCACTGCACAGTTCACGTTAGTATCTATGAAGGACATGTATTTGGTGTGGATCATTCCATTTGGGCAACCAAACTCAAACTAGACCAAAAGTGCAAATATCATGAATGTTCAAGATTATATAAATCTACAGGTTAACAATTTTCTTCTTAATTTTTAGTTCATAATTTAAGATATAAAAAATAACAATGACTGAAAGTAGGAAATAATAAATTCACAAAGAAATAGAAGCTCCTACTTTAAGTAATCTAAACATGTTTAATTAACGCAATAATAGGTTTGATGATACAAAAGAGATCATTCCAGGAAGTAACAGATGACGTTTCATGCAACCAATGTTATTACACAGTAGATGAAGAGTTAATCTCACGTCGCCGGTCATTTAATACCGCAATATATTTTTTTCGAATGGAAGCTGATCTTCATGACAGACCATAGCAGA
The DNA here is from genome assembly GCA_963924295.1 of Dioctria rufipes. Classification (NCBI taxonomy): domain Eukaryota; kingdom Metazoa; phylum Arthropoda; class Insecta; order Diptera; family Asilidae; genus Dioctria; species Dioctria rufipes. The sequence goes on from OZ002740.1 coordinate 206,130,033, forward strand.
GGAATCATTCTAAATTCGCTTGATATAGACCGCACCGCTGTATACGAATGCCCTGACAAGTGAACCACTTTGCACCTTGTCCCTGGCTGCTTTCAGCAATTTCCTGTTGTTACTGGTTAAGGGGTAACGCCACTGTAACGGTTAAAAAAAAGGTTTCTTCACGAATATTTTTCTCGCGAAATTAAAGGTGTTTGAAAAAACCCTTTTAAGGGTATTATCGGACATACATTGAACTTTATTGATAAATTTTTTTGACAGATTTTTTTGACAGCGAAAAACAAAAACAAAATTGCATTTGTCATTTCTTAGGTCGGGTGTTGTTTTAGTGATTTGTGAGTTAAAACATTAATAAAAGGGTTTTATAATTTTGTGATATTGAAAAACTGGTAGAAATAATTTTTCTGTGCAAGAGATTTGTTATAATCGAGACTCCGGAGTCTATAATTATGGTGGTGAAGTGCGCTGTGTTGTGCTGCAGAAACAAGCGGAGTTTGTGTTGTGGCAAAGGATTTTTCAAGTTTAAAAGTTTTACTAATAAATTATAGTGTTTTAAGTAAAATAAAACTGAAATAGTTATAAAAATAAACAGCCGTGGTAAAAAAATTAACGTTTTCCAATGCCGGTTTGTTTGCTTACAATTGAATTGTCATTGGGGCTCTTGTTTGATGTCAGTCAAGCAAAGGCAATGACAAGAAATATTATCAGCAAATAAATGGGGCACTAGGAAAATTCTTAAAAATAAAAAAAAATTTATAAAAATATATAAAATTATAAACTTAAAAATGATACGAATCGCCGTGACAGGAAATTATAAAACTTGTTCAATACTTGATAAAGTTTCAACCACTAAATTATGTACCCGCTCAGAAAATATCGTAGATTACGCCTTCCATGACTAAACAAACACATCTATGCGATTCTTCTACATGAAGAAAAAAGCTTAAGTTTTTCTTCCTCATAGCCTATCCTTTCGTTATATGATCTAAGAGCACCACTGGTGCACATTTGAATCTAGACTAAAACAAAAAAAAAAAAACTATAAATCTAGTGGCTTATAGATAGAGAATGCGTACGGATTTTTAAAAATATTAATTATTGTAGATTTGGCGCGCGTTTGAAAAAAAAGGTTTGATTTTTGACGAAAAATACGGCAGGTTTTTTGTTAATAAAAAATCAACAAATAAAGTTATTGAAAATCCCGTACGGCATTCTCTAGATAATGTTAATGTTCACATCTGTTCAAAATTTCAAGTCGAAAATATGAATATGAAAATTGTTCTAGTTATGCTGTGTGCCATTTTGAAAAACCGTGTTTCGAGAAAAATGCGTTTAAAGTTTTGAGAATAGTTTTTTATTGGAAAAAATAAAAAAAAAGGAAGATAAAAAATAAAAGTTTTCCGATAAACAAGTTAAAGTTGCAAATGTCAAAAAGGTCAGTTGTGTTGGCGATCAAGCTGGCTGAAAAGCTCCAATTGTGTTTCAGGCTTCAGGTAGTCGTTTTGGAGCAAGTTTGACGCGCTTGGTGGCGACCTCCATTTTCAAAGAAAAATTTTTTTTTTCTGGCACGGGACCTTTTTTTTCTTATTCTAGAGGGTTTAAACTATTTTTTAAGCCAATAAAAACAAAATCGATTTTTCAAAAAATTTACAGTGGCGTTACCCCTTAAACTATCATAGATTTTGATTCTAGTTTTTTTGACGAAAACCCGATATCTTTAATCGAGAGATGTAAATTACGTGAATTTCTATGGTTGTGATAGCAACGCATAAATGCTTCTCTTTCTGCCTGCGAGGAGAGCTTTACTATAATCGGTGCTGTCAAACTTGTTTTTTTAGTTTCAAACCAATATGAATATGAATTGAATATGATGACAGACTGTGGCCGATTTTTATAGTTATATTTGTTAAGAGATTATGGTATATACTCTTTTTATACCATAAGTGAAATCTATAGGGTATTCTAAGTTTGTCATTCAGTTTGTAAGGTATAGAAATAATGATGGAAGAGCAAAATGGGTTTGACACCCACGCATAATATTAAAAGTTATTTTAATTTTTGTATGTCCGTCTGTCCATCCTCACGATAACTGGAGAGCGCGTTCACTTTGAGTTAAATTTTGTACCCGGGCTTTTTTAAAAAAAAAAGTAAATATAAGCTTGAAAATGGGACAAAGAGGGCAATTCCTTCGAAGGGTTGGAATACAAATATTTCGTTTTTCACTATGGGCACTGCCTGAGAACGCCTTGATGTAGAGAGCTGAAATTTGGTGCATGGTGTTTTTAGAATACTAATAGTAAATAAAATTTACAAAATGGACTAAATCGGCAATCCCTTCCTGGTGTTGCCATACAATACTTTGGGTTTTCACTATATATTTGGACAATGTCTGAGAACGGGTCGACGTAGAGCGTTTAAATTTTGTACTCGGCGTTTTCATGAAAATTGAAAAGGCAAGTTCAAAAATGGACTAAATTGGGAAACCCTTTCTTGGTGTTGCCACACCTGGTTTTTCACTATATATTTGGACATTGTCTAAGAATGCGTTGACGTAGATAGCTGAAATTTTTTACGCAGCGTTTTCATAAAAATAGTAAATAAAATTTAAACAAGTCAAAAAGCTAGAATTGGCCTAAGACCAATTCTTATGATACCCTAGATGAGTGCCCGTATAAAATTTCGTATCGTCACTTGTTCTTTGAAGTAGTTTTTCGCATATATTTCTAGAACGGTTCGTCGGACAGAAAAAATTATTATTACCAATTTTATAGGATTTCGTATTCTGAAGAAGTTTTTAGTACAATAAAAATGTCTAGGACTGATCTTTTCACAGTATATGTAAAAAACCTAAATTTTTATATGCCAACACCAAGAAGGGGTTGCCCGATTTATTTATTTTTATGGCAACACCACGAAGGAGTTGGCCGATTTGTCTCATTTTCGAAATTAATTTTTTAAAAGTCCGTGTACAAAATTTCAGCTCTCTAAGTATACGGGTTCTCGATCTATCGTGCGCACAGACGGACGGACGGACGGACGAATGGACATGCAAAAATCAAAATAACTTTTAATATTATGCGTGGGTGTCCAATCCAATTTTGCTCTACCATCATTATTTCGAGGTGTTACAAACAGAATGACAAACTTAGTATACCCTATAGATTTCATCTAGGGTATAAAAATGAACTAAATCGGGCAACTTTTGGTGTTGCCATACAGAACTTTAGGCTTTCAATATATATTTGGACACTGCCTGAGAGCGCGTGAACGTAGAGAGCTGCTTTTATGTTCATCAAGGGTATAATAATATTGGTCGTGACCAATTGTAGCTTTTTCTATTGCTTATCAAACGGTACACCATGGATAACAATATATTGATCGTCTAGTTCAATACTGGAACAAATAAAAATTAACTGTTTCGAGATAATTGACATATAATTGGGGTATTTTTCTTTTCAAAACATCTTCAGCTATATACTGGATTAGGATTTGTATCCTGTTTTCATTAGTGAGTCAGCATTAGTCAAATATATATTCGAATAGTGAATATTGTACTCCACTTATTGCAGTACTTAACTTCAAAATGTATTATCGGACTTGTTCCAGTATTGAACTAGACGATCGATATGAGGAGAACACGTTATTATTGGGATTATACTGCAATTTTTCTATCTCTAAATCCAAGATAGAGATTTCACGTCAATATTTCTTTGTAATTCACCGAAAAATTCACTAAATATAGTGCAAACTTCCAACTTAATGAATAAATCACACTCTAATTGTTTTATATCAGTCATGATCTCACACCTGGATGTTGATGTGATCGATTTTTGGAAGATCTGAGTCAGTCATAAACAAAAAACTCTGTAACGAGTGTAATTTCAGAATTACAAAATAGAAATTTATGCAGGTTAGAAAAACAAAATTTAAGAAAAACTCTGTTCAATACCACTACTGCAAAGTTAAGTAAATAATGAAAACAAACGAAACACGTTTTTACTCAGCTGCTAACATATTGTATTTTAAAACGACCTGCATTGCTTTTTTTTTGTATTCTCTGTAATCTACCTTTATTTGAACTCATATATAAAAATGTTGAACAATAAAAGAAGTGCAGCATATTATAAAGCGATATAATATTTTTTAACCTTTTAACGTCTTGAGAAATCCAATATTCTTTGTTTTTCTCTCACATAAACTCTCTTTAAACTCCATCTTACAATCCAGAGTTACACCTAAATATTTCATGATAGGTATGTTTATGGTAATTTTAGAGCAAAAATCTTTGCGTAAAAATCAAGTAAAACTTTTATATCGCAATTCTTTAAATGACTACATTTCCATTCACTCGATAACAAAACAATAACTTAACCTCAAAAGCAATACTTTTGATTTGATTACACAAGAGGGGAAACGAATCAATTCGCTAGATTTCCACATTTCAAAAATTTAACAGACAGTTTGTGACCAAATTCGAGTAAAAGTTTTTACACCGAGTAAAAAGTTTTGAATTAGTAGACAGACCTTACTTTAGTAAGCATTACCAGCGCAGTTTCAATCGTTGCTCAACCGTCATCCCATTTAGCCCTTGAAGCTAAATCAATGTTGATGTTCATCATTTTAATATCATACATATTCATTTGTTTTGAAGGGTTAGTCTTGATATAAAAGTATGGATGAACAGTAATTGCACTATTAAATGTGAACTGACTGCTAATTCTACGTAAAACTCCAAAATACTTATCTCCTTTACAAACTCAATTGCTTCATTGTCTATCATTAAGCTTGGTATTTCTGTAAAATTAAAAAGTATTGTCTTTGATTTGTTTACATTTAACGTAAGCTTATTTGTTTTCATCTATACATTAAATAATTCAAAGTCCTTGTTCATTTTCACTTTTCAATTCTGTCAGGTCTTTTCCAGTAATGTAGAACAAGGTATTGTCAGTAAATAGAGACTAGATTAACGTCATTGATGTATATCAAATACAATATCACTCCTATAATCGCCCCTTGCAGAACAGCCAAATTCTGATGGTGTAAAAAAGTGTGCATACACACATGTTCTTTGTATTCTGTTTATCAAATATGACTTGAGGGGTTAGGCCACCCTAGGATTTAAGTTTGCTGTTTTTTTTTTAAAGGTAGCTTAGTATCTATAGAATTATATTTCAAAAGATTATGTGCGTGAAAAATCCCGAAATATTCGATTTTCGTATTCTAGCGCAATCCCTCTTGATCCACAGCGAGCTCTTTTTATGAGCGCAGTGGTAGATTGTGCATTTAAAAAGGACGCTATTTGACTAATTCTTGTTGTTCTCGACATTCGTGGAAAAATTTGATTTCTTTTTCCTCAGTAGTGATAAATTTGTTCGTACAATGAGTGAAAAAGTAGTGTACAATGATAAAAAGGATAAAAAAACGACTACCGGCAAGATACATAAAAAAGAAGATGACTTGAATATCAGTACATCCGCAAAAAAATTAAAGCAGTCGTAATATTTGTATGATGTGGAAATAGATTTAGCTTTTGGTTATCGCATAATAAACTTTATTTAAGTTTTTCTGCTATTTCAAATATCGTCGTTTGCAAGGTATGTAAGTCGCAATTGAAATTTACTGAAAGTGGTAAGAGGGGTTTGGGATTTAAATTAGTAGTGTCCTCGGAAAATGGTGAAAGGGCTGAAATACCGAGTTGCCCATTTGTTCAGAAAGCCTATGAAATCAACCGTAAGATTTTACTTGCCATGCGATTGCTTGGAGTTGGTTTGTACGGAATTGAAAAATTTTGTGCATTCATGGATCTACCTCAGCCCATCTTTCACTCATTTTACGATAAGGTTGTTACACAAATGTCCATTGCAACTGACGCAGTTTGTAAGAACAGTATGATGAGAGCTGCGAAAGAAGAGAAAGCATCAGACGATGATTCATGGAGAAAACGTGAATTTACCTCGTTGTATGACTTAGTGACTCTTATTGACAATAACTGCGGAAAATTGTAGATAACATTTCAAAATACTGCAAGGTGTGTGAATATTGGAATAAAAGAGGAGACGCCGAAGAATATGATGAATGCGCTGTGAATCACGAAGGATCAGCTGGAAAGATGAAAGTCGATTCAGTTGTTGAGATGTATTAGCGCTCTGAAACTTTTCACCAGATGAAATACGTGTACTATATTGGTGACGGCGATTCTAAAACTTTCAAAGACATTAAATATTCTAAGCCGTACGAGAATGTCCAGTACTCAAGAAAGAGTGCATTGCTTATGTGCAAAAACGAATGGGTACACGCTTACGTAATTTGAAAAAAAAAGACCAAAGGTCTTGGTGGAAAGAGAAAATTCACTGGAAAGCTTATAGACGAACTACCCATTTATTATGGATTAGCCATTCGTAAAAACTATGATTCAGTTGAGAAGATGAGGAACAGTATATGGGCTACACTGAATCATAAATTATCTACTGATGCCAAACCGCAACACGACAAATGCCCAAATGGAGAGGAATGTGTGTTCATGGCAAAAAGCACAAGCTACAAATAGCTTGGCTGAGTATAAACATAAGCCAGCTCTTCTAATTGAAATATCCAAAGCTATGAAACCAGAGTACGAAGAACTGACTAGTGATAATCTTCCTACTCGATGCATCGGCGGTTTCACACAGAACAGTAACGAAAGTTTCAATTCAACTGTGTGGGCCGTGGCTCCAAAATCAATTTCCAGTTGTAAAACCGTGATGAATATAGCGAGTGATATTGCAGTTTGCGTGTACAATGATGGGTTTTCTTCAATTTTACACATAATGCAAGCAATGGGCTTGAAAATCGGCCGAATAGCTACAATAAGTGCCTGGTGATGGACGAACAGTGCGTAAAAATTGCAGAGAGATCACTGTCTGAAGCTGTAAACGAGTCACGGATCACCTTAAAATCGCACAGAATAGAAACGCAAGACCAGGACACTCATCTGGACGGCCTACTGTATGGTGTAGGCATCGCAGATTAAAGGTATTGAAAGAATATTCATGTCTTGACTTTCTACAACCTTTAAACGCGTTTATCTCAAAACTATATTTTTCACGTAGAACGAACTCATCACTCGAACAAATTTCAACCTAATCATTTGAAATATTAACAGTAAATTTAGAATTACGTTTTCTCAGGCACTACGTCGGATTTTTTCATTATATTGTATAGTTCCTTTTTTATAAACAATTTCCTGACGATTTTCACATGAAATTTTCTACATTTTGATTTAGAAATGCGCCATTTTTACAAAAAAACGACATATCACAAAAATCCTACGTACTTCTATATCTATTCTTATATATTATCCGAAAAACTTTGTTCTCTCATCATAACCCAAAAATTATAGGAGCTGTTGCTTCGGCCGTTGACCTGCTAGAAATAAAGGCGTCATCGGAAAAATGCTGCACAGTCGCCATTTTGACATATTTTTCCCGTGAAAAAAAAAAATTTTGTATTGCCAATTACATGTATAATAAAACACTTTTTTGCAAATCCGATTTATTTTATGGTTTCGCTAGAAAAAAATCACTAAATATGCCCTTTTTTGCCTGTACTACTACAATTTCTCTGTTTATTGCTCATTTCCATTTTTACAGCAGCCATACAAGTGCTGTTTTGCAGGAGTGTCCTTTGTTATGGAACATATGTTGAGTGATTTATTTTGGACGTGAAGTCCCAACTGCCAGCATGAGCTGACAGATCACTCGGTGGACAGCGTTGACTGCAGAGCAGAACGCTAGCATCTCGGATATTGCGGGAGAGTTATAGGGTGGGTTAACCAAAAACCTGCCGCTGCCACCTGCCGTAATCAATAATTTTCGTGCCTACAAACAAAATAGCCGTAGCACACATTCCAGCCCTGAAGGTGCCTTGACATCACTTACCCTTACCTGTGTGAAGGTACAGATGGACTGCCTTCTACTGCTTGCCCCATCCTCCCAACGACACTGAGGGCAGATTGTGTTCAGTGTCCCTTATAGATCTGAAAAGAGAGAGAGTAGCGGACCTAAGCAACCTTCATGTCGAGAGGGCTCCGGGAGAGTGAGAGGGGAAATGAATTTTAAGCAGCCTTTACATTAGAAAAAAAATATTTTTAATGTTAACAATAATAGTAGGCCAAACACATCAATTACAAAAAGTAATGAACTAACGCTAACTCTTGTGTTCAACAAATTCATAATCCCAAAACAATATCCATTTAATCGCTTCAATCAGAAAAATAATGAACTAACGCTAATACATGAGGTTTGATGAACTATTTGTAACTTATGATTACATTTGAAAAATGTATAATACTAAAAGCAATATTAATTTAATCACTTCAATTAGAAAAGTAATGAACTAACTCTTAACTCATCCTTACGTTGGAGAGATTCATAATACTAAAAGCAATATTCCTTTAATCACTTAAATTAGAAAAGTAATGAACTAACGCTAATACATGAGGTGTGATGAACTATTTGTAACTTATCATTACGTTTGAAAAATGTATAATACTAAAAGCAATATTCCTTTAATCGTTTCAATCAGAAAAGTAATGAACTAATTCTAATTCATTAATTATGATAAAAGGTATTTCGTTTATAAAAAATTTTTATATAAAGATATCAATGTACAAATCAATCAGTAAAAAAAATCAAAAGAAAGGCAACAACTTCATGGGTCTTTTGTTGTGGATCCACCGAAGAGGCGCCTCCCAGATGTTTCCGCATGCCACTGTTAATTAAAATTGTATTCTAAAATTTTTAGTAATTATACGTCTAACTGTAATGACCGGAGCTTCAGCAAAAATTGGCACTTATCCTTAAAAATTTCCAGCAATAGTGATGGTATTCCATCGAAGCAAACTAGTAGAAATTGCTTACTAACACTCGCCGTTACTCTTAAATTTGTTGTTGAAGACGCTTCGTAAGATAAATAGTAAACGTTTGCAAGAGTAGTCTTCACAGGATCCTTTTTCTTTCCAGAAACAACAAAAATTCACTGGTTCTTTTTATATAACTATCTAAATACATTTGATCGAATGGTGTTTTGTTTATCTATCTAGGAATTTGTGTTGTAGAGCACCATTTGTTACTGATCAGATTTTCTCAATTCGACGCGGTGAAAACGGCAAATGCTTTCAAACGTCCACAAATAAAAATGCAAGTGTAAATGGTTAAATATACAAATAGGCTACAGTACGAAACCTAGCGATTGTTAACTGTAATTTTTGATGGGGATGATTTTAGTTGCAGTCCACATTAAATTGAGCACTATCTATGTTTGGAATATAATCCATGGCCATAAGACAAGCGAAAACAGTCATCACCTTTTTTGGTTTTACCTCTGTTATTCCTTCGGGAAGAGCATATACTCTGGCCCCAATCTTGCGTGCCCTCGATATTGCGTATTTTGCGTTGGCCAATTTATCCTCTTCAGAACCATCCAGCTTAACCAAGTCGTAATTAATAGAGCCCTCCGTTAATCGCATCAATAAGATCGATCACAATTAGAAATACTTGAATATTGGGAGCTTTTTCGTGCCTTCACAAAATCACACTTTTCACCTTTTTCAACCAGCTCGCAGGAAGTCTTCTTCTTCCCTTTTTTTTTCGGGGCCTCTTTTGACTCTCGATTTGGATGCGTTCGGCGCGTTTCGATCTCCATCCATACAGAGGACAGTTCGCGCCCACCTCGTGCTGCTACGGGTCGCTTAGACGTGCATCTAGCTCAGTGTAGCATATTGCTATATACAATATGCTACAACCATAACACCTTCACGGAATCCGGACTGTTCGTCAATAATTATATTAATCTCCTCAAGGTTGATCTCCAGCAAACCTCTCTATTCTCTAACACCTTTTTATATAAGAGAAGCATATTACATAATTGAACTAAATTCGTCTACTCTTATATTTCCCCTGACGTTTTCAACTGGTATTAAGACCGATTCCTTCCAAGATTCCGAAAATGTTCCTTGATTATAGACATATTTATGATTTTTAGTAGTGGAGGTCCCAGTGTTTCAATCGAATTCATTAGTATATTTCTTTGGATAACCCCATACAGTTTATTATTTAATGAGGTCAATGGTTTGGAAAAAATGTGTTCATTGCAATATTAAAACTTAAGGTAAAGATACAAGGTGGGAGACTTTTGGTCTCCGGTTTACAGAGACTAAAATCTCCGAAATATTTACACGGCAAGAGACTTTTGTCTCTGGAGACCAAAAAATTAGGTCTCCGGAGGCCATAATAAAGAAGTCTCTAGTGACACGTCTCCGAAGTGTACATATACACGAAATATGAAGTTTCGTCTCTAGACATCTCCTCTTTGTTAATTGTCAAGCAAGACATTGTCGGAAAGAATTATCTCAAAAGTTATTGATATGTTTTGGGAAAAGTGAAAAAGCTTGAAAAAATAAATCCATGGTGTACAAATTTTACGGAATAAACAACAATTTTTTTTTTTTTTTAAATAACCAGAACTGTATTGACCAAACAAATTTTCTGCCTTAATTATTATTTTTTTATTAATTTCTTTTAACAATTTGTCGTTTTCACTCTACTTTATTCTTTTTCCTTTCGGATTGGACCTACACGCACTGATCAGAATACACAAATAGTCTTTGGAGATCTAGAGACGACAAATTTACAAACTTCGGAGACCGAACCTGGAAACCTGTTTGTTTTAAAATACACGACGGGAGACCGGAGACAAAAAAGTGCAATATGTATAATGAATTAGCATACACGTTTTCTCTACTTGCTCTCAAATTTTTCTTTGCGTTCTGTTTTAAGATTGAACATTTGGTGAATGCAGAAGGGAGCTCCCTTTTGAAATTAAGTAGAATTTTAAGTCATTAGCTGTACGTGGGAACGGGCAAATAAAGTAGTAAATTTATGATGAATTTTTTAAGTAAGTAAACCAATTCTATTTTAAGAATAAATTATGGTGAAAACAAAATTTTTATTTGGAGGAATATACCCTTTACAGGTTATGTTCAGTGAACACCTTGAACCTTTTGACGCCTCGCCATTTCACTAAGGTTTTCTGATTTTGGGAGTAGTATACACAATTACTCTTATTAATTTCTAATATTTTTATATTTTTTCCACATAATTTGGTCATTACTATATACTGACAGTTGGTAAAATGTATTTCTTTCGTGACGTAAGCATTATTTCAATATAGAAATTAATAATTACTAAAAGTAAAACATTTTGCGACGTCCTATTGTCCTGTTGCATCACTTTTTGCACATAATAATATTTTATATTGTTTAGCTTAATGTGTATTTCAGAAAAAAGAAGCTTTATTGTTTGTATACATTACAAAATTAATAGTTTTCAATTCACTCTAGTATTTTAGTTATTATAATATACAAGCTGAGAAATTTCAGCGGTATCAGATCATTTATTTTTTGTTTAAATTTTCGGTTCTTCAAAAATTCCTGCGCTATTTTGTGGTACAGCGATATTGTGCAATTGTTTAATATTTGTGATAATGTAAGTATTCTTACGAACTAACTTGTTTGTCATTCAAATAGCCATTATCTTTGAAAGAATTTTATTAGGAACCCATTGAGAGGATACGCACTACTTTCTATTTTCTAATAAAGCTGCTATATTTTTTTCACTGCTTTGACGAATTTATCACCAGAGATACCGAACTTTTATAAAATCAGACTGACTGAAGGTACCATGAGATTTTTTTTTGCCTAGGTTTCACTAATGTTTTTAATACATTTTATACTTTAATTTTCCGAATAACTAAAAACTCTTGAATTCTTGATGACAATGATTACTACAGCTAGTTGCGTGACGCAAGCTGTATTCTTGTCTACAGGATTGCTATTATGGAGAGTGTGGATTTGTGGAAATTTGGATGGGTGTGGGTGTGTGCGCTTTAAAAGTCCTTTTTATGCGCTTCTGCGTAAGCACAAAGCGCTTCGATTTGCCTCAGTTTCATATCAATTTTAACATTGCATATCCGCAGAAACAAGCACTTCCTCTTAGCTTCGTTTTAATCGATTTTAAAGCACTTGAGTGAAGCAAATTGGATGCTCTGCACGATTGCAGCTGCTACAGTTTCGGCACAAATAGTTACTATTTATTTCTCTTTTAATTACAGAAATTTTAAAGTTTCGACGATTATGATTGTGTGAAGTAAAAGAAAATCACATAGTTTAAAGTTTAACATTATAATTTAATATAAAATATAAACTTCACAAAGCAAATTTATCTGAAACTGCGAATCACAATGACTAATCGTAAGGCGTTAACACAAAAACTTGCATAATCACGTTCGCATTCAATATTTGCTTCGAAATTGCTCCAGATTGATTCCAGAGAAGAACTTTTTTGGAAGCATATCAGTAACCTAGCTACAAGCCCTTTTTTTCGAAGCGCTTGGAATTTTTCCCACTGGGTTGTTGTGGGTTGATGACAGGCGCTCCTTCCTACACGATAAGAGAAAACCCGAAGGTCCTGAATGGTCCAGCGTTGATAAATCCCACGATGATCGAGCAGCGCCAGGATGGTGTCCTATCCTCGATGGTGGATTCCTGCACTAGTGAAGAAAGTAAATCTTTCGCCCAGGTAACAAATGTTCCTCGTTTCCGAGTGAATAAAGTGAAGAGGTGATAAATAGCGGAAGTTTTCAATCTGAATCTAGAGCGGCAACACAAACTACTTTCCTCTAATTTGGCTCATCTTTTGTCATTCGTAAACTGGCAAAACACAGTAAAAGAGCAGCACTAAACCTATTCCTCATTGAGCATAAGCGCACAATTATGTTCCTCTCTGAAACTCTCCTCATTGAGGGACATAAGTTAGCTTTTGAGCACTACAGCTTCGTCCGCTAGGACAAATCTGAATCTACGATATGCACTGTCCACTCATTAAGGAAAACCTTAAATTCGAAGACGTGAAAATAATTAACCTTTCCAATACACTGCTGTCCAGTTAAAACTTCGAGGCAACAACTCTTCTCCTAATCGCCCTATATAATGCATGTCACGCCACGATATCCAGAATAACTTGAATAGCTTTGCTCGGATCTCGGACAATTTCACATCACTGTACTTGATGGCGATTTCAACGCCAGGCACCCGTTGTGGAATGACTGTCGTAAGCCAGTCAGGCAAGGCAGTGCATGACTGGCTACTCTTTAAAATCACCTATGATTTCGTCGTTGTCTCGCATGATACTCCGACTTTCCCACGCTCTTGGTTAATTCTTGACTTCTATATCGCAACCTCTAATCTAGTAAATCTCTAACCCCAATTCTCTAATTACGTCTGCATAGCGCATATGGGTGAATCTGATCATTCGGCAGTTGAACTCTCAATCATCCCCAGCGCGCCCCTAACTATCCTTACTTCTGCCCCTCAAACCCAACCTCATTCAAAGACGTTGGCTGGCAATAATTTCAAAACAGGCTCTCTCAATTCCTGGCAAGAAATTTCCCTGATTCGCAACGGAATCTCACAAACTTGCAGATTGACTTCCACATTGACTTCCTCAACAACGCCATTGAAGGAAACGTTGCCTTCTTTTCCAGTGTAGTGCCGACCAAACACTACAAATACAAGAATCTCCCGCTTCAACTGCAAAAATTATACAAATTTAGACAGAAACTTCGTAAAATACTTAACCGTATTTTTCACCGAATAATTAATAATCACAACCCAGCCTACAGAGCAGTGTTGTCGCAAATTAATTGCTTGTAAACAATTATTGAGGAGCAAACGAAAATGTTCTCAATAAAGAGTTCAGGAAGAAACTAGATTCCATTCAACCCGGTTCACACTGCTTTCAGGACATAAATAGGGAAAGGCAAAACTGCCCAAAACCATATTAAGCGACTCGAATGCTTACAGTCTTCCGCAAAAAAACTGCAACGTGAAATATTTCCAATCCACTTTCAGAGACAACTCGTCTCTTAGCGATGCTCTTTCGACCACTATAGACGCGACCGTTGAAGACTTCACTGCCCAGGCAGTGGGCTCCTGCGCCACAACCTTTAATTCCACAAACACGTCCTTAAGCCCGGACGATTTAAGCATCTTTTGAAGCCCTGCTCACGTTTTCGCCCTAATCAGGACTATCAGAGGCAAAAAGTCCGACGGCCCAGTTAAAATTTCCAACAAAGTTATCAAAAATCTCCCACCTGTCGCAATAGAATATCTGACCATTATTTTCAATAACTGCCTCAATAACTCATACTTCCCTGATATCTGGATAACCACGCGCATAGTTCCAATTCCCAAAAATAGGAAACTCGAAAAACCTCAATGAGTTCCGCCCAATCTCTCTTCTGTCCAACTTGGCCACGTTTTTCGAGAAAATAATCCGTCAACACATTAAAAATACCTGCATCGACCTAAATATCAGACAGGACACCCAATTCGGTTTCAAGCCCCAGCGCTTCACTTTTCACGCTTTGCTAAAATTCCTCTCCGATTCCACAAACGCCCTTAACAAAAAGGAGCACACAGTAGGTTGCTTCCTTGATGCAGAGAAAGCGTTTGACTCAGGTTGGACAAACGGATTAATTTTCAAAGTTATAAATCTCGAGTTCCCGCCTTATCTCACCCGCAAAAATTTAAAATCTGGAGTCCAAACACCAAAAAGACAATACGGTCAATTAGTTACACGTAATTGACCTTGGACTTGTTAGAAATAGTTATGCATTCGCTTTAGCTTTATGTCGTTGGTGATTGAATCCAATGTTAAAAACGTAAGTTTTTTCTTCTCAATGGCTGCAATTATTGTGTACTCCTGGCAGAACAGGGACATTTCACTTCACAAATTCCATCACTTTCAATGAGACCATCAGGACTGGCACCAAGAAAATGAAAATCTTCGTCTATAACAAAACAGCATGATTGAACAGTAACTTCTGCATTTTTTGCAATTCTTCTAAGGCATCCTTTTCATGTTGAGTACAATAAAACATTTCTCTTGTACAAATTGCAGAGTAGAGTTTGTATTTTATAATTATGTGATAACTTACATGACTTCGAACTTTACATATTTGTCCAAAATCGGAAGCTGTTACCATTTTTTTTCTAACTTCATGCCTGAACAAAGATGTAGAGTGACCTCGGGTATCCATTTCTATTTGTTCTCTCTTTTTAAAATTATTTTCAATTTTCTCCTGAATCAAGTTTTTCATATCTTGCATAAATTCCGGTAACAAATCAGGCTTTTCGCAGGTTTCGTTTCCATAGTTTTTATCCATCAAAACACATTTTTTCCTTTTTATTCGCCTATCTTGATTTCCTTCACATATTTTCCTACGTTTTAAATTGTTTCTTAATATTTTGCGTTCCGTCTCCACTATTAATTTTTTAGTCGTTTCAGATGCATTCGTTTTTTTTTATAATGTTTTCTGTAAATGCTCGTCCAGTATTAAACTGTACAACTGCTGCTGCACAGCGAAGGGAATATGATTGAGCTAAAGAAAAATTTATCCGCTTCCCCTTACGCACTGACATATGTATACTATTGAATTGTTCACAAATATTAGAATCTAGATTAAGTAACAAACTTTTTGCATTTTGAACTAAGCGGAATACGAGATTATTAACAGCGTCAAAAATACCATCAGTACGCATTAAATCAACAAAGTTTTCTTCATTGATGCGTTTGCAGTAATACTTATTACAACTTTTATGCTCTTCAAATATATGAAAAGAAAAAATCGCAATATCCTTCACAAGATTATGTATTTTTTCATCAACAGGCTTTAAACTACTTCTTCAGTGCTTCGCAGCACTTTTGATGCCAATCATCATTCGCTCTAAATTTTGTGATAATTTCAGTTTCTTCCGGAAATTTCTGTGTAAGAGATTTTTACATTCTACTTTGGTAATGTCCATATTTGAATAAGGCTTTGTCTCTAATAATTTTTTATGCACGCTACTATCACCATCGGCTATAAATTCATTGTATATTATGCCATAATCTGGAAGACTTCTATTGAACCCATCAGTACTAATCTCACTTTTCATTTTGGTGGAAGTATCTCGAAAATTCATATTACATTTATGTTCTGGTACATTTTCTTCGGAATGTACATAATTCACAAGTATGACAATATTTTTTTTTTTACACCATAGTAGAGAACTTTCCTTGTCTTCTCGCCAATAATGCATGCCGATCCAGATAATGCCGAGTAATTACTCCCATACGATCTACCCGACCAACACCCATCTGCAATCACTCTCACAAGAGGTATTCTCTTTATCGTAACATTTCCCGATGCAATCGCGATTTGTTTCTCTTCTTGCGCAGCTAGCTTCATGCACTTTTCAGCCAATTCAGTCCAGTTTATTCCATTATCATCGTCTATGCCTTTAAAAATGTTATTATTTATAAAAGGTACATCAAGCGCTTCCAAGATTCGCTTCGTTTCCGTGAAACCTATACCGGCCATTGTAGATCCTACTACAGAATCCGTATTTATAACAAATTTTGAAGATAAATTCGTTTCTTCGCATGTATAAAGGCTTAAAGTCTCCTTACACATGGAACATTTAAAAATCAATTTAGAACTCAAACCATATCGAATTTCTTTCACTAGTTGCAGATTTTCCAAATTGCAGCCAAAATTATTTCCGTGAGCAGATTCTAATTTTAAACCATTTAAGAAAAAGTTTAAATCAACTATTCTTCTACCAGTGAGTACATTGTATCTTCCATATCCGAACTAATTTCTACAATATTATTGAAGTCTTCAATTTCAGAGGGTGGGCTACTATAGCTAGTGGGAATAGGCTCACCAGATCTTTAACTTTCTTTAGTCGAGAGGACGAACGCCGAGCGATTTCCTTGGGAGCCAAATTAATTTTACACATCTTCGGTTCTTCATGATCATGTTCCTTTCGATTCGTGCTCATCTCCTACTTGACGAATTAAATTTTTTTAACTAAATCTAAGTAAAGGTAACAAGTAGGAAATGTGAAAACAGATACTACTTACCTCCCCTTTTTTTTATTTTTCACCATAGTTTTGTTTTTCCATTCAAATTGGTATCTTCTTTTCGACGTTATTTCTACTCTTTATAATATGAATAATTATTAATTATTATTAAAAAATTGTATGCCTTTACCGAATAACTTTTTTTTCCTCTAAATAACAACTTAAAGTAATAAAAACGCAATATCCCTTAAATTGTCATTCACTACTACAAAAGTACAGCTTTGCTATTATTTCGATAAACACCCAGAAGTAAAGAATATAGTCAACGCTTCCTATCAATGGGATCACAGTATACAGAATACAATATACCTAATAAACGTCATGATGTCACTCCGGCTAACTTTACTGGGCGGCTTATGAAAAAAAAAAAAAAAAAAAACAGCCAAAAAAGAGGAATCACAAAGAATCACAATAATCGCGCCTTCTCTTTTCATACTTTTAAGTAATTTTTTACATTGGGTGAATCTAGAATTACCTAATTTTGCTGAATTTTATTAAAAACATATTCTCCAATTTAATGCAATAGAAATCTTATAAAAATTACCCGCATTTTACCCAGTATTTAAGTTTGTTTGAAAGTTATTAGCTTCAAAAAGCTTATGTTAAAATTTTATTTAATTTGGTTCAAATTTGCGGCAGCCCCGTTCCGCAAACCAGAGAAATTGAAAAAAAAAAAAATCATCGAATTTTCATTTTAAATCATTTTCAATAAAAATTGAAAAACGTTATTTTGTTGGCTTAGGTATATAAAAAAACATTCCATTAGTCAATCTGCGATTTATTCAAAAATCTTCGCGCCCCATTTTGCAAATGGTGCTCCGAGCTGTTCAATTAATGCCATAGACCCAGTCTTAAGTGGCATGATTTTCAACTTACTTAATTGCCTAGACATAGTCCAAATGCAAGTTAAGGTAAGCTGCTTGTTTCTCCGAGATGGAAGAGAGCTTCCTGTATTTAGGAAAGAAATTATTGATTTAGCCCTAAAGGACGAAAAGGTCGCAGCCAAATAGAGAATTGGGTTCTTTGGTGCATAAATCGCCAACTTCTGACACTCTGGGTTTTCTGGGGTGCTACTTGAGGTAGGTTTGGGGGCTGTGGGTTTCACAGAACTATTATTGGCAGTTTTATTTGAAATTACCTGAGCGGATCTACCTGGATGCACCTAGTTCTTTGTGGCGAAGTTTTCCCGTTGGCGACGTTCCTCATTCTTCTTGGCACGTTGTTGTACGACTTCCTTGTACTGGGGGCAACCTATATAGCTGGCTGGATGTCCTTCCGCTTTACCGTTGACGCAGAATGGGGCATATTCCTTCTCGTTTTTGCGCTTACACTCCTGGCTATTTTTGCACTTAACGCAACGTTAGTCGACTGTGCAATTTCTCGCGTCGTGTTCGAAAGCCTGGCAGCGCTTGCACTGGGAGATTCCCGAAGCACTATATTTCTCCCACTAAACAATCTGATTCAGAAGGCGATTTGTGGCCATGATTAATTTCACATCGTAATTACCGCCGAAATGAATTGCGACGGAATTTGATTCCTTGGTGTTCAGTCCTCACATATATGTAAGATCCCACGATGAATTTCCTACTATCAAGACGTTTATAAAGCTTGAGGCAGCAAGCTGAGCAATACTCCCTCGCTGCCTAATCTACCTAAAAACGAAACAAGAAGACACAAAGTATCATTCAAATTTAATTTATATAAAAATAATCAGCTCTTATTCGAAATTCGTTTTTGGAATGATTATTCATTCAATACTACTTACCTCCGTATATTTACAAATTTGTGATGACAACCAGTTACATTACTTCAACCAGCTGTCTGTGGTACATTCAGACATCGCACCAATCGTTGCTAGGGCAACACCAAGACGCGAGAAGACGTAACTGATTACAGCGGCTATATAAAGCCGACGAAATTCAGTAGATGGCACCATTCTTTTGGCAGAGTTGATCTGTATCAGAGCTAATCTGAGTAATAAAGAATCGTGCTTCCTACCTTTTCCACAGAAGATAATTCTGGTCAGGGATAACCTGAATTTCCTATCCTATCATATAGAAGATAATTCTGGTCAGGGATAACCTGAATTTCCTATCATACAGAAGATAATTCTGGTCTATAAAATCATTTTACTACCCTGGTGCCCTCACAAAAGATAATTCTGATCAGAGATAATCTGAGTGTCTGATTTTTCTAACAAATCATTTTACTACCCTGGTGCCCTCACGCATCATCACAGAAGATAATTCTGATCAGAGATAATCTGAGTGTCCTATATTTTCCATAAAATCATTTTACTACCCTGGTGCCCACACGCACCAACAAAGGCATTTTGTCAATTAATTCCAATTGACATTCATTTTTTGACGGTTGCTTAATTCTTCTTATTATTTTTTTTCAGAATTAAAGTAAGCAAGAAGGCGTATCATTTTTTTTTTAATTTGAATTTTTAATTTTTATTTCTTTTTATTTCTTTTTTAGTTTTGTAGGTTAATTTTATATTGAATTTTTATTGAACTGAATTGTGATACTAGGTTAAGCAAGTTAAATTGAATTTTTGAATAAAATTTTATATTTGAAACACTAAAAAACTGAGTTATCCTTTGTACCGGTATTCGGAGTATTCGGTATGATGTTGACTTGGTATTGTCACTCGACTCACTATGAAGATAAAACTTTCACCATTGCAAATGTTTAAATTTGATGGAGTTTAAAGAGTTGGAGCTTATTCCTAACATATTCAAATAACTAATTCTTAATAATGGCTTAGGAAGTGCTAAAAAATTATACTATTTTAAGACAAATTTAGCATCTCATATATCTAACCTTCCCACTCATCTAATCAACCACAACCACAAAATATAAAACCTTCACCATTGAAAATGTTTAAATTTGACGGAGATTAAAGAGTTGGAGAGCTTATTCCAAGACTTTTGCAAATAACTAATTCTTAACAATGGCTTAGGAAGTGCTAAAAAATTATACTATTTTAAGTAAAATCCAGCATCCCATCTATCTAACCATCCTACTCATCTAGTCAATACCATTTATTCATTAAATCCCATCATAATATTGTAAATTAAGGGTAACGTAGTAAAGAAAGGTGCCTCCAAAATTTTGTTTTTTTTTTGTGTTGATTATGAAAAATTGCTCTGTGACTGTATAATTTCGTTGTGCTGAGTTCAACTTTTTCGAGATGTAGGCTATTGGCTTCTCGTGGCAGCACTCCACCAATACCTAGTTGGCTCGCATCGCACTGTATAATGAACGGCTTGATGAAGTCTGGGCTCACTAGCAACGGAGCAGAAGTAAGTGTTTGTTTCAACAATTCAAGGGCTTCAAGTGTCCACTTGAACTGACTAGGGTTTTTCAACGTGTCTGTAATGGAGGCAGTTAAATCAGCATAGTTCGGGATGAACCGTCTATACCATCCAGCTATACCTAGTAGACGTCGGGCTTGCCGAACAGGTTTAGGTGACGGATAGTCAACTATTGCCGAAATCTTGTCGGGGATCAGTTCTTATATCTCCTTTTCCGACAATGAAACCCAAGTATTTGGTCTCTTTTATAAAAAACTTACTCTTCTCAACGTTAATAGTGAGGCCAGCTTTCCTCAAACGATCCGCTACACGGGCTAGCAGCGTGAGATGAGTGTCGAAGTCTGAAGACAGAATCAATAAATCGTCTAGATAGACGAGAACATTTTTACGAAGATCGAAGGGAATGACTTTATCCATTAGGCGGCACATCGTTTGTGGAGCGTTGCATAGGCCGAATGGCATCACTGTGTACTAATAGAGAGGGTGACCAGGTACAGTAAAAGCGGTCTTCTCTCTGGAATCAGCGTCTAGTGGGATCTGCCAGAGAAGTCGACTCAGGAGTGCATCTATCTGCGGCAGCGGATAGGCGTCCTTCTTCGTAACGGAGTTGACTTTCCTGGCGTCTAAACAAAGTCGAACCTTTCCAGGCTTCCTCACCAGAACGACTGGAGAGCTCCAAGGACTCTGGCTCTCCTCTATCACACCCAGCAATAGCATTCGCTCTAATTCAGCATCCATCAAATTTTGTACGGCTGGTTAAATTGAATAAAACCGTTGTTTTATCGGAGCTGCGTCATTCGTCTCGATCCTGTGAGCGACCAAAAATGTTTTTCCCAGGCCTAAAGAGGCGAAAGAAGGGAAAAGCTGTTTAGTAGCTTCCAAACGCTGTTGGTCTAGACTGGAAAGAATATGGCAATCGGTGTCAGAGGTAGCTATTAGACTTGGATTCACTTCTGCAACTTTACCCACGACATCTGGAGCCAACCCAAATAGACGCCAGAAGTCTATTCCTAGATATAGTGCCTGTGTGAGCCCAGGAACTACGTAAAAACGCACGTTTTGGGTCTTCCACGGAAAGTGATGTCCAAGTTCACATGACCATGCACAGTCGTCATGGCACCATTCGCTACTTGTACCTGTGTCCGATACCTCTTCCATTCAACCTCTGCTTCTGCAAGTTTTTCTAGAGCTCCCTGGCCTAGAATACTGACAGTGGCACCACTATCAAGTAATCCAGTCTTAGTTCGCCCGAGCAGTTTTACTTCGGCATATGGTTGAATGTCGTCTGGCATTGACACGGAAATCTCTGCCAGTTTTTTTCTTTCCTGTCTCATCCGTCTACAGTACTCTCGCCAACGAACGGTTGATCGTTTCTTTCTTGGTCTAAAATCCAGGTCAGGATACATAATGTCAGCTAACTCCGCCACTGAGGAGAAGATACGGTCTCTTACTGCATTATAATTCTGCAGACGCGTATGATACGGCGTCTGGGGATGTAAAACAGGCTCACGCCCACTCGTCATAACAGAGCTTGGTGGCCGTTTTAGTACAGATATGGCAGGAGGCCAAATCTTCAGCTAAGTAACCTTGTCAGCTAAAGGTTCTGTCGGTGTTATCGGGACATCGAAAATTAAAGACTCTTCCAAAGACGTGTCTAATAGTGTTGTGGGCTCCCTACAGGTGGAAACTGGAGCTTGAAGATCTGCAGAGAAGTCAATCAAGTGTCTAATAGTGTCATGGGCTCCCCAAAGGTAGAAATGGGAGCTTGAAGATCTGCGGAGAAGTCTATTAGATTCTCCGTCTCTATCAGTGAAATGTTTGTACCATCAGATGGTTTCCTGATATCATCAGAGTCACTGAATGATATCAGTGGACAATTCAGGGATTCGTCGTTAAGGTCTGCTAATGGCGCGGACCTTCCTCCTTGTTCAAGGCTTGAACTGGAGTGTTCCTTGCAGTTGTGCACTGGCCGAGAAAAGGTGGTAGTATTTCCGACCCGTCTCAGGTTTTTCTGTCGGCACTGGCTGCAATTAGGCTTGAAAACATTTTTGCGTCCGCATCCGTAGCAGAACACAATTTGTCTTTCCTGCAGGTAGTCTTGGTAAAAGTGACCGGGCTGGTCACAGTTCCAACAAATTTTATTTTGGATCTCCGGCAATGGGTTAGACTTAACTATTTCTATAAATTTGACGTCTGACAAAGGGTTTTGTAATCGGTCCCGTAGGTGTACCAGGTGTTGGTGGTACATGGCAAATGTCTCCCCCGCCTTCTGTTTCCTCAGCATCAGTTGGACTTTGACCTTGAGGTCATCCTTCGGTACACCCCATTCAGCTAACAGAGCTGTCTTTACATACTCCCACGAAGGGGTGGAGTTCTGTATCAAGAGAGACCAGTACCAGTCCATCGCTGGACCAGAAAGCAAAGTGGTCATATGCCGTACCAAGAGCTCAAAGTCTCCATCTAGGGCCGAGTAAGTTAGAACTCGTCGACAATAAGTCGCGAGTTGTCGCCACTATAGGATATATTCCATCTTCGGATGGGGCTGCCAGAACGTCGTTGTCCTAGGCTTGGCGGGATACGATGAGATGGAGCTGGTGGAGGCTGGTTAAGATTTGGTCTAGGCTGACTGCCTACGACCGTCGTGAAACTTTGGCGGTGGTCTCGGTTCACCAACAGAAGCAGGTGGCCGTGAAAAGTCAGCTGGTGGCATTGCAGCTGAGATTTGCTGCCTGACGTTATTCTACAGTTCCGTCCGCAAAGTCTCTAAGCCTTGTTCAATTCCTTCGCGGACCAAATCTTGCATCTGTATGCGTAGACCTGCCATCAAGGCCTCTGTCGCTACTAAGTTCTGTACATTGGCAGAAGGCAATGGGTTATTTCGTCCCGAGTTAGGATGGGAAAAGGTCGTGGAATGCAGATTTGGCATTCCAAGTGATAGAGATCCTCGGCTAACTGGTGGCATAGTCAATGGAGGCAAATTGAATACTGGCACAGATTGTCTAAGCTCCTGATCTATTGGTTTCGTCGTCTGTTTTTTTTTTTGGGATGGCTCCGGTATAGACAGTAAAGTCGTATTGTGTGAGGCGGCACTGACAGCTCGGGCAGTTGGCTTGTTCGCCTATCCACGTCCGCAAACATGCCTTGTGGAACACGTGTCCACATACTGTCACTACTGGCTTTCTCTTGACTGACCAGTCTCCATCCTGGCAGATGGAGCACTGTTCAAGCAACTTAGTCGAACTGTATGTCGCGGGAGGTGGTGTTCTCACTGTGGCCATTATGAAACAACTTCGGTTTTCAGAAGACGATGTAAGTGTGCTTGGACACACGAATATTTAAAAGGAACGAAAGAGATCTACTATCGAGAGCTAAACCAAAACGACTCAATACTTCGAATTACCAAGGCCAAAAGGTTTTCCATCTACTGACGGTTTTGGTGTTACTCAAAAAAAATTGTTAGACAACTCCATTGTGACTACACAACTAATAGAGATAATAAATTCAAAAGACAAAAACAAAAAAAAATTTTCAAAGTCACTAAAAATATCGTAAAGTTGGTGTGCCGTAACTAAAAGTCTATCCAGCTCGTGAATTTCCTCGGATGTTCAGAATAAAAAAAAAACTTCATGAAAGTTTCCTCCTCCACTCACCAAGAACTAACAACATAAAAATCTCTAAGTCACTCTCTCTAATCAGGTCAGAAGTAATGATGTAAGCAAGCGACGTGAATGTGTGCATGAAGAAAAGTTTGCGTTCTCACAGAAATCTGGGAAGAGTAGAGTTGGAGAAGCTAGAGACTGAAAATGATAATAGAGATTCTTCAGCCAGGCAGTATGCCACCTCCTGATTACTGAAGGTCTCCAGCATCACTTCAATCCTCCAACAAATCTTTCCTTCCTCTTCACCTGATAGTCATATCCAGCTAACCTTCCAACTGGGCAGAGTTATGAATCTGGTCAACTAGTTAGCTAAAAGACAAAAAGTCGTCTCACAGATTCACGACTCTGTCCAGCCAGTTGGCCAAGAAGGACATGTCTCCGTGAGGCTCAAACAAAAATTTAATGTGAGGCCACCTACCATTTCCATGGCAGAAGGCCAGCGGGAAAGATCATTCCAAAAAATTCAAAAAAAAATCAACCGTTCAGACTTGAGGCTTGACCAAAGTCAAACCCAAAGTCGAACTTACACTTTCTCAAATCCAAAAGAGCAAAAACTTTCATAAACTTTAAAACTTTAACGTTACTCTACAGAAAAATTTACTAATAACAAACCGGTTAGACCCAGGTCCACATATAGCTTCTACTGTGTGATGGCCAAACATACGGAAGATTCTTCCAGCAGCCAAAGGTATTACAGCGAAATAATCAGCAATTGCTAAACAATAACCTCGCATGGTATTGTTCTGCAACTGTCGATTGTTTTGGTGATTAGCCCAACAGCAGGCTGCGATGAGCGCTTAGTGGAGCAATCGACGATTACAATAATAATTAACCTCGCATGGTAATTATTATGTAAGGCGATTGTTTACTACTAAGCAACTCAGGTACTGGAACCGGTATAAAAAACGACAAGGTTGTTGTCGTTTGGTTACATCCGTGTTGTGAGTAACAGTTTACTTCCAAATATTGGGGCATAAAAGACCAATGACTGGTCTGGCGAGTGCCGTCAAGTATTCAGTCGTGATTCAACCTTTGTTTTAGATATCAAGTTACAGTTCGGTTCGGGTTAGATTGTTTTAAATTATTAAGATAGGTCAGTTTGGTTTATGGTAATAAAGAAACTGTGTTAAAAGAAATTCGAGTGTCGTTTTTAATTATTGGATTTGTTTATTGATTGCTATTGGGACACGACAATTGGATGAGGTCAATCAACTAGCAGATACCAGATGATCATATCACTCTAAGTCCCAGTCCCCAATAAAATTTATACTTAGACCACCGAAGTCTAACTGAGGTGGCCCCGCGTGGGCGCCATTTTTGTTATGGAACTATGTTGAGTGATTTGGCTTGGACGTAAAGTCCCGACTGCCAGCATGAGCTGACAGATCACTCGGCGGACAGCGTTGACTGCAGGGCGGCACGCTAGCTCGCCTCGGCTATTGGCGGAGAGTGTGGGGAGGTTCCACGAAAACCTGCCGCTGTTGCCTGCGACATACAAAAAAAATCGTGTTTACATACAAAAAAAAACACCGGCACACATTCGGTCCTGAAGGGACCCTTACATCACTTACCTACATCCCATGGGAAGGTGCAGATGTTCTGCCTTCCATCGCCGTTGCCCCAACCACCCTGCGATACTGCGGGCGATATTGAACAGTATCCATTTCTGACCTGAAAAGAGAGAGCGTAGTGGACCTAGACGACCTTCATGTGAGAGGGCTCCAGGAAAGTGAAAGGAAGAAATAAAAGCGTTCAGCACTTCATTTTTACGTTATAATATCTCTATTCAAATTGTACTGCAATAGACATAGTATCATGACCCTAGGTACCTACATATAATTATCTTAATCTCTGTAGCATACGAATTCATACCGTATACACCATTTACTATTAACTTCCAAAACTAATTAGGCTAAAGAAACTACTAGCAAGAATGCCACGACAATTGGTTTCAATGTTCAAAATAATTTGTTATAATTTGAAGCAAACCCCAGACAACAATGCCGATAATTACCTTATTGACAGCTTTCACTCCATGAAGGCCTTCTGGAGCACTGTGTTCCTGTAAACAAACATTGACAAAAGGTCTCAAAAAGAACCAAAAATTTGTCCGGGATTTCCTTTACACAAAGGTACTAAAATTCATTTTTCAGAAAAATCTTATGTATATATATCAAATATAACTCTAAAAGTAACTTTATCCGACCAATCCGTTCAGCATGTATATATTTTAAAGAATATTAGATACCGATAAATAAAAATTTTCAACGCAAGTATAATATACATAACTAGGAGGTAAGTTTAAAAGTAACTTGGAGGTACTGTAGAATAATATGACGACAAACCTAAAACTAAAAAGCTAACACTTAAATAAGCCTTTCTACTCATCTTCACCCCATTTGGAATTATTCTATAATTAGAGAGCTTAGATAATGATATTTTAATTAAAGTAAGAAATTTGTAAACTAATCATAATAAAGTTATCTATATAGAAAACAAATAGAAGCAAAATCAAATCAAATATAGTTCCTGAAATAGTGCATCGCAGAGTTAGTATACCCTGCCGTACAAACACACGGCTGGGGTGTATACACTCAGCATCTTACAACAAAAGCATTTGTGAATAACAAAGTTTAAAATAGCCTATTTATCAACTTACTAATACATAATATAAGAATTATAGCTAACCTTATATTGGTTGAAACTTTGAGTAGGAAAGCAAGATTAATATTTGTGCCTGTTCAAACGTAAGGTGCCATAGCCTAGCTATACAATGACAACTCTGAGTTTTGCCAGCTTTGAATGCAGGATATTAGTGCTTCCGAACCTTAACAGCCACGTTAAAATTGATTCCCTATAAGGAACAAACGTTCCACCTTTTTTCAAGTCAGCCAATGCAGCTATCAACTTTCGTAAGGTCAGTAAACTTTTATTTCTCGCCAATATAGTTATTCGCAGCGTAGAAGCGGCGACTTTGCTGCTGCCGGAATTTCGATGCTTTTTCTCTCCGGATTTTCTGGTGCTAATGAGGAGAATATTTTTACCAATTGAAAATATATTATTAGCAGGGATAAATATTCTTTTGAACTTACGTGAGGGGTTGATTTGGTCGCGGATGTCGATGGAAAATTTTGATTTCGTTTTGCTCCACTTTTCACGTCTTTACGTTTGCAAGTTTGATAAGACAGATGTCGATTGTCTTCTTCTTCTCAATCACCAAGTAAGAGCTCGTCGATTTTGGGTGCGTTCGGGCTGTTGGTTTGACAGCAGGCCGGCATACATGCTGCAGTACGTATCAGTGTAGCATTCTGCTATATGCATTCCGCTACGACCATAACAAAATCCTATAAGACGCTTAATTGATAAATTTGAATTGAACTGACAACATTTTTGAACTATAACAGTTATATTGATTTCGTTCGCTCTTCTGTATTAAAATAGCATTGTCTGAATATTGACAGTATATACTAGAAGTATCACTTGCTGAATTGCCACCAATTTTGTCTGAAAAACACTATATTTGTCACACTACTAGCCAATTTGAGTAGTGTCTGTGATCTTGGCGTTAAGTATAAAACATGCTCTTTAGAGCAGTGCTTTTGATATTATATGTAATGTAAAATACAGATACAATTTCCTAAATTTACTGAATTTAAAAATAATTATTTTCATTATGGCGTTTAACTCATTATTTTTTTTTTTGCAGGAGGTGCGCAACTAGTTGGACAGGAGCTGTATAAGAGACTAAAAGAATTTTTAGAAAATTACTTAATTCAACTTTTGAAGGTAGTTTAAATTTTTAATGTAAAACTTGTCATTAATTTATTTGTTTTTTATTTTAAGAGTGGAGTCGACTTAATTGACGAGGAAGTTCTTACTTTTTATACAAAGCAGTGGGAAGAGTACCAATTTTCTAGTAAAGTTTTGAACGGCGTTTGTGCATACTTAAATAGACATTGGGTGAAAAGAGAGTGCGAAGAGGGTCGAAAAGATATTTATGAAATATATCAGCTTGCACTTGTTACATGGCGCGGTCATTTATTTAAACATCTGAACAAACAAGTGTGGTTTAATAATACTTCAATATGCACAAATTGTATTTTATTTGGTTCTTTAGGTTACAAATGCGGTGTTAAAGTTAATTGAAAGAGAAAGAAATGGAGAAACAATCAATTCCCGTCTTGTTTCTGGTGTAAGTTTGATTTCTGCATAGTTATATTCATATTTAATACAACATTTTATGTTTTAGGTTATCAACTGCTACGTTGAACTCGGTCTCAACGAAGAAGATCCTAATGCTAAGGGACAAAATTTATCGGTTTATAAAGATAGTTTTGAGAACATTTTCTTGGAAGACACAGAAAGGTATTTATTAAAAATTTTTTTTTACTAAAAGTAATATTTTTTGCGTAAAAATTTTGAAGGATTTTAAATTGACTTAAAACGAATAAGTATCAGTTTGTTTCATATAATTCTCAGAACAGTGTTTTGACCTACTCATTAACAGCTGTGATTTTTGCTAAGTAGTTTAAGTGATTATTTATCTACTTATAGGAACGAGAAAAGATAAATTTAAGGAATGGAATTCCAATACAGATACTGCTTTAACAATTTAAGTTTTCTGTTTATCAATATATGTACACGATTTATGTTTTAATAGTAAGATACATTTTAGATCTATTAAGAAAGAATATATTTCCAAAATATTTTATAACATACTGAACTTCAAAATTTCGCAACCAAAAATTAAATTCTTGTATTTCAAGCCTTTTTTTTTATTAAGAAAAGTGGCGCCACGGTAACGTTTTTTTTTATTTTTAATCTACCATAAATACGATTTAAAACTCGTAAAACTTAGTGCTAAAAATAATTTTTGGAAAAAATACTTCTTAAATTTCAAATTTGGAAATACCAATTCGTTTAAATTTTTTATCTATCAATCCCATTATGCGAAAATAAAAATTACTCTTTCATTTCTTGTTCATGTCATTATTTTTACTTATTATCATTATTATTTCTTGACATGTTTTTCCACTTCCTTTATTATATTTATTGATACGGTTTGTATACAAAACATTGGTTATTTGTTGGTAAAATATTATTTTCACTAACGATATTACTCTTTAATTTTCCCACTAAATATAAACTTGCACCGACCATTTTTCATGAAATACTCAACAATTTCATAGACTTTTGAATTACATTTTTTTTCCTCATGCCTCATTTTCAATGTTAAGTTAATTTATTTTACTAATTGAAAAATATCTCCATCTTTTTATAATTCGTGCAACAGTTCCTATAACCTTTTCTCCCTCGCACATCTCAAATTTTGTTCACTTAAACCACAAGAATACCGCACTTACAAGCCAAATATTTGACACAGCCAAACTTTTCATTTAAAATTAACACATATAGGGACACGTGCGGCGAAAATTATAAGTATTTATCTTCTAAGAGTGACTGGGTTAAAGGAAATTTACGATAATGTTGCTAAATGTCAATATTTAAAAATATTGTTTTATAACCCACTTTTTTTTTCATAGAAATCCAAATTAGTATTTAGAACGACAAAATTAACAGGAAAATTAGTCAAGTGAATTAACTTAACGAAGAAAATGAGGCATCATACTGTCAGCTACTTTGTGTAAATATTGTTTTTCCTCTGCCGAAACTTTAGAAGAAGTTTTCTTATATATATATATATATTTGGTACCTTAGCTATTAGACTAACCTATATATATGTATCTCACTAGACGGTATACAGTCTAACAAGGTATGACTAAGAAGTGTAGTGTTGTTGCTGTTCTGTTTTTTAGATTGTATTCACCTTGAATTTTGTATTTAGTTACATGTAAAATCTGGTATCGTGACGCCACACATCTTATCGAGCATACTTTTTTCTTTATACCGTGGGTATTAACTATCCTTTATAGAATTTATACAATATGTGACGTGAAACGAAGAAATCGACCTTCGTCCACAATTTGACACAAACGAATTTAAAGCTCACAACTTCTTTTTGTGCTTCTCCTTTGCCTTTTTCGTATCATTGTCTCGCGTTCGTTATCCCTTTCTTTCCTCTCGCGATGATTAAGTACACGTCAGAATGTGAAAGCTCACTTTCCTGTATAAGAATCGATTAAAAAGTGAAGATATCTTTTTTGGACTAAGGTCAGTTTTTTCATTCCAGGATGTAGGATTATAAGTTGCAGTTTTGTATTTGTGTTCTGATTATCATGAAAATAATTATTGGATTTTTATTTAATTTTTTTTAGTTTCTACTTGTTTTAAAGTTTATTAATTCTAAATAGTGAAAATCCAATAAAAGTAAAAAAAATCTAATGTAAATTTAATTTTTGGTTGCGAGATTTCAAGCTTAGTATTTTAAAAAATATACTAAATAAAATATTTTGAAAATTTATTCCTAAATATAGATCTATGTAGATTTTAAGTATGTATATATTAAATTATAAATGTGACAATTTTCGACCTGAGATTGATGGTTGCAGTTTGGAGGCGGACTGAACCTCCATTCCGTCACCCTTACCCCTCTGTTCCTAATTGAAGCTCCATCGTCCTAAGCAGTTGAGTTAGAGTATTTAGACAATATCATTGGTGTTCTCATATTCACATTTGTGCAGGATTGGCCGCGAAAGTTTCCACAAATAGAAGTATAAATTATAGAGGCTCACCCGTTCGGCAACTGCAGGCTGTTTTGAAGCCTTTAATACATCCGTGTCGGCTTGCTTCATGATGAATCCAGCATTTTCCAATTTTTCCTGTATCATTGAAATAATGATCCGAATCATGCTACTATTATTAGCACGGAATTGCTCTAATAACACTGTTGCTAACATTGTTTCATCAAACAGTACATTAGCCGTCAACATGTATATGAGATCAACGAAGACGCTCGACTGACTTTGTGCTCTTCATTGTAGCATCATATGGATAGCCATCACACTATTTGAAATTTGTCATTACATGACATGAAGTTTTGCTTCTTGTTAAGAATTGTTGTTATGAACCCTTTCAACACAGGCAAATAACCTTCATACAGAGTAGAGAAACCATCACGAAGGAACACCGATAGATTCTTTTGTCGGATTTTTCTTGACATATGCCCAAAAGGAAATTCCCCGATTTATCTACTTATTAACGAGATTATGCAGTCAAAAAATGGTTTCTTCATAAGGTTTAGTTCCTTTCCCCATTTCTCTTATGAATGATTATTTCTGGCTTTGTTCTTTAATTACAGAAATCTTTTGTATTATTTTTCTTTCCTTTAATGTTCTTATCGTGTATTAACTGTATACTACAATTTGCATTTCTAAGCATTTTCTAAATGAAAAGGAAGCTATATTGCGAAAATATATTTCTTTTGATTTTGGCTCTTTTACCTGTTCGTTTGAGTGGACTTCGGGTATTATACCGTAAGCTTTGATGTGGGTGCACCGAATCGTGGAAACTAAAATAAGCTCTATTTCATGTTGGTTTTTTATAAATGATAAAAAATGCTTAATTAGCTAAAATTCATATTTAGACAAATTTCTTATCATAGAATTAGCCACAAAGATCCCACGTACATTTATTCAATTGTGTTGAATTTCGTCTGACTTTTATCGTTTTCTGTAAGAATAATTTTGCTGATATGCAAGAAGATATGCAAGTAGAAATATGTAAGATATTTGAAATTTGTGCTAGCGAAATTCTTGTTGTAATAAGTTTGTTTGGTACGTTTAATATATATGCAGGGTGATTCAGATCAAGATACCTTCCGGTATACCATGCGATTCCTTGAGGTAAGCGGATCAAAAAATTGTTCCACTAACCCCCCCATACAAACCATCCTTTAGGAGTTGTGGCCAGTTGAAGATTTCGCCAATATTCGTGAACCCTGATGGGAATAAATGAGTAAATGAGTATAACTTTTGAACCACCCTATAGATTTTAGTTATTGTTGGCTTATTAAATAGCCAAGAATAGTAGCTGTCGAAAAGTGTATTGTTCTGTATTTTTTAATTAAGAGGAGTCAGGACTCAGCAAAAGTTTCAATTCAGACCCCAGCGAAATCTTTAGGCAATAAAATTTACTATACGTAGGTTTGTGTCCTCTCTCAACACAGATATATACCCAAATTAAAGTACACATGTAAATGAATTAAACTCGATTGTTTGAACGGTAGACGAGTGTGATGTGCAGGAAAGCTTTGTTTACTATATAAATTTCGTGATATAAATCTGTAGATATAGATAGTGTTTTGAAGCTAAAAGTTATAAAGTTATATACAAGTGTTTAGAAGCTAAAAGTTATAAAGTTAAATACAAAGTGTCTTAGAGTTAGTTAATAAATAAAAATTGCGGTAAACTCAGACACGGAGTCTCAATTACAAGTAAATAATAATACTAAAGGGCTGGTGAATTTCTTTTTAAAGCACTCCCAGTCCTTGTTGTGAGAAAGAACCCCGTTCACAACAAAAATTTGGTGGCAGCGGTGGGATTGACAGACAACTTAGAAGTTAGCAAAACGAATACAAAAAGAAGAATCAAACTTATGTCATAACAAAGACTAATATACCAATGCGAACGGAAAACGACAACAAATAAGTGCTAAAAATTTTTTAAAAGAAGAATCATCTACGGAGTTGAGATCGCTCGGGTGACTCGGCCCTTGACGAATAATGATCGGGAATTCTTGTGAATTTTCTTGTTTAGCTAGTTCATACAGCTCTTGCATTATTCTTCTTTCGACTTTAATTTTTGACCGACTTTTCTTTTCTATGGTCGCATGTCGCATAATATCGTAAGGCGTGAACCGATTTGGATGATTCTTTTTTCGGTGGATAGGGAATATTCCTTTATTGGTACCATGATTAATAAATAAATAAATTAATTAATTATTAATAAAATAATTTAAAACAAAATTTAACTGCCTTTAGAACAGCGTTAAAAAGTGAAAAATATCTCTGAATTTTCACATATTTATGTATAGGGTAAGGGTTGGTAATATCGTTATAGTGGTAATTTCGTGTGTAGAGCTGTGTAACGGAAATACTTTTTGCACAATTAAAATATCCATAAATGTACTCAGTAAATTTTGGTAATTGCTGTATATTGATCCGCAAGCAGGATATTTATGTAATCAATATGCGTCCTTGTTTGAATTGATAATTTGGATAGTGCACAGCCAAGAGGAGTATTATGAAGAGTACATAATTGACTCCAAAAGTATTTTATATCCACAATCCTTCTTCCAAGTAGATCATTACATGTCGATGAAGGTCTTTCCTTCTCAACTATAGTGATGTCATATAAATTAACATTATTATCTTCAATACTGACATCATCATCAATATTATCTGTAGTTAACATTTCAATGTTACTATTTTCTCTTTTTCTAGTTTGCTGGAAAATAAAATTTTAATTAGTATTTTTAAAATTATAAGCATGCTGTTTTACGAAAACATTTTAAAGAGCAGCATTGTACATTAACGAAAACAGTTTTATTTACTAATTTTATGCAAATGCAGTGTACAAAATTTCAGCTCTCTACATGTCGACGCCTGCAGGGTCCAAATAGTAAAAAAGTGTTCAAACAGTAAAAAAACTAGAATTGGTAATACCAATTCTTACGATTCTCTAGTCTAGATGAATGCCCGTATGTAATTTCGGTCGATCAACCATTTGTGCAAGTTTTATTTTTGAAATGTTTTTCCTATATATTTCTAGAACGGTTCATCGGACAGTAAAAATGATTATAACCAATTTCATAGTATTTCATATTCTGAAGAATTTTTCAGTATAATAAAAACTTGTAGAACTGACCCTTTTCACAGTATACGTAAAAATCCTAAATTTTTATATGACAACACCGAAAAGAGGTTGCCCCATTTAGCTCATTTTTGAAACTATATTTATTATTTTCATAAAAAAGTCCGTGTATAAAATTTTAACTACCTACGTTGATGCGTTCTCAGGTAGTGTCCAAATATATAGTGAAAAATAAAATTTTTATATTGCAACCCAACGAAGGAGTCACCTGCTTTGTCCCATTTCGAACTTTAAATTTACTTTATGTTTTAAAAACTGTAAAAAATTTCAGCTCTCTAAGTACACGCTCTCGATTTATCGTGAGGATCGATAGACAGACGGACGGACGGACAGATAGACGGACATGCAAACATCAAAATGTCTTTTAACATTATACATGAGTGTCCAGTCCATTTTGCTCTACCAGCATTATTTCTGTGCGTTACAAACCTAAGAACAACATTAGTATTCCCTATATATTTCACCTAGGATATAATAAACTTACTTTGATCTCTTTTGTTCACAATAACTATGTCGTTTTTAATTACTCACCCTCGTAAATTCAGCTTCTTTATAGCACTGGAACGTTTGTTTCCCCCTATATACTTGCTTTTGCGTCCCATATTAATTAAGAAATTCACAAAAGAAAACACTAAATATACCACAGTAAGTTGCTTTTATTAATAAAATACGTTCGCACAAAAAATTTCTAAATTACTCACTTTTAAACTTTCACAAAAATCAAACCTAAATGTTAACGACAGTATCCTTCGTGAAATTAAAATTTCAGAACATAAACTCTATTAGCTTTAAAGCTTACCGAAGCGCGTCTAAAATCTTGGGCAGCCACCATATGAATTATGAGACTCTAGCGTAAAAGACAGAAACCCAACATGTGACAAACCATACAATTTAAGACGAAAAATGAATTTTTGCAGTTCAAATAAATTGAAATTTTTTAACGAGAATTGACTCCTAAATTTTTTTGCACATAATTCTAAACAATACTATCTTACTTTTCATTTTAACAAAATATTACAATTTCTCGTCGGTGAAATATCGGGAGAAAGAACAAGTACTATTGGAGTTAAATAATTAAAAAATACGCAACTAAAAATAAAAAAACTCGACGTTATTTGCTAGGTCTAGGCTTTATCTTTTCAAAATAGTCATAATCTGAAAGAATGAGTATACCTATTAACAGGAATTTGATTTAAAAAACTTCAATTTTTTCCATTTTTTACAAGTTTCCAAGCTAATATCTCCATTCCAATGCAATTTTTTTTATTTTTTCAGACGTTATTTACTAGATCTCATTGTTATCTTTAATTTAAGATATAAATCATTATTCTGCTACAAATAGTTTTGCAGAAATTTGCGTTGAAAAATGTATGAAACTTGCAAATCTTGGTACTGACTACTCTTAAGCATCTTTAAACTATTCTCAAATAATTCCAAAATTTTGTTTTTATTTTACACACAAATTTCCTAAATACCGTTATTTATTTCAAAAACTTTCTTCCATGTAACCCAAATTTATTGCTTCTTATTAATGCCCCTACTACCCTCTATTACTGGAAAAAAACCGCATGACAA
Source organism: Dioctria rufipes (assembly GCA_963924295.1). Taxonomy (NCBI): domain Eukaryota; kingdom Metazoa; phylum Arthropoda; class Insecta; order Diptera; family Asilidae; genus Dioctria; species Dioctria rufipes. Next base: position 206,165,417 of record OZ002740.1, read on the forward strand.
TATCTGTATCAGTTTTAGCACTGGAAAATTATAACCAAAGCAATTGGGGGTTCAGTCATAAAAGACCTTACGTACCTACCTGTTATTATTGCTTGTATGCAATTTTATGAATTGAATATGCCAATAAACCTCCAGTGCTAAAACTGATACAGGTATTGGCATGCGTTTTTTTCCAGTGATAGAGGGTAGTAGGGGCATTAAAAAGAAGCAATAAATTTGGGTTACATGGAAGAAAGTTTTTGAAATAAATAACTGTATTTATGAAATTTGTGTGTATATATATGAGCCGCATATTTTGAAAGTGGTGCAAGTCCATTTGGGTATATTATTTATATTTTCTTCAGTATTCTGTAGTAAACATAATTGGTTAATAAATTTACACTATGTTTAACTTCAAAGCATAAAAGTTCACTGTTAGATCCTATAAAAATTTTTAAATTCATTTTTAAAATGAATTTAAACTAAAATATGTCCATATTTCGTCATAAAATAAGGGACTTGCACCACTTTCAAAATATATGTTTTAAATATTATCCTAATTATGTATATAACTTAAGATGTACATGATGAACATTTCTATTCCCTTGTCATTTTTTTTATTAATATTAGCTCTGTAAACCTAGAGCTACACTGGGCTAGACTATCTTGTTTTTTGAAAAACCTAGGGCTGCCCCGAGCTTACACTAACAATTTCTTGGGGTAATGGTTTGACATTTGTCACATGAGAACTGTCACTTGAAATTTGTTGCTGATTGGGGCATATAAATAGGTCTGTTCACGTACTTCTCGGGTGTTTTCGTTCTTGAGCTTTTTTGTGTGAAAATGTTCAGGAGGGGAAACTATCAAATTTGGAAAGTACATGAACAACTTTTGGGTGTTCTTGGGCATAAAGCGAAAGTGACAACTACAAACTATCAAGCTACCAACTTTAATTTAGATTTAGATTTTTATACGACCTGGGCAAACAGTGCACATCATTTGCAAATTTTGCCGTCTTTTCCATTTTACCTTTGACAATTCCGATTTCAAATTTTAATGTGTTTGACAGTTTTTACATAGTTACCCCGAGTTTTTTCTTGGGTGGATTTGGGCTAAAACTTTATTGAAGGGGAAGTGTGACGTCTACATTTTTTCCCCCATTTTCTGAATACGTGAACAAAGTTTGGATGAAAATGTTATAATGATTCACACAAAATCGAGTACGTGAACAGACCGAATTACTTCTTGAGGAAAAATAAGCAAAAATCAGATTAAAAGAAATAGATAAATAGCTAGAGCAAATTTTATTTGCCTTCACTCATTTTATAAATATTTTCAGGAGAAATGTCATTACACTAGGTTTACCCGAAGTGCATTACAAAACATAGCTACAGTTGACTACAGCTGACTTCAATCGTTCCAAAACCCAGTAGTCAACTAAATTATGTCAACTGAGTTGACTTTTGAGCATTCCGAAAAATCTGAAGTTGACTAAAATAGTCAACTATCCCCGACTGTGCTCTAAACTGCTAGTTATCTAATATATAAGTCGTGCCGTGAGCTGTCAATTGAAATATTTTGTTTGGCGCGCTTTTACAAACGTTTTGTGAAATTTATTTATTTATTTAATTTTCTCTGGCTCATTTCGGATAAACACAGTAATAAAATATTAGTTTTAAGTATCAATAAAATTATACAATCAGCATAAATGACAGTTCTAATACTTTTAGCTTACTCAGATCGTTCCCAAACCTCAAACAGCTTTAGTTAACTGCAGACAACTTGACATAGCTCTGACATAAGTCTGACATAGCTAAAACTATAGCTGCAGTTGTGTTTTGGAACGCACTTCCGGTGTTTTAAAAACTTTTCTCTGATCGCAAAAACCCTGGGTAAATATTGGAGCGAAAATTTACACGGTTTTTTCATCGAACAAACCTATTAACTCAGATCAATATTGTAAAATATATCACTAATTTGTATCATTGAATTAACCCCAATTGAAAACAATATGAAAAAATTGAATTTAACGTTGTAATTGTAATTTAACATTCACGCATTTGCTGAGGTAAAATGATATTTCGTCTTATAATATATAAATTTCTTTCAATTACTTTTATATTAATAAGTTTCAAAACAATGAGATTTTTTTCAATGGTGCCGTTATTTACTAACATTAGTTACTATGTAAAAATATAAAAGCGAATTTTATGTGGCGTTGAATTATTTTTGTACGAAACAGAATGATTGAGCAATTGAAACCAGTCAGAAAATTTGTGGGAGGGGCAAATTAATTTCAAAATGTACCTAATTAATATATAGTAATAGGAAAATTGGAAAAATAATTGCTTTGTTCTGAAAAGAAGAAAGCTGCCATCAGACGGTTGTGTTTTCTGAAGCTCCGATAAAACTTTGTTTAAAATTAAGTATTTTTTTAAAGAGCAGAAGTTTTGGGAGAAGAGCCTCCAGTTATTATTAGGCCAAAAAAACCGAAAGAAAGTGCAGTAACTAAACAAGCTATTATAAAGAGCATTGATCCATCGAAGTTTGCACTAAAGGTCAATGGCATGGTAAATAAACAAAACGGTGCAGTGGCAATAAAATGCGATAATGAGGAATCTAGAAAAAAAATTTGTGATATTGTTTCAGATCAAATGGCAGAAAAATATGAAGAGGCTATACCCAAAGCAATAAACCCTAATATTTTGGTGCATGGATTAACAGAAATATGGGAGTGTGAGCGACTGGCAATAGCGATAAAAAGTCAAAACAAAGTAGACGGTTTAGTGAGATGTGTAACAATCTACAGTGGGTTAAAAAATCCGAAAATTTTTAAAGCCATTCTGGAAGTAGATAAAGAAAGTTATAGGCAAATAATGGTAAAAGGCAAGATTAATATTGGTTGGGGCAGGTATCCTGTGTATGATTTTTTGCGGGTGAAAAGATGTTTCAAGTGCCGGGCCTATAACCATATGGCCAGTAAGTGTATAAATGATGAAATCTGTGCGAAATGTAGTGGGAACCATGATTCTAAGCAATGTCAATCGGATCAATTAAAATGAAATAATAGACAATTATAAAGCATAAAAAATAAAACGTGTTATTAGCAATTAAGATCATTTAAGTGCGTATATTTGAATATAAGAGTAATGGTGAGTAATTGGAATGAGTTTATAACTTTGGTTGTGGTTGAAGACTTTGATATAATAGCGCTATCAGAAACACATCTCACATCAGATATTGATGACACAGAAATTGAACTAGATAATTATTTCACTATTAGGTGTGACAGTGAATCAAGACATACCGGAGGTGTATTATTATACGCGAAAAAAAATGGCAATACGAAATAAAAAAAACTGAGGTGTTTGAGGGAGGTATCTGGGGATTGAATGTTAAAGTTTCTTGAAGAAATATAGTGTAAATGTAGTAGTTATATATAAATCACCTAGGGCGCAAAATAGGCATTTTTGTGAGTATGTTGACACTTCTATAGAGGAAATAAGCGATTATTTATTTATTTTAATCTTAATTGGTATGACGATAATAATATTTACAAAAAAAAAAAAAAAATAAATTGAAAACACGCTGATAATGAACTCATGTAAACAAATAGTGACAGAACCAACTACGATAACCGCGAATTCTAAGACATTGATAGACTTAGTTTTAACAAATAGCACTGCGTTTGAGGCTCAAACAAATTGAAACAAATTGTAGTTTAAATATAACGGATCATGAGACGATTGTGATCTCTAGAGAAATCCATGTTTCGCAAATGGAAAAGAGTAAGTGTAAGTGCTCAAATATAATAAAGAAATCTTTGAAAATGAAATTAACGTAGAACATCTCATCGAGAAAGAATTGTGTGTGAACGAACTTGCTGAAAGGTTCAAGTAGAGATCGATCGAGTTATTAGAAAATTAATTGTTCTTAAGGATGAAAAATATCTTGGAAATAAATGGTTCAATGGAGAACTCATTAAAATGAAACATGAGAAAATAAAAAAAAGATCCAAAGCAATATTAAAGAATAAGAAAGAAGATTGGAACAATTAGCGTGTTTTGCGAAAGTCAAGTCATGTCAAGTGCTTTTGCGCTTTCCAATTTCTTCATTGTCTTCCTTCTTTCGATTTTATCAGATGTTTTTTCACGTCCTTTTTGTTGTCTTGTTTAGGGCGTTGGGGCTTATCTTTGGTCCTCAGTTCGATTAGTTGTTTTCTCTTTTCTTCTTTTTGATCCTTGATTTTGTTTTTGATCACCTCTTGTGTTGTTGTTTGTTTTCTTCTTACAGCTGTTGCGCCACATCAGGTGTAGTTTATGAATTTCTCGTAAGAGTTTGTTATTAAATTTTGGAGGGAGTGGGAGGGAGTAGGGATTGGATATGTTTTGGGATCTTTAGGAAGTTAAGGACTGGAGGGTTCCTATACTGGCAGATTTTATCAGAGACATTTCTGGGCTCTTGGGTGGTTTATTTGGGATTACCCCCTGTAGTAATCTCCTTTAGTGTTGTAGAAACTTATTCTACCTTCGTGAAGGTAGATGTTTCTAGCATCCGGTTGAACCAAGAGCAAGGGTGACAGGTATTTGAAATTTACTGGTATTAGAAGATCCGGTAAGTTGTTTATGAGTGGGTTTGATTGGATAGGGATTTTCTCGCCTTGTTTTTCGGTTTGACCGAACAGATTCTCTTTGCTAGGAGTTATATTGGCTGCCTCGTACAATACTTCATTGCGATAGTATTTTCCGTTGGTTCTTTTATGGAGTCCTGTGCAAGTTCTAAGGATCTTTCTTTCGAGCTTGCTATGGGAAATTGTGTGCCATATGGGAAAGCAATAAGTGATGACGGGGCTTATTAGTTGCTTGTACATAAGTAGTTTTGTCTGGGTTGTGAGTCCGTCCCTGACATTCATTATAGGGCTTATAAGGCTGTACGCGAAATTAGCTTTGCATGGTTATTGAACCGTAGGAGTTCATGGAAACTTACTCCTAGATATTTCGCTGTTTGTGTGGGCTTTATTATTCCCCCATTGTAGACGGCAGTAATTCCGAATACAGATAAGTTCGGACTTTTGAACGTTAATTTTGATCTCCCATTTTTTGTGATAAGAGTCGAGCTTGCTGAGGTATAGGTTGACTTTATTAATCGCCAAGATCGGGCAACGAGATTGGGCGTATGTAAGGGAGTCATCGGAGAAGAGGAGCGTTGTGTCCTTTTCATTTTGAGGTTGGTCTGAGGTGTAGAGATTGAAGATTGGGGACTCCTGCTACAATTGTTTTGAGCGGAGATTAGGTTAGGAAACTGTGGATAAGTCTGTTTAGGTGTGGAGGAAAACCGAATTTACTTAATTTGAATATTAGCCCTGCCGTCCAAACTGAATTGAAAGCTTTTTTAACTTTGAGAAAGCACGCGACCGTGTATTCGTTTCTGTTTAGAGCTCTTGTAGCCATCCGTATGGAATTTTAGTAAAGGGTGGAATGTAGAATGTTTGAGTTTGAAGCCGAATTGAGAATCTTGGTGGATTTGCTTTTCTTCACAGGTAATTGTTATTTGTTGCTGAATAACTTTTTCAAAAAGCTTTCCCAAATTTGAGATGAGGGAGATTGGTCTAAATTCCTTGATGTCTTTAGACGAAGATTTTTTTCGGAATAGGGAAAATTCGTGAGATTTTCCATTTTTCGGGAAGTAACAGTTATTTATGAAATTGTTAAAAGTGGTTGCGTAGAAATCGAGTGCTATGGGAGGTAGCTTTTTGATGATTGAGTTCGAAATTTTATCAGGGCCGCTTGATTTTTTGTTAATTATTGTCTTACTTAAGACGTAGAGTTGGAGGGGGTTTGTGAAGGTGTCTTGATCTTCTGGGTAGATTGCTGGGTTGTCCACAGCGGAAAAGGTTTGCGGTATGGATTCGTTAGCACTAAGAAAAGGTGCTAACACACCTATCTACTTCAAAAGAGAAGGTTGGGTCCCTGAGGTTTAAGTTGCCTTTGAAGGTGTTTTGGAAGAATGTTGCAAAGGCCTCGCACTTTTCCTGTGGAAGTGATAGGGCTCCTTCGCTGCTGGTTATGATTTTAGGGAGTTTCGGCTTCCTAGAACAGACTTTGTTAATATTATCAAAGGTCTGTGGGCCTGGTTTTATTTTCTCGAGTCTTTTTCTAAACTGTTCATGGCAGAACAGTTTAGTTTGCTCATCTATAATCACTAATAAGCACTTGACTTGGGAAAGAACGGACTGATAAGCAGAATTTTGGGTATTGAGGGCTCTATGGTAAATGCGGTTGAGAATTTTCCGCAGCTTTTGTCTATATTTATACAGACTCAGGCCTGGGGGAAGGTTCTTGAATTGGTAATTCTTTAGCGGGGTTTTTCTGGAGAAGTGGTCAATATTCCTTTGAAGGCAGCTGGTAAAAAGCTCAATTTGGGAGTCTATCTCCGAATTTGAGAGCTTTCTACTGTTAGCTGGGAGATTTCCTTGGTAGAGTGATGTCAGTCTATCTTGGAATTCATTCCAATTGACGTCAGTCATAGTGGAGGATGTTGGTAAGCTCATGGTGAGTCTGCTTAGTGGTATTAGTTTTATAGATAATTCAATATTCAATTCTCTGAAGAGACGTGATGAGTATGGCAACTGGCGTTTGCGATTTGAGGTAGTAAGCTTATCGTGCTTGAGGAGACGAGGTAAAAGTCTATGTGTGAACCAGAACGGGGAAATGTTGTTGTAGTTGGTGAAACCACAATGAAATCGTGGCTCTCTTGATTTCTGTCCAGCCAGTTGGCAATATTTTTGCCAGCAGAGTTTTCAATAGGGTCATTCCACATGGGATGCCTGGCGTTGAAGTCTTCTCTAATAACCGTGTAGGTAAAGTCCTTTGAAACAATGTTTAAGGATCTCAAGATTCCTTCTGATTTGAGCCATCTGTGCACCGCACCTGTTGTACAAGGAGATTAGAAGAAGCGTTTCTTGAGAGGAAGACCTTCACTGCCGTGCACTTCATGTTGCTGAGGGGTCTAAGCTTAATTTCTTCGAATTTAAGCCCATCCCGAATTAGTATTACTGTACCCAAGGCTGAGTCAGTTTTGTCAGAACGGGTAGTTAAGAATTTCTCAAAGACTAGTTTGTGGAGAGAGTTTAGGTGTGTCTCTGATAGGACAAAGTTGGGTTTTTGTTCCGTAAGGAACGAATTAAGGGCTATTCTTTTGCAATGCCGCACAAGTGAGTTGCAATTCAATGCAATTATTTTCAATTTGCTTATTTCCCTATACATAGGCCGAAAGCAAATTGAAGATAAGCACTTTGGTGTTCTGCTAGAGAAGTGAGCTTCCTGTATTGAGGAATAAAGTTATTGATTTTCCCCATGAGTGTGAGTAGATCACACCCGAAAAGGGATTTTGTCTCCTGAGTGTAGAAGTTATCTGACTCGTTTTATGATGGTCTTGGGGCTTGTGTTACTCTTGGGGCTGGTTTTAGTATCGCTTGGGTTTGTGGGAACTTAGAATTATTAGTGTAGTTGGTTTTGTTAGTAGACTTGTTATTGTTTAATATTTGCGAGAAAGTCATACCTGGTTTGACGTAATTCCTTGCTGATTCCTGCGCGAAGAGCTCTTGTTGCTTCTGCTGTTCTCGCCGTTTATTTTTGATAGCAGTTACCTCCTTGTATTTGGGGCATCCTCGATAGTACGCTGGGTGTCCTTCCTTTTGGCAGTTGACGCAATAGGGTTTTGTTGCCTGATCATTTTTAATACGGGAACATTCTCCGGGTCCATGTAATTTTTCGCATTTTACACAGCGATATTATTAGCCGCAGTTGCTGGCGACATGTCCGAAGCGCTGACACCTCTTGCATTGGCGTATTGCGCATCAAACGCAATAATGAAAGCATCCATCTCCTTCCCTGATTTCTTGCTACGGGTAGCTTCCAGTTTAACTACGCTTCTTATTTTGACTCCTTGAAGTTGTTCTTCAACAGCTGCCTTGACTTCTTCCACTTCGGAGGTGTGCTAACATCCTTTCAAAACAAGAGTCGTTTTTCGTCCTTCTTTGGGGGTGAAGGTGTAGGACTCTACCCTGATTCTACCAAGCAGATTAAAAATGGCTTCCCTGTCTTCTTCGGTGAATGGTTTTATTGTGCATTTGCTGCCGCCTCCCATTTTGATGAAGAATTTCGGCCTGTTCTCCATGCTGTTGAGTGTCCTGTTGAACTCCTTGTAGTTCAGTCCGTGGGCGATGATTGGTGGTGGTCTGCTTGCCTTTTTTTCTGCAACTTAATTTATGAGTTCTTGGTGCCTTTGCGTTGTACTCAAATACACACCCACAAGGCACTACTCACTCAAATTATATGTTTTAACATATGCAATTCACACATGTGCCCACGTGCATAAAATACCGTCGGCAAATATGCGAATTAACGTTTTTATAATTTTTCCGGTAAAATCCGTCGTTTACACATTCAGTTATTGGCTGGCTATAGGTTACCTTGGCTGTCAGAGCTGAACTCCATCTGTTTTGCGAATATACGTTTCGGCGACTAGAACAGAAACATTTACATACACAAATCGAGTGAAACATACTTTATAATTTTAAAATATATGTTTAGGACTATTAATAACATATTTTGCTCTATTAATTTTAATCTGTCTTTATCATAATGAAGTCAAAATAAACCGCCTTTTAAGTTCAGGTATCACACCATAAATAGATCAATCGCGTCTCAAAACATAATGGTATTTGTATAATCTTACACATATCGTCCGATTTTCTTGCTTCAGTGCTTAGTTTTCCCACCATTATAAAAAAAATTTGAATTTCAAAATAATTTCGTTCAAGTATGGGCGAGATATGTTGCAAGACATCTTATCCTGTATCTCGGGGAGTACTTGAGCTAGGCTAAAAATGTTGTATTTGTCTGAAAGATAACAAATTAGGGATGTTTTCTGTGGACACGGAATAGTTTGCTTAATATGGTTACTTTAGGAGATTTTCGACCCTCAAAGAAGATAATTTTTCGAAGAGAAAAACATTTTGAAGTTTTATCGTTAATTTTTTACTTATCTAGAAACTTTTTTAAAAGCTAGTTATAATAAATGAAAGCCAGTAGTAATAAGAATAAAACAAGACCAAAATAGCGGTTCAGTAAGCAAAACAAGCTAAGTTACAGCCAAAAAAGCGTTGCAAGGACCTCATTTTCGAAAAAATCTAAAATCCGCTGTAATTTCTAAAATAACACGAATTCGAAAAAATTAATATGACATTTTCGATTGCAAATCACCTTATCTTTTAGGGGTTTCAGTATTGCATACTTTCCCTGGAACACGCTGTACAATGTTATAATTAAACCACATTTTGAATATTGCAGTACAATCTTATATTTAACTAGTCAGGAAAAGCAAGATCAATTTCAAAAAATGCAAAATAAAGCAATGAGAGTGATATTGGAATGTGATAGATATACTAGAATAGATTTTATGTTAAGTGAATTAAGATGGTTGAACATCAAACAAAGAATTACGATGAATGTACAAGTTTTCGTTTTTAAAATAAATTAAGAATAACTTAGTTCCTGACTATTTAAGTATATATAAATTATGTAAGGGATTGTCAACCATATAATATAAGAAATGGAGATAAATTTAGATTACCTAATTTTAGAGATGCTAGGGCGCAGAATTCACTAATTTATAAGGGACTTAGGTTATTTAACGATTTGTCGCGAGAAATAAGAGCAATAGAGCACTTAAATTTATTTTAAAAAATGGTGATGGAGTTTGTTAAAGAAACATGAATTAAGATTGCGAATTTATATTCTGAATTGTTAAGTAATAGCTGTATAGCTAAATAAATGCATTATTATTATTATTATATATAACTAATATTATGTTAGCAAAAATGTTTTTTTTACAAGAGCTTAAAAATTGTAGATGAAGATGCGGAAAAATTTTTAATTTCTTAGAAGGGAACTCTTATTTATTTAATAAATATAATTAATCACCAGGTAGATTTATATATTTCTTTTAAGGTAGGGTACTTCTTGGCATTCTCTTGTACAATAGAAAAGCAAAAATTATTTGTTATCCTATCACACAATCTATGGTTTAGGGCGGCAAAATTTCAAGTCTTGGTTTGACTTATCAAACTTATCCCAAACAACAGAATTGAGTGATTTGAAAAGCAAGAAAAATAGAAAGAAACAAATTTTAGAACAGTAGAAAAAAATTAGCTTAATTAAAAAATGAAAGTTTGTAAGTAAAAATATATGAAACGTGAAGTGTGCCCAAGAAATAAGGAATAAAGCTTTGATTCTGCTCATTTTTTTTAACGTTAAAAACGCATAATATAATATAAACCGATAAGATTAGTGTGCCGTTTAAAAAACCGCGAGAAATTAGTGGCACATCAATGTTAATGTTGATTAAAAACCGTAATCTCTCTCACAATATCGGAAGTGGATGATTCATATGCATATGTATCATTTTGGAGCTTGAAGTCGTACCTTCAGGAATATAATCGTGTGACTACCGTTGTCCAGTGCGTCGCATTTACATTATAATACTGTTTCTTTTTTTTTTTAAACAGGCAAAGAACAACACTTAGGTATACAGTTTTTAGACAATTCTTTTAATTTCATTTATTTCAAAGCGCATGACGCAATTGCCAAAAATGCGTAATGAAGTTGGCTATTAAAAATTCGTTTATTATAAAATGGGTAACAGTTCAGTAAAACATATGCTATATCAAATCAAATGCAACACTTCGGGCAATCTGTATTCTCTATGCAAAATGGACAATACGTTATTTACCTAAATACTTAACTTCAAATTGAAAAATCAAATTTTCGAGTTGGGTCCTTTTGGGTCGAAAAAAACTTACAGTACTATCTATTAAATGATCTATATCTCGGAAACTGTTTTTAGCATCCCATCACACACCTTTTGTCTGTCTACGCATGGCCTAACCACCATGTATTCCATTTATTCAATTGTATATTATACAGGGTCCCGTTTTAAGATGATACTGTTAAACTTTATATTACATACCTGAGATGTGGTGTGTTACAGAAATAGTGCCCTGATAGACATCTACAAATTATAGGATTAAGGACTGGACCGAATATTATTGTTGCCAAATCATGTAGTATAACATTAAGAGAACAGTAATTTTTTTTGTAATATACAATTTTCTCAGAAGCCATAAGTATTTGTTATGTAACTATGTTGAGTGATTGACATCGGACGTAAAGTCCAGACTGTCAGCAGGAGCTGACAGATCACTCGACGGACAGCGTTCACTACAGGGCGGCACGCTAGCTCGCCTCGGCTCATTGGCGGAGAGTGTGGGGAGGTTCCACGAAAAACCTGCCGCTGCCGTCAGCCATAATCAAAAAAAAAATTCGTGCCCACTAAACAAAAGCCGGCACACATTCGGTCCTGAAGGGACCCTTTCGTCACTTACCTATATCCATCGTCGAAGGCGCAGATGATCTGCCTTCCTGCCTGCCCCAGCCACCCATCTGACTCTGAGGGCAAGATTTTTCAGAGTCCCTTATTGACCTGTAGAGAGAGAGAGACTAGGCGAGCCTAGTCAACCTTCATCCTACGTGAGAGGGCTCCAGGATAGTAAAGGAAGAACTAAAACTTTCAAAATTTCATAGTTTCATAATTTCAGTGTATTCAAAGGGAACATACTATAACTTAAATAACATTACTTTAAGATTAGACCATATATTAATGAAATTATGATCTTTGCTACAAAACCCTTAATAGTAAAATATTAAAAAGGGAAAACAATTTAAGTGAAATATCGTAATATCAACAAATCAATAGTTTTCATCTTAAACAACTTCTTCATTCACTACATAATTATAAGTCATTATCTATTTCGCATTGATTTCTGGCATTTCTAACTACTGTAGATAAATGTATTTAAGTCATGCCAGAGGATTGAAAATAAGATTTTGCAGAAACAAAAACAAAAATCATAATAACCAGTTATTTATGTATAATAAAATTTGTCAACAACAAAAAAAAAATGGGCTTTGAATTTCCATTTAAAAGTAAATTCCTGAAGACTGAATCACAGACCATGAGATAAATTTCTTAATGTCTTTTTCCTGAATATGAAGATATTATTTTCGTTAATGGGGATTTCTAGATTCTAAAAAAAAATTCCAGTGGTATTTAATATTAAATCCGATTTTCTCGTTACGTTGATAATTCTGATGAAAATAAAAATTTCTTTAAAAGATACTTTTCTTTTGTGTAATTAGGAATGACACCTCTACGTAACAAAAGCGTTTTTAAATTCTTACAAAAGTTGAAGAATTTGAATATTTAAGATAGGAGCTTGTACTTTACAAAACAATATTATTTTACACTTAATCTCTAAATAATTTCCTTCGAAAACTTTACTTTGCAATAATTTAGTGATTGAAGATTGTTATTTCACTCATACTTCAGGCTTACTATGTATATGCATATCTTCCAGTTCAAAACTATACACTTAAATCTGACTAGAAAAATTGCTTTTGATCTAATTTTCCGTCCGGTACTTTCGGTAATGTGTAGTATTCAACAAATTAACTATAGCTAGTTATATATAAAGCATTAAATCAAAAAAATTCAAAAAAGTCAGGATTCCAATATACATGTGTAGGTAAGTATACCATGAAATCAGACATATATATGTGCAAGTATAGCTTTAAATTGAAACTATGTAAATATATGAAAAAAATATCAATGACGAAAAAGTTCTACAGTGCAAGTCGCTACAAAAGTCGGAGTATATATGCACATGTGTCAAAGGAAAAGTGCAATATCAATAATACTCACAGTTAAAATTCCACGGCCTGATGAAGCGCTTCAGCATCCGCCATCTAGTTAAAAATTAAATTAGAATTTAATGCTTCGACTTGCTGTCTGTAGGCTCTATCACAAACTAATTTGTTGAGTTGAAATAATATTGCCTAGCGGCACTTGTATCTACACTTATATCTTGAACGAAATTAAATAAGAAAGTGCGGAACGTAATTATAATAAAAATAAAAATTTAAAACAATTTACAAATTCATTTTATAGTTGACGACTGTATCTACTTTGTGCAATCCTGTCGAAAACGCTCTCAACTGAACTGCTTGACTATTTTGTATGAAAACAGCTTCAGTTTCGTTCCAGGCTTCAGGAACTTCGCAGTCTCGCAATGTGTGGATGAGTATATCCAAAGTACAAATGCAATCTAAAAGTGGCAAATAGCTAACAGTTGCAGAGATTTGTCTCATTACATCCCGAATCTCCTGTCGGATACGCTTCAACTCCTTATTAGATATTGGGTTCTTCGGATCACCAGAACTGTTGTCGCCCGGTTCTGTCTGCACTTTAAAGTCCCACCACTCCAGAACTTCTTTGGTGTGAACATGTGTAATAATCATGAATATTTTCTCAAGAAGATTTTTAGACAACCATTCTTGAACTTGAGAGAGTACGTATTTCAAGAATTCTTCGATTTTACTATCCTTTGACCTTAAAATTGCTAATCCATATTGCTGCAAAACGCAGGACGATATGTTCCCCTTTGAAAAAGTATTGAGTTTATACCATATTTTAAGTATTCCGCCACTATAACTGTATTAAATTAGCACTATGTTGAAACCCTTGTGGGGCATATGAAGTTTTACTTTCTGAATTGAAACTCGCTAACCATGGTTTAAATCTTCCAGGAAAATGTAAATTTTTAACACGATCACGAAACTGTTTTTTTTTTTTTTTTGTAATATCCTATATATCGGTGGCAAGTCCCATAAATAATCCAGAGTTCAAATAACGTGGTGTATTAGCAACGCTGACGGATATTTATCATTAGGCCAACAATAATGTTCAGCACCCTTAGTAAATTCCTAAAGTATTTATTTTATCTAATTTGACCTAGCGATATTTATACGAAAATATTACCTTTTTGGGCAAGATGTCGATGAGGATTTTCGATGATTAATTTTTTCTGGACTTCTTTCACGCGCGTACTTTTGAGAAGTAAGACAGATTGATTGCCTTCTTCTTCTTTGCCCACTGTCAACTCAACATGTCACCTCGCTAGAGGAAGCGCATTTCTCTCGGTCGGGGTGCGTTCAAACTTTCCGCTATGGACAGCAGCCGACATACATGCTGCAGTACGTGTAGCATATTGCTATATGCAATACGCTACGACCATAACATATTCCGTGGAACAATGACAGTCGTAATGGATCAGTCTTAGTAAATAACCGTGATGAGTGGTTCACAAGAAAAATTGCGGAAGGAGGTTGGGCGAATCTATAGAGCAAATAAAACTAAATCTAAGCTAATTATCGCGAAAGAGGTAGGAGTGTCGGTTAACACAGTTCAGCGCGTTATAAAAAGTCTTAATGATCTTCTGCCTTTAGAGGTTAAGACAAAATTGGATTGCCCAACAGGTCCAGTTGAAAAAAAAATTCGAGTCAAGTGTCTTGAAGGAGATTAATCTGAACAAATCGTCAACGATAAACGATATCGCTCGAAAATTTAGAACGAGTCACACAATGATTCAACGTGTAAAGAAAAGAAACACGTTAAAGACGTATAAAAAGCAAAAATCGACAAAAATAATTAAGGAACAATTATAGAAAGCAATTTTGTGAGCTTGTAAATTTTACAATGGAATTTAAAACAAATCTGCAGTTGTCTTGTTTTAGATGACGAATCGTATTTTAAAATAGATTTTTCGACACTACCAGGCCTCCAATTTCATACTGTTAAAGCTGGTACAGTACTTCCCGATGCAGAAAAGTCAATTAGAATAGAAAAATGTGGATCAAAAATTATGGTTTGGCAAGCTATTTATCAATGTGGCCTAAGGATCAGGCCGTTCTTCACAAAATAGGTTAATACCATTTTTAAGACAACATATAGTACGTTTACATGAAGACTTCATGATTACTTGAAGTATACTTCAAGTAGAGATTAAGTAATCAAAATATAATGTAAACGCGCATTGACGTCAAGTATACTTTAGTCAAGTAAATCACAAAATTTTGTTCGATTTACTTGAAAAAATTCATGTAAACGCAACTTCAGTACTTGAAAATTTTTCATTTGTTCGAGATATGAAAACGGCAAAGAGGAACAAGAAGAAGATTATTGTTGATAATTCAGGCTGTGATTTTTAGCACTTTTCTCAAGATATTTATCTAAAAATCCGCAATTATGTATTGAACTTATGCAGAGTTGTTAAAGGCAAAATGTCACTTCAAGTAAATTTCAAGTCAAGTAATTGGAATTAAAATTCAACCAAAAACCCTACTTGAGTTTCAAGTAGATTTCAAGTCAAGTACTCAAGTATTCATGTAAACGTACTAATAGACGCTCTGTATTATTTAGGCCTGATTTAGCCAGCTGCCATTATGTAAAGCACACCGTTGAGTGGTACAATAAGAACAACCCATCGAGTTCCAAAAGAAGTGAATCCACCAAATATTACCGAACTGCGATCAATCGAACGGCATTGGGCTCTAGTGAAGCATAAACTACGAAAAGAAGGAAAAGTAACTAAAACCATGGATGATTTAAAAAAAAAAGAGTGGTTGAAACAATCAAAAGTGACTAAAAAGTGATTAAAGAGGTCATTATGAACTTGATGGAACGTATTCCCGAAAAAGTTAAGGAATTCACTAAAAATAATAAAATTGGTGATATATTAGCTGTGTTCTTTTGAGTCCGCAGAACAGAAAAAAATGCCTCAACCTCGTACATTTTTTAGAAGATTTAAATAAAGCGAACAGTACAAATAGTTCACTTCTATCGGCAGAACAATTTGTTCTCTCCAGTATATGGACTTCTAGAACAATGTACACACAAGAACACAACTAATAACTCTTATATACATTATAAACGATTGAAATTTAATATGTATTGAAATAAAACATTTCTTATAAATTAACGGAGTTTTTTGAGTTTATGTGACAACAAGATTTTTTGTTACAGTCCTTAGCATCTCAACAATTGCACCTTCTTAAAAAAAACTCCTTCACGACTGTTAATCTACAGACAGACGTTCCTATTACTTTATTTCTATTTTCTTGTACTTATCACTTCATTATATTTTAACATATTTTAGATTCTATACAAGAGAAAGTGCGGAATTTTTAAGGGAAAATCCTGTAACAGAATACATGAAACGTGTTGAGCAACGATTAAATGAAGAACAAAAACGCGTGCAGGTAAGTGAACACTTTGTATGAAGATAACAACTTATTTCAATCGCTTCAGGTATACTTACATGAGAGTACTCTAGACAGATTAGCAAAAACATGTGAACGAGTATTAATTCAGAAACACTTGGAGATTTTCCGTTCTGAATTCCAAGTAATTTTTATTGACTATTTTTATTTTATGTTTATTCAATACTATGAACTTATTCCAGAGCTTACTCAATGCAGATAAGAATGCAGATTTAGGTAGAATGTTTTCTTTAGTCGCAAGAATATTAGAAGGATTGGGAGAACTCAGAGCTATCTTAGAAGAACATATTCACAACCAGGGAATGGCTGCCATTGAAAAATGCGGAGATGCAGAAGCAAACGTATTTAATTTTTAATAGAAAATTTAATATAATTAACAATTGACATTTTAAGGATCCTAAAATTTACGTCCAAACTATTCTTGAAGTTCACAAAAAATACAACGCCTTAGTATTAACCGCCTTTAATAATGACAAAGGATTTGTTGCGGCACTTGATAAGGCATGCGGGAAGTTCATAAATACGAATGCGGTAACTATTGCGAGTAAAAGTGCTAGTAAGAGTCCTGAACTCTTGGCGAAATATTGTGATTTACTTTTAAAAAAGTCGAGCAAAAATCCTGAAGAAGCTGAGTTGGAAGATACTCTAAATCAAGTAGTAAGTGTTTTTTGTTTTTAATTTTTACTAATTATATTTTGTTTTGATATTTGTTTTTTATTTATACTTAATACAATGTTTTGTAATGTTATAAAAGCTCTTCAATTTGATGGTGACTTATTATACAGGGTGTTACGGAAATATGTTTAAAAATTTAAACGGTCAACGGTCGCAGATGCAAAATGTGTTTGATATTTTAATTCTAGGTGCCGTATCTTTATATGAACTATTATGCTATCTCTGGCCATACCTAGTAAATCTTTGTATCAAGGTCCAATGATATCAATCAATCGGCGCTGTTTCTTGATCGGGAATTGTAAAAGCAATGGCAATTGTGAAACTAACAATTATTTTCAGGTTTAAAAATTATTAGTGCCGTGAATATTTAAAGTATTTTGGAAATAAACTCTAGAAATTTAACAGTTTAAATCTAAAATTGATTTTGTTATGGAACTTTATGAGTGAGTAATGGTGGACGCGCAGTCCAGTCTATGAGTCGAAACTGATAGCTCACTCCGTTGTAGTATTAGTTAGGCTGGCACGATAGCACCTAGGTTAAGTGCAGAGAGTGGGTGGACTGACAAAACGAGAGCCTATACCAACACGCACCATAAACAAAAAAAAAATCTTTCCAAGAAAAAAGCAATAAAGAGCATACAATTGTCCTGAATGGACTATACACCACTTACCTTTGAAACTTGGCTGAGTATCAAATGATAGTAATTCTCTTGGTACCTCCCATGGTATCGCTGGCACATAATTCGTTGATCCCATCCCAAGCACGGAGGCCATAGCGGCCTATTGTGCTGTCCTGCTAGAAGCCCATTTACCAAAACCTTCCTGTCTTCTTAATGAAGTGCATCAGGTCTTGGTGCTCCGGACGAAAAATGTTCGGTTGTCTCAGGTTTTCCTTTCACGCAGGCACTCAGATCCGTCAAAAACACCCATCCTTGTTAGATGAGCGTGAGGCGAGCTGTGGCCGGTGATGATGCCAACCACAATTCTACATTGTTTCCTTCCAAGCGCCATGAGAAAATCAGAGATATTCCTATTGGGTTCATCAAGAAACAGTTTTGTGCACTTGCAAGTATTCAGGCTGACCCATCTCTGCTGATGCTTCCTATGAACATCCGCTTTGACGAGAGACCCGAGGTGGCAACTCCTATGGCGGGTTCCGGTCCGAGGAGCGGAGAATCAGAGCTAGCCTTAGCTAAAATGTCAACCCTTTCATTTCACATGATACCCAGTGACCAGGACCCCTCAGAAGTCACATCTTGTTGTGGATACACAACTTATCCACAGACGACCTGCAACGTCCAGTAACTTAGATGTTATCCAAGGTCCCCTCAGAGCCATTAAGGCTGCCTGACTATCCGAAACGATAGCATTGTCCTTTCCCTTGATTTGCATATCAAGAAGGCATATGTGAGCATGGGTCTGACGATCGAGGTGTACATCCAGTGCACAACCATCGGTCTCATGCCCCATATGCAGACAAAGTTTCTCTTGCATTGAGCGAAGACCCTCATAGCCACATTAACTTTTTCCTCTACGTGCAATCCCCATTTCAACTTCGAATCAAGGTAGACTCCAAGGTGCTTGAGGAGAGAGTTGCAGAGCGTGTCCAAAAAGTTTTGGAAGAACAAAGTACCCAAGCCTACGTCTTTTGGAGAAGTGTACCAAGCAACCCTCACCTTCCTGCACACCTCAAGGACATATCCAGAAAGATATTACGTAGAAAGAACTTTTACAGAAATGAGAACTGAGTGTGCAGGTGCACTACCTATTGTCAAGCGGAAGAGTTTGAAAGTATGTAAATCAATGCGCGAAAAAGGGCCATAGTACGAAGAGCATAAGAAATTATATTAGATTAAATTAGAATAGAATAAATTAAATTAGAGTAGAATAGATTAGAAAAGAATAGAATGGAAGAGCATAGGTTACCGAAGGGCAAGACCAGCACGACCAGTAAGACTTCCAATTGAGTAACATTAAAAAAACCAAGAAGGCGCGGTCTAAATGCCATCAAATTAGGCAAGGAGTGAGCGAAATTCAATATGTGCCAAGTGGGAATAACGCGAACAAAGATGGAATTTTTCAGAACGTTGGATGAATGACGTGGGATAATTAAGTTAAATGGGAAGCGTGGGGCCCTAACAAACTCCAATCTGGAAAACAAATATTGTCGAGTGTGAGATCGAATTAATTTGAACAAAAAGATAATGTTGCGGAGTATAAGATACCTGCCAAAGGTAGTATTAAAAAAATCCTCCGTGTAACCTCGAAAATCATGCACCTGTCGTGGAAGACCGTACACATACCTGATGATTGAATTAAAGGATGTGCGTAGTCTGTCAATATTTCCTTCGGAGTTTTCAGTATATAGCTCCGCCCCATAAACGAAGTGGGAAAACAACAGGGCATGAGCAAGCTTCTTCTTTATAGATGTTGGCAGGTACATGTTAATATTATAGAGTTTTCGAAGACCAAACCGTACCCTGTCGATTAAGGTATTAATGTGGGGCGAAAAGGAAGTCGAGTAATATGCTAGTCAGATTGCGCCCCATGTTGAGCCTTACCGTCTCAGTAATGTCCAGAATGGCACTCGAGGCACTTTGACCTTTGCGGAAGCCAGATTGCTTGGGGTATATAAGATAGGGGACACCAGATGCCGAAGTTATTTGATTCCTGAATAAAATTTCCCAAACCTTGGAGAGTGCAGGTAAAATGGTTACAGGCTAAAATCCGAGTGCTGTGAAGGATTCGAGCACTTAGGAACAGGAATTAACTTGCTTGATTTCCAAGCAGTAGGGAAGGTTGAAGTGGTGATGATGGTATTAAAGATGTGAAGAATAAGACCAGAGAGGACAGGAAAATAAACTTCAGAAATTTTAAGGGAATGCCATCCAGACTAACTGCATCCGATTTGACACATGAAAGGGCGTATAAGACTTGAGAGATATCTACGTTGGAAAAAGAAAACGAGTCATAGTGATTGGCGATGATATTATTATTACCCGATGGAGAAGTAGATGTGAGATCAGTTTGCATTGAAGCAAAGAAGCTGTTCATTACGTCAGGGTCCATGTCATGCTGCATGGAGTTACAGTTAGAAAGAACACCAAGATTACGAACTTTTCCCTAAAGAGCCTTAGTAGAAAGCGATGCGCCCAAGATTGCTATTCGATGAACCCCATCTCTCGGGCGTACATTACTCAGAGTAAGCTCTAAATGCAAGGTCCCGAAGAGCATTCGCTCTCTTGATGGCTGGAGTATGATACCAGTTGGATACAGTCGGTCTTTTTGAAAATATTTTGAGAGGAACGTGCTGATTAAAAAGTTGAAGGACACGGCTGTTGAAATCCGATAGCTGCAAGTCTACATTATTAGTTAGATACATATCAGAGAAGTTTGTTGACAACGCACAGCCCAAGAGGGCCTCCACATTAACGCCTTTGTAATCACGATAGGAGAATGCTTCAGTGACCTGTGAAAAGGGAATGTCGAATGAAGTATATATGAAGGCATGTCTTGAGATGCCCGGCACCTGGAACAGATTCTGAAACTTGACCTGCTCATCCGAGCTCACCAGAAAAAAGTCTAATAAGGACTTGCTAGAATGGAAAACATCGAAATGAGTAGGCGCATTATTATGAATGATATATAGGCTATGACCAGCACAGAAAACCCTAGCTCTAGCCGAGGCATGCGAGTCAAAGAGATTATTATTGAAGTCTCCCCCAATAATGATGCTTTCGTATCGCTGCGAAATGCGAGATAGGACATCATCCATTTTTGTAAGATCACCATCGGGGAGATAACAGGCACCAACAAGCACCTTGGCTGACCCAATTGCAAGCTCGCAAAAGATGTATTCACTACCATTAGTGAGATAACTTGATTTACAACTAGCTTAGCCTTGATCCTTCCCGAGATATAAATAACAACACCTCCACCCCTGATGGCAGGTCTGTCGTTCCCAAAAATTCTATAACCAGGAATCTCAACTGGCTTAGAGGAAATATAGGGTTTGAGTCAAGCCTCACTCACACCGACAACATCCAGGTAGCCGCCGTCAAGAATGCATTTAACTTCATCGAATTTTGCTGTTCGACAGTCTGGTCTAATGCTCTGCCCATTAAAATGACCGAAATTTAAAAAATTAGAAAAGTTAGTAAAAGCTGACCTAAGGAGTGAGTTATCAACTGCAACCTGTCCCAAATCATCATGAGAACTCATGCTAAGGATTCCAAAAATTTAAAACAGCAGGCGATAGATAATCGGCCGAAATGAGTTCACCAAACATATGAATACATAACCGAGTGAACATTGAAAAATCCATATACAAAAAGCAGCACCTAATAAAGCATGAGAACTGTAATTGAAAAGCATAAAATCCCAAAGAAAACTAAAATTAAAAGTAGTTCAAAATTCTAAAGTATAATAATACTAAACAAGAAGCAATAAAGTATGAAATAAAAAAAAATACATTGAAGAAAAATAAAAGAATATTATCAAAAAAAAAAAAACAAAAAAAAACAGAAGAATAGCAATAACGTGAACTAAAGGTTTAGACCATGTAAAAAAGCAAAACTATGGAAAAGTATACATTTTTCTGGAAATCCGGGTTTCCTGTGACAGTTGGAGCAGAACCAGAGAGGGGTTGACTTTGCGACGGACATCTTACTTCTGGCTAAACCTGGGAATCTAATGCGTAGTAGCGTAATATCCGTGCTCTGGACAACGCCATTTAAGTGAACAATCGAAACAAGGCTCCCCTTTAATTTGAAGGACCTAATATTACTTAGCTTAAGCAAGAACCTGGCAAAATTCCTTAAGGCTTCCTCTCCGGGGGAGTAGTGATCATTTAAGTAAAGTCTAGCGCTTAATCCCAGTTGTGTATAAACAGCAGCAAGATCTTCGCCTTCCCCTCTTTCATCATTCTGAAGTAATTATTCATTACGAGATCTCTCATAGGCGTGGAACAAAACTTTACCAGCAGCTTTCTCTTATCACACTTTAACCAGCAACAGTGAGCCAGGTCCTTGCTGGAGCAGTTCACACCACAAGCTGCGGCAACTTCACAGCCAAAACGCAGGACATCGGAAACATCAGGGGAATACCAGTTATAATCAGGTCACTACGTCTTAAAATCCGCTGCAGTCTGAGTCCACATCATCTATCCTGCTACAACAACTTTGTAAATCGTTTTCGACCGCGTCCAGCTTGCCAAGAAGCAGGCGGCTAAAGGCGTCGAACCTCTTGTCGATGTCAGTCTTCGAATCGAAGACTCCAAAGGCTACACAGAAAGGAAAAATTGTAGAGTAAGATGACCAGTAAAATGGATTTACTAGAAGCATCCACGTGCAGCAGTCACAGCATCACACACCATCAGCCAAAGCAGAAGAAAAAAGCAAAATGTGAATCAACTCCAGTGCACAATATAATAAAATTGCAAGCACGATAGGAAATAATAATAATAAAATATATTAAAAACCTTTTAAAATAAATAACTTGACATTTTGCAGTTAGACAATTGTGATTATAGTTATATTTATGGATGCCCAAACTTTTAAGATTTAATCTGAGTTGTAGCATTTCTTATTTTGCATTAAACTTTTCTTGTTTATATCACTGAGAAAGAAAAAAAAATTATTTTTTACTTTTTGATCCATTTTATTTACAAAATTTATTTATTTTAAAAGTTTTTTTAATATATTTTATTTGACTACTCTCGAAATTCGGAAATCGATTCTCGAAATTCGACTCTTGAATCTCGAAGAATGGTAGTTACAACCACCACCACCCCAAAGCCCCCCCACTAACACGAAAGAAATTTTACCCCATCGGAAAGCTCCCCATTTACGCATTCTAAATCAAAAAACCCCATGTAAATCCATCCACGTTTACTACCCTAAAACTCTTTTGTCACGAACGGCACTCTCAAAAGGTGGTAGTTACCACCCCAACACGCAAGAACATTTTACCCCATCAGAAAGCTCCCCATTCACCCATTCTAAATAAAAAAAAGCCCATGTAAATCCATCCACGTTTACTACCATAAAACTCTTCCATTACGAACGGCACTCTCAAAGGATGGTAGTTACCATCCCCACCCCAAAACGGCCAATACGTAAGAATATTTTACCCCATCGGAAAGCTCCCCATTCACCCATTCTAATTCAAAGAACCCCATGTAAATCCATCTACATTTACTACACTAAAACTCTTTCGTCACGAACGGCACTCGCAGGCGTTCAGGAGCTCAGACACAAACTTTTTGAGTCAGGGGTCTGTAAGTTGATAGAAAGTTATTAAAAAGAACCGAATTTAGCAATAAAAGCGGGATAAAAAGATCAAAGTACTGCTAACACCGAATATCACTCTGACACTTCCGCCATCAGTGGGAGGCTGAATAGAAGGGGCAAAGTCAAGAAAGATGTTCTCTCCCGCCTTCTCATTCCTCCTATTCTTTTTTTCTGCACCGGATTTATATTTCTTCGCAGTGCTCAGTTTACCGAAGCTAGGAGGCTTACTGCCACTCTCCACTAACTGCCCAGCTGGAGGACTGTTGCGCGCCGGCAACAAGGGCTAATCGTGGTTGTTGAGTTTTGTCGGGTCCTCGACAATGACAAGACTGAGTATTTCTTTCACTGATTTTATTTCACGCTTTTAGTTTTACACTGTTTTGAACTTGAAATAAAGACTATACGTTTTACAAATTGTTTTTTAAAATATACTCTTTCTTTTATACTGTTCTTCTTTTTAACTTTCCACCAGAGGCCTTAACTTGGGTAGGGGTACTCTCTAGCTTCAGGTGTAGAATAATTTCTGATTTGCCTTGCATCAGAATTCTCTATTTATTCAAAATAAATCTGCAGTGGTTAATACTCCCTTCCACTTGCAGATTGATTATTTAGCATTTTCCGTGGTAACCAATCAAAAATTACCTATTGAGCATTTTTCTGAGAAGAACAACCCAAATCACCTATCAAGCATTATTTTCAATAAAGAAGTTCAAAGGTTTCTTATTTACGTGTAGACAGGTGACAGGCTTTGTCTACCTAAGAATTATTACCATGGACATGAATACATCTAACGATTCCTCATTATATGTTGCAACTTAACCACAGTCATGTGCGCATAGTTGTTTGTTTATTGTTCTGATTTTCATTGCGGGGTCAGGTTGAAGTGGTTATTTTTTGATCATATTATTTGGATTATTTTGTTGATTCATAACACCTACCCCTTTAAAAAAAATTTCTTTTATATTCTTGAAGAGGATATAAAAAATTTTGAGAGTTGCTGACGCTCGGAAATCTAGAGTACATAATTTGATTAGTACTTAGTGGTATGTATAATACAAAATTAGATTAGATTTAATTTCTATGATTATGATATATAGTTTGTGTATCTACAAAATTAGATTTAGTTGCTATGATTTATACATAAAAGGTTATGTGTTTTATACAAGGTTAGATTTAGTTGTTACGATTTTGATATGTAGCTATGTGTATTACACAAAATTAGATTTAGTTGCTATGATTTATATATATATGATTTGTTTATGCTAAATTAAATGAAAGTTTTATGGTATATGTGTATTTCTTATCTTACAAGAATTAATATTATCAGGTATAATATGAGACTTATAATATGTCTATGTTCGGATTATACAGGGTGTTTCCCCTTAGGAGGTCCATAGAGCGGGAAGTGATAGTACTCACCTAGACGAACCAAAAATTGTATGGCAGGGGGGGGGCAATATCAACCGTTTAGGAGTTACAGGGTGATTCATAAAAAAAGCTAGGTTTTCACAAAACACCCTGTATCTTAAAAACTACAGGGCGTATGGTCACAGTTAAGGGCTGACTGTATGCAGAACTTCATGGCCTTTCCAACGACAGATCGACCAGCCCCATACCCCTCTCCCCTCAGAAGTTAGGATGGTCTAAACTAAAAATTTCGGATTTTCTTTCCTTTTTTTGTAATTTGACCTCTATTATTTTTGCAAAAAGGTCGTATTAGCTCTAAACCTATTATAAAACCTATTTTCAAACCTTCTCTCAACGATAATTTGTTCCCTTAGCACGTCATTTTACAAAATATCGTCTAAAGAAAATCCGAAATTTTTAGTTTAGACCTTCATAACTTCTGAGGGGAGAGGGATACGGGGCTGGTTGAGATGTCGTTGCAAAGGCCATGAAGTTCTGCATACAGTGAGCTCTTAACTGTGACCATACGCCATCTAGTTTTTAAGATATGGGGTGTTTTGTGTAAACCTAGCTTTTTTTATGAATCACCCTGTAACTCCTAAACGGTTGATATTGCCCCCCCCCCCCCTGCCATACTATTTTTGGTTCGTCTAGGTGAGTACTATCACTTCTCGCTCTATGGACCTCCTAAGGGGAAACACCCTGTATATGTACATATATATAATAGAAAATTTAATTATCTGTAATTGTAGACATAGATTGGGAGGCGACCGTCATAAATCCTATCTCATCGAAAAAATTAAAAATTCATATAACATTAGTTAGTACTAAGATAGTTGAAGACAGCGCCCCAGGGCGCCAGGGCTGGGTTAAGCACGATGTTGAGAAAAAGTTTCACTTTCGGTCAGTTTTTTTATGAATTTTCATCTCACCGAAGAAATTGAAAATAAATATACCAATTTGCAGGATTGGCGAGTACTACTCGAAAAATATAGGTTGCCTCATGCAAAGTCGCCACAGCCCTCCGCAGCCTACTTTGTTTTTGACTTTATTTATGCATTTTCACCGAAGAAATGGAAAATAAATATACCAATTTGTAGGTCTCGACGAGTACTACTTGAAAAATATAGGTTGCCTCATTGAAAATCGCCACAACCCCCGCAGCCTGCTTAAAAAAAATGTTTTTAATTTATTTATCAATGAAATGGAAATTTTTGACATGGAATTAAATACAGAATGTTACAACGTCCTCACATCAAATTTATCAGGCTGATAACCTCTTACCTGACCACAACTAGGCAAGACAGTCTCACTTCAAAGGTAGGTACATTGTTATGTCCCATTGTCCCATGGTATGACATTATAAATCAGAATCCAAATTATATCATATTTTTTCTTCATTACTTAACTTACTCATAATTTAGTCTTAATTATTTTTTATTTATTCCGGAGTGTTCTGTCTACATATACATACATATGTACATAACGAAAATGCATACGGGTCGAATTGACAATTGCCTAATTTTGAGTAGGTTAAAACCAACTAAGGAAGAATAGTTATACTAAATCTATTCGCTTGGTCCCAGGTATCTAGTACATTGGAGAAAAAATATCACAATGCTAAGGAAATATCTAGAAACAGGGTTTTATATTAAAGTTATAACAGGTATACACATGCCTTGATTTGAATAGACGCCCACTGATTAAGGCTGTTTACACACACGACGTCAGAACCGATGCCAGGTCACTACATTTGCTATCTTTTTATATTGCCATGCCGGTGCCGTAGCCGTCATATGTGCAATCGGCTGATTTGTTTCTACATATTTTATATGCACTACGGCACGATAACGACATCGCTGTCGTGTGTGTAAGCAGCCTAAATGATTAAGATAAGGCTAAGAAAACATCAAGGACGAACTGCATTTTAAGAAGCATCTTGTCGCCGCCATCTTATTGCGCATTACGCAGCACCGGTAAGAGAATCTATTTTCGACGTTCTGTGATTTACAATGATTTCAAATTGCAAGTTAAGTTAAACTTCTGTTTTGAATTTAATAAAAAGGGTAAATGTTTTGTGGTGGAAATAAAAAAGCGAAAAACGTGATTAATTTTCGGAAAAATAAAGGCTTTAAGTATGGCGATATTGAACTTCCAACAGACCCTGTGGAACATCTTGCTTATCATTTGGAATGCAACAAAAAAATAACTAGTCTAAAGAGCAGATACAGAGAGGAAATTAAAACTGCTGAATCAACACTAAATGTATGTCTGAAACATTTATTTATTATTTATTTTATAAATTATATATATATATATATATAAATTAAATTTATTTTATCAACATTTACTTTTGAATTTTTTCTTCTTGAGTTGAGGTTGAATAATTGCATTTTGACGTCAAAAATATAGATTTCAGCAGTTTTAGTTTTCTAACATATGAATCCCTTCTCATTCATATAATGTTATGTTACTTCTTATTCATATAACTTCATGGCTGCAATTGAAGAAACTGTCACGGAATGTCCACCGCGGAAAAGAAGGAGATTCGAAGAGATTCCTCGTGATATAATACATGCTTATTCAAAAAAACCTTCTGCTAAAACAACTTTAATTCCATTAGATGTTATTAATTTGATGACAGAGGGTGATAAAATTAGTAAAAATATGCTTTTAAAGACTTTATAAGGAGTATCTCTTTGCCACTTATAAATAGAACTCCAATGTGGACAGGATTTAACAGTAAGAATACTTTAGACAATAGTGAAGTTCAAAATATTGATTACTTGCCACAAATTAATTTATCTCCAACTTTATATAGCGTTGTTAATGAAACAATGCTTTATGCTCAAAGATTAGCTAATGAATGTGACCAAGAGCAAATAATTCTGACATATGATTTAGCTATTGCTAAAATGGCAATGTAAATTCAGATGACCAAAAGTCCTAAATTTGATAACATTTTTATAAATTTAGATGTCTGTCACATTCAAATGGCTTTTTTAAGGCTGTTGGAAAATATATTTATTCCTGTGGAATTACTGACTATTAGTAGGTACAGTCCGGTGTTTTAGCAGAAGGATCAGTCAATGGGTTCGTTAGTAGTAAACACTTTAACAGATGCAAAAGAATTCATCCCTTATTGTCCAGTGCACTCCAAAATTTAAATATTGAGCAATTTATGTCTACTAAAGAAATAGATTCAGAAAAATTAATACAAGATTTAAAATATAATATATACAAGATAATCCTTGTGAATGTAATCAGAATCTGAATATACCACCATCATTTCAAGAAACGGTAAATGATTATGAAACTTTTGTTAAAGACACTTTACGTGGTTCTCGGGGTAAAACCGCTAAATATTATATGCAGTATATTGAATTCATTAACATTTATTTAAGATTTTCACGGAGTATTAGAACCAGTTATTTTGATTTATATATAAACACTATTTGATATGGTTAATTTGTTTTTAGCATTCAATCAGCCCAATTATGTAAGGTGGATATTACAGTATTACTGTAACTTAATTCATTTAAAAATAAAAAAGTAAATGTTATTGGATGAATTTAGAAGAGGGGCTTTCGGTATTAAAAAGACATCTAATAACTTAACTAGAAATCCTGTTGATATTACGCTGGAACAAACAATCAATGCCGATGCTGCAAGCTGTCTAACAGGTGTCACTCATTTCAGCAATTCAGTATCTGCCCGGTAGCATTGGGCGCTAAACCACAGCATGCATACTAAAATTATTTCCAGAATCCTTGAAGAATTGCATATTACTTGCAGAGATGACACTACTCACGAATTAGAAACGCACTGGATTAAAAAAGATAGAACAGCTGTAGAAAATATAATATTAAGTATAAAAGAAAATATGAATACTTTTGATAGAAGCATAGACAATGAAAATTTATTTAACATAACAACAGGCAGAGCAGTATCAGAGGAAACGGTTTCTTTTCTCCTCAATGTTATATCTATGGGCGAAGACAAAAAAAACTAAATTCATTGAAGAATGTAATTTAGATCCACAAAGGTATGAAAGGCTATTACGCGCCGCACTATACGCAATTTTTCGTCACAAGGCATTAAAAGAACTCAAATAAGTCGTGATGGGAAATGAAATTTTTTACTAAAAATGGAACGCGATATTTTCAATAGGCTATTAGCAATTGCATTAAAAAAATAGACAAGGTATATTGCCTATCATTGCCTTTATCACCCGGACCTCCAGCTCTATGTCATTGTACAGGAGAAATGTTTAAAACGGATAAATCCAAACTGGCGCATAAAATTAAATCTTTTATTGAATTTGCAACACCCACTCAAATAGATACAGAAATAATTGACGTATTTCCTTTCTTACATAAATTAGGACCATCACTCCCTCAGGAGGTTGAGAAAATAGCTGAATTTATTAAAAAAAAAATATTTGTTACATTAATGCTTCACAAATTCATATTATATTTGACCGATATATCCTTCCATCAATAAAAGATATAGAGCGGTATAATAGAGAAGAGGTTGATATCCCGTACGAGATTGTAGGAACGTCTCAAGTAAGACCGAATGACTTTATGAAAGTTTAAGAAATAAAAAATTTAAGGAGGCTTTGGTCATATTTTTATCGGATCAATGGCAGAACAAAGATCTGGCACCAATACTAGGTATGAAGAAAGTTTTTATAACAGTTGAAGAAAGAGGTTTTTCATTCATTGCAGAACATGAAAGCGTTATAAAAACCTTCCATGCAATGCATTTACGGGCTGTGATTATACAGTGAGTTTTTATAGGAAAGGCTATCAATTACTTCAAAAATTTATTGATATACAAACACTTTTTACAAGATTAACTGATCCTACCAATATTGAAAATGAGGAGAAAATGAAAATTATTGAAGAATTCACTTGTGCATTATATGGCGTTACACATTGTTCTTCAGTAAATCTGACATGATTAATAATTTTCGAAAAGCAAT
This sequence comes from Dioctria rufipes, assembly GCA_963924295.1. NCBI lineage: Eukaryota > Metazoa > Arthropoda > Insecta > Diptera > Asilidae > Dioctria > Dioctria rufipes. Next base: position 206,194,993 of record OZ002740.1, read on the forward strand.
TTTCTAGTAAATCAACAACAGAAAATTTTATGAGATATGTAAAATGTTTCAATTCGAGCCTGATTCCACCCAGCTGGAAATCTTTAAAACAAAAAATTTTACGGACTATGTATATACGTTACGTCGAGAGAAGTGTGGTTGGATATTAAGCGATGGCATGCTTCAGCCGCTTTGGTTCGAAGGAGATCCAAGCCCAATTACGCTCCAAGATATTATAATTGATTCTAACGATGACGAGGATAGCGTTTATATGTATTTAGAATTAAGTATGTTGTTATTATGTTTAATTACAGCGAAATATATTTAAAATTAAATTATGTAGTATTATTGATAAGTAATTTTTGTATTTAAAATAATAAAGAAAATCTAATAATATAACTTCGATTTTAATTTATTATGTCATCCGACGGTGTTGCGCCTCTTTATATTAATTTGATGTGAGGAAGTTGTAATATTTTGTATTTAATTCCATGTCAAAAATTTCCATTTCATTGATAAATAAATTAAAAACATTTTTTTTAAAGTAAGCTGCGGGGGGTTGTGGCGATTTGAGGCAACCTATATTTTTCGAGTAGTACTCGTCGAGCCCTGCCATTTCTTCGGTGAGATGAAAATGCATAAAAAAAAGTCAGAAACAAAGTAGGCTGCGGGGCTGTGGCGACTTTCCATGAGGCAACCTATATTTTTCGAGTAGTACTTGCCGATCCCTACAAATTGGTATATTTATTTTCCATTTCTTCGGTAAGATGAAAATGCATAAAAAAAACTGACCGGAAGTGAAACTTTTTCTCAACATCGTGACTGACCCAGCCCAAGCAACCAAGGGGCGCTGTCTTCAACTATCTTAGTACTAACTAATGTTATATGAATTTTTAATTTTTTCGATGAGATAGGATTTATGACGGTCGCCTCCCGGACTAACAGTGGTATTTTACTGGAAATACTTTTGATTTCAGTAATTTCTTCATTATTTGCTTTATTTTCTATAGGTTTCTGGTCCTTCTCTTTTTTAACATATCGCATGATTATTTTGATTACACCATAAGAAGTAAGTATTATTATTAATAGGTATATGAAAGAATAATGGTGTATATCATGCGTTGAAACATCATTAATTTTTTGTTTTATCTCGTATTCTAGTGTTTTTAAATCTTGGCTTAGCTCGAAGAACGCTTGATGATCTACGTTTTTTATTGTGATCATTCTTGGGAGTTCGAATTTTAGATCCTTAAGACGATTAGCCATTGATAGGTTAATTGAGGGTAAGTATGAATTATTTGAAAGTGATATTCTTTCAGAATGACCATATAGCGTTAGGTCATTTATTCTTATATAGCACTTTGGAGAAATTTCTAAAATACCGTTTCTTTTGAGTGTTAGCGGTTCGATTCTGCCGCCGCATATATTATCTATTGTTAGAGGAATCCTAAGACTGAATAACCATTTATTTGGGTTGCTTAGTTGAATCCAGAAGGCAGATGTTTTTATTGTTTTTACTTTACAGGATTTGGGAATTTCCGTATTATGTTTTAATAAATCCATTTCGCATTTGTTTTGTTCGGCATTACTATTTAGGATTGGGTGTGTTATTTGACACAGATGATTGTTTGAGAAACTTATTTGGCATTTATCAAAGCCTTCTTTACTCATGGGGTAATGTTTTTCTCGGTTAAAATCTACCAATAAATATCCGGTAGTAGGTTTTATGTAAAGAAAGGTAGTGTTTACCATACTTGGGAATGGTATAATTTTGTATGCCTGAAAATTGTGTTTAGGGTTAATGGGATTTTAATTTTGATGATGATATGATTCTTAATTTTGTTTGTTGTAATGCTAACTTTATTAAATCGATAAGACTATTTTGTGTGGCTGAAATTGGTAAGGTAGTTCCGGGAGGAAGATTTTTTCTAATCACTCTAAGAGTTTCCTCTAGTTGAAATGGGGTGATAATTAATTGATTCGGAATACCATGTTTTATATCTAAAAGCATATTTAGGATTACTTTTTGCGAATTTTGGTATCTCATAAGTGATAGTGTAATGGCGAAAGTAATATATTCTAGTTCTAAGTTTATTAAGGTGGAGTTCGTTTCAGCTATTATGAAATTGAATGCTTTAGAAATTTTGTCAAATTTATATTGGATGTTATCAAATTCGAATTTAATATCTGAGGATGTTTTGTTAAAAAGGTTGATTGTTTTATCTACGATAATGGTTTGCGATTTAATGAGTACTAATAGGTGGTCCTCTTTTCCTTTTAAGTAATGGATTTGTTTGTCATAATGCTTTGCATCATCTTCATTGAGAGTACCGAAGAGTGTTTTACTGAGGCTGCCTATTGCGTTTATTAAGCCGCGTCGAGCGCGCAAATGTTTCGGATCTATAATTTCTGGATTTTGCTCTATATCGTTTAATAAGTTTTTGATATTGGGTGGTGGGTGGTTGCGGGTAGGATGTTCCTCGAAATATATTCCTTTAGTTGAGGCGAAGTTTGTTGGTTTTGTTCCGCTCGTGACTCCGAATGTTAATAGTAGGATTAATACTAAGCACGGCATTTTGGCCTGGTGGGAATGAAGAAAAGAACGCGATTACTCTATGAATAGCTTCAGATGGCTTTTTGTTTTTAACTCTTACAATTGAATTTTCGGTTGAGGAAATTTGTACTATCTCGTAAGGACCTTCCCATAAGGGGGATAGCTTATTTTTCCTCTTGTGATTCTTCACTAATACTTTGTCACCAATTATAAAAGGTTTTGGCTCAGTACCGTGATCATAGTACGTTTTGGATTTCTCCTTGTTCTTTATAAGATTTTCTCTTGCTATTTGATGAGCATATTGGAGACGCCCTTTTAGTTCACTGGCATAGTTATCGTAGTTGTACGTAACTTCTGGGTCCTTTTTTAGTGATGTTGGGATTTCTGCGTATAGGCTGTAGTTGAATGATTAGAATTATTGTATGTGAACATAGCGTAAGGGATCCATGTATCCCATATTAGTGGATCTGTAGACATATAGTGTCTAAGATATTAAGCAAGCGTACGGTGGCTTCTTTCTAGGGCTTCGTTTGTTTCTGGGTGGTATGATATAGTTTGCAACTTACGTATTTTCAAAAGTTTGCAAATTTCGCTAAATAGAGAACTTAGGAAGTTTGATCCTTGATCCGTTAAGATCGACTCGGTAACCCGTGTTTACAAATGATGTGGGTTACAAATTGCTCAGCTACCGTTTCGGCTTCGGCGTTCGGTAGGGGAATTGCATCTGAAAATTTAGTCAGATCATCTTGGAACGTTAATAAAAATTTGTTGTTTTGATAACTTATTGGTAGAGGTCCAACAATATCCAAGAAGATTTTTTCGAATGGTTTTTTACTTGTGGTAGTAATCTTCATAGGTATTTTTTTGTTTGTACCTGATTTATTGATCTGACAAGATGAACATTTCTTGATGTACTCTTGAATGCCTTTTTTCATGCCTGGCCAGTTATAGATTCTTCTTACTTTCCCAATAGTCTTCGTTTGTCCCTGATGACCGCCTAAAGGAGTGACATGGTAATATCTAATTACCTGCTCAATGTCCTTTGGGTCTTTTAATTTTACTATTTTATTGAGAAAAAAATAGGCCTTGTGGCGGAATCTTTAAATTCTTCAGCACATATGAGTTTCAACTCGAAGTACGAAGTGCTGTTCAGGATTGGTATAGCAATTGGAATTATCTCTTCGCTAGAAGACAATTTTTTAAATATACTTCTTGCTATTTCCTTATCTTTTTGTTCTTTAAAACGGAGGGGTGCGTGCCCCACTATATACGTAGTATTCTCTTGTTTGTATTCTTTGATTCCTCTTAATGGAATTTGATATTTCAGGTAGATAAGTTTTTAATAAATTTTCAAATGTGGTGCTTACTGTCGGAATTATGAAATATTGATATTACGTGTTTCCAGTAAATTGTTTGGATTTTCTCCTATTATGTTAGGAGTTTGATTTTTTTGTGCTCTCTGTTGATTGTTAGTTATGACTTGAATATTTTTGGTTTCTGGTACTATACGACTGAGTGGATCAGTTTTCCTGATTTGTGTATGATCTTGTAGTCATACTCTTCTAGTTTGATCCTCCACCTCATCATTCGGGAAGTGCGGTCTTTGAGATTCATGACCCACTTAAGGGGCTTGTGATCTGTAATGATCGTAAATGTCCGTCCATAAAGGTAAGGACGAAATTTTTCTACCGCGTATATTATTACTAATAGCTCCTTTTCTATAGTCGAAATATCTTATCTCAGCCGGATTTAGAGTGCGGCTGGCATAACATGGGTTTGTCTTCTCCAATTTTCCCTTGTGATAAAACTGCGCCAATTGCATAGTTACTTGCGTCTGAAGTAACTAAAAATTCTTCTTCCAAGCGAGGATATTGCAAAACAGGCGGACTTAATAGTTTTCCTTTCAAGAGTGTCAAAGCTTCGTCGCAGAACGCATCCCATTTGAAAGTAGCACCTTTCTTTAGTAAAGTCGGGGTTTAGCTAAATTTGGGATAAAACGACGGTAATAACCAACAAAACCTAAAAAGGATTTTATGTCTTTTTCCTTCTTGGGTACCGGGTAATTTTGGACTGATTCTAGTTTAGAGGGATCCGGTGTTACTCCGTTTTCTGTGACCAAATGTCCAAGATAAGCTATTTGTTTGCTTAAAAAATGGCATTTTTCAGGCTGTAGCTTAAGATTATTTACTCTAAGCCTATTGAAAACGTGTTGGAATCTTGAATTATGCTCTGTCAAATTGTATCCATAGACTATTATGCCGTCCATGTATACAAAGCATTCTATGCCTTGAAGTCCGACTAAAACATTATTCATCAGCCTTTGAAAAGTGGCTGGTGTACGTTTCGATCCAAATGGTCATTCATTTGAATTTGATGGAAGCCATTAGCTAAATCCAATGTACTAAAGTATTTAGCTTTGCCCAGCTGATCTAGTGTATCAGTAATGTTGGATAAGGGAAAGGCATCTCCGTCTGTTATGTCGTTGCCGACAACTACTCTCCATCTTTTGTTTCCTGGAGCATCAGGTTTTTTCGGAACTAAAAGTAGAGGAGAGTTCCAGGGGCTAGAGCTAGGGCTTATGATTTCTTCATTTTGCAGTCTGCATTTTATTTATTTGTGAATTAATCTCAGTACGCTGAGATTCTGGAAGTCTATAAGGTCTTATGTTAACAATGGGTTTTTCAGGTAGCGTAGGTATTTGGTGCTTAACTTGAACAAGTTAGGAAATCCCCTTCAAGATAGAATATAACATTGTATTCTCGACAAGTATCTAGAATTGTTTGGACTTCTTCCGCGTTGCAATGAGAGAGGTTTAGCTCGTTCTTGAATCTATTTAGTCTCTGCTTGATAGGATCCTTTTTCGGATTTAATTTGATTATATCATAATTATTTAGATTTCGTAGATGAGGTTTTATTTTTGCTTTTCTTATAGTGACTTCTTGCTGATTTGAGTTCAGGATTAGAAAGTCGCGTGACCTGTATTGTCAGATTCTATTAGCGTATTTCCTGTTATCACTCCTGGTTTCAGTTCTTGGTGTTCACTAAAGAAACAACATCTTTGATTTAGTTTTATTTTTGCTACCATTTGTATACGTGCTGGTAATTTTATACTTCCGGCTTCGTACTGATTTATTTTGCTTGTTCTTGTTGAAACAGTTTTTTGTTTCTTACGGCTTACCTCTTTGTGAGGAGTCCTCGTCAATTTCTACCAACTGATAGTCTTAGCTTGGGTCTTTCAAACCTCCATACCTGCTATCAAAGCTGGTGCGAATCAAATTGTCAAAGCTTGGGTCATTCAAACCTCCATACTTGACATATCAGCTATGCCGAGACTTCGAACTTGGGTCATTCAAACCTCCATTTTGTACATTCTCTTTGAGTTTGCCTTATTAACTTTGTTTGTGCTTTCGCCTCTGTTGGGCGTATTAATTTTTAATGATAGACTCTTATTTTCGTAGTCTATTATGCTAGAAAATTTATCTAAAAAATCATGACCTAGAATTCCATCATATTTAAGTTGGAGGTCATATTCTACCATGTGTATATCGTGGGTAAAGATATTTTTGCCTACTTGAAATTCGCATTTGGCGGTTCCTAAAGTATGTAGGGCTTTTCCAGCTAGAGGTGATACCTCTATTGGTTCCATCAACCATTATGTCACCAAGTGATCTGGTTGCTTTGAAGACCGATATCTCGGCTAGAATTTCTGATCGTCAGAAGTGATCTGATCAGTGTTGAGAGGGAGATAAAGCATTTGGTTTAATTCAATATATTTAACGATGGCTCTGCCTACCAATTTTGTTTTAATTATTTGCAAAAACAGAGCTTTTTCTGTTTCCGCAATACTTTCTTTCTGAAAATTCACATGTATTCAGAAATCGGTGTAAATCATCGGAATTACAATTGAATTCTGGAATGAGTGATCTAGCATCACTAAGAGATAATTTTTCGGCTCTCGCCGCAACTTGATCGTTGGGCATATTGCGAGCTCGTTTCCGTGCAAGCCTTCTGTGGATGATTAGCCCAGGAAGAAGCGTATCTCTTACGCCTCGACGCTTTTGTTGTCGAGTATGAATTTTGTAAAAAAAACATTTTATGTTTTCTCGATATGTTTTTTTTTTAACTTGACGAGATATTAACTTAACTAATATCCCGGAGAAATATTCACAACACCAATAAAAGAAAAATAGCACTTGATTTAAAAACACTCGAGAAATGCACCTTTTGTTTAAATAGAAAAGGAGTATTATTTTGAAATTCGAAGACCAGAATTACATTGATGTATTTATTTTGAGTTAGTTATAATATATAATATAATAACGTAAATATAAAATGAAATATATATATAGAATATACTATTTATAACATAAAAACCTTATAGCTCTATTCCAGAGCGTCCGTACCTTTTGGTAGAAGTCGACCTCGATTGGTGAGTAGTAGTCTTTTTCTGGATATATCTGGTACCTCAGTGTTCTGTAGATCGCATATGCTGAAGGGTTCTCGTGTCTGAGTAGGACATCTAATAAGTGGTCGACTGGATCTAAGTGTTGCTCGAGGTCGTCAAAACAGGGATTATAGATGGGTCCTGTGATTCCTTCTTCGTTGAATGACGTGCTGCTGCCTTCGGATCCGGGGTTATAGTAGCAATCTGTGATGCTATCCTCGAGATATGAAAATTATGTCTCTTCTGGATAAGAGTCTGCCTCTGAGTATGAGTTTTCTTCTGGCTCGAAGTCCAGCTCTTCTTCAAAATGTGCCAGTGGACTGATAAGTTCCTCCTCTCTTAGCCAACACATTAGTTTGTTGGTGTATTCGTAGGTCTTACAAACCGTTACTGACTTTGATCTGCACCGCTGCCACCAGTTTTATTTTAAATGTTGTGCGCTGGCAACAAGGGCTAATCGTAGTTGTTGAGTTTTGTCGGGTCCTCGACAATGACAAGACTGAGTATCTCTTTCACTGATTTTATTTCACGCTTTTAGTTTTACACTTTTTTGAACTTGAAATAAAGACTATACGTTTTACAAATGGTTTTTTAAAATATACTCTTTCTTTTACACTGTTCTTCTTTTTAACTTTCCACTAGAGGCCTTAACTTGGGTAGGGGTACTCTCTAGCTTCAGGTGTAGAATAATTTCTGATTTGCCTTGCATCAGAATTCTCTATTTATTCAAAATCAATCTGCAGTGGTTAATACTCCCTTCCACTTGCAGATTGATTATTTAGCATTTTCCGTGGTAACCAATCAAAAATTACCTATTGTGCATTTTTCTGAGAAAAGCAACCCAAAATCACCTATCAAGCATTATTTTCAATAAAGTTTATTGCAATAATGCAATTTGATTTTCCACTCGCAAATTAAAAAAACAATTGAGAACAATTGTATGAAAACAACGGTATCAATTTTCACACTAGTCCCAAAACAATAATTCAACTGGTTTATTACGTACAAATGACAAAAAGAAATTTGACACCGGCGCTTCCGCTAAGGCAATTTCTTTTGGTCAATATGAGTGTGAGATAAAATCTTTTAGCGAGTACCTTTACTTCTTATCGCTTTGAGTTAATTAGGTGGCTCCATTATATCTCTGGCTGATTTTTTTCAAGCAAGAAGTCCAAAGGTGTCTTATTTACGTGTAGACAGGTGACTGGCCTTGTCTACCTAAGAATTATTACCGTGGACATGGGTACATCTAACTATTCCTCTTTATATGTTGCAACTTTTAGCCCACTGAACAGCGGTTATCAATTCGCACTACGTGGAAGTAGCTGAACCCAAGGCCAACACCTTCACATCACCCACTTCTGGGCTGACAGAATTGCAGGATCCGTTACTCACGGAGAAGGTAGCTCTGTCTGATGTTAGCCAAAAGCGAGGCCAGAGTGGCATTACGTTATAAACGGAAATATTTCTTCTAAAAATAAATGTATAGAATATAAGAATATTTTAATTATAATAATAGCAAGCAAAATGTATTTTCTGCTTCAACATTGTTTGTATAAGCTCCCATATTTTGAATATATCAAGCTGAATTGGAGCATGCATAAACGTCTTTAATAGATAACACTATCTTTTTTCCAGCTTTCGAGCGATATAAAAATTTCTTCCCACTTTGTACTTGCCGAGAATAACAATATATATGTAATACTAATATAGGAGATATTAATTAAATTAATATCAATATGTATATGTGTAATTAAATTAAGACTTTAGAGATGGCGACAACGTACATGGAATCTGTTTTTCAGGATCCAGGCGCCAAGATGTTCCGCTATGCCACTGTTTGCTAACTAAATGTAATCTTATTTAGAAATAGTACGTTACAATATATAAAGAAAAAAACTAAGCTTGAACGAAAAATGACGCCAATATGGAGGAATTATTTCCTTTCCTGGGTGACCAGGTTTTGGACACACTCATATAGGCAAAATTAAAGTTGAATAAGGAAACTTTGCAAAACCGTGCTGGACACGCTCATATTGATGATATTAAAGTCGACCAAAAAAACTTTTTGGAGCCGTGCTGGACACCCTCATATAGATGATATTGATGCTGACAAAGACTTGCGGAGCCGTGCTGGATACGATCATATAGATGATATTGATGCGAACAAAAATTTTGCGGAGTCATTGTGGATACGCTCATATAGATGATATTAATACTGACAAAGCTTGCGGAGCAGTGCTGGATACGCTCATATAAACGATATTGAAATTGACAAAAAACTTTGCGGAGCCGTGCTGGTCATGTTCATATAGATGATATTGAAATTGAGGAGCCTTGATGGACGCGCTTATATATAGATATTGCGGAAATTGAAAAGCTTAAGGAGCCGTGCTGAACACGCTCATATAGTTGATATTGAAATTGGTAAAATTTGGCGGAGGCAAGTTGGACACGCTCATATAGACGAGATTAAAGTTGAGCTTTTGGTGGATGCTAACGAGCTCCAACCAGCAAAACTCTCTCAAAATTCTTTTTACAAGGACCCGTCCTGGATTCCCTCCGATAATTCAGTTCTTCTTTCCTTTTTCTTTCAAATTCAACTTTTTTTTCCGATGCCTTTTCTGTATTCTCCGAAAGCCACACACCAATTGTCAAGTCTTGACAGCCCTCCACAAATCGTCCTCTTCCTTTTCATTTTCCGGCATCTTCGCCTCTCGTTATCTGCCTTGTCTATATGCACTCCTGGGTGTTGGTGCCATAGCTAGAAATATACTCCAGCTGGTATTCTTTAAGTAGTGATAATGATTGGGATAATTTTTCATGGTCTCAGATAGTTCACCAAGCGAGAATAGTTTTATGTAGTTCATTCGAATATATAATTAAACCCACTGGCCTTAACTCAAGAATGCGTACGAAGTAAATATTCTAAAAAAACAACACCGCAATTAAGAGACTTAAAGAAGACTGCACAGAGGAGGAAGTTTATTTTCTAATAGTTTAGCTTATATAAAATATTAGTTATCCATCCAAATTGCTCTTTTGAAAATAGATGGGAAAGATTATTGAGTGGAACTGTTTCGATAGTGGATTGAGACGTTTAATTACTCCGCTCTACATTACATAAAAAAATCAGTATAAACTGGCGACTACCCAAACTGAAGCAACAACATTCCCCACCCTTGTAAGTAAAGAATCGGTTTAATAGAGCGCATTTCTACTGTGTAACACGCAGTTTACTCTTCATAAAAATCCCGAAGTTTTCTATAATATTGAGCCAATCGATCTATCTTAAGACATGCTATATGTAGGTACATATTTCATCTGATATTTTAACAGAATATGCACGATCCGTTAAATTGAATATTTTAACATACATGGATGTAAACTTTAAGCATTATAATATTAGCAAACGAAGTTCCGAATTTTTTGGGAATTATGCACCTGGTAAAGGCAAGTTCGGGTTGAAACATGTAGTAGGTCGCGATTTCAGCTTCAGGTTGTGATACAGGAAATTGTTGTAACATCATTATTTAACTGTAATGACAATAAATTTCTAGGATTAATCTAATGCTGAGATCGCGACCTGCTTGCTGTATTCCCATCCTTACAAACCTTACCGTTATGGCAGCCATTGGTCTTATTACAATGTGACCAAGAGAACTAAGTTTAAAATTGTTAGGACGACAAAAATTACAGGATCCAAAAAGCAGATTGGTACATTGATCGTTGGCGACGACTTACATCAAAAGTAGATTTCTCTAAACCCCAGAAACATCATCTCAATTTCCTTCGTAGTAAGAGCGATTATAACTTCTGCCTATAAATCACAACTTATTCCGTTCCATTTTATTTTATTTTTTATTTTTTTTTTCTTTAGCATTTTTGGTATAAAGAAATTAATCGAGATGGATTTTCACTAAAATTACCTTTCCCTTTACACTAGTTCTATCGATGACAAAATAGAAAAGTCATTAAATGAAAATGTTCTTAACCCTTAAACTCAGCAGATGAAGCTTTGATTCTTTCAAATTATCCACCCTTCGGAAAAACTGATAAAAACGTTAAATAGCGTGAAATGAAATAGTTGATTTACATGACAAAGAAATTATTGGTGGATGTTTAGGAACAAGAAGTGTTTCAGGATGTGGTGGAAATTTTGTAAATCAAAATTTTCATGTGGTGATTGAGGAGTGTTCCTATAGTGTTTTCTGTTTTACACATTTATTTGCTTAAAACCACAAGATTACCATAAATGTGAAGTGTAACATTTTGCAGAGCGAAGAAAATAATTCAACATTTGTTAAAATATCGGAAACCCTTGTATACAAAATCAGCTGTTGTCACATTTTTCAAATGATTTGGGCTAAAGTAAAAAATTTCTGTTACTGTTATAGTATTATTTTATAGGAAAATATAACTTTTTAAGTTTTTTTATTTTTAAGAAATAATTAAGTATAAGTGATTACAGACTGCAATTATTCAATGGGCGCAAAAATGTCTGCTATGAAATGTCATATCGGGACATAAATCGTTTTCTTCAGTAAATTCAACGATATTGTTGAAAAGTAATATGCCGAAATATTTCACAATTGTGAGGTACTTTCACTTTTGCAAAGCATTATTAAAAACAAATTTGTAATTAGAACGACATAACTAACATGAAAATTAGTAAAATAATTAAATTAATGAGGAAAAACATTCAATTTTCAAATTTTTAATTCACTTGTCATAAACAATTTAAAATTTACTTTTTGCAGATGGTTGTTTTCAAATACATCGAAGATAAGGACGTCTTCCAAAAGTTTTATAGCAAAATGTTAGCTAAGAGATTGGTACATCATACTTCTGCCAGTGATGATGCGGAAGCTTCAATGATCTCTAAATTGAAGCAGGCTTGTGGATATGAATATACAATTAAATTGCAAAGAATGTTTCAGGTAAATGTTTGTTAACACTTGTTTCTGATAAATATCTTAACTTAACTAAACTTAAATTTTCTAAAATAATGATTAAATGTTGAAACATTTTTAATTGCATTGCCCATTATCCAGATTGTTCAAATATAATTAAAATTTGACCATTTATGATTTAGATTTGTACTGAGCTTAAGCTCTAATCTTGAAAAACCGGTCCTTAATTAATATCTAGTACCTACAGTGGTGGACATATAAAGCCACATCGTTTAAGCACTTTAAAAATTTCAAATATTTCATCAAAAATAAGAGGAGGTATTTATAAATCCACTTATTTTCTTAACGTCTATTTGTTGAAAATTTTTATTAATTAAATAAATAAATTACGGGTATATTCTCCGCTTTCTTTAATGACCTCAGAACATCTATTTGGCATTGATAACACAAACGATTATGGAATTGCTGTCTAAATACTCGCAAATTTTTTTGATAGCATTTAATTTAATTATTGAACCCTGCCGTGATCTTTACTCACAGAGCAATTGTCAAGTGCCATATAAATGTCAATAAAATTACAAATGATATAATTTTCGTCCATTCTGTCGCACCTTCATTTCCTTGAAATGAATGGATTTGAAATTGTCATTATGGAGGTCTGTGTGTTTAGGATATAATACTCTAGATAGACTGTCTCCACAATTACATAATTTGTAATTAAATGGAATCAAATGTGAAGTGTATCACAAATGAAGTCCATCAAGGGCCCATTTTTAACATTTTGGATCATTGTCAAATGGCATTTAGTGAAATTGCAGTAAAAGTGCCACCTATCGTCATTAAAATGAGTGAATTTATTGGAAAGTGTAAAGGTTTTCCAATAAACTCAGCAGTGACAGCCATCAGCTGATCGTGAATGAAATTTCTTTGAACTTTTCTTCTCTTTTTGGTTTCTTTCAACAACAAAAATTGTCTTATGCTAAATGCTTTGTAACTACAGGAAATACTCGCAAATTTTCTTGATAGCATTTAATTAAATGATTGAACTCTGAAATGATCTTTACTCAGAGTGAAGAACTTTTAATGACACTTAAAATTACTTAATTTTCGTCTGCAATCTGTCATCTCTTCATTTCAATGAAGGTTGGTATCATCGGCTTTTTTCCCAGGCTTCTGCAGTTAATTTGGCTTCTTCTCATTGAGTATTATTATGCTATATTTTATCAAAGTTGACAATGTTTTCATTACTATCATCGATTCTGCTGGATTTTTGAGGTCAACCTCAAGTTGAATTTTCTCATCAAAAGATATCCCATTAAAACGAATACATCTGAAATTGTCTGAACTAACGTTTTAAAATAGTGTGCACATTAGTGCCTCCTTGAATTACTCATTAATATGCACACACAAAAGTCTACAAATACATCAATCAAATCAAAATAACTCTTTGAGTATATGCGCTATAATGTGCACATGAAGGTGCTCTGTTTTTAATTATCAAATTATTTTCAGGATATTGGAGTTTCTAAAGATCTCAATGAAAAATTCAGGGAACATTTAAAATCAACAAATACACCTATCGAAATAGATTTCAGTATACAAGTGTTGTCAAGTGGATCTTGGCCATTCAATCAAAGCTTTACATTTTCACTGCCATCTGAGGTAAAACGTAAGTGTTTTCATTTGTGATATAATACTAATAAAAGTATTATTTTAGCTAGAAAGATCTGTACAAAGATTTAACAATTTCTACGCTGCCTTGCATTCAGGCAGGAAATTAAATTGGCTTTATAATATGTGCAAAGGAGAATTAGTAACGAACTGCTTTAAGAATCGGTACACATTACAAGTAAGTGGTTATTATATATACTTTTTCATCTATTTATATATTTGTTTTTTCCAAAAGTTATACATATGTATTTCTTTTATTGAAAATTATGTATTTTAGAAAATTGCGTAAAGTCAAGGTGGCGCAGGGAATAGCAATCTTTGGCGCATCGCTTTCTACTAAGGCTCTTGGGGGAAAGTTCATTACCTTGATGTTCTTTCTGATTCTAACTTCATGCAGCATGACATCGACCCCGATGTAATGAACAGCTTCTTTGCTTCAGTGCAAACTATCTCACATCTACTTCTCCATCGGGTAATAATAATAACATCGCCGATCACGAGGACTCCTTTTCCAACGTAGATATTTCTGAAGTCTTATACGCCCTTTCGTGTGTCAAATCGGTGCAGTTGGTCTGGAAGGCATCCGTTAAAATTTCTGAAGCTAGTTTTTCCTGTCTTCTCTGGTCATATTGTTCACCTCTTTAATACCATCATCACCACTTCAACCTTCCCTACTGCTTGGAAATCAGGCAAGTTAATTCCTGTTCCTAAGTGCTCCAATCTTTCATAGAACTCGGATCTTAGGCCTGTAACCATTTTACCCGCACTATCCAAGGTTTGGGAAATTTTAATCAGGATTCATATAACTTCGGCATCTGCTGTCCCCTATCTTATATATCCCAAGCAATCTGGCTTCCGCAAAGGTCATAGTGTATCGAGTGCCTTTCTGGATATTACTGAGACGGTAAGGCTCAACATGGAGCACAAGCTGACTAGCATACTCATATTACTCGACTTTAGTAAGCCCTTTGATAGTCCAGATCATACTATCCTTTGCTATAAGCTGCATAGCTTTTTCCACTTTTCCCGGTCCACCTGCAACCTGATCTACTCTTATTGTGCAATAAATTAACCCTAAACCCAGCCAAGTCTCAATCGATTGCCTTCTTTGGTCATCCAATCAAGCACCTTCTCGATCCCATTTCCCTTAATGGGGTTATTATACGCTATTGTGACAGGATGTCCAGCCTTGGCTTCATATTAGATGATATCCTATCCTTTTCGCCCCACATACCTTAATCGGCAGGGTATGTTTTGGTCTTCGTAAACTATAATATTAACATGTACCTGCCAACATCTATAAAGAAGAAGCTTGCTCATGCTCGGTTGTTTTCCCACTTCGGAGCTATATACTGGAACTTCCGCAGGAAATATTGACTACGCACGTCCTTTAATTCAATTATCAGGTATGTGTACGGTCTTCCACGACAGGTGCATGATTTGCGATTACTACCTTTGACAGGTATCTTATACTCCGCATCCTCATCTTTTTGTTCAAATTAATTCGACTCACACTCCACAATATTTGTTTTCCAGATAGGAGTTTATTAGGTCCCCACGCTTCCCATTTAACTTAATTATCCCACGTCATTCAATCCAACGTTCTGAAAAATTCCTTCTTTGTTCGCGTTATTCCCACTTGGAACATATTGAATTTCGCTCACTCCTTGCGTAGTTTGATGGCATTTAGATCGCGCCTTCTTGATTCTTTGAATGTTACTAAGTTAGAAGTCTTAACTGGTCGTGCTAATCTTGCCCTTCGGTAACCTATGCTCTTCTATTCTATTCTAATCTAATTAAATTTATTCTATTCTTTTTAATCTAATCTAATTTTTATGTTCTTCGTACTATGTCCGTTTTTCGCGCATCGATTTACACACTTTCACACTCTTCGGCTTGACAATAGGTAGTGCACCTGCACCCATAGTTCTCATTTCTGTAAAAGTTCTTTCTACGTAATATCTTTCTGGACAGCGGGGGATGGATATCGATCGAGTGCGTTTTGTCGGCATATTTAGAATTTCATATTAGTTAATCGTATTATATTTTTTTGTTTATTTTTATTACTCTGCCTCATTTTGTTTACCAAAGTAACATGTTTTTATACAATGGGCCCAAAGGTCTAGTTGCTTATCATAAATAAATAAATAAAAAAACAATTGCAAGTAAAGAAACCTTCAGGTTGATATGCACTCCAAAGTGCGTTTCTTCTAGATCAGTAGATGGGAGTAAGTTCAAAGCTGGAAAAGATAAAGATATTGGGCGCCACGTGATCTTTTGTTTCACACAGGGTAGATCACGAAACCAAGTCACAAATAAAAAAAACGTAATTGCATGCAACGTTATAAAACGTAGGTAATCCAAAGGAATGAAGCAAATCGCTACCGCCACTAAGCCATCATATACCCATACCCAAAGGTAATGGATATATGTACATATATATATATATAGGATTTCCAAATAAAACGAATGAGATTGGTGATAAAATGTTTTATGTGGTTAAAATTCACGATGCCACTATTTTATTTTACACGATTTAAATTCATTACATTGGAAAACTACATACTATGACTTTACTAATTAATATACGACAAATGAAAGTATTTACAAAAGATAAGTTAAAGTAAAAAAAGGTAAGTATAATTATCAATCTGGTTCTTCGTATAAACTTCTTCACTCTTTAATAGGTTATATCATAATGGCGTCTTTCTTGAGCTTTTATCATTTTGTCGAATGTCAGAAAAGTCAGGGTTGTGAAAAGTAGTTAGCGCGTTCAGTGTTACCACATATATAGTAAACAAATTGCTTTTATTTTATTTAGAGACAAGAAAAATACTCAACTTTCACTCCATGGCTCTTCCTGCCACGTTGCAGTAAAATAAATAAAACCTTTCCGTTCTCACGCGAAGTCCATACCTCCTTATCCTTCCTCTTCTTTTAATTTTATTTGCTCACCTTTTTTTTTAACTTATTCACTTTTTAACTTTTAACTTTTAACCAAAACCTTAGTTCTTTATTTTAAATCTTTTATCTTATTTTATATGCTTGTACTTTGATTATTGATACTAAGTTCCTCTTCACCATTTCACAACTCAAGGACGAAAGGGATCGATTAGTCTCTTGTCTATTTTTCGATCACTGATCTCGTAGAAAAACAATATTTTCGCACATCCGTTTGAGGGAGTGCATTCAATGATTTTCGAAAGTGTTCTAATAGCGAAGAATATTATACCTTGATTAAAGTGTAATTAATAATCACTTTGCCCATTTTATAAATTTATAATAATATTTTACTTGTCTTGAATGTTCTTTGTTATACGTGTAATAGTGTCTATTTTCCTTTTTACTCCATTAAAATTTGAGGCTTACGACGGAGTAGAACTTATTAAAATTTTGGAGGTCTCAATTGTATGGCTCAGTGTGCCCTTTTGATACTTTTATTTATTTTTTGTTTATTATTAACGTCGTGTTTAATTATTAATTTTGTTTTGTTTTATTATTATCGTTTTGTTTTACTACCATCGTTTTGTTTTATTATTGGTTCAGTCGAGGGAACTTGGACCTGTTTTCTTTGTATGACAACATACTTCGCGATTATAATATCTGGGCGTATAATAACTGCGTCCTCCGTAGGGATAAACAAAGGTGAATATATGTCAGTGTAAAGTAATACATGTGCATGACTGATCCGTATAGCTCTATTGATTCTATGACGTACTGAATTCTTCGAAGTTTGGTGGATAATTAATCGAACATTTCATATATTCTTTGTGGACCTCTTTCTTCTCTTCATCGATAGCTTTATGCAAGGTTCTGTAATTATAATTAAGAAATTCTAGCAGTATCGCGAGGTCAAAAGAGGACATACACAACATTTATTGAATCCACCACCATATGAATTTTGGGAGCGTAGCAATGTATTCTAAATTTATCGTTTCTATCGTGTATAAAGAAAACTGAATGAAATCTGAAGTCGTCATCCAAAGAGCTGAAAGAAATTTTATTATAAAGAAGTAAAAGCTAGAATATGTCGTAAGACCAATTCTTACGATACCCTAGATGAAACCCTGTCGTATATAATAAAATGTTAAGTGGTTTTTGGCATATATTTCCAGAAGTTCGTACCACCGCAAGCAAAGCAGTCGAGATCGCTTTGGCTTCTTTTTCGCTGTTTCTTCTTCCCTCTTGTCAGACGGCGCGACAATGGCGTGTTTTGGCTCCGTCGTCCAGGGTTGTATATAAAATATGGTTCGTATGAATACTTGGTTGTGTTTTTACACGTACGGCTTCATGTATGTTTTTATGCCGTCACAAAGGGTTGCCCGACTCTGTCCATTTTTGAAATTACATATAGTATTTTTATAAAAACGCCGTGTAGAAATCTCAGCTCTCTACGTCGACGCATTCTCAGGCGGTGTCCAAATATATGTATAATGAAAAACGAACTTTTTGTATGGCAACCCTACGAAAGCTATTAAGCAGATATCGCCACTGATTTTAGATTGAGTGGAAACCACTACGAAAGTAAATAAGACTGTCTAACTGACATTCGATTTATTTCTTATTTAAAAATCATTATTACTGTTGATAATTATTTATTATATTTATTATAATTATTTACGAAGCGTTATAATCACAACTCCAATCACACGTCTGAAGTGAACACATACATAATTATTCACAATGTTATGGTAGCAGGATGAGTAAGTGGCTTTGGACGTAAAGTCCATCGCAAAAGCTGATAGCTCACTTTGAGATCAGCGTTGAATGCAGGGCGGGACGCTAGTACGCCTCACCTAATGGCGGAGAGCGTGGGGTGAGCTCTACAAAAACCTGCCGCTGTCACACACATCCAAAAAAAAATTCCTGCCTGACTAACAATGCAGCACTCACATCCGGGCCTGAAGAGACCCTTACACCACTTACCTTGTAATATTGTGAGGACTCAGATGAACTGTCCTCTGATACCATATCCCCTTCCACCCTATGACACTGTGGGCATCAAATTTTTGTGTCCTTTTGCCTATTTGGGTACAAAAACGTTGCTTGCACTTTTGGCGTTTTGTGTTTAATATGAATATTAAGAAGAAATCTGGAATCTTACCACAATAATCTTAAAACTGATGCGGGCGATTGAAATTACCGGGCGACTCCGCGGCTTCCTATACACAATTGGCCCCGGTGAAGCTATTTCGGAATGTTCCTTGCACCTTTCTTTTTCATTTCCTACAAAAATAAATGTTCATCACTTTCCCTTGTATTTCTTACTATTCGATTCCTACAAAAATAAATGTTCATCACTTTCCCTTGTATTTCTTACTATTCGATTTCCCTGATTTCGCTTTTAACCCACGATATTCTCGGATTTTAGTTTTCGACTCACAATCCTGTCAACTCTATGCGTAATCAGATCGACTCTACTTCTTCTCCTAGCATTTTCTCCTCAGCCAGATGTCAAGCACACAGTAAGGTAGAAGTTGCGGCATAGTGCACGTGTGGGCGCCACACGATCGCGCTGAGCGAAAACCGAAGCCAGACCAAACATAATTGGCCACGCTATTCTACAGTAGGTGGCAGCTATAACTAATTCCGAAAAACACAACACAAGCAGGTACCCAAACCGCGCCATATTGGAGGCGCGCATCCTTTAAGCGTACTGACATTAATTATTTATTGTTAACTTATTTATAGATGTGTCCAGAATTATTGACGTCTTTGAAAGGATATAACACTACTTCTTTTTCACTTGTTATTTGCAGCTTTAAAACTTTCAATAAAGAATTTACAATGACTGGTTATAATTATTTGAATGGTTTTCAACCATTTTTACTTTATATGCTGAAAAAATGTTATTTGTACCATTAAATAAAAGTTTCTAACAAATTTTATGCAAGTAGCGACATCTCCTTTCTAAGACACCAATGATTCTGGGCACATCTATATATATATAATCAATGTTGCTTTAGAATACAGTGCATGCAACAATCGAAAATACTGTAACCGCCTTCACACTGGACTAGTACAGGGTGCTACGATTCCTACTTTCAGTTATATATAGCATTTCTTGATCGAATTTATTGCTTTTTTTGTTTGTTTCTGTTTTGGTAATTATGTTTTTTAGGCAGGGGACGGGAGATCGCATCCTAAGTAAGGAGGCCATGGCGGTCCATTGTGCTGTCCTGCTAGAAGCCCATTCAGCAAAACCTTCCTGTCCTCTTAATAAAGCTCATCAGGTCTTGGTGAGGAAGGTTTTTCAGCTCATCTACAGATAGAAGGGCAGACCCTAGAGTATCCAGCCTGCTCCGGCCATAGGCCAGACAAGCACACAAAAAGTGTTCGGTTGTTTCAGGCTCTCCTTGCACACAGGACAGACAGGGCTGTCAACAACTCCTATCCTTGTTAGATGAGCGTGAAGCGAGCTGTGGCCGGTGATGATGCCAACCACAGGCCCATCAAGAAAAAGTTTTGTGCACTTGCAAGTACTCAGGTTTGCCTATCTCTGCTGATGTTTTCTATGAACATCCGCTTTGATGAGAGACCCGATACTCGAGGTGGCAACGCCTACGGCGAGTTCCGGTCCGAGAAACGGAGAATAAGAGCCAACCCTACCTAAAATTGAGCCCTTTCATTTTTCATGATCTCCATGTGACCAGGAACCCACAGAAAGACACCTTGTTGTGGATACACAACTTATCCACAGACGACCTGCAATCCCCAGTAACTTAGATGTTATCCGAGGGCTACTCAGAGCCATCAAGGCTGCCTGACTGTCCGAAAGGATAAAAATGTCCTTCCCCTTGATTTGCATATCAAGGGCTATCTTCGCTGCCATTGAAATGACGAAGACTTCTGCCTGGAAGACAGTGGTGTGTCTTCCAGGTGAACACTCCATCTCAATGTCGGGTTCAGGAAAGTAGACACCAGCCCCGGCTCCCTCATTAGTGAGAGGGACGTCGGTGAAATTTTTTACAGCGTACCGGGGAAGGCTCGACAACGAACTTCCCTCCACCCACGATGCCCTTACAGGAAAGCTCTAAGAGAAGCGACGCCCAAAACGAAGCGCATACAGCCCCGTAATTCGCAAGCAGGCAAGCTTTTATAGGCCCGCCAGCTTTCGGATCGCAGTCCTCACAAGCATCCTCGGCCACCATACACAGGAGGCATATGCAGCTAAAGGCTCTCCTGTATTGAGCGCAAATCCTCATAGCCACATTAACTTTTTCCTCTACGAGCTATACCAATGTCAACTTCGATTCAAGGTAGATGTACAAAGACAAAGCTTTTATGGAGCTTCTCTTCGATTTATATGAAGCTCTCCGTACATTTATGTTGGTCCTTTGAAAAAGATTAAATTTAAATGTTAATAAATTATATGTATAAGCATGAATAAAATGTTTTTCTTTAGATATATTCTTTTCTTTATTTATATAATTTTATTTACAGAAAGATTATAAATATTTTAAGAAATTGAATAAAGCTTATCGTTAACAAAAGCTCTTTCGCCCTCTAGCGCGTATTCTGGCACAACCAACTATTTTCTATTCTCTTTACAATTTTAAACAAGTCTTGCTTTGTATTTTCTGAAAATGTTGTGTGTCTGCGATTAGAGTTTTTTAAAAGTTTTTCAAAGTGATTTTAACAAACGTTATATAGAAACAGTCAGCACGAATATTAAACTGACAACTGAATAGCTTTCAAATTAATTTATTTTAAAATCAATTGTAACATAAAAACAATGTAGCTTTCGTTACAGTAGACTCCAAGTTGCTTGACATGAGAGAGTTGCAGAGTGTGTCCAAAGAGCTTTGGAAGAACAAAGTACCCAAGCTTATATCTTCTGGAGAAGAGCACCAAGCTGATCTTTATTGGGTTCAATGTCATATCATAACGGGTGCACTAGTCCTCAATAATATTAATGTGTGATGTGCCTGGAAATGAGCAGAGGGATGTTCACATGAGAATCCCACGTTTTTCAGCACCATGATGAGTGAGTCAACCAACATACACCAGAGTACTGAGGAAAGCAATCTTGCGCGCAGCCTCTCTCCACCAGCACTAAGACGGGCTCGGCCGCCCATCTCCACAGTTAAATATCGTCGTCTTAACATTTGGTCGATCAATCGCACTATAGTGCGGTCAACACCATGACGACGAGTTGCCTCACCGAGCGTCCAGAAAGGCTCCCAAGGTAGACAGTGCATGATCCAGTCGCCGCTCAATGACATTGAATAGAGAGCCATCTCTGTAGATCTGCCCCTCCGGTAAGCGTGCTGTGAGGTGAAGCTTTTAGGCTTCAGAACGAACCCAAACTTTCTACCATACCTCAGGGACATATCCAAAGGCAATACATGCCCTTAAGGACAGGCAGAATACCGTCTGGACCTAGGGCTTTAAAAGCCGAGAAGATTGAAATTGACCATTTCACCTTCTCGTCATTAACTACCTTGGCAGCAGTATACCAGTCACCACCAATACAGAGAGATAGGGGATGTTCGTCATACAGCTGCAGATCTTCTTCAAAGCTGCAGTTTGGAAAATGCGTCGAGAGAAGAAGCCTACAGGCTTCCTCCTTCGATCGTAAAGGAGCCATCAGGCCTTCTCAGAACACTCAGCCTAGCCGACGGGTCAGTCCTAAGAGCCCTGAGCAGTTTAACCGGTGCACGATATCCGTCAAGCTCCTCGCAGAAGTCTACAAAGGCCTGTCTTTTTGATTTCCTAACAAACCTCTTGTAGCTACGCGGTAGAACCGCCTGTCTTCCCTTCTAAAGCCTCAGTCACAGCGGACTGCCGGATTCCAACTGCCTACTCCAAGGCGGCAATACTCCTGATTTTTCCCGCCGGAGAGGCGAGCGTGGGAACTAGTTCGCTATGGTATTTCCCCCAATTAGTCCGCTTTGTATTCCTGTATAGTTCCACCTCAATGAGGTCTGCATCCATACAGAATTCAGAGTAGCTGTGATCAGAGAGAGGCTCCTCTCGCGATACTCTCCAGCCGGAGAGCAGGTGAAAAGCGTCAAAAGACGCTAAAGTCACATCAATGACTTCTGGTCTTCGGCTGGTAGCAAAGGTTGGTTCGTTGCCCTGATTCAACAGAACCAGGTCCACTGAAGTTATGAACTCCATCAGTTGCTCACCCCGATGGTTAGTGTCTGAGCTGCCCCAGACAATGTGATGAGCATTGGCATGACAACCAACCAAGACTCCAAGCCGATTAGACGTCGCATACTCAACTGCTCGCGTTACTCCCTCAGTAGAACGGAGAGCAGCGGAGTCATACGGGAAATATGTTGAGACTATAAGGAGTCTCTATTGACTCCATCATTCTTGAAGGAGAGCTTGATCGATGTAGTGTCCCTGTTGCACAAAGAAGGCAGTAAGGTCACCACAACGTCTTTTGTCGCAACAACACAAACCCTAGGGGTGAGGATACTATCCTTGCAGACCCAAGGCGTCTGCACAAGAACCACTTTTTGTTGTTGGGGTTTTGAAGACAAGTCAGCCAGGCAACGTCCTAACAAAGCAGACGCCGCCTTACTTTGTTGCAGGTTAATCTGGGTGAAGAGAAGTTCAGTCATGTGCTGCCCTCCTGTTCATTAGATTCGTCAAATCTAACGTGCTTGGTTCTATGAATCATCACCAGCAACGCTGGCAGAAATATCGGTGGGAGGCTGAGGAGAAGGGGCAAAGTCAGGAGAGATGTTCTCTCCTGCCTTCTCCATCCTCCTATTTTCCGCACCGGATTTATACTTCTTCGCAGTGCTCAGTTTACCGACGCTAGGAGGCTTACTGCCACTCTCCACTAACTGTCCAGCTGGACCACTGACCACCTACGAAGAGAGAAGAGGAGAAGGCCTGCTTCGGTTGCTACCATCAGCGCCTTTCGACTCTGAGGTAACAATATCAACTAGCCCGCCCGAGTTGGGTTGCTCAGACCGATGAGGAGGATGAGTGATTTTCATAGGAGTCACATCATCAGCCGAGCTCCCCTGCAGGAGAAGATTTTCCATGGATGTCGAGATCTTAGGGATATAGTCCTCCGATTCCTCATACATCCTTGGTTCGTAGCACACTTACTAGAAGTGTATTTATTGTTACCGAAAAGATCCATCTTTCGTTCCACGAGTTGTGGAAAAAGACTGTCACCCACGGCACAGATCCGCATTACCGCAGGAAGGCTAATTAAAACTGTAGTTCGCCTGGTATCCAGAGTTCGCATACTAGCGACTGAGCACCCTCCCCAGCCACGCATCCTTCGGCGTATGCTGTTCCACCTTGGCTCTGGATGGGAACAGCTTTTATCCCACTAATCAGTGTCAAGCCCACCGAACAGCGGTTACCACCTCGCACTACATGGAAGTTGCTGAAACCAAGGCCAACATCTTTACATTACTCATCTCTGGGCTGACAGAATTGCAGGATCCGTTACTCACAGAGAAGATAGCTCTGTCTGATGTTAGCCAAAAGCGAGGCCTTTTGGTAGTTTTGGAATTATTTTCTGATTTTTGTAGTGATTAAGGTATTGTAGGTATTGTTGGTATTTTTTAGTTGCTATAGGGTAGGATTAGCCTTAGGCATAATTTCTAATATCTTGTCATTGCAATGATATTTACTTCTATCATTACTAGATACTAATATGTACAAACGACACACAATCTACCATTTTGCATCATTTTTCTCTTGCTACGTATACATTAATCTTTACCGTACAGACTAACAAGCAAATAAATCGCTTCTAGTGCGCGCCACATAATGGACTCGGCTGGTGTGCCGCAAAATCGTTACGCCATCCTAGACCCAGTAACTGGCTCAGGAAATTGGCAAAAAAAGCCAGAAATGGTGCACTTATGCTGGATTTCCCTATGTTTCAGAGCTCTCTTGCGACCATAAACTCGGGGTCAGACCCCAAGTATGTTGTATGAAACCAAACACATCACTGACTTGAATCCATTCATCGTCTGCAGGATGATAAAACAAGTCACACCAAAGGTTCGCTCCTGCGAGGCCTTTAGGGATCATTCCTACCTTGTTCTGCTACAATCTCAAGTAATGGCGGAAAAGCTGGTGAAGAACTTCAAATTAAAGTATCGTACCACGCAAAACTGAACGCATAGAGAGGTACCGCTTTTGCTCCAAACCTGAAACACTGTCCGAAGTTGAGATCGTCGAAAGATTGCGGCCAAGCCAAGGCTGGACGTGATAACACGCACATATGCACTTGCATTTTTTTGCATAAGTTCTGACCCAAGTGGGAGACCACGTCACCCTAGATAAGAAATGCCCAGCTTTCGCTAGGGAGGAAGCTATTGTCCAAATTCAGGAAGACAACCACATCACTCGTTTGAATCGAGGCGATAATTTCTAATTTTATTTTATTGTAAATTTTACTCCCGATATACTTTTTTCATCTCTACTCAATCGCTCGTATTCAACTATTCGCCTTCAGTTCTTTCAAAACCTTTCTTCATGCTCCCACTGGCCTGCTTTTTTCTGTTGCTTCATATTGTAGGATCAGCGGAATTAGTGGATTTTTATGAATTCAAAATTGATCTGTTATTGCGAAAGCAAACAATCGATACCTTACAGGTCGATACCCTACAGAATTCAATTGCCTCGTAATTGTTTTTCTGGGTTACATATTTTGCAATAACTGATCAGCACTTAAACGATAGCCACTTTACATTACAATTTGGCACATGCTGAAACATAAATTCTCTACCATGTTGAGCTTTGTGAATAATTTTGTATGAGCGTTCACTTCAGACCTATATTGAAGGTTTGTTATTAACGTTTCGTAAATAATTATGTAGTGACCCATAATATGTATATAATATAATAAATATATATGAAGTACAATACGTATATAAATATGTATTAAAATCAAGTTTCGTGCCTAAGGCCAACATAAACATAAAAGCAAACTGAGATCTAGTACACAAACATACGTAATCTAGCGGCACGCGAGCAACACATGAATTTTTGGACTTGAATTGCTATAAGTTGAGTTGTCAGTGCGATGCGTGTGTGTAGCGACGAGGTAAGAACTAAAGGAGACGCAAATGAGAAAATATCGCGTACCCAATTCTAACACAATGACACTGATATTGTTTGTACATAAGTGCCGTAAAATTTGTACACCTGTACACAATTGTACAACCTATGCGCAATTTTAATCGCTTTTATTTTCATATACTCAAAAGTCTTTACTGAATTTGCAAACGTGAACGTAAAAAAGTTAATAATTTTGAAGAAAAGTTCAGTGGTAAAAAGTTTGTGAGTAATATTTGCTTCGTGGCCCCTACGGTTATTTCACGGGTTTTCCTGCGTCAATGCACCAAGCCCAAAACCATCCAAACCTAAGTATGGATTTGACAGCGAACACCAAAAATGGCCGAGTGAAACATACACAAATGCAGGGAAATTTTGGGTACGCTCATGTACACGGATCGTACATACGATTGCATCTTCTTTAGTTATTTTCTCGTTGGTGTGTAGAAAGTCTTCGGCCGGGTTACATCAGTTTTTTGTGGGCAAAATTAAAAGTTAAAATTAGAAGTCAAAAATGAATTAATTAATGACGAGCAATTTTATAGTGGAGTTAATGGTATAGTATTCTTATGTAAAGGAATTATTGTTTTTATTAAAAATGAGAGATGGTAATGGAACCATATAATCATGCATTTTAAATTATTTCACCATTAATCCCACAATTATAATATATATAATAAATAATTATCAACGGCAATAATGATTTTTAAATAAAAAATTAATCGAATTGCCAGTTTTATTTACTTTTGTAGTGGTTTACACTCAATCCACATCAGCATAATTTCAGTACGTGTGAGCACTAGTATAATAGTTTTGACTGAAATTGAAGCCCATCTAATATTTTTTTGTAGGGAAACTACTAAAAGTCAAACTTTTCGTGGACAACCGTTAAAATCACTAACGCTATAAGTTGTAGATATGCATTTATGAAGATATCCTTCAATGTTATAGGTAATGAAATTGATAAAAATATCTCTGTATTTAATTTCAGGCTAGTACATTTCAAATGGCTGTTTTGCTACAATTTAATGATCAAACTAGCTTGACAGTTCAGCAGCTAGGTGACAATACAGGTAAAATACCCGATCATATTTGTTTGAAAATAAAAATAATAAACTTTTTGTTTTTAAAGGTATTAATCAGGAAAGCTTAGTTCAAGTATTACAGATTCTTTTAAAAGCTAAACTTCTAACAAGTACTGACGATGAAGCAAATTTAACTTCAAATTCTATGATGGAACTTTATTTAGGATATAAAAAGTAAGTATGGGTTCTCTCACAAATTTGTGAATTTTATTGGGGGCTCTAAATGAGTTGAATTAATATACGGATAATGTCCAGGATTAGGGGTGCTCAATTTCGTTATATACTGATTATATCATGATTTAAGAAGAATTTAATTTAAGTTCCTCTCGACCTTACCAAGCTATCGAATGGCTCCTGAAACACCACTCCAATTTGGATAGATGGGTGAATTGAATGGAGGTTGGGCACCGAAATTATTCACAATTATAATTAATTTATGAGGTTCGCTCATAAATCCTAGCCAGACGTTCTGTTAAATTTAAGGATTGGTTCCCAACCATTTTTCCTGCTTCATGTAGTGCATTTAAGAGTTTTAAGGCTAGAAATCTGTATCATTTAGCGGAGGGTGTTGCAGAACAAGTTATTCATCATATGGTCTCCAGCAATCTTCGGCATTCAGGGTTGTCAATCAGTCTCATACTGTGTATATCTAAGAGAACAGTAGGGGTTTCGAGGCTTTCTAGTTTAGCCTCAAAAACTTCCTCGTTAAGCTGGCACTGGGTTTCTCCCGGAGTTCTTTCGCTGTTCTGCTCGAGCCGTTATCAACCCAGCTGTGTGGCATTCGGTCCAAGCCACAATATTTGAAGTAATATATTTTTATGCGATCCTCTGAGATTGCTTAAAAATGTGGAGTGCAACCGCCATTTTATTTTCCACTAAATTGCTGTAATCTGCCATCCATAGATTGAGTATCTCATTACACAAATTGAGAAGCTCGGAGTGGTTTGATCAAGGCTGCCCGAGCAGATGGCAATCTCTTTCGCAAAATTGTGGAGATCATGGTTTTCAAAATATGTTTAGTTTTTTATTTTAAGTCATTTGAAATACTGATATACTTTTTTAGTGTTAACCCAGAAACAAATACCAATATCTATATTATAATTTTTATGACTTCACAAATATTTACTTTGCTCTCCACAGAATAATATTTTTCACACTGAATGAAACTCTGCCAAGAAAACAGCTTTGCTTATGAAATAACAGTTTCAATTAAAATTGGATAATTTATTGGCCTTTTTACGCAATGATCTTCCATCACGAATTTTCGAAATATTTATGCACCCATTCAGAGCAGCCTTTATGATATCACGTTTTTCAAATAATTTTTTTTAAGACTGTGGACAGATTAAGCCTATCCCCTACGGATACGACCCAGAATTCGCTTGAGAGTTGCACTGTATTGTGAGATCTGAGATCAGGAACTAACAGATCTATCCCCAATGGATAAGGTCTGGCGTTCTTTGACCGAGCGCTCCAGAATACAAAGACTTGATGACAGGAGTTATCTCCGATGAGTCCCGATCCGTTATTTGATTTGATATTGCTCCCAATAAATCCAGCTCAACTAGATTGGATTTCGAAGTCTATTGGGACGAAAAATAGAATCTTATATTTTTTAAAATATTTATTTGAACGTTTGTTCTTCTGTTCATGCGCGTAGTTTATAATGTCTCTGACTGTGATGACAATACTTAGATATCTTACCAGTTTGTTCAATATTGGAAATTTTTCTCTCTTAGGCCTACTTCTAACATTTTTTTTCTTAAATTTTGTTCTGTCAAATTTGTAATCAACTTTTTGAAAACCAATAATAAATTATTTCTGCCCCAAATGTGAACGAATTGTCGCAGATATTATCAAAATTACAATGGCAACACCGAGCCCGGTGGTGTAATTTTGTTTTCAATTCTCTGAGGCAAGCCTTAAAGCGACAGGCGAGGAAGCCTGAAGGACCAGGGCTGAAGCTTGCTTGGAAGTGTTTCTGCCTTAACGATCTGATAATTTATTTTTTATGAAATGACGTAACTATTTTTGTCACTTTCTCTTGATTTGTAATTGGTGGCCATTAATGAAACAGGTGATAGGTTGAAGTGTTAGAAAAAAAATTGCATGGTGTTCCAGATAGAGGGTGACTCATAACTGAATCCTTTTCAGGTACCTGACATGACTTTTCGCTTTTATTTGTATCTCCGGTGATCCGTAACGTTTCGATTTGAAACAAATTTCCTGTAATTGGCAATACAGTGCCCTTTCCTCTCGTGCATATCCAGTCCCTCAATATCTTTCACATTTACGGAGCAGTACCCGTTTTAGTATGCAACACCATTTCCAAGCACTTTTTTTAAAACTTAATAAAACTATAATTGTGGCACTATCACTATCTCTTGACAACTAATTAATATTTCTAACAAACTTCAACTAACTTCTTACCTTTTTAACACCGCATTCTTCATTCGGGGTATCGCTATCTAAGCCTGATACTTTTTTTTCCTATTTTGTAAAGAAGAAGTACCTATATATGTACATACAAATTTACTTTTTCCCACGAACTATTACGCAAAGATTCTATTTCTTCCCAAAGTAGTATTATAAATAAAAAAAAAATTGAATTTTTCATAAATAGACTATTGCTAATAGTCTACTGCTTCGTAAATGTGAACGCGCTATGTCAGGTACCTGAAGAGCCTACAGTTATTAATCATCTTGTACCTGGATCATCGCTAAGATTTTCCCAGCACCTCCCATATAACACTTCAACCTATCACTTGTTTCATTTATGACTACCAATTACAAATCATCTTGTATTTATTTAGTTTCGGATATTTGCAAAATCGGACAACTAAAATTTCTATATTTTACGTATACGTGAGCATGCGTTGATAACTGGAGTTTCGGATCATAGCCAGTTTGCATAAACTACCTTTCCTCACTTTTTTAACCACTGGTAATAGACCATATACTACTTCTTCAGCAGATCAGTTTCTTCCTATTAGTGTTATAAGCTGTGCTATTTTGTGTCCGCAGAACAGAGCAGAACAATAAACAAAAGAATGCCTCATACATTTCCATAGAAGATAATACGGTTCAATCGACAAAACGATTTGCTCTTTCCAGTATATGGGAGTTCTAGAACAAGGTACACGAATGAACACAGCTATAGTTTATAATATTGAAGCTTGCTGTTTCTCAAAATTTTAAGTTGATATTAGCAAACTATGGGTTTCGTAATTAATAAATAATAAAATTAATTAATTAATAATTAAAAAACCAATCGAATTTTTAATTAATTAATAACAAAAAAAAGCAAGCAAATCACTTAATTATCAAAAAAAAATTAGTAAGCTTAAGCAAAGCAATTATTGTATACTATAATGAAGGTCCAATGAATTGTACCTAATGCTGACAAATGCATTATTTCTGATATACAATTAAAAAAATACAGAATGCTTTTTAAATAACTTTTATCAAGTCACAAACCACTAACTAAAACCTTCGTGTCTGAGCGCCTAACAGTGCCGTTCGTGACGGTACTAAACGTGGATGGATTTACATGGGGTTTTTTGATTTAGAATGGGGAGCTTTCTGATGGGGTAAGATTTTCTCTTGTTTTGGGGGGCTTTGAGAGTGCATAGAATTTATAACTAAAAAGTAGAAAATAAAATTTATTAAAAAAACTTTTAAATTAAATAATCTTCGTAAATATGTGGCACTAAAAAGTAAAAAATAATTTATTCTAGCTCGTTGCAAAATATAAGATGCTACAACTCAGATTAAATCTTAAAAATTTGGGCATCCATAACTGCATATAATAACAATTGTCTAACTGCAAATGCCCAAAATTTAAGATTTAATCTGAGTTGTAGCATTTTATATTTTGCAACGAAACTTTTCTTGTGTTATATATATCACTGAGAAAGGAAAAATATTTTTTATTTTTTATTGCAATTTATTTGCGAAAGTTTTTTTAATATATTTGTTAGGGAATTATGCTGCTGGTAAAGAAATTTATTTATTTTTCTGTTCATACTGAAAATTAAATGAACTTAAAAGTTCGAAATGAAAACAATATGAAATTACTTATGAGTAGCTTTACTGCCTAAGGAACTTTTCGGAACTGTGAACTACAAAGTCCTCGTCACTGACCTGCGTTGGGATTCACTGTTGAAACAGGGCTAAGCAATATAAGTCTACTAAATTTAATATAGTTTACTATGCACGAGAGTGGCGCTGTCGGTAAGATCAGGAAAAGATCCTCGCGTAACGGCTAAGTAAATTTGTAACGTAATTCGTATTTGTAAATAAAATCAGAAGAGTTTGAAGGAATATCAAGAAACTAAGAAATTACAGCACATTACCATACAACAAAAGAAAAATCTTCCTGAAAGACGAAAGAAACTCGATATGATGAATCTGAAATTTGTGTGATGAAAGCTTGTCATGTTGCATTTCTAATAGTTATAATATCTAAATTGAGCTGTTGGAATTTATCGCTGCGAAGAATAATATTAATGTTCATAAAAATCAATTCTTATAGATGAAGCTTTAAAAAAAATCTTTGATCACTTTCCAAAAACCTTAAAAAACATTTTTAATCCGAAAAACAAAATATATATATACTTCAAACAGTTAAAGTTGTTAAATCATAGACTGAAGCGAAGAAAAAATTAATGAATTTATAACTGCCACCCTTTAATTTGCATTATATAACCACATTTATACACTTCAGTACACTTTATTTGGTTCGTTTCGTTTCTGTTTTATTTAGTTTCGGCTGTGTAAACGGTATGATTAATTGACTTAAGTCGTATGAGATGCTGCAGAATGGAAGATGGGTATTATGGTTTATATTAGCTTGCTCCCATTAAGCTTAGTTTTGCAACCATTCGCAAATCAGATTAGAAGGCCAGATCTGGTGTATGTATGCGGTATGCTATTTGAAATTTTGGTGACGCAAAATAAGTGAGCGAAGATTTTGTAATGGGGCGTTGGTTCAGTTCTTTGCAAAAAAATATGAAAAATTGATTACGAGGGAGTTATCATAATATTGCAAAACAAATACATTAATAAATAACTACTAACTTATGATCTACAATTAAAATTTTTATAACATTTTTATAGAACTAATAAGACATTAGTTAAATTTTAACTGTTACTTCAAAAGCATGAACAATTTCAGTATACCCTACGATTTCATCTAGGAGGGTATAAAAATCGATCACATAACATTTAAAAATAAGCGTTCTGGTGGATTGCGTGACATCGTTGAACTTTTTTTTTAACAAATGATCAGCAAATAGGCCAATCTACTAACTACTTCAAATGTCTTCTAAAAGATGCTTTTTTATATTTTCAGCAAGAAACTTCGTATAAACATAAATATACCGCTAAAAACGGAATTGAAAGTAGAACAGGAAGCTACGCATAAACATATTGAGGAAGACAGAAAACTTCTAATTCAGGCAGCAATAGTTCGTATAATGAAGATGCGCAAGATGCTTAACCATACTCAATTAGTTGGAGAAGTTTTAAATCAATTATCCACAAGATTTAAGCCTAAAGTACCGGTTATAAAGGTGAAAGTCATTTCAGCAGAGTAAAGTAATTTCCAATTTTAACTTATTTATTTGCAGAAATGCATCGACATACTCATAGAAAAAGAGTATTTAGAAAGAATGGAAGGGCAAAAGGATACATACAGCTACTTAGCGTGATTAAAGAACTAGATATATTAAAATTAATTAGGTATTTCCACTCTTTACATATATATATGTATATATATATCTATACACACACACATATATATATATATATATATTTATATTGATTTATATGTGGAACTACAACTAGTGCTTCACATTTGCATAACGACTCAATCTCAAATAAAATCTAGTAGACCATTTGAGTAATTTTAAAATTATTTTTGTGTAAATAAAGTGATAACAACATAACAATATTCTTGGTAGATTATTGTATCTCTGTAAAAATCAGCAATTATCTTTAAGGTTGAGAGAAACGTCTAGAAATAAATCAAACATTTGCTTGATATCACTTAACCATAGTCGTCTTTGTATTTTCTTCGAGAATTCAGTTATTTAAAGTTTCAAGCTGAATGTATTAAATGCAGTTCATAATGCTTTCCGAATAGGTCATTAATGTTAATTTTTTTTCTGGTTTCATAAACATTCTTACTTCCCGCACGGTATCTTAAGAACACGTTGACTTAAAGATTTAAAATTTTGTTTACGATGGCATAAAAAACTTTCGTTTTTTACTATATGTTTGAAAACGGGATGCAATAAGTGTTAAATTTAGTTTACCTCTTGTGTCTTTGGAACTTATGAATACTTGACTACTACTTGATACTTTTATATACAGCTTTTCTACTATAACTTTTTGATACAAATTGGATAATGCAAACGGTCCGCTTTTCTTTTTTGTTGTTACTTCTTGGATAATACTTGGGTTACTGGTTCAAGACATGCTCACACAGTGTTTTGTGAGATATAAAACTTTGAATTCTCTTGCTGAAAATAATATGTAATGCTGGCGTTATGAAATAATAACAAAAGTTATGTGACGAATTTCAGTTTATTAATTCTAATTTTTTTTTTCAGTATATTTTATATATAATATTTTAATTGTTCGCAACGAAAAACGACGACGTTATTGGGTAGGGCCACTGACATATATACAATGGACTGCTGACGATGGGTCAAAAATTGCTTACATTATTTGACATTATTATGGGATCACTTTTCTATAGTTCTCTCTTTTTGGTTTAACTACTTTTTTTCGCTGAACTATAAATCATAAGTTCTATACAAAATCCACCATAGTCCAGTTTCAATTCAGTGGTTTTCCAAATGAATATATAGAATAGAAATAGATGGCAATACACTATTTGTAATCCTTTCTCTGTCCCCCATACCTACTTTTAGGGGCAGGCAGACAAAAATTGAAAAAAAATATTTCTTTAAAACTCAAGTTTTAAAAATATTTGATGTTGTAGAAGATAAGCTTCCAAGAATAGAAATAATTTCGAATGCATCTGTAATTTGCTGAACTTTTAATATGAATATTAAAACGAAAGTAAAACTTGAAATTAAGATAATTGTCACACCCTGCCAAAAAAAGTTGACTCATATGAAATAGAAAATCAGGCAGTCAATGTTATATATGTCAGTGACTCCCACGCGCTGAACTACTATGTTCAACATGAATTATTTATTGCTGTTATCTTTTTTTTATTTTATTTATTTGTTTATAACAAGCACCTTAGGCTGTTGGGCCCATTATGTATAAAGCAGTTACTTGAGTAAATAATAGGACGGGCAGAAAATCGAAAATTTCTACACCGGAAACTCGCTGTTGCTTACACATCAAAAACCGAAAACTTTTTTCCAGATAAACAGAAGTGACATTTAATTTTCATGAAAGCTGTATGATGAGGGCTCATACGAAAAAGCGTATTTAATGTTATTCCTTAAGTGGTGATCCCTATCCATGTTATTATAAAAAACAAAACCTTTTCCCGGCAAATTTAAGAATGTTTTTGTAAGCAGTCCAAAAGTGAGGTTAAGTAAACCGAAAAATTTCACAGTGTGGAAACTACTGACTTATAACAATGGACTGAGCTATTTGCGATTTCTGTATATTACCGGTAGAGCATCCTTTAAAACGTTTACTACATAAAAAACATGTAAAACTCAACCAATCAGATGAAATTTTACACCCGAAAATCGAATTGATTGTCCAAGTGATATTTTAATCGCTTATAAGGAATTAAACTGATTCCGACTTTAATTTTCAAAAGTTATTTTTACCTGAATCCTGCGTATGGGCAAGAGAAACCGAGCATGGTAAACACTATCTTTATCTTATTCTTTCTGCGGTGATTGCATCTGCAGCCAACATAAAAACGCTATAAGAAAACGTTCAGTAAGCAATATTTTGTGTTGGTAGCTCCAACTCTGTCATAGGGCGAAAGAGAAAACTGTAAAACTTGTGCCATTCTTTCCTGTAGGAAAATGGCAATACGCTCAGTCCATTGTTATAAGTCACTGATGGAAACCGGAAAGAAATTGATAGATGAAACCGAAATTTCGTGGTTTTTCTATATATTTCTAGAACGACAGAAAAAAATGATTATAACCAATTTTATAGGATTTTATATTCTGAAGAAGTTCACGGTACAATAAAAAAGTATAAGACTGATCATTTTCATAGTATACGTAAATAACCTAAATTTGTATATGGCAATACCAAAAAGGCGTTACCCGATTTAGTCCATTTTTCAAATTATATTTACTATTTTTATGAACACGCCGTGTAAAATATTTCAGTTTTCTACGTTAATGAGTTTTCAAGTTCAAGCAGTGTCCAAATACATAGTAGGTCTGTTTAATGAGCTGCTCTAGGCTACTCTAGAGCAGAAAATCGTGTTCGATTTTTTATTCTTTTCTGCTCTAGAGTAACATAGAGCAGCTAATTAAACAGACCTAGTGAATAACGTAATTTTTGTATGGCAACTCCGCGAAGGAGTTACACGATTTGCCCCATTTTGGAAATTAACTAGAAATAATACTAAAATTAACTAGGTAATTATTAAAATTCTAACTCTATGTTGAAGAAATCCATCCCCTGCTGTACAAAAATATTATTCGAGAAAAACGAACTTATGCGGGGTGAGAACTGAGAGTGTATGTGCACAACCTATTATCAGAGGAATGGGAGGAAAGTGTATCAGTGTGCGAAGTAGGTAATCCGATTTAAATGCCATTAAACTAAACGAAGAGTGATCAAGATTCAATCGGTTCTAAATAGGGATAATACGATAAGGAAATAATTTTTCAGAACATTGGACGCATGGCGAGGGATAACTATATTAACTGGAGAGCGTTGTGAGGGGACCTAACAAATACTTAGCTGGAAAAAAATATTGTGGTGTATGAGTGGAGAATTAATTTAAACAGAAAGATGAGATTGCGGAGTATAAGGTACCTGTCGAAGCGGGTATTAAGAAAATACACTGTATAACCCTTATGTGATCACGAGGTTCACGGATAACTTTTCGATTTTTTTTTGACATTTTTGGTGTGTAAAATAATTTTTGAAGGGTATTGTTCAAGGTAATTTAAAAAGTATGTTTTCTAAATATATTTACCAAACGTGAACTTAAATAAGATACCTGCAATATGATGGGCCTAAACATTTCTATACGCCAATCGACCACGAGTGGTACCTGGGTAACCCGTATATTTTATTTAAAAATTTAGATGGAAAAAAGAATACTTCAAATACATATTTATTAATTTAGGTACGTATGTATACATCAGTTTCAAATTTTTTTATATTATTTTATATATATTTGTTACTTATTTTAAATTTTTTACATACATATATGTGTGTATAATAACATCGTTCTTCATTCTGTCAAGATCACTTGAACAGAGCAATAAAAGTGTGGGCGCTTGGAAATGCCTTGCTACCACTTTTTTTTTCAATAAAACTCGTTAAAAAACAGTGAAAAACCCTATATACAAAGAGCAACAACAATTTTGGGTGTTTTTTTTTCTCAAAAGTCCTCAGTGAGTAGTACTCTAGAAAATAGTTTCCAACTCAAAACCAGAAACGCAAAAGCCAATACCATGCGGCGACCTGAAAACACGCGGATTGTGACTGCAATTACCTCATTGGTCCTGGCTGGGTTGATGACAAAAGCCAATTGAAATTGTCGTTATAGCGATTAGAAGTACTAAATTGAGTACTTCCTGAAAAAGCTGAGAGAACTCCGAATTTTGAGAGCAATCCGAAAAACAGTCACGAGAAGCTTTCCCAAGAGGTGGCGCCATCCAAGTACTAAAACTTCAGCAAACACACACACCACTTCTGAAAGATAAATGCCAGGACTACATGCTCCAAAGAAGCAAACCACCAGATAACTAATAACAATCTAACATAATTTTGAGCTCCTGTCAAAATTATATACAACTTTTTTCAGCACTATATACCGTCATAGCAATAAGAGTTTAGAATTACTTTACACTTACGCTGTCACAGACGGACTGTTACTTATATTAAGACTGAAGACAAAAAACCGGAACGCCCCAGGAACCCGCTAAACCATGGCTTCGGCCGACGGACCGCAAAACCCTTATGCCATATTAGACATGGATAATACACCAAGAAAAATATAAAAAAAAAACAAAAGGGGAACACGTCTGCTTGACTTTCCGGCCATTCAGGACACATTTGCCGATGCTTTTGCTGGACCGGACCCGAAATACGTTACCGTATCTTTGGCCGATCCAAACAAAAACATCACTCACCTCAATCCATTCGTGGTCTGCAAGTTCATCGAACACGCAGCCCCGAAAGCGAGATCATGCAAGGCTCTTCGAGAGGAAAGCTATCTTGTCTTCCTTTCATCCAAAGCGGAAACAGAAAAAATGGTAAAAAGCCTGAAAAAAATCAACGAACATGACGATAAGGTAGAGTACCATAATAGACTAAACTGCCCAAGAAAAAAATAAATCTATAACGGAAGTAAAAAGAATGACACTATTAGAATTAGAAATTCCCAAGCCGAAAGAATTGCCACAGGAGCGCTATAGCCAACTTTCTCCCGTTTCCCCCCCCCCCCCCCCCATCCTCTATTGTATGTTGTTTCGAGCACTTGCCGGTTCGGAGGTGGTATTCCGGGCCTTTGAGGTGTAGGAAATGCCTCGAATTCGGCATCACGAATCCACTTGCAAAAACACTCCCAAATGTGAAGATTGTGGCAAATCCAATGCAAGGAAAGAACCAGACCACGTCTGTGACAGAATTTTCTGCATTGGATGCAACAAGGTAGTAGATCAATCCACCCTCGACCCCGATTGCCCAAGCTTCGAACGTCAAAAAGCCATAGTGAAGATTCAAGTAAAACAGCATATCACACGCTACGAAGCCAGAAAAAAGTGGTACTCAATGTACGGTGACCTTGCTCCGGTCCTCCAAAGTCAGAGTTGGATCACATCAGGTCTGAATTTCGCGGACGCAGCTAAAAACACTTTCTGAAAACAAACCCACCCCTCTTACAAATACCAATCCAGTACAAAAAAAAACTTACTGCAAAGCACAAAACACAATACAGCTCAATAATATACCAGAAACCACACAATCATGCGTACTACAGCGCCAATACATAACCAAAATAAAACAC
Source organism: Dioctria rufipes (assembly GCA_963924295.1). NCBI lineage: Eukaryota > Metazoa > Arthropoda > Insecta > Diptera > Asilidae > Dioctria > Dioctria rufipes. Next base: position 206,232,887 of record OZ002740.1, read on the forward strand.
AAAGCCAATGCAGGCCGTTTCATGGAAAAAATAGCCTTCAGGGCAAAACAGCGAAACTCCTTTGGGGCCGGCTCCCCAGAATATGCCAATAGTATATTCTCTCTCTCTCTCTCTCTGGAAGAGATTAAAGAAATCGATGGAGAAAAAAGTGCTGTCCGCCAACCGGAAATTCCCCCTCTCTCAGAACTAGAAGAGAAAGTAGGGAATCGATAGCGCTACAGATGTCTGATGCTGACTCAGATATGACAGATGCCTTGACCATCTCCTCTTAAACAGATGCTCCTTTCTTCCTCAGAAGAAGCACTAACCAGGACTAAGTAACTCTCACCCCCCCCCCCTCCCGTAAGCAATGTAAACAAAGGATTGCTGCACCATTTTAAGGGTCTAAAGATCTTACAATTTAACGTCCGCGGGTTCTACAATATCCTGGGTAGCCTTCAGCTACTCACGGCAGAGCAATCGCCCTCCATCTTGACGATTCAAGTGACTCTCCTTCCACCCACGTTCAAATCAAAAACTACAACGTCTACCTTAACAACATTCACCCCACTCGCAGAGGAGGTGTTGCCGTGCTAATAAGCAAGGACATCCCCTCGTCTCCAATCCGCATAAATTCCCCCCTTGCTGCAGCTGCAACCAATATTAAAACTAGTACAGAAATAAACGTGATTTCCATCTATGTGGGGATTGGAAACGGAATCAGTGCCAGGATCATAAACTCCCTTGTGGAGCAGATCTCCGGTCCCACTTTCCTCTGGGCGACTTTAACGCGCATCACCCGTCATGGGGATCGCCACGGTTTTGTCCCAGGGGAAACGATATCGCGAACTGGTTGCGGGGTTCGGACTTAGTACTCCTCAATGATGGATCTCTTACAATCCTAAACACCTGCAACACCCGCACCCATATTGACCTCTCCTTTGCCCCACCATTGTTGAATGATCTTATTGCTCAGTGGCAGGTGTACAGAAATTACTCAGATTTCCACTTGTTCAATGCACGCAGGTACAAACTCTGGCACGTAGGGTGTAGTTATCCAGCACCTAGGAATTGGGAATTTGAAAATGAAACTCACCTGTATCGCTTAACAAGGTTTATTTAACAGTGATCTAAATGCCAAAGAATTTTTGCAGCTACTCAACCAAATTTACAACAACGGGAATCTATTATGTACATACAGATTATACTAAATAGAAAAGAGAGACATTACAGCTGGAGACTATATACTTGACTTGAATGCATAGCTAAATACATGTGTTGAAATGACTATGTACAATATTTATAGTGGGATGAAAAATTAAGCAAGCAATTTTGAATAAAATCTTAACATTCTCCAGCCCCTTAAGGAGTCTTCCTTAAGCAATTGGTAAACGATGCAGTTTTACAATTGGTCTTCGACATTCTCCATGCTTTTTTTTTACAGTCGCTACGCGAACCAGATTGTCTTTTCCTTTATGTACCTTAGAAATTCGACCCAGAAGCCATTTTGTGGGTGGTGCTTCGGCTTCTATGACTACCAAATCGCCTTCCTTCAACGATGCCTGGGGTTGCTGCCACTTGGGACGCTGCTGAAGAGTTGTCAAGTAGTCTCTCTTCCATCTTTTCCAAAATCCTTGTACCATAGCTTGCACATGCTGCCAATGTTGAAGTGGTGATATCTTCTTGGAAGTAAGTATTGGTTCCGGGAAGCTGCACAATGATTCGCCGATTAGGAAATGAGCCAGGGTGAGAGTGTCAAAGTCTTCTGGGTCTGCTAATATTGCATACAAAGGGCGGGAATTGACAATGGCCTCTATCTGGGTAAGAAGCGTGTTCATCTCTTCGTGCGTTGGTATCCTTTCGCCTAAAACACGTTGCAGCTGTGTCTTCACTAGTTTCACTGCAGACTTCCAAATTCCGCCGAAAAGTGGAGCAGCCGGTGGATAAAATGCCAATTAGTGCCTATCTGCGAAATAGAATTTGATATTAAAGCATTATGATTTCTTGATATAAGTAAAGTTCTGAGAGTCGACGACTAGCTCCTATAATATTTGAGCCATTACACATCGACGGGAATACCCCTACGAGAGGTAAACCTTCTGAAAACTGCCAGAAAGGCCTCAGTTGACAAATCGGTGACCAGCTCCATATGGATGGCCTTTACGACCATGCAAATAAAAATTGCAATGTATCCTTTCACTGGAACAGCTCCCCGTTTTCTTCGGATATGCAGCTTAAATGGACCTGCATAATCTACTCCTGTTCTTAAGAAAGGACGTCCAGGTGTAACTCGGCTCATTGGAAGTGACCCCATTAATTGCATGTTTGATTTTGATTTCTGCTTGAAGCATTTAATGCAGCAATGGGTGAGCTTTTTAGCTAGAGTTCGTACTCCAATTATCCAGTAGCTCTGGCGTGCAATGCTGACCAAGACAGAAGCTGATGGACGTAGATATCGTTCATGTATATTACTAATAATTAAAAATGTCAACTTGTGATTTTTTGGGAGAATGACCGGATGTTTGATTTCATAATTATATGGTGCATTTTGAAGGCGACCTCCTACTCTTAGTATGCCTTCATGATCGATGAAAGGACTGAGTGATTTTAATTTACTTTTTGATTGTAACTGCTGATTTCGGACTAGACATTTGATGTCTTCTTCAAATTCTGATTGTTGAACCCATCGAAAAAGTTTTTGTGCTGCCATGCGTAACTCTTGTTCGAACCAAATTGATTCGAATATATTTTTATAAACATTAAAACTTCTGAAAAGAAAACATACTGAAAACAAAGCATGAAAAGTTTTATAAATTTAATCTTATTACAATGTTCCCTAAAAATAGGTACGACATATAACAAAAGCTTGTGTTGTCATGTAACATACAATGCATGGCAAAACTGCGATCAGATCAAGCAGATCAATTTGCAACTCTATCATCATTAGAAGTACCATCGAACGGGAATTTCTTCTCTACGTGATAGAGATAAAATTTTTTGCAAATATAATTCAACTTAGCACAGCAACATGGGTTGCTCTAAAAATTCTTGTTGCTATGCATTTTGGTTCGTTGCTATGCTAGTACCGTATGAGCACAGATGCATTGCCAATTCTTGCAATCATGCGCCTCTGCTACTCCATTAGTGGTGTCGTGTGCAAGCAATGGCTATAAAAACAACAAGCGGACTGACCTCGACCTCTCTTTTTGCACTTGGCATCGTTTGGGATAAGTTGACTAGGTAGGGACTAACATTTTATATCGGGTATCGACTGATATAGAATTCTTATTAACAAATCACATTATTTCGGGAGCTGACTGAAATAATAATTACTAACATACATTTTATTTTGGGAGTTGACTAAAATAAAATTTCTTACTTCGGGAGTTGACTGAAGTTAAGATAACACTTTAAGCCGGGAGTTGACTGACTTAAAGAATATTATTTCGGGAGCTGACTGAAATAATAATTACTAACATACATTTTATTTTGGGAGTTGACTGAAATAAAATTTCTTACTTCGGGAGTTGACTGAAGTTAAGATAACACTTTAAGCTGGGAGTTGACTGACTTAAAGAATATTATTTCGGGAGTTGACTGAAATAATCATTACTAATATACATTTTATTTTGGGAGTTGACTAAAATAAAATTTCTTACTTCGTGAGTTGACTGAAGTTAAGATAACACTTTAAGCCGGGAGTTGAGTGACTTAAAAAATATTATTTCGGGAGCTGACTGAAATAATCCGTACTAACATTTACACTTTATCTTTGCCCTTAGCAGAAATAAAGAATTGTTTTAATCAACGATTAAAACAAAGGGTCTTAACATTAGCTTAAAGTCAACCATCTTAAGTGCCAAGTTTAGATCGGTGAGTACCAGCCATTTGTAATATTTTATTATTTATTTATATATCTATTTATAATAAATTTAGTCATATATATATATCTACACATTATATACTTCGTGTGCATACTTATCAAATATAACAATTCAACTGACTCTATATTTATTTTATAAATACATTGGCTTTTTTGCGATCATATATTGCAATCTTTTGGCAATCAGTGTTTTCTCAGACCCAAAACTTATATATTGAGCTTTATCCCAATACAGCTATTCTTGGAAATTGTATATTATAAATCTGTGTCAATAAGTGTGTTTTCTAGTGTGTGTGGATCTCTGACCTAATTCCTTATATTTAATCTGACCTGAATACAAGTAGTGAGAAAATTCAAGAAATAAGTGTCAGTTTATTGAACGTTAAAAGAAGTGAACAGTGTTTTTTAGTTATAAGAAGATAGACCACTGATCTTAATTCATAAATCAAATTTGCGTGTACGTTCTAACTACGGGCAGTATATTTTATGGTCCTTCGAGCCGGATTTAAGGTCTAGTGTTTTATTTTCTCAATCTTTTAAGTATGTCTGCACTTCAAAAACTTTTGGGCAACCAAGCCACTTCCGCAATAATCTTCGAAAAGTCGTTCAATAACTACACCAAAACTGATGTAGAAAAACGAACGAAAGGTCTTATTTCTGAGCTATTAACCGCTCTAAGTGAAATTTGGTCAGAGTACAAGAAAGATCCCTATACAATTATTCAAGCCACGCAGGCTTTGGAAGGTAGTGAACTTCAAAAGTACGATTATTTCGCAAAGGATCAATTTTCAAAGGTGGAAAGTCAGTACTTTACTTTTCGAGGTATTCTTAGGGATGCATTAGATGCATTCGAAGCAAAGGTTGAAACAAGTCCAAAATTAGAATGTGAAACTTCATCGTCTCTGAGACTACCTAGCATCACAATCCCAAAATTCTCAGGTTCTTATGATTCCTGGAGACCTTTTCACGATCTGTTCAATTCCCTGGTGCATACAAATTCTGCGTTATCTTCGGTGCAGAAATTGCATTATTTGAAATCAAGTGTATCTGGAGAAGCAGAGCACTTATTGGGTCAATTTCCTATGACCAACTCGACTTATCACAGCGCATGGAAGATATTGATTGAAAGGTATGATAATAAACAAGTCTTGCTAAATGCCCAATTGAAAGCACTCTTTAATCTACCTAAAGCAGTCCACGAATCAGCCAAGGCTATCAAAACCTTGCTAGATAAATCTTCCGAATGTATCTTCGAACTCGAGGCATTGCAAGTTTCTGTTATATTTTTAGAGGGGTTTGTAAATCAACTAACACTCGTGTCGTTGGTTTCCACCTTTTTATTTTATTTAACGCACCACAACTACAAATTTTCCTTTACAATTCTTTTTTTATAAATAACTCTTTACAATATTTCCTTTATCGCTATCGATCGTTTTGTACAAAAATTACACTTTACAATTACAATTATTTCTTTATCACTGTCGTTCCTTTTCTACAAAAATCACACTTTTCAATTATTTCTTTACCTTTTTTTTTTTTTACGACCAACAAAGTGTGTGAGGCGACCCCGATCTTAAAAAAATCTCCGTTTTTCTTACTTAACAAACGCGTGACAATCCACACCGCGAATTCTGGTCAACTCACTGGGCTTTTCTTTTTCAGGTGCCCAGTCCACCTGTACAATCATCGGTCAGTTCGCTGACCCCGCAGTTCAATTGCAAAATTGCTTAAATTGTTTATTTGCAATTTTCAATTTCACCTCGAGCCCAACAAACCGGCAACGAAAATCATACCTAAATTGTCGACCTTGCACTTATTTCTATCAAAGAATTAAAATGCAAAGCCGAACAGGCCACGCATAGATATTTCGAGGTGGAATATAGTACACAGGTGAACGAACCGCTGATGCACTGCGTTTCACCCGGTGAACAACCTCTGACGCAGCTATGTGTATACATATATATGTATTTACATTTATATATATTTAATTACAATGCTTGCAAGATTCCCAGATTTTGGGAAATCTGTGTTGTAACAATTAATTATTATCAATATCATATGCATTCATACTGCTTACACGATTTTCAGATCAGCCATGTGTATACATATATGTGTATGTACATATATATACTTATTTACAATGTTTGCAAGATCTGTGCTGTAACAATTAATTATTATCAATATCATATGCATTCATACTGCTTACACGATTTTCAGATCAGCCATGTGTATACATATATGTGTATGTACATATATATACTTATTTACAATGTTTGCAAGATCTGTGCTGTAACAATTCCTTCCCCCTTGAAAGAAGAGGATTATTCTTTGGAGAGGAATAATCCTCGCGGGAGATAGGTGTATGCGAGTTTGTATCTGGGTCGCCTCAGGATGTTGGGGTAGGTCGTTGTTTTCCCTTTGATCTAATATATTCTTTCCTATAGTCTATATTATCTTTATTTTATCAATATGTATTAATATAAAATTTTTTTTTTTTTTTTTTTTTAATTTTAGTTTACATATTCTTATTCTAATCGTATATTATTTCATATATATATATACTTATATTATATATTACTCACATTGTTTTTTTTTGTTTTTACTGTATCTCATGTTCTATGTTTGCTCGTCATTTTTTTTTTTTTTTTTTTTATGTTAATGTTTCACACATATGTATGTATGTATATTTTTTCATGAGAAAGAATGAGGGTAATCTTATCTTATTATTTTTTGTAACTATGTTCTGCAGTCGGTCAGAATCCTCTATTTTCTTATCTGCCTTTTTTGTTTTGTTCTTTGTTTTGTGTTATCTAATTAGGTGAGTTTGTGGTAACCTTGAATTTGCTCGTTGTGATGGAGCGGTGCTGTAATTTTTTTTTTTTTTGTGTAGGTACTGTTTTATTTAATTAACGTTGGTTGGAGAAAGGTTCATATTTCTATTCTCGTGGTACTTAACTTTAGGGTACGGATTCTTTTCCCCTGTTCTTGTGATGATCTGGCGTTTTGGGGTTTTTAGTTTTGAGAAATCAAGCTCATTTTGATCATTCAAAATGTTGCTTTGCGAGACAATACGTCGTGTGCCTCTAGTTCCGCCACCGAAATTAATCGCCAGGGTTCGGGGAATCTTGGTCCTGTCAGTCGTTCCCGACTGGCAGGGACCTCTTCGGTTATTGGTGCACCAGAGGGGTCGACGCACGCAGGCTATATGGATGGCTGAAGCCCGTGCACATTCTTATTACCAGGTGGACTTCAAGATCTTCCCCCATGGAGGTCAGGCTTTGTCTGCAGCTGGTAAGTGTTGATTTTGTGGAATATTATTTTTGTTCTTGTTTCTTTTTTCCTTATAAAGTTACATTCCCCCCTTTTCTTTCTTTCCAGGAGGAACTTTTGTACTCTCAGGAGAATTTGGCGTTTGTGGTTGCTGTACTCCTGCGTGGGATCTATTCCAGCACTACGGGCGCTGCGTTAGTCCTTCCCCCGAGCTCCAGCCGTATTATGATGTGGAAGAGGACGCGGTGCACCAGCCGTCGAACCGAGTTGAGGAGTGTTGGGATTAATAGTGTACCATAATTCTTGTGTAATAAAGGATTATGTTGAAAAGATGTGTTTTGTTATTTTTTATTCCTTTCTCCCTCTCAAGTGTGTGTGTTTTTTGTTGTTCCTTTTGTTTTGTGTTATGATTTGTCGATTGTATTTAGGATTTTTTGTTTAAACTCTCTTATTCTAAGGACGAACGGGTTTTGATTTTGTTTTTTTTTTTTCGAATGTTGTCTTAAGAATTTTAAACTGGAACGACACGTGTCAACTACTAACTGACATACATATATAATCTACTACAAACCTATATGTATGTTTACTCTAAAGTAAAACATAACAATTGGAAGTAAATTAAAATTTCAGTAGATTTATCTTTTATTCTCTTTTTTTTTCTTTCTTTTTTTTAATTTTGTTAAAGTGTGTAGTGTAGTTGTGTCGTTATTATTTTATTCCTATGTATGTATATATAGTTTTTTTTTGTTTTGTTTTTTACATAATGTAATTATTTTATTCTATGCGTATATATATTTATATACATATATACTTATTTATTATTCGTTCTTATTTTTATTTCGACTTATCTTATAACATCGTCTCTACCGCTATTGATCTTTGAAGCTTAATGTGGCTATTCTACTATTCTAATTATCTTTACAAAAAAAAAATTTTTTTTGTGTCGCCAGTGCCAACGTCCGCGATTTATTTTTCCACTAATTGAACTGTTTTTTGCTTCGGCATTGTGTGAAAACGCCTTTGAGGCTCTGGGCAAGCATAGGTGGGTTCCTCTGGAAGGTTATTTTTTGGTGTTGGTGGCGCATTTACTTTATATATTCTTTTGACTATATAAGGGTAAATACACTTTATCACGCTGTATATGATAACCGCTAGAACTAGTAAGCTGGTGCAGGATATGGATGTGGTTGCCAATAGTCGGAATGTTTTTTGCGTACCTTTTTCCGTCAGTTTGCTAATTTTTGCCTGGATTTCTTCCAACGAAAATGTGCTTCTGTGTATAAGCTCATTTGTTTCGTCTCCCCTTAATAATTCTGGTTCCGACGTTGGACCTTTGGTTGCTTCGGGGAATAACTGCGTTAAATTAACTTCAAAATTGGAGTCCGCTAGTGAGGGAAAATATGCTGGTTGTAGGATTTTAAGCGGGTGCTTATTCTCTCCTTCGTAGTGTAACACTTGTGCTCCTATTTGCATTTGGCATTGTTGTGTCAAGTCTAATATTCCTTGACCTCTTAGTTTGGAGATAGTATACCGATTTAGGCAAGTAATGTGAACTACGGTGGGGTTGACGAATGAAAATAGCCAAGTATTGGGCTTGTTAAGCTTAATTAAAATATCACGTTTGGGGATCTGTACCCTCAGGACACAGTGTGGGTTTTCGTTCAATGGGTTCAAGAGTAATTTAATTATACATTCCTGGGAGGATGCCGCTCTCGTTATGGGTGTGTTTAATCCTCCTGCATAGGTATTTTCTTGTCTGGTGTGTGTGATTTTCTTGAATGCTTTGAAATTTTCCAATTTCAGGAGCAGAAATTCCTGCGTTTGCAACTGGCTAGCTATGTGTGAATACTCTATGTCAGGTATTAGCGAATGGTCAGACTCGGTGTGAATTGGAAAACAGCGAATTTGGTAGAGTTTCATGCTAGGAATATTGAATATTGGTAGTGTTATCCTCACTATTAATTTGTTACCTATGAGATGAGACTGGGCTCCTGATGTTTGGAATAACATCGAAAGACAGTTCTGTTGATTGGGGCACTCAGCGTGGGTTTTATGGTATATATCTAAAAGAGTATTGGGAGATACTAGCAAAGGGTGTATATGATTATTTTTGCTGGTTATTATTATGTCTAGCAGAGACTGCTGACGAAACTCGATCTCTACCACTTGGAGTAGTAGGCTGGATAATATTTCCTGCCTCAATTGCCTTCTGGTCAGATCTTCTGTTATGTTGTGTAAATCATTTAGTTGGTAAGCTATTTGCCTTTGTCGGTCCATGATCATTATTAAAGGCTTCTGGATCTGTTCCAATGCTGTCTTCACCACGCTTATTTGTTGTTTTTCCAGTTCAGCTAGTGTGTGTGCATTGGTTTCGACTTCCTCTAGTCGGCTGTATATCTCATCTTCGTTTTTGCTGTCCATAGTGCCGAACAGATAATGCATGGCGTTTCCTACCCCATCGAAAAACGATCGCTTTGTGCGTGATTTGGGAACTAGTTGCCTTATTATGCTCGTGCGTCGTTTTATGTTTTCGATAATAGCATGTACCTGCTTTTGCTGAGTGTTACACAAATCTTCTTGCTTAGTGCTATTCACACATAATCGATGCACTAGGTGTTCCGCGTGCTCTGCAAGTGTGGTTTGATTTTCTAACTCCGCTAGGTTTAGTTCTGTAAATATGTTCCATGTATTGTGGTATACCATCAGCGTTCCCAGGTCTTCCAGTAGAATTCCTGTGTTGTTGAGTGGGGTTACTCTGTAGGGTTCCTCTGTTATTTCTCCCGCCGTAAGTTGAAGAAGCAGTGTGAATATGAGTAGTGATTCCATGCCTAGAGGAAAATGAGGTGGTTTAGGGCAATGTCTTGGCGGTGTCACCACAGTGGTATTTACACGCTTGTGAAGGTGAACCGGTCGTAGCTACCACCGCGAGTTTCAATAAAAGATAGGCATATATATATTATATATTATATGTATTATATATAAATTATTGGAACCCTTGACTATACCGTTTTGTTGTTCTGGTACTTGGGGTAATAGATTAAAGGCCGTTCCACGAAACTAAGTTAAGTGGAAGGCTACAAGGTTAGTTTAAAAAGTCGGCGAGTAACAGTAAAGAAAGTTTTGTCAAAATACAGTAAACAAAATTTTGGAGGAAGGTTGTAGAATATCGATCACATTAGGACAGATTTAAGATTATGAGGTGTTTTTTACTCATAGTAAAATTTTAGGCGGTTATTATGTACAGTCACAAGCCTTTTTCCCATTTTTATGGTTGTATTAACTGGGCTCGTGATCGCGGTTACCTGATATGGTCCTACCCAGATTTGAGAGAGCTTATGCTTCCGACTCTCGCTCTTGAGTAGTACTTTGTCTCCTACGTGGAAAGTAAGGGGCCGTATTGTTTTATCGTAATACCCCTTAGAACGTTTCTTGCTAGCGAGGAGATTCTTTCGAGCTGTAGCATAAGATTTCTGTAGCTTATACCTTAGTATATGGTAATAGCTTTCATGGTTATAAACAGGTTCAGGGTCCCGTTTTAAATTCGTTGGGACGTCCGCTGTAAAGCCGTAAAGGCAGTCCATTGGGGTCAGTTTCGTACCCTCGTGTACGCTGTTATTGTACACGAACGCAGCGGTTCGTAGATATTGATCCCATGTTTTGGGATTTTCATCTACGATAGTTCGCAGGTACTCTATAAGGGGTCTGTGGGCACGCTCTAGTGCTCCATTAGACTGGGGATGATAAGCTGAAGTTTGTAGCTTTTTTACCCTTAAGAGTTTACATACCCTTTTGAATAGTTCACTTAGGAAATTGGATCCCTGGTCAGTGACTATTCTTTTGGGGATACGGTAGCGCGTGACGATTTCGTCGAAGAAAATTTTAGCTACTGTAATTGCTTCCCCGTTGGGTATGGCATACCAATCGACGAATTTGGTCAAATTATCTTGAAAAGTCAGGATATATTTATTACCTGTGGCGGTTTCCTCCAAGGGGCCCACAATGTCCAGGTAGACCTTGTCAAATGGTTGCTCTGCTATGTCCGTTATCATCATTGGCATTCGAGTTTGAGGGGAAGCTTTCATAGTCTGACACTTTGGGCATTTCTTAATATGTTTTTTAATATCACTTAGCATATTTCTCCACCAGTATTTGCCTCTAATTCGCTTGTAAGTTTTAATTACACCCTGGTGGCCACCGAAGGGAGAATCATGATAATCTTTCAATATTGTCCTGATTTCCTCGGGGTTTGTGATTATCTCGGGGTTTTTTGGTGCCCTTATTTCCTGCGATTTTTCATCGAGTGCGGTAGGGGAGTTTGAGTGTGTCTCTGTTGATTGGAGTTCATCTGTTTCTGATGAGTGTTCCTTATTTTTCTTAGCAGGATTCTGTTTTTCCTCCTGTGCCTTTTGTTTTTGGGCTCGGGTTACTACGTAGCATTTAGCGGGTTGTTTTTTTCTTGTGGGCGGTTTACTGTCCTCCACATCGGATTCCATACGATGGTGGACTATGGCCTTTATCGTTAATGTGTTGCCTGAATTGTCTTCTTTGACTTCTTGTGGGATTCGACTTAGTGCGTCCGCATTCGTATTGTATTTTCCGGGCTTGTATTCGATGTTATAGTCGAATTCTGACAGCTTGTGATGAAATCTCACCAAACGTGAAGTAGGGTCTTTAACATTAAAGACTCCTTTCAAGGGCTTATGGTCTGTATAGACCGTGAATTTCCGACCTTGAAGGTAACATCGGAAATTTCTAGCTGCCCATACAATGGCCAATAACTCCTTTTCAATAGTGGAGTAGTTTTTTTCGGCCTTGTTTAGAGTACGGCTGGCATAGGCGATTGGCTGGTCATTTCCCACTTCTCCTTGAGAAAGAACAGCTCCTATGGCCTCATTACTAGCGTCCGTGGTGAGATTGAATGGTTTCGAAAAGTCCGGATAAATTAAAAGTGGTGGAGAGACTAAAGCTTTTTTAATGGTTTGAAATGCTTCCTGACATTTCTCAGTCCAAGTGAATTTTACATCTTTTCGAAGTAAATTCGTTATTGGACGTACTATTTTTGAGAAATCTGGTATAAATTTCCTATAATAATTGGCAAGTCCTAGGAATGATTGGACTTGCCTGACAGTTCGCGGAACAGGGAAAGTTTGGACGCAGGCCGTTTTACTAGGATCAGGAAGTGCTCCGTCGTTAGAGCACTTATGTCCCAAATAGACGACCTCTTTTCTCAGAAACTGACACTTTTCAGGTTGTAATTTGAGATTGTTTTCCCTTAGTCTATCGAAGACTTTTCGAAGTTTGTTGTTGTGATCTTCTAAATTTTTACCGTAGATGACGATATCATCCAGATAAACGAAGCACTCCAGGCCTTGTAGGCCTGTTAAAACGAAGTTCATTAACCTTTGGAAAGTAGCTGGGGCTCCTTTTAGCCCGAATGGCATTCGTTTAAACTCGTAGTGCCCATAACTTGTGCTGAAGGCTGTTTGTGGTCTATCTACGGGATCGACGAGCACTTGGTGATATCCGTTTGCTAAGTCAAGCGTCGTGAAATACCTTGCGTGGCCCAACTGATCGAGAATGTCCTCGATTCGAGGGAGTGGAAAAGCGTCGCCTATTGTCTTTTCGTTTAATTTACGAAAATCAACTACGACTCGCCACCTTTTCTCACCCTCTGGGCCCGCTTTCTTGGGGACCACTAGAAGAGGTGAATTCCAAGGGCTTGTACTTTGCTGGACAATGTCACTCTCCAGCATTTCTTTCAGTTGCTCGTTTATGACTTCCCTTTGAGTCTCAGGTAACCTGTACATTTTCTGGTTAATTGGTGCTTGATCTTGCACCAAAGGTATTCTGTGCGTGATAGCATTAGTGTGGGTGAGTTTATCGCCTTTGAGGAAAAAAATATCATTATATTCATGACAGAGTGTCGATATCGAAGATTTTTCATCTGTGTTTAAAGTTTCGTCTAACTTGATTTCCTGCTCTAACTTCTCGAAACGCGGGTGATTGTCTAATACATCCGGCTCGTCGTATGTCGGGTATAAATATCTCACGTGCTGTAATATGGCCGCTTTATCTGTAGAGTCTGTTGTTTGCAGAACTTTTCTCTTCTTCACTGCTTGGGATTTATAATTATCATTGATTTCCCTTGAGGATACGAATTTATCCTTTTGTTTAGATGACATGAGGCCGTTATGCATTTTATAAACTTTATCAGGCTTAGTGCGGTCTCCATGGGTGTTATTGGGGCAGTTCGGCCGCGTTGAGCACTTAGTTCTAAACTTTGTTGGTTGGAAAGCCATATGTACCTTGGGGCTACTTTTGAGCTCAGGTTTTGCGGGTTTTTTACACAGTGCATTTTTTGAGGGATAGATGTAGTGAAAAAGATAACTTAAAATAGAAATTAAAAGTAGGTAATATGTTTTATTACTTACGGACGATGAGGTTCGTTGTTCCGTGTAACCGACAGGTTGTTCAGGACTTTTAGAGTGCCTGTTTGCAATTTTGGGTGGCTCTTGTGGCCATGTATCAAACTTATCACTACGAGGTGGGGGAGGTTTTTGTACCATAGATTTTGAATTATTCTCCCCCGCGCCTTTAAACTGTATACTATTATTGACACTCGAGGGTTTTTCAGAACTTCTTGGTGGATTGAGGGGGTTTATTTTGTAGTCTTTTGTAGGGACTACTTGTAATGCCAATTCTGAAAGAACTACTTGATGGTTAGCAATATTGAGGATACCTACTAGCGCTGTTTCTTCCCCAGTACGAAGTAAGCTATTTGCCTGGAAGACTCCGTCTTCTATCTCTTGAGATAGGCAGAGCATTTCTTCCTTCACTTGCAATGGAATTCTGGCAACAATGTGTGTCCGAGCGGGTAGGCAAATAGGTTCTTTCAAAGAGACCTTATATTTCCTTATTGCGTCGGTTCCACTGATGTTATCCAGATTTTTAGATTTGTATTCCCGCAACTCATTTTGAGTTTGACAGCCAGCATTTTTCGTTTGGGATGCCTTGGAGATACTGCAGGTGGATAATTGTACCGTTACAGGTTCTATCTTATCTGCCTGTTCTCTCACTTCGACTGCTTTCTGCGGGTGCGGTTTTTCCGTTGCTAAAGATAAAGGCAATGCGAATTCCTCTGGATTGGTTTCGGTGCGAGGGAATCTTAGGGTGCGGTTAGGACCTTCAACATTACAGTTTTTCAATAGGAAGTCGTTACCTAAAAGTCCGTCGTCGGAAAGACCGGGCAAGTTTTGCACAACTTGGAATCTGCAGGAGATTTTGTTTTTTAAATTGAAATTTCCTTGACAGCTCCCCAGTGTCTTTCCAGTCCCAAAGGGAGTCTGTAATTTATAGGTTTCTTCTGTGTTGATTGAATCGAGACCTTTTAATGCATTTTTCTTTATTAAACTAACCTCAGCGCCGGTGTCTACTACTAATTTTGCTTGGCCGTTCAGGCCGATATCTAATGGAAGGTTTACTGTAGGTACACCCATTTTGGGCGACTGAGGGGACCCTAATTTACTTAATGGGATTTTTAAAGTCGAGCCGGGGAGTTTTGGGCCGACTGTATGTCGTTTCCCTGACTCTGAGCTTCCCATTTTTGCTTTTGCCGGCATTCATTTAAAGTATGTCCACTTCGACCACAGAAGTCACATTTGAGCCGCACATTGTAGACACGGGGTTTTTGCTGATCACGAGAATCTCCTGGTTTTTGGGGGTTTTGAGTATTTGTTGGGTATTCACGGTTGCGATTGCATTCGCGAACATCATGACCATATGCTTTGCACTTTCCACAATACGGCGTATTTTTTCGCTTGAAACAGTCAGTGTACGTATGTCCTCTTTTATTACAAAAACTACAGTTAATGTTTTGAAGGTTATTTTTATTATTTATTACATTTGTATTTGCTTGTCTGTATTGGTATTCTCTGCCTCGTGTATTTTTTGTGTTTGAGGCTTGTGTATACTGTGAGGCGTTCGTAATTGGGTGCATTGCTGGAACTGTAGGTGCCTGATAACCAATTTGGGTGGGTGAATAAGCTTGTGGTGAGTTCGTAACTAACTGTTCATAATAACCTGGTGGAATTAGTGTGGGTGAGTGGAGCTGAAATGCACTTTGTTGGAGTCTTTCCATATCCAACGCTTTTTGTATTAGGGTTTCGAGTGTTTCAGTTCCTAACGTCAACAAATATTGACATAAATGTGGATTATGAACACCAGTCTTAAGTGCATTTTTAGCAAAGTCCTCCAACTGTTTTTTAACAGCTGGGGCATCTGTTTCACTGTACTTAGTTTCTGCCGCATCTTCGCAGAGAGCTAGCGATTGTTTCAATCTCGATGTAAAAGTGGCCAGGGCTTCCTGCGGATATTGGCGAGTAGTAATTAATTTATTTACTAACTCTTGGTAAGTTTCTCGAGGAAGGTATGCTCGATTGAGCCGTTCTTCTACCTCCTTGAATGTGGTCGGGATGTTTGAGGCGAATAACTGGTAAGCTTCGCCCCGAAGTCTAGTGGGGAAAATTTGAAGGAAAGCTGACTGCTCTTGTACTGAGATGCACTGGGTCACCTGCCTACAGCAACCCAGAAAGGTTTGGAGCTCTAAGCTCAATTTTGGGTGTGGTTCGCCCGAAAAAAGAGGAATCAACTGTGCTGCCAGTTTGGCTACTTTAGCGTAATCTGTCATGTTTGACTTTGACCCTTTGTCAATATCACCTGGTTGGCGAGTATATGACACTGTTCCGATTCTAGTTTCGTCTAAACTGGTTTCCAGAAGGGAATCGCCCAGCCAATTCAAAACTATTTCACTCGCGGATGGCTCGCTACCACTGACTTCACTTTCACTTAAGTAACCACTATTTTGATTTATTTCTAACTCGAGCGAGTGCGAAAATTCTCCAAACTCTTTTAAGCTCTCCTTGAACTTCTCTGTATTTTCTTTAAATTTTGTTATCTGTGCAAGCCTTTGTTCGCGAGACTTTGCGAGGTTTTTGTCAATTAAGTCGCACTGGAATACAGAGAGTTCGGAGGAATTTCGCACTTTCTCTTCTATTATTTTTAAATAAGATTCTAAATCTAAATTTTTATCTCTTACTTGTCGGGGACCTGTCAGGGTTGTCCCGCTCCTGAGTGTTACTCCTTGGGTCGTGGGGGCTATTGTCGTCGCTCCCTCTATTGTAGCTGTTGCTCCCTCGTTGCTTCCTTTGTACCGGGGCGGAACTTCCTGCGCGTCGCCCGGCGAGGAAGTTTGTGGTGAAGTTGATAATTGGCTTTCCAGCGGTGTTTCTTGGTGAGAGCCTTTATCGCTCATTTACCACCGTATATGAGATTAGCAGCTAGGGGGGCTCCTGCCGTCTTAGTTCCCTTGGATCTAACTGAGAGGGGGGCTTGTGCCGTCTTCGTATTCCCTCTCAATTCAGGAACGAAGAGTTGTTTAATTTGCTGAAGAGGTGCGTTGGCTGTGCTGTACCTCCAGAGATGGCTGAGTTGCGGCGATTTTTCAGTTGCTGAGTACTTCCTGAACTCCGGCGTTGGTGCTTTGCACTTTGCTGAGGGGGTGGCTGCTTGTTTTCCTAACAGAGGCAGTTAAAGTTGATCAACCCCGAGCGTTGGGGGCGACAAGATCTAAACACCCCTGAAGCCAGACTCAACTCCAGGCGAGGGTAGGGTGTCTTGCCCAGTGTTTACTCTTGTCTGATTAACCCCTTAGGTTCTCTCGTAAGATAGAGGGTTTTCAAGCTCTTAAATTTTTCGTATATTTATGAAAAACAGGCTTCCCCTATCCTACCGGCTGCGCCAATTGTTATATTTTTAGAGGGGTTTGTAAATCAACTAACACTCGTGTCGTTGGTTTCCACCTTTTTATTTTATTTAACGCACCACAACTACAAATTTTCCTTTACAATTCTTTTTTTATAAATAACTCTTTACAATATTTCCTTTATCGCTATCGATCGTTTTGTACAAAAATTACACTTTACAATTACAATTATTTCTTTATCACTGTCGTTCCTTTTCTACAAAAATCACACTTTTCAATTATTTCTTTACCTTTTTTTTTTTTTACGACCAACAAAGTGTGTGAGGCGACCCCGATCTTAAAAAAATCTCCGTTTTTCTTACTTAACAAACGCGTGACAATCCACACCGCGAATTCTGGTCAACTCACTGGGCTTTTCTTTTTCAGGTGCCCAGTCCACCTGTACAATCATCGGTCAGTTCGCTGACCCCGCAGTTCAATTGCAAAATTGCTTAAATTGTTTATTTGCAATTTTCAATTTCACCTCGAGCCCAACAAACCGGCAACGAAAATCATACCTAAATTGTCGACCTTGCACTTATTTCTATCAAAGAATTAAAATGCAAAGCCGAACAGGCCACGCATAGATATTTCGAGGTGGAATATAGTACACAGGTGAACGAACCGCTGATGCACTGCGTTTCACCCGGTGAACAACCTCTGACGCAGCTATGTGTATACATATATATGTATTTACATTTATATATATTTAATTACAATGCTTGCAAGATTCCCAGATTTTGGGAAATCTGTGTTGTAACAATTAATTATTATCAATATCATATGCATTCATACTGCTTACACGATTTTCAGATCAGCCATGTGTATACATATATGTGTATGTACATATATATACTTATTTACAATGTTTGCAAGATCTGTGCTGTAACAATTAATTATTATCAATATCATATGCATTCATACTGCTTACACGATTTTCAGATCAGCCATGTGTATACATATATGTGTATGTACATATATATACTTATTTACAATGTTTGCAAGATCTGTGCTGTAACATTTCCACTAAGCAATGGGATGCAATTCTCATCTATATGGTGGTACAATGTTTACCAGCAGAAACGCACCGTGCATGGGAACAAGAGGTCAATACAGCAGAAGGACTTCCCACCTTCGAATCCTTAAAAATATTTTTACAATCTAGATTTAGAATTTTAGAAGCCATAGTCGATACCACACCGTCCCTAGCCAATAAAAATGCTCAAGTCCCGAGAGCATCCACCCATTTTACGTCATATACCCAAACATGTATCTTGTGCAAAGAGCAGCACCGTCTATTTAAATGTCCGAAATTCATAAAACTTGATGTAGACAATAAATTCAAAATTGTCACATCAAATCAATTGTGTAATAACTGCCTATCAAAAGGCCACAACACGAAAACTTGTACGAGTAAGTTTTCATGTCAGCGATGTGGAAGGAGGCATCATTCTGTACTTCACAGGAATAATGTCACTCCAAGGGTTTCGACCCAATTCAAGCCAAGGGAGCAGCAATCAGAAGCTCAACCTTGTAATTCACATTCCACATCCAATAACACTCTTCACACGCTTCACGCAAAAAACCAACGTACCAAACAAGCACTGCTTGCAACAGCACTGTTAAACGTTCCTACAAAAAAGGGAAACATGTTGGTATTGAGAGCTTTGATAGATTCAGGCTCTCAAGTTTCATTTGTAACCCAAGCCGCCGCACGTAAGCTGCAATCATCCACTACAATCGTGGAAATTCAAATTACTGGCCTGGGAAAAACTGAAACTACAAATGTTCAAAAACAAACTACATTGAACATTTATCCTTATTCAACCACAACTAAGGCAACCACGGTCACTGCCCTTATAGTGGAAACAATCACGGACATTTTACCTCCTTCAACCATTCCAAACAAAGAATGGAGTCATGTACATCAGCTACCACTTGCCGATCCGTTTTTCTTTAAACCAGGAAGAATTGACCTGCTTTTAGGAGCAGATGTGTACAGCGAAATTCTTTTGGAAGGTTTACGGAAAGGTCCTCCAGGAACACCAACTGCCCAAAACAGTATACCCTCGGATGGATACTTTTCGGAAAGCTAAAAAACACATCCACATTTTTAACAGCATCTGCATTAACAGCAAAGGCTCATTACGACGACGACACTTGACTGGATAAACTTTTACGTCAGTTTTGGGAAACTGAAGAAGTTAATCCAGGAAGATAGCTGTCTAAAGTAGATCAAGAATGGTAAGAGTTTTATCAAAAAACTCATGTTCGTAACGCACATGGCCGTTATGAAGTTCGTCTGCCTTTCATCGCAGAAAGTCCTAGCCTAGGCGACTCTCGTGGTATGGCATTACGTAGGTTCTACAGCCTAGAACGGCAATTAGAACGAAATCCTGAACTCTATCAGGAATACAAAGCTTGCATTAATGAATACAAGACACTAGGTTACATGACAGTGGCTAATAAGATAGTAAGCAATGAACAAAGCTACTATCTACCTCACCATGCTGTTATCAAAGATAGCACCACCACAAAGGTTCGCGTCGTCTTTGATGCTTCAGCAAAAACGACTAACGGAAAAAGTCTAAACGAACAGCTGCATACTGGTCCAGTACTGCAGTCTGAACTCTTCTCCATCATCCTCAGATGGATAAAGTATAAATTCGCTATGTCGGCTGACATAGAAAAAATGTATAGAATGATAAAGGCTCAAGCTCCAGATCAAAACTATCAAAGAATAGTTTGGAGAAATAATCACAACGAGCCTATACAAGTTTACAAATTAACTACCGTAACCTTTGGCACCACGCCAGCCCCATATCTCGCAATAAAAACGCTCAATCAGCTAGCCTTCGAAGAAGCCGACAAATATCCTGAAGCTGCAAGGATAGTATTGCGAGACTTCTATGTTGATGGCCTTCTTACAGGATCAGATACAATGGAAGAAGCATTCAAGATACAAGATCAACTACTCAATCTGCTATCTTTAGGAGGGTTTAACTTGAGAAAATGGGTCAGCAATTCCTCGGATCTACTATCAAGGATTCCCGAAATGTTCAGTAAAAAAGTCTTCTTTACTGGTTGATGGTTTATTAAAAAGTAGTAAAATATGTACATTTAATTATCCTATTTATACAAAATTAGCCTGGGAAATAAAATTAAAAATTACCAAAAAGTGCTTAGTTCACAATATATTGTGAGAATGAAAATTCTCCCATGAAAGGTGAGTAGCACGAGATAGGTACATACATACAGGTGGTGATAGGTACGTACGTACATGCCCGTGCAATCAAGAAAAAACTGCTGCGTCTGGAGTTCGCATGGTAGAATTTTCCGGTGAAATATGAATTCCCTCAGAATGAATGCGGCGTGAGAATTAATTTGTGTGATTAGCGCTGGGCTAATCATCCTGCCCCCTTGGGTTGCTGCGCAACACAAAATCGTCATTGTTGTCCGGCTGGCTCCGTCTTGCGGGTATTGGAGGTATGGAATAGCAATGTGGTGGCATGTTCCTGGAGCAAACCCCGTGGTTCCATTTGGTAACCATCCAATAGCTGCATCCGATCATAAGAGCTGCCAGAAGCATGTAGCTAATGGTGTAATGATGTATGTCGTGATGCGATATTCCTTGGGGCAATGCTTCCGAGAACTGCTTGAGATCCTTGACCTTGTTGGTCAGCACATCTGTTTCATGATCGTTGGATTTTAGATGAAGCTCTGAGGAAATGTATGGGTGCCCTCTTTTTGCTGAATGTAGGTCTTCATCCAAGGATAGACTTAAATTTATGCGTGGAATAAATGCTGATATAGTCTTGCTCTGATAACGCCCGTGACCAGTGATCGTCATAGAGGTCTGTCTGATTGAACAATCTGGACGAAGTTTCAGAATTCCACTTTTCTGTAGAGTCTTGAGTGTTACTGCTGTGCCACATACAATGTTGAATGTGGTTTCACTGTCGAGATGGTAGAGCCAACTGTTTGGAGTATGCAGCTGTATCCAAAGATTGGATCGATTTGAGCGGCGAAAGTGGCAGTTGGAAGAGAGCGTTTGTCTGTGGTTGAGCAGCTCCATTTCGCACTGGCTGACGTTGGCCTTTAGATTGAAGATGAGATGATTCTGGTCACATAGATACTGGTCTTCTCTTAAGTGTTGACATTTGTTTAACTCTGCTTGAGATAGTGGGTAATATCTCTCCCTGGGAAGACTCATGATGAGATAATCTGATGATGGCTTGATTAACAGGAGTTTGTCTCCTTGTTGAATGGGAACAGGTATCATCTTGAATAACTGAAAGTATTCATCCAGGACGAGTGGAATCCGTATGTCAAATAAGATGTATGATTCTCCTATCCTGGCTCCGACTGTCATTAGGTTGTAAAGAAGTAGCACGCCATCCTTAATATTTCCTGGAATAGTTAGAGTTGATGGAATATGGGCCTTTATTAAAGTCAACTGGTCTCGGAGTTGCATTGGGGTGATTAATAATGGGCTGATCTTGTTGTGGTGAATATCTGTTATGACGTCTAATAAAGCGTTTTGAGCTCTGTGGTAGTTTTGAAGAACTAGTGTGGTTAGAAGCGATAAGGCACTGAAAGCCTGGGTAGTTTGCTGCTCGAGCTGAACGTCATCAACAAACTTACTGAATGCGAGTATATGGTCTTGAATTACCTTGAATTGTTTTTGAATTGACTCCTCTTGACGTTTCATGATATTGGTTGTAATTTCTAAAACTGATGTTTGGTTTTTTGCTAGCTGCATTAAGTAACCCTCGTTGCTTCTTGTTTTTTCGATTTCTTCTTCAATGTACTTGGCATAGGACGAGTCCAGGATGCCAAATAGTTTGTTCGCAACGTTACCTACTAAGTCAAGAGGAGACCTTTTGTGTGGAACTCGGTCTCGGCCGCCTTGTTTGTGGAGAATTTCATTAGCTTCTTCAATTTGCGTGAGTTGATGTTGAAATTGGGAAAGTATTTCCAAACAGTGGTCTCTTCTGAGTGTTGTTGTATTGCATAACTTGCTTATTTCTCCAATGCATTTTCTGATTCCCGCTAGTTCGCTCCAGTAATTATCTAGCTTGTAGTATGCAAGAATGGTCCACTGGCTGTTTATTAGATGTGCATGTCCTAGTGATTCAAAGAATAGTCCTGGATTACTTGAGAATGGTGTTACTTCAGCCGGCTCCCTTAGCGGGTTTCCGAAGGCTGGCATTATAACTGAGGTTAGCATGAGCAGTTTTAAAGCAGCTGATGAGCTAATAGATCTTGCAGTGGGGCTTCTATTCGTCGCTGTAGCGTTAGTGGGATTCTTGAAATTTTCCACAAATGGTGAGTTCTTCCAATTGGAATTGATTGGCAAGAACCTTCCTCGCAGCGGGTGATAGGGTCGTTTGTGTTTCATCGTCTTTGCTGGTGGCTCTCCTTCTACGTCCTTGTGAGATGGTCCTGGTTAGAAAGGATGTTTTCGGTTGCGTTCCCTCGACTGATTTAGAGTAGTTGCCGAGGTTGCTGCCACTGGCATTCCCTTTGAGATCTTCTGGTCTATATTGCTCCTCCGGCAAGGGGCAGAGGTTATGAATGGTCCGTTTAAAAATTCCAGAGGGGGTTTTGACACTAACAACTCTAGTAAGTTTGTCGGCGCCGTCGAAAGTTTCTAAGACGCGGCCTAGCGACCATTTCAATGGTGGTAAGTTCGCCTCTCTTATCACGACTAAAGTTCCAGGTTTTAGATTTGGCTTTATACTCCTCCATTTGTTCCGCGTTTGCAGTTCCTGTAGGTATTCAGCCGACCAGCGCTGCCAAAATGTTTGTTGAATATGTTGAATTCGGCGAAATCTTGTTAATTTGTCGATGGCTCTTTCTGCAACATCAGTTTCGGCGCATGCTGTCAAGGGGCTTCCCGTCAAGAAGTGTCCTGGGGTTAGTGCCTCGAGGTCATTGGGATCTGAAGACATGGGTATTATTGGTCTGGAATTAAGGATGGCCTCTATCTGGACAATTACTGTGTGTAATTCCTCGTATGTCAAATTGGCATTTCCCGTCTGGCGAATGAAGTGATTCTTGGCGGATTTCACTGCCACTTCCCACAGTCCTCCGAAGTGAGGCGATCGTGGTGGTATGGGCTTCCACTCAATGTGATTTTTGATGCATAATTGAGCGAGTGATGACTGTAAATCCTTCGACAGGAGCATGTCCTTTAGTTCCTTTAAATGTGTTCGTGCTCCTAGGAAGTTCGTTGCGTTGTCGCAAAAGATAGTAGCACACAGACCTCTCCGGGCAATGAATCTTTTTAGAGCGTTAAGGAAAGCTTCGGCACTCAGATCACTGACCAATTCTAAATGTACAGCCTTTGTAGTGAAGCATACAAAGACAGCTATGTACGCCTTTGTAGGTGTCTTTCCTCGTAGTTTGTAATGAATCATGATGGGTCCACAAAAGTCGACTCCTGTGGTGTGAAAGGGTCTTGTCGGCTTCACCCGTTCCACAGGTAGCTCTCCCATCATTTGATCAACGGACTTCGGCTTACATCTGAAGCAACGGATACATCTATGGACAGTATGGCGCGCCAACCTTATAGCGTCTATGACCCAGTATTTCTGCCTCGCGATTGCAGTTAGCGCTTGAGGTGCTGCGTGCATATGTTGGTTGTGTAGATAATTGAATAGAAGTTCACTCAGTTTGTGGTCCTTGGGCAGAAGAATCTGGTTCTTGGCCTCTTGGCTGAGTTCTGAATTTTTCAGCCGTCCGCCGACCTTTATGATTCCTGTAGAGGCGTCTACAAACGGCGCCAAATGTTGAATAGAATGGTGAGAATCAAGTGCTTCCCCTTTCTTTAATGATGAGTACTCGTGCTCGAATGCTGTGCGTTGAATATTTTTTATGATTCCGTTCAAGGCAATGTCTAGCTCTGCAATAGATACTTCGCCCATCTTCCTCGATCCCTTGGGAGATTTGCAATTTTGCAAGAATCTGAAACAGTACGCAAAAATTCTCTGTAATTTTAAAAATGAGTTACAATGATTCACAGGTGTGACTAGATCAACATGTTTGACTCGTTCTATGGCTGTGAAGACGGATTTTTTTGGTTTGGCTTCTGGAATCTCGTCTGGTATTTTAAAGGCAAATGTGGGCCATTTTTCTTCAGGTTCAGATAGATACCTTGGACCTTTGAACCACAGAGTTGATTGGCTGAGGGCATCCGGGAACATTCCACGGGAGATTATGTCAGCTGGATTTTGTGTTCCTTCAATGTGTCTCCATTGCTGTGGCTGAGTCAATTGTTGTATTTTTTCAACCCGATGTGCTATGAAGGTACTCCACGTATAAGACGGTGATAAGATCCAGGCGAGTACAATGGTAGAGTCAGTATGATACACAATTCTTGAAGGGTTTATTTGCATGCATTGAGATACTCTTTCCACTAATTCTGTCATGAGTAGCGCGGCACATAGCTCCAATCTTGCAAGCGTAGTAGCCTTTACTGGTGCTAGTCGTGACTTGGCGCATAACAGTCTTACTCTGATTTCTCCTTGCGTATTCATTGATCTCAGGTAGCAGCAAGCCCCATAGGCGGACTCACTGGAGTCTGAAAAGGCGTGTAATTGGATGTTGACTGAGTTTGAAAATAGAACGTGTCTTGGAATTTTTATTGCTCGTAATCCTGGTAGACTCTTCTTAAATTTCATCCATTTATTTTTGTAAACTGCGGGTAGTTCTTCGTCCCACGAGCAGTTGGCCTTTCAGAGGTCTTGTAGAAATAGCTTTCCTAATACCGTTACTGGTCCTATTAACCCAAGAGGATCGAAAATACGGGCTACTTCGGATAACACTGTTCGTTTGGTAAGTCCTTGTGTTTCACCTTCAGTTGCTTGATACTGAAAACTGTCATCCTTTGGTTGCCAGATTAATCCGAGAGTTTTCGTTACTTCGCCATTGTCAATGAGTAGCATCTTCTCCTTGTGATCTTCTGGTACATTTCGTAAGGTGTCTGGGTGGTTAGCCCAAAATTTCCTTAATTCGAAACCGCCGCCTTTCAGGAGCTCTATTAGGTCATTCTTTAATTTGAGCATGCTTTGTTTAGAGTCAGCTCCTGTCAGAATGTCGTCGACATAGGTATTTCCTAAAATCATATTCGCAGCTTCGGGAAATGTATCGTATTCTGTTAAGGCTAATTGATTCTGGCATCTCGTCGCGAGGAATGGAGCGTCGGCTGTTCCGTAAGTTACGGTGTTTAGCTGGTATGTTTGCAGAGGCTTCTCTCTGTCATCCCTCCATAAAATTAGTTGGTACTTTCTGTTTGGGTAGACATTGATCTGCCGATACATTTTGCAGATGTCTGCTGTCATTGCGTACTTGTACATTCTGAATTTTGTTATGATGGTGAAAATATCTGGCTGAACGGTGGGACCAACCATCAAGATATCATTGAGGGATCTTCCGGATGATGTTTTCGCTGAGGCATCAAATACTACACGGAATTTGGGCTTGTTGGTATGTGCCTTTGCTACACAGTGATGGGGCATGTAGTAATGATCGGTAGGAATGGCTTCCTTTGCTATCGGTTGCATGTGGCCGAGTTCTTGGTATTCTGTCATGAAATCATGATATTGCCTCTTAAGATCGGCATTTCTCTCTAATTTTCTTTCTAATGCATAGAAGCGCTTTGAAGCAATTTCCAGGGACGACCCCAAAGTAGTTGGTAGCTCACGAAAGGGTAGTTTGACGATGTATTGTCCTGACGCGGATCTTTGGAAGGTATTTTGGAAATGCTCCTCACAGAGAAGTTCTTCTCTTGACTTGTACTTGGATGGTGAATCGTGTTGCTCCAACTCCCCAAATTGTTGCAACTGTTTGTCCAGTGCTGAAACTGAGGGTTGTGTTGCGATGTGACAACTTTGAGTGCAGCCAGCTTGAGTTGGCACCTTTCCTGCAAGAATCCATCCAAAGTGGGTGTTTTGAAGCAGTGGCAGATTGTGTAGTCTTATTTGACCTTCTTGCAAGAGTTGAAAGAATAATTCAGCTCCCAGTAACATGTCGATGGCCTGAGGTTTATAGAACGCGGGGTCTGCTAGCTGGATGCTAGTTGGAATATCCCAGTTCGATGTTTTGATGTATTGTGACGGTTGGCGGTCGCTGATAATTTTTAATATAACAGCATTGATGACTGCTGAAAAGCTCTTCACTCTTGAATGTATCGTGAGAGTGGTTTCGTACTTAGCAGTTGTTGCGATTCCACCAACACCACTAATCGGCAGTGAAGTTTTGCTGCGTGGTAGTCCCAGAGCCTGTACGAGTCGTTCGCAGATAAAGTGGAGCTGTGAGCCCGAGTCCAAGACTCCCCTACAGTTGACCGGGACTCCTGAGGCATTAATGACCTTGATTATTGCTGTTGCTAATAGAATCTGCGAGCGTGTTGACGCCTGTAAGCTAGATATTTGTGAGTTTGTTGTCTCAGATGGAGTAGAACGACTAATCTCCTGGAACTGAGAAGTGGAGTCAAGTTGTCTGGTAGCTCCTGAACTGCCTCTGCTCACTTGTTGGTAGTTCATTGGTGCCAAGTTTGTGCTCCGACGAACGATGCCTTGTCGTGATTTCGCTTGAATAAGGTTTCTTGGCTTCTCTGATTGACGAGAGTTGTGTATTAATGTGTTATGGCGTTTGCCACATTTCATACAGCCTCTTGATGTGCAATCATGTACTGTATGGTCTAGCTTTAGGCAATTGGGGCACAATTTGAACTGCCTGATGAGCTGAATCCGATTATCTAATGTTGCATAGAGGAGTTTTGGGCACCTAAAAACTCCATGATCTGCCTTGCATAATGCGCACTTCAATACCTGGGATGATGCCGTCAACGTAGATACCCTCTTGCGTTCTTCCTTCGTCTGCATTACTTCAAGCATCTGAAACCTTGTTTCCATGAATTTGAAGAAATCGTCCATTGTCTGCAATTCGTGAGGTGCGTTAAGTGACTGCGCATATAATCTCCTGGATTCCTTATACCTTCTGAGTGAGTAAATGAAGCAGTATGGGATTCCACTGCTTGATCTCGATGCCACTGTTCTCCAATGCTAGTAAACATTCCTTGCTAGTGTCATGCAATCTTTTGATTCCCGAGCCTGATTCGGTTGTGAGAGCTGGTTGATATAGTAACTGATTGAGAGTTGCTGTTACTATAGCCCTCGGATTGTCATACCTCTCTAAGAGTAACTTCCAAGCCACTGAGTAGTTATCGTCAGTAGCTTGTAAATGTTTTATTAGTCCGCTGGGTTCACTTGTGAGATTTGTCTTCAAGTAGTATAATTTTTCGGCCCCACCCAGAGGCCTGTTGTGAATGAGTTGACTGTACAAATCTTTGAACTGCCCCCATTTGGTGTAGTTTCCGTCAAAGATTGGAAGTGTTAACTTTAGAAGCTTAACGTTTCCATTTATCGTGGTCACTGATTGTTCGTCAAGCTTTCCTTGTAGCCTTGTTGCTGTTTCTTGGAAATGATCTTCAATCTTCGTATATTCGCGAATATCGTAGGAGTCATCATCAAGTTCTGCCATTATTTGCCCATGTAAGGAGGCTATAGTGTCCCAATATTAATTGATGGACCTCAGTTTTTGTGTGTAGTATGCCCTTGGATGTGGATCGCGTTCAATTACCTTGATGATTCGCTTTAGCGCAGCAATAGTGGCCTTCACTTGTTTTCTCATTTTCAGGCTTCCAGTCAGTGGCACTAATTCGTCATGGTGCTCGGGCTCGTCTGTATGTGATGATGTGGCTGTCGATACCTCGAGTCGCTCACTCAATCTTTGCAAGAATTCATTGTAGACCTTCTCTACTTGATTAAAGTAGTTTTTCACAAAGTAAGAATGCTCTTTGTTGAAGTCCTCACTTTCAACTATTTCGTCGTGATTCTCGCAAAACTTAGTCCATAAGCCGTTGAGCCTTCCTTCGTAGCTTTTCGTGTTTTCTATAGTTCTCTGCTCAATGCTTTCCTTCCTGAAATTCTCAAGAAGTTGAGAAATTGACTTGCCAATTCCTGACTGTGCTGCGGTTAGATTTTGCATGTTGATTTGCTTCTGACTTTAACACTGCTGTTCTGTCCAAAATATATTGCCTGAGGTTGCCTATGTACGGCTGTTCTTCTTAGTAGTCTTCTTGAGGTAACTGCTAGCCCGCAATCAAAAACTACTGCTACCGCGTAGTAAACACTGGAACCCTTTGCCTTTGTATATGTAGGTGAGTGGTACGGCTGCGCTGCTGTTGTCTCTTGTAGTAATCACTAGAGAGCTTATTGTTTTTTATAGATGATAAGACTTGGTAGTGAAGTATTGAAACATTCAATACATCACGTCGGGGTCACCAAAATGTTCAGTAAAAAAGTCTTCTTTACTGGTTGATGGTTTATTAAAAAGTAGTAAAATATGTACATTTAATTATCCTATTTATACAAATTAGTCTGGGAAATAAAATTAAAAATTACCAAAAAGTGCTTAGTTCACAATATATTGTGAGAATGAAAATTCTCCCATGAAAGGTGAGTAGCACGAGATAGGTACATACATACAGGTGGTGATAGGTACGTACGTACATGCCCGTGCAATCAAGAAAAAACTGCTGCGTCTGGAGTTCGCATGGTAGAATTTTCCGGTGAAATATGAAATCCCTCAGAATGAATGCGGCGTGAGAATTAATTTGTGTGATTAGCGCTGGGCTAATCACGAAACTTATAGAGAAGTTCAACTCCCTTTGTGACTAGCAAGCGATGAGTCTGTAAAAACTTTAGGCATTCATTGGTATTCAGGATCTGATTGCTTCACACTACAATACAGAAAGAGACTCGATTGCCTCTCTACAAAGCGTTCTGTTCTCGCAGAAATCGCAACGCTTTTCGATCCTCTTGGCTGGATATCTCCAATTGTAATTAGTGCTAAAATTTTGATGCAAGCCTTATGGCTCGCAGGATGTTCATGGGATGAACCAATACCGGCACACATTGATAAGCAGTGACGGGAATTCAAAATAGAACTACATCATACAGGTAATATCAAGATACCACGTTGGATACATACCACAAGTAACTCATCCACTTGTCAAATATATGGTTTCTCAGATGATGCCTCTAATCAAGCCTATTCTGCTGCTGTCTATATTAGAGTTGTTAATGAAGAAGGAACAGTTCAAGTTAACTTACTTATGGCAAAGTCAAAAGTGGCGCCCGTTAAATCCGTTTCGCTTCCACGTCTCGAATTGTGTGGTGCAGTATTGTTAGCACGACTCATAAATCGAGTCAAAGTAGATCTACAATTTGAACAAGTTCTTACATTTTCTTGGACAGATTCTTCTATTGTATTAGCTTGGATACGTAGCCACCCAAACAAGTATAAAACA
The DNA here is from genome assembly GCA_963924295.1 of Dioctria rufipes. NCBI lineage: Eukaryota > Metazoa > Arthropoda > Insecta > Diptera > Asilidae > Dioctria > Dioctria rufipes. The sequence goes on from OZ002740.1 coordinate 206,262,197, forward strand.
TATGTGGCTAATAGAATTTCGGAAATTCAAGGCCTAATCAACATTAAAGCATGGCATCATGTAAGGTCTGTTGACAATCCAGCCGACTGCAATTCAAGAGGAGTTAAGTCTTCAACATTGATTGACCATCAATTATTGTGGCATGGACCTTATTGGTTACAAGGTAGTGAAGAAAATTGGCCTAAAGCAAAACCAATTCTAGCTAATCAGAGTGAGGATGAACAAAGAAGAGCAATTCATCTAACAACAACTCATTCAAACATCAATGATTTATTCGAGAAATTCACAAGTTTTCCCAAACTACAACGTATATTCGCATATTGCATCAGGTTCATTCATAAATGCAGGAACGCATGTATAGAATTAACTCAAGAACAACAAATGGACCCAAAGATGTTCGGCTCATTAAATTAACACAGAAGACCTTTTTCAGTGTTGAAATTCAATATTTACAAGCACGGAATGCACTTCCAGCTAAAAGCAAAATATTATCTCTTAATCCTTTTTTAGATAAGGACGGGTTAATTCGTGTAGGGGGACGAATAAAAAAAGCAAAAATTCGGCTCATTAAATTAACACAGAAGACCTTTTTCAGTATTGAAATTCAATATTTACAAGCACGGAATGCACTTCCAGCTAAAAGCAAAATATTATCTCTTAATCCTTTTTTAGATAAGATTCGTGTAGGGGGACGAATAAAAAATGCAAATATTCCCTATACTCGGAAACACCCAATACTCCTGCCAAAGGACAGCAAATTAACCATTTTAATCATTGAACACTTCCATACAAAAACGCTGCATGGAGCTCCGCAATTGGTATTATCCATGATTCGAAACGAATTTTGGATTCCACAAGGACGGAGAACTGTAAAACAAGTGTTATACAAATGTATAACTTGCTTTAAACAATCCGCAACTAGCAAAAATCAGATTATGGGAAATCTACCCTCACCACGGGTCAATATTAAGACCATTTCAACAAACTGGGTTAGACTATGCTGGTCCTTTCAATTTAAAAGTATGTAAAGTTCGAAATAATCGGGTATATAAATGGTATATATTATTTTTATTTGTATGGCAACCAAAGCCATTCATATAGAAGCTGTATCCGACTTATCTACAGCAGCCTTTATAGCAGCTTTTCGCCGTTTCTCCAGCCGAAGGGGACTCAGCACAGATATCTTTTCAGATTGTGGCTCTAATTTCGTTGGAGCTGATAAAGTCCTACAAAGGGAATTTAGAACAGCCATACTGCAAGCTAACAAGCAGATGGCAGAATCACTAGCTCAAGAAGGGATATGTTGGCACTTTAACCCGCCTTCCGCACCTCATTTTGGAGGATTGTGAGAGGCTGGAGTTAAATCAATAAAATTCCATCTAAAGCGAATATTAGGGAATTCTTCATTGACATTTGAAGAATTCGCAACTATTTTGACACAAATTGAAGCTTGTCTAAATTCCAGGCCTCTATGTCCTATCACAGAAGATCCAGATGATCTCAATGTTCTAACTCCAGGACATTTTTTAATTGGCTCTTCCTTATTACTTCCACCTGAACCTGTGATGGAAAACAATGTTTCATCTCTAACGAGGTGGAAACATCTTCAACTGCTGCAACAGCAATTTTGGCGCAAATGGTCCAACGATTATTTAAATTCTCTACAAAATCGACCCAAATGGCAGACTCCAATTTCAAACCCGAAAATAGGAGATTTAGTCATAATCAAGGAGCCGAATTTGGTAGCATGCCGCTGGCTATTAGGTAGAATAATTGAAGTTTATCCAGGTGCTGATAAATACGTTCGCGTGGTCAGTGTAAAAACAAAAAAATGGAGTTATAAAAAGACCAATATCAAAATTATGTATCTTGCCAATACAAGGAAGGTAAATTGAACCCAAACAAAATTATTGTTCACAATCAAACAAACGACAACAAAAAAAAAAAAGGGATCAATATATCTAATCATCATATAAAGTTGCAAGTAATTATGTTCCGTTATGTCCAAATGAAAATATTCACTCCCAAGCAACAATTTCCAAACTAAACCGTTACATTCAAGATACAAAATTTTGTTTCGATAATAAAAGCCTCCAATAACCAAGATAATTAAATTGAACCTTTCAACCAAATGCAACTATATCGTTATATTTCATACATCTAGCCATTTCTGTGCAAGAAACTCAGTCAGTTTTTGTTTTTGTTTTGACCGTTACTTTTTGGTAAAACGTTTGTATTGCAGCCAAACAACGCAAGGCAAGAACGAAAGAAAAGTACCGTTACGTGTGTATAAATTCAATTGCGAAATAAGATCTAGTATCAGTTGAATTTAAATAAGCATCATGAACACTCCAATTCACGTAAGCAGTTGCGAAATGGAATTGCCCATCACACCAGGACGAACCTGGGAGAAGGAGCTTGAGGAAGCGTGGAATTTGGAGCGAGAGCTGATAGAGAAGCCCTTCTCTCCCAAACACAAATCGGAAGGAAACTCTACGGATGAAGATTGGGATCTGGACGAGGAAATTGCCATGTTACCACTATCTCCTAAACAAGATCCAACTGAGGAACAGGAGGAAATTCAGTTTTTGACAAAGGAGCTCGGCAAGTTGAAGCAGCGCTCAGCGATGTTGAAGATTAGCCAACGTCTCGATAAACTGAAGATAAACACCAAGCCAGCACCGATTATAGTGATTGAGGACTCACCTGCTGCTTCCCCGACTCCGGATATGCAACCTTCGAAAATTGAAGGGACTGTTGAAGACTTATCATCCGCCGCTTCAATTTTAGAAAGGGAACAACCGGAGATAGAGGCCATTCAAGAATCATCAACCGACGCTCACCAGGCTATCTGTTTGACCCATCAAGTATCGGCGACAAAAATAGCTGTCTTAAAGGATCAAACGATACTATCATCAATTCTTCCTGATGAAATTGTCCTTATAACTATTATGGATAACCAGACAGGAATCAAAGAGGAGCATGAAGTATCTGGTGCCGCTTTAAAATGTTCAAAGAAATGAAACTGGCGTTTTTCCACGCACGATGGTACTCGAGTCAAAGTGAAATTATTAACAAATGGCGATATTAAAGTAATAAAATAACAACAATTATGTTTTCTTTATACATTTTTTTTGTCATTGGTTGGTTATTAATTCCTTTCCCTTCCTGAATTTTGCATCAAACGTTTGACGGAAGAAGGGGTGTAATTCTGTAAGAAAGACATTTACAGGTACCATATCATTCACTTCTTCATTTTACTCAATCAAAGCATTCTGTTACTTTTCTTGTTTATAGGTTAACAGTTTCTTTTATCACAATCAGTTTTAAAATTAATCACTTGAAAGACAATTCCAGTCTTTCAACGGGGGGCAGTATGTTCGAACCAAATTGATTCGAATATATGTATTTTTATAAACATTAAAACTTCTGAAAAGAAAACATACTGAAAACAAAGCATGAAAAGTTTTATAAATTTAATCTAATTACAATGTTCCCTAAAAATAGGTACGACATATAACAAAAACTTGTGTTGTCATGTAACATACAATGCATGGCAAAAATGCGATCAGATCAAGCAGATCAATTTGCAACTCTATCATCATTATAAGTACCATCGAACGGGAATTTCTTCTTTACGTGATAGAGATAAAATTTTTTGCAAATATAATTCAACTTAGCACAGCAACATGGGTTGCTCTAAAAATTCTTGTTGCTATGCATTTTGGTTCGTTGCTATGCATATTATCCCTAGTACCGTATGAGCACAACTGCATTGCCAATTCTTGCCATCATGCGCCTCTGCTACTCTATCAGTGGTGTCGTGTGCAAGAAATGGCTATAAAAACAACAAGCGGACTGATCTCGACCTCTCTTTTTGCACTTGGCATCGTTTGGGATAAGTTGACTAGGTAGGGACTAACATTTTATATCGGGTATCGACTGATATAGAATTCTTATTAACAAATCACATTATTTCGGGAGCTGACTGAAATAATAATTACTAACATACATTTTATTTTGGGAGTTGACTAAAATAAAATTTCTTACTTCGGGAGTTGACTGAAGTTAAGATAACACTTTAAGCCGGGAGTTGACTGACTTAAAGAATATTATTTCGGGAGCTGACTGAAATAATAATTACTAACATACATTTTATTTTGGGAGTTGACTGAAATAAAATTTCTTACTTCGGGAGTTGACTGAAGTTAATATAACACTTTAAGCTGGGAGTTGACTGACTTAAAGAATATTATTTCGGGAGTTGACTGAAATAATCATTACTAATATACATTTTATTTTGGGAGTTGACTAAAATAAAATTTCTTACTTCGTGAGTTGACTGAAGTTAAGATAACACTTTAAGCCGGGAGTTGACTGACTTAAAAAATATTATTTCGGGAGCTATAAACTACCGCAGCATAAGCACCTTCGGCAGCTCTGAGAAGCCATAGAGATGAACTGAATGATGATTGAAATGCAAACAACGAGGTATTTTGATTTTCGCAATGGTGTGAAATTCTTCCCACATTTGTCGCCATTTGTTGATTACTTCGTGTGGAAGAGAATCGTCCCACCAATTTGGTTGAAGCCACAGGTTTTGAAACAGAATTTTGATGACTATGGTAAACGGTGACAACCAGCCCAGTGGATCGAAGATTTTGGACGATTCTAATCCTAGAACCTTTCCATAGCTCTTGTCAATATCGATTGAAAGGGTGGTGTTTGATTTGTTGACTGCTACTAAATTAGTAATGAATTCATGTGAATTTGACTTCCACTTGTGTAGTGCAAAGCCACTAGAGTTGTAAATTGTGGACAATTCCCTCTGAGTTTGTATGGCCTCATCGACGCTATCACAACTAGTAAGAAGGTCATCTACATAGAAACAATTTTCGATTCTTGATGATGTCATAGGGTATTTTTGTTTATTGTCTTGAGCTATTTGATGAAGTACCCTTGTAGCCAAGAATGGTGCTGAAGCCGTACCGTAGGTGACTGTTGTGAGTCGATAGTGCTTAGCTGGTAAAGTTGAATCTTCTCTCCAAAACACTCGATGATATTCACGATCAGGTGTCGCCAATTGAACTTGGCGATACATTTTCTCCAAGTCTGCTGCTATGGCTATTTGATGCTTGCGAAAGCTTATCGAAATGAGGTCACGCTTTATGGTGGGACCAACCATTAGGCATTCATTCAGGGATAGACCCGATAAAGTTTTTGCTGACCCATCAAACACCACTCTAATCTTTTGCGATCCGTCTTGCTTAAAAACGGCGTGATGAGGTAAATAAATGCTCTTGTCAAATTAAAAATTAATTGTATGTGATTAATTGCATGTGACTCATTTCTTCATATTCACGCATGAAATCGACATATTTTTCCCATAATTTGGTGTTAACTGAAAACTTCTTTTCCATTGATCTTAGTCTTTGAAGTGCAATGAATTCAGATTTCCCAAGTACAGAAGGTGATTGCTTGAATGGCAATGACATCACATATCTCCAACGTCATTTCTATGGAATGTTGATTAAAAATGTTGTTCGCATAAAAGTTCTTCCTTTGATAAAATTAGTCTTTCAGCATAGCCCTCCTCAGTTTCCCAAAAACGTCTGAGTGTTTTATCGATATCTGTAAAGCTACTTAAACCCAATGTGAGCTTTGGATTGTTAATGACTGAGTTCATATTTCCTGCTAAAACCCATCCAAATATTGTTTTTTTGCGCAACTGGATAGCCCCTTGAGCCGAATATTTTCTCTGGACATAAGATTTCAAAGAAATGTTCAGCGCCTATAATTATGTCGATTGGTTCTGGCTGGGAGAAGCTTGGATCAGCAAGATTCAAATCCTTGATATAGGTCCATAAATCGGGATCGAAGTGGAATGAGGGCAAATGAGAAGTTAGCCTGGCCAAGATGAAGGCATTGATGTGAATACTACTAGACTTATCATAATGAGAGGATACTTTTATCGATATTCGGCCTCTTGTTGTTCCAGCATCAATTGACCCCAAACCACATACAGAAATTCTAGCATATTCTCGCTTTAGATGAAGGCGTTGAGTGAAAGATTCAGTCACAAATGAAATTTGTGATCCAGAATCTAGCAAGGCTCGAGCACTGTGAGGAATGCCACAGCTGTCATGTACATTAACCTTGACTGTCGGCAGAAGTGATGAATTTAATCGAACTGACGTAGGAGTACGAGATGCTAAGTCGGTGACTGTGTTGAATGCGGATGCCTTACAAGTTGTCTCTTCGTTCTCTCCGGAAGAAGACTGCCGCTTTCCATTGGAAGAATATTGAGTGCTTGGTGCATTGTCAACTTGCTAGCTGTACGCGGTTTTTGCTGATGAGTTCGGTGAGTTTTCATGTAATAGAGAACGATGAGATTTTCGACACTTTTGACATCGATTCTTGGATGAGCAATGTTTTACAGAATGACCCTTTTTCAAGCAGTTGTAGCAGCATGACTTTCTGAAAACAAAATCTCTTCGGTCCTTGATAGGATATGAAATAAAAGTGGGGTACGACATAAGATGATGATTTTGGTTACATAGCGGACAACTTATGGCATTGACATTAGGTGTGACAAGAAGTGTCCTTGCGGCACCTCGAACTCGTTTAGTGTTGCTACTGGAGGCATCTAGTTCCTCCCAACGATTGTTAAGAAAATCTATGAAGGTTTGAAGTTGAGGGAACTCATTATTTCGAGTTTCCTGTTTCCAAGCTTGCGGGTATCTGGATCAACTTTATTTGCAATATGAATAAGCCATACGTCACACATCTCCGCTTCTCCACCGAGAGCCTTAAGACCACGAATAACTTCATCAGTAACATCAGCTAAGGATCGGATATGTCTTGAAGATGGCTGCGATGCTGACGGTTGATCAAGGAATGTTTTAATCAATGAGCTGACAATATGACCCTTTCTATTATACCTTTTCTCAAGGTGAGTCAGCGCCTCATTATAATTTGCATCTGAGAATTTTAAATGCCTAACTGTGGTTGCTGCTTCGCCCTTAAGAAGTCCCATCAAGTATTGAAATTTCTGCGACGACGTTAGCGACTCGTTTTTATTCACAGATGCATCAAATAAATCGAAAAAAGTTGGCCATTCTTTGAAATCACCCGTAAAGTATGGGACATTGAGACGTGATAATCGAATATCCTTTACTGCGTTAACGGTTACAATGGGCAACAATGTTGAGTTAAAGACAGGTGGTTGATTAGTTTGATTTTCTAAGGGGGATGGACGAATCGATTCCGCGTATTGTTTTGCCCTGCTTATTGTTCCTTTAACCCTGTCACGTTTCGCGATTAAACTCTGTGCGTCTCTCATTATGCTTGAAAATGCTAACTAACTATCACCGATCGAAGTTAAATTAAAGTTCAAATCACACATATCTTTGAATTAATAAAAACTTTGAATTAATAAAAGTTTTCTTATCCCAATAGAAATGACAAACTTTATTCCAGACTATCTACATCTCAACTCAACCTGCTGCGTGATGCCAACCTAATTTGTAATTATCTTCTTGCGTCATCTCACGCACAAGCACACTCTTGTACTCTACTTCATATTATACTTTTGCTACGCTTTCATACTATTCTAAGCTGTGCTAGGTTTATACAAAAATTAATATTTACATTGCCTACAAATCAAAGTACTGACATGTATTACAAATGAAGTGTAAGAAAATTTTGACAGGTATTAAGAATTTAAAATCAAAGTACTGACGTGTATTAAAAATGAAATGTAAAGAAATTTTGACATGTAGCAAGAATTAAAAAATCAACAAAATTTTGACTTGTATTAAAAATGAATTTTAAAATTAAGTTTGGCATTGGCATGTATTAAGAATTAAAAATCATAGTACTGACACGTAGCCCCCGGAATATAATACAAGCCATGAAGACGCCGAGGGCACCGACCCATTAAAAGGCCTTAACGTTCCGGGTACAGCATGCAGCAAGAGCTCACTCTCACTCCTTTTTATACGCGTCATGGAGGAAAAACTAAAATTTCATCTTAAACAGATCCTAAAGCCCAAAACTGTCGCTCCCACAGCAAAATGAAGTTAAAACAAATTGCAGCGAAATATGGTTTCTTTCTAATAGTTTAAAAAATAAATTGCATGTAGAACAAATATATGGAAATTATAGCGTTTGCACAAAATATAAGCAACTTTCATATGAAAAACTCCTGCAGTAAGTATTAAAAATTAAATGTAACATATACTTTGACATGTATTAAAAGTTGTTATGGATGTATGTTGAGGAGCGATTGGTCAGGACGTGAAGTCCAAACTGCCAGCATGAGCTGACAGATCATTCGATGACAGCGTTCGTACAGGGCGGCACGCTAGCACCTCGGCTAAGGGTGGCGGAGAGTGTGGGGGAGTTCCCGAAGTAACCTGCCGCTTGTCATCAACCATAATCAAAAAAGATTTTCGTGCCTACAACCAACAAGCCAGCACACACTCGGTCCTGAAGGGACCCTTACGTCACTTACCTGCATTCCAGTGAAGGCGCAGATGGTCTGCCTTCTTTGCCAGGCCCCATCCTCCCATTGACTTTGTGGCACAATCGTCCAAAGTCCCTTGGCTGACCTGTGAAAGAGAGAATAAGCGAGCAAACCTACACAATCTTCAGATGAGAGGGCTCCAGGATAGCAAGGGAAATAAAAACGTTTAGGACATCGTTACGTTATAAATAAAAGTTTTATTTCGTTTTATTCTCATTTCAATAGTTGGATTCCAATCCTCGAAGTCACCATCCGGTGAAGAAAAACCACATAGGCGTGCTACTAGCCTGTCTGGATCATACTAATCTCGTAACTTGGGAGAAACAGTGGCGGGTTCAGGGCAAGTAAATTGAGTAATACTAACGCACAAAATGTGATTATGCATATAGACTTGCAAATGTATAATAAATTTCCAATAGAACTTAGAAATACAATGAACTGAGAGGATTTAAGGAGAAAATAATTGAACATATCAAATTAAATGTTCCTACTACATAGAAGTTTAAGTCCGAATATACGCCCTGATTGTAAAACATGCATTAATCACTATTGAATAACGTACTACGTAGTGGGGGTGTCTCCCAATCCTACCACTAAAGCAAGCTATAACAGTTCAAACTAAAGTATTCGGCAGTCCAAAGGCGTGGAAAATATCTTACTTCTATGATAATATAAAATGTTTCAGAAACAAAGTATTCACCGATTCAAATGCATTGACAATATCTTACTTCTATGATAATATATAATGTTTCAGAAATAAAGTATTCACCGATTCAAATGCATTGAAAATATCTTACTTCTACGATAATATATAATGTTTCAGTATTCACCGATTCAAATGCATTGAAAATATCTTACTTCTACGATAATATATAATGTTTCAGAAATAAAGTAGTCACCGATTCAAATGCATTGAAAATATCTTACTTCTACGATAATATATAATGTTTCAGAAATCCAATACTATGGAGATGTGTACTAGCGAGTCGTTAATAACCTGGCAGCTAAGGCACCGGCTATAGAAATTTGTTAGAAAATTATTAATGTTGAAACTCTAAATAGTATTGAGGCTACTTAACAATGGAATTTAGTTTGAATGATTGGGAGTATTGCTCCCCTAACCTCTATGTCCATTCATAACATGGCTTGGGTCCCCGCGTTCAATAATGGAACACTTAATTCAAAATTTTATGGCCTGAGGCCTTACTTCCAGGATTTTACTCGTAGCTCTTCTTAACGAGCAGTAACTAAATAACTACTTTATTTATAACAAGGTTGTCGTGCCGATACACGATCTTCTTAATTCAATTGCAATTTAATTTAACATGGACCACATGTGTATATATTTGAGCAAACATTGTAACAAAAAGGCAACACTTACGCATGTTTTATGCTGGGGATCCCACGCAGAGGCGCCTCCGAGATGATCCGTTGTGCCTGATGAAGAGAAATTTAGACTTTTTCTTTTTTGTTTGAACCCTACAGGTCACCCACATCCATGTCGGACCACTAACTAACTTGACGTATATATATGTGCCTAAAACAACATGATACAGAACATTATTCTAAATTTACATTAGTTTACACAACGACTTCCCTATGATGACCGCTCTGCTAACATTTCATTATTGCTTTTACTTCATGTGTCTGCATGGTTTCGCCGGGGGTGAACTGACATGCTGCCTGCATTAATGACAGGAAGGCTTCGTAGATTTTGCTTGGACGGGATCTTATCTTCGTCGGGAGAACTCTAGGGCTCACTATTGGTGATACACCCAGTATGCTTCGATTTACATCGAGGAGATTACGCTCTTAGAACTCATATGGTTCCGTCGTCGATTAACTAACCATCGACTATCAAATTTTAAGTCGAAAATGACTTCTTGAGCGCATTGAACGCCACACATGCATATATAAAGAAATTGTTGTTTGGCTTGTGTTTTCGCTCAATTTATCCGTCCGCTTTTTGCTCGGAACTTATAATTATAAGTTTTTTTTTTTTATTATTATTCCGAAGTGCAGCACGAAAAATGATCGAGGATTGTTTTTCTCTTCGATGGCTACGGAAAGTTTTTCTAGTTAATTACTCAATGCGGCTAAGTATACGGCTGTGACAAGACGAATGAATGTCTTCTTCTTCCTTATCGGTCATGTCACCATGATCTCTGAGCGTGAGGAAGCATTACGGGCTACATACAATGACGACGACCGATTTTGTCGTCGTAACCAAGGTTGGGAACTTTTCAACTTTTTGTCGGTGGTGTCGTCGACATTTGATTTTGACAGTTCAGAGTTCAAGAGAAAAGATGTCTTTTGAGGAAGAATTAATTAATTTAGTCAGGGAAACAGGTTATTTGTACAACAAATGAAATTCCCAATATCGAAATACATAATTGGAAGAAAAAAAATGGAACGAAATTTTAACACCTACATATAATGCTATGTCGACGAACATAAGAATATGTCGCCGCCATTGGGTTTATTCGCGACATTTACGACGACGGTGTCGCCGTAATTGTTGTGTCGGTATCATTGTATTTCGCCTTTACTCTCGTCGGGGTGCGTTCCTTTTTCGTTTTACTTGAGGTCCGGCGTACATGCATCAGCTTTTTCTTGTAGCATCTCAATCTCAGACCGCCGACCGTTCAGGGTGCGTCTCCAAGGCGTCGTCGAGGTAGTGACATGTTGACTCCTCCTAAAATTTTCAGAGACATATATTTAAGTGGGATACCTGCGACAGCTATCTGCCGTAGGGTTACCATGTAGGAAGGATTAACGTAGTGTAGCATTACTATGCTAGGGAGAAGGGAAAAGGGAGAAAATTGCACTATTGTCAAAAAGGTATGTCGGCCGCTAGGCTGGGAATGTCCTAAGCGGCACATTGGCATCCTGTAGTTGGCCAGTGAAGCTGTTTGGATGCCTTATTAGGGCTACCAGGAATAAACGACAATAGGTATAGACGATGTTCTCACAATGATGGTCACTGCTTGATGTCTTTGGCGTGATAGACACCCAACAGTTTTCCCCGCAGATCTTCAAGCTCGTATAGGTAATTTCCTTTCTTGGCTCTGACTCGACATTTGACAAATTTCGGTCCCAGTTTTGCACTGGTCTGCTGCTGGAAATTGCTTTGGGCAAAATTCCGTCTAAATACCTCTTGACCAACTTTGAACTTGACAGGTTTCGCCCTGAGATTGTAGGCTCGTGAACCGTGTTCGAATGCGTGTTGTAAGTTTTCCTGCACTCTCGCACGGATCAATCTCATTTTGTCTTCTGCGTCCACTCTCAATGGCTCATTAAGATCATCTTTTTTAAAAAATTGTTTCAAAAAATATTCAAAATAAAAATACTTGTAATGCTGTTCTACAATAATTTATTTTATTTGAGTCGCGACGCGTTTCGCCTTCTTAGGGCATTGTCAAGCAACTGAAAAGCAGATCGTTAGCTAAACCTGACTATCGTTATATTTTAGAATTTGAATTTTACTGTAACGGTCATTAAAATCCATACATAAGAGGGGGCTATTATTCATGAAATCTAACTATCATTTACCAAAAATGAACCTTTACGACTTTCATTATTAATGTAATATATCTCGTATTTATCTTGGACTTTTCCACCATCCACGTTTTTTAAAAGTTGTAATTTATTTAAAGATGTGGTATGACCAGTATCAACTAAATGCTTGCTTATGCCTGATGTTGGTCTATTATAGAGTGCCGATGATACGTGTTCTTTGTATCTAATTTTTAATGAGCGTTTTGTTTTACCAATATAGACTGCATTGCAGTCACTACACTCAATACTATAAATTCCGCTCTTTTCTATTTTATCAACTTTCGTTTTTAGTTTGTTCTTAATGAAAAATTTGTTTAAAGTTTTTTTATTATAAAAAGCTGGTGAAACGTTATATTGTTTTAACGCGGATTTAATTTTATTCGAAGTTTCCTTCAAATATGGGATTTTTTTCCAAATTTTTATATCTTGTGTCCCTTGTGGGTAAACAAGGTTAAGTGCATATTTTTTGTTTTTTGACCTTAACATTTTATAAATTAAATTATCTGAATAACCGTTCTTCATAGCAATTTTTACTATTGTCTCGAGTTCCCTTTTAAAATTAGTTTTACTCATAGGAATCTTAAGCAATCTGTCTAGCATCGAATGGAAGGATGATTTTTGTATAGATTCAAAATGTTGAGAATCATTAGGAATTACAACATTTGTGGAAGTGGGTTTCCTAAATATATCAAATTCAAATTTATTATTAATAATTTTAATGTTAAGGTCAAGCAAATTTAAATTATCATTACCATACACTAAAGTAAATTGTAAATTATCGTCAATAGTATTTAAAATTTTGTTTAAAAACATATACAACTGTCGCTCAGAGCCCGTCCATACACAAAAGACATCATCAACATAACGATACCAGCACAATACATTATTAACTAAATCACAGCCTGATTGAAAAATTTTTTGTTCTATTTTATTCATATAGAATTCAGCCATTAAAGGTGATAAGGAAGCACCCATGCCTAAACCATCCATTTGAATATAGAAATTTCCGTTAAAATAAAAGTAATTTTGGTCTAAACATATGTCAATGAGCTGTTTAATATTTAATGATCTATCCCTTTCCACGATCTTATCTTCAACTTCAGCATCTAAGTAAGTCTTTAGTTTCTTTAACGGAATGGAAGGAAACAAATTACAAACATCAAACGACACAAGCTTAGCATTTAATGGTAAATTCAAATTATTAATTTTGTTAACGAGATCAGTACTATTCTTAATGGAGTATTTGTTTTCAAAATTTAACAATTTGGGTAACATTGTGCTTAATTTTTTTCCTAATTTTTGTGAAGGTGCATTGAAAGAAGAGGATACTGGTCTTGTTGGAGCACCTGGTTTATGCAGTTTGATTAGACCATATACTATGGGAGCAGAGGGGCTATTTACTTTCAAAGAGAATTTATCTTTTTCGTTAAAAATTGGATATGATGTATTTATTATGTTTGTTACTGCTCTGCTGAATTTTTTAGTTGGGTCATTTTTTATTTTTGCGAGGTTCATTTTTGATAAGCAATCTTCCATTTTTTTAATGTAAATGTTCTTTTCCAATAAAACTAAACTATTTCCTTTATCTGCTTTTGTAACAATTAAGTTGTTATCTCTAACTTTTCTATGTATACTATTTATAATCTTGGTCTCATTAGTTTTTTCAAAGTTTATCAATAATTTAGCATCCCTAATTATTTTTGCACATGCAAATTTACCTTCATTATCGTTATCTGTTAATGCTGTATCGGTATGAACTGCCAATTCAATTAAATCATTACAACCTATACCTACATCTGGAGCGTAACCTAAGCCTTTTTCCAGTAATTCTAATTCATTGTTATTGAAGTTGACTGGTGATTGATTTATTACTCTTGGATAGAATGAGTCATGTATTGCTCTGTTCGGATTAGAGGCCACCTTTCGTTGTCCCATCCATTGCTGCAATTTTTGTTTCTGGCGCTCAAACTGCTTGCTAGATAATGAATTAGCATTTTCATCTGATTGGTACCAAACGGTTTCAAATTCTGCTGAGTGAAGTCTAAATGCAAGCTCCGTGTGAACAACCTTCAAGTGAATGCTTATGTTATCTCGAGTGTGATAATGCTTTTTAATTTCAGCATTTTTTGCTACGTACACGGCATGTTTACATTGTCTAGATTTAATTCTGACCTTCATATTACGATTTATGTAAGAAGGAAAAATTTTTTGCCTTCGGCATTCGGTATTCAGCCACAAATGATTAGAAACCATTTTAAATTTAACTAACAGTCTTTTAAAAAGCACGATCAATTCGTGTAATTTCATTTCTTTAATTGATAAAACTGATGTTTTTTTAGGCACTTGGTAGAACACTTTGGTAATCATCTTTTTTAAAATTTTTTTTTTAAAAATATTCAAAATAAAAATAAAAACACATGTAATGCTGTTCTACAATAATTTATTTTATTTGAGTCGCGACGCGTTTCGCCTTCTTAGGGCATTGTCAAGCAACTGAAAAGCAGATCGTTAGCTAAACCTGACTATCGTAATATTTTGGAATTTGAATTTTACTGTAACGGTCATTATAAATCCATACATAAGAGGGGGCTATTATTCATGAAATCTAACTGATCATTTACCAAAAATGAACCTTTACGACTTTCATTATTAATGTAATATATCTCGTATTTATCTTGGACTTTTCCACCATCCACGTTTTTTAAAAGTTGTAATTTATTTAAAGATGTGGTATGACCAGTATCAACTAAATGCTTGCTTATGCCTGATGTTGGTCTATTATAGAGTGCCGGTCATTAAGAGTTCCAAGGTTCCTCAAGATGGAATAGGAGCTGCCATGTTCAATCATTTGTTGACCGAAGAGTGTTCGATAGGGAGAGAAACCAGTAGCTTGATGGAAAGATCTCCTGAGGGAACTAGCTACATGACTTAGTTTCTCATCCCATCTCGTGTGTTCCTTCTTAATATATGCTCTAATCCCCGACAATAGAGACCTGTTTACTCGCTCTGAGGCGTTTGCTTGCGGCGAGTAAACTGCCGTTCGCATATGCTTCACCCCATACTTTTCCAGTAATCTGGTGAACTGAGTCGAGCAAAACTGGACTCCATTGTCAGAGACGATCACTTCAGGAACTCCGAACACGTGGAGCACTTCGGTCTCAATGAATTGGCACACATTGGGTGAAGACGCTTTTCTCATAGGTTTGAGAATTGGAAACTTTGAAAAGTGGTCAAGAACTATTAGGATGCAGACGTTTCCTTTTACTGACCCAGGATATGGACCTAGAAAATCAATGTACAGCTTTTGTCATGGTCGTTCTGTCACAGATTGGACTCTCATAGGTGGTCGTAAAATCGTATTAGGAGCTTTCGTCTCCTTACACAAGTCACAGGCGCCTACGTAGTTTCTGACATCAACTGTCATTCGTGGCCAGTACAGATGCCTTCGCAGACGTTCCAGTGTTTTTCCTATACCTCCGTGTGAAGCTAGCGGCGGATCATGGGCCCTCGAAATGACGTCGGTGACAAGCCCTCGTGGAATCCAAAGCTTCCAAGCTTCTTCTTCCTGAATAGGATCACCTGTTCTCGGAACAGTCCGAATGTAAACGAAGCCATCCCTGACGCAAAGATCTGGTAGTTTACCAGAAGTCGTTTTAGCCTTATGCCTCAGTTCCTCATATTCCAACGAATTGAAATATGGCGAACTAAGGTCAACCTCCGGGCCAGGATCCTCATTTGTGGTCAGGCTGTAACAATGAATGTGTGACAGCGCATCAGGGACGACGTTCAGGTTTCCTTTTCGTGGCTGAATAGTAAAGTCGAAGCCCTGAAGCTTCAAACTCCACCGTGCAAGTCTACCGCTGAGGGCCTTTTGAGACATCAGCCATTTCAAGCTCGCATGATCAGTCACTATCCTAAACGGCATAAGTTCTATGAAGGGCCGGAACTTCTGTACGCTCAAGATTGCAGCTAAACATTCTTGCTCTGTGACGGTGTAATTTCTTTGTGCCGAGTTCAACTTTTTCGAGACGTAGGCTATTGGCTTCTCGTGGCCATCGTCATCTAGTTGAAGCAACACTCCTCCAATACCTTGTTGGCTTGCGTCGCACTGGATGACGAACGGTTTGGTGAAGTCTGGACTCACTAGCAACGGAGCAGAAGTAAGTTTTATCTTTAAAAGACCAAGAGACGTCTGGGCTTCAGGTGTCTATTTGAACTGACTAGGGTTTTTAAAGGTGTCTGTTATGGAGGCAGTTACATCAGCATAGTTCGGGATGAACCGTCTATACCTTCCCGCCATACCTAGTAGGCGTCGGGCTTGCCGAACAGTTTTAGGTGACGGATAGTCAACTATAGCTGAGATCTTGTCTGGGTCAGTCCTAATTCCTCCTTTCCCGACTATGAAACCCAAGTATTTGGTCTCCTTGATGCAAAACTTGCTCTTCTCGACGTTGATAGTGAGGCCAGCTTTCCTCAAACCATCCGCTACACGGGATAATAGCGTGAGATGCGAGCCAAAGTCTGATGACAGACTTAATAAATCGTTTAGATAGACGAGAACGTTCTCACGAAGATCGAAAGGAATGACCTTATCCATGAGGCGACGCATAGTTTGTGGAGCGTTGCATAGGCCGAATGGCATCACCGTGTACTGATAGAGAGTATGACCAGGTACTGTGAAAGCCGTCTTCTCTCTGAAATCAGCGTCCAGTGGGATCTGCCAGAATGCGTCTTTCAGGTCCAGGCTCGTAATGTAGTTCGCCGGAGGAAGTCGACTCGAAGAGCGTCTATCTGCGGAAGCGGATAGGCATCCTTCTTCGTAACAGAGTTGATCTTCCTGGCGTCAGAACAAAGCCGGACTTTTCCAGGCTTCCTTACCAGAACAACTGGAGAGCTCCAAGGGCTCTGGCTCTCCTCTATCACACCCAGTGATAGCATTCGCTCTAATTCGGCATCCATCAAACTCTGTACTGCCGGTGAAATTGGATAAAACCTCTGTTTTATCGGAGCTGCGTCAGTCGTTTCAATCCTGTGAGTGACCAATGATGTTTTTCCCAGGCCTAGAGAGGCGAAAGAGGGGAAAAGCTGTTTGGTGGCTTCTAAGCGTTGTTGATCGAGACTAGAAAGAATATGGCAGTCGGTGTCAGAGGTAGCTATTACACTTGGATTCACTTCTGCGACTATACCCAGGACATCTGGAGCCAACCCAAATAGACGCCAGAAGTCTATTCCCAGATATAGTGCCTGTGTGAGCCCAGGAACCACGTAAAAACGCACGTTTTGGGTCTTACCACGGAAAGTGACGTCCAAGTTCACATGACCATAAACAGTCGTCATGGCACCATTAGCTACTTGGACCTGTGTCTGATACTTCTTCCATTCGACATCTGCTTCCGCAAGCTTCTCTAGAGCTCCCTGACCTAGAATACTGACAGTGGCACCACTATCAAGTAATCCAGGCTCAGTTCGCCCGAGCAGCTGTACTTCGGCGTACGGTCGAATGTGGTCTGGCATCGACACGGAAATCTGTGCCAGTTTTTTTCTTTCTAGTTTCATTCGTCGACAGTATTCCTGCCAACGAACAGTTGATCGTTTCCTTTTCGGTCTCATATCCAGGTCAGGAAACATAATGTCAGCTAACTCCGCTACCGGGGAGAAAATTCGGTCTCTTGCCGCTCTGTATTTTCGCAGACGCGTATGATACGGCGTCAGCGGATGTAAAACTGGTTGACGCCCACTCGTTATAACCGAGCTTGGTGGCCGTTTCAACACAGAAATGACAGGATGCCAAATCTCCTGCCCAATAACTTTGTCAGCTATGCGTGCTATAGGTGTCAACGGGACATCGAAGATTAAAGATTCTTCTAGCATTTTCATCTGATTGGTACCAAACGGTTTCAAATTCTGCTGAGTGAAGTCTAAATGCAAGCTCCGTGTGAACAACCTTCCAGTGAATGCTTATGTTATCTCGAGTGTGATAATGCTTTTTAATTTCAGCATTTTTTGCTACGTACACGGCATGTTTACATTGTCTAGATTTAATTCTGACCTTCATATTACGATTTATGTAAGAAGGAAAAATTTTTTGCCTTCGGCATTCGGTATTCAGCCACAAATGATTAGAAACCATTTTAAATTTAACTAACAGTCTTTTAAAAAGCACGATCAATTCGTGTAATTTGATTTCTTTAATTGATAAAACTGAAGTTTTTTTAGGCACTTGGTAGAACACTTTGGTAATCATCTTTTTTAAAATTTTTTTTTTAAAAATATTCAAAATAAAAATAAAAACACATGTAATGCTGTTCTACAATAATTTATTTTATTTGAGTCGCGACGCGTTTCGCCTTCTTAGGGCATTGTCAAGCAACTGAAAAGCAGATCGTTATCTAAACCTGACTATCGTAATATTTTGGAATTTGAATTTTACTGTAACGGTCATTATAAATCCATACATAAGAGGGGGCTATTATTCATGAAATCTAACTGGTCATTTACCAAAAATGAACCTTTACGACTTTCATTATTAATGTAATATATCTCGTATTTATCTTGGACTTTTCCACCATCCACGTTTTTTAAAAGTTGTAATTTATTTAAAGATGTGGTATGACCAGTATCAACTAAATGCTTGCTTATGCCTGATGTTGGTCTATTATAGAGTGCCGGTCATTAAGAGTTCCAAGGTTCCTCAAGATGGAATAGGAGCTGCCATGTTCAATCATTTGTTGACCGAAGAGTGTTCGATAGGGAGAGAAACCAGTAGCTTGATGGAAAGATCTCCTGAGGGAACTAGCTACATGACTTAGTTTCTCATCCCATCTCGTGTGTTCCTTCTTAATATATGCTCTAATCCCCGACAATAGAGACCTGTTTACTCGCTCTGAGGCGTTTGCTTGCGGCGAGTAAACTGCCGTTCGCATATGCTTCACCCCATACTTTTCCAGTAATCTGGTGAACTGAGTCGAGCAAAACTGGACTCCATTGTCAGAGACGATCACTTCAGGAACTCCGAACACGTGGAACACTTCGGTCTCAATGAATTGGCACACATTGGGTGAAGACGCTTTTCTCATAGGTTTGAGAATTGGAAACTTTGAAAAGTGGTCAAGAACTATTAGGACGCAGACGTTTCCTTTTACTGACCGAGGATATGGACCTAGAAAATCAATGTACAGCTTTTGTCATGGTCGTTCTGTCACAGATTGGACTCTCATAGGTGGTCGTAAAATCGTATTAGGAGCTTTCGTCTCCTTACACAAGTCACAGGCGCCTACGTAGTTTCTGACATCAACTGTCATTCGTGGCCAGTACAGATGCCTTCGCAGACGTTCCAGTGTTTTTCCTATACCTCCGTGTGAAGCTAGCGGCGGATCATGGGCCCTCGAAATGACGTCGGTGACAAGCCCTCGTGGAATCCAAAGCTTCCAAGCTTCTTCTTCCTGAATAGGATCACCTGTTCTCGGAACAGTCCGAATGTAAACGAAGCCATCCCTGACGCAAAGATCTGGTAGTTTACCAGAAGTCGTTTTAGCCTTATGCCTCAGTTCCTCATATTCCAACGAATTGAAATATGGCGAACTAAGGTCAACCTCCGGGCCAGGATCCTCATTTGTGGTCAGGCTGTAACAATGAATGTGTGACAGCGCATCAGGGACGACGTTCAGGTTTCCTTTTCGTGGCTGAATAGTAAAGTCGAAGCCCTGAAGCTTCAAACTCCACCGTGCAAGTCTACCGCTGAGGGCCTTTTGAGACATCAGCCATTTCAAGCTCGCATGATCAGTCACTATCCTAAACGGCATAAGTTCTATGAAGGGCCGGAACTTCTGTACGCTCAAGATTGCAGCTAAACATTCTTGCTCTGTGACGGTGTAATTTCTTTGTGCCGAGTTCAACTTTTTCGAGACGTAGGCTATTGGCTTCTCGTGGCCATCGTCATCTAGTTGAAGCAACACTCCTCCAATACCTTGTTGGCTTGCGTCGCACTGGATGACGAACGGTTTGGTGAAGTCTGGACTCACTAGCAACGGAGCAGAAGTAAGTTTTATCTTTAAAAGACCAAGAGACGTCTGGGCTTCAGGTGTCTATTTGAACTGACTAGGGTTTTTAAAGGTGTCTGTTATGGAGGCAGTTACATCAGCATAGTTCGGGATGAACCGTCTATACCTTCCCGCCATACCTAGTAGGCGTCGGGCTTGCCGAACAGTTTTAGGTGACGGATAGTCAACTATAGCTGAGATCTTGTCTGGGTCAGTCCTAATTCCTCCTTTCCCGACTATGAAACCCAAGTATTTGGTCTCCTTGATGCAAAACTTGCTCTTCTCGACGTTGATAGTGAGGCCAGCTTTCCTCAAACCATCCGCTACACGGGATAATAGCGTGAGATGCGAGCCAAAGTCTGATGACAGACTTAATAAATCGTTTAGATAGACGAGAACGTTCTCACGAAGATCGAAAGGAATGACCTTATCCATGAGGCGACGCATAGTTTGTGGAGCGTTGCATAGGCCGAATGGCATCACCGTGTACTGATAGAGAGTATGACCAGGTACTGTGAAAGCCGTCTTCTCTCTGAAATCAGCGTCCAGTGGGATCTGCCAGAATGCGTCTTTCAGGTCCAGGCTCGTAATGTAGTTCGCCGGAGGAAGTCGACTCGAAGAGCGTCTATCTGCGGAAGCGGATAGGCATCCTTCTTCGTAACAGAGTTGATCTTCCTGGCGTCAAAACAAAGCCGGACTTTTCCAGGCTTCCTTACCAGAACAACTGGAGAGCTCCAAGGGCTCTGGCTCTCCTCTATCACACCCAGTGATAGCATTCGCTCTAATTCGGCATCCATCAAACTCTGTACTGCCGGTGAAATTGGATAAAACCTCTGTTTTATCGGAGCTGCGTCAGTCGTTTCAATCCTGTGAGTGACCAATGATGTTTTTCCCAGGCCTAGAGAGGCGAAAGAGGGGAAAAGCTGTTTGGTGGCTTCTAAGCGTTGTTGATCGAGACTAGAAAGAATATGGCAGTCGGTGTCAGAGGTAGCTATTACACTTGGATTCACTTCTGCGACTATACCCAGGACATCTGGAGCCAACCCAAATAGACGCCAGAAGTCTATTCCCAGATATAGTGCCTGTGTGAGCCCAGGAACCACGTAAAAACGCACGTTTTGGGTCTTACCACGGAAAGTGACGTCCAAGTTCACATGACCATGAACAGTCGTCATGGCACCATTAGCTACTTGGACCTGTGTCTGATACTTCTTCCATTCGACATCTGCTTCCGCAAGCTTCTCTAGAGCTCCCTGACCTAGAATACTGACAGTGGCACCACTATCAAGTAATCCAGGCTCAGTTCGCCCGAGCAGCTGTACTTCGGCGTACGGTCGAATGTGGTCTGGCATCGACACGGAAATCTGTGCCAGTTTTTTTCTTTCTAGTTTCATTCGTCGACAGTATTCCTGCCAACGAACAGTTGATCGTTTCCTTTTCGGTCTCATATCCAGGTCAGGAAACATAATGTCAGCTAACTCCGCTACCGGGGAGAAAATTCGGTCTCTTGCCGCTCTGTATTTTCGCAGACGCGTATGATACGGCATCAGCGGATGTAAAACTGGTTCACGCCCACTCGTTATAACCGAGCTTGGTGGCCGTTTCAACACAGAAATGACAGGATGCCAAATCTCCTGCCCAATAACTTTGTCAGCTATGCGTGCTATAGGTGTCAACGGGACATCGAAGATTAAAGATTCTTCTAGCATTTTCATCTGATTGGTACCAAACGGTTTCAAATTCTGCTGAGTGAAGTCTAAATGCAAGCTCCGTGTGAACAACCTTCAAGTGAATGCTTATGTTATCTCGAGTGTGATAATGCTTTTTAATTTCAGCATTTTTTGCTACGTACACGGCATGTTTACATTGTCTAGATTTAATTCTGACCTTCATATTACGATTTATGTAAGAAGGAAAAATTTTTTGCCTTCGGCATTCGGTATTCAGCCACAAATGATTAGAAACCATTTTAAATTTAACTAACAGTCTTTTAAAAAGCACGATCAATTCGTGTAATTTCATTTCTTTAATTGATAAAACTGATGTTTTTTTAGGCACTTGGTAGAACACTTTGGTAATCATCTTTTTTAAATTTTTTTTTTTAAAAATATTCAAAATAAAAATAAAAACACATGTAATGCTGTTCTACAATAATTTATTTTATTTGAGTCGCGACGCGTTTCGCCTTCTTAGGGCATTGTCAAGCAACTGAAAAGCAGATCGTTAGCTAAACCTGACTATCGTAATATTTTGGAATTTGAATTTTACTGTAACGGTCATTATAAATCCATACATAAGAGGGGGCTATTATTCATGAAATCTAACTGATCATTTACCAAAAATGAACCTTTACGACTTTCATTATTAATGTAATATATCTCGTATTTATCTTGGACTTTTCCACCATCCACGTTTTTTAAAAGTTGTAATTTATTTAAAGATGTGGTATGACCAGTATCAACTAAATGCTTGCTTATGCCTGATGTTGGTCTATTATAGAGTGCCGGTCATTAAGAGTTCCAAGGTTCCTCAAGATGGAATAGGAGCTGCCATGTTCAATCATTTGTTGACCGAAGAGTGTTCGATAGGGAGAGAAACCAGTAGCTTGATGGAAAGATCTCCTGAGGGAACTAGCTACATGACTTAGTTTCTCATCCCATCTCGTGTGTTCCTTCTTAATATATGCTCTAATCCCCGACAATAGAGACTTGTTTACTCGCTCTGAGGCGTTTGCTTGCGGCGAGTAAACTGCCGTTCGCATATGCTTCACCCCATACTTTTCCAGTAATCTGGTGAACTGAGTCGAGCAAAACTGGACTCCATTGTCAGAGACGATCACTTCAGGAACTCCGAACACGTGGAGCACTTCGGTCTCAATGAATTGGCACACATTGGGTGAAGACGCTTTTCTCATAGGTTTGAGAATTGGAAACTTTGAAAAGTGGTCAAGAACTATTAGGATGCAGACGTTTCCTTTTACTGACCCAGGATATGGACCTAGAAAATCAATGTACAGCTTTTGTCATGGTCGTTCTGTCACAGATTGGACTCTCATAGGTGGTCGTAAAATCGTATTAGGAGCTTTCGTCTCCTTACACAAGTCACAGGCGCCTACGTAGTTTCTGACATCAACTGTCATTCGTGGCCAGTACAGATGCCTTCGCAGACGTTCCAGTGTTTTTCCTATACCTCCGTGTGAAGCTAGCGGCGGATCATGGGCCCTCGAAATGACGTCGGTGACAAGCCCTCGTGGAATCCAAAGCTTCCAAGCTTCTTCTTCCTGAATAGGATCACCTGTTCTCGGAACAGTCCGAATGTAAACGAAGCCATCCCTGACGCAAAGATCTGGTAGTTTACCAGAAGTCGTTTTAGCCTTATGCCTCAGTTCCTCATATTCCAACGAATTGAAATATGGCGAACTAAGGTCAACCTCCGGGCCAGGATCCTCATTTGTGGTCAGGCTGTAACAATGAATGTGTGACAGCGCATCAGGGACGACGTTCAGGTTTCCTTTTCGTGGCTGAATAGTAAAGTCGAAGCCCTGAAGCTTCAAGCTCCACCGTGCAAGTCTACCGCTGAGGGCCTTTTGAGACATCAGCCATTTCAAGCTCGCATGATCAGTCACTATCCTAAACGGCATAAGTTCTATGAAGGGCCGGAACTTCTGTACGCTCAAGATTGCAGCTAAACATTCTTGCTCTGTGACGGTGTAATTTCTTTGTGCCGAGTTCAACTTTTTCGAGACGTAGGCTATTGGCTTCTCGTGGCCATCGTCATCTAGTTGAAGCAACACTCCTCCAATACCTTGTTGGCTTGCGTCGCACTGGATGACGAACGGTTTGGTGAAGTCTGGACTCACTAGCAACGGAGCAGAAGTAAGTTTTATCTTTAAAAGACCAAGAGACGTCTGGGCTTCAGGTGTCTATTTGAACTGACTAGGGTTTTTAAAGGTGTCTGTTATGGAGGCAGTTACATCAGCATAGTTCGGGATGAACCGTCTATACCATCCCGCCATACCTAGTAGGCGTCGGGCTTGCCGAACAGTTTTAGGTGACGGATAGTCAACTATAGCTGAGATCTTGTCTGGGTCAGTCCTAATTCCTCCTTTCCCGACTATGAAACCCAAGTATTTGGTCTCCTTGATGCAAAACTTGCTCTTCTCGACGTTGATAGTGAGGCCAGCTTTCCTCAAACCATCCGCTACACGGGATAATAGCGTGAGATGCGAGCCAAAGTCTGATGACAGACTTAATAAATCGTTTAGATAGACGAGAACGTTCTCACGAAGATCGAAAGGAATGACCTTATCCATGAGGCGACACATAGTTTGTGGAGCGTTGCATAGGCCGAATGGCATCACCGTGTACTGATAGAGAGTATGACCAGGTACTGTGAAAGCCGTCTTCTCTCTGAAATCAGCGTCCAGTGGGATCTGCCAGAATGCGTCTTTCAGGTCCAGGCTCGTAATGTAGTTCGCCGGAGGAAGTCGACTCGAAGAGCGTCTATCTGCGGAAGCGGATAGGCATCCTTCTTCGTAACAGAGTTGATCTTCCTGGCGTCAAAACAAAGCCGGACTTTTCCAGGCTTCCTTACCAGAACAACTGGAGAGCTCCAAGGGCTCTGGCTCTCCTCTATCACACCCAGTGATAGCATTCGCTCTAATTCGGCATCCATCAAACTCTGTACTGCCGGTGAAATTGGATAAAACCTCTGTTTTATCGGAGCTGCGTCAGTCGTTTCAATCCTGTGAGTGACCAATGATGTTTTTCCCAGGCCTAGAGAGGCGAAAGAGGGGAAAAGCTGTTTGGTGGCTTCTAAGCGTTGTTGATCGAGACTAGAAAGAATATGGCAGTCGGTGTCAGAGGTAGCTATTACACTTGGATTCACTTCTGCGACTATACCCAGGACATCTGGAGCCAACCCAAATAGACGCCAGAAGTCTATTCCCAGATATAGTGCCTGTGTGAGCCCAGGAACCACGTAAAAACGCACGTTTTGGGTCTTACCACGGAAAGTGACGTCCAAGTTCACATGACCATGAACAGTCGTCATGGCACCATTAGCTACTTGGACCTGTGTCTGATACTTCTTCCATTCGACATCTGCTTCCGCAAGCTTCTCTAGAGCTCCCTGACCTAGAATACTGACAGTGGCACCACTATCAAGTAATCCAGGCTCAGTTCGCCCGAGCAGCTGTACTTCGGCGTACGGTCGAATGTGGTCTGGCATCGACACGGAAATCTGTGCCAGTTTTTTTCTTTCTAGTTTCATTCGTCGACAGTATTCCTGCCAACGAACAGTTGATCGTTTCCTTTTCGGTCTCATATCCAGGTCAGGAAACATAATGTCAGCTAACTCCGCTACCGGGGAGAAAATTCGGTCTCTTGCCGCTCTGTATTTTCGCAGACGCGTATGATACGGCATCAGCGGATGTAAAACTGGTTCACGCCCACTCGTTATAACCGAGCTTGGTGGCCGTTTCAACACAGAAATGACAGGATGCCAAATCTCCTGCCCAATAACTTTGTCAGCTATGCGTGCTATAGGTGTCAACGGGACATCGAAGATTAAAGATTCTTCTAGCATTTTCATCTGATTGGTACCAAACGGTTTCAAATTCTGCTGAGTGAAGTCTAAATGCAAGCTCCGTGTGAACAACCTTCAAGTGAATGCTTATGTTATCTCGAGTGTGATAATGCTTTTTAATTTCAGCATTTTTTGCTACGTACACGGCATGTTTACATTGTCTAGATTTAATTCTGACCTTCATATTACGATTTATGTAAGAAGGAAAAAATTTTTGCCTTCGGCATTCGGTATTCAGCCACAAATGATTAGAAACCATTTTAAATTTAACTAACAGTCTTTTAAAAAGCACGATCAATTCGTGTAATTTCATTTCTTTAATTGATAAAACTGATGTTTTTTTAGGCACTTGGTAGAACACTTTGGTAATCATCTTTTTTAAAATTTTTTTTTTAAAAATATTCAAAATAAAAATAAAAACACATGTAATGCTGTTCTACAATAATTTATTTTATTTGAGTCGCGACGCGTTTCGCCTTCTTAGGGCATTGTCAAGCAACTGAAAAGCAGATCGTTAGCTAAACCTGACTATCGTAATATTTTGGAATTTGAATTTTACTGTAACGGTCATTATAAATCCATACATAAGAGGGGGCTATTATTCATGAAATCTAACTGATCATTTACCAAAAATGAACCTTTACGACTTTCATTATTAATGTAATATATCTCGTATTTATCTTGGACTTTTCCACCATCCACGTTTTTTAAAAGTTGTAATTTATTTAAAGATGTGGTATGACCAGTATCAACTAAATGCTTGCTTATGCCTGATGTTGGTCTATTATAGAGTGCCGGTCATTAAGAGTTCCAAGGTTCCTCAAGATGGAATAGGAGCTGCCATGTTCAATCATTTGTTGACCGAAGAGTGTTCGATAGGGAGAGAAACCAGTAGCTTGATGGAAAGATCTCCTGAGGGAACTAGCTACATGACTTAGTTTCTCATCCCATCTCGTGTGTTCCTTCTTAATATATGCTCTAATCCCCGACAATAGAGACTTGTTTACTCGCTCTGAGGCGTTTGCTTGCGGCGAGTAAACTGCCGTTCGCATATGCTTCACCCCATACTTTTCCAGTAATCTGGTGAACTGAGTCGAGCAAAACTGGACTCCATTGTCAGAGACGATCACTTCAGGAACTCCGAACACGTGGAGCACTTCGGTCTCAATGAATTGGCACACATTGGGTGAAGACGCTTTTCTCATAGGTTTGAGAATTGGAAACTTTGAAAAGTGGTCAAGAACTATTAGGATGCAGACGTTTCCTTTTACTGACCCAGGATATGGACCTAGAAAATCAATGTACAGCTTTTGTCATGGTCGTTCTGTCACAGATTGGACTCTCATAGGTGGTCGTAAAATCGTATTAGGAGCTTTCGTCTCCTTACACAAGTCACAGGCGCCTACGTAGTTTCTGACATCAACTGTCATTCGTGGCCAGTACAGATGCCTTCGCAGACGTTCCAGTGTTTTTCCTATACCTCCGTGTGAAGCTAGCGGCGGATCATGGGCTCTCGAAATGACGTCGGTGACAAGCCCTCGTGGAATCCAAAGCTTTCAAGCTTCTTCTTCCTGAATAGGATCACCTGTTCTCGGAACAGTCCGAATGTAAACGAAGCCATCCCTGACGCAAAGATCTGGTAGTTTACCAGAAGTCGTTTTAGCCTTATGCCTCAGTTCCTCATATTCCAACGAATTGAAATATGGCGAACTAAGGTCAACCTCCGGGCCAGGATCCTCATTTGTGGTCAGGCTGTAACAATGAATGTGTGACAGCGCATCAGGGACGACGTTCAGGTTTCCTTTTCGTGGCTGAATAGTAAAGTCGAAGCCCTGAAGCTTCAAACTCCACCGTGCAAGTCTACCGCTGAGGGCCTTTTGAGACATCAGCCATTTCAAGCTCGCATGATCAGTCACTATCCTAAACGGCATAAGTTCTATGAAGGGCCGGAACTTCTGTACGCTCAAGATTGCAGCTAAACATTCTTGCTCTGTGACGGTGTAATTTCTTTGTGCCGAGTTCAACTTTTTCGAGACGTAGGCTATTGGCTTCTCGTGGCCATCGTCATCTAGTTGAAGCAACACTCCTCCAATACCTTGTTGGCTTGCGTCGCACTGGATGACGAACGGTTTGGTGAAGTCTGGACTCACTAGCAACGGAGCAGAAGTAAGTTTTATCTTTAAAAGACCAAGAGACGTCTGGGCTTCAGGTGTCTATTTGAACTGACTAGGGTTTTTAAAGGTGTCTGTTATGGAGGCAGTTACATCAGCATAGTTCGGGATGAACCGTCTATACCATCCCGCCATACCTAGTAGGCGTCGGGCTTGCCGAACAGTTTTAGGTGACGGATAGTCAACTATAGCTGAGATCTTGTCTGGGTCAGTCCTAATTCCTCCTTTCCCGACTATGAAACCCAAGTATTTGGTCTCCTTGATGCAAAACTTGCTCTTCTCGACGTTGATAGTGAGGCCAGCTTTCCTCAAACCATCCGCTACACGGGATAATAGCGTGAGATGCGAGCCAAAGTCTGATGACAGACTTAATAAATCGTTTAGATAGACGAGAACGTTCTCACGAAGATCGAAAGGAATGACCTTATCCATGAGGCGACGCATAGTTTGTGGAGCGTTGCATAGGCCGAATGGCATCACCGTGTACTGATAGAGAGTATGACCAGGTACTGTGAAAGCCGCCTTCTCTTTGAAATCAGCGTCCAGTGGGATCTGCCAGAATGCGTCTTTCAGGTCCAGGCTCGTAATGTAGTTCGCCGGAGGAAGTCGACTCGAAGAGCGTCTATCTGCGGAAGCGGATAGGCATCCTTCTTCGTAACAGAGTTGATCTTCCTGGCGTCAAAACAAAGCCGGATTTTTCCAGGCTTCCTTACCAGAACAACTGGAGAGCTCCAAGGGCTCTGGCTCTCCTCTATCACACCCAGTGATAGCATTCGCTCTAATTCGGCATCCATCAAACTCTGTACTGCCGGTGAAATTGGATAAAACCTCTGTTTTATCGGAGCTGCGTCAGTCGTTTCAATCCTGTGAGTGACCAATGATGTTTTTCCCAGGCCTAGAGAGGCGAAAGAGGGGAAAAGCTGTTTTGTGGCTTCTAAGCGTTGTTGATCGAGACTAGAAAGAATATGACACTTGGATTCACTTCTGCGACTATACCCAGGACATCTGGAGCCAACCCAAATAGACGCCAGAAGTCTATTCCCAGATATAGTGCCTGTGTGAGCCCAGGAACCACGTAAAAACGCACGTTTTGGGTCTTACCACGGAAAGTGACGTCCAAGTTCACATGACCATGAACAGTCGTCATGGCACCATTAGCTACTTGGACCTGTGTCTGATACTTCTTCCATTCGACATCTGCTTCCGCAAGCTTCTCTAGAGCTCCCTGACCTAGAATACTGACAGTGGCACCACTATCAAGTAGTCCAGGCTCAGTTCGCCCGAGCAGCTGTACTTCGGCGTACGGTCGAATGTGGTCTGGCATCGACACGGAAATCTGTGCCAGTTTTTTTCTTTCTAGTTTCATTCGTCGACAGTATTCCTGCCAACGAACAGTTGATCGTTTCCTTTTCGGTCTCATATCCAGGTCAGGAAACATAATGTCAGCTAACTCCGCTACCGGGGAGAAAATTCGGTCTCTTGCCGCTCTGTATTTTCGCAGACGCGTATGATACGGCATCAGCGGATGTAAAACTGGTTCACGCCCACTCGTTATAACCGAGCTTGGTGGCCGTTTCAACACAGAAATGACAGGATGCCAAATCTCCTGCCCAATAACTTTGTCAGCTATGCGTGCTATAGGTGTCAACGGGACATCGAAGATTAAAGATTCTTCTAGCATTTTCATCTGATTGGTACCAAACGGTTTCAAATTCTGCTGAGTGAAGTCTAAATGCAAGCTCCGTGTGAACAACCTTCAAGTGAATGCTTATGTTATCTCGAGTGTGATAATGCTTTTTAATTTCAGCATTTTTTGCTACGTACACGGCATGTTTACATTGTCTAGATTTAATTCTGACCTTCATATTACGATTTATGTAAGAAGGAAAAATTTTTTGCCTTCGGCATTCGGTATTCAGCCACAAATGATTAGAAACCATTTTAAATTTAACTAACAGTCTTTTAAAAAGCACGATCAATTCGTGTAATTTCATTTCTTTAATTGATAAAACTGATGTTTTTTTAGGCACTTGGTAGAACACTTTGGTAATCATCTTTTTTAAAATTTTTTTTTTAAAAATATTCAAAATAAAAATAAAAACACATGTAATGCTGTTCTACAATAATTTATTTTATTTGAGTCGCGACGCGTTTCGCCTTCTTAGGGCATTGTCAAGCAACTGAAAAGCAGATCGTTAGCTAAACCTGACTATCGTAATATTTTGGAATTTGAATTTTACTGTAACGGTCATTATAAATCCATACATAAGAGGGGGCTATTATTCATGAAATCTAACTGATCATTTACCAAAAATGAACCTTTACGACTTTCATTGTTAATGTAATATATCTCGTATTTATCTTGGACTTTTCCACCATCCACGTTTTTTAAAAGTTGTAATTTATTTAAAGATGTGGTATGACCAGTATCAACTAAATGCTTGCTTATGCCTGATGTTGGTCTATTATAGAGTGCCGGTCATTAAGAGTTCCAAGGTTCCTCAAGATGGAATAGGAGCTGCCATGTTCAATCATTTGTTGACCGAAGAGTGTTCGATAGGGAGAGAAACCAGTAGCTTGATGGAAAGATCTCCTGAGGGAACTAGCTACATGACTTAGTTTCTCATCCCATCTCGTGTGTTCCTTCTTAATATATGCTCTAATCCCCGACAATAGAGACCTGTTTACTCGCTCTGAGGCGTTTGCTTGCGGCTTCACCCCATACTTTTCTAGTAATCTGGTGAACTGAGTCGAGCAAAACTGGACTCCATTGTCAGAGACGATCACTTCAGGAACTCCGAACACGTGGAACACTTCGGTCTCAATGAATTGGCACACATTGGGTGAAGACGCTTTTCTCATAGGTTTGAGAATTGGAAACTTTGAAAAGTGGTCAAGAACTATTAGGATGCAGACGTTTCCTTTTACTGACCGAGGATATGGACCTAGAAAATCAATGTACAGCTTTTGTCATGGTCGTTCTGTCACAGATTGGACTCTCATAGGTGGTCGTAAAATCGTATTAGGAGCTTTCGTCTCCTTACACAAGTCACAGGCGCCTACGTAGTTTCTGACATCAACTGTCATTCGTGGCCAGTACAGATGCCTTCGCAGACGTTCCAGTGTTTTTCCTATACCTCCGTGTGAAGCTAGCGGCGAATCATGGGCCCTCGAAATGACGTCGGTGACAAGCCCTCGTGGAATCCAAAGCTTCCAAGCTTCTTCTTCCTGAATAGGATCACCTGTTCTCGGAACAGTCCGAATGTAAACGAAGCCATCCCTGACGCAAAGATCTGGTAGTTTACCAGAAGTCGTTTTAACCTTATGCCTCAGTTCCTCATATTCCAACGAATTGAAATATGGCGAACTAAGGTCAACCTCCGGGCCAGGATCCTCATTTGTGGTCAGGCTGTAACAATGAATGTGTGACAGCGCATCAGGGACGACGTTCAGGTTTCCTTTTCGTGGCTGAATAGTAAAGTCGAAGCCCTGAAGCTTCAAACTCCACCGTGCAAGTCTACCGCTGAGGGCCTTTTGAGACATCAGCCATTTCAAGCTCGCATGATCAGTCACTATCCTAAACGGCATAAGTTCTATGAAGGGCCGGAACTTCTGTACGCTCAAGATTGCAGCTAAACATTCTTGCTCTGTGACGGTGTAATTTCTTTGTGCCGAGTTCAACTTTTTCGAGACGTAGGCTATTGGCTTCTCGTGGCCATCGTCATCTAGTTGAAGCAACACTCCTCCAATACCTTGTTGGCTTGCGTCGCACTGGATGACGAACGGTTTGGTGAAGTCTGGACTCACTAGCAACGGAGCAGAAGTAAGTTTTATCTTTAAAAGACCAAGAGACGTCTGGGCTTCAGGTGTCTATTTGAACTGACTAGGGTTTTTAAAGGTGTCTGTTATGGAGGCAGTTACATCAGCATAGTTCGGGATGAACCGTCTATACCATCCCGCCATACCTAGTAGGCGTCGGGCTTGCCGAACAGTTTTAGGTGACGGATAGTCAACTATAGCTGAGATCTTGTCTGGG
Organism: Dioctria rufipes; assembly: GCA_963924295.1. Classification (NCBI taxonomy): domain Eukaryota; kingdom Metazoa; phylum Arthropoda; class Insecta; order Diptera; family Asilidae; genus Dioctria; species Dioctria rufipes. The sequence goes on from OZ002740.1 coordinate 206,294,114, forward strand.
TCAGTCCTAATTCCTCCTTTCCCGACTATGAAACCCAAGTATTTGGTCTCCTTGATGCAAAACTTGCTCTTCTCGACGTTGATAGTGAGGCCAGCTTTCCTCAAACCATCCGCTACACGGGATAATAGCGTGAGATGCGAGCCAAAGTCTGATGACAGAATTAATAAATCGTCTAGATAGACGAGAACGTTCTCACGAAGATCGAAAGGAATGACCTTATCCATGAGGCGACGCATAGTTTGTGGAGCGTTGCATAGGCCGAATGGCATCACCGTGTACTGATAGAGAGTATGACCAGGTACTGTGAAAGCCGTCTTCTCTCTGAAATCAGCGTCCAGTGGGATCTGCCAGAATGCGTCTTTCAGGTCCAGGCTCGTAATGTAGTTTGCCGGAGGAAGTCGACTCGAAGAGCGTCTATCTGCGGAAGCGGATAGGCATTCTTCTTCGTAACAGAGTTGATCTTCCTGGCGTCAAAACAAAGCCGGACTTTTCCAGGCTTCCTTACCAGAACAACTGGAGAGCTCCAAGGGCTCTGGCTCTCCTCTATCACACCCAGTGATAGCATTCGCTCTAATTCGGCATCCATCAAACTCTGTACTGCCGGTGAAATTGGATAAAACCTCTGTTTTATCGGAGCTGCGTCAGTCGTTTCAATCCTGTGAGTGACCAATGATGTTTTTCCCAGGCCTAGAGAGGCGAAAGAGGGGAAAAGCTGTTTGGTGGCTTCTAAGCGTTGTTGATCGAGACTAGAAAGAATATGGCAGTCGGTGTCAGAGGTAGCTATTACACTTGGATTCACTTCTGCGACTATACCCAGGACATCTGGAGCCAACCCAAATAGACGCCAGAAGTCTATTCCCAGATATAGTGCCTGTGTGAGCCCAGGAACCACGTAAAAACGCACGTTTTGGGTCTTACCACGGAAAGTGACGTCCAAGTTCACATGACCATGAACAGTCGTCATGGCACCATTAGCTACTTGGACCTGTGTCTGATACTTCTTCCATTCGACATTTGCTTCCGCAAGCTTCTCTAGAGCTCCCTGACCTAGAATACTGACAGTGGCACCACTATCAAGTAATCCAGGCTCAGTTCGCCCGAGCAGCTGTACTTCGGCGTACGGTCGAATGTGGTCTGGCATCGACACGGAAATCTGTGCCAGTTTTTTTCTTTCTAGTTTCATTCGTCGACAGTATTCCTGCCAACGAACAGTTGATCGTTTCCTTTTCGGTCTCATATCCAGGTCAGGAAACATAATGTCAGCTAACTCCGCTACCGGGGAGAAAATTCGGTCTCTTGCCGCTCTGTATTTTCGCAGACGCGTATGATACGGCGTCAGCGGATGTAAAACTGGTTCACGCCCACTCGTTATAACCGAGCTTGGTGGCCGTTTCAACACAGAAATGACAGGATGCCAAATCTCCTGCCCAATAACTTTGTCAGCTATGCGTGCTATAGGTGTCAACGGGACATCGAAGATTAAAGATTCTTCTAAGGAGGTGTCTAATAATTCCATAGGCTCCCCAGAAGTGGAGATGGCCTGAAGATCTGCGGAGAAGTCTATTAAGTTCTCCGCCTCTGCCAATGAAGTAATCGTACAATCAAGTATTTTACTGCTATCATCAGGGTCACCGAATTATATCAGTGGACATATCAGGGAGTTATCGCTAGTGTGTGCTAGTGGAGCGGACCTTCCTCCTTGTTCAAGGCTTGAACTGGAGTGTTCGTTGCATTGATTGCTCGTGATGTCAACGCTGGTCGGAAAGAGGTGGTGGTATTCCCGACCCGTCTGAGGTTTTTCTGTTGACATGGAATGCAATCTGGCTTGAAGGTGTTCTTCCGTCTACATCCGTAACAGAACACAACTTGTCGTTCCTGCCGGCAATATTGGTAAAAGTGACCGGGCTGATCACAATTCCAGCAGGTTACATTTTTAGGGGTTGAAATAGCAGATAGTGAGACTTCCTCACTGCGTTCAGGTGACGTATTCAGTTCAGCCTCAGTCGAATAGTATCCATCCACCTCACTGACTCTTTGTCCGCGATAAGGGCCTTCTATTATAATAGGCAGGATAGTTGCAAATTGTTTCCTATACATCTGCTAATCAACGGAATAAATTCTGGTTAAAAGGTGGTACCAGCCACGTGTCAAAAGCGAGTTCATTTGAATAGTGGTGCAAAATATTTTCTATATTGGTTAGTGTTTTCTCATCAACAATTTATACAGTACAGAAGATTTTTTTATATTGATTTAATATCGGTTAAGGTGCCAAATACTGTGTATATTTGCTTAAAATTCGCTCAATAAACTACACCAGATTTTAAATTACTTTCTATATCTGCTAATCAACAATTTAGGAGAAACCAAATATTTCGAAGGTGGCTATATGTACTAACTATTTGCTATATTGATTAAATTGTTATATTTACTGATTTATTAAATTATTATATTTGCTATATTTACTAATTATTTGCTATATTAGTTAAATTGCTATAGTTGCTAATTTGCTATATTTGCTGTATTGATAAGTTTGCTATATATGCTAGGCTGACTATCGCTGCTATAATTTTTAAAAATTTTTGCATTTGTCGGTGTAAGTTTTGTGAAGCCTAAAACACTTTTTATATTTCCTCAATTGTTCGACAAAAGAAATATTTCCCATATTGGTTCATACTTGACAAAAAACGACATATAAAATAATATATAAGATAATTTTTAGACTCGTCTAGCAACCGCGGGGGGACGTAATAGAGACGAATATTTTCTGTATTTGGGGTTTTATTTGTCAACGTGCGCTATTTAAATTTGAGAATCGTTAATTTGATTGAGTTTTCTTTGAACCGAAGGGGTAGAAATATTCTCTAAATATATTTCGGCCCTTGGCTTTGGTGTATCAAAATGCGCTGATAACACACAAAACATTAGGTATTGGGAAATCAAATTTAAAGTTAGAACAGGAAAATGTACTATATTTGGTAATCAACAAATTTAATGTGTCACCGAAGAGATTGTCGATATTTGGAAATCAAAGTTTTAAAGAGAACTCTTCTATATTGGATAGTCAAGAAGTTTAAAATTTCAACAAAAAGATTCTCTAAATTTGGAAATAAACGGATTTAAAGTTTGGTGGGAAATTTTTGTGGTTTTAAAGAAAACTCTTCTATATAGGATAGTAAAGAAGTTTAAAATTTCAACAAAAAGATTCTCTATAGTTGGAAATAAACGGATTTAAAGTTTGGTGGGAAATGTTTGTGGCATTTCATTCATTCTCTTGCCGCTTATCACAAGTAAATATTCTCGAGATTTCCTATGGTGTATTGTCAACAAATTGAAAGGTTAACGATAGGAGTTTCTGATATTTGATAAATTTTTCTTTACTTAGCGTTAACGACTTTCGAGGTACCCAAATAAAGGGTCTTCCAATAAGAGGTGTTATTTTGATATTCAAACAAAAATGCCATTTTTTGAGATAAATGATCGGATCTTTATTTCATTATAAAGAGGAAGGTATGCCGTTAATGAAAAATAACATCAATCAGCCAAATGACCACCACGACCACGCCTACAGGACCATATCCTTTTCATGAAATTTTCCATAACCAAATCGCAAAGTGGCTGCCCTATGTCCTCGATAGCCTCACGAATTCCATCTTTGAGGTCTTGAATCGACGCTGGGCTATTGGCGTAGACCTTCTCTTTCACGTGGCCCCAAAGGAAGAAGTCGCAAGGTGTTAAGTCACAAGATCTCGGTGGCCAATTGTGATCACCTTTTCGAGAGATAACACGGTCCGGAAACTTTTTCCGTAAAAGATCAATGGTTTCGTTGCTTGTATGGCACATAGCGCCGTCTTGTTGAAAATAAACGTTGTCCAGATCAATACCATCCAATTCCGGCCATAAAAAATCATTAATCATCTGTCGATAGCGCAATCCATTCACCGTAACTCATTTTCGAAAAAGTAAGGTCCAATGACCCCGCGGCCGGCTTGAGTTCTTGTGTTAACTGAACTTTATAAGCCTTAAGACCCAAATCTTTATGCAAAATACGGTGTAATGACGTTTGTGGAATGCCTAATTCCAAAGAACGTCGAGGAATGGACAAACCTGGGTTTTCTTCAACACTTTCGGCTACAGCAGCAATATTTTCGGCTGTTCTTGAGCGACGTGCACGGGTTTTATTCTTTACATCACTAACTTGTCCCGACAGCTCGAATTTTTCTACCAATTTCTGTATTGCGGTCCGACAAGGTGCTTCACGACCCAAAAATGTTCGAGTTTTACGAACCGTCTCTGCCACATTTTCACCATTTTTATAGTGAATTTTAATAATTTCAGTGCGTTGTTGAATCATGTATCGTTCCAGTTTTATTAATGGCGTAGTTTCTACTTGTCAAGTGTCAGAAAATGACAGCTCCAAAAGTGACATCTACCGAAATAGCGGGATAATTAAAATAACACCTCTTATTGGAAAACCCTTTATTTCCAAAAGAGTTTTATGTTGGAGAGCCAACGATTGGAACTACAAGAAATAATTTTCGGATCTCTGATATCTTGGATAAATTTTCTGTACTTGACGTTAAAGACTTACGGGACAACAAATATTTTCGAAGGAATTTTACAGTCGATCGCCAACGACTGAGGATACATGATGTAATTTCCAGATTTTTCTTGCATTCATCTTGCGTCCATATTGTTGTCTACGACTTCGTAAATATCAAATAATTGCTGGAAAGTTTTTGGATTTTGAAGCGGGTAAGAACAAGTAAAATAAATTTGGAATCGTCTTCAATTTGGTAAAATTTTCGATATCTTGTGTCAACGACTTCGGAAACCGAATAATTTGTGAAAAGTTTTTGCGTTTTGTAGAGAACAACTGAAAAGAGACGAAATAAATTTAAATCAACGTAGTTCTGATAAATCTTAGATTAGATTACCTCAAACTTACCAACTGGCGAGTTATAAAGCGGAATACCTGTTAACGTGCCTTACTGGAGACACCAACACCTGAATTGGTCATACGAAATTGAGAAATATTTCCGACATTTCATCCTATTGACGACGACTCAAATTTCTAAGCGGAGAAGGAGAAGAGATTTGGTAGAATGGCAAAGGAGCAGCTTGAAAAAACTCTGCTGAAGCTCGAAGAGTTGAACGATAAGTTTAGTGCGCAGTAAAATATAATTGTAGAAGTCAGCAAAGAGGTGAATGCTCTGAAGGGACAAAGCAGCTAATATTCCATCGCCTAACGGTCAATCTACGCCGTCGTCTTCGAAAATTCCAAGAGAAAGCCCCGATAGCAACGGGACTAACCTAGTTGAGCCAAATCAGCCTGCGGGTATTTGTTCTAACCCGGTGGGGTCCCAGCAAGCAGGTGAGACACCTTCTACATTATCTAATCAACCACAGTACCTAGCAAATGACAGACTCATAAGAAGACCAATGCTTTTGCCCACAGAATACGACGGCAAAGCCCTGTGAAATCACTACAAGGTGCACTTCGAAGCAATCGCGGAAACAAACGGGTGGGATGACAGGACAGAAGCTCTTTACTTCAGCATCTCTGCGCGGAATGGCGTTGGGCTTTTATGAGACGTTAAGTCAAGAGGCTAGAAGGTCGTATACTAAGCGCGAAATGCCTCTTCCATCCAATTTGATGCCGAGTACAGGCAGTCATTTGATCACGTCCAGCTCAGCAGAAGAGTTCAGAAGAATGGAGAGAGTTTTGCAGAATTTTCTACCGAGCTTTTACGGCTGACCAGGCTTAAATTCCCATATTGTCCAGAGGAATCAAGAGACCAGATCCATAGACAAATTAATAACATACAAAGACTGGACACGTAGAACAAAAATATGCAACGCTTTTCTAGAATATAAAAATTAACGATGCCCCGACGATGCCTCGACTTGGCACTTGATGACGTGCACAAAAGGTAAGCCACTAATGCCTCGCTCCATACAAAATCACAGCACAGTTGCCTCGATCCGATGAAGAGAAGGCCACATGTTTTTCTTAGAAATTTGCTGGAAATTTCTTCCTTCGAATTTTTATGCATTGGCCAGGCCGAGAGCAGTGCCTCGCTCGAATATAAAATCTAACAACGATGTACATACTGTATCTGAAAATAAGTCTAGTCGGCCACCAAAATGAATAAAAATTCTACCGAAACACTTTGTGTAAATTTCTAAAAAACAAAACAATTGCTTATTGCTTGTCTAGCGTCTACGCTCATAAAAATTGTTGTCCAGTAAATTACTAAGAAAAAATTGCGGCCTTTTAGGGAAGGCATCGTTGTTAGATTTCATATTCGAGCAAGGCACAGGCACAGCTCTCGGCCCCCCCATTTGCAGTAAATTTCTAAGAAAAACTTGTGGCCTTCTCTTCATCGGATCGAGGCAACTGTGATTTTGTATGGAGCGAGGCATTAGTGGCTTACCCTTTGTGCACGTCATCAAGTCGAGGCATCGTCAAGGCATCGTTAATTTTCATATTCTAGAAAAGCGTTGCATATTTTTGTTCTAGTGTCCAGTCTTTGTATGTTATTAATTTTTCTATGCCAGATCGCTTTGGAATATCTCCTAGATGGAATTTTTAACTTAGATGTCCAGGGGCCGGATTCTGTAGCACGGAGAATTTGGGAATTTGGGAGATGAGAATTGCGTTTTCTTAGAATTCTTAATTCCCTAATTCTCCATTCCCAATTCACTAACATGGTTGGAGAATTAGGGACAACGTAAGAAATGTGAAAAAGTGCGAATCTCCTGGGACGATTAAGGGTATCAATTTTTGTTGTAGAGGGTTGGACGTTTTTTCATATGTGAGGTACATCTGCCTATTACCTTCCACTGTCGAAATAAATTTAAATATCTTTTTTGTTGGGGTAGTTTTTGAGGGATGTAGGAGGGTAGGTTTTCTCGAGTTTTTCCGGGATAACGAGAGAAAGGAGAGTAGAAGGAGAATGTATGTGGTATCAAAAAAAAAATGGGAGCTCAGCGCGAACAAGATAGGCTTAGGAAAAGGGGCGGGGAGAGTGCGGAAATGGGAGCTGATTAAGGGAAATTAAAAAAAAATTAATACAATATCAGGAGCTGCAATAATTCGCAGGGGTAAGCTCAGGATCTCTAAGCCCAATAAAATAAAAGTAAGAATTCGCTTTGGTAATTAGGCATGCATGGGTATTATAGGCTATATTTTATTTCGATTAACGGTAATTTGCAGATTTGAGCGGCCTCGGCGGTAAATTTTGCTATCGCAATATTCACGGGCGCCTAACTTTATGTGGGAGGGCTGTAGAGTATTGGAATCTTTTTGATAGATTAAGGGTTTAGAGTACAAAAATATAGGTGAATAATTTTTGGAGCAGGGGGTTTTGGGGGTTGGGGGTCGTACCACCCCTCATAGGGGGTTGCTCAAATTACGTCATGTTTGGTACCAAATTAAAGAGGGAGAAGATGGTAATCGAGTGGTGTAGTTTGTCTTTGATCGTTTTAACGTGATAGCTGACTTTTGACCGCCGAAAAACTATTTTTTAACACTACGGTCATATACACCCCAGTTTCCATATTTTCCATATATTTCTTCCGTTCTTTGTTTCACATCCATTAGTACTCCGTTGTGAACATTTCTGTCATGGGAAGTGAATTTCCAGGACTTACCAGTTCTTCGCAATGATGAGATGAAAATATGTCAATTTTTGTACCAAAAACGGCCAATTTTTCACCTTAAAAAGGACTGCTACACTTCTTTTACAGTTATTTCCAAAACGGTTTATCGTATTCAAAAATTATTTACATATTTAATTAGGGGACAAAATGTAGATGCGATTTCATCCTACACACAAGCTTTACCGTGTATATTTAAAAATTTTACAGCATCTCTTCTGTACTGGACCACGACCAAATTGATCAATTTAACGTGATTTGTAATTTTTAGCGGGTACTTTGAGAGACAAAATCCTTGTTCCTCTGTTAGTATTGCATGGATTTAAATAATTTGTTTTTTACAATATAGCCAGGATACGCAGTGAATCCATAACTCAATTTGAAATTCCTAGCTACCTAGATACCTTCAAAAAACGCAAAAAAAGTAGACAATACAATTTTCCACTTACTTTTCCACTTGTAAAACACCGGAGAATTAACAAGTGGAATGGAGAATTTGGGAATTCTCTACTTACTTTTCGTCTTACTTTTCCACAAGCAAACACCGGAGAATTAATAAGTGGAATGGAGAATTCGGGAATTCCGTACTCACCTCTCAAATTCTCTCTCAATTGAAAATTTTTCGTCTTACTTCTTACTTTTCCACAAGCAAACACCGGAGAATTTGAGAAGTGAAAGTAAGACGAAAAATTCGGAAATTCTGTACTCGCTTCTCAAATCCTCTCAGTTGAGAATTTTTCGTCTTACTTTTTCACAAGCATACACCGGAACAAGTGGAATGGAGAATTCGGGAATTCCGTACTCGTTTCTCAAATCCTCTCAGTTGAGAATTTTTCGTCTTACTTTTCCACAAGCAAACACCGGAGAACTTGAGAAGAGAAAGTAAGACGAAAAATTTTCAACTGAGAGAGAATTTGAGAAGTGAGTACGGAATTCCCAAATTCTCCATTCCACTTGTTAATTCCCAAATTCTCCATTCCACTTGTTAATTCTCCGGTGTTTTGCAAGTGGAAAAGTAAGTGGAAAAATTGTATTGTCTTCTTTTGTTGCGTTTTGTGAAGGTATCTAGGTACCTAGGAATTTCAAATTGAGTTATGTATTCACTGCGTATCCTGGCTATATTGTAAAAATTATGGAAATCCATGCAATACTAACAGAGGAACAAGGATTTTGTCTCTCAAAGTACCCGCTAAAAATTACAAATCACGCGAAATTGATCAATTTGGTCGTCGTCCAGTACAGAAGAGATGCTGTAAAATTTTTAAATATACACGGTAAAGCTTGTGTGTAGGATGAAATCGCATCTACATTTTGTCCCCTAATTAAGTATGTAAATAATTTTTGAATACGATAAACCGTTTTGGAAATAACTGTAAAAGAAGTGTAGCAGTCCTTTTTAAGGTGAAAAATTGGCCGTTTTTGGTACAAAAATTGACATATTTTCATCTCATCATTGCGAAGAACTGGTAAGTCCTGGAAATTCACTTCCCATGACAGAAATGTTCACAACGGAGTACTAATGGATGTGAAACAAAGAACGGAAGAAATATATGGAAAATATGGAAACTGGGGTGTATATGACCGTAGTGTTAAAAAATAGTTTTTCGGCGGTCAAAAGTCAGCTATCACGTTAAAACGATCAAAGACAAACTACACCACTCGATTACCATCTTCTCCCTCTTTAATTTGGTACCAAACATGACGTAATTTGAGCAAACCCCTATGAGGGGTGGTACGACCCCCAACCCCCAAAACCCCCTGCTCCAAAAATTATTCACCTATATTTTTGTACTCTAAACCCTTAATCTATCAAAAAGATTCCAATACTCTACAGCCCTCCCACATAAAGTTAGGCGCCCGTGAATATTGCGATAGCAAAATTTACCGCCGAGGCCGCTCAAATCTGCAAATTACCGTTAATCGAAATAAAATATAGCCTATAATACCCATGCATGCCTAATTACCAAAGTGAATTCTTACTTTTTTTTTATTGGGCTTAGAGATCCTGAGCTTACCCCTGCGAATTATTGCAGCTCCTGATATTGTATTAATTTTTTTTTAATTTCCCTTAATCAGCTCCCATTTCTACCCCGCACTCTCCCCGCCCCTTTTCCTAAGCCTATCTTGTTCGCGCTGAGCTCCCATTTTTTTTGATACCACATACATTCTCCTTCTACTCTCCTCTCTCTCGTTATCCCGGAAAAACTCGAGAAAACCTACTCTCCTGCATCCCTCAAAAACTACCCCAACAAAAAAGAAATTTAAATTTATTTCGACAGTGGAAGGTAATAGGCAGATGTACCTCACATATGAAAAAACGTCCAATCCTCTACAACAAAAATTGATACCCTTAATCGTCCCAGGAGATTCGCACTTTTTCACATTTCTTACGTTGTCCCTAATTCTCCAACCATGTTAGTGAATTGGGAATGGAGAATTAGGGAATTAAGAATTCTAAGAAAACGCAATTCTCATCTCCCAAATTCCCAAATTCTCCGTGCTACAGAATCCGGCTCCAGGAAAGAGTTCGAATTTTAACCCATCTACTCTGCAAGACGCAGTATAAACCGCTTTCCGGATTGAAGCCAATCATCGAGCTACGAAAGCCGCGAGACGGAATATAAGAGTCGCTGTCACATCGAGTAATAACAGTCTTCTAGCACGAGAACCTCCGGACTTGAGAAGAGTGTCAATGAGCGGAAATTCATCACGGAGGACGCCAGGAAACGCAAGCGAGCTAGCGTGAAGGAGCCGCAGCTAGCTGGATCCAATCAAACAGCTCCTACATTCGCTACCACCTATCCTAAAACAAATCTCGTAGCTCGAAATGTGACGGGGGCTGTTATGACCCAGATTTTAGTTATTAAATTAGAATTAAGCTAGTTTAATTTCGTCATCATATCAATTTCATTATAAATCATTAAGTCTAACATAAGCATTTCAATTCAAACTGGCATTGTTTACAAGATCATTGAACCAGCGATCATCATTTACCACCGTGAATAATTAAAAATTTCCACTGTTTCGCGTTGTATGCAATTGCCACGATATTCACGCCTGGAGTAATTACATTTCACGTGACGATGTTCAGTTTTGTTTTGCACGATTAAATGACCTGAGAATTACTGCTGGGTCAGCATGCCCACTGCGGTGAATTGTCGATCGCTGAAGTCAATGAACCTATCTTAATAGGTCGATAAATTATTGAATTTGCTTGCATTGATTATGTAAAATTGATTTGTGTATAAATATGCCGCAATTAATAAAGAATCGCTCAGTTTTTATTTTAAAGGCAACTTGGAGTTTTAATTTACTGAAAGTATTAATTTATTACTAATCTTGAAGTACCTATCTAGCAGCGTTCAATCAATCTTAATCGTAAATTTGGAGTATCGATACAAGCATCGATATTCTATTCTACAGCGGTTTAGATTCATGCATCTAGACCAAATTCTCAGTTAAAGCAAAAGAGTTTTAACTTAACACTTTGGTGACCTCGATGTGATTCAGGTGCATCGCTTGAATCACATACATACACCAATTTTGGTTGAAACTGAGGTGCTTATTTCCGCCACAAGGAAAATTTATCATCGCAGTTGCAAGAAAATTGCATTCCGATATCCTATTCAATTGGAACGGAGTGAGAGTGTTATTTAAAAAAGAAAAAAGCCATAGCTCAGGGAAATTATGGAAGCATTGTTCAAGGAACAAAAACTGAACGGAGATGAGATTGAATCAATAATCTCGAATTATAAGAAGGATTCATTCGACAGAAAAACATTAAAATATTCTCAAGAACGACTTAGACGTCTCGAAGAACGTTGGGATTTATTTGATGCTACAGACACCCAAATTCGAGCATTACCAGACATACCCAGAGATCATGCCTACTTCTTGAAGGATTATTATAACGCCATCTTAACCGTCTTTAATCAGTATAAGGATCTTTTCACCAGTCATATTGAGTCCGTCGCTGAAGCAGTCATAGCCGGTGCAAGTGAAAAAACTCATAGCCAAGACGTTATAGATCCAAATTCACACGGGTCTGATGATGGAAGTGGGAAACATCATAGAACGACAGAAACTCAGTCAAACCCACCACAACAAATAATTCGAGCAATAAGACGACAAGGAGAGGTCATCAAGGCTCTTCATCGCCTTATTGCAGGAATGAAGATAGATAACGAACAGCACAATAAAAATTATTATGACCTGAAAATAAGCCGACTAAATCAACATTGGTTACAGATCGAAAATATCAACCAAAATATCTGGGACTTAACTGAAGATCCAATTCAAATGGGTTACAATATTAACGAGTATGTACAATTAGAAGAAGAAGTACAAGAGCAATTAATGCAGTTATCTGACAAACGAGATAAGCTGATAGCTTCCATCATAACTATCAACAATAACACCATGATGAAACTACCAAAAATGGTACTTCCAAAATTTGATGGAGACTATTTAAAGTGGCGTCAGTTTTATGATATGTTAAACCAAATGTTTCACAAACAGTCAATGGCCGATTGCCAAAAAATGTGGTACCTCAAAACACATTTGTCTGGGGAAGCAGAAAGGTTAATACGCCATTTAACCTTATCAGATGAAAACTACACCGCTGCTTGGGATATGTTAAAAGAACGCTATGAGAACTCCAGATTATTAGTTACAGCTCTCCTCAACAAATTGTTATCGCAACTAGTTATTGTGAACGAAAGTGCTATGACAATTAAAACGCTCCATGATACAACGCAAGAATGTTTGCTGGGATTGAAAAATCTTAAGGTTTCCACTGCAGATTGGGATCCAATACTACTGCATCTGCTTATAAAGAAACCACATATCGTTTATATGAACAATCCTTAAGTCATCCACGGAATCTACAATCTATCAAGAGCCTTTTATCATCTCTGGAAAATCGATTTCAATCTCTGGAAGCACTTGGAAGCAAGGCAAAACCTCCAGGAAATTACCATAGTAAACAAGATACAACAAAAACATTCACATCAGCTATTACAACTGTACCAAATTGTGTATCATGCATGTATCTCATGTAAGGAAGTCTTCGCCTGACGCCATCCAATTGGCCAACTTTCGTTAAAAGAAATAATTTGTTCATCAACTGTCTGAGATCTGGTCATTCATCACAGCAGTGCAAATTAAGAAGCTGTACAAAATGTATGTACCAGGAAACACAACACCCTGTTACATATTGAGAGTTATTCAGCTTCACCCCAGTCGCTACCCAAGGCAGTTCCACCATCACCAATGAAAAGCGAATTCAATGACAGGCCAACAACATTAACGGCACAAACAATTAAAGGACAACCAAATTACATCCTATTAAGCATCGTTCTCGTGAATTTAATCAACAGTCAAGGGCTTAGTATGGAATGCAGAGCAGTATTGGACTCAGGTTCTCAGATCAATTTCATAACTGGTTGGTATATCTCAACAGATGCAAATACAAGGCATTGGGCAGACAAGTAGTAAGGGGGCCACCTCCCGTATAAAATGCATGAGGTGACGTAGAGACAACAAATCAGGGGGTCCTACCATCGAGGTGGGTCCTATCTAGCCCGTGTGTGTGAGTGAGACAAAAGAATTTTTGCAAGACGCTTTTAATCTTTCTCTCCTGCTGCAAGTAAAAATAAAGAACCATTTAGCTAGTAGGTGTGTGGGTGGAAGCGAGAAAAAAGAATTTTTGCAAGACGCTTTTAACCTTTCACTCCTGCTGCAAGTAAAAATAAAGAACCATTTAGCTAGTGGGTATGTGGGTGGAAGCAAGAAAAAAGGATTTTTGCAAGACGCTTTTACTGCAAGTGAAAATAAAGAACAAATTACGAAGACCATTTAGTTAGTGGGTGTGTGGGTGCGAGCGAGAAAAAAGGATTTTGCAAGAATTTTATTCCTTTCACCCCTGCTGCAAGTGCAGATAAAAGGAAAAATGAGGAAGACCATTGAGTTAGTGGGGTGTGAGTAAGAAAAAGAATATCTTCTTAAACGAAGCGATTTTTGTTAATCAAAACAAACCGGTGTGGGAAGAAGAAAAAAGCGTGAGAATTGTTCCGGTCCTGCTATCATAATTTTACCGATCAGATCTTTTGCCTGCTGTTGGCTGCCACGAAATTTAGTGGTTTATAGTAAAATTTCTGGTTTTTTTGTTTTTTAGAACCGTAGGGGGTTAACAATCTATAAATAGCGAAAGTAGAAACAAGACTTGTTGTGAAGGCGTGTGGCGATACGTCGGTCGTCATATTCCATGAATCCTGCTTTTAATAGCTTTAGTTTATGTAAATCTATATTATATAAATCCAATTCTTCCAATGTCAACATACTTGGGTGAATGAGATTATGCTTAATTGCCATGATATTGTAGAGAATCTGGTTTACTTTATTTTCTAAATACCTTAGTTTCGTTTCTAGGTCTAAAAATAAAATTTTGTAATTTAATTCTTTTACATTCTGATTTGTTGTATTGAAAGCTTCTAAAATCTTTACTGTATCATCTTCAATTAACAATTTTAAATTACATATCGTTTTATTAAAGTGATCGTTTATTTTTATTTGTTGGTTTAGATTTTGAATGGCCTTATGATTGTTTTCGTCTATAATTTGCAAATGTTGGGTTATGTCTTGTCGGTCAGTATCGTCCATAGTTCCAAATATCCATTTTTGTAACGTACCGCCTACATTTATTAGTCCCCTCTTTTGTCTGTTTGGTCTTTTAATTGCTCTGATTTTACTTTTAAGTGTTTTGAATTCCTCCATGTTAAGTTCTAACTGATTTACAATATTCGTAAGTTCAATCGGATCAATTATGTGTAGGACTATATCTGTATCATTGGCTATTTCTACCTGTTTAATTTTAATTTTCACATACCCGTTTTCTTCTCGTATCGGATGCACCTGTAGTAGCCCTTGTAGTATTTGTCATCGCCATGAGTATTATTATGATTATCTGCAAATTTATAGGGTCTTTTAATATTGGTTAAATGCACATTGTCTAGTGGATACTTTCTAAAATAGGGTTGGTCCTTATGTCTTACTCTTCTATAATTTTTTATATACCCTACCTTTCTTGCTTCAGTATAGTTTTCCCGTTTTTTATTGATTTTACGAACCAGCTCTTCTTTTTTATTACACAATTTTTCTACTAAAGGTCTTGTGTCATTTAAATTATTCGCTTCCCTAGGTGTCATTGATATAGCGGAGTGATATCTATCATTATAATTCCCAACTGCTTTTTGCATCTTTTGTTCTAACGATATGTCGTCATCAATTGCCTGAAATTTTTCTATTAAAGTCGAATGCAATCTTTCTACATCTGCATTACCTGTATGACTATTAGGCTTAGTCCAATGCTCTTCTATACACTTTTCCTACAAGTATTTCTTAATTTGTTCCGCTTTAAACTCGTTATCCATGAGAATTTTTCTTGGTTTATTAAATGTAGATATATATCCTTCAAGTATAGCAATTTTCTTTACCCAATTTCTATCATTTATAAGATATGTTACAGCAAATTTTGTTAATTTATCTATAGTGGTTATTAAAGTTTGTTTATTATAATGAAAGGTATCTAAATGAATAATGTCATTTTTATTGTTTGGTGTTTCTGTTATAGTTAGTGTTAGTTTGATAGGGTTTCTATCATATTTTATTTCCTGACATTTTTCGCAATTATTTATTATTAATTGGATGTGTTCCAGTAACTTTCGGTAATAGATTTTATCCTTAATTGTTCTATAAGTTTCGTTAATACCATTATGTAATGATTTTTTCGTATGGTATAGTGATATTTGCTTATGACATTCTTCCTGATTCTATATTTCCTGTAACTTTCATGAATTTGACTCTTCTATCTCCTGAGAATAATTTTATAATAATTTGTTGCACTTTATTATAATCCCTATCTTCTACCTCTGAATATATACCTATATGTGCCGTTCTCACAAAACTTTTTAATATGTCTGTAATAATATCTTACGTATTCTGCGGGTTAATCTGTGTTATTCTTTTCTGATGTGTTAGCTCAATGTCTTCATTTTGATCATAAGTCAATATTATCTGGGTTTTGTATTTATTTATTATTTCCTCTTTTATACCAATATGATCCAATAGTTGTTCCTCTGACGAATGTACCGTACCAGACAGGTCCATGTTGGATTCACTGCTGTTATTTTATTGATTTGTGGACTATTTTCTAGTCTACTCAGAAAATCAGCTACTTTATTTTCTCTACCCTGAAGGTACTCGATTTCAAAATTATACTCTTGGAGTTTTAAAATCCACCTTTGATTTCTTTACCTTTATATTTAGCATTTAGGTATTTTATTGGGGCATGATCGGTAACGATTTTAAATTTTCTTCCATGCAAGTAGGGCCTAAAATAATTCACAGAATACACAATGGCAAGAAATTCTTTGTCTGTTACACTGTAATTTTTTTCGTGATTATTTAAAGTCCTTGAAACATAGCACACTGGGTGGCCTTCTTGAGAAAGAACGGCTCCAATGGCATAATTACTCGCATCAGTGGTAACAACGAACTCTTTTTTGTAATCTGGGAATTTTAGAATGGGATGTGATGCTATTAGCAATTTTAATTTTTCAAAAGCTTCTATACATATACTGAGGGTCGTTGGTATTGATTTTGGCATCTTTTTTCAAATATCTAATCAAAGGGTGTGCAACCTTGGCATAGTCTTTAATGAATTTGCGGTAAAACCCTGTCATACCTAAGAAGCCTTTCAATTGTTTTTCTGTTTTTGGTAGTTTCACTCTCTGGATATCTTCCACTTTGCTTGGATTTGGTTTTATTCCCTCTTTTGTTAGGACATGTCCTAAGAACTCGGTCTCTCTGTTCATAAAGTTGCATTTATCGGCTCGTATTTTCATATTTTTTTTAATGAATTCAGATGTTCCTCTAGAGTGGTGGAGAAAATGAGGATATCATCTAAGTATATATTAATTAACCGTTGGAATGTGGCAGGTGCGTTCTTCAAACCGAAGGGCATCCTGACGTATTCATATAGACCTGCTGGAGTTACAAATGCCGTTTTCTCTAAATGCTGCTTAGCCACTAGAATCTGGTGATATCCCTTGGCTAGATCTAGTGAACTGAAATATTAGGCTTTTCCCAGTTTGTCCAGGATACTATCAATGTTTGGTAACGGGTATTTATCGTCGACCGTTACTTGTTTAAGCTTCCGATAATTTACTACTATTCTATAATTTTGAATACCTGATTTATCCTGTTTTTTGGGTATAACTATAATGGGAGAACTGTATTTACTATTGCTTTTTCTTATGATACCTTGAGCTTCCATTTCAATCATTTGTTTCCTAACCTCAGCTTCATGTTGAGGTGGATATCTATATAACTTGGAATTAATTTGTTCATTCGTAGTAGTCTTAATGTCATGTACAATACTATTGGTACTAGTTAACTTGTCCCCTTCCTTATAAAACAACCTCTTGTATTTTTCTAGCAGTTTTATTATTCCTACCTTCTCTTCATCATTCAAGTAATCTAAATTTATATTCCCCAGCTCACTCTCTTCCAACATGTTTACCTCATCTTGAATGGATTTATTTAAGAACGGTAATTTCGCATCATTGTTCAATATAATTTTCTGATCTGGTATATCAATTCTTTTTACATTGTTTTCTACCCAATCCATACCTATTAAGAAATCGTATGTTTTATTTATATAAATTTTAACCCACAGCATTAGTATGTTGTTGAAATTCTGTAGGACATTTTGTTTTGACGTTTTCCGTGTTTTTCCTAACTTCTCCTTCAATGGTATTAATTTAAACTATTTCTCCTGATATTCGTTCATAAATTTTATTCGTAACATTTTTAGAATTTAGTAAGCTTATTGTGGATTCAGTATCTATCATAGCTATACTTTTGGTTATCTATTGTTATAATGATAAAGATTTTTTTTCGTTTCCGAGGCTAATTTATAAAAAACTCGGATTCTCCTAACTGATTTACTTCCCGTCTAGCATTAATTGTGTTCACATCAACGTCCATTGGTTGGACTTGGTTGCCATTAGTATTATTTTGTGGATGATTTCTTGATTGTGCACTACTATTAGAATTTCCTCGATTCTGTCCAACATTGTAATTAAAATTATTGTTTCGCTACTGATAAAATTTGTTAGGAGGTCTATAATTTCGAGACTGACTGTTATTATTATAGGAACTGTTATATCGAAATTGGAATTACCTTGTTGGGTTTGGGTATGATTATTAGGGTTTCGTCTGAAGGTCTGATTCGGTTTTTGTACGTATTGTCTTTAAGGATACTTGTCTGTCACTATTTGATTGGATTTAAAAAATTTTAAATTATAATGATGTTGGCCCACATATTTATTTATTACTAATCTAATTTCCTCTAGGCTAAATTTATTATGCAATTCGGCTGCTAAAAAGCCCCTGCCGTAATTTCTTTTATTTTTAAAATTAGTACACTAGTCAAATTATTCACAATTTGTACTTGGTATTCACTAAAGGTAGCACATTCCGCAATATCACTTACTATCAGTCTAATTTTATCAGTTAAATCGGAAATCGAACTTACTTTAATGTAGAAATTTTCTGCATTATACGCCCCTGATCCTTTATGGTTTATATTGTAGCTTCAATTTCGCCTTACATTCTTCCCATGTTCCTGGGGGTACTGTATCTAGATAACACTTGGCTGGACCCAGCATTTTTTCATTATAGATGATAGTATATACCAAGGGGGCCTGATTTCCATACTCTGATAACATAGACTATCAGAACCAGCTTAACACAAGCTCGCTGTTAACAATACATGCGTTTCATCATTTAGTCGGTGTTAGTATTGGTATGTTAAAATAAACATAAGCCAAACCCCGGATAAAATTACATGCAATGCACAAAAAACAATACAAAAAAGATTAAATATTATATAAAAGTTTTTTTAAAACATGCTTAGAAACGTCAAGAACAAACTGCTCAGCCATATTATTAACAGTAATGCACATGCGATTAACAGGTTCATACATGCCATACATACATACGTGCCTACTATCACGAAAAGAGATTTTGTTAAGAAATAACGGGGAATCAATATTCGCGTTTAAGAGCTGATGCACAAAAGTTACATCGGCAACTATGCGACGTTTCTTGAGCGAGTGCATATTTAAAAGCTTCAAGCGATCCTCATAGGGTGGATGAATTAATGAATTATTTCAGGGTAGGTGCCTGAGAGCAAATCGTAGGAAGTTCCGTTGAACAGACTCGATACGGTCGATGTGTGTACCGTAAAATGGAGAGCACACCTGGCTAGCGTATTCAAGAAGTGGTCTTACAAAGCAAGTGTACAAACGCAAAGTTATGGTAGGGTTCGAGAACTCTCGGGACCAACGTTTTATAAAGCCCAGCATGGAACTACTCTTTGATACTGTGTAAATTATGTGGGAGATAAAATTCAATCTATGGTCACATTTGATACCCAAGTTACAAACAGCACCCACACGGCGAATCGAGGAATTCGAGAACACATAATCGTGAGAAATTGGTTTCTGATTTCTGTGGAAAGTCATAACCTCACATTTGTCTATATTGAGTGTCAAGTTATTGCTTTTACACCAATCGTAAAATCTGTGAAGGTCACTCTGTACCTGCTCACAATCGTTAAAAAATTTAATCTGGGCGAAAAGTTTAATGTCGTCAGTATAAATCAAGACCTTGCAGAACTTCACAACAGAGACAATGTCATCAATAGACAGAATAAAGAGCAAGGGGCCCAAGTCACTCCATTGAGGTACACCAGACGAAGCTTTCCGGACTCTTGAGATGGAATGTCGAAACAAGATTTTATATGTTCTGTTATCTAAGTAAGACTCCGTCCATTTAAAAAATGTTAGAGGAAACCCATACTTTTCCATTTTAAAGAGTATCACGGAGTGAGATAACTTGTCGAACGCTTTACTAATGTCTGTATAAATACAGTCTGTCTGGTAGCCTTTTGCAAATCCGCCAATGGTATCTGAGACAAAGTCCAACAAGTTAGTGGTTGTAGATCTGCCCGAAATAAACCCATGTTTTTTTAAAGAGAGTAAATTATTACAGGAGGTTGATAATTGAGAAGAAATTATAGATTCGAATTATTTGGGCATGCAAGATAATTTTGCAATAGGCCTATAGTTAGAAATATCATTTTTACTACCTTTTTTGTGGATAGGTATGTTAAAAGAATTTTTCCATAGCTGGGGGTCATTTGGAAGCCCATTAATATGAACGAGTATATCCTCTTGTGTAATTGAAAGGATAGTGAAAGAAACATTATGAGAGCCGTTCATATGACTGAAGTTGCTATTTTGAGGTTGAAAATTTGACGAGGCAAAGGCATTGTCAAAAAAAGAGGCAAACATATTACAAATTTCAGACGAATCATCGCTAGCAGAGTCTCTGTACTTCATGGTATTGGGATAGTTGTCTGTTTTTTTTTTTCATATTAATAAACTTAAAAAATATCCGTGAGTCACTAAATAATTTAGCACGCATGCTTTGAATATACTCATCATAAATTATGGAGGAAAGCTCTTTGAACTCATTATATGATGTGAGGAAATTGTTGTGACTTACAATGTCTTTGTCCCGCATAAAACTTTTCCACAGTTTACTCTTTCTATTTTTAAGACGTTTCAGTTCTTTATTGAACCATGGCGGTGATGTTTTAGTCAACCGCTGACGCTCGCGGGGAACACAAGAAGAAAATAAATCGAAAAGAGCTATGTAAAACTTAGAAACGTCTTCATCAACATTATTACAAGACAGCAGTGTGTTGAAATCAATCACCAATAAGTAGTAATTCGTCAAGAGGTTTCATTTTACCATGGATAAAATTAGATGTTAAAATGAGTAGGTCGTAAATATTCTGACCTTTGTCATCAACAACATATACGGAATCAGGAGGAATATAGCAACAAAGTATGTATAAGTCATGTTTTAAGAGAGACAACTTGAGACCGATAAGTTCGATGTCGAGAGTGTTGGAGAAATTGGGAAGCTCAATTTGACTGCAATTAATGTGGTTTTTACAAGCGAGCAGTACGCCACCGCCACGAGTTTCAGAATCAGTATGTCTATCTCTTCTAAAAATTTGATAAGAATTGTCAAGGATTTCAGCATCGCGAAAGCCATGATGCAGCCAAGCTTCAGTGAAAGCAACTATATTAAAACAATTTGCAACAGAGAATTTGAAAATTTGTGCAGTTTTTGTCCGAATTCCCCTTAAGTTTTGATAGTAAAGGGAGAGCGAGAGTTTTTTGAGATATTATTATTTATTTTAACTGTATTAGTAAGTTGGCGCCCAGAAGGTACGAATAGTTTAGTAAAAGCGCCAGAGGGCCAAAATGTGGGATCCAATAACCTGTCCTGCACATCCACTGAGACAGTTAAAACGAAGGATGCGACCGGTTTAGAGCATTTACTAATTTTTCGACAGGAAAAAACATCCGTTCCGATAGTTTTGGACTTAAGATACTTCAGGATGTCTTCACACGATGTTTCTGGAGAGAAACGGGTGACGAAAACAAACGAAGGTTTTGGTACCGTTCGCAAAGGGACGCCAATACCATTTCCTAAAGAGGACGCAGATGCAGTATCATTCGTTACTATGGAAGCAGGTGTGATGTTAACTGGGTCGCAGTTTACTGTAGATTGAACAGAGTGCTGATTTGAGCGAATCGCCTTATTATGATGGAATCTGCGATGGTTCCTCTGGTTTTTAGCTGGTTTACTACTATGCGCAATAGATACAGGAGAGTTAGAGTCTACTCCCTGCTGCACGATAGGTAATGGTTGAGAATCAGGGTCAGATGTTTCCTTATCCCCTGGAGTCAACTTCCTGACATCAGTTACCATGGAGCTGATTAGCCTTGAGTTCTCGGAAACCGTGGATGACCAATAGAATACTTTGTCTATCGACATAATGAATGCTGGCAATGTTCCTAGCTTTCTCTCAACTAATTAAAAAAGGATCCAAGAGAGACGGGTTAGTAGTATTAAAATACGTTGGTGACGAATTCACTGCAGTTAAATGCGCGAACTGTATCTCAGACAAGAAAAGATCAGTATGAGCACAAACTTTTAAAATATTGACATTGAAATCACCAGCAATAACGACATTACAATAACGTTGACTGAGAGACGCGACGTTATTAAAGAACACATGTGAGGCATCGATGTTAACTGAACTAAGATGGCAATAAACAGCACACAAAACACATTTTTCGGCACTAGTGTCAATTTCTACACATAAAAATTCGACTGTGTCTCCAAAAGAGCTACAAAAAATAACCTCGCATTTGAGATCCTGCCTAACATATATTGCAACTCCTCCACCAGACCTCATACTACGGTCATTACGGCAGATCTGAAATCCATCCATAGATATAAGCGATGACGGGATATCATCTCGCAGCCAGGATTCACTAACCAAAATAGCATGCAACTTAGGACAAAGAAAAACTCCTCTGAGCTCATCAATTTTACCACGTATACTACGCGCATTAAGATGGCAGATATTCAAACCTTCAGCAAAGAACAACGATGTAGCTCCAGAGTTTTCCTCTGGATTCTGTTTTCGCGGGGTTGATTGCACTGAAGTATATAATTCCATTTATTCCATTAAATCGAAGGCTATTGGCTCTGATGGTATGTCATCAAAATTTATCAAATTAATTGCTGCGTGCATTATCAGTCCACTACTATATCTTTTTAACACTTGTATAACTAAGTCAATATTTCCTAGTGTATCGAAAATTGCTAACGTGATCCCAGTACCTAAGAAGCCTACCGCTGTATCCCCCTCCGACTTCATACCTATTAGCTTGTTGTGTTTTCTTTCGAAGGTATTTGAAAAACGTTTATGTTATCATATCCAGAAGCACCTCCGTGAAAATAAACTTTTGAGCAATCTCCAGTCAGGCTTTTGGCCTGGATATAGCTGTGAAACGGCTCTCCCAAAAGTGTCTTCCGATATTCGCTCTTCACTCTACAAGCGAGAGGACTTTTCTACTACAGCATTCGATAGTGTTTGTCACAGCAAGCTTCTAAATAAACTATCCAGCTATTATAATTTCTCGTATAGTGCTGTTAACTCAATGAAGAGTTTTCTTACACAGAGAGCTCAAAAGGTAATTCTCGAGAATGGTAACCATTCTGACCTCCTTTATCTCACCGCTGTGTTTCAGCCTGTACATTAACGACTTACCTTCGGTGATCCATGATGTTAACATACACATGTATGCAGATGATGTGCAAATTTATCTTTGTCGTCTTATCGGACACATCGAAGACTGTGTTGCCCGCGTTAATGATGACTTGAGTGAAATATGTAAATGGGCTTTAAATAACAATCTCAATCTTAACCCTGCCAAGTCTCAGTGCATTGCTTTCTCTCATGTTCCACTTAACACTTTGTCGTTGCCACATATATATATATATATATATAAACGGCATAACTATTCCATATGAATCAAAAATCCGTAATTTGGGTGTTATTTTAAATTCTACCATAAAAAGTTGCGACCATATCGATTTAACTCTATCTAACATCTACTCCACCTTGCGTCGGCTTTGGCTCTCTGCTAGAAGTCTTTCTCCCAAGTTACGTTGCCATCTAGTAAAATCGCTGATCTTGCCATATTTTAGTCAAGGTTGTATTGTATTTCCTAAGTTTGATTCCCGATGCTATAGAAAATTGAATGTAGCACTTAATGACTGCATTAGGTTTATCTTTGGACTACGAAAGTATGATCATGTCTCTCATCTTAGTTTTTCGTCCTAGGGTGCTCACTGAAGACTTACTTTGAGCGACGAATTTTGATGTTTTTGTACAAACTAGCTTTTTCTTCATAGCCTTCTTATTTGTCCAATATGATTCAGCCTTTAAATACAAGTAGGGAATATAAGGTCCGACTGTCCAAATTTTACACCACTGTGTTTAAAGGATCTTACATTGTTCCAGGCTATTCGATCTGGAACTCTTTGCCCAATAGTCTGCAGAGGGCGGGCGGCGCATTCAGGAGACTGCTTATTTCTTATCAGACTCTCTTCACCTCGTAAATGTTGTAGATTTGATTTTAGATTTTATGTATGCATATTTATCTTTTTACTTACCTCACAGATATATTTAATTTTCTTACTTTTCTTCTCAACATTTTCCCTTTTTTTTCAAATAATGAATCAAATATCTTTATTAATTTCTAGAAGTCATTTGTTATACTTGGGATCACGTACTCTGTTTTTTTGTTTTTAGGCTTAGCTCTTAGATTAACTTGGTTTTTTATGTGTTTAATTTTTTTCCCCCTATTACATAAATACTTACTATAAGATTGTAAATCTTGAAGTGTTTTCTACAATAATACAATAATAAATAAAAATTAAATAAAAATAATAGACACACTCACAGAAATCCATCACGAGAGTGTGCGGAACGGAAACAAGTCATTGCTAGGCTAAACTAAATTAATATTAATGTACATTAAACATGTTAAAACTAAACCACTTATTTGCACTTATGTGCTTTACTCCGGCAGAAAGATGTGACGAAATATAATTGACTCATATTATGCTGGTTGCAAAAAGGTAAACAAACGCATGTAAATAATTACAGTCACTTCTTAAGGTTGTGACACATATTCGGTTAACGTATGTTTTTCTTGCTTAATTGCAATAATGCAATTTATCGCGTTTATTGTGATTGATTAATTTTGGGTTAATTGAATATTGCAAGAATGCAGAATGTGCATTTTTGTATTTTCAATTGATTTGGAAATTGTTGTGCAAATTCACATCACAGTATGGAGGATAAGAAAGTAAACACTAACAGAAATACATCAAGAGAGTGTATACGGAATGGAAGACACCTACAGAAATACATCACGAAGTTATAAGGAGGATAAGAAAGAAAACAATCCCAGAAATACATCACGAGAGTGTGCGGAACGGAAACAAGTGACTCACAGAAATACATCACGAGAGTGACAAGAAAGCGAATACTCTCAGAAATCCATCACGAGAGTGTGCGGAACGGAAACAAGTCACTCACAGAAATACACCACGAGAGTGACAAGAAAGAAAACACTCTCAGAAATACATCACGAGAGTATGCGGAATGGAAATAAGTCACTCACAGAAATACATCACGAGAGTGTACGGAACGGAAAACACCTACAGAAATATATCACGAAGGTGTACGGTGGATAAGAAAGTAAACACTCACAGAAATACATCACGAGAGTGTGCGAAACGGAAAAGAGTAACTCATAGAAATTCATCACGAGTAATTCATAGAAGTACATCAAGAAAGTGACAAGAAAGGAAACACTCTCAGAAATACATAAGGAGAGTGTGCGCAATGGAAACAAGTCACTCACAGAAATACACCACGTGAGTGACAAGAAAGGAAACACTCACAGAAATACATCACGAGAGTGTGCGGAACGGAAACAAGTGACTCACAGAAATACATCATGAGAGTGACAAGAAAGCGAACACTCTCAGAAATACATCACGAGAGTGTGCGGAACGGAAACAATTCACTCATAGAAATACACCACGAGAGTGACAAGAAAGGAAACACTCTCAGAAAGACATCACGAGAGTGTGCGGAACGGAAAACCCCTACAGAAATACACCACGAAGGTGTAAGGAGGACAAGAAAGAAAACACTCACAGAAATACAACACAAGAATGTGCGGAACGGAAACAAGTCACTCACAGATATACATCACGAGAGTGACAAGAAAGGAAACATTCTTAGAAATATATCACGAGAGTGTACAGAATGGAAAACATCTACAGAAATACATCACGAAGATGTACGGAGGATGGGATAAGACTGGAGCTGGCTACAGCCAAGGGACCGGTATCCAACAAGAAAGAAGTCCCCAGAAATACATCACGGGAGCTCCTATCTTGTCGGCAGCCAGCCACCGACTCAGCTCTCGATGTTTTTTTTTTTTTTTAACAACAATTTTTATTGCCCTACAACATTTAACAATTCTAACTTACTTGCTTGTTCTTATAATTAGATAGAGAATATTATTTTCTTTACCGTAATTTCTACCTAAAGTTATCCTACTTAATTAAAACAGGTTTTTGGTTAACCCCTTTTTGATCTATGCTACGAGAAAATGGCCTGCCGGAAAAAACTCGTCATACCTGGCTTAATCTAAAGGTTAAAGGAAGGTGAATCTTATATCTATCTTAGAAATTAAAGATGATAAATGCAAACTTAAGTAATTTAGTCTTATTTTAAGATACCTGAAATTAATCCTAAGTATGTAAACAGGCACCCTGTCTTATGACTACGTTGAAATATTATTTATACTTATGAGATAAGAGTTGATTTTGGTTTGTTATTACAGGTAAGTTCTGAAAACTCTGTTAACTGTGCTAAATTGTAAACAAGATGTATGTGGCAGATTTGGGTTGTTGGGTCTGTAGTAGTAGATAAGCTCATTTGCATAATTGTTATGGAGGGAATTTCTGTTGTTTGGCTGCTTTATGAGTACAGGCATCTGGTATCTGTAATTAAGTGATTCCAGGTATTCTGTAGGGAAATTCAGGCAGTCATCGAGAAGTTTTGAAAGTATTCAAGTCATAAGAGGCATGCGTACATGAGAATGGGCCTGACAATTTGTTTATAGAATATTATTTCAATCCGCTCATTCAGAGCTGCTTTGAGTACTGATCTCAGCTTGATATATGCGATTGTGGCTTTCTTTATGATATAGTTTATATGGCGGTAGAGTTTGAAATTTCGGGTGAGCGTGAGGCCAAGATACTACGGTCTCTTTTTTGGCGATACGTGAGTTATTGATGTGTATGTTCATGTCGCGAAGAAGTCTTTTTTGGCGATTTGTTCAGGTTTTAATTCCTGTGACGGCTATGGATTCGCATTTGGTCACATTTAGCTTGAGTTTACATTCGGAGATGGGTTGAAGGTAACGATTGATTTTATTTATCGCGAGTAAGGAGTTTTTGGAACTACTGTAGATTATAATATCATCTACGTAAGGGAGAGATTTTATATCAGAAGATATAGATTCGGGTAATGGAAAATCTGAAGTGTATATATTATATAGGATTGGAGAGAGAATGATCCGGGGGGGGGGG
The DNA here is from genome assembly GCA_963924295.1 of Dioctria rufipes. Lineage (NCBI taxonomy): Eukaryota > Metazoa > Arthropoda > Insecta > Diptera > Asilidae > Dioctria > Dioctria rufipes. The sequence continues at coordinate 206,320,949 of OZ002740.1, forward strand.
GGGGGGGGGGGCTAACTCGGAGAAGAAATCTTTTGACAATTGTTTCTCAATTTTACTGTAAAGGATCTGTTGGTGAGGTAGCTGTAGATTACTTTACAGAGATAGGAATGGAAGCTAAATCGATTTAGCATTTTATGTATTAGTCTTACAATCCACACTGAATCGATGGCTTTTTCAATGTCCAATAGACATGCTATTGTGGGCGTTTTTTGGTTAAGTTTGTGTAAAATATCAGATTTAATTTTTAACAGCGCGTGTGAGGTAGCATGGAGTTGTTTGAATCCGAATTAGTTTGATATAGTATGGATTTGGTGGAGGCGGTGATGTTAAAGTAATTGCCGAGGAGATCAGATTTAGTGTTGTTATCTATCAGGGTTCACCGTCAATTGAAGCAGCCTGGTGTCAGGTCTTTGTACCGAAATTATACATACTGGAGTAAAAACAAGATGTACGTTAGCAGTAAGGGAAATTGACGATTGGGTCAGTCAAATTAAGCAGCAAGAGGAGGAATTATCACGTCACACTCTTGCTGAAGCTTCCCTAAGAAGAAAACGATCGTTTTTCGATGGAGTAGGTGCCGTATCCAAAACACTTTTTGGAAAGATGGATCATGAGGATTCCAAAAAAATCTACGCTGCACTCGATGAATATCAAAATCAGAAAGAGAATCGTACCTTCAGCCTTCTAGAAGACCAGATTACCCTTGTGAAGTCGACCTGTTTAATTCATCACGGGTTCTGGCAGAGGCGGAGCGAGAGCAAATTTGGACCCGGATCTCTGGGCTTATCACCGCGCAAATAACCACTGATGGAGAGCTAGCAGTATTGCAGCGCAGGGCCGAATTAAATGAGGTTCTAACACTACTAACTCTCGAACTACGCGAGATAAGCGACACGTTGAAGACCATTTCAAATATTATGGTCTCTTTGAGCATCGGAAGCTTACATTCACGGATAATTTACACTCAGGAAATGAGTGAAATAATAGTTGGACAGGCGCAGGGTATACAATATGCCTGTAAAAGTAGATGAAGACCACACATATGATCTGGATGCCGAATTTGAAGCTTCTGCCGAACTGTTATTGGAAAGCTACAATTAGTAAACCTGGCGAAGTTATTAGCGCATAAATTAATGTTGAGAAATCTATTATATGGTATATCTACTAACATACATATATACAGTACTATATGACATTACAAAAAAAAACAATCTTAAAGTACGCATGGACTCTCAATATAATTGAGAGAACTCCATCGTGCACAAAAGAAATTTTTTTAAAACTTTTGGATCAATCGTTCCAAACATCAGAGTAACGATTTTTTGACATGTTTGTTGCGATGAAATTAAAGAAGCGCCTGTAGAAAGAAAGGGTCATACGTTCTATGATGATCACATCCTAAAAGCTACAAACTGATGTAAAGGCTTCCAGAAATGTAATGTAGATGAAAATATTCTTACCAAATAATTAATGGTAAAGTAGCATTCCAGCGTAAGTTCTTATTTGAAATTCCAACGTGATCAAGTTCCAGCAATATTATCAGGAATACTGTGCCATTTGAACGTCAGAAAAGTGAAAAGGTTCCAACTTTCATCAGCAAACCATCAAAGGGGTCAATAAACCAGAGGTTATCCAAGCAAGCAGACGCAGTATAGGAAAGGTCATCCCAATAACAGTAAACCAGTGTTGGGCGTAATCTGATTGCAGTGTAATTTAATTAATAATTCCATTACAGTTTAGTCAAATTACAAAGTAATCTAATTAAATTGTATTCAATTACATATCAATAAGATTACTTATGAGAGAATATGTAATCTATGAAATTTATAATCTGTTACAATATAATTAGATTATTTTGTAATCTAATTACATTGTAACAGATTACTTTGTAGATTACTTAAAATAATTAATAATATAATGAAATGAATTGAAAGAAAATAATATTGTTCTCGTACGAAATTAGTTTTAGGGAGTTTTATGAAGAATTAGAATACAAATATCTTAAATATCTTAAATGTAATCACATTAATTAGATTAACATGTACTGAGATTAACTTGTAATCGATTAATGTGTAATCGGATTAACTTGTAATCACATTACAGGTTAATCGATTACATTATGTAATTATGGAAACGGATTACATTAGTAATCTGTTACAAAGTAATCTGATTACAGATTACATGGTTAATTGTAATTGATAATGATTAATCAGATTACAACACTGCAGCAAACCTACAAACCGCGATAGGAGTTTTGGACGTAAAAGAACGCTGTCATCTGCAGATTGAAGATGACGCTCACAGAAATGTAACTCTCTGGCAGACAGCCCACTCGGAACTACCTAAATGGGAAAACATCGTGACACCAACAGGTCCAGGGAATCCGGAACATCCCAATGGTGAAAACCCACTGAACGCGGCAGGCGTCGCGTCGCTTTGACGGTTCTCCGCGGCGGCAGACGTATGTAGGATTTGAACAAGGCCCTATGGACGCGTCGCGTTGGTACTCTTAAGATTTATTTATAAAAAGAAAAGGTGATAGAAAAGCTTGAATTATTATTTCAAAGTGAAATAATGGATACATAAGATTAATTAGATGTGACAGTTCTTGTATTTTCAGCTTACCAAGCATATAAACAGTTTAAAATCAATCAAAAGAACTGTCAAAGCGTCTGCCGCGAGTTAGCAGTAGAACATTGCTCTACTTTCGCGTCGAATCCGGCAAGCGCGGCAGCCATTTGGCCAGCACGAACTTAAACACGTATATTCTATTGAACTGTCAAAACGACGCGAGGCCTGCCTCGATCATTGGGACTTCACCTTAAGGGTCAAACAGGAGAACTAAAACTTCTAGCAGCAAGTAATTTCAATCAAGCCTGAAAAGATCATGCTGAGAAGATAGCCAAGGTTCAGAGCGCCATCAGGAGCGAGGAAGTTCACAGGCAGTAGAATCATCCGCACCAGATCTATTTAACAGCCACGTCTTTGACCGGGGTGATAAGCATCGTCAGCTTGACGAGGAAGTACTGGCAGAGTATCGATACTACCTACTATCCAGCCATACATTAAACATCCCAGACCTACCTCAACACAGTCGAACAAGAAAGGAACTGACAGTATAGAGTTAGTCATGCCCAAGGTATATAGAAGAAACAAGGTATGCCCATTAAAATTTTGACATATCACAGCTGATCAAACAGCTGATAGTCTGTGATGTACTTCAGTGAATGAATAAAAAAGAAAAAGGAAATCTGACAGTGGCAGTACAAGCGCAAAGAGTTTTGACACATTCCAGCTGATGCCCTGTGACGTACTTCAGTGAATGAAGAAAAAGGGAAAAAGAGTTTTAACAAAAATGGCGGAACGTGGTTCGAGTCGGGAATACCTTGTCTTCTATATACCTTGGTCATGCCAACAGCAGCAAACTGGCCAACTGGAAGCTTGCCTACAGTCCTGGGAAAACATCTCGTCCGGTTAGAGTAGTTATAATGGTATTATTATGGGTATTATGGCTGTTGTATACCTAAAAAGGGTTAAAAATGATAATTATAATTAATAATTATCATTGGAAAAATATTGGAAAATATTTAATTTTCATAAATAGAAATAAGCTAATCATGTTCAAAACATGGTTAGCTTATCTATCTACAACGCGAAGAAATTGCCATCAGCAAGTTCTTTAAATTCCTTCGCATATAATCAACATATTTTTCCCACAAGACGACTTGGGAAAAATAAAAGTTTTAAATTTCAACCCATGTCGTTTCGATAAAAAAAAACCCCACGACAAATCCTACCTTCAGTAAGATTTATCGTAAATACGATATGTATGTACATATGTACATATCGGGCGCATGAAATTTTACGTCGGTGAAGACTGAAACGATCAAGTCTTCACCAAAAAAGCTCTTATCAGCAAATTGTCGCGAGCTGCATACATTGTGATCGCAACAATGTATGCACGATAGCAAGACGATGGTTTGATATTTATGAAAATATCAAATTTTATTTCAACCATCGTCCGTCGCGAGCTGCATATATTGTGATCGCAACAATGTATGCACGATAGCAAGACGATGGTTTGATATTTATGAAAATATCAAATTTCATTTCAACCATCGTCCGTCGCGATAATTCTGGGCATGTTTAAACATGTCCAGCGGCAAATAATTTTCTCAGGATAGGAATGCTAATTAAGCACTTTCCTATCCTGAACAACTAGACTTGCGATTAAAAAGATCGAAGTCGAGTACAGTCGGTTTTCAAGAGCGAATCACGGTACTTGTACCGATGCGGTCAGAGGTTTTGGCAAGGAAAAGTACATCTCTAGCAAAAGAAGAAAAGTATTGTTAAAAGGAAAAGTGTATCTAAAAAGAAGAAAAATATTGTTAAATGAAGAGTATATCCGAAAAGAAGAAAAGTATTGTTAAAAAGAAGAGTGTATCTGAAAAGAAGAAAAGTATTGTTGAAGGGAGGTGTTTACTGAATAAAACGTGAGAAGTGCATTATCGAATAAAAACACCAAGGGATACATACATAGATTACGCGCGCCGAGAGATAGTGAGTACCCCTTTTTATTACATATATATATAACAAAATTGGTTGTTATATATAACAAAAATTGGCGCAGCCGGTAGGATAGTGGAAGCCTGCTTTTGGAAAAGTCAAAAGTATAAAAGTATAAGAGCTATAAAATCCGCTATCCTACGAACCGAAGGGGCTCCACTGACTAAGCTACTCAGGCCACCCCCAACACTCGGGTAGATACCATCTCTAGGCGCCTCTGCTCCAGACGGGCAAGCGTTCACCCTAACCCTAACTAGTGCAAAAGCACCACCGAGGGACACAAGTGAACAGCCCACAGAAGGAAGAAATATTTCAAACTCCCACAGAAGGACGAATACAGATCAGCCAGGACACAGCTCAAAAAACAGCTTGAAGTTTCAGCCAAGCAGACAATAAAACGCCAGCAGTCAACGATCCTGAGTTGAAGAGGAAATCGAAGACGGCTCATAAGCCCACAGTTTTCGCCAACAGGACCTCGACTCAGAAGCGGGAACATTCTGCCAGGTCAAGTAAGTTAGATAAGTTTAGATAAGTTTTTAAATAAATTATACGAGAGAGCGCGGGAATCGGATAAACTGACGATTACCCATTATGACGCATTAGATCACAAACTAAAAACAGAGCGCGAGGCCAGGCTCGCCAAGTTAAAAACCTTAAAGGAAAATACAATAAAGTTCCGAAAGGAACTGGAACAGTTTTCCGCATCTCGACGCTCACTCAATTTAGATCTAGAAAAGAATAAGAGTGTTAGGCTAAGTGAAAGTGCCGACAGTGATAGCGATAGTGACGGTGAGGTAACTGAACCAACTCCCGAAGACCTGCTGATCGATTGGCTCGAAGAATCCTTAACGGAATTCATCCCAGAAGCAAGCCCAGTTAGTCCACTCAAATTTAAATTTCCAGTCAATAGACTACACACAATGGTGGACTATGCTAAAGTAGCTAAGCTAACAGTTCCCTTATTTTCCGGTGAAAGTACTCCACAATTGGGACGAGAATTACAAACCTTCATCGGCTGCTTCAAACAAACTATGCAGTGCCTAAATGATGAAGAAAAAGTGGCTTTCATTCAGGTCTTTCCTACAAGGCTCAGAGGTGACGCCTATCAATTATTCGCTTCGGACGTCCCTGCTTCATTTACTGAAGTAGAGGAACGTTTAAATAGAACGTACCTTCCCCGTGAGACATACCAAGAATTAGTGAATAAATTAATCACTACTAGACAAAACCCGTTAGAATCTCTCACTGTGTCCATTACAAGATTGAAACAGTTGTTGACGATTTGCAACGAGGCAGAAGTATGGAGCTGAGGCAGTCCCTACTGTGAAAACATAGCTCATGGATTTTGCCAAAAATGCTTTACAAAGTGGAGTCACTAACCCATACCTGTGTCAGTATTTGCTCACGCAGGGAGAAGGTGACTTGGAATCTCTCATACAGAAAGCCCTGGACATGGAGAAATTACAGCAAAATGCTACATTCGTCCAGGCTCCTCTGGTACAAGCTCCTCCAGTGGCTCTAGTAGACCCAGATTTACGGGTGAGAGCTTTCTACAGATCTCCTTATTATCAAATGCCATCAACACCTATGTTCGCATCACCTCGAGCTCCAAATCCAAATCAGTTTCCACGCAATGTGAATAACCCAGGTTCATCACAGTCACGACAACCACCATTTACAAACACTGATGCCAGAAATTCGGACACAGATGCACTACACAAAAAGTCCTCAAGTCTTCAACATAAGACTCAAATGCACCTTTTGTGGTCGCCGAGGACAAGCAGAAGAAGATTGCTGCCAAAAGAAAAAATGGGAAGCCCGTAGTCAGGGAAACGACATGCAGTCGACCCAAAACTCCCCGGCTCGACTTTAAACCCACAACGCAAATTAAAAGGGTCACCTCAAGCGCCCGAATCCGGTGTCCCTACAGTGAAACTTCTACTGGACATAAGCCTTACCGGCCATACAAAACTAGTAGTGGACAGTGGCGCTGAGGTTAGTATTATTAATAAAAGGGAATTAAAGACCTCATTATAATTAATTCCAATGAGGCATGCACTTTACAGACCCCTTTTGGAACCGGAAAGACATTGGGAAATTGCAAGGGCAATTTCAATTTTAAAAATAAAATTCCCTGCAAGTTTCAGGTGGTACAAAACCTGCAAGGTCTTTCCGATGACGGCCTATTAAGAAACGATTTCCTATCAAACAATTGTAATGTTGAAGGCCAAAATAAAGCACTCAAGTTTCCTTGTACGGAAACCAATCCCGAAGAGTTTACTGTGCCTTTGTCATGCAAAACGGACAAGTTGTATTGCAGAAAAGCAGTCGAAGTGAGGTCACTTGCAGAAAAGATGGAACCTAAACAGGTTAAGCTATCTACATGCAGTGTCTCCAAGGCATCTCAAAAGAGTAATTCTGGCTGCCAGGTTCAACAAGAGCCGACGGAGTGCGAAAAGAGCGGTCTGGGTGATCAAGAAACTAGCGAAATGAAGCAGTATCTGGTTACTTTAGGGGAACCAATATTCATACCCGCTAGGTTACAAATTATCACCACAGTCTCGTTGCGAGTGAAAGAAGAAATGCTCTGTCTATCAAAAGAAATAGGCGATGGAGTCTTCCTGGCCAACAGTTTACTCCCTACTGGGAAAGAAACAGTGCTAGTTGCCATAATCAACATTAACAATTTCCAAGTAGTCATCAACAGCTTATTATTACAACTGCTCCCTATACATGACTACACCGTCATCCCAATAGGAGAAGACACTGGGACACAACACTTTCTCAAGCCAAATAAATCGCAAGCGAGTACCACAAGCATCAACGAACTTCCCAAGACGGAACAGAAGCCAAGCAAGACTTCTTTCTCAAAAATACCTAGACCTAAGTTACTAACACGGCCCAAGAGCCCTATACAAGACGCGTGCGAGATTCGTAAGACCTCATTGAAGGCAAAGTTGGCTCCAAGTAATATTAAGAAAACCAATTTTCCACGGCCAATTTTCCACTCGGACCAATCGAAAGTACCCATAAAATATGGTACTCCGTCAATAAAAGAGCAGGAAGCACATACCCTGCCAATTAGCAAAGTAAGTAAAAATATGTACAAAAAGGTACAATAACCCAAAACTAACGTAAGCTTTTCGGATAATACAGCTATCTTACAACACGTAAGATACTTGTTTCCGGATCACGAAAGTAGTTAAGCTAGGACAGTTCTGGTCTACTTTTTCCATACAAAAAGTGGCAACTTTTTTCCCAAACTTTTTTGGGAGTTCTGGATCACTGTGGGTTCTTGGGAGGGGGAGGGGAGGGGAGGGGTGGGGAGGGGAGGGGAGGGGAGGGGAGGGGGAGGGGCTGAGGTCACTTTTGTACTAAAATTTTGGCATTATCTAGAAATTTTTTTTTAGGAGGATACTGATGCCAACAACAACAACCAATGTACATAGGTAGGTATGTTGACTTGGAAATGTCCGTCTTCAGGTCTATAATCAAATTCCGAATAATGTAAACAAAAGTAATGTAAACAAATTGAGCGATATTCACACACACACACACACACACACACGCACACGCACACACACACGCACACACACACACGCACACACACACACACACATCCACACAACACTCTACTAAGATTTTCTACCAGGCGATATTCACTACCATGTTATTAAATTATCAACAACAACAACTAACGTAGTTAGATATGATGACTTAGATACTTTTATTCATTGCATAAACAATTCGTACAGCCGAATAATGTAAACAAAATCGCAGTCGAATAATGTAAACAAAATTCTCACAGAGCCGAGTAAAGTAAAGAAATTTATGAAAGATTCTTAATAGCTGAAAAAGCAACAACTGATATGTTGTCTTAGATGAGTATTGAAAATTTCTTTTGCTGAAAAAAAAAAACAAACCACTGCGGATTAAAAGCAAGAGTGATCATGATATCTAAAAATAGATCACGGCTGCTTGTGAGAAGTAGTAGAAATTAAAGCCTCGGTGGCCAGGTGGCTGGTAATTTGATATCGTCTCTTCGCACCGCCAAGTAATGTAAACAATGGTTTTTACATATATGGTTTTGTTTCGAAGCAGTGGTTCAACTATAGTGTACAGCTTGTGATACGGTATGTAGCCATCATCCCAGCGGAATCCGTGAAAATTGTGTTGAAGCCATTTTACTTGTCTCTTTTTTGCTGAAGTCAAATCTTTGTATCTGAACGGTGGTTGAAATATAAAGTGCTGCATCTGGTTTTCATTGGTTAAAATTGGCAATTCCTTAGTGATAAATTCATTGAGGTTTGTTTTGAATCTTTGGACATCTACGATGACAGCCATCTTCTTAATTTAACTTTCTAACTTCACTTGTCTAAGATATACATTATTGTAAAATAAAGAAAGTATTATTACAGTTACAGGGAAACCAATTTAAGGAAGCCCAACCATTGAATGATACACTAAGACTTAAATGTTAATATTTTTTCAATTTATAATAAATCAATAATGATATTTTATATATGGTATTATTTTTATTTGATTTCCCTACTAAGTACAGAGCTCCCGAATAATATTTGCCCACTAAAGCGAACTCTTAATCGGGAGGTTGAGCGTTTTACCCAGAATGCTAGGGTGGCTTGAGAAAAAACATTTATACGTGGGCTCGACCTTGACCCCTGACATCACCTTTGAAAACGGAAGGGCGTCAGGTCTTTGACCTTCATCAGTGTGTCTTGTAGGCTCCAACCTTGATTCCCTATAATCAAGCACGTCACAGGGGATTCCATATTGCTTTTCAAAACAGGTCTGATAACTGCATCACAGCTTTTAAACAGGTCAGATAACAGCTTTTGAAACAGCTCTGCTAATAGGTAAACAGCTTTTAAACAGGTCAGATAACAGCTAAACAGCTTTTCGAACAGGTCTGATAACAGCTTAACAGCTTTTAAAACAGGTCAGATAACAGCTTAACAGCTTTTCAAACAGGTCTGATAACAGATTAACAGCTTGTAAAACAGCTCAGATAACAGCTTAACTTAACATAACTGCCATTCCAATATAGAGAGGCTTATTGAATAAGATTTTTAGTCGCCTTAATTCCACAGCAACTAAATTCTCATCAAATATCGTTGCACTGTGGAAGTTGGGTGCAGCAATCCGAGCTTTTGCACCATAGCAACCTTCCCACTTTACACAAAGTTTTATATCGCCATACTTGCGAACATTTTCCATTGTCTTACCAAAAGCTGCATTATTCATCTTCTTATAGCTGTCCTTCTCATGATCGCTAGTAGCCTGCTTCCGTTTGGTGGTATTTAAGCACTCGTATTTATATTTGAGAAGGCTACCAGTCTATTCGGAATTTTTTTTCATGTTCGAAAAAAAAACAAATACCGGGCGATTTTGTTCGGGTATTTTTTTCCTATTAGATAATTCAGCCCTGCATGGTATAGGCTACTTTTTATTCCGCCCGGGGGGTAGGGGGGAAATTAGGCGGTAAATTTGCTGTCGATTATAACTCAACTATTTGTTCTGAGAGTATAGGAGTGTTGGTACTCAAACTTCTTACCAAAAAATTAGCTTTCCGATGGTGTACTAGATTTTTCAAAATGTACTAGAACGAACTTTGACCTCCAGCAGGGGGCGCAGTTTACGCTCGATTTTTTTCAAAAAACGTGAGCGTAATCGAGACGCTAAGGTCTTTCAATGTCCATACTTATTTTTTTAGTACTACATCGTTTTCTATTCAAAGTGTAGTACTAGATTTTCTAATTTGCGAATGGCCATAACTTGGTAGGGTTATCTCGGATCGGGAAGCGGCTTTTTTTATTCGCTTCGTCTAATTAACGTTTATAATTCGTAGAAGAAATTTTTTTCCCAAAGGGGGGGGGGGTAGTTTTATGGTGGGGGGTGGAAACCCACCCAATTTTTGACATACCTGTATTTTCCTCAAATTACAATTGTTCGATATGAAACATAAAACGCTAATAGACCTTTCGAAACACTATTGGCCGATGGAATTTTTGTTTTTTTTTTACCAAAGGGGAGGTGGGTGGGAGGTGTCAAAGTGGTCATGTACCTAAAATTGGATATGCTCAGAACTCGCATAATTTTACACCGATTTCGATGAAATTTTAATACATGGTACATATTTATGGTGGCCATCTTTTGGCGTTTTTCGATTTTCGAATTTCGAAATTTCGAAGTACTAAACTTGCGATTTTTCGAAAAAAGGGGGATTTTTCAATTCCAGATTATCTCCTCTATCGCTGTTTGGATGGATTGGGGCCTTTCTTTCAAATTTGACTGGCATTTAACTGCGACAACTCCCGCGAAAATTTGCGAATTTCACCATTTTTCAAGGGGTAGGCCTGCAAAAAAATTAAGATATTTACTTTCTCCCCCACCCGGCCATGTGAGTACCTTTTGGAAAGGTCTCGGCGAGTACATTACGAATATGCAAAATATGCACTCATTGGAAAGGTCTTGATAATTACATTTATTGTGATTTTTTATTGATTTTTTGAGCATATTTCCCCTCCCCTCCCGAATTCGTTGCGAAAACTAAGACCAACATCTCCGTATGACATAATAAGTTTCCAATATAAAAGTGTTTCATTCGACTTCTATGGAAATCAAGAAATGCTGTCATTTTATTTGTTGTTGTTTATAAAATCTAGGAGATCTACATACACTCCCTCTTCACCGTTTCTCTTCATTCTTCGTTCATATGATAGCTGGTCCTTCTATCATACATTAACAATAACTAACTTACCCCACTTATTAGCCTGGCACAACCGACTGGCAATATCTATTGTGTATATAAATTTTGATTTTTCAAAATATTTAAAAAAATAAATAAAATAACTTCCAAATTGGAAGGAATACATAGGACACACAGGAATACTAAAGACTAAAATAACGCTGTTACATAAATTATGAGGCTTCAGTATATTTTTTATTGCCATATTTTATGAAAACACAATCTTGTATTACAAAAGCGATAAAATACATAAAAAAAAATAGCTGTGGAAGACTGAACAAGTAAAATTGATAGAAGTTTACGTTTTATAATTTTGCATTGTATGATATCGTTCAAAACACTCCCCAATATGTAATCCTGGTTTTCGAGTACATGTACTGCAGATATATCTTGTTTCATGTCTCCCACTTTTGACTTTTCGATTAGAACATACTAAACAGTCCTTTTTCTTTCTCTCATTTTTATGCAAAATGTGCAATTTGCCGTTTAGTCGCTCTTCTTTGTCTGACATTGATGGTCTTCCAGGAATTTTGGATTCCTGTCGATAGTTTGCTGTCAGTCCATCGACTAGTTCCCGAACAAACTTCAAATGCGTCATCGGTCGTTTATTTTGGCGATGTTGAGTTATTTTGTATAGCAAATATGCATTTACACTACATAATTCAAGTCCCCAAAAAAATAATTTCCGCCACCATTTCAATGATTTCCTCAGAAAACAATATGACGCAGAATAGGAATCGGCTCGATCTACACCTCCAATATATTTATTGTAATTAACAATTACAATTGGCTTATCTACTACTTGCATTTTACTTCCACGTAGTCTTCTATTTATTGGTTGAGTACCTGAAACGTCCCAGCTGCTAAGTGTAGTGACGACTCGTTTGTCTTTCCACGCCAACAATAGTAAATTTTCTGATCTGCAGGCATATGAATTGTTTTGAGCAAACTTAGGTTTATTTATTGAATTTGGTATAAACTTTCTATTCGTTTGTATAGTTCCTGTTATGTGCTTATTTAGCTTTAGCAGTTCTTGTGCAAGTGGTAGGCTTGTGTAGTACCTGTCTGTATAAATATGGTATCCCTTACTGCCAGGATTGCTATCTAATAAGTTTTGGCGATAGTATAATTAACTAAATATTCAAGGATCGTCCTTCTGCCATTTTGTCGGGAAAACGGTGATCCTTTTCGAAAATTTCTTCAGATATAATTTAGTTTGAAGGTCCTGCGTCAAAAGAATCCTTTTCCGTTTATTTCATTAACAAAAAAAAAATTTTTGCAAAGGATATGACAACACAGATACCTACATTCATATTTAAAAAAAATTAGCTAAATTTTTTAATTAATTTTGACGGGAGATGGCTCAAAAGAAGCTAAAGGATTCAAGGATCATAAATATAAAATAAATTCCAAAAGGACTCTCACAGTTTCCGAAAGAAACGCAAAATGGCGATAGTATAATTAACTACATATTCAAGGATCGTCCTTCTTTGTCGGGAAAACGGTGATCCTTTTCGAAAATTTCTTCAGATATAGTTGATCTACGCAATGCTCTTGCCTAGCCAGCTGTTACAGCGTTCTTCCTACGTCAATTAGTTTTGGAAAATATATACAATTACTGATAGAGCTCATCCTAAGGAGAAGTTTGAGTACTCACACCCCTATGCAGCGAGGTCAAATGGCTGAGCTATAACGAAAGTCCTGTAGAAAGGCTCCCCACCCAGACCTTTGCCCCTCCATCAAGATCGGAATAAAAAATACCCTATACGTCCCGTGCTGTAATTCCCTAGAACCATTTTGAATATGAATCCAATCGGATGTCTGCTTTGGGAGGAAAAGGGTCCCCGTTTTCTGCAATGTATGGGGAATTTCGAGCCATTTTTTGAAATTTTGTTCCCCTCTTGCTCCGCTCCCTCCCCCCACAGGAACCTGAAATTCCTACCATTTATAGCCGAGGACGATACTATTAACTGGAAACATCAACGAACTCTCTACGACTCTTGGTTCAGGAATTATAAGCAAAACCGTTAATGTCGCCTATATGGCGACATACGAGTGCAACGGTAAGACTCATAATGTCGCCTGTACGGCGACATACGAGTGCAAAGGGTTAAGTCAATATATGGTTTAAGCCAGGCTGATTGGTTGAATTGAAGAACCCGGCGCACTTTTTTAGGATGAGGCCATGTGATAAACATTACTTCAAATTTCGGTAGAGTGTAACATATTCAGTTTTAGGATGTAATGTTGCCAAAAGCTTTTCTAATTTTGCTCCAGGTGGTGCTGCATGCTCAGAGCAAAACTGTAAATCCTTATGTTTATCATGTAGATGTTGAGGATAGTCCAAGTCGACTTCGAATATGTATCCAATTAGCGAATCATCAGGAATCCCGAAAACGTCGATATTGGGGGCATCAACCCATTTGAATCCTCCGGTTGGTAAATGCTGTGTCATGGCCCATCCATAAAGGTTTACATCATAATACATCAGGTATTTCTCTTTCTCCTCAGGCTTAAAATATATATATATTTATATTTATTATTTGCTTTACTATATCTGTTCGAGCATTGGCTTATACCACCTCGAATACCTCTCTTTATGAATAGCAGTATATCTACGTCGGTTATCAGCTCTGGTTTCACTTTGGTGTATTTTAGCATAGCATCCCATGTTAAGCCTGGCATGGTGTAATAATGAGCTGGATCTAAATTGTAAGTCTTCATGCACACTTCTCGAAAGTTCTCAAACATATCAGCCAATAGGAGAACATCAGTTTTCAGGTATATATCTGTATTTCAAATGTCCTCCACACCTTTTCTGCGCTGCTGTAGTCCTCAGCAGATATATCACTGTCAGTCATTTTATTATAGAATTGCTCCTGCGCTGGTAAGTGTTGGAAATCCAATTTAATCCAATCGTCAACGAAGTCGTATGGGAAGACACCTTTGCGCGTAAGTAGTTTAAAGTCATCATGACCCAATTCCTGCCATACAGCTCGTGTAATATTTAATTTATCCATTGGCAGCAATGATGATAGCTTATCTAAGGATTCTGCCATAAAACGGAAGGAATCGATGAATCTGAATTTTATGTGACTGCTTCAACGTGCTTGGTGAACGAAATGTATCTTTCTTTATTTATTGGTAGGAGATCCACTTTCCCAGGAATGGTTGTAGCTATATCCTTAATAATGAAGTGAGCATCATATCCAAATAAATTGTGAAAAATTACTGGAACTATGGAGCAGTCTTGATATATGAGATTGCATGAATTGGGCGCTGGCCCTCGATATTTTCCTGTTAAAAGAATTTATGAAAAAATCAATTGAATTATGATTCTCAGTATTTACCTGTTAAGTGGCAATGGTCCTGAACTCGTTCCTCATCGGCTGCAAACGTTTTTTCACATATATGACAGCAAGTAGGGGTTGCATTGGTCTGATATTCAGCTTTTCCTGTTTTCCTGTACAGCTATGGATGCAATTTTTTGCAGTTCTAATGCAAACCATTGTTGGCAATTCTTGCCTCGATATGTTCTGTAATATGAGGGCGAGCTTAGCATCATGTTTGCAGTGGAAATAGAATCCTATGCTGTGAACTTCATGCTCCTGGATTCGCTGTGTATTTTCATTATTTCCCTGAATCGGCTTCACTATTGACTCAAGATCACACAAAACGGGACTGGATTCTTATGGTTATAATTCTTATATTCCAACCATTTCTTTTCCTCTGATGTAAACATAATTCTGCAATCATTTTGCTTCTCGCATTCGGGGGTGTGTGATGCTAATTTTTCAGCAGACCGAAAGTAGAGCAAACATCTCTCACATATATACTTTCTACCATTACGGTTCGAAGTTTGCTTCGAAATGAATCGGGAAAGATCTTTAATCCAACAGAAATGATATCTGCCATCATCAACATCATCATCATCATCCATATGATCATCATCCTGATCATAGCCATCTTGTAGCATTAAGAGATTTACATGCCGCTCCATCCTGTGTTTCGTAAGTCTAACTGGAACTGTGGTGAGGAAACGCTCTTTCTCTAGGATGAATACGTTTATTGATAAATCGTTCTGGTCCTCAATTTGTGTAATTTGCTTAAGTGTCATGGGAAATGTTATCCCCTTTAAATTAAGTACAGTTGAATAATGTGGATATGATGAGGTCCTATCGGAGCTGACAGTTGTAGGATATAGCGCTGAAGTGACGGCCCATGTGAAGCAAGCTTCATCATTATTCTTCAAATTGATGCAAGCTTTATTTGATGCAATATCCTTTGCTAAGGGTATATACGAAGATCCTCGGAGCTGTTCAAACTTGTTGATGTGTACTGCTAGATGTATTATAGAGTGCAGTGCCCAGCCACTGTCTTTTTCCTGGAATTCTTCTAGCTGAGTGTTAGTTGGATCCAAAATGTTTGATTTAAACCACTCCTCTAAATTATCATCTGCACTAATTGAAGCAGTTCTCTCTTTTAAATAATTAATGTCTTTTATAATTTCATTATCACCAGTTTCTTTAACAAATTCACCGCAAAACGTTGTAGAAACTTTAATATTAAAATAATGTTTTAAGGTATTCTTAACACGACGAGTAAATAATTTAGCAGCGTCATGCATAAATATCTTCGGCTCGATATGTTTTAAATTTGCAATAACACCTTGTCGAATTCTGTTTGCGAACGCTGTCTTTACTTCCTCCCACTTTACAAAATCACTTCTTCTTACGCGAGTAATTCCTCCACCTCGACGGGGAGTTCTCAATGATTTAATATGCTCGAGACAGCTCACGAAATGTCATTTCCTAGCACTCTTATTGCACTTCCGAAATGCAACTTGAAATTTATGCATGTTTCTATTGCACTTTTTAACAATATAGTCTTTATTCACTGAATTTTTTAAACACTCCATCACATCTTTTCGCAAATTTTCAATTATTGAAAAACTTTTATTTACTAACACCGAAGACATATTTATTTTTATGTACTATCACTGAGACTCACTAAAACTGACTGATGCTCCCCAAGAGTTTGCTTGGGCTTTTATAGCAACAGTTTGTAAACATAAATGATCCTGCTGCTGCACCTTTTGCCCGTTTAACATAAGATCACTGCAAATATTTTAGAATGTTAGGACTCCGCTGGGGGCTCCCATGTAGTAGTGAGGGAGTCTGTTTCATGGCTTGTGAAGTAAAGTGACCCCACCGCGCGGCTAAAGATCTCAGCCAACAAGTTATATAGCCCCGTTCAACTAGCCTGATAATTCCAGGCAACCATACTATACTCATAGTATATAAAGCAGACAAGCAAGCTCCAAGCTGGCATGTATATGATCAAGTCTACCTCAAACATATGTGCTAGAGAGCGAAAGATGTTTTGAGAGAGCGAGATGGTTTCAAGTTACGGTATTCACTAAAGTTTCCTAATGTGTTAGAGCGGGACACATTACAGCACTCCACTACTCATCCAAAATTAAATTAATATAATCATGCCACCTTCTTTCATCAAAACTTTTAACTCAATCCACCCCAACCAACCTAATGCTTTCATGGCAAGATTTAAAAATAAGTAAATAACACTAACCACTCTCGACCATTGCCACGGTCTTCACCAAAGCTTCTATATCCTACTAGAATTATGTGACGCTAAATACCATCCACTAAAGCTTTTAACTTATAGTACCTCGGTCTTCACTATTGCACTATTGATACAACACCATTTCGGATGATGATACTTTAGAGGATATAAATATGAAGCGGCATTGCTGATAAGATTTTTTACTGAGCGGAAGACTATCCAATAGACACAAAAAAAAATCGCTTAACTTGTTTACTTTTCTCGGCTGTGCGAGTTTGTTTGATATAAAATTACCAGTCATCCCATTACACTTGAAGACTCAAAATTTTCTAACAAGGCTGCACCTATACAATTTTCATTACTCATCGATGTCACCACATCATCCTACATTAATATTATAGCTCATCAAAGATTTTAATTTAACCAATTCTCAAGTTAATGCTTACAAAAAATAGCCTAGACTTGAATTATTAGTTATATGAATTACATCATAAAAGGTATGATCGCTAATATCACGAAAACCATAGCCCGTAGAGGATTTCTGATAACACTTTTCAGTACACGCATACCCCTACACCGAAAATTTTCTAGGCTTTAATTTCCATTCTTACCATCCCAAGCAGCCGTGATCTCTTTTTAGATATCGAATATCATGATCACTCTTGTTTATAAAAGCTACATACAGACAACAACTTACATTATAGTTGTTGTTGATTTTTTATCAGCAAAAGAAATTTTCAATTATAACTTCCACTACTCATCTAAGACAACTTATCAGTTGTTGTTTTTTTCCAGCTAAAGAAATTGGGAATCGTTCAATTTGTTTACTTTACTCAGGTTTGTGCGAATTTTGTTTACATTATTCGACTGCGATTTTGTTTACATTATTCGGCTGTACGAATTGTTTATGCAATGAATCAAATTAGAAGTATAGCACCTGAAGATCAAAAAGAAGAACATGGTGCAATACGGAATATCGCCTGGTAGAAAACCTTTTGGTATGAGTATGTCTGCTTGTTCTGAGTAGACGTGATTGTAATTAGCTCCTGTTAATTTGCATATTTCCGCGAGTTTTACCACTCCAAATTCATCAGATAGTGTTGTGATTTCAAGCCACGGTTGTGTTTCGTTCTTTTCCAAATTCATTTTGTGCTTGACAGTGTTTTTAAACGCTTAATCGACTTTATTTTATTCCTGTACACAATGGGTAAAGAAACTGCAAAACCAAATTCCAAAGGCTGTACTAACACCAATGCACAATCCACACCAGTTAGAACAACGAGAGGGACCGCAAAGACTCAGCTGAGTGGAAAAGGTGGATCTGCCTCTCTGACATCTAGTCGATCGAATTCCATATGTTCCACCGATCATTACGAGCTATTGGAGAAGAAGTTGCTGAAAAGTTTAATTCAGGTAATCTCCGAAAAGTTTGAGGAGTTTGAAGAGCGCATGCTCGGAAAAATTGATGAGATTGTGAATGTGTCACACTCGGAGATCGCAAAACTGAGTGACGATTTAGATCAGCTCAGGGAGGAAATCGCTGAGGTTCGTAAAGAATTAGATGATACGCATCGACTAAGCAGATTATCAGATGCCGTGGTGACTGGCATTCCGCACAGCGCGCATGAGTCCCCCCAGCAGTTGCTTTCAACTATATCTACTAAAATCGGACATGCATTGTCACCATATTCAACTGCGTTCCGGCCCAAATACACTTCAGCTAAATCAAACAATTTCAAGCGGAGGGATCCCCCTATTATCATTAAGTTCTCCTCGATTGCTGAACAGAGACAGTTTCTTTTAAAATTCAAGAGTGCGGGCTTGTTAACTCTTAATGAGCTGTCATCAAATTTTGTCTCGACAACCAAAGTGAATGTTTTTGAAAGCCTCACTACCAAAAACAGTAAAATCCTACGCGCCGCTCTTAAACTGCGTAATGATAGCTCTCTCTGTGCTGCCTTTTCTCGGCATGGGGAAGTCTACGTGCATATTAGGAAGAATGATCCGCCGGTGAAGGTCACATCACTTGACTCTTTGGAATGCATCGTTGCGGAAGCGAATCAAACAGCAGCTGATTGACATGAATTTTTGTTTTTTTTTTTTTCTGATCTTTTTCGTTTTTTCTTCATATATACATACGTAGTTCTCATTATTTGTTTTGTAAATTTTAGTTAAATTGGTTCTTTTTTTCTTCTCTTTTTTTTTTTTTCTTTCTTTTGTAGTAATTAATTTAGTCATATGTATCGCTTTGCTCTTTTTATTTTTTACACTCAGTTTAGTTCATTAACCTCTAATAAGTATTACTTCATTTCTTACAGGGTCCTGCTGCGTATGGGTTATTTGTCGTTTGCGATATTCATCTTACCTTCTGAAATGCCTTGCATTATAGTGGTTGCCGTGCGGGTGCCTGTCTTGAAACTTTTTATTACTTAATGCTTTCGAGTACTACTTCATCGAACAGTGTAGGAACCATGTTGAATGTGTTTTGCAATAAATTCCAAGGTCTAAACAGCTGTCATCTTAACGCTCGTAGCATACGGGCTAAGCTGGATGAATTTAGGAACACCTTACAATGCCCTAAACTTCATGCAATCCTCGTAAGTGAAACGTGGCTGCATGACGATATCCCATGTTCTCTGGTTTCGCTTCCCAATTATAAAATTTTCCGTAGTGATCGCGGCGGAAGAACTGGTGGTGGTGTAGCGATATATGTGCGACACGACCTTAAGGCGAGAGTGGTATCTAGATCGGCGAACAACTTAATTCAGTTCTTATGTGTTGAGATTGATACGGTAGCTGATAAGTGCACTTTATGCGCAGTGTATGCGCCTCCCGGTCAATTTATTAGTGATGCTCGCTCCGAGTTTATCAATGCTATTTCACATCTAAGTCAACGGTGCACTAACATAATTGTAGGCGGTGATTTTAATGTTAATGTACTCAAGAAAAGCCTGGACACCGATATATTTTTATCCAACATGCTTGCCTCTCATTTAACTGTTGTTAATAATCACCCTACGTATCATAATTGCTCGAACCCTTCCACATTAGATTTATTTTTTGTTCCAGACCCTTCTCTTGTACTTTTTTTCAATCAACTGAGCCTTAGTGTTCTGGATCATGACATTATTTTCCTCACCTGCGACATAAGAGTTAGTTCCAGTCCAAGCCCGTCCTTTTTTCAGTTCAGAGATTTTAAGAACCTTGACTTGCCTTCGCTTTGTGCAGAATGTGAATCATTTCCCTGGGATCACATTTATAATATTGTTGACATAGATGAGCAGGTATCGTTTCTCAATAATTCTATTGAGTATATTTATAACAAGCACGTTCCTCTTCGAATGAAAGTATCAAAGCCAGATTTCTTTCCCTGGTTTAGTACTGAAATTGAATCAATGATCGCAGAACGTGAATATCTGTATTTCAGGCATCGAAGATTTAGGACTGCTACAAGTCGCAAGCAGTACACGTTAGTAAGAAATAAGGTTAATCTTAAGATTCGCGAAGCCAAGCGAGCGTATTTTAAACAGAAATTTGATCTAAAAGCTTCTGCGAAAGTGCTTTGGCGTAATCTTCGAAATACCTCCGTATATGGAAAAAAAGCACTTAACTGCAATCTTAGCCCAAGTGAGCTTAATAAATATTTCGCCGGTGATCATAATTTGCTAGCTCGTAATCAGTCCGCCTTAGAAAGTTTAAATGTCTCGGCCAGGTCAGATGGCTTTAGTTTTCGCGGTGTGGATCGTGGGGAACTATTAAAGGCAATATTCTCTATTAAATCGCAAGCCATTGGCCCTGACAACATGTCTCCGCGGTTTGTGAAGTTAATATCTCCTTTTATCGTCGGCCCTCTTTTGCATATTTTTAATTGCTGCATAACTAAGTCAGTGTTTCCTAAGATCTGGAAAATTGCGCATGTGATCCCTATCCCAAAGAAAGCGACAGCAGATATTCCTGCCGACTTCAGGCCTATCAGTCTACTTTGTTTCCTTGCTAAAGTGCTCGAGAAGCTGTTGTATTGGCAGGTTCAGCAGCACATGCTCCAAAATGATCTTCTTAGTCGATGGCAGTCTGGATTTCGACCTAAACATAATTGCGAAGGTGCTCTCGTGAAAGTTACAACGGACATCCGCTCAGCACTTGATCGGCGGGAAGTGGTTATTATGATGCTTCTGGACTTCTCCAAGGCTTTTGATAGTGTCTGCCATAGTAACCTACTGAGAAAAATGTCTTATAAATTTGATTTTTCGAACCGAGCCACCATCTTAATAAAAGAATTCCTTCACGCTCGTTCGCAGAGGGTTACCTTGGGGCAAAATAATTTCTCCACCCTGCTCCCCCTATCTTGCGGGGTCCCACAGGGTTCTATTCTGGGCCCTGTGCTGTTCAGCATTTACATTAATGATTTGACCGAGTATATTCGCGACGTCAACATTCACATGTACGCTGATGACGTGCAAATTTATTTAAGTCGCCCTATAGGTTTGATCGAAGATTGTGCTGCTCGCCTGAACAGTGACTTGCATAATATTTTCACCTGGTCCTTAGAAAACAAGCTCAAGCTGAATCCGAGTAAGTCGCAGTGCATTGCTTTTCATTGTGGATCTATTGATCCTACAACGCTTCCTAATATTTCATTGGGCGGTTGTCCCTTGCCTTATGAGGATCGAGTTCGTAATCTTGGCGTGTTTTTAAATTCTAACATGAGATGTTGTGACCTCATCAACTCTAACATAGGAAAAATATATGGCACTCTCCGCCGTCTCTGGCTGTCTGCTAGTTTACTGTCACCTAAGCTCCGTTGTCACCTTGTTAGGTCTCTCATTCTGCAACATTTCACTCATGCCTCTCTTGTCTTTCCCAAGCTCGACTCGCACTGTTCAAGGAAACTGAATGTCGCTTTCAACGACTGCACTAGATTTATCTTCGGTCTGAGGAGGTTTGATCATGTATCTCACCTCAATTTCACCTTGCTGGGCTGCTCGCTTGATATATATTTGAAGCAGAGAGCTTTAGTGTTCCTGTTTAACTTGCTTCGTTCTTCCCAACCAGCCTATTTGAGTACCTTCTTTCAGCCCTTAAACTCCACGAGGGGGCTCAAACTGCTACTTCCACGGTTCCAAACCTCCATATTCGACGGATCCTGCATTGTTCAACTGACTAGAATCTGGAACTCGCTGCCTCATCATATCCAGACAACTAACTCGCTCGGCAACTTCAAACGACTCCTAAAGTCCCATCTTGGCATAGTTGACATTGGCTTGCGGTGACCTGTACGCGCAGCACTTTTCTTTTTTCTTTTTCTCTGTTTTTTAATCTTTAATTTTTTATTCTTGTAGATATCTTTTTAAAATCTCTTTAATATTATGTTAAATTAAATATGTATTTTTTTCGATATTTTAATATTAGCTTAATTTAAGTTAGGTTTAGTTTTATATAGCTCTCTTGCCATTTTGTTCGATGTTTAAAAAAAGATTGTAAATCTTGTAGCATCAGTACCCAGGAAATAAATGAATTGAATTGAATTGAATTGAATGACGTAGTGTGTGTGTGTGTGGGGGGTGTATGTGTGGGGTGTATGTGTGTGTGTGTGTCCAGCCTCGTACAAGTGTCCCGATGTCTCTGTCCCCACAACTCTGAGCGTATATAGCAAGTTTAAAGAACATTCACACAACACCTCCATGGCCTGATGGTAGAGCGCCTCGGATTTTACAAAACCAAGCGTTCTCGGTTTGATTCCAGCAAAAGCCAGCATTATTTTATTAAAAATCAGCTAAGACAAGAGCTTGAAAAGCTTACGGGGATCAGCCAACCAGATGACGTCATCCCCTGGTCAGCCAGACGATAGGAAGGGAATTCCCTCAGGCAGGCGTAGACTAAAACAGTTTGAATTTTCAAATCAGCTATGACAGAGCTTGATCAGCTGACGGTGATCGGCAACCAGATGACGTCATCACCTGGTCAGCCAGACGATAGGAAAGGAATTCCCCAGACATGCCCTGTGACGTATACCACTAGACGGAAGCCCCCTCAGTGGCCCAGAACCCCAGTCCAGAGCCACCAAAATAGTTGGAATTTTCCGGACACTTTTTGTATGGAAAAAGTGCGCCAGAGCTCTCCTAGCTACACTACTTATGTAAATATTTTCATATCTCAGACCATTGGGATGTACCAGCAAACTTATCATAACATTAGTTTTTCCACAATTGGATGGTCCAACAATGATGCTCCTTATACTATTAGGCAATAGGGGCCATGCTTCTTTTTCACCTTCATAACAGCTACATCAGCATTTCGAACAGGAAAAGCTTCTTGTTGTTTAATAAACCGCATATTGAAGACTAACGGGATTCTTATAAATACACCTGCTTATATTACATTTCAACAGTATCATCGGAACCTAAAGGCACTTTCACATCAAAAACAAGAACAGAAAAATGTAAACCGAAAAACTCAATTTATTCCACTTTAAAACAAGATTTTTGTTCCAATGATTAATAAAATCCAAGGAAATAGGATAAACTAAGAATTTTACTGAGAAAATAGTTATATTTATTTCAGATTTTAAAGAAAAACACAACTTTTATGTTTTATCGGCCGAAAAACTTTTTCGGCGGAAAGATTCGGCCGATAAAACATAAAAATTGTGTTTATCTTAAAAATCTGAAATATATATACTATTTTATTAGTAAAACTATTAGCTTATCCTATTTCCCATGATTTTATTAATCATTGGAGCAGAAATCTTGTTTCAAAGTGGAATAAATTGAGTTTTTCGGTTTACATTTTTTCGATTCTTGTGTTTGATGTGAAAGTGCCTTTATAAGGGGCAGAGGACTATTAAATTCAATCATCAACAAATTACCTGTAGAATTACATCTACCGGGATACCAGTACTGTGGACCAGGAACAAGTTACAACAAAGATTGGCGAGAGGAGATCCAGGCATTAATCCACTGGACGCAGCCTGCAAGGAACACGATATAACATACTCGCGACATAAACATACAGGTGATCGACATATAGCTGATAAAATATTAGCTGAAAAAGCCTGGCAGCGTGCAAAATCTACGGATGCAAATTTGAGTGAACGTGCCAACGCTTGGCTTATAACAAACGCAATGAAGGCTAAAATTAGGCTAGGTATGTATCTTAAAGCTAAAAATAAACGCCAACCCAAATTCCGAGAAGCAGTACGAAATGCACGTAAAATTTTAAAAGTAAAAAAACCAAAAGACTTGATGGAAGCTACATCCCGTTGTTTGCTGGGCTGTCAGCATTGGAAGCACTATCGGGAGGTGTAGCAGGCATAGCTAAAGCAGTAAATGACACCAGTGCGGCAAAAACAAAATTGGAAAAAGCAAACGTCATAACCAACCAATGGAAACTATAGCGGTTGGTAAAGATGGAAACGGGGTGTTCCTGAAGCCGTACAGAAAAGGACTTGGACTCTATCTACAACCTCAACCAAAAAACTATTAAAGACGCTACCCAAAAGACCGTTAAACGAATTGGATCTTCACAAGTATACCACACACTTGCCGCACTTCAGAGGAGTATTTATGCGTGATAATCTACCTAAAAAGCCATGGAAGCGAGAAAGCGGTATTGTTAACTTGGACATCTCAACTGGAGCAGGTACACACTGGGTAGCGTACTACAAGAAAGGTGATAACATCGAATACTTTGATAGCTTTGGCAATCTCCAACCACCAAGGGAGCTCATAAACTACTTGGGTAGTAATATTACGAACAACTACAGTTCTTATCAGAACTATGATGCCGTAACTTGCGGTCACTCATGTTTAGAGTTTTTATATAATTGTTATAGCCATTAATTATTATCTATAAATAAATGTATCTATATTGAAAATGTGACAGTTCATTATCAACCGCCATGTCATTAACACTTACTCCCACGAGAAATTCATCTCTACTGACTGCTGAGTACTTTCCTCGGCTGGAGCTAGCAACGGATTATGTTTGTGGATTAATTGATTTTCAAACATACAACTCTATACCAAATATTGATGTGAGCAATAATCTGGTTCATGTAGGGAATGAAGTTGTTGAGATACCTGTTGGATCCTATGAGATTGATGATATAGCAAAATATGTACAAGGATACTTGGATAAAGAAGGGAGAAAAATAAAGGTTACGATAAGGTGAAGTTAAGGCAACTGAAGAAATACATTTTGAAAAACAGAGATCCATAGCTCCCCTGCTAGGATTCAGTAAAAGAAACTTATCTGCTAGTATAGTGTATACATCGGAGTTGCCAGTCAACATAATTAAAGTAAATACTATACGCATCGAATGTAATATTATATCACCAACACCAAACGTATAAGCTCTCTAACATTGAAGCTCCTTGACCAAGGCGGTGACTTAATCAACTTCAGAGGAGAGACTATAACCATCAGGTTACATTTGAAGCCACAATATGTTGATATACAATAATGATAAATACGAGTTCGGAGCAAACAAGATCATTAGTCAGCGGACAACCTTGAAGCGGTCAAGACCTACATTAACACCTACAATTATAGCATATTTACAATCGATAGTCTTAACGCTGAAACAATGAATAAAGGAATACTAGATATTGCACCAGACGCTCGCTTTGATAACAGTGTTACCAAATTTGAACATCACTCCTATTCACCATTTCTAACATCATTTAAAAACAGCGATGAAATCCGTACATCTGTACAACATCAGGACTTGAATCTTCTCTCCAGCAGGAGTTTTCTTTACATTGAGGGGTCGCTAACAAAGCTGGGTGGAACCGTTTCAGTAACCGCAAAATTAGCTAACAACGCTCTACCATTTCTTTTTGAAGAAATACGCTATGAATTGAATGCAGTGGAAATCGACCGTACAACAAATCTTGGGATTGCGACAACATTAAAAAACTACGTATCGCTAAATGCAAATGTAAGCAGGATACTACTCAACGGCTGCTGGTCACCAGATTCATCCGTTATACCAGCCAATGGACTGTTTAACTATTGTGTACCTCTGAAATATTTATTGGGATTCGTTGAAGATTACAAGAAAATTCTGATAAATTCCAAACATGAACTCATATTGATTCGGAGCAAGACAGATTCTAATGCCATTATATCACCCACAGATGAGGTGAAAATTGAAATTACCAAAGTTCAATGGAGCATTCCGCATGTTACAGTATCCGATGATGAAAAGCTGCAACTATTTAAAATTATCACGAGAGGTCGCCCGATACAAATACCACTCCGCAGCTGGGACATATATGAGTATCTAGTAGTACCGGAATCCACGCATTAAACCTGGTCAGTTAAGACTTCCACTCAACTGGAGAAACCTCGATTTATCATCTTAGCATTACAAACGAATCGAAGGAACGATAAAACCAAAGATGCAAGCAAGTTTCATCACTGCCAACTTACCGATGTTACAGTTCATTTGAACTCAGAATCATATCCCTACGATGATTTGAATTTGAAATTTGATTTGAATAGATACGCATTGCTGTATGAGATGTATATAAAGTTTACACAATCATACTATGGTCATCAGTATCAGCCGTTCCTCACATGGGAGAAGTTCAAAACCGATGCTCCGATTGCTGTCATTGATTACTCACATCAAAATGAAACAATAAAAACTGGACCTGTTGACATAAGGCTAAAATTCAAGACATCTGAAAATATACCGGCAATACAACAGTTCAGATACAAAGATTTGACTTCAGCAAAAAAGAGACAAGTAAAATGGCTTCAACACAATTTTCATGGATTCCGCTGGGATGATGGCTACATACCGTATCACAAGCTGTACACTATAGTTGAACCACTACTTCGAAACAAAACCATATATGTAAAGGGAGCTGAAAAAGTTCATTGGATGCAGAAGATAGTTGGAGAGGGTGAAATCATTATCAACGCCGAAGATGAATACAACTGTGGAAAACTAATAGAGATTAACACAGATGCGCCATCTTGTCAAGTTCATATTGTACAATGTGTTATAAGAAATGCTTTTATAATAAGAACTTTTATTGAAAATAAAAACAAATGTATATAAAACATAAGACTTTTCAATACACATATCTCAGAACCCACACTGACATCTTCTAGAATCTGTTCATGGTGATGTCATGTTGTGAAATTCGAATGATGCTGATATCTACAACTTCCCTGCTCAGAAAACTTATTTAGGTGCAGGATTTGAAAACAGCAAAACCATGATGACGTCATGCCAATACTAGCCTAGTTCCGGCTAAGCCCGCTAGGGAAGAAATGGCGTTTGCACCCGAACACATGTCTCTAATATATCGAAAACCAACGCCCGTAGAGGATTTCTGAAGAAAACTTCGTTCCCGCCTCCCACACCACACCGCCAAGAATCCATTTCCATGAACAAAAATAGATTGAATTATTAATACGCTAATACCTCGAAAACCAAAGCCCGTAAAAACCCAAAAGCCTACATTTAGTCGCTCAAGAAAAATCATAATAAAAAAGCCTACATTTAGGTGCACTACATATCTATCTAAGAAAACCGTACTACCGGAACATGCTGATAGTACTGGCTAATGCCGCTAGAGCGCAATCAAGACCAAATGACACATCCCTGAGCATGCTGGTAGTACCGGTTAATCCTGCTAGGGCGTAGTCGAGACGCAATGGTGCATCCAAGACACAATGGTGCTTCCAAGACATAAACCAGTACAGCCAAGACACAAACCCCCATTTAGTATGGACTCAAACCACCTAGCGACGGTGGCGCCGTCTGCGGCAAAATCCAGGAAGCTAAAACAGTGGTCCAGAACTCCCATAGCGTACCTACTCACGGCTTCCTTACCAAGACTTAAATATATTCATAAAAACATTGAATCGATGTAAAGAACATGTTAATACTTGTTTTGAGTATGAGCAGAGGAAATCGTGATCATTGCAGCATGTTATGAAATTCGATATTCGAAAATGGACCACATGAAGGTTATTGGGGTGGTAAAAAAACATGAAAGCGTTAGGTTGAGAATGGCGCCAATTTAAGGCTTTGGTGAAAGAAGGCGGACCTGTTATCAGAGCTATTTGAAAAGCTGTTAAGCTGTTATCAGACCTGTTTAAAAAGCTGTTTAGCTGTTATCAGAGTTGTTTAAAAGGCTGTTGAGCTATTATCAGAACTGTTATCAGAGCCGTTATCAGAGCTGTTAAGCTGTTATTAAACCTGTTTAAAAGCTGTTTACCTGTTATCAGAGCTGTTTGAAAAGCTGTTAAGCTGATATCAGAGCTGTTTTAAAAGCTGTTAAGCTGTTATCAGACCAGTTGAAAAGCTGTTAAGCTGTTATCAGAGCAGTTTAGCTATTATCAGACCTGTTTAAAAGCTGTTTACCTGTTATCAGAGCAGTTTGAAAAGCTGTTAAGCTGTTATCAGACCTGTTTAAAAGCTGTTTATCTGTTATCAAATTTGTTTTGAAAAGCTGGATAGAGTCTCCTGTGACGTAGTTGATTAGGGTTGTAGCCGCCAAGACACACACTTCTGGATCAAGGTCAAGGACAAAATACCCTTCCGGTTTCAAAGTGATGCCAGAGGCCAAGGTCAAGCCCACGTGTCAACGTGTTTTCTCACGCTCACGCTCAACCTAGCATTCTGGGTAAAAGGTTCAACCGTCCGATTAAGAGCCCTCTGTAGTAGGCAAATATTATTAAAGAATACTTTCAGGAGTTCTGAACTTAGTAGGGAAATTGAATAAAAAGAATAACATATACAAAATATCATTATCGATTTATTATAAATTAAAAAATTATTAACATTTAATTCAAATACGTGGCTATTTATTTCCTACACAGAATTCATTGAAGTGTTCAATTTTATTCCCAAAATTACGTTGTCAATTAAATCTTTAACCATTTTTGGATTTGCCTTTTTCTTCCAGCATTTTCTATTCGTACCTCACGGTCTTTAGGAGTCTCAGTAATCAGTCGAACTAATCCGCCACATCTACGAGCTGTAAGAATTTCAACCGCTTCAATGTGTGTCTTGTGATTTAGATGACGTTTCAGATTATCCAATTTCCAATCATCCCAGTTTTTCCCAATGGAAAAATCTCCATCTACTTTCGCTTCGGTACAAAATTTGCACTTAATTCTACTTTCTTCTTCATTGAATTCGAATATATAATCTAGTTTCACATGGTCGAGTTCACGTGAAGTTGGTATTTTAGTCTTACCCTTGGAACAGAATGAAAGTAGCCAACACGCAGGAAAATGTCACGCAGAAGTAAGTTATAAGGCAATGCCATTAAGTGACCGCAATGAACGTAGGCATCTTAGCCACCACGCAAAAGTTGGTCGACTTTCAACTTTAGCGCAATTATCCTGCGTTGGCATTTCACAGCTGATTAATATTTTGTTTGTTTTAAAATTTTGTATGCTGAACATAATGAGTTTCAAAGAAAATTTAATTATGGTGGTGAAAAATTTAAAAAATAATAATATTGTGGTCCCAAATTATTATTAATACAGTTAACAAAATTCATTTAAATTTCATCTTGACGCAGTCATCAATGGTCATTGTGTTCACCATGTGTAGAGCATACCTACATACCACAATAATAAAGCCATATGCACGTACCTCAACAACAAATAATAATGAAAAATAAAAATAAACGAAACAAAAGAAATATGATCGGAATAGCCATGCGCCATTCTACGATCCATTCATGAATTTACGCTAAGTGAAAGAAAGTTGTAAAAATGCAATATGATCACCACTGGTCACCGTTGCACCGTAATGATGCATACAATGCATTACTCAGTGAACTTAAAAAAGTAATTGCTCAATGACGCAATCGATAACTGTGTCATATCTACTTATATCTACTTAGCATTTGTACAATAAGAAAAAGATTGCAAAGTAAAAATCTAAGCAATGCTATGCTTGTTCATGTAAGGGTTAATGTATATGCATTTATCGATAATATATATTTTTGATCGATATTGCTAATATGAGCGAGGTAAGCAATTTTGTAATACTCTTTGTAATATAGAATAGTTCTCATGAGAAACAATATTTTGTATTAAGGTTTTAGCGATGTAAGCAATTTTCAAAAGTATAAATTAAGTGCGATATGAAATAAAAATTCAGTGTTTTACCTGCAACTCTCGGTGTATAATTCAATTGCCAGATATTGAGCTCTTTAGCTCCAACATGGCTGATATCAAAAGTAATGAGCTCTCAGCTCGTATTGAAGATATTCCCATTCAAACACCAGATATTGAGCCTTTAGCTCTAACTTGGTGCACTTTTAAGAGATTGAGCTCTTTAGCTCTAATATTAAAAGTAATTTAATTCACCTTTTGATTAACAGATCGAATTGAAGAAGGCAAGCGAAATCAAGGAAAGGAAGCAACTTATTTACAATACGACCACAACAATCAGGTAAAATGCACAGAACTGGATTTAATACTGATACAAAAAACTAATGAATTACTAGAAGATACGGACTCAGAACCAAATGAATTATTAGAAGATAAGGACTCAGAACCAAAAATGGCAACATTTGATATAGCTACCTACAGCCATAAAAATTATTCCAGAATTTAATGGAGAAATAAAAAATCTGGACAACTTTCTGAATTTAGTGCATTTTATGCATAATGATCTAGCAAATAATGAGCAGAAAAGCAGATTAATAGATTTTGTTTTAAAGACAAGACTCTCAGCAGCAGTCAAAAACAAGATAAGCTATATCACAATTGAAAAAAACTATGACTCGCTACCGAAAACGTTGTGTGACATCTTTAAAAGCACTAAACACCACTCAGCATACAAACAGAATTAACAAAAATAACTCAGTCTGGTAAAACGATTACAGACTACGCAACAAAAATAGAAAATTTGGTTGCTCAATTAAACTCTATACAGATAACAGAGCAAAGTGAAGAAAATAGAACAATAATTGCGAAACTCAATGACCAAATAGCATTGAATACATTTAAGAATGGACTTAATGAACAGATAAAGGCGACAATTTTCGCCGCAAGGCCTAAAACATTGCAAGAAGCAGTACAAATTGCGGCTGAAGTTGAAGTACCAAGACAACAAGCATATGTCCATCATTATAGAAAAAACCGACATGCACAGAATTCATTCAATCCAAGAGGTCAACAATTTAACAACATCGGACGAAATAACAATCATAATAACCGCAGATTTTCGCAAAATTATGCTATAAATCGTCCTAATATCAACTCACATTCATATTCAAGGAATAATAGAGTTCATAATCAACACCAAAGCTACAACCAATCAAATATTCAGCATAGACATGGCAATCAATCTCGAAATCCCCCAAGTAACTGATTCGGGGGAAATAGACTAAAAAGTCCAATAAGAATATATAGTCTTACTAAACATCTAACCAACTACATAACAGCATCCATAAATGTATCACCGGGCCAGAAGTCATTTCTTATAGACACTGGAGCCGACATATCAATTCTGAACCGCAATCAATTGAAATCTGGTGAAGGAATTCAAGAACACAAAAAATGGAAAATAATGGGCATCACTCAGTCAGAATCATTCTCTTTAGGGACCTTAAAGGCAGATATAAAAATAGGAGGTCAAGATATTCCACAAGAATTTCATATAGTAGATGATGATTTTCCAATCTTGACAAGTGGAATTTTAGGAAGAGATTTTTTAATTCATGTAAAATCTCTATCTTCCATAATGAGATAGAATCTATATTGCCAATGAATACTAAACTACCAAATCTAAATTTGATAAAGATCCCACCAAGAAGAGATAATACAAGCAATCAATGTTAATATAAAACAAGATAATATATTTCTAAACGAAGAAATACAAAAAGGTATCTTCATAGCTAATTCTATAATTCCTGCAAAAGGCGCTGCACACGTCAAAATTTTAAATACGCTAGATAGAGAAATTATCCTAAAAAAATGCAAACTATCACATAATAAAGACTAGTACCAAGTATAAAAACAACAACAGATTCACTAAACTTCTGAAAGAACTCATTAGAAAATCTAGATGAATATGCGAAAAATTCTATTTTAGAAATATGCAAAAATTTCTCAGATATTTTCCATTTACCGGATTACAAATTAACTACATATAATTTCTACAGTCAAAAAATCTCCACTACAGACAAAAATCCAGTATATATTAAAAATTATAGACTTCCTCAGACACAAATCGAGGAAATAAACAATCAAATAGACAAGCTAATAAAGGAAGACGTTATTGAACCATCAATAAGTCCATACAATTCTCCTTTATTAATTGCTCAAAAAAAATCCGACAACAGAAATAAAAAATGGCGTCTTGTTGTAGATTTCAGACAACTAAATAAAAAAATTTTAGATGATAAATTTCCTTTAACAAGACTTGATGATGTACTTGACAAGCTTGGAAGAACGAAATACTTTTCCACACTTGATCTTACAAGTTCCTTTCATCAAATTGAATTAGATAAGAATTCTAGGCCATTGACTGCATTTTCAAGCAACAAAGGCCACTATCAATTTAAAAGACTGCCATTTGGTTTAAAAATTTCAAGCAATAGTTTTCAAAGAATGCTTTCAATAGCTTTATCTGGACTAAATTCTGAAGCGTTCTTATACGTGGACAATATTATTATCTTTGGATGTAGCCTAAAACATCACAATTAAAATCTGATAACAACATTTAACAGACTGAGAAAATATAATTTAAAACTAAATCCGGAAAAATGTAGATTTCTACAGACAGGAGTAACGTATTTGGGACATCTAATAACAAAAGATGGCATTAGAACAGACCCTAAAAAATTTGACACTGTATTGAATTATCCCACCCCAAAAAGTGCGGATGACGCAAGAAGATTTATTGCATTCTGTAACTACTACAGAAGATTCATTCCAAACTTCGCTGAAATAGCAAGACCAATAAATTCTCTATCGAAAAAGAACACCATTTTCGATTGGAAAGATGAATGTCAAAAAGCATTTTCATTTTTAAAGTCAAAATTGACAAATTCACCAATATTACAATACCCGAATTTTGACGAAAAATTTATATTAACAACAGATGCTGCACAATTTGCTCTTGGAGCAGTATTATCACAAGGTGACATAGGATCTAGTTTACCAATTTCATATGCTAGCAGAACGCTAACAAAGCATGAGCTTAATAAACCAATTATTGAAAAAGAATTATTAGCCATTCAGTGGGCAATAAATTTGTTTAGACCTTATTTATATGGTAGAAAATTTATCGTGGTAACAGACCATAGACCTTTAGTAAGTCTCTTTACGCATAGAAATCCATCTTCCAAATTAACAAGAATAAGATTAGATCTAGCCGACTACGACTTCGAAATTAATTATAAACAAGGCAAAATGAATGCGAATGCCGATGCCTTATCAAGAATAAAAATCGATTCTGATATATTAAGAGCAATGATTCCCACAGCAAGCATAAAAGTAACTACAAGAGCAATGTCCAACAGGATAGAAAAAATTAATAAGAGCAAACCCCAGGATAGCAGCCCAACTAACATAGAGACTGATCACCTTTATGCATGGGAATGCACTTCCAATAATGAAGTACAAAAAGAAAATAATAGTTTGCCAAATATAATAATAAATAATAAGGGAGTGATAATCGAATTCAGCAATAATCCATATCACGACTTAGGTTTGATCTTGGAGACACTGATTTCGAAAATTAAGAAAATGAAACAGAGTCACTATCGTTAACGAAAGATGACATCATATTTCATTATATAAACGTCGAGGAATTTAAAAAGTTATTTAACAAGCTGCAGCAAAATAAGAAACAAAATATAAATGAGAGTAATAGGCAAACAAAATTAAAAATTATAATATATAAAACTCCCATACAAATAAAAGATATTAAAATGAAGAATAATGTAATCAATGAATTCCACAACTCACCACATGGCGGACACTCAGGTGTCAAAAGAACGATAAATAAGATAAAATAAAGATACATATGGAAAAATCTAAACAAGATGGTTAAAGACTATATAAACAGATGTGAATTATGTGCAAATAATAATATCCTAAAACACACTAGAGAAAAATTAGTGATAACGGATACCCCAAAAAGGAGTTTCGAAGTAATCTTTGTAGATACTGTTGGTCCATTAAAAATTTCAAAAGAATTTCGATACATACCTACCATACAGTGTGAACTGACCAAGTATATTGAAGCTATACCATTGGAGAACAAGGAGGCAATTACAATGCCAGAGCATTAGTTGAAAAATTCATATTAAGATATGGTACCTTCAATACGATAAAAACAGACTTGGGAACGGAATTCATAAATGAAATATTCACCAACATATGCAAATACTTGAAGATAGAGCACGGAACATCTACACCATATCATCACCATGAAGAATGTGGTGATTTATTGGGGATCTCCGATCATCAGTGAAAAACATAGGCTACTTTTTTTTTTTTTTTTTGTTATGGCCCGACGTTTGCTGTGAGTCCTTTTCTGAGGGCTGTAAAAATTACAATATTTACATTGATTAATTATAACTTGATTACAGAAACATACGGAAAAATAGAGAATATAAGCAGACAAACATATTTATACCTTATTGAGTCAGATATGCGATGGTTAATTTAATAAACTATTGTGGAGAACAAATACACGAGTAAAAACACAACGATAAATAAATTAAACATAGAAAAACGCGGAAGTTACACTGAATTAAATATATTAATAAATATTAACACAGAAAAACGATACGGAAAAGAAATTAAAATTAAACAATAATAAAAGATTAGACGAGTGAGGTGATGATAATATCACAGAACTACTTGTGACAACTATGTTGGATGCGGTGTAGTGTTTGCTAGTATTTGTGGTTGTCGGACTGTGTGTATAGTGTTGTTGTGGATTAATTGGTTTGTTGCTCTTTCGTTGTCTGCATGTGTGTGTTTATTTATTCTATTCAGTATTGTGTAATAATCTTTGTGTATAATTTCTGTGTCCAATCTGATATTAACTATAGTTGTTTTCTGTTGATGTATATGTGGCATGCTTCTTTTGTTTCTCTCTCATCACCAAACATTAGGTTCAATTGAGAGAAATCACAGAGTCCTAAATGAATATCTTCTATCATTCACACAGGAATACAATTGGGATGAATGGATACCGTACTATACCTTTTCATATAATACGATACCACATTCTGATATGGGTTACACTCCATATGAACTAGTCTTTGGGAAACTCGCTAGCCTGGCGAACGATGTAGATTTCAATGATAATACGCCTATACACAATTATGAAGATTACGCAAAAGAACTAAAATTTAGGTTAACACAAGCACACAATAGAGCTACAATATTATTAGACTTAGCAAAAACAAAACGTAAAGAGAAATTAGATAAAGTAATAAACCCAATTGAAATAAAAGTAAAAGATTTTGTACTTCTAAAAAGAGAAGATAAAAGAAAATGTGGCAGCCCTTATAAAGGCCCATATGAAGTAAAAGACATAGAAGAAGGAAATGTCTACTTAGATATTGACAATAAAAGAAAGAAAATACATAAGAATAGGCTAAAAAAGATAACTCATAACCAATAAAAACATAAAAATTTAAATAGCATACCATTCCAATAGAACATGGAAATCTGATAGTATTATACTATGAACTATGATATCGACATCTGACATTTATTATAATATGTGTTATAGTATATCATTTAAACAACTTTAATAATTATAAAGAAACATTATAACTCTTTAAAAATGTGAAATAATTGATTAATTAAAGATAGTGTTGTCATCTGTATCAAAATCATGTATATACATATTAAGTCATTTATATGCAAATTGCCTATAGTACACATTTTATCTCTATAAAAAAAAAATTTTTTCTCTCTTTTTGTGGTAAGGATGAAGAGCATACCTACATACCACAATAATAAAGCCATATGCACGTACCTCAACAACAAATAATAATGAAAAATAAAAATAAACGAAACAAAAGAAATATGATCGGAATAGCCATGCGCCATTCTACGATCCATTCATGAATTTACGCTAAGTGAAAGAAAGTTGTAAAAATGCAATATGATCACCACTGGTCACCGTTGCACCGTAATGATGCATACAATGCATTACTCAGTGAACTTAAAAAAGTAATTGCTCAATGACGCAATCGATAACTGTGTCATATCTACTTATATCTACTTAGCATTTGTACAATAAGAAAAAGATTGCAAAGTAAAAATCTAAGCAATGCTATGCTTGTTCATGTAAGGGTTAATGTATATGCATTTATCGATAATATATATTTTTGATCGATATTGCTAATATGAGCGAGGTAAGCAATTTTGTAATACTCTTTGTAATATAGAATAGTTCTCATGAGAAACAATATTTTGTATTAAGGTTTTAGCGATGTAAGCAATTTTCAAAAGTATAAATTAAGTGCGATATGAAATAAAAATTCAGTGTTTTACCTGCAACTCTCGGTGTATAATTCAATTGCCAGATATTGAGCTCTTTAGCTCCAACATGGCTGATATCAAAAGTAATGAGCTCTCAGCTCGTATTGAAGATATTCCCATTCAAACACCAGATATTGAGCCTTTAGCTCTAACTTGGTGCACTTTTAAGAGATTGAGCTCTTTAGCTCTAATATTAAAAGTAATTTAATTCACCTTTTGATTAACAGATCGAATTGAAGAAGGCAAGCGAAATCAAGGAAAGGAAGCAACTTATTTACAATACGACCACAACAATCAGGTAAAATGCACAGAACTGGATTTAATACTGATACAAAAAACTAATGAATTACTAGAAGATACGGACTCAGAACCAAATGAATTATTAGAAGATAAGGACTCAGAACCAAAAATGGCAACATTTGATATAGCTACCTACAGCCATAAAAATTATTCCAGAATTTAATGGAGAAATAAAAAATCTGGACAACTTTCTGAATTTAGTGCATTTTATGCATAATGATCTAGCAAATAATGAGCAGAAAAGCAGATTAATAGATTTTGTTTTAAAGACAAGACTCTCAGCAGCAGTCAAAAACAAGATAAGCTATATCACAATTGAAAAAAACTATGACTCGCTACCGAAAACGTTGTGTGACATCTTTAAAAGCACTAAACACCACTCAGCATACAAACAGAATTAACAAAAATAACTCAGTCTGG
This sequence comes from Dioctria rufipes, assembly GCA_963924295.1. Lineage (NCBI taxonomy): Eukaryota > Metazoa > Arthropoda > Insecta > Diptera > Asilidae > Dioctria > Dioctria rufipes. The sequence continues at coordinate 206,358,084 of OZ002740.1, forward strand.
TAAAACGATTACAGACTACGCAACAAAAATAGAAAATTTGGTTGCTCAATTAAACTCTATACAGATAACAGAGCAAAGTGAAGAAAATAGAACAATAATTGCGAAACTCAATGACCAAATAGCATTGAATACATTTAAGAATGGACTTAATGAACAGATAAAGGCGACAATTTTCGCCGCAAGGCCTAAAACATTGCAAGAAGCAGTACAAATTGCGGCTGAAGTTGAAGTACCAAGACAACAAGCATATGTCCATCATTATTGAAAAAACCGACATGCACAGAATTCATTCAATCCAAGAGGTCAACAATTTAACAACATCGGACGAAATAACAATCATAATAACCGCAGATTTTCGCAAAATTATGCTATAAATCGTCCTAATATCAACTCACATTCATATTCAAGGAATAATAGAGTTCATAATCAACACCAAAGCTACAACCAATCAAATATTCAGCATAGACATGGCAATCAATCTCGAAATCCCCCAAGTAACTGATTCGGGGGAAATAGACTAAAAAGTCCAATAAGAATATATAGTCTTACTAAACATCTAACCAACTACATAACAGCATCCATAAATGTATCACCGGGCCAGAAGTCATTTCTTATAGACACTGGAGCCGACATATCAATTCTGAACCGCAATCAATTGAAATCTGGTGAAGGAATTCAAGAACACAAAAAATGGAAAATAATGGGCATCACTCAGTCAGAATCATTCTCTTTAGGGACCTTAAAGGCAGATATAAAAATAGGAGGTCAAGATATTCCACAAGAATTTCATATAGTAGATGATGATTTTCCAATCTTGACAAGTGGAATTTTAGGAAGAGATTTTTTAATTCATGTAAAATCTCTATCTTCCATAATGAGATAGAATCTATATTGCCAATGAATACTAAACTACCAAATCTAAATTTGATAAAGATCCCACCAAGAAGAGATAATACAAGCAATCAATGTTAATATAAAACAAGATAATATATTTCTAAACGAAGAAATACAAAAAGGTATCTTCATAGCTAATTCTATAATTCCTGCAAAAGGCGCTGCACACGTCAAAATTTTAAATACGCTAGATAGAGAAATTATCCTAAAAAAATGCAAACTATCACATAATAAAGACTAGTACCAAGTATAAAAACAACAACAGATTCACTAAACTTCTGAAAGAACTCATTAGAAAATCTAGATGAATATGCGAAAAATTCTATTTTAGAAATATGCAAAAATTTCTCAGATATTTTCCATTTACCGGATTACAAATTAACTACATATAATTTCTACAGTCAAAAAATCTCCACTACAGACAAAAATCCAGTATATATTAAAAATTATAGACTTCCTCAGACACAAATCGAGGAAATAAACAATCAAATAGACAAGCTAATAAAGGAAGACGTTATTGAACCATCAATAAGTCCATACAATTCTCCTTTATTAATTGCTCAAAAAAAATCCGACAACAGAAATAAAAAATGGCGTCTTGTTGTAGATTTCAGACAACTAAATAAAAAAATTTTAGATGATAAATTTCCTTTAACAAGACTTGATGATGTACTTGACAAGCTTGGAAGAACGAAATACTTTTCCACACTTGATCTTACAAGTTCCTTTCATCAAATTGAATTAGATAAGAATTCTAGGCCATTGACTGCATTTTCAAGCAACAAAGGCCACTATCAATTTAAAAGACTGCCATTTGGTTTAAAAATTTCAAGCAATAGTTTTCAAAGAATGCTTTCAATAGCTTTATCTGGACTAAATTCTGAAGCGTTCTTATACGTGGACAATATTATTATCTTTGGATGTAGCCTAAAACATCACAATTAAAATCTGATAACAACATTTAACAGACTGAGAAAATATAATTTAAAACTAAATCCGGAAAAATGTAGATTTCTACAGACAGGAGTAACGTATTTGGGACATCTAATAACAAAAGATGGCATTAGAACAGACCCTAAAAAATTTGACACTGTATTGAATTATCCCACCCCAAAAAGTGCGGATGACGCAAGAAGATTTATTGCATTCTGTAACTACTACAGAAGATTCATTCCAAACTTCGCTGAAATAGCAAGACCAATAAATTCTCTATCGAAAAAGAACACCATTTTCGATTGGAAAGATGAATGTCAAAAAGCATTTTCATTTTTAAAGTCAAAATTGACAAATTCACCAATATTACAATACCCGAATTTTGACGAAAAATTTATATTAACAACAGATGCTGCACAATTTGCTCTTGGAGCAGTATTATCACAAGGTGACATAGGATCTAGTTTACCAATTTCATATGCTAGCAGAACGCTAACAAAGCATGAGCTTAATAAACCAATTATTGAAAAAGAATTATTAGCCATTCAGTGGGCAATAAATTTGTTTAGACCTTATTTATATGGTAGAAAATTTATCGTGGTAACAGACCATAGACCTTTAGTAAGTCTCTTTACGCATAGAAATCCATCTTCCAAATTAACAAGAATAAGATTAGATCTAGCCGACTACGACTTCGAAATTAATTATAAACAAGGCAAAATGAATGCGAATGCCGATGCCTTATCAAGAATAAAAATCGATTCTGATATATTAAGAGCAATGATTCCCACAGCAAGCATAAAAGTAACTACAAGAGCAATGTCCAACAGGATAGAAAAAATTAATAAGAGCAAACCCCAGGATAGCAGCCCAACTAACATAGAGACTGATCACCTTTATGCATGGGAATGCACTTCCAATAATGAAGTACAAAAAGAAAATAATAGTTTGCCAAATATAATAATAAATAATAAGGGAGTGATAATCGAATTCAGCAATAATCCATATCACGACTTAGGTTTGATCTTGGAGACACTGATTTCGAAAATTAAGAAAATGAAACAGAGTCACTATCGTTAACGAAAGATGACATCATATTTCATTATATAAACGTCGAGGAATTTAAAAAGTTATTTAACAAGCTGCAGCAAAATAAGAAACAAAATATAAATGAGAGTAATAGGCAAACAAAATTAAAAATTATAATATATAAAACTCCCATACAAATAAAAGATATTAAAATGAAGAATAATGTAATCAATGAATTCCACAACTCACCACATGGCGGACACTCAGGTGTCAAAAGAACGATAAATAAGATAAAATAAAGATACATATGGAAAAATCTAAACAAGATGGTTAAAGACTATATAAACAGATGTGAATTATGTGCAAATAATAATATCCTAAAACACACTAGAGAAAAATTAGTGATAACGGATACCCCAAAAAGGAGTTTCGAAGTAATCTTTGTAGATACTGTTGGTCCATTAAGAATTTCAAAAGAATTTCGATACATACCTACCATACAGTGTGAACTGACCAAGTATATTGAAGCTATACCATTGGAGAACAAGGAGGCAATTACAATGCCAGAGCATTAGTTGAAAAATTCATATTAAGATATGGTACCTTCAATACGATAAAAACAGACTTGGGAACGGAATTCATAAATGAAATATTCACCAACATATGCAAATACTTGAAGATAGAGCACGGAACATCTACACCATATCATCACCATGAAGAATGTGGTGATTTATTGGGGATCTCCGATCATCAGTGAAAAACATAGGCTACTTTTTTTTTTTTTTTTTTTTTTTTTTTTTTTTTTTTTTTTTGTTATGGCCCGACGTTTGCTGTGAGTCCTTTTCTGAGGGCTGTAAAAATTACAATATTTACATTGATTAATTATAACTTGATTACAGAAACATACGGAAAAATAGAGAATATAAGCAGACAAACATATTTATACCTTATTGAGTCAGATATGCGATGGTTAATTTAATAAACTATTGTGGAGAACAAATACACGAGTAAAAACACAACGATAAATAAATTAAACATAGAAAAACGCGGAAGTTACACTGAATTAAATATATTAATAAATATTAACACAGAAAAACGATACGGAAAAGAAATTAAAATTAAACAATAATAAAAGATTAGACGAGTGAGGTGATGATAATATCACAGAACTACTTGTGACAACTATGTTGGATGCGGTGTAGTGTTTGCTAGTATTTGTGGTTGTCGGACTGTGTGTATAGTGTTGTTGTGGATTAATTGGTTTGTTGCTCTTTCGTTGTCTGCATGTGTGTGTTTATTTATTCTATTCAGTATTGTGTAATAATCTTTGTGTATAATTTCTGTGTCCAATCTGATATTAACTATAGTTGTTTTCTGTTGATGTATATGTGGCATGCTTCTTTTGTTTCTCTCTCATCACCAAACATTAGGTTCAATTGAGAGAAATCACAGAGTCCTAAATGAATATCTTCTATCATTCACACAGGAATACAATTGGGATGAATGGATACCGTACTATACCTTTTCATATAATACGATACCACATTCTGATATGGGTTACACTCCATATGAACTAGTCTTTGGGAAACTCGCTAGCCTGGCGAACGATGTAGATTTCAATGATAATACGCCTATACACAATTATGAAGATTACGCAAAAGAACTAAAATTTAGGTTAACACAAGCACACAATAGAGCTACAATATTATTAGACTTAGCAAAAACAAAACGTAAAGAGAAATTAGATAAAGTAATAAACCCAATTGAAATAAAAGTAAAAGATTTTGTACTTCTAAAAAGAGAAGATAAAAGAAAATGTGGCAGCCCTTATAAAGGCCCATATGAAGTAAAAGACATAGAAGAAGGAAATGTCTACTTAGATATTGACAATAAAAGAAAGAAAATACATAAGAATAGGCTAAAAAAGATAACTCATAACCAATAAAAACATAAAAATTTAAATAGCATACCATTCCAATAGAACATGGAAATCTGATAGTATTATACTATGAACTATGATATCGACATCTGACATTTATTATAATATGTGTTATAGTATATCATTTAAACAACTTTAATAATTATAAAGAAACATTATAACTCTTTAAAAATGTGAAATAATTGATTAATTAAAGATAGTGTTGTCATCTGTATCAAAATCATGTATATACATATTAAGTCATTTATATGCAAATTGCCTATAGTACACATTTTATCTCTATAAAAAAAAATTTTTTTCTCTCTTTTTGTGGTAAGGATGAAGAGCATACCTACATACCACAATAATAAAGCCATATGCACGTACCTCAACAACAAATAATAATGAAAAATAAAAATAAACGAAACAAAAGAAATATGATCGGAATAGCCATGCGCCATTCTACGATCCATTCATGAATTTACGCTAAGTGAAAGAAAGTTGTAAAAATGCAATATGATCACCACTGGTCACCGTTGCACCGTAATGATGCATACAATGCATTACTCAGTGAACTTAAAAAAGTAATTGCTCAATGACGCAATCGATAACTGTGTCATATCTACTTAGCATTTGTTCAGTAAGAAAAAGATTGCAAAGTAAAAATCTAAGCAATGCTATGCTTGTTCATGTAAAGGTTAATGTATATGCATTTATCGATTATATATATTTTTGATCGATATTGCTAATATGAGCGAGGTAAGCAATTTTGTAATACTCTTTGTAATATAGAATAGTTCTCATGAGAAACAATATTTTGTATTAAGGTTTTAGCGATGTAAGCAATTTTCAAAAGTATAAATTAAGTGCGATATGAAATAAAAATTCAGTGTTTTACCTGCAACTCTCGGTGTATAATTCAATTGCCAGATATTGAACTCTTTAGCTTCAACATGGTTGATATCAAAGGTAATGAGCTCTTCAACTCTCATTGAAGATATTCCCATTCAAACACCAGATATTGAGCCTTTAGCTCTAACTTGGTGGTTTTTTAAGTGATTGAGCTATTTAGCTCTAATATTAAAAGTAATTTAATTCACCTTTTGATTAACAGATCGAATTGAAGAAGGCAAGCGAAATCAAGGTAAGGAAGCAACTTATTTATACATGTTTGGTGGCTACGATTTTGACACTTCATCACCGGATTGTGCGTGGTGGCTGCGATGCATTCTGTTCCAAGCATTAACATGTTGCAAAACCCAAGCAAGTTTGAAATTTGGACATACTTTCTTGGATGTTGACGCTGGTTGACTTGAGGAGTTTCTTTTTGACATCGTTGAAGCTGGGATTGAATGTATTTAAAAAAAAATTAACAAAAATAAATAATAACACATATACCATTTACAAGCACAGCACAATATAAAGTTCGTAAAAAAATATTAACTTTATTCGGTTGATGTTCGAAATATACTAAATATATTGCTTTATAACATAGAGAAAGTATATATAGAGAATTCACTTGAACAGCTGTTCAATAGAAAGAGATTACCCATCAGAGTAGGCATCACTTGAAAGATTAAAAAAATAAATGAGTAAAAATTTTAAAAGAAAGAGTTGCATGCATCATTCAAAGAAAATGAGCATGTGTGTGAGAAAGAAAAATATACTTGTTTTTCCTGAAGGAGAAATGTTTACATTTTTCAATAACCAAGCACTTTGTTTTTTATACACTGGTGAATAAGGTTGTAGTGGTTCACTGTAGCTTTTTACACACTGGCGAATAAGGGTGTATTGAACAGCTGTTCAAGAGATTGCTCTATTAGTATACGCTCGCCGCTTTATAATAGCAATTAGCGATGTACAAATAAGCCTACTTGGATCGATATTAAAAATTATTTTAAAAAAACGGTCATTTATTAAAAAAAAAAAATTCGCGAGCAATTTTCTTATGCGCGCAGCATGGAATGCTGTGAGCAGCAAATTATTTTTTATGCGCGATTGCACATGCGCGCAGCTTTAAGGAAACGTTGTCTATAACTATAATATATTCTTTATTTTATATCTTAGACTATAATACAATTAAAACAAATTACTTCAATAAATGGAACTATAACTATATGTAATACATTCTTTAATTTGCAATACACAAGACTTAGGCCATATGTTTTCTGCGGCTGCTCCTTGTTGCTCTGATGGAATACAGTAATATTTCCCAATGGTAGAGTATCCGTTGTACTACTAACATTTAATTCTACAGTTGGGCTTCCTTAATTCAATATAAATTTTTTGTTTCTCACATTCAGGAATATGTGATGCTAATGCTTTAGCAGAATAAAAATAGAACAAACATCTATCACATATATACAATCTAGCCTTATGTTTTGAAGTTTGTTTCCATTCAAGCCGTGAAACATATTTAATCCAGCAGAAATGAAACCTGGTACTTTCATCATCATTATAGTCATTATCATCATCATCATCATCCTGCTCATAATTATTTTGTATCATTAATAGATTCACATGTCGCTTCATATTGTGTTTCGTTGGTCTAACTAAAACAGTGGTGAAGGAACGCTCTTTTTTTAGGAAGAATTCGTTTATTAATATATGGTTCTGGTCTTCAAATTGTTTAATTTGCTTAAGCGTCATAGGAAACGTTATTCCAGTTAAATTTAGCACAGTAGAATAATGTGGATATGATGAGGTTCTATCGGAGTGAACATTCACAGGATATAGCGCTGATGCAAGCTTGATTTAAAGCAATCTCCTTCGGTAGAGGTATATACGAAGATCCTCGGTGGTGTTCAAATTTGTTGATATGTACTGCTAAATGGATAATGGAGTCCAATGTCCAGCCACTATCTTTTTCTCGAAACTCATACAGCTGAGTGAATCCAAAATGTTAACTTTATACCACTCATTTAAATTATCGTCCACATTGATTGGAGCAGTTCGTGCTTGTAAATATTTAATATCTTTTATAACCTCATTGTCACCGATATCCTTAACAAAATCAGCACACAACTTTGTATTAACTTTAATATTGAGATGGCGTTTTAAAATATTCTTAATACGGCGTATAAATAAATCACCAGCATCCTGTATAAATAGCTTAGGATCTGTATGGTTTATATTTACAATAATTCCAGTTCTAATTCTGTCTATGAATACTGATTTTATTTCCTCTCACTTTACACTTTTTCTTACACGTTGAGTAATTTCTCCACCTCAATAACACTCTCGGCGATTTAGTCTGTCCAATACAGCTCCCCATATGCCGTTTTGTACCACTCTTTATACTAGAAAAACTTTCATTAATTAGCACGGTTGACATTTTTTATTTGACCTATCGCTGAGGCTCACCAAAAACTGACTGATGCCTACTATCATCTTACATTAATATCTACTACCGCCTTCTTTCACCAAAGTCTTAAATTGAAGCCATTCTCAACCTAATGCTTTCATTTTATTTTACCACCCCAATAAGCTTCATGTGGTCTATTTTTAGATATCGAATTTCATAACATGCTGCAATGATCACGATTTCTTCTGCTCATACTCAAAATAAGTATTAACATGTTCTTGACATCGATTCAACGTTTTTATGAATATATTTAAGTCTTGGTAAGCAAGCCGTGAAACTATATTTTGCTTCAATCAAATAAGCACATATACCACCAATCTAGTGCATAACATACATCGATTCAATCCCCATATCACGCATGAAAGTTTTTCTTTTACACTACACAACATTACATTAATTCATCTCAGTGTTGCATACATACATGTCCACAGCTGGCAAGTATATGACGAAGTCCCGAGTGAGATGGTTTCAAACTATGGTGTTCACTAAACCTTCCTAATGTTTTAGAGCAAGACAGATGATACGAAATAACATGGGATTTTGCTGCCGAACTTTCATAGCCTAACATAGAAAAGAATCATGGGAGACATTTGCTCTGGATCGCTTTTTGGATGTGAAACACAGAGAAAAAAGTTTATAACTTAAGATATAAAAATAAATAAAGAATTTGATGTGAATAAATATTGTGTGAAAAAATTGATTTGCTATATATTATTTACAGTTGTTGTTATTTTACAGTAAGGGAATTGGGAATCTTACATTTTCAACTTTCACTACTCATCTACAATATATTCCACATATTACTCGCAGCTCTCAAGTACTCATCTAAGACAACATATTATACTATATTAATATAATAACTCCACCTTCTTTCGTCAAAACTTTTAATTTAATCCACTCCCAACCTAATACTTTCATGGTAAGATTTAAAGATGAATAAATAATACTTCCATATCCTACTAGACTTATATCATTCCAAATACCCACTCTCAACATCGCGGTCTTCACTATTGAACATGAAGCATTATCAACTTTTTAACTTTTTTTTCGACCTTCCTGATACTCATACAACAGCATTTCCAGGAGATAAATACCAAATACCATTCATCAAAACTTTTTACTTAATACATATCGTACAGTACCTACTCTCAACCCTTCCCCCCCCCCCCCCCCCCCAACCATGATCTTCACTATGGACTTGTGGCGCATTATCAACTATTTCTTCCTTCACACTCCACCATTCGGGTGACACTTTAGAGGAGATAAATATCCAGCGAGATTGCTGATTAGGATTTTACTGCTTATTCATAGCTCCCATACAACTTCCACTACACACCTCAGACAACATATCATACCACATTAATATCTTAACACAGCCTTCTACTATCAAAGCTTTTGATTTAACCCACTCTCAACTTAATGGTAAGTAAGCAATGTACCTGCCCCAATAGTATATACAACACCATTTAGATAATAATTTAGGGAGATAAATATGAAGCGACCTTGCTGATAAGATTTTCATTCCTTACTCACAGCTCCCAAACAACTTCCATTACTCATCTAAGACAAGATATCATACTACATTGATATCATTACACCACCTTCTTTCATCAAAACATTTAATTAAACCCACTCTCAAGCTAATGGTAAGAAAATAATGTGATCACCCCAATAGTATGAAGATAAAATTATCATATTCTTATCAGCTTCATATGAACTATGATATCGGGGTTCAATCAAATCTCATAACAGTGTGACCGAATTGAGAAATTTTATTGAAAATAAAAAACAATTCTTCATAAAATATAAGACTTTTCAATACAAACTCCTAGATACAAAAAAAAAACATTAATCGCTCAATTTGTCTGCTTTACTCGGCTATGTTTGTTTACACCTGGCCACCTTTGCTAATGCTTTTATTTCCATTACTTCTAATAATTCCATGTGTCTTACTATCCCAAGCAGCCGTAATCAATTTTTACACATCGAATATCATAACATGATCACTCTTGTTTATAAAAGACACCTACAGACCACAACATATGTTATGGTTTTTGTTGCTTTTTTTTTCAGCAAAAGAAATTTTCAATTATAACTTCCACTACTCATCTAAGACATCATATCCTACAGCTTAATATCAGTTGTTGTTGTTTTCAGCTAAAGAAATTGGGAATCTTACATAAATCGCTCAATTTGTTTAGTTTACTCGGCTGCTGTGCGAATTTGTTTACATTATTCAACTGCGAATTTGTTTACTTTACTGGACTGTGCGAATTTGTTTATTCAAGCAATAAAATTAGAAGCATTCCACCTGAACAGCAAAATTACACATTTACCAATTTCTATTACTTATCTAAGTGCACATATCTACCTACATCCGCCTGATCTATTTTTAGATATATGATCATATGGTGCGATCTCGTATCCCCAAGACTCGAGATGAAAAATAAGCGAGCTCCAGAAACAAAATCGAAAACCTATGCTGGAGAGTGCTAAAAGTGATCTCGTTTCCCCAAGACTCGAGATGGAAAAAATAAGCGAGCTCCAGAAGCAAAATCGAAATTCTATGCTATTTCCCTATGCTAGAGAGTGTTGAAAGTGATCTCATATCCTCAAAGTGATCTCGTATCCCCAAGTCAGAGATGAACAACTTATGTAGTACCGGCTAATGCCGCTAGGAAACATTACTTAAGAAATGGTGTTTGCACTCGAAAGATCAATACACGCACCCCCTAAACCCAATAATAATAATAATAATTTGCTAAGAAAACATCAAACCAAGGTGATGTCATGTTGTGAAATTTGAATGATGCTGATATCTACAACTTCCCCGCTAATAAAACTTATTTAGGTGCAGCACCTGTAAACAGCAAGAAGCAAGATGACGTCATATGTGATATCTACAACTTCCTCGCTAATAAAAGAAAACAGCAAAACCAAGGCATGCTGGTAGTACCGACTAATGCCACTAGGGAACCTTACTCAAGAAATGGTGTTTGCACTCGGATCATGTAAAAGTCGAGGCGCATGCTGATATCCACAACTTCTCCGTCATTAAAAGAAAACAGCAAAAGCAAGGCATGCTGGTAGTAGTATCGGCTAATGTCGCTAGGGAACTTTACTCAAGAAATGGCCTTTGCACGCGAATCCAAATTATAGAATATGCTAAATTGTATCAGGGCGTTGGATGGGAAACATATTACCTACCATTAAATGCCTGTAGTATCCACTAATGCCACTAGGGAACCTTACTCAAGAAATGGCATCTGAACTCGAATCCTGTAAAAGCCTGGCCGCATGCTGATATCTACAACTTCCCGCTAATAAAAGAAAACAGCAAAAGCAAGGCATGATGGTAGTACCGGCTAATGTCGCCAGGTAACCTTACTCAAGAAATGGCGATTGCACTCGAATCCTGTAAAAGCAAAACCAAGATGACGTCATGCTGATATCTGGAACTTCCCTGCTAATAAAAGAAAACAGCAAAACCAAGGCATGCTGGTAGTTCCGGCTAATGCCCCTAGGTATCCTTAATCAAGAAAGAAATGGCGTGCCCGTAGAGGAACTCTGATGAAAATTTCGTCCGTCCTTCCACCCCACATCACTGAGAATCCTTGGCATGAGCAAAAATAACTTGAATTATTAATACGCTAATATCTCGAAAACCAAGTCCCGTAGAGGATTTCTGATGAAAATTGCATTACTCCCCTCCCTACCTGCCCCACCTATGCATCATCTAGAATCTATTGGCATGAACAAAAATTTCCTACTGTTAACTTTAATTATTACTAATATTAATTAAAAACCAGGCGCAACACTTGAAAACAACAAAAGCCTACTGTTTGAAGGGTAATATTCGTACGGTTATAAATAAAAATGTAACTCGATTAAAAAGACAAATGGTTAATTCAAAATGACTTTATTTAACTTAAATATTTATAAACAGGAATAGCGCGTAACCGGATTGAACTGCTGCTGATAACTAACTAACTAAACTAGCTACTGACGATGTGCTATTAGTGTCTGCCGATCGCAGTGAGATAAGCGGTCGTTCACACCCAGCAGCTGAGAAGTGAACAATTGCGTTTGTGCATATATATTAACATTGTGCTGCACCTTTATATGTAGATGTCATCTGGTGATAAATTTCGTTACTGCTATTATTGAACATCCCGGCAGCCTTGAAAATTCTAAGCATTTTCAACATTCTCCTCTATAGGCAACGGACATAGTTTTACGATAGGTCGTCGAAAATATCCTGATTTGGTCCTAATTTCGGTGACGCGAGTCACACCATCCGTTCCGGGAAACAGTTTGGTAACACGTCCTAGAAGCCACTTCAATGGGTGAAGGTTCTCATCTTTCACGAGCACTACGGTTCCGAGGGGGAAGGTATGCTGCCCAGCTGACCATTTGTAGCGCTGTTGGAGTGAGGTTAAATATTCCTCCGACCAGCGCAGCCAAAAGATTTGTTGTATTTGCTGTAGTCGCTGAAATCGAGTAAGCCGGTTGGTACTGACTTCGATTATGTCTGGCTGAGGAATTGCTGTTAGTGGAGCTCCTATTAGGAAATGTCCTGCTGTCAAAGGCTCGAGGTCATTGGGGTCCGAGGATAGCGGTGTAAGTGGCCTTGAGTTCAATACAGCCTCTATTTGGACAAGGACCGTATTCATTTCTTCGTATGTCAGAGAGGCGTTAACTGTCGTACGTACAAGATGGTATTTGGCAGACTTGACTGCCGCCTCCCATAACCCGCCAAAGTCGGGAGCCTTGGGAGGAATCATGCTCCTGTCTATGTGCTCTTTCTGACATGCATGTTGGATAGTGTTTTGGAATTCCGGAGATATGAAGAGACGTCGAAGTTCCTCCAGTTCAGCTCGAGCGCCGACAAAGTTGGTGGCGGAAGATTTTACTGCATAGGCCTCTTCGTGATATGAAGCGTTTCAGCGATGCAAGGAATGATTCGGTGGACAGGTCTCCAACGAGCTCCAAATGGACGGCCTTGGTGGTGAAACAGACGAATATCGCCACATAAGCCTTGACGGGCGCCTTTCCTCGTATTTTGAAATGAAGCCTTACTGGTCCGCAGAAATCTATACCAGTGATGAAGAATGGTCGCGCTGGGTTGATCCCGTCGGTAAATCTCCCATGAATTGCTCAATCCCTCTAGGCTGTATATTAAAACATCGTATGCATCGGTTCACTATTTTCCGTGCTAGCGCTTGTCCGTTCACTGGCCAAAAGTTTTGCCTGCAAATAGTCAAGAGAGTTTGGGCCGCAGCATGAAAATGTTTCGTGTGTAAATGTGACATATATAATTCACTTAGATTATGGGATTTGGGAAGCAGGATCTGGTGCTTTGAATTATATGGCAGGTTAGAGTTTTTCAGACGTCCTCCTACACGAATCAAACCCTGACTGTCAAGAAAGGGAGCTAAGGTTCGAAGGCGGCTTGTTTTTTCAACTATTCGATTATTTGACAACGCCTCTAACTCATGTGCGAAGGATAAACGTTGCGCGTTTCTAATAATACCCGTGAGTGCGCAGTCTAATTCTGGAATTCTAAGTGGACCATAAATTCTCGAATGCTTGGGCAATTTGGAATTATTAACGAAGCGGTAGCAGTATGCGAATATCCTTTGCAGTCTTAAAAATGAGTTGCTATGTTGCACAGAAGACACTAAATCTATGGTGTTGACGAAAACAGAGAGAGCCAGTTTTGATGCCCTTTGTTCGGGCGGGTTTAAGTTCGGGATGAATCTTTGAGGAGGCCAGTCATCTTCTAAATGAGAGAGAAATTCCGGGCCATGATACCAAAAGCCGGACCGACAGATGGTTGCTGGTGTTGTTCCTCTAGAAATGAAGTCGCGATGCGGTTGGCCACGAATGTTGTCCAGTTGTGCGAAGGAGCTGAAAGCCAGGCCAAAACTATTGTCGAGTCAGTATAATAGAATATATTTTCTCCGGGTATTATGAAGAAGGTTTTTAAACGATCAACCAATTCTGAAGTCAGAAGTGCAGCGCATAATTCTAGTCGTGGTAGAGATGTATTTTTCATAGGAGCAACGCGAGATTTTGAGCAGATTAATCGTGATCGGATCTGCCCGTATTTATCAACACTGCGCAGGTAACAGCAAGCGCCGTAAGCTCGTTCGCTGCTATCAGCAAAGGCGTGCATCTGGGTACTTATGACTTCAGCTGGCGCTAGAAGGTAGCGCGAAATCCGCAAGCCATTTAATTCAGAAATTTGCTCACGATATTCTATCCATTTATTTGCATACTCGGGAGGAATTGGGTAGTCCCACGAAAGCTTGATTTTCCAGAGTTGTTGCAGGAATATTTTACCCCAGCTTACTACTGGCCCGATTAATCCCAGAGGATCAAAAACTCGGGCTAGGTCTGATAATATAATGCGTTTGGTTATGAGACTTGTATTTCGTGGGGAAATGTAAAATTGGAAGATGTCTTCCTCGGGCTGCCAAATAAGACCAAGAGTTTTGATGACCTCATTCCCGCATATATTTAGATATTTCTCCCGAAATTCTTTTGGAATATCGTTAAGAAGAGTGGAGTGGTTAGCGCAGAGTTTTCGCAATTCAAAATGACCTCTCTTCAGCAAAGAGACTAGTTCCCTCTGAAGCGTTAGGACTTCGTTTAAGGAATCAGCGCCAGTCATGCAGTCGTCCACGTAGAAATCGCTTTCCAGTGTTTTGCTTGCCTGTGGAAACGCATTACTTTCGCTGATAGCCAACTGCTTAAGGCAGCGTGTAGCTAAGAAAGACGCCGATGAAGTTCCGTAAGTTACCGTGTTCAACATGTAAGTCTCAAGAGGGTTGGAGATTTCATCGCGCCAAAGTATTAGCTGATATTTGCAATCTTTGGGATCAACTAGCACTTGTCTGTACATTTTTGTGCAGTCGGCTGTGAACACGTAACGATGTGTTCGAAACCTGATTAAAATCGAAAATAAGTCCGGCTGGATTGAAGGTCCTACCATTAACGCATCATTTAATGAGGTACCAGAGCTGCTATTTGCACTTGCGTCAAAAACTACGCGAAGTTTTGTGGTTGACCTGTCCAATTTTTGAATATAATGGTGCGGTAAGTAATAATTGGGATTCGGAATTTTATTGGATGGTATTAAAGACATGTGACCCAATTGCTGATATTCGACCATGAATTCCTTGTACGTCGCATACAGCTCTGGCTGTCGCGAGATTCGACGTTCCAGGGAAAGAAACCGGCGGATGGCAGCCTCTCTGGAATTTCCTAATTGTGATATGTTATCGCGAAACGGCAAGCGGACAACAAATTGACCGGCAGTCGTACGCTTTGCTGTGCTCTGAAAGTGTTGTTCGCATAATTGCTCTTCAGTCGTGAAGACCGTCGTAGGGCAATCGTGTCTTTCTATTTCCCAAAATTGATTGATTTGTTGCTCTAATGAGGACAGCGATGGACCTGTGATAAGGCTGCAGTGAGGCGGTGAAGTCTCAGTGTGTGCCCTCCCCATTACTATCCACCCCAAATGCGTATTTTGTAAGGTGGGAAGGCTATTTGAGAGTCTGATTTGACCTTTATCTAACAGCTGGCTAAATAGCTCTGTGCCAAGTAGAAGATCAATTTTGTTGGGCTTGTAAAAATTAGGATCAGCTAACTCAATATGTGGTGGTATGCGCCAGCCTTGAATATTTATGAAACGATCTGGTTGTTGACCGCTAATGCTAGGAAGAATGTGCCCTTCTATATCTTGGGAAAACTCTTGACACCGCGATCGAATCGAAATATTAACTTTGTAATGCGAGTTAATTCCAGTAGTCCCTATGCCGGATATGGGTGTATCTGCTGCTTCGCGTAGATGTCCCAATCGACGGGCAGCATTCTCTGAAATGAGATGGAGTTGCGATGCTGAATCTAGGAGAGCTCTACACGTAACTAATTTGCCATCTATATCTGGTATATGTATTAAAGCTGTAGCTAAAAGAATATACGCACCTTGCACCTTTGATTGCGGTGCGCAAGTGTTAAAAGCTGAATGACCATGTACCTGAGGAGCAATGTCTGAATTTCCCATCCTAAAGCTTGATGCACTAGGATCTAACATAATTGGGGATTTCAATTGGTGCTTATGAAGCAGTGTGTGGTGTTTGCTTGAGCACAATCGGCATTGACCGGAAGGACAGGAAGAAATTGGGTGTTTTGCCTTGAGGCAGTTAGTACACACACCTATTGAATTTACAGCAGTTAGTCTATCCTCAGGGGTTAAACTCAAAAATCTTATGCACTTAACAATATTGTGTTTGGAACCAGAACAGTATGGACAAACGTTAGTATGCGTGACCTTTAATGATCTTTGTACTATCGGCTTATGTAATTTAGGTTTGTCTTTAGTGTTAGCCATAGGGGCTGCATATGAAAACTCTAAATTCGATTTCGCCTCTAACAGATGTGCCCTCTTCTCTAATGATTTTAAAAGTTCTTTAAGTGTGGGCATTCGGTCCGAAGGGCTGTCTTCTTCCCACTTTTCTAATGTAGCAGAATCGAGTTTTCTCGATATTATGTAAATGATTACGTCATCCCATTGTAAGGCTGGTCGACCTAACGTAGATAGAGCGCGTAAATGAACATTAACGTTATCAATTAGGTCCCTCAACATCTTAGACGAGAGTTTCGAAATCGGAGAAATTGAGAAAATCTGGTGAATATGTTCCTGCAATATAAGCTTTATGTTGTTATATCGCTCAACTAACAAACTATACGCGACACTGTAGTTTTTCTCTGAAATTTCTATAGACTGAATAGTCCGTAAGGCAGTATTTGTCAAAGCGGAGCGCAAGTAATGGAAACGCGAGACGTTATCTATAGCGTCATTTTTATGCACCAGTGCATTGTATGTTTCTATAAATGCCATCCATTTCGTGTAGTCTCCGTCAAATTGAGGCAAGATCATTTTTGGTAATTTCAAACCACTGGACTTTATATTTGCAGTTTCAAAGTTTCTATTTAGTGTTTCATCTGCCTCTCCTGCCTTCTTTTTGTTGATAAAGACTAGCAAGGCGGGGCGAAGATTGAAATATAATTCTTCGAAGTCGGCGCGTCTTTTTGTTGTATCATCACCCTCTTCAAGCTCTTCTAGGGAGCTTTGGTACTTGTCAAAATTATCATTAATCCGCTCAAGTACCGATAGACGGATTTCTAATTCAGGTATAGACGCTTCTGCTGCACGACTTTGTATAAATTCGTTAATCCGGCTTATTTGTTCAGCCGCAGTATTCAGTTTGATTTTTAATTTTGCTATTCTTGCCTCAAGTTTGGCCTCAGACATTGCGTTAAGTTAAATTCGAGATAACTCGCACGTTACTATACTATGGCATTTATTAGCAATGCACTGGACAGACCGTAACGGTTGATGACAGCCTAAATAACGTTGTTGGGATGCTTGAGAATTCACGTTATACGGCAAGAACACTTTTCACCATGATCACTTGTATAAGAGTTAAATCAAAATCGCGCGCCACATAACAAGGGAAACCGAAATATCTTTTGTTTTCTCTTTTATTTTTACAACACACTTTGATTTGTCACACACTTGGTCTAGTTGTGTTTAAATATGCAAAATTAATTTACACTGCATGCTATTGTGTAATCCAATTATTAAATATATTTGTAGGAAATGGAATGCGATACAGTTACCTGTTATGAGCAGTTGTAGCTAGCGGCCTTATTCCTTTATTCTTTGCGATCGTATATGTGATTCTTGTTTTCCTCCAAGAATCACGTCAGAGTCACCAATGTTTGAAGGGTAATATTCGTACGGTTATAAATAAAAATGTAACTCGATTAAAAAGACAAATGGTTAATTCAAAATGACTTTATTTAACTTAAATATTTATAAACAGGAATAGCGCGTAACCGGATTGAACTGCTGCTGATAACTAACTAACTAAACTAGCTACTGACGATGTGCTATTACTGTCTGCCGATCGCAGTGAGATAAGCGGTCGTTCACACCCAGCAGCTGAGAAGTGAACAATTGCGTTGGTGCATATATATTAGCATTGTGCTGCACCTTTATATGTAGATGTCATCTGGTGATAAATTTCGTTACTGCTATTATTGAACACCTACATTTAGGCGCACCACACATGAAGGAAAACCGTAGCATTTTGCTGCTACGTGTGGGCAAAAGTTAAGCAAAGAACTTCCCACTTCCGAGAAAACCGTAGCATGCTGCTACGTGTGGGCACAAGTGAAGCAAAAACTTCACATCCAAGAAAACCGTAGTACCAGAGCATGTTGGTAGTATCGGCTAATGCTGCTAGGGCGCGAGATGAAAAATGTTGATGCCAACTTAGAGCCCACGAGTCTGAGATGAAAAAAAAAGCAAACTCCATAAACAAAATCGGAATCCTATGCTACTTCCCTATACTGGAGAGTGCTAAAAGTGGTCTCGTATCCCCAAAGTGGTCTCGTATCCCCAACATCCAAGACATAAAGCAATACAGCCAAGACACAAACCCACATTTAGTATGGACTCGAACCACCTAGTGACGGTGGCGCCATCTGGGGCGAAATCATGGAAGCTAAAACAAGGACTGTCAGAATCGCAAGCACTTGCAAAATAGCTTCCTTAACCCTCAGTAGCTACGAGATCAAACCGAAAGACTCGATTAAGTATCTTGGAGTTAGATTCCGCAAACTCTTCAAGTTCAGGGAACATGCAGAAGCCGTAATTAAGAAAGCCAACGTAGCCTATAGTCTCAATAGCCCCTTCATGCGAAAAAGTTCCGGCCTGTCCAGTAAAGTTAAATTCCTATTATACAAACAATTAATCAGACCGGTATTATCCTATGCATTCCCCATTTGGTTCACTATCAACAAGACAACATTAGGCAGAATACTAACCCTTGAGAGAAAAATTATAAGAGCATGTACTGGCAAGTTTTTTTCAGGATGTTCAGCAACAATGAGTTATACGAGGCAACGAGAAAAGCCGGAAAATTTTCTCCTCTGGACAAGTTCCTCATCGGGCAAGCCCAGAAGACCATCAACCTAATCCGTTAATGGTAGAACTGGCAGCAGACAACCGTAGCATTGATGCAGCAAATAAGTACCAGTCCCCCTTCATCATAAACCTTCAAGAGCATGAAGAGCTTTTTACGATCACCCAGGATGGTATGCCCTTCTACCAAACTGGACTGGAACGCAATTCCCATAGAGGATAATTAAAACATAAATTAGTTAGTCTGTCTAAGGTATAAGTTAGAGTTAATCAGGTGTAATTTCATTTTTTAGGATTGTTCTTCATTACATTTTTCTGTAATTAACATAACATCAAAAAAATATTTAGATATTACGCACATACATACATGTACAAACTTATCACAGCAAGAATTTCGCTAGCCTCATATTCTAAGATTTTCGTATGGTTTCACCTTGCATATCTTCTTGCATTTCATTTTCTATTTGAAATGATAAAGCCAGACGAAAGTCGACACCGCTGAAATAATTGAAGGAATGCTCGTGAGAACTTTGTGGCTAGGGAAAATCTTTAATTCTGTGGTAAGTTATTTTTGAATTTTTGTATTTAGCTAATTATTCATTTTTGTAACATTATAAAAAGCGAATTTCAATAAAGAATTAGTTATTTGCTACGATACAGTGAACCAAAACTTTTAATTTTACCTTAAGTGAGTCTGCTTGAGGCAACGTAACTCCTACAGCTTTCTGGTGTAACGGTTTAAGAGCCGCTACACCCACAACACTACTTACGATGTAACACCCTAAATTCTTCGCAGCAATATCGAGGGAAAAGAGCCAAGAACAAACATTGATGACGCCGACGTGATTTCTTACGAAGAGATAATCAGCACAAGCAAACACTCATCATAAGTCTAGATGAGCTCGCAGTTCAGCAGCACAACACAGGAGAATACATAAAGGCTCTTGTTACCAATTATGGCAAGGACACTTCATCACGAAAGAACCAACTGTATCTTGAAATAAGGTTGAAGACGCTTGAAGAACTCTGGAACCAATTTGATGAAGTCGACACTGAGATTCGAGATGTGTATGGGGCAAAATTGGAGCATGCCTATTTCGCAAAAGCCTATTATGAAGGCATAAAGCAAAAATACGAGAAGACAAGATGAGTTATCATGGATAAGCTTGCAGAGCTGAAGAAGTCAAATGCCAGTAGTACAGCCGAGGATAAGAAGAACCAGTCGACCTCAGAGGACAAAAAACAAGAAACACAAGAGCAGCCAGCTGGGGAAAATCCACGAATAGAAGAACCTCGCTATAACATTAAGGCAAGCACATTGTACCAAAGTGACGTCAGTATAATTACCTACATATATAGTCGCCTTTGTATTTTAATTAGTTTCATTACTTGTATACATTTGTACTTTTTTTAATCCAAGCAATCCAATGAAATTACTTGTCAAGCAATTTTGTTAAACTAGTTTCAGTTTTTTAATAAAGCAACCCAGTTAAGCAAACAAAAGTTTTATTTCTCTGCGAAACAATTTGGTGCCGAAACCCGGGACGAAACTTGAATCTCGTGGTGCATAAGAACAAATTATAATATTCATTGTGGATTAATCGTACTACCGATACATCTTTTAGTTCAACATGGAGGTGAAGCAAATTACAGCGCAGTTAACTTTAAAAAAGCACATCGGTAATTTTGTGATTAACACACAAAAAGCTGGTAAGGCAAACTTAACAGAAAGCTATATTCAAACTCGGATTGACCTATTAAAGGAGTATTGGGAAAAATTCCGAACTAACCATGACAGAATGGTGGACGTAGCCACGTCTAAAGATCTTGAAGAGGATTATTTTCGTAATGAAACTTTTGACCTGGTTGAGTTACTTTATTGTGAAAACCTTGGATTGCTGAAAGAAACCTTACGTGACCTTCAACCTATATCTTCATATAACACGGCATTCTCAAGTTCAGCTCAAGCAAATATTTCTCCGGTCCCGTCTATAGCTAATTCTCTACCAAAAATTAATTTAACGAGTTTTGGTGGAGATTTTCGTGAATGGTCTGCATTTCATGACCTCTTTAAAAGCCTTATTGATTGCCGAGGTGATCTAACAGGGTCACAAAAGCTGTACTATTTAAAGACCAGTCTTCATGGTCAAGCGGAACAACTGCTACGCAATACAGCAATTACGGATGCAAACTATTCTTCTGTGTGGAAAATCCTTTGCGACCGTTATCAAAATACGCGCATTCTTGTTTCATTGTATCTTAAAATGCTTTCATCGTTAGCCGCCATGAAGACAGAATCAGCAGATGAACTCAAAAGATTATATGATGGAACTACTGAAGCAGTCAAAGCTTTAGAGTGCTTGAATCGTCCTGTCAACTGCTGGGATGACTGGCTAATCTTTATCACAGCACAAAAACTCGATTCCATCACGCGAAAAGACTGGGAAAGTTCAATTAGTTCAAGAACAGAGCCGTCTACTTTTGAAATATTTAGTCGCTTTCTTCAAAACCGAATCCACACTTTGGAAGCTGTCGGACTACCGAATATGAAGCAAAAGGAGGATCATAGAAACTCTTCTGCCTCCAATATTCAATCGAAAGTTCCTGTTGTTCGAGCATATGTAACTTCATGGCCCTCAAAATGTCCAAATTGCAACGGAAAGCACATTCTTTTATTCTGTCCATCCTTTAAACAGAAAACTACTATCGAAAGAAGAAACTTCGTGTCTAAAGAACATCTTTGCTTTAACTGTCTCAAGACGGAACACATAGCAGCTAACTGTGCTTCAACCAATCGCTGCAAACTTTGTCAGCAATCGCATCACTCGATGCTTCACTTATCCAGGACACATTTCCTGAAACAAAAGCTTACTCTTCAGCTATAACTCCTATTTCTACTAACGTCGCTGTGAAGTCCTTATCAGCGGCAGCCTTAAGTGTGAATATGAGCAATACTATCTTACTGGCTACAGCAAAGGTTATTTTGAAATCCCCAGAAGGAAGGAGTCTTCATGTAACAGCTTTACTTGATCAAGGTGCTCAACGAACTTTTATCGCAGCATCTGCCGCAAACTGTCTTCGACTAAAGAGAACGAAAGTTAATATTCCTATCTCTGGAATTGGTGGATGTGACGCTGCACTCGTGGAATCCATGGTAACAGTCCGGATTCAATCTCAAATTGATCAAGACTTTCATTTGGACAGCAACGCGTTAGTTTTACCAAAACTAACTCGATTTGCGACACCTCACAAGCTCCATATTTCCAGTTTTCCACATCTTAAAGGATTAGCACTTGCAGACCCCGATTTTGCAAAACCTTCCAGTATCGAATTAATCATCGGTGCAGACATTTACTATGCTCTACTTAGAGATGGTCTTCGTCATGGCTTACCTACAGCTCAGAACACTACCCTGGGTTGGATACTGTCAGGACCTGCTGGTGCCAAGGTATCAAATACTTCATCCCATATCAACGTTCACACTTCTACTACTTTGCCAGATCTATTAGAGCTAGATCATCTGATACGGAAATTTTGGGAGATTGAAGAAATAGCAGCCTCTCCAATGCCACTTTCCGAGGAAGATCAGCATTGTGAACAGTTTTATCAAGAAACAACAAAGCGAGATAGCAACGGGCGTTATATTGTATGCCTTCCCATCAAATCACAATTCAGACGACCGCTAACTTTTGGTGACTCGAGATCCAACGCTGTAAATTGCCTCATGTCAATAGAAAAACGTTTTCTTCTAGATCCTGTACTGCAATCTAGATATGTGGAATTCATGGAAGAGTATCATACACTGAACCACATGGAACTTGCTCGCGCTACCAGTCGTAATGATGACCACAAGTTGCTATTTTACTTTCCACATCACGGAGTTTTGCGTGAAAATTCTGTAAGCACAAAACTGAGAGTTGTTTTTAATGGGTCTCGGAAATCTAGAGGGGGTCCTTGCCTGAATGAATACCTAGCTGTCGGACCAACACTTCAAAACGACCTCCGATCAGTGATTCTTCGCTGGAGAAAACATCCGATTGTATTTTCAGCAGATATCAAAATGATGTATCGACAAATCCGAGTCCATGATCAAGATACAAATCTTCAGCGCATTGTGTGGCGCAAATCCAGTCTGGATCCTCTTCAAGATTTTCGGCTATGTACTGTTACGTACGGCACATCATCAGCACCGTATCTTGCCATACGTACACTGCTACAACTGTCAGAAGACGAGAAACAGCGATTTCCATTAGGATCTGAAGTTCTTCGCTCTGATTTCTATGTGGATGACGTCCTTTCTGGAGCTGAAAATGTTACATCAGCGCTTCAGTTACAAAACCAACTAATCAATATCCTCAAATCTGGAGGATTTGAACTCCACAAGTGGTCATCGAATTGTTCCTCACTCCTACAAGCGGTTAACTTTCAATCATGCTCGTCGGTGGATTTATCAAATGACACTACAATCAAAACTCTTGGAATGCTATGGGATCATACTGAAGATTGTTTTAAGTTTCAAGTGTGTCTACAGGATCCACCCACTACCGTAACCAAGAGAAACATTTTATCGGACGTAGCAAAACTATATGATCCACTCGGATTCTTATCACCATCTATTTTGCAAGCAAAGTGTAAGTTCCAAGAACTCTGGTTCGAAAAAAGTCTACAGTGGGATACACCGGTTCCCGATCAGATAGCAAGGGATTGGCTTCTACTTCGTGAGGAGCTGCCTCGTCTTGAAAACATCACGGTTCCGAGATGGATTGGCTGCAATTCAAATAACCTCAGCTACGAGATTCATGCCTTTTCCGATGCATCTGAAAAGGCCTATGCCGCAGTTGCATATCTACGAGTCTGTCATGACTATGCAAATATTCAAATGTTCTTTCTGTGCTCGAAAACTAAACTGGCACCAATCAAACAATTGTCCATTCCACGCCTAGAACTATGTGGAGCACACCTGATGGCTCGATTAGTCAAGAATCTGCAGACGTCATTAAAATTTTCCGATATACCAGTACATTGCTGGAGCGATGCTCAAATTGTTATTACTTGGTTAAAATCTCACCCTTCGAAATGGAAAACATTTATTGCAAACAGGTGCAGTCAAATACAAGAACTTCTTCCTTCAGCGCATTGGCGTCATATTCCAGGTTCATGCAACCCTGCAGACTGTGCCTCTCGGGGCTTATCACCATCGGATTTAATCAAGCACGACCTTTGGTGGCAAGGTCCAGGCTTTCTTAAACTTCCTTCGATATATTGGCCAGACTCAAAGCCTTTATGTTCAATTGAGAAAACTGACTTAGAAGAAAGGTCATCGAATGTTTCTGTTAGTGCAGCAGTTAAAGTACCAATATCATGGGCATTGATCGATAGAGTTTCATGTCTTCGTCGTCTGATGCGAATTACAGCATACTTTAATCGCTTCATATGCAATACGAGAAAAAAGTCATCAGACCGGAATTTGGGATCTCTAACTGCTTCTGAGCTAGAGGACGCACTTATATTTTGTATTCGAGACACTCAACAAGCGAGCTACCCATCAGAATACCGCCGACTATCAAGTGGAAACTCCGTTAAATCTACAAGTCGACTCATACGACTGTCACCCTTTTTCGATCACTCCACCAAGACAATAAGGGTAGGAGGACGACTACAAAATTCTAATTTGACCGCAGATGCTAAGCATCCATTTATTCTCTCAAAAAATTGCCGGCTTAGTGACTTAATCATAAGCGAGACTCACAAGAATACTTTGCATGGAGGAATTGGACTTACCTTGAACACAATTCGTCAACGATTTTGGATTCTGTCGTGTAGGGATAAAGTACGCCGATATATTCAGCGATGCCTTATTTGTTTCCGACAGAGAGTGTCGGCACGTACACAACTAATGGGTATCCTTCCAAGTGATCGCGTTACAGCAACAAGGCCTTTCTTGAACACTGGAATTGACTACGCTGGTCCTATCCTCATTCGTTACGGACCTGGAAGAGGCAGAACCGCGCACAAAGCTTATATTGCAATTTTTGTTTGCCTGGCGACAAAAGCGATACATATCGAATTAGTGTCGGACCAAACTACATCAGCATTTCTAGCAGCCTATAAACGCTTTACAGCTAGAAGAGGATTTTGCAATAAGGTATATAGTGACAATGCAAAAAACTTTGTCGGCGCCGATCGAGAGCTGCAAAAATCTTTATTTCTTCTAAAAGCTCAGCTGCCAGAGGAACTCCTGTTACTCCTAGCCTTTCAAAGGACAACCTGGATTTTCATTCCGCCTAATGCACCAAATTTCGGTGGACTCTGGGAAGCAGGTGTCAAGGCGGCAAAACATCATCTCAAAAGAGTGATTGGCAGTGCTACGCTTACTTTTGAGGAAATGTACACTCTTCTCACCCAAATAGAAGCCTGCCTTAATTCCCGGCCACTCTGTCCAATCAGCTCAGACCCTAAAGATGAAGAAGCATTAACGCCTGGACATTTTTTGATGGGATCAGCACCGTTAACACTTCCCGAACAGAGTACACAAGGAATCAGTATGAATCGCTTGGCCAGGTGGCAAATGATTCAACAAATGTATGAGAACTTTTGGAAAAGGTGGTCGCTGGAATATTTAAACAATCTTCAAGTTCGCACTAAATGGACCACGACAACGCCTAATGTTGAGATTGGCAGTATAGTCCTTCTCCGTGACAACAACCTCCCACCATCTCAGTGGGCTCTTGGAAGAATCGTACAGACTCATCCTGGAATCGATGGATTAGTACGTGTAGTATCTATCAAATGCAAAGATACCATCATCAAACGTCCAATTACTAAGATCTGTCCTTTACCCAGCCACGATTCAGTTTAATATCTAAAGACTTCACGGCGGGCGGAACTTCGTCGTAAGGACGAGGCGGGCGGTGATGTACCAAAGTGACGTCAGTATAATTACCTACATATATAGTCGCCTTTGTATTTTAATTAGTTTCATTACTTGTATACATTTGTACTTTTTTTAATCCAAGCAATCCAATGAAATTACTTGTCAAGCAATTTTGTTAAACTAGTTTCAGTTTTTTAATAAAGCAACCCAGTTAAGCAAACAAAAGTTTTATTTCTCTGCGAAACACACATCTTTTGACGCCAGCAATAATATCTCCAAAATAAAGCAATGGCAGCAAACAATAATGAATGCCTTGCGCGGAATGCTCACTGGGATAACAGCTGCAACCCAGCAGCCTCAAGCACAACAGTTCTATCAACTTAAAATACGCACGGTTGAGAGATACTCGGATAATATTCAACAGTTACACTACGCAATATGGGAATCAGTTGAAGATCCCAGCGCGTCAAAGTTTGAAGAATATTTCAGTCTAGAGGAGGATACACCGAAGGTCTTACTGGAATTGCATGCTGGTTTAAGTCAGCACGCCATTGCATCCGCACCAATGGTGAACGCAACCTCAATCATGAAGCTTCCGAAAATAGTCTTACCAAAGTTCGATGATGACTATTTGAAGTGGCGACCATTTTACGACCTTTTCAAAGAAGTGGTACACAAACAAGCAATAGTCAACTCGCAGAAAATGTGGTACTTAAAGAGCAGCAGCTTATAGGGAGAAGCCGAAAAATTTGTGCGACATCTTACCATCTCAGATGCAAACTACACTGCCGCATGGAAGATAATTAAGGAACGTTACGAGAACATTAGATTACTGGTAACTGCACTGTTGAACAAATTACTGTCACAAACAACAGTAACGTACGAAAGTGCGCCTGCAATTAAGGCGTTACATGATATAACGCAAGAATGCCTCCTTGGCCTAGAGGATTTAGGAATTAACATAAGCCATTGGGATCCACTGCTGTTGCACATATTGGCCAAGGAATTGGACAGAGTAGCACATACGCTCTATGAGCAATCTTTTACTCAGCCCAGAGCATTGCAATCACTCAAGGGCTTCCAAAACTTCTTAGAGATACGCTTTCAGTCTTTGGAAGCTCTAGGAAATAAGGGCAGATCAATGGCAGATTCTCATAAAAGGACAACCACCTCCAGGTCCTTCACATCTGTCGTGGATGGACCAACATGTATTCTGTGCAAAGGCGATCATCAAATCTTTGCCTGCCAGAAATTTATTCAACTAACGCCATGCAAACGCTTCGGCGTAGCTAAAGATTTAAACATTTGCGTTAATTGCCTCAAGGCCAGACACAGGACCGACACTTGTCCATCAAGAACGTGCACAAAATGCTCTAAACGACACAACACCTTAGTGCACTTAGAGATACCTCCTCCAAGATCAACCATCTCAGTACAGCAGCCTAGCAAGAATAACTACATGACAGTTGCGATGGCATAATTAGCATCAAATCAATCCACATCAGTTGACGACCAACTTAAATCAATCTCGTTAGCGACGAAAGGCCTTCAAGCACCAAAGGGCTACGTATTTCTTAGCACAGTCATGGTAAATCTGGTCAACAACCAGGACAAATGCGTGGAATGTAGAGCCTTATTGCATTCCGGCTCACAGCTTAACTTCATGACGGACAAGATGGCAAAACAACTAAACCTATCTAGTGTGTCCGAGCTGCTATATATTGAAGGAATTGGCCAACGCAAGCAACAATCTCAACGCAGAGTGAGCATATTATTACAGTCGCAATAAGTGGATTTGCTGCTAGAATTGAAGCTCATGTACTTCCGAAAATCATTTCAGCACAACCAGCAAAATCAATAGACACTTCAACATGGCCAGTACCACACAACATAAGATTAGCGGACCCGAACTTTAACCAGCCAGGCCCAATAGACCTAGTCATTGGTGCAGAGATCTATTATTCAATCTTGTCGGTGGGACAAATCAAATTGGGAGAAACGCTACCAACAATGCAGAATACAGTTTTCGGGTGGGCCATAACAGACAAAAGTAATGGTGTCCCACAGATTAAAGCAGCGTGCGGGATATGTACCGAAGATGAAGCTCTTGATTAGCAGATTGAGAAATTTTGGCGCCTGGAAGACACAGAAGGAGCCAATAAGAGCAATTTCACTGCAGCAGAAAGAAATTGTGAAGCACACTTCATTCAGACTACCTATAGAGACCAATACGGCCGTTTCGCTGTCAGTTTGCCTTTTGCAGGTAGCCCCACAGCATTGGGGGAATCAAAGGATATCGCCTATAGACGGCTGAAATGGTTAGACATTGGAACGTAAGCTTTCCAGGACTCAAAACTCAAGACAGCATATTCCAACTTCATGGAAGAATACGCAAGGCTAGACATATAGAGGAAGTCGACGTAGCTAGAATCGAGAAGCCATACTAGTAGTTATGCTATGGCGTTTCTGGCCCACTTTTTTAGCTTCCAGGATTTCGCCACAGATGTCGCCACCGTCGCTAGGTGGCTTGAGTCCATACAAAATGTAGGTTTGTGTCTTGGCTGCATTTTTTTGTGCCTTGGATACACCATTGTGTCTTGGGTGCACCTTTGAGTCTCGAATGCGCCCTAGCGGGATTAATTGGTACTACCGGGATGTGTCATTTGGTCTTGACTGCGCTCTAGCGGCATTAGCAGGTACTACCAGCATGCTCCGGTACTACGGTTTTCTTAGATAGATATGTGGTGCACCTAAATGTAGGCTTTTTATCATGATTTCTCTTGAGAGCCTGATTGTAGGCTTTTGGTTTTGAACTAATAATTAAAGTTAACAGTAGGAAATTTTTGCTCATGCCAATGGATTCTATATGGCGGGTATGTGGCGAAGGAGGGGATAATACAGATAGGGGGGGGGGGGTAATGAAATGATATTAGCGTATGAAATGATATTAGCATATTAATAATTCAAATTATTTTTGCTCATGGAAATGGATTCATGCTAGTGTGGAGTGGGAGGGGGCAAGAAATTTTCGTCAGAAATCCTCTACGGGCTTTGGTTTTCGAGATATTAGCGACATTTGTTCAAACAAATAGCTAATTGGCAATTATGTAATTACTAATTGGCAATTAGTAATGTGGTGTGATGCGTAATTCTCATTAGCAGGGAAGTTGTAGATATCAGCATCATTCGAATTTCACAACATGACATCACCATGAACAGATTCTAGAAGATGTCAGTGAGGGCTCTGGGTGTCAAACATTAATGTTGCGCCTAGGCTGTTTGTTTTTCTTCTATTAGCGGGGAAGTTGTAAATATCACGTATGACGTCATCATGGTGCTGCTGTTTTCAAATGCTGTAAGTGTTCTTAGCAGGGAAGCTGTAGATATCAGCAACATTCGAATTTCACAACATGAATTCACCTTGGCTTGATGTTTTCGCAGCAAATTAATATTATTGGATTTAGGGGGGTGCTTATATTGAAAAGTCACAGTTGCTCTTTCGAGTGCAAACACCGGTTCCCTAGCGGCATTAGCCGGTACTTCATATGTTGTTCACCTCGAGGGAAAGTAAGGTTTCCTAGCGGCCAAGTGCTGCGCCTAAATAGGTTTGCTCTTTCAAGTGCAAACACCATTTCTTGAGCAAGGTCCCCTGGTGGCATTAGCCGGTTCTACATATGTTGTTCATCTCGAGCTTGGGGACATGAGATCACTTTTAGAACTCTCCAGCATAGGGAAATAGCATAGGATTTCGATTTTGTTTCTGAAGTTCGCTTATTTTTCATCTCGAGTCTGGGGGATACGAGACCACTTTGGGGATACGAAACCACTTTTAGCACTCTCCAGCATAGGGAAATAGCATAAGATTTCGATTTTATTTCCAGAGTTCGCTTATTTTTCATCTCGAGTTTTGGGGATACGAGATCACTTTGGGGATACGAGATCACTTTCAGCACTCTCCAGCATAGGGAAATAGCATATGATTTCCATTTTGCTTGTGGAGTTCGCTTATTTTTCATCTCGGAGATCGTAGCTCTAAACATTTTTGAAGGGGTGGAGAGCTATATTGCATATACTTGAGGTTGGCTGAGAGCTATAGTGGCAATATCTGATACTATGACTAGGATTGTATGGGTATGTTGGATTGGGCTACGTTACCTGTACCAAGGCTTAGGTAGAATGTGTGTGGCTTATCATATTATAAGCGGAACGATGGATACTCTACCATGAGGGCATTACTCCATTTCATCAGATCAAAAAGACGCAACCGCTGAAAGAATCTAAGTCTAGTGTAGATAAATTATGTATTATAGTTTTAGTTTCTTTTATTAAAGTAATTAAAGTATTATAATTATAAATTTATTTGAAATTGTATTATAGGTGTTTTTCAGGAAATTATAAAACATCTATTTTATTGATCCAAGAATTGTGTTTTGATGAAAATCCGAGCCATTTAACGTAAGCTTTATCTCCACTCTTCTTTAAGATTTTCTCTACGAGATATAGGTTTGGGTGTTTAACTTTTAGCAGCTCCAATTCGTAAAAGCCTCCTGTGATTGGATGTCCTTGATAATCTTCCAGCCGATATGTGATGGGGTTTGTGTTTCGAACTTTAATAATTTTAAAAATCTCAGCTGTCCAGTTTGGTGTATAGCCTTTCTCAAATATATGCTTGTATTTGCTGATGCGTACAAAATCCCCAACTTTATACTTTGCAGGAACAACAATTTTTATATGTTTGTATACAGTTGATAGCAGTTGTTTCTCATTGGAGATGTTGATATCACGTGGTCTCATTTTTGCAGTTCGATGTATTCTTGTATTCAGTGAGCAGTTTCTTAACCATACTAATCCACTGATAAGTTCGATTAAAACTGAATTCCTTCCACATCATATCCTTCAGAGTTCGGTTAAATCGTTCCACTATTGATGCGTTGAGGAAACTGTACGTAGAGTAATGATTAACTGCATGCTTCATCATAAGATTTTTAAAGAGGCTGTTGTAGAATTCCTTTCCATTAGTCTGCAGGTTTTTATGTATTCCTCTCTCGCTTAATTTAGATTGCATGGCATCTCTTACTTCTACACCAGTTTTTCTTTTAATTGGAATTGCCCATGCATATTTGGAAAAGGTATCAATTACTGTCAGTAGATAGCGGTAACCCTTGTTCACATACTTGTAGGGATCCATTTCAACCAAGTCTGCCTGCCACAAGTCATCTAGTCCTTTGATGATCATACGACGCCTTTTGAAATTTTTTCTCGCTGGTTTATGCAGCTCATTTACAACTTGTCTCTTACTCATCCTAATTATAAATGAAACAGATTTCTCAAGAGTTTTTACTCATATACACCATCTTTTGGTGTCAAGTCTTCCTTATTTATTGCTGAAGTAAACAGATAGTTTTCAATCTTCGTGATTTCATCATTGATATATAGCGTTGTTGAACACAGCTGGAAATAAATAAATTGATATTAAATTATAAAGTAATCATTACTCAGTACTTCCCTTTAAAATCCTAGTCTCCAGTGTCCTCATACGCCCTTCCTACGTCTCTGAAGCATCTGAAATAAGAAGAAGCATATAAATTAGTCCAATATAATTAACTTGAGCAAAGATATCACAAAAAATTACAAAAAAAATATATAGTTTACATGCAAACTGCCAAGAAACAAATTTCTTGGCAGTACAACAACAACACTACATGCAAACATAAACATTGGGATTCTTAGCGAGATTCATGTTTTCTGCACAATAAACATTTGCAAAACATGCATTTATGCTTAAATGTGCAAAATACATAAATTCTCAGAATCTATACACACTATTATTATTGAAATTCAACAATTGTTGCCATTGTTGACATTTCGCTAACAATTTTTTCAACACAAAATTTGCGCATAATTTGCATGATTCTTGCAAATTATGCACAGGAAAATCACTAATTAATACTTATAGAATATATTAATCAACTCACCTTAACAATTAATCCATTTATTGACGAGAAATCAATCCAAACAACACGGCACTTTACTACTTAAAAACCGCGAACCGAACTGTCACTGCGACAACGTAAATAATCAATTTTACGAAGTTGGCCGCGCTCTACCTGTTGGCAATAGTTAAAAAACGCGAAATTGCTCAGGTAAGAAAATATTTACAAAAAAAGGTAATTTTAATTCCCATAATGAGTGGGAAAGAGAACGATGTGGAAACGAGACAGAAGAAAATTCGTGAGAGAATTTATGTTCCACACCGGAAATTAACATAGTATGATAGGGAGCGGCCAAATTGATAAATTTTAGAAAAATTGAAATATCGCAATAAATCAATTAGGAAAAATTATGGATAATTAAAAATAAATTAATTCACATAATTTGGAAAATTTTGACATTACAGCATGGACTTATAATGTGCAAAAAATATATGAAAATTGCATTTTTTCATGTGGAACTTGTCCGAAAATGGCGGCTCGAACATTATAAAAAGGAGGTGCTCCCTAACTAAGCTCTCATTAGTTTGACAGCGATCGTTCATGCAACAAGCATAGATCAGTCAGTGTTCTTAAAATATTAAATAGTTCAAAATACTTAAAATCTTTCTAGCATAGATCAACGTGCCAAGCAAGGTACAGTATTTACATGCTACGTAAAGATTGCAGCAGCAATTTTAACTTCTGTGGTGTTACAGGGATTTGGTGGAAATATAGGCTAAGTATTTTTATACATTTTCAAAATATATTTGGTGGCAGACATTTTAAATTTAGGTTTTTTCACATAGCGTTTAACTCATGCAAGCTAAGCATATTAGACGTTTCATGTGAAAAAACAAAGTAGTATATTGAAGGAATTGGCCAACGCAAGCAACAATCTCAACGCAGAGTGAGCATATTATTACAGTCGCAATAAGTGGATTTGCTGCTAGAATTGAAGCTCATGTACTTCCGAAAATCATTTCAGCACAACCAGCAAAATCAATAGACACTTCAACATGGCCAGTACCACACAACATAAGATTAGCGGACCCGAACTTTAACCAGCCAGGCCCAATAGACCTAGTCATTGGTGCAGAGATCTATTATTCAATCTTGTCGGTGGGACAAATCAAATTGGGAGAAACGCTACCAACAATGCAGAATACAGTTTTCGGGTGGGCCATAACAGACAAAAGTAATGGTGTCCCACAGATTAAAGCAGCGTGCGGGATATGTACCGAAGATGAAGCTCTTGATTAGCAGATTGAGAAATTTTGGCGCCTGGAAGACACAGAAGGAGCCAATAAGAGCAATTTCACTGCAGCAGAAAGAAATTGTGAAGCACACTTCATTCAGACTA
The DNA here is from genome assembly GCA_963924295.1 of Dioctria rufipes. Classification (NCBI taxonomy): domain Eukaryota; kingdom Metazoa; phylum Arthropoda; class Insecta; order Diptera; family Asilidae; genus Dioctria; species Dioctria rufipes. Next base: position 206,391,427 of record OZ002740.1, read on the forward strand.
CCTATAGAGACCAATACGGCCGTTTCGCTGTCAGTTTGCCTTTTGCAGGTAGCCCCACAGCATTGGGGGAATCAAAGGATATCGCCTATAGACGGCTGAAATGGTTAGACATTGGAACGTAAGCTTTCCAGGACTCAAAACTCAAGACAGCATATTCCAACTTCATGGAAGAATACGCAAGGCTAGACATATAGAGGAAGTCGACGTAGCTAGAATCGAGAAGCCATACTAGTAGTTATGCTATGGCGTTTCTGGCCCACTTTTTTAGCTTCCAGGATTTCGCCACAGATGTCGCCACCGTCGCTAGGTGGCTTGAGTCCATACAAAATGTAGGTTTGTGTCTTGGCTGCATTTTTTTGTGCCTTGGATACACCATTGTGTCTTGGGTGCACCTTTGAGTCTCGAATGCGCCCTAGCGGGATTAATTGGTACTACCGGGATGTGTCATTTGGTCTTGACTGCGCTCTAGCGGCATTAGCAGGTACTACCAGCATGCTCCGGTACTACGGTTTTCTTAGATAGATATGTGGTGCACCTAAATGTAGGCTTTTTATCATGATTTCTCTTGAGAGCCTGATTGTAGGCTTTTGGTTTTGAACTAATAATTAAAGTTAACAGTAGGAAATTTTTGCTCATGCCAATGGATTCTATATGGCGGGTATGTGGCGAAGGAGGGGATAATACAGATAGGGGGGGGGGGGTAATGAAATGATATTAGCGTATGAAATGATATTAGCATATTAATAATTCAAATTATTTTTGCTCATGGAAATGGATTCATGCCAGTGTGGAGTGGGAGGGGGCAAGAAATTTTCGTCAGAAATCCTCTACGGGCTTTGGTTTTCGAGATATTAGCGACATTTGTTCAAACAAATAGCTAATTGGCAATTATGTAATTACTAATTGGCAATTAGTAATGTGGTGTGATGCGTAATTCTCATTAGCAGGGAAGTTGTAGATATCAGCATCATTCGAATTTCACAACATGACATCACCATGAACAGATTCTAGAAGATGTCAGTGAGGGCTCTGGGTGTCAAACATTAATGTTGCGCCTAGGCTGTTTGTTTTTCTTCTATTAGCGGGGAAGTTGTAAATATCACGTATGACGTCATCATGGTGCTGCTGTTTTCAAATGCTGTAAGTGTTCTTAGCAGGGAAGCTGTAGATATCAGCAACATTCGAATTTCACAACATGAATTCACCTTGGCTTGATGTTTTCGCAGCAAATTAATATTATTGGATTTAGGGGGGTGCTTATATTGAAAAGTCACAGTTGCTCTTTCGAGTGCAAACACCGGTTCCCTAGCGGCATTAGCCGGTACTTCATATGTTGTTCACCTCGAGGGAAAGTAAGGTTTCCTAGCGGCCAAGTGCTGCGCCTAAATAGGTTTGCTCTTTCAAGTGCAAACACCATTTCTTGAGCAAGGTCCCCTGGTGGCATTAGCCGGTTCTACATATGTTGTTCATCTCGAGCTTGGGGACATGAGATCACTTTTAGAACTCTCCAGCATAGGGAAATAGCATAGGATTTCGATTTTGTTTCTGAAGTTCGCTTATTTTTCATCTCGAGTCTGGGGGATACGAGACCACTTTGGGGATACGAAACCACTTTTAGCACTCTCCAGCATAGGGAAATAGCATAGGATTTCGATTTTATTTCCAGAGTTCGCTTATTTTTCATCTCGAGTTTTGGGGATACGAGATCACTTTGGGGATACGAGATCACTTTCAGCACTCTCCAGCATAGGGAAATAGCATATGATTTCCATTTTGCTTGTGGAGTTCGCTTATTTTTCATCTCGGAGATCGTAGCTCTAAACATTTTTGAAGGGGTGGGGAGCTATATTGCATATACTTGAGGTTGGCTGAGAGCTATAGTGGCAATATCTGATACTATGACTAGGATTGTATGGGTATGTTGGATTGGGCTACGTTACCTGTACCAAGGCTTAGGTAGAATGTGTGTGGCTTATCATATTATAAGCGGAACGATGGATACTCTACCATGAGGGCATTACTCCATTTCATCAGATCAAAAAGACGCAACCGCTGAAAGAATCTAAGTCTAGTGTAGATAAATTATGTATTATAGTTTTAGTTTCTTTTATTAAAGTAATTAAAGTATTATAATTATAAATTTATTTGAAATTGTATTATAGGTGTTTTTCAGGAAATTATAAAACATCTATTTTATTGATCCAAGAATTGTGTTTTGATGAAAATCCGAGCCATTTAACGTAAGCTTTATCTCCACTCTTCTTTAAGATTTTCTCTACGAGATATAGGTTTGGGTGTTTAACTTTTAGCAGCTCCAATTCGTAAAAGCCTCCTGTGATTGGATGTCCTTGATAATCTTCCAGCCGATATGTGATGGGGTTTGTGTTTCGAACTTTAATAATTTTAAAAATCTCAGCTGTCCAGTTTGGTGTATAGCCTTTCTCAAATATATGCTTGTATTTGCTGATGCGTACAAAATCCCCAACTTTATACTTTGCAGGAACAACAATTTTTATATGTTTGTATACAGTTGATAGCAGTTGTTTCTCATTGGAGATGTTGATATCACGTGGTCTCATTTTTGCAGTTCGATGTATTCTTGTATTCAGTGAGCAGTTTCTTAACCATACTAATCCACTGATAAGTTCGATTAAAACTGAATTCCTTCCACATCATATCCTTCAGAGTTCGGTTAAATCGTTCCACTATTGATGCGTTGAGGAAACTGTACGTAGAGTAATGATTAACTGCATGCTTCATCATAAGATTTTTAAAGAGGCTGTTGTAGAATTCCTTTCCATTAGTCTGCAGGTTTTTATGTATTCCTCTCTCGCTTAATTTAGATTGCATGGCATCTCTTACTTCTACACCAGTTTTTCTTTTAATTGGAATTGCCCATGCATATTTGGAAAAGGTATCAATTACTGTCAGTAGATAGCGGTAACCCTTGTTCACATACTTGTAGGGATCCATTTCAACCAAGTCTGCCTGCCACAAGTCATCTAGTCCTTTGATGATCATACGACGCCTTTTGAAATTTTTTCTCGCTGGTTTATGCAGCTCATTTACAACTTGTCTCTTACTCATCCTAATTATAAATGAAACAGATTTCTCAAGAGTTTTTACTCATATACACCATCTTTTGGTGTCAAGTCTTCCTTATTTATTGCTGAAGTAAACAGATAGTTTTCAATCTTCGTGATTTCATCATTGATATATAGCGTTGTTGAACACAGCTGGAAATAAATAAATTGATATTAAATTATAAAGTAATCATTACTCAGTACTTCCCTTTAAAATCCTAGTCTCCAGTGTCCTCATACGCCCTTCCTACGTCTCTGAAGCATCTGAAATAAGAAGAAGCATATAAATTAGTCCAATATAATTAACTTGAGCAAAGATATCACAAAAAATTACAAAAAAAATATATAGTTTACATGCAAACTGCCAAGAAACAAATTTCTTGGCAGTACAACAACAACACTACATGCAAACATAAACATTGGGATTCTTAGCGAGATTCATGTTTTCTGCACAATAAACATTTGCAAAACATGCATTTATGCTTAAATGTGCAAAATACATAAATTCGCAGAATCTATACACACTATTATTATTGAAATTCAACAATTGTTGCCATTGTTGACATTTCGCTAACAATTTTTTCAACACAAAATTTGCGCATAATTTGCATGATTCTTGCAAATTATGCACAGGAAAATCACTAATTAATACTTATAGAATATATTAATCAACTCACCTTAACAATTAATCCATTTATTGACGAGAAATCAATCCAAACAACACGGCACTTTACTACTTAAAAACCGCGAACCGAACTGTCACTGCGACAACGTAAATAATCAATTTTACGAAGTTGGCCGCGCTCTACCTGTTGGCAATAGTTAAAAAACGCGAAATTGCTCAGGTAAGAAAATATTTACAAAAAAAGGTAATTTTAATTCCCATAATGAGTGGGAAAGAGAACGATGTGGAAACGAGACAGAAGAAAATTCGTGAGAGAATTTATGTTCCACACCGGAAATTAACATAGTATGATAGGGAGCGGCCAAATTGATAAATTTTAGAAAAATTGAAATATCGCAATAAATCAATTAGGAAAAATTATGGATAATTAAAAATAAATTAATTCACATAATTTGGAAAATTTTGACATTACAGCATGGACTTATAATGTGCAAAAAATATATGAAAATTGCATTTTTTCATGTGGAACTTGTCCGAAAATGGCGGCTCGAACATTATAAAAAGGAGGTGCTCCCTAACTAAGCTCTCATTAGTTTGACAGCGATCGTTCATGCAACAAGCATAGATCAGTCAGTGTTCTTAAAATATTAAATAGTTCAAAATACTTAAAATCTTTCTAGCATAGATCAACGTGCCAAGCAAGGTACAGTATTTACATGCTACGTAAAGATTGCAGCAGCAATTTTAACTTCTGTGGTGTTACAGGGATTTGGTGGAAATATAGGCTAAGTATTTTTATACATTTTCAAAATATATTTGGTGGCAGACATTTTAAATTTAGGTTTTTTCACATAGCGTTTAACTCATGCAAGCTAAGCATATTAGACGTTTCATGTGAAAAAACAAAGTAGAATTAATTAATATTAAGAGTGATGTGAATTATATTAATGAAGAACTAATAATAATAGACAGTGAATTTTCGAATATAAGAGAAATTGGTGAAAATCTGAGGTACAAAATTGAGCACGTGTCACGTTACGACACCTCAAGATTACATACCTACAGATAATTAATTAAATTAATTAAGTACAATTGAAGTGAAAAAATAAAATAGAATTCAGAGTAACGTAAAATAAGGAATTTTTGCTCAATAAAGTAACAGTAAGCACAAGCTCACATATCTTGTCATTTTAACATACCGCTACACTAACCCACCCAAAATGCAGTAATATAGATGTAGTGTTCAATTACAGCTACATTACAAAACAAGCGTTAAGTTTTTCACCTCTATATTAATAGCTTTTTTTATTTCTTCAACACTTATTTTAATTTTCTTGTCAACATAGTCTTTGGTAGTAGCATCATCATTTTCAAGGGGTTCACCAAGTCGTTTTATACACTTTGAGTTTAGATCGTAGTCTCCGTTTATCGTTAAATTAAATCCAATAACCCGCTCTCCTTGTTCACCAGCTGGACACTGAGCTCCTTGTTTACCAGCTGGTCCTTGATTTCCTTGTTTACCGGCTGGTCCCTGAGCTCCTGTTGGTCCACGTTCACCTGCTTTTCCAAGATATCCCCGTTTAGAGAAACGTCCAAACTTGTCAATACTCTCATCTGTAGATTGTGTAGAAGTATGGCAATGGAGTAGTATTTAAACTATAATATCTGCTTCTCGCAACTCCTCCAGTATAGATACAATTTCATTGTTGTGACTTGTGTTTCCAGCCTGCTTTGATGCCATTAGAAGGTGCAGTCTATCCACTAATTCACTTGAGTCATCCCAGTAAATGTGGTCAATGTTTTCTTTAGGCAGAGGCATTTGTCCCATGCCTTTATGCTATATAAGTTTACTGATTATAGCTTTATACTTAGCCGCTCTAGTACCTTTTATTTGTCCATCTTCAGCATAGTCACGTTTATATGCATTGGTATCTTTCAAAATAGATCCATAATTAGTTAAATCCTCTTTAGTATATAGATTTTTTACAGGATCTTTCATAAATAGCAGCTCATATAACCCCAAAGTTGTCTTATAGCTCTTCCCCTTGATAACAACATTTCCTACATCATCAACATCAAACGTTGAATTACCGATTCTCCATGCGTTATCATCATAGTAAACTCCATAGGTTGGATCAATTTTAGGGCTATTATCAGTGAATAGCTTTAAATAGTTTGAAACTATGTATCCAGACGTATCGGGGGAGGTGCCAGGAGACCTTCCTGTCAATGTTCTTGAATGTTTAGGTGTTCCGAATTCTTCTTCAGATGTTAAGGAATAATCTCCATAATTTATAGGTGTGTTACTAGCCTCCATTTTAACATATTTTCGTTTTGGAGGGGTAAAAGGTTCCACAACCTCATTGGATTCTTCTTCTTCTTCTTCTTCTTTTACATCTTTTGTCTCAAACTTGACTATATCTGGCGGCTCGTATTTGACTGTTCTAACAAACTCCTTTAAGGGTTTAGTAATTGGCTTAAAGGTTTCTTCAAGTTGAGCTTCTGCTTCAATTTTTCCCATCCTTAGGGCTTTTAATTTCCTTCGCACTGCATTCCTAGTCTTGATAGTTTCTCTTAATAGATTTTCATTCATCTTCGTTATTAACTCAATAACAGCTTTCCAAACAGTTCTTATAACAGCTTAACAGCTTTCCAAACAGCTTTGATAACAGCTTAACAGCTTTTAAACAGCTCTGATAACAGCTTAACAGCTTTTCAAACAGCTCTCATACCAGCTTAACAGCTTTTAAAACAGCTCTGATAAAAGCCTAATAGCTTTTCAACAGCTCTGATAACAGCTTAACAGCTATTAAAACAGCTGTGATAACAGCTTAACAGCGTTCCAAAGATCTCTGATAACAGCTTAACAGCTTTCCAAACAGCTCTGATAATAGCTTAACAGCTTTTCAAACAGCTCTGATAACAGCTTAACAGCTTTTCAAACAGGTCTGATAATTGGTGAACAGCTTTAATCTACTCAGCAGGTCCATAGGATTCGGTGTGCTTTCGACTGAGTTACAACTTCAACTTATGAAGATTTCACTTGTTTCACCCTTTTATAGTACAATGAAGGTATCAAATCCTTTACGGTAGCGCCCCTTGTTTAATCAGCTATCCTTATCAATCAATATAGATATGTTTCAAATTCAAGTCATCTTGCTTGAATAAGATGATTAAATTAGCATTGTCACGTATTAAGTGCTTTGGTATATGCGTATATGTTTGACAGAGATAGAAGCTGTCTACATATTCGTGGCGACCCATGCAAAAATAGGATCGCACATTATTTTGCTTTTCACATGCTAATTCATCGAAAATAAACACTGAATGTGATTTGGCTTCATCTGGAGGTAGAACGTGGCAGTTGTTTGAGAATGTATAATACCCCAATCCTGATATGGGAGTCATCACTCGCTTCAAGTATTCATACTTTGGTTGATGTAAAGATTTTGAATATATGTAAATATTTTCATATCTCAGACCATTGAGACCATTTGTTGGAACAAACTTATCATAACATTAATTTTTCCACAATTGGATGGTCCAACAATGATGCTCCTTATACTATTAGGCAATAGGGGGCCATGCTTCTTTTTCACCTTCATAACACCTACATCAGCATTTCGAACAGGAAAAGCTTGTTGTTGTTTAATGAACCGCATATTGAAGACTAACGGGATTCCTATAAGTACACCTGTTTATATTACATTTCAACAGTATCATCGGAACCTTATAAGATGCCGGATCACAAATCGAAACGCTCCAGAAAATCTTTGAAAGGGGGCAGAGGACTATTAAATTCAAGCATCAACAAATTATCTGTAGAATTACATCTACCGGCATACCAGTACTGTGGACCAGGAACAGAGTTACAACAAAGATTGGCGAGAGGAGATCCAGACATTAATCCACTGGACGCAGCCTGCAAGGAACACGATATAGCATACTCGCGGCATAAAGACACAAGTGATCGACATATAGCTGATAAAATATTAGCTGAAAAGGCCTGGCAGCGTGCAAAATCTACGGATGCAAATTTGAGTGAACGTGCCAACGCCTGGCTTATAACAAACGCAATGAAGGCTAAAATTAAGCTAGGTATGGGTCTTAAGGCTAAAAATAAACGCCAACCCACATTCCGAGAAGCAGTATAAAATGCACGTAAGATTTTAAAAATCAAAAAACCAAAAGACTTTATGGAAGCTACAAAAATAGCTCTTAGTGCAGCTAAAAATTTTGTGAAAAGAAAGAACAAATAAATTAAAACTCCACGAGTGATACCTGTACCAAAGGTTGGTGGAGCACTTCCGTTCCTCATCCCGTTGTTTGCTGGGCTTTCAGCATTGGGAGCACTATCGGGAGGTGCAGCAGGCATAGCTAAAGCAGTAAATGATACCAGTGCCGCAAAGGCAAAATTGGAAGAAAGCAAACGTCATAACCAAGCAATGGAAACTATAGCGGTTGGTAAAGATGGAAACGGGCTGTTCTTGAAGCCATACAGAAAAGGACTTGGACTCTATCTACAACCTCAACCAAAAAACTATTAAAGACGCTACCCAAAAGACCGCTAAACGAGTTGGATCTTCACAAGTATACTACACACTTGCCGCACTTCAGAGGAGTATTTATGCGTGATAATCTTCCTAAAAAGCCATGGAAGCGAGAAAGTGGAATTGTTAACTTGGACATCTCGACTGGAGCAGGAACACATTGGGTAGCGTACTACAAGAAAGGTGATAACATCGAATACTTTGACAGCTTTGGCAATCTCCAACCACCAAGGGAGATCATAAACTACTTGGGTAGTAATATTACGTACAACTACAGTTCTTATCAGAATTATGATGATTCTAAGAGATTAACTAAATAAAAATCAAAACAAACGTGAGACGTAACTTCATTCAAGGTTAATCGGTTAATTCTATTTAGTGTGAACTGTGAGATCATCTGTGTTGATAACTTTAAGTGGAACATCACCGTTGCGATAAGTAACATGAACCATGCCGTTTTTAATTATTACCCTAGACCAGGGGTCGACAACCTGCGGCTCAGTAGAATCGTACTTGTAGCTCTTGAGTATTTTAATAGTTAATATTGAAAAATGAACTGTAATATTGCAATTGCCAAACAAATATAATAATCCTGCTCACACATCAAAATGCGCCGCAGAACGCATGCTTGTAAACCCAGTTTAGTTAACCTTACTCTCCACACTCAAAACCAAAGTGAATAGAAGCAGAAGCGTTACCAGGACACTGGAAGAACATTCGTGAGCTTTGGAAATTGTTATAGCCATTAATTATTATCTATAAATAAATGTATCTATATTGAAATTGTGACAGTTCATTATCAACCACCATGTCATTAACACTTACTCTCACGAGAACTTCATCTCTACTCACTGCTGAGTACTTTCCCCCGCTGGAGCTATCGGTAAATGGAATGTTTCTATTTGCAGAACATGGAACTATTTGGAAAGCTGTTCAGCTGTTATCAGAGCTGTTTTAATAGCTGTTAAGCTGTTATCAGAGCTGTTTAAAAGCTGTTAAGCTGTTATCAGAGCTGTTTTAAAAGCCGTTAAGCTGTTATCAGAGCTGTTTGAAATGCTGTTAAGCTGTTATCAGAGCTGTTTAAAAGCTGTTAAGCTGTTATCAGAGCTGTTTCGAAAGCTGTTAAGCTGTTATCAGAGCTGTTTGAAAAGCTGTTAAGCTGTTATCAGAGCTGTTTGGAAAGCTGTTATTGAGTTAATAACGAAGATGAATGAAAATCTATTAAAAGAAATTATCAAGACTAGGAATGCAGTGCGAAGGAAATTAAAAGCCCTAAGGATGGGAAAAATTGAAGCAGAAGCTCGACTTGAAGAAACCTTTAAGCCAATCACTAAACCTTAAAAGAGTTTGTTAGAACAGTTAAATACGAGCCGCCGGATATAATCAAATTTGAGACAAAAGATGTAAAAGAAGAAAAAGAAGAAGAAGAAGCAGAAGAAGAAGACAACGAAATTGTGGAACCTTTTACCCCTCCAAAACGAAAATATCTTAAAATAGAGGCTAGTAGCACACCCATAAATTATGGAGATTATTCCTTAACATCTGAGGAAGAATTCGCAACACCTGAACATTCAAGAACATTGACAGAAAGGTCTCCTGTCACCTCCCCCGATACGTCTGGATACATAGTTTCAAACTATTTAAAGCTATTCACTGATAATAGCCCTAAAATTGATCCAACCTATGGAGTTTACTATGATGATAGCGTGTGGAGAATCGGTAATTCAACGTTTGATGTTGATGATGTAGGAAATATTGTTATCAAGGGGAAGAGCTATAAAACAACTGTGGGGTTATGCGAGCTGCTATTTATGAAAGATCCTGTAAAAAGTCTATATACTAAAGAGGATTTAACTAATTATGGATCTATTTTGAAAGATACCAATGCATATAAACGTGACTATTCTGAAGATGGACAAATAAAAGGTACTAGAGCGGCTAAGTATAAAGCTATAATCAGTAAACTTATACAGCATAAAGGCATGGGACTAATGCGTCTGCCTAAAGAAAACATTGATCACATTTACTGGGATGATCCAAATGAATTAGTGGATAGACTGCGCCTTCTAATGGCATCAAAGCAGGCTGGAAACAACAGTCACAACAATGAAATTGTATCTATACTGGAGGAGTTGCGAGAAGCAGATATTATAGTTTAAATACTACTCCATTGCCATACTTCTACACAATCTACAAATGAGCGTTGACAAGTTTGGAAGGCTAGAATTCAAGACATCTGAAAATATACCGGCTAATACAACAGCATATTGCCTGCTTCTACACGATCGAATAGTGGAATACAGTCCGCTGACAAGTGAAGTTAGAAAGTTAAATTAAGAAGATGGTTGTCATCGTAGACGTCCAAGGATTCAAAACAAACCTCAATGAATTTATCACTATAGAACTGGCAATTTTAAACAATGAAAACCAGATACAGCACTTTATATTTCAACCACCGTTCAGATACAAAGATTTGACTTCAGCAAAACAGAGGCAAGTAAAATGGCTTCAACACAATTTTCATGGATTCCGCTGGGATGATGGCTACATACCGTATCACAAGCTGTACACTATAGTTGAACCACTGCTTCGAAACAAAACCATATATGTAAAGGGAGCTGAAAAAGTTCATTGGATGCATTGGTAGCGCCCCTTGTTTAATCAGCTATCCTTATCAATCAATATAGATATGTTTCAAATTCAAGTCATCTTGCTTGAATAAGATGATTAAATTAGCATTGTCACGTATTAAGTGCTTTGGTATATGCGTATATGTTTGACAGAGATAGAAGCTGTCTACATATTCGTGGCGACCTTATTTTGCTTTTCACATGCTAATTCATCGAAAATAAACACTGAATGTGATTTGGCTTCATCTGGAGGTAGAACGTGGCAGTTGTTTGAGAATGTATAATACCCCAATCCTGATATGGGAGTCATCACTCGCTTCAAGTATTCATACTTTGGTTGATGTAAAGATTTTGAATATATGTAAATATTTTCATATCTCAGACCATTGAGACCATTTGTTGGAACAAACTTATCATAACATTAATTTTTCCACAATTGGATGGTCCAACAATGATGCTCCTTATACTATTAGGCAATAGGGGGCCATGCTTCTTTTTCACCTTCATAACACCTACATCAGCATTTCGAACAGGAGAAGCTTGTTGTTGTTTAATGAACCGCATATTGAAGACTAACGGGATTCCTATAAGTACACCTGTTTATATTACATTTCAACAGTATCATCGGAACCTTATAAGATGCCGGATCACAAATCGAAACGCTCCAGAAAATCTTTGAAAGGGGGCAGAGGACTATTAAATTCAAGCATCAACAAATTATCTGTAGAATTACATCTACCGGCATACCAGTACTGTGGACCAGGAACAACGTTACAACAAAGATTGGCGAGAGGAGATCCAGGCATTAATCCACTGGACGCAGCCTGCAAGGAACACGATATAGCATACTCGCGACATAAAGGTACAGGTGATCGACATATAGTTGATAAAATATTAGCTGAAAAAGCCTGGCAGCGTGCAAAATCTACGGATGCAAATTTGAGTGACCGTGCCAACGCTTGGCTTATAACAAACGCAATGAAGGCTAAAATTAAGCTAGATATGGGTCTTAAGGCTAAAAATAAACGCCAACCCACATTCCGAGAAGCAGTATAAAATGCACGTAAGATTTTAAAAATCAAAAAACCAAAAGACTTTATGGAAGCTACAAAAATAGCTCTTAGTGCAGCTAAAAATATTGTGAAAAGAAAGAAATAATCAATTAAAACTCCACGCTTGATACCTGTACCAAAGGTTGACGGGGCACTTCCGTTCCTCATCCCGTTGTTTGCTGGGCTTTCAGCATTGGGAGCACTATCGGGAGGTGCAGCAGACATAGCTAAAGCAGTAAATGATACCAGTGCGCAAAGGCAAAATTGGAAGAAAGCAAACGTCATAACCAAGCAATGGAAACTATAGCGGTTGGTAAAGATGGAAACGGGCTGTTCCTGAAGCCGACGGAGACTACGATCTAAACTCAAAGTTTATAAAACGACTTTGTGAACCCCTTGAAAATGATGATGCTACTACCAAAGACTATGTTGACAAGAAAATTAAAATAAGTGTTGAAGAAATAAAAAAAAACTATTAATATAGAGGAGGCAATTTTAACGCTATATATCAATGAAGAAATCGCGAAGATTGAAAACTATCTGTTTACTTCAGTAATAAATAAGAAAGACTTGACACCAAAAAATGGTGTATATGAGTAAAAACTCTTGAGAAATCTGTTTCATTTATAATTACGATGAGTAAGAGACAAATGAGCTGCATAAACCAGCGAGAAAAAAATTTAAACGACGTCGTGTGATTATCAAAGGACTAGATGACTTGTGGCAGGCAGACTTGGTTGAAATAGATCCCTAAAGTATGTGAACAAGGGTTACCTCTATCTGCTGACAGTAATTGATACCTTTTCCAAATATGCATGGGCAATTCCAATTAAAAGAAAAACTGGTGTAGAAGTAAGAGATGCCATTCAATCTATATTAAGCGAGGGACGAATACCTAAAAACCTGCAGACTGATGGAAAGGAATTCTACAACAGCCTCTTTAAAAATATTATGATGAAGCATGCAGTTAATCATTACTCTACGTACAGTTTCCTCAACGCATCAATAGTGGAACGATTTAACCGAACTCTGAAGGATATGATGTAGAAGGAATTCAGCTTTAATGGAACTTATCAGTGGATTAGTATGGTAAAGAAACTGCTCACTGAATACAACTCAAGAATACATCGAACTACAAAAATGAGGCCACGTGATATCAATATCTCCAATGAGAAACAACTGCTTTCAACTGTATACAAACATATAAAAATTGTTGTTCCTGCAAAGTATAAAGTTGGGGATTTTGTACGCATCAGCAAATACAAGCATATATTTGAGAAAGGCTATACACCAAACTGGATAGCTGAGATTTTTAAAATTATTAAAGTTCAAAACACAAACCCCATTACATATCGGCTGGAAGATTATCAAGGAAATCCAATCCCAGGAGGCTTTTATGAGTTGGAGCTGCTAAAATTTAAACACCCAAACCTATATCTCGTAGAGAAAATCTTAAAGAAGAGTGGAGATAAAGCTTACGTTAAATGGCTCGGATTTTCATCAAAACACAATTCCTGGATTAATAACAAAGATGTTTTATAATATCTTGAAGAAACATTTAACAATTTAAAATAATTATAATACTTTATGATGTAGTTATAATGAAAATTACTTTAATAAATAAAACTAAAACTATAATACATTTACTATTTACACTAGACTTATATACTGTCTGCGGTTGCCACTTGTTGATCTGATGAAATGGAGTAATGCCCCCATGGTAGAGTATCCGTCGTTCCGCTCATAATATGTCGCTTATTATCATAAGGACTCAATGCGATCTTCTTTTAACTGACAGTGTACACGCTATGTTTATGGGATCGTATGGAGCTCTGATTGGTAGTTAATATTTGCTCGTTATTCAAGCATTCGACGTAGTCTTCGAAATTGATATGCTGCTGGACTACATTAGCCTTTACTCCTTTTGCTTTCTTTACAGTTTTACCGTAGTTTATTCGCAGACTGTACATTTTCGAGCGCAAGCCAACAAATTCGCTCATGATTTTCCCATTCAGCTCATCCTTCATTAGACCAGGAATCTTTTTATTCATGGGCGGTAAATTGAATTGATTATCTTCTGGGTAATCACTTGTATCAAATTTGTTTATATTTTCGGCCATAAACTCATATGCATTTTTTTCTTCAAGTTCATATATTAGAGAATCTGTATCTGTATACATGACTTTACATTTATCTCCAAATTGACGCTGCATAAAACTGTAATGGAAATCGTAGAGACATATCTTTGAAATTTCCATAACTGCCATTCCAATATAGAGGGGCTTATTGAATAAGATTTTTTGTCGCCTTAATTCCACAGCAACTAAATTCTCATCAAATATCGTTGCACTGTGGAAGTTGGTGCCGCAATCCGAGCTTTTGCACCATAGCGACCTTCCCACTTTACGCAGAGCTTGATATCGCTATATTTGCGTACATTTTCCATGGTCTTACCAAAAGCTGCATTATTCATCTTCTTATAGCTGTCCTTCTCATGATCGCTTGTAGCCTGCATCCGTTTGGTAGTATTTAAGTCAATATATGGTTTAAACCAAGCTGATTGGTCGAATTGAAGAACCCGGTGCACTTTTTTCAGGATGAGTCCATGTGATAAGCATTGCTTCAAGTTTTGGTAGTGTATAACATATTTAATTTTTGGATGTAATGTTGTCAGAAGCTTTTCTAATTTTGCTGCAGGTGGTGCTGCATGCTCAGAGCAAAACGGTAAGTACTTATGCTTATCATGTAGATGTTGAGGATAATCCAAGTCGACTTCGAATATGTATCCAGTTGGAGAAACATCAGGAATTTCGGAAACGTCAATATTGGGAACATCAACCCATTTGAATCGTCCGGTTGGTAAATGCTGTGACATGGCCCATCCATAAAGGTTATTCACATCATAATACATCAAGTATTTCTCTTTCTCCTCAGGCTTAAAATCATCCATATATTTATTATTGGCTTTACTGTATCTGTTCGAACATTGACTTATACCACCTCGAATGCCTCTCTCTATGAATAGCAGTATATCTACGTCGGTTATCAGCTCTAATTTCACATTAGTGTATTTTAGCATAGCATCCCATGTTAGGCCTGGCATGGTGTAATAATGTGCTGGATCTAAATTGTATGTCTTCATGAACACTTCTTGAAAGTTCTGAAACATATCAGCCAATAGAAGGAGCCAATAAGAGCAATTTCACTGCAGCAGAAAGAAATTGCGAAGCACACTTCATTCAGACTACCTATAGAGACCAATACGGCCGTTTCGCTGTCAGTTTGCCTTTTGCAGGTAGCCCCACAGCATTGGGGGAATCAAAGGATATCGCCTATAGACGGTTGAAATGGTTAGACATTGGAACGTAAGCTTTCCAAGGACTCAAAACTCAAGACAGCATATTCCAACTTCATGGAAGAATACGCAAAGCTAGGACATATGGAGGAAGTCGACGGAGCTAGAATCGAGAAGCCATAATAGTAGTTACGCTATGGCGTTTCTGGCCCACTTTTTTAGCTTCCAGGATTTCGCCACAGATGTCGCCACCGTCGCTAGGTTGCTTGAGTCCATACTAAATGTAGCTTTGTGTCTTGGCTGCATTGTTTTGTGCCTTGGATACACCATTGTGTCTCGGGTGCACCATTAAGTATCGAATGCGCCCTAGCGGGATTAATCGGTACTACCGAGATGTGTCATTTGGTCTTGACTGTGCTCTAGCGGCATTAGCAGGTACTACCAGCATGCTCTGGTACTACGGTTTTCTTAGATAGATATGTGGTGCTGTAGGCTTTTTATAATGATTTTTCTTGAGAGCCTGAATGTATGCTTTTGGTTTTGAACTAATAATTAAAGTTAATAGTAGGAAATTTTTGCTCATCCCAATGGATTCTAGATGGCGGGTATGTGGGGGATAATAAAGTTAGGGGGAGGGGGTTCTGGGGTATGTGTGTGTGAAGTTTTTTTCTTCACTTTTGTCCCACACGTGGCAGCATGCTACGGTTTTGAGAAGTTATCTGCTTCACTTTTGCCCACTCGTGGCAGCATGCTACGGTTTTGGGAAGTTTTTTGCTTTACTCTTGCCCGCACGTGCTACGGTCTTCTGTGCCCACACGTAGCAGCATGCTACGGTTTTTTTTGGATGCGTGGTGCGCCTAAATGTAGGCTTTTGTTGTTTTCAAGTGTTGCGCCTTGTTTTGAATTAATATTAGTAATAATTAAAGTTAATAGTAGGGAATTTTTGCTCATGCCAATGGATTCTAGATGGAGGATATATTGGGGGCATAATAAAGAGAGGGAGGGGGGGTAATGAAATTTTCATCAGAAATCCTCTACGGGCTCTGGTTTACGAGATATTAGCGTATTAACAATTCAAGTTATTTTTGTTCATGGAAATGGATTCTTGGCAGTGTGGGGTGGGAGGGGGAACGTAATTTTCATCAGAAATCCTCTACGGGCTTTGGTTTTCGAGATATTAGCGACATTTGTTCAAACAATTAGCTAATTGGCAATTATATAATTAGTTTATAGCTTGCGACGGTGTCTGCGGTAAAGCGTTCCACACCTCCTGCGTTAAACTCGAGAAGGCAGCCTTAAATCTGTTAAAAAAGACTCGCAATTTACTGTGGGTCTGCGATTCTTGTGGGCGAGCCCCAGCCCATACTTTTTTTGATACGCTCACGTTATACAGGGGTAACCTGGACAACCTTAAGAGCATGGTGGTTGGCCTATCGGACAAGGTTAACCTTAATGCTCAGTTAATTGAGCAAAAAAGGCTTGACTGCACAATTTCAACTGTCGTTGGCTGCCCTCAACAATCTAATCCTGTTCCAAAGAAATCAAAAAAAACTTCTAAAAAACAGGAAGTTCTGTCGAGTGAAAGATTCAGCCCGCAAAATCCGACAATCCGTGTTAATCGGGGTGCCTCTTCGGCAGGTGTGGACGTGAGCCAATGTGGAGATAATACCGCTCTAGCTCTTGCTTCTGAATCCACAGTACCGAATATTATTACTTCTGTGTCCACATTAGGGAATGGTAATGGTACCTCTTTGAGAACAATATCAAAACCTTCGAGTGTTTTTGTCACTCGGTTCTCGCCTGAAACGCTATGTGATGACCTACTGACGTACCTAAAATCCAAAAACATTGCAACAGAGAGTATTTCCTGCCGTAAAATTAGTAAATCCTCGAAACCGGTTGCATCCTTTGTCTTAACTGCTTCAGCAGATGTGCAGGATAAGTTATTAGATCCCTTATTCTGGCCCTCCGGTGCTTTTACTAAATTATTTGTACCTTCTGGGCGCCAACCTAGGAATACAGTTAAAATAAGCAACGTTACTCCAAAAAACTGAAGTCGCTTTCCCTTTACTATCAAAATGTAAGGGGGATTCGGACAAAAACTGCATATATCTTCAAATCCTCTGTTGCAAATTGTTTTGATATCGTTGCTTTCACTGAAACTTGGTTGTATCATGGCTTTCGTTATGCCGAAATTTTAGACAATTCTTACCAGATTTTTAGAAAAGATAGTCATACAGATTCTGAGGCTCGTGGTGGTGCCGTACTCCTCGCATGCAAAAACCATTTTAACTGCAGCCAAATTGACGTTCCCAGTTTTTCCAACACTCTTGACATTTAACTTATTGTTCTTAAGTTGTCTCTCTTAAAACACGACTTATACATATTATGTTGCTATATTCCTCCAGACTCCATAAGCAGCGTTGATGACAAAGGTCAAAATATTTACGACCTACTTACTTCAACATCTAATTTTATTCACGGCAAGATGCAACTTCATGACGAACTACTACTTATTGGTGATTTTAACTTACCCAATATACAATGGGTACTTAATGAAGATGACGATGACTATCTTCCTCTTAATAACTTGCCTACAAAGGAATCACTATTCCTGGACAATATGTCATCTCTTGGTCTCAGTCAAATCAGTAATGTAAAGAATGAGATGGGTAGGCAATTAGACCTGGTTTTCTCTACTGACGCGGGTAACTCTTTAGTCGAACCTAGCCCAGTTATAATGTCTACTCTTGACAAATATCACCCCCCTCTACTAATTTCATATTGTTATGAAACTGAAAACATTACTATTTGTGATGAAACACAATACTTCTTCAATTTTAGAAAGGTTAACTTTCCGGAACTTTCCAGTAGACTTATGTCTATTGATTTCAACACATTACTATCCAGCAGCAATGTTGACGAAGACGTTTCTAAATTTTACATAATTATTTTCGATTTATTTTCCTCTCACGTTCCTCGCGGAGCGACAGCGGTCCTCCAAAACATCTCCGCCTTGGTTCAATAAAGAACTTAAACATCTCAAAAATAAAAAGAATAAATTGTGGAAAAGTTACATGAGGGACAAAAACTTTATAAGTCACAACAATTTCCTCATATCCTACAATGAGTTCAAAGAACTTTCCTCTACACTTTATGATGAGTATATTCAAAACATGCGCGCGAAATTATTTCGTGACCCACGTATCTTTTTTAAGTTTATTAATATGAAGAAAAAAACAGACAACTACCCCAATACCATGAGGTACAAAGATTCTGCTAGTGATGATTCATCCGAAATTTGCAATATGTTTGCTTCATTTTTTGACAATGCATTCTCTTCGTCAAATTTCCTTCCTCGAAATGACAACTTAAGTCATATGAACGATTCTCATAATGTTTCATTCACTATTCCTACAATTGCGCAAGAGGATATACTCGATCATATTAACGACCTTCCAAATGACTTCACAACGGGCCCTGATGGCATCCCTCCAGCTTTCTATAAGTCATGTTGCCATGCCCATACAGCTCCGCTGAGAATTATTTTCCAAAAATCACTTAATAGTGGTTGTTTTCCTCAGCTATGGAAAAATTCTTTTATCATACCTATCCACAAAAAAGGTAGTAAAAGTGAAATTTCTAACTATAGGCCTATCGCAAAATTGTCTTGTATGCCTAAATTATTCGAATCTATCATTTACTTTCAGCTATCAATTTCCTGCAAGAATTTGCTTTCTTCAAACCAGCATGGGTTTATTTCGGGCAGGTCTACAACCACTAACTTGTTGGAATTTTTCTCGGATACCATTGGCGGGTTTGCAAAAGGTTATCAGACAGATTGTATTTATACTGACTTTAGTAAAGCGTTCGAGAAGTTATCTCACTCTGTGATACTCTTTAAAATGGAAAAGTATGGGTTTCACCCAACATTTATAAAATGGACGGAGTCTTATTTGAATAACAGAACATATCAAATATTATTCCGGCATTCCATCTCTAGAGTCCTGAAAGCTTCGTCCGGCGTACCTCAAGGGAGTCACTTGGGCCCGTTGTTTTTTATTCTATCTATTGACGACATTGTCTCTATTGTGAGGCACTGCAAAGTGTTGATTTATGCTGACGATAGTAAACTTTTCTCTCAGATTAAATCTGTTAACGATTGTGAACTGATACAGGATGAACTTCACAAGTTTTACGTTTGGTGCAAAAACAATAATTTGGCTCTCAATATCGACAAATGTGAGGTTATGACTTTCCACAGGAATCAGAAACCGATCACTTATGATTATATTTTCTCGGATTCTAGGATTCGCCGTCGCGAGGGTGCTGTTTGTGACTTGGGTATCAAATGTGACCGTAGATTGAATTTTATCTCTCACATTAACTACATTTTATCTAAGAGTAACTCTATGCTGGGCTTTATCAAACGTTGGTCTCGAGAATTCTCGAATCCCACCATAACATTGCGTTTGTACACTTGTTTTGTGAGACCTCTCCTTGAATACGCTAGCCAAGTCTGGTCTCCATTTTACGGTACACACATCGACCGCATCGAGTCTGTTCAGTGGAACTTCCTGCGCTTCGCTCTTAGGTACCTACCCTGGAATAATTCATTAATTCTTCCACCTTATGAGGATCGCTTGAAGCTTTTGAATATGCAATCCCTTGAAAAACGTTGCATGGTTGCCGATGTAACTTTTGTGCATCAACTCTTAAACGCGAATATTGATTCTCCCGTACTACTTAGCAAAATCTCTTTGCGCGATAGTGGACACAATCTGAGAAGGTTACCTCTGTTGCATGTTAACTCCGCAAGATCCAACTTTAGTATGTATGAACCCATCAATCGCATGTGTATTGTTGTTAATATTAAGGCTGAGCATTTTGACGTTGGCATATCCAAGCATGTTTTAAAAAAACGTCTATTTAATACTTGATTTTCTATTTCCATGTCGCATTGCATGTCATCTCATTCGGTGTTTGGGCTATGTTTAGTTTAACATACTAATACTAACACCGACTAAGTGATGAAAGGCATGTATGTATTGTTGACCGTTTATTTTATTAAACGTGTCCATGCAGCGAGCTTGTGTTAAGCTGGTTCTGATAGTAAAAATAAAAACTAATTGGCAATTAGTAATGTGGTGTTATGCGTAATTCTCATTAGCAGGGAAGTTGTAGATATCAGCATCATTCGAATTTCACAACATGACATCACCATGAACAGATTCTAGAAGATGTCAGTGAGGGCTCTGGGTGTCAAACATTAATGTTGCGCCTAGGCTGTTTGTTTTTCTTCTATTAGCGGGGAAGTTGTAAATATCACGTATGACGTCATCATGGTGCTGCTGTTTTCAAATGCTGTAAGTGTTCTTAGCAGGGAAGCTGTAGATATCAGCAACATTCGAATTTCACAACATGAATTCACCTTGGCTTGATGTTTTCGCAGCAAATTAATATTACTGGATTTAGGGGGGTGCTTATATTGAAAAGTCACAGTTGCACTTTCGAGTGCAAACACCGGTTCCCTAGCGGCATTAGCCGGTACTTCATATGTTGTTCACATCGAGGGAAAGTAAGGTTTCCTAGCGGCCAAGTGCTGCGCCTAAATAGGTTTGCTCTTTCAAGTGCAAACACCATTTCTTGAGCAAGGTCCCCTGGTGCATTAGCCGGTTCTACATATGTTGTTCATCTCGAGCTTGGGGACATGAGATCACTTTTAGAACTCTCCAGCATAGGGAAATAGCATAGGATTTCGATTTTGTTTTTGAAGTTCGCTTATATTTCATCTCGAGTCTGGGGGATACGAGACCACTTTGGGGATACGAAACCACTTTTAGCAGTCTCCAGCATAGGAAAATAGCATAGGATTTCGATTTTATTTCCAGAGTTCGCTTATTTTTCATCTCGAGTTTTGGGGATACGAGATCACTTTCAGCACTCTCCAGCATAGGGAAATAGCATATGATTTCCATTTTGTTTGTGGAGTTCGCTTATTTTTCATCTCGGAGATCGTAGCTCTAAACATTTTTGAAGGGGTGGGGAGCTATATTGGCGGAGATTGCTGCTTAAGTTTGATCTGGTTTTGGAGGCTACGATTTGACGCTCCTGTGTCTGGGTACTTGAGGTTGGCTGAGAGCTATAGTGGCAATATCTGATACTATGACTAGGATTGTATGGGTATGTTGGATTGGGCTACGTTACCTGTACCAAGGCTTGGGTAGAATGTGTGTGGCTTATCATATTATGAGCGGAACGATGGATATTCTACCATGAGGGCATTACTCCATTTCATCAGATCAACAAGTGGCAACCGCTGAAAGAATCTAAGACTAGTGTAGATAAATTATGTATTATAGTTTTAGTTTCATTTAAAATTTCATTACCCCCCCCCCTCCCTATCTTTATTATTCCCCCCACATACCACCCATCTAGAATCCATTGATATGAACAAAAATTTCCTAGCGTTAACTTTAATTATTACTAATATTAGTTCAAAAACCAAATCCTACAATTAGGCGCTCAAGAAAAACTATAATAAAAAAGCCTACATTTAGGTGTACCACATATCTATCTAAGAAACCCGTAGTACAGTATAGTCAAGATGGTGGACAATTCTTTATTAAAATCAGTTACACCAAGACGAGCTTTTAATAGTCTGTCAATCATACAGTTTAGCCTTGATAATGTTCTGATCGTTTTTTTAATAAAATGACAAATACATTTATAAAGTTGAACATAAATTGCCAAGTGTTTTTTTAAATTATTTAAATTGCTTGAAATTTATAACACCTTACATAATGTGTAGCATGCTCCACCAAGCGCCCACACAAAGTAGAATCAATATGATTAAACAAATCCTTTTTAATTTGATTTGATTTTTTGATTTGAAAATTGCAAGAGACAATTATTGCACTATATCTTATTGGGAATTAGTAAAACCTTTTTAAATTAAATTTAAAAAAGAAAGCACCTGCAAATTTTATATAACTATGATTTGTCAGTAACAAATTTTTAAATAAGGTAACGCTTCTATTTTTAACCATCTAACCAACCCAGATCCCACCCATCTAGTCTATACCATTATTTTATTATATATCATTCTTCCTGTGTAGCCTGCAATCCCATATCCTACCCTTTACAACAATTAAAAACAAACAACAAATGTACACAATCACATAACATTATTTTCTTCCCCGCCTACGCAATCGCAGTCACCTAAAACCCTAAAAACCATCGAATGCGCAAAGCTGCAGCCATATTGAACTAAAAAGAAAAAATTCAAAGCAAAAATCAT
The DNA here is from genome assembly GCA_963924295.1 of Dioctria rufipes. NCBI lineage: Eukaryota > Metazoa > Arthropoda > Insecta > Diptera > Asilidae > Dioctria > Dioctria rufipes. The sequence continues at coordinate 206,413,962 of OZ002740.1, forward strand.
CATATCTCGGCTCGCTTTGCACAACCAGCCAAAATTCTAAGAAAAATTCAAAAATGTTCCAAGTATGTACGTCACCACAGCAAAACATGAGCGCAAATTTTGCTCAACATATAGTCCGATAACTTTCTTCACTCCCCCCGTTTTTCCATTCAATCAACGAAAAATTCACGCTTCTTTTGGTTGCTAGCTCTTGAACGAAAATGTTGCAGAATTGAAGTAATCGGACACATGTTAGTGGATATAGCGAAGTGTCCACCCTTAGCTTCTTTCGGTTTTCCTGTTGCGCCCTTACGAGATAGAGGTTGGCCACCATAGACTTTTTTATTTAGAATCATATTCTGAATAATATAGCATTTTTAATTTTTTCAAAAATTTTACCTCTTCCAAACCGCACGCACAGCAAATAGATTGTCACTTGTTCGGGGGTGTTTTTATTGTCTTTCACCCCCTTTTTTTGGTCCTGCGAGGCTGCATTTTTGCGACAATACTCCCAGGACCACCCTACACCAACCCTCAAAATTGCAGCCTGAAACAATCTTTAGCATTTTTTCGGCTTATTTGACTGGACTACAGAGAAATTAAGCGGGTCAACATTATGGTTTTATGGTCCAATGTTTCTACATGGAGCAGAATCAATATGGCTCAATCCATACAGAAGCAATGATACAGATTACATAGTCGAACATAAGCGAACTGCTTTGTCAGCAGTAGTCACCCCCAGCTCAACAAGTATCATAAGCGCAATCGACCATGGGAATTCATTCAGAAAGCTACAACGTGTCATGGCCTATATCTTACGCTTCATAGCTCATACGAAGAAAAATTACAAAAGAGAAATTAACGGGAAAGCGTTAAGCAGTGAAGAATTAGATGAAGCTCAAGCATTCCCAATCCCGGGCGTTATTCATTGACTGATCCTGGTTCTATTCTGAGAATCTCTTAATTCAACATTTGAATAAACTTGTCAATTTCAATTCGTATTATTAGAACCATTAAATTCAATACCAACAACTTATAATTATCAGTACTCAATACCACTCAGCTCTCAAGTGCGACAATACTTTCGGGCTATAGCCTTTGTCTATTATGACTTTATTTCGATCTGTATACATGAAACTATTGCATGCAAATCCTGAATGGATTCTTTAATCTATAAATCTGTTCAATCCTTTTCGTTCACTATATCAATATAGCTTCCCTAAATCTAGCAAATAATTGGTTCAATATGATAATATAGTGTCTCGGTATCTAATCAATAAATTTTTTAATATAGTAAAATAGTTTTCTAATATAGTAATATGATTTCAATATAATAATATAGTTTCAATATAGTAATATGGTTTTAACATATAATATAGTTTGGCTAAATCTAGTAAATAATTTTTCTTTATATAGTAAAATAGTTTCTCTAAGTCTAATAGCTCAATTCACTTTAGTATAGTAAGATAATCTGTCTAAATCTAATAAATGTGGCGAGTTTAACATGTGACATAGATTCTCTGCCACTCTCCATTGAGAAAAGAAACAAAAATGTGAGCCGTGCGATCATATTCTAGATATTTCCATCTAATCTATGGCTTCTCCACTAATTTTAAGAAAAATGACAATTTAATAATTATTAAATACTGACTTTCGTGACGTGACAATGATTCCTTTTTGTTATTCCGTGCTGTGCCGTGACTGTGGTTGTGGCAATTCCACTGCGACTAAACCGTAGGTAAACCTGACACCACGGCGTTTTCACCTTTTCTTTTCCTCGAGGCTTAATCCCAATGTAACGGGTGTTGTCCTTAATGCCTGGACAGCTAACTGAAGTTACAGCAGCCCCCTTAAGAGGCAATATGTTGTAGGAGCAGGAGTTGAATTCTGGTGAGTGCGGCTTCTTCAACCTTTTTTTTTTTTTTTGTAAATACGTTTTCCTCCGTATATTACTTTACACTGATCACTACCAATTTGGTGAAATAAAATTCGATGGCCAAATAATGCCAAGGATGGAAACTGCTGGGCTCACGTGCCTTGTGCTTGCACCCTAGGCAGTCTTGCTTGAACATTCACAGCAGCGCTGTACGGTTGATAAAATAAAACTTTTCTTTGACAATCTGTAATGGCCTCCTTCCTGTGTTTCACTCTTGACAAATCTCCTTTTCTTCTTCTTCTCCATCACCTCAGCGTACAACTCTGAGCTCGAGGAAGCATTACTCTCGGTCGGGTGCGCTCTGTATGCGGTTTATTTTAAGGCCAGCGTACATGCATTAACATTTTACATGTAGCAAATTGCTATATGCAATAGCTACGACCATAACAAAGGCTAATCGTCTACTACTTAAAAAAAGTATAACTTCTAGGATTCGCTCGAGAAGTTTTTTTCCAATTACTGGCTTCATCTGTCAGTTCCTTCAAGATAAAAGATCCCAAGGAGGACTTTGATGATACAGATTTACTGGCCGACTTCCAATTAATATAATTACTTTTATGTATAATCGAATTTTCATGAGCTGGAATGCTGTCCTTCAATCTCCACCAACCTCTTTTAATATTCTACCCCAGGGAGCTACCCAGAATTGATATATTTCTTTCTGTACAACTAAGAAAACATGGAACACAAAACAAAGTTTTTTTTTATTTACTCCAACACAACCAATTCCGTTTGCATGTTCCCCATTGGCTAAAATTTTTACTATTAGGCGATATGGAAAGCTCTGATTATCAGCATTACGTGGTATATTTTTTGTAATCCTAAAAACTGTAATTTTAAGAAAATCTTCCATTTGCGTTGCATTTTTAGTGTTGAGAAAAACAATAACAGTGAAATTAGAAACTCATTGACTTGAGTGTATGTCCTTATTCAAACCCTGTGCTGATAATGGTACGTCTTTACGACTAAAAATTCCTCCAGTACATCATCACCACACGCAGATTTTGAAATTTGATTTGAGGTTTCTTCAGGAAAATCAAAAACTTCATTGTGGCCTAATTCCGATATATTTTCTTTCGTGAAAAATGATGTTATTTGTGGTAAACTTTGTTTTCGTTTTTTGCATTTCATTTTTTGTTGCCTTTTACTGGCTCCAGTAGGATACACCCTATTCATTTTTTTAGCTAATATCTAGATGTTAGTTATTTATTAAAATGTTTAACATAACTGATATAAGGTATCCTACCTTCGCGAATATAACACTGTCTAGAAATCCACGTTTCAATTTCGTTTTTTTTTTTTATTGCAAAGTATCTATATAAAAATTTTGTTTTTTTTTTAAGTTGGAAAACTCCGCTTTGCTATTAAACAATCCAAATAAATTCGTGGCTCTGAAATTTAAAAATTGACTAATTAGAAATATAGATTTGCTATCAAAACTCGTAATAAAAACTCGTAATAAAATCAATAAAAAAAAAGTTTGTCTTCTTTATATTAACATATTTTTTAAACATTACCACAGTAAGTTTTCTTACATAAAAAAACTTATTTAATTAGATAGTCCCCTCCCAAACAATCACCAAATAAATATAACAGTATAAATCCAGCAATCATCAATATATTACTGACAAGGTGGCAGCCGCAAAATGAACTATTATCAGCAACTGTAAAAGTCGACAAGAACTATGTAGCAAACTAACAAATATATGCATAAATTGGAACCACAAATTCTGGTCATTTGGATGAAGCTCGTTCCAGCGACCAGTATTTAACAGGAACAATATTTCAATGGGAACAAATCAACAGTTTGGAAGCTATATTGTGTAATGCAAGGAAAATATTTATAACTGTCCAGTAACAAAACTTAGGACAAACATCGAACAAAATGCGGGTATCGTATAAAATTCGTGTACATGATTGAAGCCGAAAACCCCTCATAAGATCTAGAAGGGGTAAACATTAACGAAAGATGGAAATGCAGAGCAGAGCAAATGAGATGCAAGCACAAAAGAAACAACTAACAAGTGGGGCCATTGACTTGACAGTAAGGCAAAGGAAGCGTGTAGAAATGTCGACCAATTTACACTCTTATTAGAAAAACTTGACTTCTCCTTCATGAATTCTGCTAGCTGGTTATTCCTGCCCTGTACTCTTACACGTTAAAACTTGAGCTTAAACAAACATGAATTTAGGGGGCCTTCCGTTGGCTTGGTGCCCGTGCCATATGGCCCTCATGCCCCCCCCCCTCTATCTGGCCCTGGCTGTAGCTAATACTTTTTGACTTGCCTGTTAACCCTTAGCTGCCACCCTGTGGTCAGACTGATCCCAGCCGTATTCAAGTAAAATTTAAAACTCCAGCTTTTACAAATATGAACTATAAACGCCACCTGTCGTTAGTTGAAGTGCCCCGACCCCTTGAGCCCAAATCAAGTATTAGAAAGTGTTAGTGTAATTCTGGCAGCTGTACAAAGTTGAGTGGTACTGTAAAAGACCCCAGTGTGGCAGCTACATAGCTGCAATATTAAATATTGATCCTCAAAAAGAAACTTATGAAAGAATCAAGCTGCCAACATGACAACGATGTGCTTCGTGCCCTTGAAAAGAAGATAGAAAAACAAACGAGCATGCAGTAGCTATCAAGCACCAATTCGCGAGGAGCATCGTCTTACTTTTTGTCACTCTTGCGTTGGAAATTGTATTTTGACTCATACTACAATTTCAAACTTCTAAATAAATACCTTTTTTTAAACATCAACTATCAATTTTTTTCCTTAAAGATACATATTCCAAGAGTACTCCACTTAATTATTAGCTCTTAATATGAAAAAAAAAAACACAATTTTTTTAGTGAAATAGGCATTCTCTCAATTTTTTTGCATTCAACAATTTTTTTTCAATACTAAAAATTATTTTTTCATAAAAACAACCATTTTATATTTTAAAGTAAGTATTAAAGAATATCAGAAAATTTTTGTTAAGAAAAAAAATCAATATAAAAATCTATTTTTTTAACGCCTGGGTTACGAAACGACCCCAGTTGGCAGCTATGTAATTCGGCAGAAGTGTGGCAGCTATGTTATTCGGCAGAAGTGTGGCAGCCAAGGGTACAACTTTTTTTTAAAAAGGTACTGGCACTAGCCTACAGTCCCCGTACTTAACTCAGGTTCCGTTCCTTGGCAAGTAACTTAAGTCAAATACGATCCAAGTTCAGTCCTACTCGACCAAAATATTTAAAACGTCAAATTTTGTGGACTTCAGTTTTTCTATAAAGATTTTTGTACATATAATGTGCACAAATTTTTATTTTATAAACCATATCCTTTTTCTATTTAATTTAATAAAACGATCGGCAATGTGGCTTCCGAGATGAACGCTCCTCTGGAGACTTCCTGGATTTTCTTACGGAACGTTGGAATCGTAATCTCCACAATTTTGGTGAGTTCAAAATCGTTACTCTGGATATTTCAAAGACCTTTGCTCGAGTCTACATTCAGCCCTATTAGCTAAACTTGAAGCACTTGGTCTCTCCCATCCTATTATGGATTTAAAGTTTCGTATCTAGTCGCGAAATACGTCATCCCATAAATTCCGGTGAGCCCCAGGGCTCTGTAATTTTTCCAGCTATTTTCAATTTTCATTAATGATATACTTTCCCTTACTTTCAATCCCATCATACTTTCGCTAATGACAGTACCCTTAATTTTGCTTACTCCTTTAACACTCTTGCGGACTCCAGGGGGATGCCGCATGTGTTAAACGAGTTTGCATGATTAGATCATTGAATAACGATCTTAACAATATCCTCGCTTGGCGCAAAGCGAATTGCGTTGAATTCAATGCATCTAAGACCCAAAGCTGTCTCATCTCATTAAAACGAGACCATCACTTAACCACTCCCATTTCTTTTGATGGAGCATTAATTTCTGATTCACCGTCACAAAGCATTCTTGGCATTAATATCTCCAGTAAGTTAAACTGGACAGATCACATCTTCTCTTTTGCAAAAGAAGAATCGAAATGTCTTGGATTTCTCAAAAGGTGTAAGAAATATTTCAGCTCATTAAATCTAGCGCTCCTCTACAAGTCCTACATTAGACCTAGAACGGAATACAATTTCCATATATGGGCTAGGGCTGGTCACACAGTCTTAGCTTCATTAGATATTGTCCAGAAAAGAGCCTTCAAGCTCATAGGCGATGTGGCAATAACTTGTCGCTCGACTCGCTCAAACACCGCCGCAATGTTGGATGGCATTCGCTTCTTTATCGCTATAGGCATGTACAGTCGTACATCAATTCAAATAGAATTGTTACCAAGGCTACACGAGATATTTTGTTGCACCTCAAGTAGACTTTGCAACTAGCCACCTAGCTACATATATAAACCGAAGCAGCGCTCGGATCATAGCCAGTAATTCCTGAGCAGACCTAGGTAATGTTCTAAATTACCAACCTGCTAAGCGGTGATTTAAACTGCTTGTTTGCCATCAATTGTATAGTGTTGTAAACTATACAATTGGAATATCATAGCTATCAGTAACTATAAACCGCTTTAAAGTTTATAGTATTCCTCATAGCTGGAACATCAGTACACAGCATTCACGTGTACAACTGGTAATCTTGTTAATTACCAAATTGCCAAGCAGTGTCTTAAACTGCTTAGTTGCCACCAATTGTATGGTGCTGTAAACTATACAATTGGAATGTCATAGCTCTCAGGAACTATAGACCGCTTTAAGGTTTATAGTATTCCTCATAACTGGTGTACAACTGGTAATGTTGTAAAATACCAAATTGCCAAGCAGTGTCTTAAACTGCTTAGTTGCCACCAATTGTATGGTGCTGTAAACTATACAATTGGAATGTCATAGCTCTCAGGAACTATAGAGCGCTTTAAGGTTTATAGTATTCCTCATAACTGGTGTACAACTGGTAGTGTTGTAAGTTACCAAATTGCCAAGCAATGTCTTAAATTGCTTAGTTGCCACCAATTGTATGGTGCTGTAAACTATACAATTGGAATTGTCATAACTATCAGGAACTATGGACCGCTCTAAGGTTCATAGTATTCCTCATAGCTGGAACATCAGTACACACCGTTCACGTGTACAACTGGTAATGTTATAGATTACCAAACTGCCAAGCAGTACTTCAATTGCTTTATCTACCACCAATTGAATAGTGTTGTAAATTATACAATTGGACTCTTGCAACTTTGAGGGAACTATGAACCACACTTACGTTTATGGTATTCTTCATAGCTGAAACACCAGGACCACAGTCACAGCAATAGAAACCTCATTCATATTTCCAATATCTATACAATCAGTTTATACACTGCTTTAAGATGTATAGAACCACCAGGCTGTAATTGATATAGCATTACAACCATCTTATCTAACTAGACTAACCAACAAATCCACGATCGAGCAGACGATGACTCGCATGAAGAGGACGAACATAAGCAAACACCCGATGAGATTAACCACCATAACATTAAAACTAAATTGTTGTTATTATATATATGTAAATTGTGAAATACACCATAGAAAATAGGTTCTTGTCTTGGACGCTTGTCGTGTTGAATAAAACATTGATTACTTCACAATACTCGCGCTGCAAACCGCACACATCCTTCAAATTACTTTCAGCCGTACAGTAAAATTCCGTGATTTTTTATTCCGAACTGTGCTAATGTGGAACAGTCTACCATCTTGTCTTTCCTCCGGCATATAATCTGCGCAAGTTTAAGGGCGACATACATTGACACCTCCGCCACTGTTCTCATATCGCTAATCCTTTCCATATCTACTTTGCATCATAGGGTCTTTCCTGAGCGGTTTCATTCAATAAAAAACATTGTTTTTTTTTCTTTCAAACGACGTAACTTCGAATTCGCTTTGACGTAAAATGGTTTCCGGTATAAATTGTTAAACGACGTAATTTGAAAGGACATAAAACGGGGGGACGTAAAACGATGACTACCTGTATTCTTCTTCTCGATGTTCATATTTGCATACCGTTACCGTTATAATTTAAGTAAGATTTCAAGACAACTCTTTTTTCGAACATTTCGTCCGAAAATGTATGTGACTATTGCAGTTTCGGATCCACACCATCAATCAGATATTCCATTATCCTCCCACATTAACGTTCGTTAATGTGCCACTACTGATGTCAATAAAATATTTCGTAATACAACGTTTGTTTTCTGATTAATACTATTAATCTGTAATCATAACTACAGATTACATAGAGAATAATCATTTATCATGAATCAGATTACATTTTGTGCAAAACTGATCATCCACATGAGGAGTATCTGAGAACATCTTGTGAAACTGATATATCTCCCAACAATGCGCCAATCGTTTTTGGAAAAGGTGGATAGCAGAATACTTACAGATTTTCACCAAAAGAACCATGTGGTTTGAACTATAGAGCTGCAAATTGCATCGGGATACCCGATTCCAGACTAAGCAAAGAAGGTTGAAATTTTAATCCAGATTTCATTGTTTCTTTAAGAAAATGGAAATTTCATCGATAACCCTAAGCAATAAGATAACAGTACCCTCAACCACTCATCGTTCACAATTAAAACTCTCCCCCTTGTCCATCTCAAATTGAACTGGGAGGATATCCTTTAAAATATGACGGGGATGTAAAATATTTATCTTATTTTTTAGGTTCTGGCAGTTCCATTTTCCTAATGAAATAATGCAATGTGGAGGAAATTTGCTTAGTCTGGATTCGGATTTGAGGAATCGGATTCTAATTATTCCAGACAATCCGTATAGAAAATTATTATCTCTAGTTGAAACCAATTAAGCCGACCTTAAAAGGTGATATCGTCGTAGTAGTGAATGAACTCGCCTCGTAAGCATTGAACTAAGGAAAAATATGAAGAACAAAAACGGAGATTGTTTGACATGTCATGCATTTGTAAAAATTAATACTCATAATAAATGTCCTCAAGACTAGTGATGCTTCTCTAAAAAAAGGGTTGTCAAAATTTAATTTTCGAAATCTAAAGACTTTTAATTTTTCAAGAGTGGCGGGTTTGATGATAATTAGGCACTTTGTTAACTATTGAATAAGGCTTCATTGATAGGGTACATAATTAGCAAATTATAGACTAATCTATGAAAACCAAAAAATCTTAAATTGATAGTATCTCAAAAATTATGAGTCAGAACAAAAAATGCTCACTAGGTTTTTAGATATATTACACTGGGGATATGCTGCAAATGTTGCTAAGTTGGGTCTCACTGTATGATTTTATACAGTAGTTATGGTTTGTTGCTAAGCTGGAAAGGTACAAATCTGTGGAACTAAGGCAGATCGCGATATCTCAAATAGAACTGATTTTTGGTTTTTAATGCCCACATGATACAAACTGTGGCAAAGAATATGATGGCAAAACCCAATATAGCTCTGTTGCACCTAGAACACATACTTAAAAAAAATTCCGATATGTTCATTACTCTGCAATTGGTCGATGGCAAAATCCAAAGCAAATTTTTGTACATATTGGCTTCAGACTTAGTACCACAGAAATAAATAAAAATGAAGGATAGGATATATAGGTTAATTAAAATTCCAAATGCATACATACAATCTACTGAGAAGTAAAAATTTTATTTTTCTATTAATCGTCTTCATTTTTTTTTAAAACCAATAATTTTATAGATTGAAAATACTTGACGCATATTCATCATGTATGCGTATCCAAAAGTGCTATTCCAATGCTTATAATATTGAAATAAATCTTAGAACTCTAGTTCTCCTGTATAATGGTGTCACCTTTTTTTGTCTCCACATTGTTTGAGTCCGTATTTTCTACGTCCTTCGAGTCCTGAAAACAATAAGTCATATAAGATATTGGATTAAAAAATATTAAAATATATATATATATGTATATATTTAAATTTGCGAATGATAAAGGAATACTAAAAATGAATATAATAGACAGAAAACCTGCATATTATTGTTACTTTAACTCTATCAAATTAAGAGTTTAGAAGTAAAATAAATTCGTAAGTGGCAATAAATTAACAATAAAATTTATGTTACTATACTTACGAGTAGCCTGTTATTTCAAGTGACAACAGTTTTATATTAATATACAGGTTTAAAATATTTCAATAATCAATTTTTTTTTCATCCATCAGAATAAAAAAATTCGGTAATTTTAAGTTGCTTCGCTCAGAGTACTTTCAGACAAAGAAACAGCAACATACAATCCACACTTATTATATACTGCGCTAAGTTTGTCATTTCGTGTATAACCAATAGAAACAATGCTGGTAGAGAAAAATGGATTGGATATAATAATAAATGTTATAATATTAAATAAACAAATAAGTTAACTGCTTCGTAGGGTTGCCCTACAAAAATTTCGTTTTCCATTATATATTTGGACCTGCCAAGAACGCGTAGATTTTGTACACGGCGTTTTCATAAAAGTAGTTATTACAATTTCGATAAAATATATTAAAAAAAAACTTTTAAAATAAAAAACTTTTGTAAATAAAATGGACTAAAAAGTAAAACATTTTTTTCTTTTCTCAGTTATATACACAAGAAAAGCTTCATTGCGAATAAGAAATGCTAGAACTCCGATTAAATCTTAAAAGTATGGGCCTCCATAACTATAATCACAATTGTCTTCTAACTGCAACTCATGCCCAAACTTTTAAGATTTAATCGAAGCTCAGGCATTTCTTATTTTCAATGAAGCTTTTCTTGTGTATATGACTGAGAAAAGAAACAAATGTTTTACTTTTTAGTCTATTTTATTTATAAAAGTTTTTTATTTTAAAAATTTTTTAATATATTTTATTTTCTACTTTTTAGTTATAAGTTCTTTACACTCTCTCGATTCTCGAATCTTATTACACACGGCCCAAATTGCCAACCCCAAGGGTGGTAGTTATCACCCATCCCAAAACCCCCCAAACGTAAGAAAATTTTACCCCGTCGCAAAGCTCACCATTCACTCATTCTAAATGAAAAAACGCCATGTAAATCCATCCACGTTTACTACACTAAAAGTCTTTCGTCACGAACGGCACTCCCAGGCGTTTATGAACTCAGACACAAATTTTTTAGTCAGGGGTCTGTGAGTTGATAGAAGTTATTAAAAATAGACGAACTCGAGACTCTTGATGTTGCCATACAAAGCTTTGATTTTTCACTTTATTTCGCTTTCATCTACGGTATAATATTATTGGTCATAGACCAATTATAACTTTTTCTCTTATTATCTATTCACGTTATATCTTTTTCTTAAATCCTCTTAACCCTAGAATACTAAACATGTGCAAAAAACAATAATACTAAACATAAGTCAATTTGGATCCCTTTAATTCGAAGCATGTTTATAATAATATAAACAACAATATTCTTCCTTTTATTAATTAAAATTAATAATGCTTAGAAAAACTAAATTACACAAAAATTTTGTATTTTTGGGAACAAGTTTTAATAGTACGTTCCCACTTTGAACATACCGTTGCTGTATTTTGCTGGATTTTCGAAGGGCAATATGAACAATATGCATTCTGATGCAGTTTTTATTCTGTGGATATAATCCAATAGCTTTCTCAATTATTTATCGCAATAAATACTCTACATGAGAAAATTTAATACCCGCACAAAAGTAACACTATTGCTAAGCATACGCCATCTTGACTCCTATATCTACCCGTTATGTAACGTACAAGCAACTCAGAGCTTCAATATTCCATCTATCGTCGCAGCAGACTCATTAATGAAGGCACTGAGAAGATGTGGCTACTTCGATATGTAGACCATGAAATAACGGAAATATTATTTGGCGAAGAGTCAATTTGACTCACGTTTAGCACTCTAGGGTTTAATCAAATAGAGTACCTTCCAGATAAAATATTTCTATGCAAAAGGAGTGCCATTTAATTATAACCAAAGTTGGAGCAATAAACAGTAAAAAATTAATGGAGTACCTAAACCCAAAAATTATAGAGCCAAAACTCTGAGAGATACTTCTCAAGAAATGCATATACATATGTATATACAGGGTGTTGCCTCCATGGTGGTCCAAAGAGCGGGAGATGATAGTACATACACAAACAAAAATTGTACGACAGGGTGATTAAGAAATTATGTTGTTTTCACAAACCGCCCTGTATCTTATAAAATGCACGTTGTACATTCACCGTTTTAAGCTGATTGTATGCAGAACTACACGGCCTTTCCAACGACTGCTCAACCGGCTCCGGACTCCCCTTCCCTTAGGATTTATTGTGGTCTAAACTAAAAATTTCGGACTTTGTTACATTTTTTTTTTTTTTAATTTTACCTTTATTTTTTTTTTCAAAAAGGTCATTAACGTAACTTTATTTCATAAAAAAAAAGTAAAATGTAGATTCTCCTTTTTAATTACACCAAGTGCACCCTATGTGCTAACTGTAACCGTTAAGCAGTTATTAGCTCATAACCTATTCAGGTCATACCGAAATTAGACGATATTTTTTAAAATGATGTGTTATCACTTTAGAAACAAATTATGTTTGAAAATAGGTTTGAGAATAGGCTAAGAGCTAATAACTCTTTAAGGCCTACAGATAGCACATAGGGTGTATTAGGTCAAATTCAAGAGGAGAGTCTACAGTTTATAGTTTTTATAAAAAAAGTTATGTTAATGACCTTTTTGCAAAAAAAATAGAGGCCAAATTAAAAAAAAATAGAGGCCAAATTAAAAAAAAAGGTAACAAAATCCGAAAATTTTAGTTAGACCACAATAACTCCTGAGGGGAGATGTGTACGGGGCTGGTTGAGTAGTCGTTGGAAGGGCTATCAAGCTCAGCATACAGTCAGCCTAAGACAAGACGGTGACCGTACATCCTGTACTTTTTAAGATACAGGGTGTTTTGTGAAAACTTAGCATATTTCTTAATCACCCTGTAACTAATAAACGGTCGATATGCCCCCCCTCCCTGCCAAACAATTTTTTGTTTGGCTAGGTGAGTACTATCACCTCCCGCTCTATGGACCATCATGTATATGTACTCGTATTTAGTGACAGGTTAACATATAAGTGCAACAAGCACGTGCTTTATCGGTCTCAATTCTCCAAAAATGTTTACCCAAATGACGTTTATTATGTGTCTAGTTAACTAAACAGAAAAAATACTGATCGAGTTTAGATAACAAATATTTATTTTGACTGGATACAAATAATTGGTAAATACACATTTATAACACTAAATTGCTGACATTAAAAATAAACAAATTATCCACATTAATAATAACATAAAAAAAAAACAAGCAAAGAAATTGTAGTAAGCAAATAATTATTGTATATGAGTTTAATTAATTGCATCAAATAATGCTGCCAAATGCATTTTCGCAATTTTTTGAATTATTTATCCTTTTTTAAATAGCGACGTCTAGTTGTTGTTGCTTGGCTATAAACATAAGTGGAAAGCATATTGACTAATTTATTGTCAAACTATGACTCCAAACTCAATTCCACTCCATCAATTATGTTATCACGTCCTAGTTTTTTCAGTTGGCATTTCATGACTGGGTACACGATTCAATTTCACTGTGCCTAAGGGCAATAAACCATTTTTGATAAATCTGTCGATTTGGGCTATTATCAAAAAATGCTTTATGGTTCATATTTCGGGGCACTGTGGAAGTTAACGTTGTGATTACATTTCGACTTACTACTAGATCAGGTGTTTCGTCTGAAAAAGTACATTTTACTCCAGCAGATGAGTCAAAATCGTAGCTGAATTCAGAAGCACCACTAAAAACTTGATTCTTATAGCCCCATTTATGAAGCTTACCAGGATTGTATTGCTTCAATTCATATCGACACTTGGTAGGAATGATTTGCTCGTCCATCGCTAAGAATTTTTCTTTGACATTAATAACAATCGTTCTCTGATTTAAGAAATCTTATTTTCAACAAACTTGTCATATCCAGGGGTACCAAACGGCTTAAGGTATTGAAATGCAAAAATCTTTTTATAGTCTCTCATCTCTTACAATTCATTGTTTCATATATAAGAGATTGGCCTATAGTTTCTCTCCAGTAATGCCTTGACGTACGCGGTTTGACCAAAGACATGTAAGGTACCATGCCAATGAATTGCTCCATCTCGTTTTTACTTATGTTTGCGGATCTGTTAATGTTATCTTGCACTGACTTATGTTTGAGTGTTAAACTATAAAATTTATCAAATTCTCAGTAAACAAACCAAAAATAAATTGATAGGTGAATCCAACCCTTCCAAAAATTCGAGAAGATTAATAATTGCTTTGAACTTATTATTTTTTTTCTTCATATGATGCCAGTTCATTAAATCTAACGCCATATTTGGTTTTGTAAAAAAAAAAATTAATTCAAAATTATACAAACATGTTTTTGGCTAAACAAACACACTCAACATAAAGAACTAAAATTGTATTTACTAAAATACAGTTTTAAACGGCTTGCAGTTACCTTTTTTCTAGTTGAAATTAAACGCAAAATTTCGAAATTTATGCAGCAGTATGAGCACTACACCATCGCACAAAGAAGTAAAGTATGAATCACAGATTATGAAACCAGAGGAACAAAAAAATACGCTCCGTATTACCAGGTCAACAAAAAAAATTCTTGTATAGTTTATAATTATCTTCGGGTACTTTTAAGTAGAAAAAAATATATATTTTTGTAAAATCATATGGCTCCGTATTATTGCTAGCCCGTATATGCTGCATGTAGTTGAGGTCATGGAAATCTAGGTAAGGCATGTTGTCTATCCGTTGTTGTTGGGATCTTATGGCCTCGTTCAGTTCTGCTAAGTCATTGCTTTCTATCTCTTTTATTAGCTGTGGAATCGTTACTCCTGATATATACGGTGTTAATTTGATGCTTGAATTTGCCTTGAGATGACCTCGTTTTCTGGTATGAAAGATGATTGTATCGTCCCTTGTATTTTGTTGTTGGAGTTTATAGATAGTGTTGACTGATTTATAACACAGTCTTGTTGAAGTTGAATGATTCCGTTTCCGTTCATTGATAAGTGGGTGTGGCATCTCCAAATATGATGTCAAATATTGTGTCTTTCTTCAAAATAAATAACCAGGTAAGGTACTTGTGCTGTGTAATTTTATCCATATGTCTTCTGTTTCTCTATTCGTAACTTGCAATAGGGTGAAATCTTACGTTTGTTACTCAAGAGCTCTAAATCGTCCTTTCTCATAGGAGTAAAACGATCTCGCGGACGATTCACAGCTATGTATTTGCTGAATGGTTCAATGTAAAAATATTTCTCGTTATGAATTCTGGAATTGAAATTAATTCAAAAAGATGATATGCCTCTGTATTTAGCTATAGAATTCGTATGTCAAATAGAAACCTTGTTTTTCGTAATTCTTACTTTCATGTGGATTGAATTATAGATAGTCATTAGTGAAGTTGTACTTCCATCTTCGAGTTTTCTAACATTTTGTGGAATATGCTCTCATGTAATCTTGATTTGGTAATTGTTGCGCAGGTTTGAGCATTAATGTGTTTACAAGTCCTTATTTTGCATCCATTATTACTGCTAAAATTCTTTGAAAGAAAAACAAGCTTAATCTGATCAAAATTACTGCAGAATTGAATGATTCGCTAACTAATGTTTCATACTGTGAATGGTTTGATTTGACTGTCATCGTTTCAATCTAACTTTCGATCATGTTAATTTGATTTTGTATTGAGTTATGATTCTTCTTCATTATATTTATTGTATTTTACATTATTGATGTTTGGTTTTTCAACGAGATTTGAATCTTTCTTTGTTTCATGTTTTTTTTTTCATAATTATATGCGAGTTCTCGTTCGAGGATACTGAATAGTTTATTAATTGTTCCGATGAATTCGATAAGCGCTGCTTTTCTACGAATTTGAAGATGATCATTCTGATGATATAATAGTTCATTAATGTGTTCCGTCACCATCATTTGATGATTCGAGTTGTTTAATTATAGCATTGTATAAAATTTGTGAAATGCGTATTTCTTCTTCGAATAGAGTCTAAGCCTTTGTATGGAGTTTTTTTATTTTATTCCATAAAGTCATTCCAATAGATTGTGAAATCATAATACACAAGGAGATCCCATTCACTGGAGTAAAGTTGGATTTCAGACATGTCATAAAAATACAACAATCCTTCGAGATTATTGAAATTCGTGGTTTCTTTCCATCTTCAGCGAGTGTTATTACAAAAAGAGTCAGAATAGCTAAATAACTCTAGCTGTTTAGTATGTGTGGTCGAAACGATCTTAAGCCTCCAGGTGCTTTGTCGACTAGTCCTCAAGTTGGATTATTCATCGGTACCCATATTAATACGACGTTTTCGATTATGAGATACTTTCTGATTTATCATCGTAACATTCATTGCTATGGATTTTACTGTTTTCTCTGGCTCGCTATCACCATCAATGTTTTCTGATAGTGGGGTCGGATGTATTTTCGTTGTCTATTACGGGCAGCAATGCTAATGCTAATTTTGATATTAGACGCATAATTCTGACGTTTTTCATGTTTAGTGTCACAACTCTTATTAGCCTATCTTGAAGGTGGCTGCTGTTTATCTTTAACTAGAACCAGCTTTCCGATTGTTGTTTGGTTGCATTTGATTCCATTTGGGTTTATTTTGGACTCTTCCGATGTATTCCACCGACCATTTACTCCAGAAATCTTGGTGCATTTTTTGAAGACCATCCCATCTGTTCACAGGATTATAGTTAGTATTAAACATGCTATAAATTAAATTAATTAAAGTTTTGCGACGAGTTTCGCCCTATTTAGGCATCCTCAAGCACTTACAAAAATTATGAGACAGTTTCGCCCTATTTAGGCATCCTCAAGCACTTACAAAAATTATGAGACTCTCTGTCTCATAATTTTTGTAAGTGCTTGAGGATGCCTAAATAGGGCGAAACGAGTTGCAAAACTTTAATTAATTATTGAAATTAAAAAATTATTTTTCTGGAACAGAAATAAGTGTGTCATTTTTAACATGTTTAATACTATTAACAAGTTCCATCAAGTGCCTACTAAGCCATCAATTATTTTTATAGTTAGTATCTAGATAGCTTCTTTTTGATACTGTAAACGCGGAAGTGCCCAGGTGTTAGAAAATCAAGACTATCTGGGTCTTCTGATAGTGGATATAGTGGCCGCAAGTTTAAACATACTTCAATTTGTGCAATTGGGGTACACATTACTTCATATGTTAAACTTGTTTCCCCAATTACTCGACACATATGGTGTTTAATTGATTTAAATCCGGCTTCCCAGAAACCTCCCAAGTACGGGGATGAAGGAGAAATTAAATGCCATTGGGTGCCTACTTCTTTCATCGCTTCGTTGACCTCCACTTTGTGTTTCTCTTCGTGGTGCAAGTCACTGATTATTTCACTTGCATTTACGAGGATAGTAACGTTATTGTTGTATAAGTGCGATACTGGGCCTTTTTTTCCAACTAGTCTTCTGAGTGCTGCGATAAATGCCTTTGATGCTGATATTACTTCGATGTGAATAGCCTTCGTAGTGAGAACCAACGTTTATTGTCTGTAAGGAATTCAATTTCCGAAACTCGTATTTCCTACGAATGTCTTTCAAATATGTGCATCTTCCATTATCCATGATATTACTATCTTAGAATCTGTCCAAGAAAAATATGATAGATCTTGCATTTCTAAACTTTCTCTTGTTTCCTTTAATAACTTTATCAGAATATTCGTTTAGTAGATGGACTTTGTTAATTTTTAGTATGAATACAAATTTCTCAGTTGCAGGATTGCAATGTACTTCGACAGCTTTAATTATTTTTTCCTGATCTAAATCAAGCTCTCATGATGTTTCTCTTAATTTCCATGGATGTAAGGATGCTTGTCTACTTACGCAAATTAAATCCACCTTCCAACATCGTATACATACGTCTCATATAGAATAATTCTTTTTGCTGCATGGTAACCTTTTGTCTCTGTTGAATTGTTGGAGCATTCATATTGCTAGGAATAGCACTTCCGCTGTACAGTATGTGATGGTTGTTAGGTTGTATTCTCTAATCGGATCATCTGGAGAGTTTCCTTTGATAGTCTGCTCTACGATAGTTCTTCTTTCGTTCAATGCCATCTCGAATTATATCTTCTATTCTTCTTTTGTTTAAGTTTACAGCATCTCCACTTGCAGACTTTCCATGATTTTGAAGGACCAAAAAATGTCAAGTTAATTAGTCAGAATAAAATACCAACATAATTTAGCGAACAAATATTTATTTTTACTTCCAATAACTAACTGATTACAAATAAGGTCTTTCGCTTATAAATAAAATATAAATATAAAATAATATAAATATAATATATAAATAAATATAAATATTTCTGGAACGGTTCGACGGACAGCAAAAATGGTTATAACAAATTTCAGAGATTGCATTTTGGGCATATAATTCTACACGGAAAAAAGTTGTGGAGAAAATGATAATTACAAATTAAATAACATTAAACTGACTGAAGTAAAACACGTAAAATCATAAATTAAATATATGTGCCAAAGCGCCAAACATCAAAGGGTATATCTGTCAACTTTTCCGTGCGAAATATATGTCTGGATATATAAATCGCTGCGAAAAAATGACTCCACTTCATATTAGCGCCATCTGCATTCCATGATATAAACATTGATTTTTTCTTTCGAACAGCATACTACTTTACGAAATCTCAAACCGAAATTTTCATGGCACTTTTCGCCAACATTTTTTTTACATAGATTTTGTATAGGAAACGAAATTTTCGCTTGAACAGCGTACTAGGCTTTATACGTAAAAAACTAAATTTTTTATATGGCAACAACACCAAGAAGGGGTTGCCTGATTCAGTCCATTTTTGAAATTGCATTTACTATTGTTATGAAAACACACCATGTACCAATTTTCGCTCGCCTTCTCAGACAGTTTTCAAATATATAATAAAAAACGAATATTTTGTATGGCAACTCTAAGAAGGAGTTACCCGATTCGTCCCATTTTCGAACTTAAATTTACTTTTTTCTTAAAAAAGCCCAAAATTTCAGCTTCTAAGTGAATGCTTTCTCGAGTTATCGTGGAGACGGACAGACATATAAATAAATAAATTGTAATATTATGCGTAGGTGTCCAATCCATTTTGCTCTACCATCATTATGTCTGTTGTAACACACAGAAGAAGTAAGCAAACAAAGAACAAGAAGAAGAATTATTGAATGACGAATTAAACGATTGTATCAAATACTGACTTTTGCAATATTGCTGATGCAATTAAAACTTTACAGCTGTTATGGTCGTAGCGTATTGCATATAGCAGTATGCTACACTGAGAATTACTACAGCATGTATGCCGGCCTGCGGTCAAAACCGACAGCCCGAACGCACACCTCAGTCGACGAGTGCTTACTTGGCGATTGGGTAGAAGAAGACAATCGACATCTGTCTTGTCGTGCCACGAACAGACGTGAAGCTTAGAGGTCGAATAAACGCAAGAACTTTCCATCGACATCGACGATCAAATCAACCCCTCACGTAAGTTAAAAAGAGTATTTATTGCTACTAATAGCATATTTTGAATTAGTAAAAATATTCTCCCCATTATCACAAAAGAAATCCGGAAAAAAATGCTCCTTAAATTTGTCGCAAGTCAACAAGAAACGCATGTGGAAGTCTCTAAAGCAAATATCAGCAACAGAGAAGAGTCTACCTTGGCCTGAAAATACAGTAATTTACTTCAATTAAGCCACCACCTTCTTTTCGTCCAGCTAAAAAGTATTCAGACATTTCGGGCTTAATTGCGTTGTATACCGACCCGCAAAGTAAATTGCGGTGTAATAATGCTGAAGAATTTATTACTGTAATGAATTTACCGATGGAGTTAACTGCCGGTGACCTGATATTACATGGGAATACGCAGAAAAAGATGTCAATAAGTTGACTCTTGAGCATAGCAAAATCTAAGGAAAATACTCATCATGGTGCCGTACACAAATTAAACTCTTCCAGTCAATTGTATTGCAGACTGTGGTTGGTAACGGATAACGCCTGAAATTAGTTACAATCAAGGGAAATAATTAAATAAGTGAATGAAAGCAATGAATAACTTAAACAAGTGAAAAAGGGTTGTAGGTTATAGTTGCTTTAAGTTCTATCAAAAATCAAACTTGATTAATTAAATTTTAAGATAGTTATTTGACAGTCAGCTTTGATTAATTTACAAATACTAATGCTTTATATTCAAGTGAAATAAGTTAATTTTTACTATTGGAATTGTGACATGTATGTAGGTAGGGTACATTAATTTCCACAAATTTATTTTTCGGTTTTTACATTAGTACCAACAAGGTACAAAGAAAACATTAAACCAGAAAGTTTTCGAATTTGGTTGATAAGGTCTGTGTAGGAAAAATAGGACTGCGTGTAAAAAGAGAACAGGTATAAACTTGAATACCAAGTAACCGTAAGCCCACAGTGTTCCTTCGTAATGGAAAATCTGTTGCATTTTTCCCACGGGGTAATCGAACTTTTACCAAGAAAAAAAAATTCAAATACATAAATATGTACATATTTATTTGCAAAAAGGAAAAAAAAATTAAATTCTAAAATCTCTTTTCCATGCACAAATAGATTAGATTCTCTGAATGTTTATTGATATTATGATCCCTCGAAGGGGATATACTGCAATCGTTCAAATAATTAATAACTTGCTTAATTCATTATTCATTCTTTCCGTTTTATGATAACAAACTATTTCTATGTAAATAGTTAGCTTGAATAAAAAAATTCTATCTACTACGATTACTACACGTTATCATTAAGTTATTAAGACTTCACATAACTAATAATTTCATTAGAATTAACTTTAATTTCACATTTATTTGTTTAGAAAGAACTCATAATTACGTGTATATTTTTATTCGAAAATGTCTTGAGCAAGACTTGTAGTGTAGGACTCTAATTATAACGTAAAAATGAAGTGCTGAACGCTTTTATTTCTCCTTTCACTTTCCTGGAGCCCTCTCCCATGAAGGTCGTCTGGGTCCGCTAGTCTCTCTCTTTACAGGTCTACAAGGGACTCTGAAAATATCTGCCCTCAGAGTCAGTTAGGTGGTTGGGGCATGCAGGAAGGCAGACCATCTACGCCTTCAATGTGGATGTAGGTAAGTGACGTAAAGGTCCCTTCAGGACTGAATGTGTGCCGGCGTTTTGGTAAATAGGCACGAATATTTTTTTTTGATTATGGCAGGCGGCAGCGGCAGGTTTTTCGTGGAACCTTCCCACACTCTCCGCCAATAGCCGAGGTGAACTAGCGTGTCGCCCTGCAGTCAACGCTGTCCGCCGAGTGATCTGTCAGCTCATGCTGGCAGTCGGGACTTAAAGTCCAGTCGTCAATCACTCAACATATGTAGTTCCATAACAAAAAATGGCGCCCAACGTGAGGCCACCTCAGTTAGACTTTGGTGGTCTAAATGTAAATTTTACTGGGGACTGGGACTTACGAGTGAGATGGTCATTTGGCACTTTGCTAATTGACTGACCTCAAGTCTCATATCCAGTGGAAGTTACATGCGGACCTGACTGTAATTGTTTAGCATTTGAAATTTTTGGTAGAGTAACGTTAGAATTTTTAAAGTTTTCCTATTTTGAGATTTGATGAAAGTAAAGTAAAGATTTTTGAAAGTTTTGATATTTTGATTTTTGAAAGTTGATTGAGTAAAGTAAAGTAACGTAACGTTTGAAAGTTTTGAAAGTTTTTGTGAAAATTTGTAATTTCGACTATAGGTTTGACTTTGGTCAAGCCTCAAGTCTGAACAGTTGTAAGTTTTTTTGAATTTTTCGAATGATCTTTCCCGCTGGCCTTCTGCCATGGAAATGGTAGGTGGCCTCACATTAAATTTTTGTGTGAGCTCTCACGGAGACATGTCTCTGTTGGCCAACTGGCTGGACAGAGTTGTGAATCTGTGAGGCGACTTTTTGGCTTTCAGCTAACTAGTTGGTCAGATTCATGACTCTACCCAGTTGGAAGGTTAGCTGGATATGACCATCAGGTGAAGAGGAAGGAAAGAGTTGTTGGAGGATGGAAATGATGCTGGGGACCTTCAGTAATCAGGAGTTGGCATACTGCTAACTGCCTGGCTGAAGAATCTCTAGTATCATTTTCAGTCTCTAGCTTCTCCAACCCGACTCTTCGCAGATTTCTATGAGAACTCAAACATTTTTCAAGCACACATTCACTTCGCTTGCTTACATCATTACTTCTGACCTGATTAGAGAGAATGGCCCAGAGACTTTTATGTTTGGAGAGTGAGGGAGAAATGTTATGAATTTCTTTCTTGTGGATTTTTTTTGAACGTCTGAGCTAAGATTTTTGTAGTTTTTCAAATACAGTTAACACATATATCTTTTTGACTGCGCGATTGTGTTAGTACCAGTAGTGAATTCTGAGGTTAGAGTACTCCCAGTCTTGAAATTTCGTATCTCTTTAAAAATATTTGAAACTTTGGTAACTACGACTAGAATTCCTCCAGACTTTTGGTGATTTTTGAATTTTTGTTTTGCTCGAAGTCTTGGAAATTTTTTTTGAAATTTGAAATTGATCTGTCTGATATCTCGATTTTAGTTGGAAAGTTTGTTATTTCCTCCGATCTTTTGGTGATCTTTTCTGGAGATTTTAGTATCTCTTCCAAATTTTTGGGAATAATTTTGAATTGACACTTCAGTTGTCTCGAGTACGGCTTGGACAACACCTGTCTTTTCCTTGCCCGGCTGCATAACCTTCTTAGGACGGTAAAGACTATCCAGTCTACAGTCCTGGGATATATAAAAATATTGATTTTACGACTGATCAGTTGAGTTTATACAATGGCTACAGTGCGAACACTACCGCCAGCAACTGATGTACCGATACAGGTGCCAGAAAAGTGCTCCATCTGCCAGGAGGGAGACTGGTCAGGCAAGAGGAAGCCAGTAAAGACGGCCTGTGGACATGTGTTTCACAAAGCATGTCTGAAAACGTGGAGTGGACAGCCGTCAAACTGCCCGAACGGCAAATTCCATCTCACTCAGTTTGATTTTTCTGAATATACAGGGGCGGTTCCAAAAAAAGCTTTTACGAGGCCTGGCAATCAGGATACTCGACGACCGGCAGCACCAGTCTTCAACCTGCCACCACCTACCAGTCAACCAGCAAAACGCAGATCTGTCCCCAGGTTTACAGAATGTGCACTCTATGATCTTTTCGCAGCCGAATTCCAGAATAAACAGCCCGCTCCCTACTGCTCAGGGTCAGAGCTCAGCAACGACCGAAGCCTTACTGGCAGGTCTGCGCCTGCAGATGCAGGATTTGGTTCGAGAAGGTCTCGAGCAGAGCCTAAATACCTTACGGACTGAATTGGCAAATAGTGTCCGACAGCAAATATCAGCTGCAATGCCACCAGTCGATTTTTCACGGCCACCTCCTTCTATGGGTGATCCGAGACCACCACCAGAGTTTCACGACGAGCATAGGCAGTCGTTTAACCGGCCGTCTTCAGCTTTTGGTCAGCCTGGACCAAACTTTGCTCAACCTCAACCAGCTCCATCTCATCGTATCCCGTCAGGCCTAGGACAACGACGTTCTGGCAGCACCATCCGAAGATGTAATATATCGAGAGCTGTCGCCACGACTTACTGTCGACGAATTCATGTTTAGAGTGGAAGCATTGACTTACTCGGCCTTAAAGGGAGATATTGATCTCCTAGTACGGCACATGACAACTTTGCTTTCTGGTCCAGCAATGGATTGGTGCTGGTCTCCCTTGAGGCAGAACTGCACGCCTTCGTGGGAGTATGTAAAGGCAGCTCTGTTAGCTGAATGGGGAGTACCGAAGGATGATCTCAAGGTCAAATTCCAACTGATGCTGAGGAAACAGAAGGCAGGGGAGTCATTTGCTACGTACCATCAACACCTGGTACATCTGCGCGATCAACTGCAAAGTTCTTTGGCGGACGGAGAGTTTCTAGAGATCGTGAAGGCTAATCTGCTTCCAGGCATTCAGCAGAAAATTTGTTTACATCCCACTAACACCATCCACCAACTACGGAGTCTCGTGACTCAAATACAGGCTACACAGCAGCGAATCGCGACAGCGTGCAGCTTAAACACCTATCGTAGCCCGAGAGTCAGCGAGGTGGATGAGTGCCATCCAACAGATGCCGAACAGCACAGGTCACCTGAACGCAGTGAGGAAGCTGCCCTACTATCTGCCCTAACAACACCTCAGAACGTTAGCTGCTGGAACTGTGACCAGCCCGGTCACTTTTACCAAGACTGCCGGCAGGAAAGACAAATCGTGTTCTGCTATGGATGCGAACGCAAAAATGTCTTCAAGCCCGACTGCAGCCATTGTCGACAGAAAAACCTGAGACGGGTCGGGAATAACACCACCTTTTCTCAACCAGTGTCAACGTCACGCACGACAACTGCAATGAACACTCCAGTTCAAGCCTTGAACAAGGAGGAAGGTCCGCTCCATTAGCAGACTTTAACGATGAACCGCTGAATTGTCCACTGATATCATTCAGTGATTCTGATAATATCAGCAAACCACCTGATGGTACAAATATTTCACTGATAGAGACGGAGAACCTGATAGACTTCTCCGCAGATCTTCAAGCTCTCATTTCCACTTCTGGGGAGCCCATGACACTATTAGACACTTCTTTGGAAGATTCTTTAATTTTCGATTTCCCGATAACACCGACAGCACCTTTAGCTGACAAATCTGAGCTGAGCCAAATCTCCTGACATTTCTGTACTAAAACGGCCACCAAGCTCTGTTGTGACGAGTGGGCGTGAGCCTGTTTCACACCCGCTGACGCCGTATGATGCAGAATTATAATGCAGTAAGAGACCGAATCTTCTCCTCAGTGGCGGAGTTAGCTGATATCATATATCGTGACCTTGATTTTAGACCAAGAAAGAAACGATCAACCGTTCGTTGGCGGGAATACTGTCGACGGATGAGACTGGAAAGAAAAAAACTGGCACAGATTTCCGTGTCGATGCCAGACGACACTCGACCGTATGGCGAAGTAAAACTGCTCGGACGAACTGAGACCGGATTACTTGATAGTGGTGCCACTGTCAGTATTCTAGGCCAGGGAGCTCTAGAGAAGCTTGCAGAAGCAGAGGTTGAATGGAAGAGGTATCGGACAAAGGTACAAGTAGCGAATGGTGCCATGACGACTGTGCATGGTCATGTGAACTTGGGCAACACTTTCCGTGATAAGACCCAAAAGGTGCGTTTTTACGTAGTTCCTGGACTCACACAGGCACTATATCTAGGAATAGACTTCTGGCGTCTATTTGGGTTGGCTCCAGATGTCCTAGGTTTAGTTGCAGAAGTAACACCAAGTTTACTAGCTACTCCTGACACCGACCGCCATGTTCTTTCCAGTCTAGATCAACAGCGTCTAGAAGCTACTAAACAGCTTTCCCTTCTTTCGCCTCTTTAGGCCTGGGAAAGACATCTTTGGTTATTCACAAGATCGAGACGAATGACGCAGATCCGATAAAACAATGCTTTTATCCGATTTCACCGGCAGTACAGAGTTTGATGGATGCGGAATTGCGACGAATGCTATCACTGGGTGTGATAGAGGAGAGCCAGAGTCCTTGGAGCTCTCCAGTTGTACTAGTGAGGAAGCCTGGGAAGGTTCGGCCTTGTTTTGACGCCATGAAGGTCAACTCCGTTACGAAGAAGGACGCCTATCCGCTGCCGCTGATAGATGCGCTTCTGAGTCGACTTCCTCCGGCAAACTACATTACAAGCCTGGACATATTCTGGCAGATCCCACTAGACGCTGATTCCAGAGAGAAGACCGCTTTTACTGTACCTGGTCACCCTCTCTATCAGTATACATTCGGCCTATGCAACGCTCCACAAACGATGTGCCGCCTCATGGATAAAGTCATTCCTTTCGATCTACGTGAAAATGTTCTCGTCTACGACGATTTACTGATTCTGTCTGCTATCCCGTGTAGCGGACTGTTTGAGGAAAGCTGGCCTCACTATCAACGTTGAGAAGAGTAAGTTTTGCATTAAGGAGACTAAATACTTGGGTTTTATAGTCGGGAAGAGGAATCAGGAATGACGCAGATAAGATCTCAGCCATAGTTGACTCTCCGTCACCTAAAACTGTTCGGCAAGCCCGACGCGTACTAGGTATGGCGGGATGGTATAGACGGTTCATCCCAAACTATGCTGATTTAACTGCCTCCATAACTGACACCTTGAAGAACCCTACTCAGTTCAAGTGGACAACTGAAGCCCAGACGTCTCTGGAGATGCTAAAACAAAAGAAGAAGAAGTTCCAGCCCTTCATAGAACTTTTGCCGTTTAAGATAGTGACTGATCATGCGAGCTTGATCAGGCTGATGTCTCAAAAGGACCTCAGCGGTAGACTTGCTCGGTGGAGTTTGAAGCTTCAAGGTTTTGACTTCACTATTGAACACCGAAAAGGAAGCCTGAATGTCGTCCCTGATGCGCTGTCACGCATTCATTGCGACAGCCTGTCCACAAACGAAGATCCTGGCCCGGAAGTTGACCTTAGTTCGCCATATGTCAACTCGTTGGAATATGAAGAACTGAGGCATAAAGTTAAAACG
This sequence comes from Dioctria rufipes, assembly GCA_963924295.1. Classification (NCBI taxonomy): domain Eukaryota; kingdom Metazoa; phylum Arthropoda; class Insecta; order Diptera; family Asilidae; genus Dioctria; species Dioctria rufipes. Next base: position 206,440,578 of record OZ002740.1, read on the forward strand.
ACTTCTGGCAAATTACCAGATCTTTGCGTCAGGGATGGCTTCGTTTACATTCGGACTGTTCCGAGAACAGGTGATCCGATTCAGGAAGCAGAAGCTTGGAAGCTTTGGATTCCACGAGGGCTTGTCTCCGACGTTATTTCAAGAGCGCATGATCAGCCACTAGCTTCACACGGAGGTATAGGGAAAACACTGGAACGTCTGAGAAGACACTTGTACTGGCCACGAATGACAGTTGATGCCAGAAACTACGTAGATGCCTGTGACGTGTGTAAAGAGACAAAGCCCCCAATACTATTCTGACACCACCTATGAGAGTCCAGTCTGTGACAGAACGACCATGGCAAAAGCTGTATATTGATTTTCTGGGTCCATATCCTCGGTCAGTGAAAGGAAATGTCTGCATCTTAATAGTGCTTAACCACTTTTCTAAGTTCCCGATTCTCAAACCTATGAGAAAAGCATCTACACTCAATCTGTGCCAGTTCATCGAAACGGAAGTGTTCCATGTATTCGGAGTCCCGGAAGTGATTACTGGACAAATATGGGGTGAAGCACTTGCGAACGCCAGTTTACTCGCCGCAAGCAAACGCCTCAGAGCGAGTAAACAGGTCTCTATTGTCAGGGATTAGAGCATACATCCGGAAGGAACATACGAAGTGGGATGAGAAGCTGAGCCAGATAGCTAGTTCCCTCAGGAGCTCTTTCCACCAAGCAACTGGTTTCTCTCCCTACCGAACACTTTTCGGTCAGCAAATGATTGAACATGGCAGCTCCTACCATCTTGAGGAGCCTAGGGTGTCTTAACAAGCCTCTGAGAGTAGATGCTGAAGACAAAATGAGATTGTTCCGCGCGAGAGTGCAGGAAAACTTACACCATGCGTTCGAACAGGGTTCAAGAGCCTATAATCCCAGGGCGAAGCCTGTTAATTTCAGAGTGGGTCAGGAAGTATTCAGACGGAATTTTGCCCAAATCAACTTCCAACAGCAGACTAGTGCTAAACTGGGAGGAAAATTTGTTGTCAAGTGTCGGGTTAAAGCCAAGAAAGGAAACTCCGTATACGAGCTTGAGGATCTGCAGGGGAAACTGTTAGGAGTCTATCACGCCAAAGACATCAAGCAGTGATATCCATTCTAGAAGCGTCATCTATCTAATGTCACGTTTATCCTGGTAGCTCTAAGAAGGCATCCAGCCAGCTTCACTGGTAAACTATAGGATATCGCGAAGCCCTCCTATTGCCCCGTCAATGGTGGGTGATATACCTGTTGGAGTTCAACCCTGTATACGTTCTTTATCAATCTCACGAGTAATGAGGAATGCTCTTATTGGGTTGTGGGTCGAGAAACACATTGGGCGCCAGCAGCGATGAGGCCTATGTTTAAGACCGGCTAGATCAGTCGACCATTTTTCAGCGTTGTCTGAACCACAGGTGGTCTGTTATGGTCGTAGCGTATTGCATATAGCAGTATGCTAAACTGAGAATCACTACAGCAGGTATGCCGGCCTGCGGTCAAAACCGACAGCCCGAACGCACCCCACAATCGACGAGCTCTTACTTGGCGATTGGGAAGACGAAATAATCGACATCTGTCTTGTCAAACCGTGCCACGAACAGACGTGAAGGTTAGAGCTCGAATAAACGCAAGAGCTTTCCATCGACATCGACGATCAAATCAACCCCTCACGTAAGTTAAAAAGAGTACTTATTTCTACTAATAGCATATTTTCAATTAGTAAAAATATTCTCCCCATTAGCACAAAAGAAATCCGGAAAAAAAAGGCTCCTTAAATTTGTCGCAAGTCAACAAGAAACGCATGTGGAAGTCTCTAAAGCAAATATCAGCAACAGAGAAGAGTCTACCTTGGCCTGAAAATGCAGTAATTTACTTCAATTAAGCCACCATCTTCTTTTCGTCCAGCTAAAAAGTATTCAGACATTTCGGGCTTAATTGCGTTGTATACCGACCCGCAATATATAATAATGCTGAAGAATTTATTACTGTAATGAATTTAACGATGGAGTTAACTGCCGGTTACCTGATATTACATGGGAATACGCAGAAAAAGATGTCAATAAGTTGACTCTTGACCATAGCAAAATCTAAGGAAAATACTCATCATGGTGCCGTACACAAATTAAACTCTTCCAGTCAATTGTACTGCAGACTGTGGTTGGTATGTACAGCAATGTAGAAATTTCTGTAGATTATAATATAAATATATATTCATAAAATAACAATAGGATAACGGCTGAAATTAGTTACAATCAAGGGAAATAATTAAATAAGTGAATGAAAGCAATGAATAACTTAAACAAGTGAGAAAGGGTTGTAGGTTATAGTTGCTTTAAGTTCTATCAAAAATCAAACTTAATTAATTAAATTTTGAGATAGTTATTTGACAGTCAGCCTTAATTAATTTACAAATACTAATGCTTTATATTCAAGTGAAATAAGTTAATATTTACTATTGGAATTGTGACATGTAGGGTACATTAATTTCCACAAATTTATTTTTCGGTTTTTACATTGGTACCAACAAGGTACAAAGGAAACATTAAACCAGAAAGTTTTCGAATTTGGTTGATAAGGTCTGTCTAGTGAGGTGACATAAGATCTGTGTAGGAAAATAGGACTGCGTGTAAAAAGAGAACAGGTATAAGCTTGAATACCAAGTAACCGTAAGCCCACAGTATTCCTTCGTAATGGAAAATCTGTTGCATTTTTCCCACGGGGTAATCGAACTTTTACCAAGATAAAAAAAAATTCAAATACATAAATATGTACATATGTATTTATTTGCAAAAAGAAAAAAAAAATTAAATTCTAAAATCTCTTTTCCATGCACAAATAGATTAGATTCTCTGAATGTTTATTGATATTATGATCCCTCGAAGGGGATATACTGAGATCGTTCAAATAATTAATAACTTGCTTAATTCATTATTCATTCTTTCCGTTTTATGATAAAAAACTATTTCTATGTAAATAATTAGCTTGAATAAAAAATTTGTATCTACTACGATTACTATACATTTATATAAGTTATCATTAAGTTATTAAGACTTCACATAACTAATAATTTCATTAGAATTAACTTTAATTTTACATTTATTTGTTTAGAAAGAACTCATAATTACGTGTATATTTTTATTTGAAAATGTCTTGAGCAAGACTTGTAGTTTAAGACTCTTAATTATAACGTAAAAATGAAGTGCTGAACGCTTTTCTTTCTCCTTTCAATTTCCTGGAACCCTCTCAGATGAAAGTTGTCTGGGTCCGCTAGTCTCTCTCTTTACAGGTCTACAAGGGACTCTGAAAATATCTGCCCTCAGAGTCAGTTGGGTGGTTGGGGCATGCAAGAAGGCAGACCATCTGCGCCTTCAATGTGGGTGTAGGTAAGTGACGTAAAGGTCCCTTCAGGACTGAATGTGTGCCGGCGTTTTGGTAAATAGGCGCGAATATTTTTTTTATTATGGCAGGCGGCAGCGGCAGTTTTTTCGTGGAACCTCCCCATACTCTCCGCCAATAGCCGAGGTGAGCTAGCGTGCAGCCCTGCAGTCAACGCTGTCCGCCGAGTGATCTGTCAGCTCATGCTGGCAGTCGGGACTTAACGTCCAGTCGTCAATCACTCAACATAGTTCCATAACAAAGCTTTGTAGGAAATTACGCAACGTAATTAATTGAGATGAATGAATTCTTTATTTTATGTTTATGATATCTATTTTCTTTAAATGTACTTCGTGCAAAGACTTAAACCGGCATCGCAATTAAGATTACTGAAGTCAAGGCAAGGAATTGATACAATATATTTATTTAGAAACACTGGCTGCATTTTTTTTATACTGAACTGGTTTATTGGAAATTTTAAATTGATTTGAGTTGCTAATAAAACCCGAAGGTGGGCGCATTTTCCGAAACCGCGGTCGTTTAAATTATTTATATTTCTTAGTAATTAATGTTAAAGTTAATTCGATGAAATAAAAAAATTTTGTGGATTTAAAATGGCGTTTTGCAACTCTTCTGTGATGATTGGTCCTATTTAACGTCTATAGATAGTCATGATTATTCATATTTTTCACTGACATGTGTAGTGAGCGTAACAGGTAAAAGCCGGAACTGTGCTCAAATGTACGAGAACTCAGTTAAGCATAGGTTTGTTCGATGAAAACACCGTGTAAAATTTCCCCTACAATTTTCCCCAAATTTACCCGGGGTTTTGTGCACTCATCGAACAAGTTTTTAAAACACCGGGTAAATCTAATCTAATGACATTTGTCTGATAGTTCTCCTGACTATAATTAATTGTAAAAAGTTATTTATAAAATGTGTGAATACAAATAAAATGTGCTCTAGCTATTTTCTATTTATTTTCTTCTAATTTTCGCTTATTTCCGCTCAAGAAGTAATTTATATGTCCCAATCAACAACAAATTGCAAGTGACAGTTCTCAAGTGACAACTGTCAAACCATTACCCCGAGAAATTGTTAGTGTAAGCACGGGGTACCTTTGCCCCGAATCACAACCATAATACCAATACCATTAATTGACCCTGAAAAAAAACATTTCAATTTAAATTCCATTCAAAATTTAATATAAAAATTCAAAATGCATTTAGAAATGCATTCCCACATTATAACAAAATGCAATTTAGCATAAATTGCATTTGGTTATCAGACACACATTCCACTCACACGGTATGCACACTTCCCTACGTACAGTGTCTTCTTACTTTTTTTTTCGTACATTACGTACATTACCTACTTAATCCAATCTAATTGTATGTACATACATACATACAATTATCACATTATTCGCGCCCTCTTAAAATTAATATTTCAAGCCGTTCGCACAAGTGCATATCAGATTACAGATTTGCATAGATGCATATAGCTGGCAACAAAACTTTTTTACATTTTCTCACGTACATTTTTCAACGTCGTGAGAAAACAATAAAAAGAAAAATGAGCTTTAAAAAGCGATCATGGGTACCTGGGCGCAACTTGCCCAAATCTCGGGGAGTCGTTTTTTCACCCGTCTATTGGTCGCCTCGCGGAGTTTAATCAAATATCTTTAAATTAGAATAAAGTCAATTTCTTAAACTAACGAGTTATAACAAAGAAAATTCTCAAATTGTTGAAAACTAAAATATATAGGTAAAAATCCTATTAATTAAGTGGAAAATTGTGAACACAAAAGGGGAATCAAATACCAAAAATAAAGTGATTTTGAAGAATCCAAAAATAGTTTGTGTCTTTATTCATAAAACGCCTACGCGCGCTCTCTCCCTAGGAGCACGGAGTGCGTTAGAATATAACACATCAAACAGAACTCATATTGACACCACCGTGCAAACCCCGCGTTCCAACGGCCAAATCGAGAAGTACTTCAGGACCATAAAAGGCGCAATCGCCACTATGACACAGGAACCAGAGGGCTGCGACTGGGATTGTAATATGAGAGCCATACAATGGGTTCTGAACACTACGAAATTCAAATACCAATGTGACACCGCACCAACTAGTACTGTCGTATAAACCACGAGACATCCTGCAAAATAAATTGCTTCTCGTCCTACAAGACACAATTGAAGAAGAGGAAGAAGAAAACTTACCAGTGGCCGAACTTAAAGAAAGAGTGCTAAAACGAATAAGGGAAAAACAACAGAAACAGGCAAGTAAATTTAACGAGACGTGTCAATGCCCTAGACTATACAAAGAAGGAGAATTGGTATTAATAAAACATGAGCCGATGGCGACTGGAAATCCTAGGAAGGTACAGCCTAGATACAAGGGCCCTTACGTGGTTAAAGCAGTTTTATCAAATGACCGATATGTCATCAAAGATGCGGAAGAACTCCAAGTGACGAGGAAATCATACGAATCCGTACAATCCGCAGAGAGGATGAAGCCATGGTGCAAGTTGCACGACCTGGACTTTGTGGGCGAGCTAAGTGAGGAAAAAGAATCATGAAGGCAAAGAGAGAAAAATGTAAAAAAATAAAAAAAAATGAATAAAATAAAAGGAAACGATTTATGTCTTTGAAGAATTGATAACTGTTTGTATTTTTAATATAGCACCGATGAAGGCTGAATTCCTGCTGAGAATTGATAAATGAATTATTAAGGTAGCTGTTCTTTTATAAATTGTTTTCTCTTAGCCTGGGGCAAGCAACTGATACGACAGGGGGAATTTCCTCTGGAGTATCGGTTGTATGTGTTTAAGGGCGTTTCGAGATAAATGTTCGATGACATTGGTCGAACGGCTCTCGTGTGAAGAGCGTTGAGTAAATTGTCCAGTATCAAGACTGGATGGCTCCGATTTGGTAGCGAGGTCGGTTCGATCTGCTAACGTCACTGAGGACAGTGACAAGGTAGGCTGGCCGAACTGTGCTCAAAGGTACGAATATCAAGACCTAACGTCTTCCCGTGACTGTGAGTTTACGCATTTGCATTGCAGGTGATGGCCGATAGGAACAATTCCTAGAAAGAACGAAAGAAGGTATCGAGTGAAATGTATGCGTGAGATAGGAAAAAGGTTTATTGCCGGCAATTAGGAGCTAAAGAGTGTGAATGCGTTTGTTATACCTTGTCCTTCTTAAAATGTCCAGGTAAAAGGTAAGAAATGAGATCTTGAGGAAAATCACTTTCAATGTTGAGTTAATTCGCTATCGGACACGGCCACGGGTTGTTGATATGACATAATTTGGTTTTGATATGATAAATGTGGTGTAACATCGACTTGTTTAAATTCGTCATCTAGCGATTATACATGTACATATATAAATGGACTGCTTGTTGAACCAAAAATGCATGAAAGCCAATGACTCCACTTTTATATTTTTGTCTCTTCCGTGAGAGCACTCGTACCGATTGGTAACGAGAAATTTCTTAAAGTGCAGCGATATTCGCAGAAGTGGAAACTTGGTAATATATTTGAATGACAGTTCAAGAGCACTGACATTAGTATTTCAATCAACTTGTAAAATACATTTTTATAAAATAAATATTTTAATAAACTCAAGATTTCGTAAGGAAAATGTGACCGAATGAATATAGATAATTGATACAAGCTCTGTTCTTTTGTGTCCGCAGAACAGGGCAGAACAAAAAATACACAAAAGAACGCCTCATAAATTTTCATAGAAGATTTATAAATGAAGCGAACCCTACAAATAGGTCGCTTCAATCGACAGAACAATTTGATTTCTCAGTATATGGGAGTTCTAGAACAACCAACACAAAAGAACACAACTACAATGATAGTTATTAAGGTAAATTTTTGTAAATTTTTTTGCGCACATGAAAACAATTTGTAAAAATTATTTACACATACATTTATTTACACATGTTTGCAGTCTTATGTCGACAATCGCCCCGGAGAGGAAAAAAACAAAACAAATTTAGAGAGTACGAATACCTACATCAAATGCAAATCTAATGAGAACGCAAAATCTAAAAGGGAGATGTTAAGAAATATTATAAACAGGATTATAGGGAAGTGATTTTTTACTTTATTCATCGGCAAATTATAATATTTTCCTTTCAGTTTTTATAGCAATTGCAGAAGCGATCTGGGAGGTATGCTAAATGATGGACGAAGAAGTTTTTAAGGGTGTCTTTTCAAAGCTTGAATGATCTTTTTATCTTCCTGTGAGAACAGTAGTAAAGCGTTTACCACACAAACATGGCTGAGGCAATGATCTGGGATAATAAAGGGCATAAGTTTACAATAAGCGCACTAGCTAAGATTCTTTTCAAACTTTGTGTACTAGTTCGAATTTACTCACAAATCACGAATATGCCATTTTTATTTAGTGCTCGCTTATAGTTTCCAAGATATTTAAGTTTAAAAATCGCGAAATTTGCACTGCACAACACAATTTGACATTCCCCCGCAATTAATTAATTCTTCTTCTTCTTTTTAGTATTAAAAAGAGGCAGTGGTAGGTATATACATACCTTCCGAACATTCGGGTTACCAGCATTACGTTTTTTTATTCATTACGAATATTAATTGATGTGTAGTAAAGCAGTATTTCGTTAAAATGGAATAGAAAAACATTTATTAAAGAAATACACATACACACACAGGCAGGCTGGCAGGGGCACACACACACACGCGTGCGCGAGTTACGTTCTAACCTTTTGAAGATAATAAAAAAAAATTAATTAAAATAATATTTCAATAAAAACACACGACTGGTTAGAACACTTGTACTTTATTTTATGCCAATTACTATACAGTCCAACTAAGAATACTCGCATTTAAGATGATACCTCTCTTATAAAATCTCTTTTTGTTGAGGTTGCGTCTATACATATTTGTTATTTCCTCTAAGTTAAAAATTTGAACTCGACTTTACAGAATGTGGGAAAGTAAGAATTGTAAAATTTTGATGATCAGCATTTTTGTTCTTTAAGCAATTCTGTCTTTAAGAAAGCGGTGGCCAGAGAAACTGGATCCTTGAAGTTTCGTCTGCTGAAGCGGTGAACGAGGCGGTGGCTATTGGCTTGCGAGTTGTATGTTCTTCTAAAACCATCCTTTGAATACTTCTGCTTTTAACCAGGTACATAATGATGGCTATAACAATGCATCCCAGGATCATGAGAGTCCCATATGTTGACAGGTCCTTCTGTTGACTCTTAATTTGCAGGATTTCTATTGCTTTTGAATTTTCGAAATGATATGCTTTCAGCGTTTTTAGGTTCAGATTTTCTATTGTCGCTGTTCGAGTTGATTTTACTGAATATTGAAAGATAAATGTGAATGTCGTCCCAATAGCTGTTGCTCTGGTCTTCGTAGCTTATTTCGTTAATTTGGATTCGGCATTTTTCGAAATGGATTAGTGCTGCTCCTTTATTTGTTTGTCGATCAGGTCCACAGGTCAATTGCTTTGTATTTTCGGGGATGTTGATTAGCAAAATGTAGTTTGGTTCGGGTTGTATTATTTCGCTTACTTCTTAGCTTTCTATTAGTCTGCACTCTGCTTGTTTATTGTTGATTAAATTAGCGATGCATGTGGAATTGTTCTTCTTCTTGCGATCGGTCGACTCCGTACTATCTTCTATCTTCGGGCATTTTTCGTCGAGATATTGAATATATTGGGTATTTAGGATAGCATAGGGTCTGGTCATGATTTTCTTTGTTTTTTTCTATTGGAAGAGGTATTATGTGGAATAAGGAGTATGTTTCGATTGGGATTGTGGGTATTTGGATGTTGAAAATTATATTAGAGTTATTGTAATAGGCCTGGAGTCCAAGGAGCTCATATATGTGTTCATAGATTTTATGTTTATAGATTGATTTTTAAAAATATAGTAAATTTCTGACAATTTGTTTGGGCTAAGAATCAATTTTGATATTTTATTTAATCTCGCTAACATTACGGCTTCCGCTATATTGGTTAGGTGATCGTTCAATAAATCTATATTGTAATTAATTTGATTCAAGTATTGGATTTGTTTAAGAAGATCATCTATCTTCTGAACGGATTTTATTTGTTATTTGCTCCTGGATTCGTTTTAGATAATTTTCAATTATCTCTTGTTGATTATTAATATGGGTAGTTAGATTGTCAAATCTATCTATCATTCGGCTATTAACCTGCTTTTTAACTTCATTCTTTATATAATATTGGTTAGACATTAGATTTTCTATATCTGTATTTAATCTTTTCGCGTCATCTGCATCCATGTTTCCTGTAATGCTTTTAATTACTGATCCTAAGCCATCTATATGTCCCCTTTTCTGTCTGAATTTCGGCATTAGTGTTCCTAATTTAATGTTTAACTCAATCAATTTAATTTTTGTAATCTCTAATGAATTTTTTAGTTCGTCAGTATTTGCAACACTGACATATATACAATGGACTGCTGACGCTACAAAAATTGCTTACATTATTTGACAATATTATGGGATCACTTTTCTATAGTTCTCTCTTTTTGGTTTAACTACTTTTTTTCGCTGAACTATAAATAATACGTTCTATACAAAATCCACCATAGTCCAGTTTCAGTTCAGTGGTTTTCCAAATGAATATATAGAATAGAAATAGATGGCAATACAGTATTTGTAATTCTTTCTGTCCCCAATACCTACTTTAAGGACAGGCAGAAAAAAATTGCGTAAATTTATTTATTTAAAACTCAAGTTTAAAAAATATTTGATGTTGTAGAAGATAAGCTTCCAAGAATAGAAATAATTTCGAATTCAGCTGTAATTTGCTGAACTTTTAATATGAATATTAAAACGAAAGTAAGACTTGAAATTAAGATAATTGTCACACCCTGCCAACAATAGTTGACCCATATGAAATAGAAAATCAGGCAGTCCATGTTATATATGTCAGTGATTTGCAAATGATGTGAGTGCGTCCGTTATTTTTTGTATGTTCTGTTCGTAATTTTCGAGTCTTACTATATGTAGTAGGTTATAGTATGTCCGTATAGTTCTAGATGTTCAGAGTTTCATTGGGAGAATTCCTTGGTTGTTGTTCAAGTCCTGGATCTCCATCTTCTGACCGTGTAATTTGCGTTTCTTCTTTATTCTAGATTTATGAATTTTTTTATTTTGGCTGGTTAAAATTGTAACTTCCTTATCTTTTTTTACTTTATGTTTGCTAAATCTATGGGTAAGTTTATTGCGTCTACATTCTTTCCTAAATATAATGGATCCTTCTTTGATTATGTGAGGACTTTCCTTATTTTTGTTAAGTTTATTAATATTTTTTGTTACCTTCTCTTCTAATTGAGCTTTAATGGATGTGTATAATTCTGCTTGAAATTGATTCAATTTTGCATATATTCGTGGGTATTATTAAATTTGATGGTTTTGTTAATTTTATAAGTTCTGCCGTAAAAGAGTTCATATGGCGTATATTTAGTTGCGGAATGTATTGAATTATTGTAGGTTATTAGCGTGACGTTTAATATATCATCGTGGTCTCTGTCCTTTTGCTTATCGCATATTAATTGATATATTTCTGTTAAAGTGGAATGCATCCGTTCCACTGGGGAGTTGCTACTTGTCTGTTGGAATGAAGTGGTGTGGTGGTTAATACCGTATTGCTTGCAAAAGTCTTTAAATATGGTAGCTGCGAATTCAGAGCCCAGATCTGAAACAAGTTTTATTGGGATGCCATGTAAGCTTATGAAATGTTTTAGAGATTTAATGAATGTGAGACTATTTCATGCAGGTAATGTATAGGCAGCAGCAAATTTGGAGAATTCGTCTAATATTGTAAGAACTTGTGTATTGTTGACGCTATAAATATCTGTATGTACTATGTCTAAAGGTTTTTCGGGGGTCTCTGGCTAACTTTAGGAGGATTCCTGTCATATTTTAAGATTTGACATTTTCACAGTTGTTGATAATTTCGATTATTTTGTTCTTCATGTTTGGAAAATGGTATTCTCTTCTCAGATGCATTAAGGTTTCACTAATGCCTCTATGATTACTGCTTATGTGGTAATCATTAATAATTTTGCCTTGATCGTCGCTATTCATAATGTCTGAAACTAATTCTGTGCATCGAATTAGTTTAAAGGTTTTTGACCTCGAAAAAATTTAGAATAAACGGATTGTATAATTTTGAAAGTGTCATCATCAGTATAGATAGCACTTAGTCGATTTGGCGGTAAATAGCGTTTGAAAATACTTACAATATTTTCTTCAGAATAGTTGGGCATACGAATGGTGCGCTTTTGTTTATTTTTGAATGGCATTTCTAAAGATATCGGTAGGCGTTTGTTAGATTTTTCGAAGACAAATTAAAGGGCGAATTCGTTTAAAGGACGTTCTGAAATTGGTATTCCGTCATTGAGGTCTTCGCTTGCGGAATGTATTGTAGAGCCACTGGTACCTTGTATTGAGTTACACGTTCTGGATTCATTTGCATTTAGTTCAATTCTTGTATTAGGTTGTGATTCAGGAGGCCTTATTCGGCTCAGTGCGTCGGCGTTGGTGTTTTGCTTTCCTTTCTTATATACTAACTCATAATCAAACTCCTCTAGTTTGAGTCTCCAGCGAATTAATTTTGAATTAGGTTCTTTTAGGCTCATAAGCCAGGTTAAATGCTTATGGTCCGTTACAATTTTGAATCTATGTCCAAATAGATAAGGCCTAAAGTATTTGGTAGCCCAAACTATGGCTAACAATTCCTTTTCGATGGTGGAGTAGTTGATCTCGGAATTAGTTAGCGTACGACTAGCATAGCATATGGGTTTATCGCTACCTATAGGGCCTTGCGATAGCACTGCACCAATAGCATAGTTGCTAGCGTCGGTTGTTAACACGAAAGGTTTCGTAAAATCTGGGTATTGTAAGATGGGATCATTACAAGAAGATCTCTGCAGTTTTCAAAGGCTTTAACATACCTATCATTTAATTGGACTACTTTACCTTTTTTAAGGCACTCTGTTAGGGGTTTCGTAAGTTTTGCGAAGTCTTCAATTAACTTCCGATAGTACCCTAACAGTCCTAGGAATGCTTTTATTTCCTACTGGTTTTTGGGAATAGGAAATTCTTTAATTGCCTTTATCTTATCTGGGGTCGGCTTGACACCATCGTTTGCAACCACGTGTCCTAAAAAGGCGATCTCTTTGTGTAGAAATTCCGATTTGTCAACCTGAACTTTGAGATTTGCTTCTCGCAGTTTATCAAATACATGTCTAAGGCTTTCGGCGTGTTCTTGTAGAGATGTAGAGAATACAATAATGTCGTCAAGATATACCAAGCAGATTTTACCTTGTATTTCTTTAAGGAACCTGGATGGGGCATTTTTCAGCCCAAAAGGCATTCTTACGTACTCGTAATGACCACCTTCTACAGTAAAGGCTGTTTTCTTACTGTCTTCGGGATTCATCTCGATTTGATGAAATCCGCTGGCCAAGTCAAGTGTTGTGAAGTACATACACTTTCCGAGATTGTCTAATATCTCGCTGATATTGGGCAACGGGTACCTGTCATTGATGGTCTTTTCATTCAGCTTGCGATAGTCTATGACTATGCGCCATTTCTGTCTACCACTAGTGTCCTTCTTTTTAGGGACTATGCAGATAGGAGAGCTCCAGGGAGAATAGCTAGGCCTGATTATCCCACATGTCACTAATTTGCTTTTGTACCTCTTGCTTATGGATATAGGAATATCTATAGGACTTGGTGTAAATGGGTACGTCGTCAGTTGTGGTTATGCGATGCTTTACGTTATTGGTAAAAGTAAGTTTTTGGTCCTCTTTATAAAATATATCTTCATATCTCTTGCAGATTGAGTATACTGAATTCTTCTCTTCTGCATTCAGATGAGATACTCGAATTAAATTTGTTATGTCGTCCGGTCGTAAAATTGGGTCTGAGCACTCTTCATACTCGACACTGAAATTATTTAATTCTGTATATTCTGAGGATGAAAAGGGGGTAACCTTAAGAGGTTGCTCCAAAAAGAGAAGCTGTTCTTTATCGGAATGATTGATAACCTCCATTATGCTAAACCAATCTTTTGCCGTATATATTCCTTCTGAGACGTATAATTTGGATTTTACTTCAATATTTTTTATATAAACATCTCCGTTTGATACATCCACTGGTAATTTTGCAGTAAGTTTTGTTTTTCCAGGTACTACATATTTTCTGGACATAAAGTTGGGTTTGAAATGTAAAGGGGTGGTTGAGTTTCGAGTTATTAGTACTTGGTTCGCTAGATCGACTTTTGCACCTAATGTGGTAAGCGCATCGAGTCCTAGGAGACCATCAAAGTATCCATGGAATCAAAACACTAGGAATCGAGTTTCTCCTGGTTGATTGAATTCTACGAAATTTGGGAAAGTGACTTGTTTATTTAGTTTATGTTTATTTAGAATTTTTGTAATGATTGTAGGTTCTGTTTCAGTAAGATCTTCGGGATGTGCGAAATCCGGGTTTATGAACGATGATGATGCACCCGTATCTACTAGGAATTTTAGAGGTCTGCCAAAAGGGGATGATATGTGTATATGTCGTAGACAATTGACGTAACTCAGCATTTCACGAAAAGTCTAGACACTTCATGGAAAGTAGGCAAATAATGTAACGTTTTTGACTTAGTCCCTTTTTACATTATGTGTCTGAAATTTTTAGTCATTTCATTAAATGCTAAAAGCGTTTACGCCAATACTGTAATACCACCCTATATAACCAAATGCTATTAGTGGGAGATGGGTGGTGCCTGCGACACACATACCCACACACCACACATACACACACACCCATATACACACACTCATACACGGAGCGAAGCGGAGCGCGCATGTGTGCATATTCGTGATTTGTGAGTGATTTCGAACTAGTACACAAAGTTTGAAAAGAATCTAAGCTAGTGCGTCTAAAGTAAACCTGTTCCTAATAAAGATACCAACATTTCGTGATTTTGTTCTAATATCATTTCAGAAAAAATAGAGATTTTAAAAGTAAAAAATTAAAATATGTTATTTACAATTTACCCCTCTGAAATATTATTATATTATTTTGTTATTATTATATTACTAAAAGAAGTATTGCAAAAAAATCGCATTAGCTAAGCGTTGGGAATTTAAGACTTTTTCAAGGATAAGATATAATATGGACTTTCAATAATACATTACAAAAGCACTTCCCACCATCTTGGAATGTAAATCATAAGTAGTTATACCTTAAAAGATTTAAACACTCAATTTATTGGTACTGCACTTTTCATAAGCTTTGTGCACTTACGTCTATTTAAATATATTTTATCAAAATGTAAGCTATATAATGGTACTTATTCAACATTACATCTTCATATTTTATGTGTAAAGAGCTTAGATTATATAACAAAAAGGATAGGCTATGCTGTGTAAAATTCGTGTACGTGTGATAAACATTTTTTTTACAGGGGGGAAAATGTCAAGAGGAGTATCGCCTCGTTGTTCGTTTCTGATTTATTTCTGACATTTCAGATTTTATGAAAACAAGTTCGGTTTATTTATTTTGTATTTTACGAAGTGATTAGAATAAAAGTGGTTTATACTTAATAAGAGAGAGAAAAAATAGTGAAATATTGTTTTGTGAATGATATCGAGAGTCCGGAGTTTTGAATTATCGTGATGAAGTGCGCTGTGCTTAAGAAATAACCGAAGATATTCTCTTAGCAAATCATTTTTAGGCAAGCTTAATTCTTTCAATAGTAAATTATAGTGTTTTAAATAAAATAAGAGTGAAATATTTATAAAAATAAACAGCCGTGGCGAAAAAATTTAACATTTTCCAATGTCGGTTTGGTTGTTTAAAATTGAATTGTCATTGTCGCCTTAGGTTAGTTACAACAAAAATATTATCAGAAAATAAGGAATAGGAAAATTCTTAATAATTTAAAAAGTTATAAAAAAATTATAAAACAATAGATTTAAAAATTAATTCAAAAATTTTACGATATAATGATATCTCCTCTATTAAATTTCTTCAATACTTGAAAAAGTTTCAACCAATAAATTATGTGCCCGCTCTGAAAATATCGTAGTTTACGACTTTCATGACTAAACAAACACATCGATGCAATTCTACTACATGAGGAAAAATGCAAGGTTTTCCTTCCTCCTAGCCTATAACCTTTTTGTTATAAGATCTAATGGTAAGAGTCGCGCCATTTTGTACATTTTGTTCATATCGCCCATGGCATGTAAAGGGTTTTCCAATAAGAGGTGTTATTTTAATTAGCCCGCTATTTCGGTAGATGTCACCTTTGGAGCTGTCATTTTTTGACATTTGACAAGTAGAAACTACGCCATTAACAAAAATGGAACGATACACGATTCAACAACGCATTGAAATTATTGAAATTCACTATAAAAATTGTGAAAATGTGGCAGAGACGGTTCGTAAAACTCGAACATTTTTGGGTCGTCGTGAAGCACCTTGTCGGACCGCAATACAGAAATTGGTAGAAAAATTCGAGCTGTCGGGACAAGTTAGTGATGTGAAGAATAAAACCCGTGCACGTCACTCAAGAACAGCCAAGAATATTGCTGCTGTAGCCGAAAGTGTTGAAGAAAACCACGTTTGTCCATTCCTCGTCGTTCTTTGGAATTAGGCATTCCACAAACGTCATTACACCATATTTTGCATAAAGATTTGGGTATTAAGGCTTATAAAGTTCAGTTAACACAAGAACTCAAGCCGGCCGATCATCAACAACGTCGAGTCTTTGCTGATTGGGTCCTTGAAATGCATGAAAATGATCCGGAATTCCATCGAAAACTCATCTTGAGTGATGAGGCCCATTTCCACCTCGATGGCTTCGTCAACAAGCAAAATTGTCGCATCTGGGGCTCGGAAAACCCTAGAGTTATTGTTGAAAAGCCTCTCTATCCTCAACGTGTGACTGTTTGGTGCGGTTTATGGTCCCGCGGGGTCATTGGACCTTACTTTTTCGAAAATGAGGCTGGAGCAACAGTTACGGTGAATGGATTGCGCTATCGACAGATGATTAATAATTTTTTATGGCCGGAATTGGATGGTATTGATCTGGACAACGTTTACTTTCAACAAGACGGCGCTACGTGCCATACAAGCAACGAAACCAGTGATCTTTTACGGGAAAAGTTTCCGGACCGTGTTACTCTCGAAGAGGTGATCACAATTGGCCACCGAGATCTTGTGACTTAACACCTTGCGACTTCTTCCTTTGGAGCCACGTGAAAGAGAAGGTCTACGCCAACAGCCCAGCGTCAATTCAAGACCTCAAAGATGGAATTCGTGAGGCTATCGAGGACATAGGGCAGCCGCTTTGCGATTTGGTTATGGAAAATTTCATGAAAAGGATATGGTCCTGTAGGCGTGGTCGTGGTGGTCATTTGGCTGATGTTATTTTTCATTATTAACGGTATACCTTCCTCTTTATAATGAAATAAAGATCCGATCATTTATCTCAAAAAATGGCATTTTTCTTTGAATATCAAAATAACATCTCTTATTGGAAAACCCGTTATATAAATGGACTGCTCGTTGAACCAAAAATCCATGAAAGCAAATGGCACCACCTTCATATTTCTGGCTATTTCAGTGAGAGCATTTTTCCATTGAACTTAATGATTGGGAACGAGAAATTGCTTGAAGTTCAGCTGTACTTTTAGAACTGGCAACTTGATAATCAAAACTTTCCTGCCAGAACACCCTTGAAAAATACTTCCTTCGGCTCATAATTAAAATTTAACAATACAAATAGCCCCAAATGCCTTTGTGGTAATTCGATAAATCCCACTGACATTCATATAAGCAGGAGGTGATAGTACTCCCCTAGACTATCAAAAAATTGTGTGGCAGGGGAGGGCAATATAAACCGTTTAGGAGTTAGAGGGTGATTAAGAAAAAAGCTAGTTTTTCACAAAGCACCCTGTATTTTAAAAAATACTGGGCGCACGGGAACAGTTAAGATCTCATTGTATGCGGAGCTTCCTGGCCTTTCCAACGACTGCTCAATCAGCCCCATACTACGCGCTCTCAGGAGTTACGGGGGTCTAAACAAAATATTTCAGTTGTTTTTTTTTTTTTACAAAACGGTTGTTAACATAACTGTTTTTTATAAAAACTGTAACCTCTTATACCCAACATGTATACCGAAATTAGTCGATATTTTTTTTAAAATTACGTGATTTCAGTCACCAGGGAACAAATTTGGGTTTGAGAATAGCTTTCAGAATAGGTTTTGACCTAATAACTCTTTAGCAGCTGCAGATAGCACATTTGAACGACCGCAGATAGTATAATAGGTCAAATTAAAGAAGAGAGTCAACTGTTTATAGTTTTTATAAAAAAAAAAATTATGTTAACGACCGTTTTGCAAAAATGGAGATCAAAGTAAAAAAATCCGAAATATTTTGTTTAGACCCCCATAACTCCTGAGAAAGTATGGGGCTGGCTGAGCAGTCGCTGGAAAGCCCATGAAGTACTTTTTAAAATACAGGGTGTTTTGTGAAAAACTAACAGGACTGGTGATAAGCCAGATTTTGCGTAATGAATTTTTGGTTGTGTTGGTAGTCCATGTTTTACATGTATTTACACACCATCCCTATTCTAAGCAAACTTGTCAATTTGCAAAAAGTAAACAAAGGTTTTAAGCAGATCATCTGTGGTAAAAAATGTTCTTTTTCGACTTTATTTTGAAATAATTCACATATTTAATTTATATAAATCTTTGCTTCTATTAACAAAAAAAGATAATTTAGATAGTGCAGTTGCCTGAAACATGATTTCCCTAGTCTATAATCCAGTTTATAATTGCAAGCGCTGACCGGCCACTTCATTTCTGTTTTTTTTTAATTGATATGAAGATTTTAACAGCACTAGTGGCACTATAAAACTTTGCACTAAATAAACTTCAAAGACAAATAGTTTTGAAAAGAATTGATTCGGTACTTTTGTTAAATTTCACAAAAGAATTTTAAATTGACTAAATCTGCTCACAAAACAAAAGCACATTTGACAACTTGTCACTCAAATGTTCCTTCCTTCATCTCACTTACTCCTATGTAAATTGCCTGCTCTTGACAAATTACGCTCATGTACGCGAATTTTACACGATTAAACCATTCCTGTTTGATATATATTCTAGGGTACTATCACCTCCTGCTCTATTGAACTCCTAAGGGGAAACCCCTTTATAGTGATTGCGACGCAATTTGACTTACGTACCTTGTTGTGTTCTAGAGGCGCTACTACTGCAGAGCAGACGTAATCAAAGTGTAAGCCAGCAATGCCTCGCTCCAGTATAAATTCAGCGATGTCTGGACCATGGTACAAAGAATATACGGTATGCTGGTATGAAATGAAAGCTCTTTCAAGCTTTCTGTGGCGTCATAACGAGCCACTTTTTCAAATTAACATAGGAATAAATGAAATAAATACCATTTTCTGTTCAAATGATTATTTTATTTTATTATTTTTCTTGCACGTTTATTTCATTCTTCCTTCCTATTTAAATGCTTAATACGAAAGTAATTTAGCCTTCCTTCTTAAGTCTCTATTTGTTCTGCTAATTTAATGATCTTCTTCAAAAAACCTTTAGAGGTATAAATAAGTTCTTTCAAGGATATTTATTTTGCATCTTGTATTTATTCTTTTCGATAAGTCTTTTCAATTTTTTTTCCAAGCGCTATAATTTTTTAAATCATCTATTTCTCCAAATTCAAGATCCGATCCCGACTCTTAAAACAAAATCTTCATTTTGTGAAAACCAACCTAATGTTGAGTTTTCAGAATCAACTTCTTCAAGGATACCCACTGAACACAGAATATTTTCATTACATCCTATAAATATATAAATATTGTTACGTGCAATAGAAAGAGACAACTAGTGACATCTACTGGCAATGGAGAAGTAAACGACTTTAGGTTCGGAGAATTGATTATGGTATCTACAGGAAGGTTCAGGAATAGAATGAATAGAACAGTCAAGAAGCTTCTGGAAAATAGAACACTCGAGAATAATCTAGAGAGTTTCTAGGGTATAAATATAACAGTTGTCATATCCAGAATAAGAGTCTTGTCTTAGACGTTGCAGTGTTAACAAGTGAAAGTAATAAACGTGCGAAAGTGTTGCAATTAGATTGCGATAATTGAAAGTACAGTATTAGCGATAATTAGAGTTGAGTTGATTAGAAGAAAGTTTATGAATTTTGTATGATTAGAGTGAAATAAGAACTTGTATAATAAGTATTTAATATTGTGTTTTAAATAACGAACCAAAGGCCACGCTCGCAACAACTGGTGTCAGAAGTGAAATAAATTCACGAAATAAAGTGGTGGCAATTGACTCTAAAATTCAAAGTGTGATTAATTTTGTGAAATTGTGTTAAATCTTGAAAGTTCTGGAAAATAATTTATATTCAACTTAAAGTGAATTACTAAAGTAATGGGGAGAAAATTCGAGGAGCTTCGAACGCAGGATTTGAAAGTGGAGTTAGGGAACCGGTCATTACAAACGACAGGTGCAAAGAAAGTTCTAGTCGAGCGACTCAGACAAGCTTTGATAGAGGAAGGAAAGAATCCTGAAACATTTGTTTTCGAAGACAACTTGGAAGAAACCGAAGTTGAAGAAGAGCCTACAATGAAAATGGAACAGCTTTTGAGTACTTTAATGAGCAAAATGGAAGCCCGTTTTGATGAACAAAAGAATGCTTTTGAGGAACAAAAGAATTCTCTCGAGGAACAAAAGAATTCTCTCGAGCAACAAAAGAATTCTCTCGAGCAACAAAAGAATTCTCTCGAGCAACAAAAGAATTCTCTGGAATACCGTTTAGATGAGCAAAAGAATTCTCTGGAATCCCGGTTAGATGAGCAGAAGAAATCTATGGACGAACAAAAGAATGCTTTCGTTGAACAAAAGAATTCTCTGGAATCCCGCTTAGATGAGCAAACGAATTCTCTAGAATCCCGGTTAGATGAGCAGAAGAAATCTATGGAAACCCGCTTGGACGAACAAAAGAGTTCTCTGGAGAATTGTCTAGAAACTCGTTTGGAGGAACAGAAGACTTTCCTGAAAAACTCGTTAGACGAACAAAATTTAAAAATTGAAGGAATCGAGCAGGAAGTGGCGGAAGCTCAACAAAAAGTCACCGAGCAGCTTGACAGTTTTAAAGCAGATCTAGAAAGAATAAAGCATCGTCAGCCTCTAAACGTAGCAGCTGAAATATCCAGCACAGGTAGAATGAAACCCCCAATATTTGATGGACAAAATTCCTGGCATATCTTCAAGAGACAATTCGAGGCAGCTTCAGAGGTAAATGGATGGAATGATGAAGACAAAGCTATAGCTCTGGTGTTAGCACTTCGAGCTCCTGCGTCAGAGCTCTTACAAACGGTACCGATTGAAAAGCAACGTGAATACACTTCATTAGTAAAGGCGATAGAATTACGTTACGGAGATGAACACATGCAGCAAGTATATCGCCTACAGTTACGCAACAGGATTCAAAAACATGGCGAATCACTACAACAACTGCAGGCAGATGTAGAAAGATTAGCTCATCTACTCCAGCGTGAATGCGGATTTTCTCAATGAAGTGGCGACGGAGGCATTTGTGAACGCTATTGCAGATCAAAATTTACAGCAAGCGTTAAGGCTAGCAGGAAAGAAATCAACAGCAGAAGCACTAGCCTATGCATTAGCGTATGAATCCGCCAGACAAGCTTCACGGAGTGCAGTACGAGTAAGAGAAATTTCAGTGGAAGAATGTACTTGTAACAGAGTGCAATCATTACAGAGCCCGCCCTCACGTGGTGTCCTTCGATGCTGGAATTGTAATAGATCAGGGCATCAAGAGACTGCAGAAAACGTCGACGAGTGGAATCACCTGAAGAAGGGAAAGAAGAATGCCAAAGATGTCGAGCCAGGGAACAAGCTATTCGTGGAGAGACTAGATATCAAGCAGCGACTAGTCGCATCAGCTCTCCTGTTGAGCAGTCGGAAAACTAGTAAAAACCAACTTTGTGGGGCAGAAGTTGGTTGGTGGAATCGGCAGCCCCGAAGTCATCATTCAAGTAGGCCAGTTGCAGAGAAATAATAGCAGTCTTGTTATATATGGAAGTGTAGGAAAAAATGACTGCGCAGTCACTATCGATACTGGAGCTGCAAGATCAATTATTAGAACAGATCTTGTTAAGAACAAATGGCTTCATAATACCACCAAATATCTACTAAGAACAGCAACTGGAGCAGCAGCACGGGTGTTTGGAGAAATAACTTTAGATGTTCAACTAGGCGAACTACTATTTCCTCACACTTTCCTGGTTTCAGACATAATGGACGAATGCATTCTTGGAATAGATTTCATGACCACATACAAAATAAATCTGGATGTCGGAGAGCGGATTCTCAAATATGGGAACATAGAAATTCCTATGAAACTAGGAGAAGGAGCAGATCATCCTGCGAAAATAAGGACGATGGTCTGCGAAAATATTACTCTTTCGCCATGCTCCGAGACACTAATATGGACAAAGCTTACTGATGACATCGGGACCTGCCAATTCTATCTGGTGGAGCCTAACCCCACAAAAGTCACATCGAGCATCATTGCTGGCAAGACTTTAGTGAAGGCAGAAGGTGCAACATTAATACCAGTCAGAGTGCTTAACACATCCGAAAATGAGGTACAACTAAAAGAAGGTGCTATAATTGGAAATTGTGAACCCGTTTACCAAATCGTCAATTTGGATAATGGTAGTAATATCAGGGAGACAAAACCTATACCAACTACTACCCAACAGGTTCAGAAACTTCTTTCGTCCAGTGCCTTAAGTGAACAACAACACAACGATGCCAAAGAGGTGATCGATGAATTTTCGGAATTATTTGCAATGAATGATGATGACTATGGTAAAACAAATCTTGTCCAGCATCGGATCGATACAGGAGATTCCAGGCCCATTCGACAGACACCACGAAGATTGCCATTAGCCAAACAACCAGAAGTTGTAGACATGATGAACTCCATGAAGAAACAAGGCATAATAGAGGAATCCCTTGGACATCGCCGGTTGTTCTGGTTAGGAAAAAGGATGGCAGCACCCGATTCTGTGTAGACTACCGCCAACTAAATAACGTGACGAGAAAAGATAGCTATCCATTACCAAGGATTGATGACACGTTGGATACCCTTTCCGGAGCGCAATGGTTTTCCACATTGGATTTGAAGAGTGGCTACTGGCAAGTGGAAATACATCCCGAGGACCGAGATAAAACTGCTTTCTCAGTTGGCAGTGGCTTATGGCAATTCAAAGTAATGCCATTTGGGTTATGTAATGCTCCAGCCACATTTGAACGACTAATGGAATGTGTTTTACGTGGTTTAACCTGGAAAACATGTCTTGTCTACTTGGATGACATAATAGTAATCGGAAGGACATTCAAGGAACATAAAAACAACTTACGAGACGTACTTCAAAGACTCAAAGATGCAAAATTGAAGCTCAGTGCGAGTAAATGTGCTCTATTCAAAGATGAAGTTAAATATTTAGGGCACATAGTTTCATCACAAGGAGTAAGAACCGATCCAGAGAAAATAGAAGCCGTCAAAAATTGGCCAGTTCCAAAGGACAAACATCAATTACGGAGTTTTCTTGGTTTAGCTACCTACTACAGGCAATTCGTGAAAGGTTTTGCAGATATAGCAAGAAGCCTACATCAACTTACAGAAAAGGGAAAGCCGTTCATATGGTCGGATAGATGCAACGAAAGTTTTGAAAATTTGAAGCAACAGCTCTGTGAAGCTCCAGTACTTCACTATCCAAAGCTGGGAAAAACATTTATATTAGATACAGATGCCAGCAATGAAGGTATTGGTGCAGTGCTTTCGCAGGAGGAGAATGGTCAAGAAGTTCCAGTAGCTTACTATAGCAAAGCACTTTCAAAGCCAGAGAAAAATTATTGTGCTACAAGAAAAGAGCTACTTGCTATTGTAAGTTCAACAAAACATTTTCATAAATATCTCTACGGGCAGAAATTCATCCTTCGCACCGACCATGCAGCGCTTAAATGGCTTCTGCAGTTTAA
The DNA here is from genome assembly GCA_963924295.1 of Dioctria rufipes. Taxonomy (NCBI): domain Eukaryota; kingdom Metazoa; phylum Arthropoda; class Insecta; order Diptera; family Asilidae; genus Dioctria; species Dioctria rufipes. The sequence goes on from OZ002740.1 coordinate 206,464,118, forward strand.
GAACCCTGAGGGACAAGTCGCGAGATGGATAGAGCGACTCCAGGCTTATGATCTTGAGATCCAACACCGAAGAGGTCGTATCCATGGAAATGCAGACGCCCTTTTACGACGTCCATGCAAACTTGAATGCAAACATTGCGCACGGATGGAAGAAAAAGAAACAACAGCAACTATACAGTTGGTAACCGTGGAACCATCTACAGGTTGGGACAACGAGGACCTGAGAACAGCACAACGAGAAGATCCGGACATTTCACCTATTCTCGCTTGGAAAGAAGATATGGAAAGACCAGACTGGAAGGATATTTCGGAACGGAGTGAGAAACTGAAAAGTTACTGGGCTCAATGGAACTCTCTTCATGTTGAATGTGGTATATTAAAACGCAAATGGGAAGCACCTAACGGCGAATATTTCCGAATGCAGATAGTCGTGCCAGCATCAAACGTCAAAGATGTTCTAGAAGAAATGCACGGTGGAACCTCTGAAGGACATTTGGGAGTGAACAAAACAATTTCCAAAATACGGAAAAGGTTTTATTGGCTACATATGCGAGAAGATGTGAAGGAGTGGTGCCGCAGATGCACTGTCTGCGCTGCTTGCAAAGGGCCGCAACACAGAAGCAGAGGTGAAATGCATAAGTATAATGTCGGAGCCCCCTTTGAAAGGATAGCTGTAGACATCGCTGGACCTTTTCCTGAAACGGATGGCGGTAACCGTTATATTTTAGTTGCCATTGACTATTTGTAAATGGCCTGAAGCTTATGCGATCCCTAATCAAGAGGCAGCCATAGTTGCGGAACAAATAATAACGAATTGGGTCAGTAGGTTTGGAGTGCCTCACGAACTTCATTCGGACCAAGGACGGAGCTTCGAATCGCGGACTTTCCAGGAGATGCGTAAAATGTTGGGAATAAGAAAAACTAGAACAACTCCTCTACATCCACAATCTGATGGCATGGTAGAGCGCTTCAACAGAACATTGATCGAGCATCTAAAGAAAGTAGTTGACTATCATCAACGCGATTGGGATCGACACATTCCTATATTCCTAATGGCTTATAGATCAGCTATTCATAGTACTACCGGACAAACCCCAGCTAAAGTCATATTCGGAAGAGAGATACGTTTACCTAGCGACCTCAAATTCGGTACCCCCAGAGGTGAACAAAAGTTACCAGAAGACTACGTATCGGAACTCAAACAACAATTAGCTGATGTGCACGAGGCCACGAGGACGAAATTAGCAACAAATACTGATCGGATGAAGACCCGCTATGACCTACGTGCTAATTCCGCAGGATTTAATGAAGGTGATCTTGTTTGGCTCTATAATCCGAGACGACGTAAGGGACGTTCTCCAAAATTGCAACAACACTGGGAAGGACCGTATTCAGTAGTAACTAGAATTAATGACGTAGTATACAGGATTCAGCGTGGCACAAGAGGCAAGCATAAAATTGTTCACTTGGACCGCTTGTGTCATTACTACGAGCATCAAGACCGTGGACCACCTGTTGTTCGGGACGAACAAATTTAAGAAGGGGGCAGTGTTACGTGCAATAGAAAGAGACAACTGGTGACATCTACTGCCAATGGAGAAGTAAACGACTTTAGGTTCGGAGAATTGATTATAGTATCTACAGGAAGGTTCAGGAATAGAATGAATAGAACAGTCAAGAAGCTTCTGGAAAATAGAACACTCGAGAATAATCTGGAGAGTTTCTAGGGTATAAATATAACAGTTGTCATAGCCAGAATAAAAGTCTTGTCTTAGACGTTGCAGTGTTAACAAGTGAAAGTAATAAACGTGCGAAAGTGTTGTAATTAGATTGCGATAATTGAAAGTACAGTATTAGCGATAATTAGAGTTGAGTTGACTAGAAGAAAGTTTATGAATTTTGTATGATTAGAGTGAAATAAAGAACTTGTATAATAAGTATTTAATATTGTGTTTTAAATAACGAACCAAAGGCCACGCTCGCAACAATATGTATAGTCTAATTTAAAAAAAAAATTTAAACTCAACGAAAATAGGAAATTAAAGTAGGAGAAATATAGATAGTTTACGATAAGAAAATGTTAAAAGTAAATTACAACTTTTCTAAGATTTTTATACGTTTTTAAATGGAACTAATTCAACATACCTAATAAGTATGATCTTAATACTTAATCTATGTATACTTAAAGTCTGTAGTAGTAGGGTGGTCATTCAAACCACCTTTAGATCTTATGGCACTAAAGAAATTATCTATGATATTTTGATTAAGTCGACTTGTATGTAAGGATATAGTCCATTTTAAAATACCCCGTTAAATATATATGCAAATCCGATTAATTTGTTATTAAAATGCCTTTTATGCATTCATTCACTGTGCACGTTTTAACCTAATGCCATCGACAAGAAAAGGGGCTCGTTTTGAGGTCATAAAAAGCTTATAGCTTTCAAGATGGCGAAAACACGTTCAGATACCAGCATATCTTAGGCCGGGCGCCCACTGGAGTGGTGTGTGAGCAATGTGGCAGTGCAAAACCCTCGAGAATACTTCACAAGCCATGAAACAGACACCCTCTCTACCGCATGCGAGGTCCATCGGAGTCCTTACATTCTAAAATATTAGCAGTGTTCTTATGTAAAACTGACAAAAGTTTGATTTGAATAGCTCCTCCTCCTTAAACTATTCATACAGAAAAATGTGTTGTGATAATTTTAAGCTTGCTTTCTTATCTTCCGAACCGTAATAAAACTTTCATACCTTTCCTAACAAAATTATTTAAAACAAGTAAAAAAGCTAGAATTGGTCTAAGACCAATTCTTAGGATACCCTAGATGAATGCCCGTATTAAATTTCGTATGGTCACCGATCTATTCAAGTATTGATTTTGAAGTTGTTTTTCGCATATATTTCTAGAACGGTTTGTCGCACAGACAAAATGATTATAACCAATTTTATAGGATTTCGTATTCTGCAGAAGTTTTTAGTACCATAAAAATGTCTTGGACTGATCGTTTTCAAAGTATACGTAAAAAACCGAAATTTTTATATGGCAACACCAAGAAAGAGTTGCCCGATTTAGTCCATTTTTGACATTTTATTTCCTAATGTAGTAAAAACATCATGTGCGAAATTTCAGCTCTCTACGTCGACGCGTTCTCAGGCAGTGACCAAATATATAGCGGAAAACGAAATTTTTATATGGCAACCCCACGAAGGAGTTGCCCGATTTGGCTCATTTTCGAACTTAATTTTACTTTTTTTTTTAAAGTCTGTGTACAAAATTTCAGCTCTCTACGTGTTCGCGTTCTCAAGTTATCGTGCGCACAGACGGACGGACGGACGGACGGACAGACGGACGGACGGACGGACGGACATGCAAAAATCGAAATAACTTTTAATATTATGAATGGGTGTCCAATCCATTTTGCTCTACCATCATTATTTCGAGGTGTTACAAACGGAATGACAAACTTAGTATACCCCTATGATTTCATCTAGGGTATAAAAATTAATCTCAACCAAATTACTACGATTTCTCAAACAAAAATTCTCAGCTGAGTAATCATTGTAATGTCGCTGAGCCGTCATGGGATGCTGTCGGCTGATGATATCGAATGTAGCTGCCTACAGATTCGGACTTCGGCTGCACATACACACATGCAATTATCACTCAGCTGAGAGGTATTGAGCGTTAAATGGTAAGGTTACTTTGTAATCAAAATTATTTTATTATTTTGTTAAGTAAGGTATATAGGAAGTGTAGCCTTTGGGAAGATAAGGAATCAAGCTGTAAATTACTAGAAGACTATTTTCCTATACGGATAGTAGTTTAGGCTCTCTGGCATACATAAAACCTATGTTTAGCACTTTTCCATAAGTATCAATATAGAGCATTTTAGAAAACGGCCTCCGAACGCACAAATATAGATTTCTGGTTCATGGCTTGGGAAGTATTCTCGAGGGTTTTGGGCAGTGGCGTGGTTTTGGCGTGCGATGTGGCAACAAAGTGGTGTGGCAGTAGAATGGTGGCGGATTGGTATTAATATTATTAAGCGCGCATCAAAATGGCAAGCAGCGTATCAATTAAGTAATTCAACATCAACAGTAATAACAAAGGAGAAGTGGCATCCACTGCCACTTACCACTCGAAAATTAAACTTGTCGGAGACTAGTGGCAATCAAGTGGTGCCACGCCACTTGTCAATGTCACGCCATCGCCACTCTATTTCAATGTGCGCTATTGTTTTTATTTTTACGGGACTAAATTTTTTCACTTACCATTTAATCGCCACGCCACTGCCACATTGCTCCCACACTACTCCAGTGGGCGCCCGGCCTTATATTCCTTGTACCATGGTCTGAACCTGTAGGGAAAGCAGCAATTTTTTCTTAGAAATTTATTGGAAATTTTTTCCATAGAATTGTTATGCATTGGAGGCTGGCAACCGCACACATTGTATGATTACATCTGAAAATAACTCCAGTCGGCCACCAAACTGAATAAAAATTCTCCCGAAACATTGCCTGTAAATGCCTAAGAAGAAATGAATACTATTTCCTCATCTACGAGTCTATGCACATAAAAACTGTTAGTGGCCCAAGCAACCGTTGTCGGTCTCCAATAATGCATAACAATTCTAAAGGCGGAATTACAATGGACGCAACGGAACGCAATTGAACGGAGAGAAATGTCAAATTTACGCAGTAAAACGGACGTCGAAGTTAGCTGCTTACAATGGACGCATGATTAGTTGAAAGTGATAGTGACGTTTGACCCAAAATTTATAAACAAATATGGATAAAATCATAAAACTTTTCATTCCATTTCCTCTCTGCTTATTACACACTTACCGCAGCACAGTTTCACTTGACGGAACAAAATAAACAATCCCAAAGCTAATTTGAGGTTATGTTTATCCGTTCAGTTGCGTTAATTTCAGATTTTATTAAACTTGCTGCGTACGACTGCGTTTTCGTCTGTCCAATGTGCGCAACTATATTTGAAAAGCATACAAAGAAAACCGGTTTGACATTTCTCTCCGTTCAGTTGCGCTCCGTTGCGTCCATTGTAATTCCGCCTTAAGGAAAAAATTTCCAGTAAATTTCTAAGAAATTGCAGCCTTCCTACACCACGTCCATCCATCAGATCCGCAGCCAGCGTTGGAAAAAAAGTTTTTTTTTAAAAAAGAACCAAACATCATGTTTAAAAAAAAAAAACATGTTTTAAGGGCCTGTCCGGATCCAAAAAAAAATGGGAGCTCAGGGCGAACAAGATAGGTGTAGGAAAAGGGGCGGGGAGAGTGCGGGGTAGAAATGGGAGCTGATTAACGGAAATTTCAAAAAAAATAAGACAATAAGCCCAATAAAAAAAAGTAAGAATTCACTTTGGTAATTAGGCATGCATGGGTATTATAGGCTATATTTTATTTCGATTAAAGGTAATTTGCAGATTTGAGCGGCCTCGGCGGTAAATTTTGCTATTGCAATATTCACGGGCGCCTAAGTCTATGTGGGAGGGCTGTAGAGTATTGGAATTTTTTTGATAGATTAAGGGTTTAGAGTACAAAAATATAGGTGAACAATCTTGCGGGCAGGGTGTTTTGGGGGTTAGGGGTCGTACCACCCCTCATAGGGGGTTGCTCAAACTACGTCATGTTTGGTACCAAATTAAAGAGGGAGGAGAGGGTAATCGAGTGGTATAGATTGTCTTTGATCGTTTTAACGTGATAGCTGACTTTTGACCGCCGAAAAACGGTTTTTTTACACTACGGTCATATACATCCCAGTTTCCATATTTTGCATATATTTCTTCCGTTCTTTGTTTCACATCCATTAGTACTCCCTTGTGAACATTTTTGTCATGGGAAGTAAATTTCCAGGACTTACCAGTTCTTCGCAATGATGAGATGAAAATATGTCAATTTTTGTACCAAAAACGGCGAATTTTCACCTTAAAAAGGACTGCTACACCTCTTTTACAGTTATTTCCAAAACAGTTTATCGGATTCAAAAATTAATTACATATTTAATTAGGGGACAAAATGTAGATGCGATATCATCCTACATACAAGCTTCACCGTGTATATTTAAAAATTTTACAGCATCTCTTCTGTAGTGGACGACGACCAAATTGATCATTTTCGCGTGATTTATAATTTTTAGCGGGTACTTTGAGAGACAAAATCCTTGTTCCTCTGTTAGTATTGAATGGATTTCCATAATTTGTTTTTTACAATATAACCAGGATACGCAGTGAATACATAACTCAATTTGAAATTCCTAGGTATCTAGATACCTTCACAAAACGCAACAAAAGCAGAAAATACAATTTTTCGACTTACTTTTCCACTTGCAAAACACCGGAGAATTAACAAGTGGAAGGGAGAATTTGGGAATTCTCTACTAACTTTTCGTCTTACTTTTCCACAAGCAAACACCGGAGAATTAACAAGTGGAATGGAGAATTCGGGAATTCCGTACTCACCTCTCAAATTCTCTCTCAGTTTAAAATTGTTCGTCTTACTTTCACTTCTCAAATTCTCCGGTGTTTGCTTGTGGAAAAGTAAGACGAAAAATTCTCAACTGAGAGGATTTGAGAAGCGAGTACAGAATTCCCGAATTTTTCGTCTTACTTTCACTTCTCAAATACTCCGGTGTTTGCTTGTGCTTGCCCTGAGCTCCCATTTTTTTTGATACCACATACATTCTCCTTCTACTCTCCATTCTCTCGTTATCCCGGAAAAACTCGAGAAAACCTACCCTCCTACATCCCTCAAAAACTACCCCAATAAAAAAGAAATTTAAATTTATTTCGACAGTGGAAGGTAATAGGCAGATGTACCTCACATATGAAAAAAAGTTCAACCCTCTACAACAAAAATTGATACGCTTAATCGAACCAGGCGATTCGCACTTTTTCACATTTCTTACGTTTTCCCTAATTCTCCAACCATGTTAGTGAATTGGGGATGGAGAATTAGGGAATTAAGAATTCTAAGAAAACGCAATTCTCATCTCCCAAATTCTCAAATTCTCCGTGTTGCAGAATCCGGCCCCTGGTTAAGTTGATCACCGAGTCAAGGTTCGAGTTGACTTATTTAAATAGACAACGTATTGTGAGGTTATGTTTGTTTGCTGTCTGTGAAATCAAGCCGAGCAAATGAACGAATTCGGACAGGTTAGCTTCGGCTTCATCTAACTATTATAATAGCTGAGCTTGTTGTGTTACGTCACTAGCTGTAATAATAAGACGATAGACATAGGAGTACTTGATTTTACCTACCTATCATATTCATTACGTATTATATATTTATTATTGATTGAGTATATTGTATGATAGATAATAATAAAACTGTTCAGTCCTCGACCTCGTCCATGATCCTTTGCCTGGATTGAGCGCCCTCATTATTGTAACAATTTTGCTGCTTACTCGATGCCAAGTCGGTTGCGTAATTTAGAGTGAACCAACCCAAAAGGAGAAAATAATCTTTCGATTCCGGCGGAAGACGCAGTGGCTGTATATAACTGATTTGTAAGTTCTATCATCTCCGGATATATTTTACGCCCCAGCGATCTCCACCACACGAACACATGAGTTTTTTTAAAAGATCTTCCTTAAATGGATAACTCATTGGATAACTCATCGCAAGGTACGCGAGGACATCTTTCATCGCCTGCGGACGGCTCAAATCTATGAACTCCATACCCATTGTGTCTTCCTCTTCTGATAATCCCTCACCTTTATATTTGGGGTCTAATATACGAGCCGCGAAATGTGCAGGTGTCATTGCAGCATCAAATCTTCCTTTTAGCTTGTTGGCTTCTTCTGGCAACCAGTCCGATGAGAGAAGGCCCTTCCATATATGTGTACAATCGCATAGGACGCACATTTCCTTCTGCAATCATGAGCATGGTATCGACAGTTTTCCTCTCCTCTTCAAGCACACACATAAGATTTTACCCGCGCGCAATCTTGTCAGTTGGAGTTGATTACATGAAGTAGGTCGTGCTATTTAGATTACGATATGTCAGATCTACGGTGCATTTCCAATGATGTTTTGGTTAATTTTATTGATATAAATCAGAAGAACAACGATTTTTTGCAGAAGGACTAATAATTCATGCAGACAATGCAAAAAGCAGCTTTAAATAAATTAAGTGAGTCCTCAATAATTGTGGAAAATGCTGCCAACAACTTCATTTGTGTGACACCATCACTTAAACACCCCAAGATTTCTTTTAACATTTTAAGTTAAATATGCATTTATAAATTTATGTAATAAAACACAAAATTTTATCAATATTTTTTAAAATACGTTTATTTGAATGGTTTAAAAATCCATTATGCTTTACCACTCCTTACCATGTCATCCTGCCATGGTACTTGTCCTTCATTTACAAAATAATTCGCATACATATCACGGATTTTAATGCTTTCATGATTACAACTCCTACTTATTTGCAGTGGTACCAAATTTTAAGGATTCTCTTTTCTCCACGCTCCATTTTCACGAAGTTCCCGGGTTCTTGGTTCCTCAGAATCAAAAGTGTACTGTGTAACATAGTTTGCATTATTTCTTATTAAAAAATTATGCAGTACACATATAGCTGCAACTGCGTACTTAATGTTTTTAACGGAAATGTTCATAGCAGTATATGTAAAATTCTGAACTTCGTTGAAAGTAAGCCAAAAGTGTTTTCAACCACATTGCGCGCTCGTGATAAGCGATAGTTATAAATTCTTTTTTCATAATCCAAGGTAGCTTGTGCAAATGGCTTCATTAAAATTTTCTGCAAAGGAAATGCTTCATCTCCTATGAAGGTGAAGTTGTTCAGATTTGCAATTGTTTCAAGATTTTCCGGGAAGTTTACTGTGCCATCCTCCATTTTATAGTTCAATGAGGAATGTTGAAATATACTATCATCCGAATTTCCCCCATTTTTACCAACGTCTATGTAAATAAACTCATAGTTAGCATTTACAAGGGCAAGAAGAACAATACTATAAAACATTTTATAGTTGTAATATGAAGCTCCACTATTAATCGGTGCTGTGATTCGTATGTTTCCCGTCCACTGCACCGCCACAATGAGGCATATTCCATTGCTCCTGAAATCCTTGAGCTACAGTCTGCCACTCTGCAACTGATTTCGGAAGCTGAAAATAACATGAACGTTCTTGTATAAAATAAACAAAAATTAATGAAATACAAGCCTTTAGGTATTCTTCTTTGAGACCTTTGAAAATCGCACGACATGTTTCTGGAACAATCTTTCCCAACGCCTGTGGTGAAATTGCTGTAGAGAATTTGAGACATCCATAAGTTCTGCCTGTTGCCAAAAATCTAAGTGTTGCTATAAGTCTCTCTTGTACTGAAATACTTTCCCTCATAACTGTATCCTGTTTTCCAATAAGTGGTTTGATTTTGGACAGCAAAATCCCAAAGGTTGTTGCGTCCATTCTCAAATAATTGTACAAGTAATGAGGACTACTGTCCTGTAGTTCTCTTAAGAGCCGAATATCACTAAATCGGTGTCTTAATTGTAACCACTTCTTTTGCCACAAACGTCACTTCTTTTCTTTATTCATTGTTTCACTCGCTATATACATGAGGGCACAAATAATTGCTTGTTCTTTTTTGTTTGCCATTCCGTATGTACAGGATCCATATGATGTACATATACATACCTACACAATTCATATTACTCATTCCAAATTAATTATAAATCATAAAATATTGCTGCATCATAATTTCATTGAACTTTCATTCAACTGACACAATTTCATAATACTCAGTGTCAGCAATATAACGATGGAACACCACAGGTGAGTGAACTTATGATGCATACTTTATTTACAATATGTGTCGACATAATTTTCTGTAGCGAGCATTTTTTTTTTGTAATTAACTTTAGTGTTTAAGCAAACAATCATAATGTATATATATATATAGATTGATTTTTATAGTAAAGTTCAGTTCTTGAGTAAAGACGATATACCACAACGTGAATCTTTTACTTCGAACATTTGGTCCTTCGAGCCATCGGAAAGTGTACTAGATTGGTCCAAGCCATAATTTCTTCTTGTGTGAGGCTGCACAAGGGTCTAGTACAAACAGCAGCGATAATCTTAATTAAGATACTATCTACAATTCAACAAACCTAGAAAACATAGGATCTTTAGGTATATATAAAAAACTTCATCCTCTGGAACAACGTGTCCTGAGGCTCTGTTTACGCCATTTGCATTGAGGAACCAGTGTCCTCAATCACACTTAACTTTTCTTCTACAAAGGCTTATAACAAGAGTCCGCAGTAAGCTGATTGAAATGGATCAATTAATCATCAAGCAAAACGCTGATGCCAAGAAAATTCAGAAGATCTCCAATAACATTACAAAGGACACAATTACTAATTACTACTAATTACTACTACTAATTACAAGACTACTACTACTAATTACAAGACTAAGGAATATTGCGCAGCACGCCTACAAATACTTAATAATACATGGGAGAGTTTCAAGCTGCGCAACATTGAATTAGAGCTACTAAAAAATCAGATACCTCAGCATAAATACTTTGAGAAAAATTTCTTCTTAAAGATCGAGAAAATATATGAAGACGCAAGGGAAACCTTTGAAAATGCTATTAGGAATGCAATCGAAAGATCGAAAGACAGTGCGAGAATAGAAGAGCAAGTGAGGACTATAAGGAAACAAAATGCCTTAATAGAATCTCTACAACGCGTGATCGTTCGAATCGAGCTAGAATTAACGTCTCAGACTTATGAAGCATTTCTTGTTCAAAAAAGCAAGCTTTTAAATAGTTACTGGGAGCACATTGTAGGCAACCATGGAGAAATTATGTCCGGAGCTAAATTTAAAGATGATTACTTTGATAATGATGTAATCGCCACAACAGAAGATAAATACCAGACAGTGCTCATCAAAATACAAGAGCAGCTCAACAAAATATCTGCGAACAGGTACGAATGCTGCCATAGCCGCAGAACCAGATAGAGCTAATACATAAGAACGATAAAATGGCAAATGCGGAAAAGCTATTCTACCTTAAAACAAATATAAGGGGTGAACCGAATGAGCTGATTCAACATTTATCAATAACGAATGACAATTATAATACAGCTTGGAGCATACTTGATAAGCGATACAATAATAAAAGAGCATTAGTGACAGCACATGTTATGGTCGTAGCGTATTGCATATAGCAATATGCTACGAGAATTACTGAAGCGTGTAGGCCGGCTGCGTCAAGCATAAAAAAATGAACGCACCCCGACCGAAAGAAATGCACTTTCTCAAGCTGCAGATGACAGGCTAGGGATGACAAAGAAGAAGAAGAATCAATCTGTCTTACTTCTCGAGTAAAAGTCGCGTGCACGAATGAAATCAGAAAACTGATCATCAAAAATCCTCAACAACATCTGGCCCAAAAAGAATTTCCAAAGGGTGCTGGACAAAGAGAAAGAAAATTTTGCTGAGCTCTTTGAAAGGGAAGAACTTTTTGCTGCTCCAGAGATAAGTTGTCCGGATTGTTTTAATTCTGGCGTTTCTGTCTTCCGTCCAATTTTGAGACATACACAAATTTAACAAAATTCGCTGTTGAGCAAGGAAGTTTTGATGCAGGCGACCAAGGGCTTTGAAATCAAGATTTCTCGGACTGGTCACACCAAGATACATTTCAACAGTTCGTGATCGGTACTAAAACTATTCGGTGGTATCCACATATGTCCAGCTTTATAATACAAATCAAGCGTAGACTCGTTTAGAACGGAAAGTTTTCACCATAAATACGTAGAAGCACCTGTATTTCTTAGCCAAGTAAACGGATCCGACAATACAATTCACATGTTAGAACCCTAAAAACGGACGGCTTTACAAAACTACAATTTGAACTTCAGTGAAGTTTTCAAAGAATTGAAAAGCGCACATATAAATGGTTTGTACTTTTATTGGTCGCCTAGATATTCAATCATGAATTGGAATCAGCTCTTCTGACCGATGGTACTGACGATACAGTCGGACTACCACCAGAACTTACTGTGAGTTTACTAAAAGGTTGCGATGCTTTGCACAGTCGTCAACTATAAAATGAATTTGTAAATTGTTTTAAATTTTAATATTTATTATAATTACGTTCAGCACTTTCTTATTTAATTTCGTTCAAGATATAAGTGTAGATACAAGTGCCGCTGGGCAATATTATTTCAACTCATCGAATTAGTTTGTGATAGAGTCTACAGACAGCAAGACGAAGCATTAAATTCTAATTTTATTTTTAACTAGATGGCGGATGCTGAAGCGCTTCATCAGGCCGTGGAATTTTAACTGTGAGTATTATTGATATATTGCACTTTTCCTTTGACACATGTACATATATACTCCGACTTTTGTAGCGACTTGCACTGTAGAACTTTTTCGTCATTGATATTTTTTTTCATATATTTACATAACGGGTTTTGCAATAAGAGGCGTTATTTTGATATTCAAAGAAAAATGCCATTTTTTTAGATAAATGATCGGATCTTTATTTCATTATAAAGAGGAAGGTATGCCGTTAATAATGGAAAATAACATCAGCCAAATGACCACCACGACCACGCCTACAGGACCATATCCTTTTCATGAAATTTTCCATAACCAAATCGCAAAGTGGCTGCCCTATGTCCTCGATAGCCTCACGAATTCCATCTTTGAGGTCTTGAATCGACGCTGGGCTGTTGGCGTAGACCTTCTCTTTGACGTGGCCCCAAAGGAAGAAGTCGCAAGGTGTTAAGTCACAAGATCTCGGTGGCCTATTGTGATCACCTCTTCGAGAGATAACACGGTCCGGAAATTTTTCCCGTAAAAGATCAATGGTTTCGTTGCTTGTATGGCACGTAGCGCCGTCTTGTTGAAAGTAAACGTTGTCCAGATCAATACCATCCAACTCCGGTCATAAAAAATCATTAATCATCTGTCGATAGCGCAATCCATTCACCGTAACTGTTGCTCTAGCCTCATTTTCGAAAAAGTAAGGTCCAATGACCCCGCGGGACCATAAACCGCACCAAACAGTCACACGTTGAGGATAGAGAGGCTTTTCAACAATAACTCTTGAGTTTTCCGAGCCCCAGATGCGACAATTTTGCTTGTTGACGAAGCCATCGAGGTGGAAATGGGCCTCATCACTCAAGATGAGTTTTCGATGGAATTCCGAATCATTTTCATGCATTTCAAGAACCCAATCAGCAAAGACTTGACGTTGTTGATGATCGGCCGGCTTGATTTCTTGTGTTAACTGAACTTTATAAGCCTTAAGACCCAAATCTTTATGCAAAATACGGTGTAATGACGTTTGTGGAATGCCTAATTCCAAAGAACGACGAGGAATGGACAAACCTGGGTTTTCTTCAACACTTTCGGCTACAGCAGCAATTTTCTCGGCTGTTCTTGAGCGACGTGCACGGGTTTTATTCTTCACATCACTAACTTGTCCCGACAGCTCGAATTTTTCTACCAATTTCTGTATTGCGGTCCGACAAGGTGCTTCACGACGACCCAAAAATGTTCGAGTTTTACGAACCGTCTCTGCCACATTTTTACCATTTTTATAGTGAATTTTAATAATTTCAATGCGTTGTTGAATCGTGTATCGTTCCATTTTTATTAATGGCGTAGTTTCTACTTGTCAAATGTCAAAAAGTGACAGCTCCAAAAGTGACATCTACCGAAATAGCGGGCTAATTAAAATAACACCTCTTGTTCGAAAACCCTTTATTATTATTATTATATTAAGGAAAACTAAAACACTTGTTAAGTTTCACAGAAAATATATAAAATTATTTATTTTAATTTAATTTAATTTAAGCCTAACGCGTTTCGATCTCAAAGATCATCATCAGAGGACTTATCCTCTGATGATGATCTTCGAGATCGAAACGCGTTAGGCTTAAATAAAATTAAATTTAAATAAATCTTTTTATATATTTTCTGTGATCAACAAGTGTTTTAGTTTTCCTTAATTGAAAATGAGATTTCACCAAGTGGCAACAAAAATTCTGTCGATTACATGAATTTTTTATATATATTTTAAACGTGTTTTAAACAAGTGTGTATTTTTTCCAGTGTTTTAAACATTGCCAACCCTATCCCAGCCTTTGTATGTTTTTAGTTTGATTATATTCTTACCGTTTATCCTTAAGCGTGAAACACAGTGCTGGCTTTTCCAACCTGGCCCGCCTCACCAACTTTAACAGTTCTGTAGAATATATGAGATCAGGTTATCAAACTCCCAATGGGAAAGTTGGTGAGGCCGGCCAGGTTGAGGTTGAACTAGAGTAGGTCTACTTTCTACTCTGCTGGAACTTTGTCAGCTTTGACAGATAATTTTTGTAATCATTTGATTCCAGTATTGTTTACGAGAAAAAGTGTACGTGAAATTTATTGAAAAAAAGTTTGGGAAACATATTTAATGTGAAAATTTATTCCTGCTGTAGTAAATTATTACAAAAAAATTTTAATTTTTAAGCCAACAGCCAAATTAACTGCTATCATACAGAAGTTGTCAAAGCTCGCATTGTGAGTTGTAAAAGTTTGCAAGGCTCATCAGGTTGAGGTTGTTAAAGTTATACTGAGGTCGAGGTTGGAAAAGCTAGCACTGTATTTCTCGCTAAGCCCCTTACTTCAGTTGCACAGCTTTGCTTTTAGCGAAGCGTGAGCAAAACTGTTCAAAATGGTACAAGTGGAGCCATCTGATATTATAACAAGAAAGCATTTTCGCAATCATTAAATTCTTCTATACACAAGGATATAAGTAAATTCCCAAATAAAGGTTGAACTACAATAGACGTATACGTAAGTACATTTACTTACGTAAAGTGTACGTGCACTTTAATTTAAGAGACGTTCACAAATTAACTTTAATGCTGGATTACATTAACAACGCAGACGCGCGCCGGCGTGGTCGTCGTCGTCGACAAACGCCGAACAAAACGCCGGGCAAGTTACATTAACACTGGGCGGCAGCGCCATATCTTAATTTCCCTTACAATTTTACTTGAGTTATTTGCTTGTAATCTCTGGCGGTTTGCAATAAAATTTTAAATAATAATAAAAAAGATATTTTCTTTTCCTTCAAGTTCACATTTTTTTAATATAAAATCATTGATTTTCAGAAATTTAAATATCGTTTCATTTGTCATGTTTTTTCATAATAGATTTATACCCTAGACACACGGGACATATCAATGATCATTGGTTCAATTAAGTAATTGGATCAATGATCATTCCTGTTTTGGGGTGGCACACGGCAATGACAGTCTTCACGTAATTAGATTTGACATACTAGATTTGACCCATTAAATGTGTCACTTATGCATACTGGCGATTACATATCCTTAAATTTCACAGACATATCCGCGTATATGTGGCTATTTTTTCGTACCTTTCTCAGATCTTTTATATAAATGCGCCACAGCTCGCACAACTTATAATTTTCAGCAGTTTTCCACAATCTTGCGTTTTTCTTCGTCTCTTTTTCCATTTATAATGTATGAAATTTTTCTAAAGAATTCGATAATTTGGGAAACATGCTAAATTTCCCTTGAAAAATGTTTCAGTCAATATCACAAATGACATCTGACAGTGATGGCTGGAAAATCAGCTGAGTTTTCCAATAATTTGCAGTTCCTCACCGCTGAAAGCGCGCTTATCGCTAAAAAAAATGACAAGCAATGCATATTTGCAAACGAATGAGCTTGTGGGGGCATCATTGGTGCAATGACGAAACGAATGACCATTGCGCCAATGATGCAGTGACACACGAGGTATGCAATGATCATTGCTCCGTCAATGATCATTGATATGTTCCGTGTGTCTAGGGTATTAGATCTTGCATATTGGCAGCAATGGAGCGCCAGCGTTAAATTAGAGATGGGTCCACGACCACGCCGACGATGACGACGACGGCGGCGTGGGTAATATAATGCATTTCATACATGCGGTACTGCCTCTAAATATTTTTGACATAAAACGACGACCACGCCGGCGTTGGCATTGTAAATGTAATCCGGCCATAACTCGTGTAAGGGGAGCTTTCGTTAAATTTAAATGTCAAATTGCAATCAGTAAAGGTGCGGTAAGAATCGCTCATTCCGTAAGAACGCGATGTGTCAAACAATTAAAT
Source organism: Dioctria rufipes (assembly GCA_963924295.1). NCBI lineage: Eukaryota > Metazoa > Arthropoda > Insecta > Diptera > Asilidae > Dioctria > Dioctria rufipes. The sequence goes on from OZ002740.1 coordinate 206,480,302, forward strand.
TATTACTAAATGATTAAAAGTGCAATGTAAAAATTAATATGGAATAAAAATGGCACTGCAAATTAATAGAAGGCACAAATCTTCGATTATTTCAACTTCCATTTGTTAATTTTTTTCACTTTTACCACTTTTTAAAAGTGAAAACATTAAATATCAAGATAATAACTCTTACGGAATGTGATATATATTTAGGCTAAAAATATGAATTTTTCGTAAGTAAACCTCAGCTCGGTCAATTTCGTAAACTTATTTACGTCTATTGTAATTCAGACTTAATTTAAATATAGTGCCAGTTTACAGTTGGTAGCGTTGACAGTGAGAGCATAATTTCTGAAATCAAAACTGGTACCATATGAAACAGGAGATCGGTCAGTCCCAGAGTATATAGAAGACAAGTATTCCCATTAACATTTTGACACATTGCAGCTCTGATAACCTGTGACGTAACTCTGTGACTAATGTATATACATTTTTATATGAAAGACAGAAGAGGAGAGAGAGAGTATTGTGTTCTCTGTGCTGTACTTTACAATACATTTCACAATATTTCGTCACCTAATAGGGGAACATTGTTCGTAATGGGAATACTTCTTGTATTCTATATATCTTGGTACTTTCCTATACATTTCACAATAGGTTTGTTCGATGAAAACACCGTGTAAATTTTCCCCAAATTTACCCGGGGTTTTGTGCACTCATCGAACAAGTTTTTAAAACACCGGGTAAATCAAATGTAATGACATTTGTCTGACAGTTCTCCTGAATATAATTAATTGTAAAAAGTTATTTATAAAATGGGAGAATCAAATAAAATGTGCTCTAGCTATTTTTCTATTTCTTTTCTTCTAATTTTTGCTTATTTCCGCTCAAGAAGTAATTTATATGTCCCAATCAACAACAAATTGCAAGTGACAGTTCTCAAGTTACAACTGTCAAACCATTACTCCGAGAAATTTTTAGTGTAAGCACGGGATAGCTTAGGTTTTCCAAAAAACAAGATAGTCTAGCCCGGTGTAGCCCGGGGCTTTCATCAAACAGACCTAATACATATTACGTCACCTTATAGGGGAACATGGTTCGTAATGGGAATATCTTGTATTCTATATACCTTGGGTCAGTCCATTTATATTGCATGCTGCGTTCCTTTTCTCATTCAGAACGAATCTGTATGAATCGATAGAACGATGTCATAATTTAGTTCTGAGCACATAGAAAAGGAACGAAACAGAACTATTTCAAGTGTTTGACATTTCTTCCATTTGACAGAAGCAAGAATTGTAGTTTTTATTGATAAATTATTTAAATATGTGCTAATCACCTATATGTAATTGACTATTATTTCTAAAAAAAAATTTTTTGAAAGAAATACGGTTTTATAAAAGATGGATAATTTCCCAAAGCAGTCCGTAAACTTAATTCTTAACGACTCTAACAACACTATAGAAAGTGAAGATGAGTTTGATTTGGAAGAGTATATTGCTGACATGCGGAAGAAAAGAAATCAAAAACTAAATAACGATTTGAAAATCCTTTCAACCGCACCTGAAAGAAGAAAAATTCCAAAAGTTCGCTGTTATTCCGAGACTGTAAGCCGTAATTATTATTGTAATGTGTGAACACGATATACTAATTGCCTTAATGTGCTTTCAGATAAATTTATATCAGCCCGATATTTTCAAATCGCATTTTCGGTTAAGTCGAGAGGCTCTAGCTAACTTAACCGAAATAATAATGCCAGATTTAAATGCATTGACGCAAAATCAATTTGGGGGCAGAGAAAATATTAATTTGGAATATCGCGTTCTTATGACTTTGTGGAAGCTTACCAATCCAGAGTCGTTCAGGGGCATTTCAGATAGATTTGGAGTTGCGAAAAGTACTGCACATAGGATATTTCTAGAAACGTGGCCACAAAACTATCTTGTGATGGCAAATAAATTTAAAAACTTACGACCTCATAAATTTCCTGGAATAATAGGTGCTGTGGACGGTGTTGATATTCCGATTCAATGCCCTCTGGAAGACAAAGCGAGTTATTACAACCGAAAAGGAATTCATTCTGTAAAAATGCAGGCAATATGTGATAGTGAATGCAGGTTTACAGATGTATTCATTTAATTTCCTGGCTCTTGTCACGACGCAGCAATATGGCTCATCACCAATTTATAAAAAGCTTTTAGATGGAAAACAAAAGGAGTTTCATTTACTCGGAGATTCTGCGTATCCACTTGATACCTTTTTGATGAAACCGTACAGAGATAATGGGCATCTTTCACAGCAGCAAATGTCCTTCAATTACATTTTAAGCAGCTATCGTGTGACCATTGAGAACGCGTATGGCTTGTTAAAGGACGTTTGAAATATTTGCATATGTTTAAAGTGGAAGAGCTTCCCAAGGTTATTATGGCTTGTTGCGTATTACACAATTTTGGTTTGGAAGAAACTGAACCGTCTGAGCTATTAGATGATGATTAACAGGATGACTTCACCTTAAGTAGTGGCATGGAAGATAATGAAACCAATTCAGAAGCCGAAACGAAAAGAAGTAAGTAAATTAAATAAAGACATTTTTCGTGAATTCATTTGTTTTAATTTTTCCAAAATTATTTGTTCCATTTAAATATTAACCTTAAAAGTATGTTTATCACTTCATATTTAATCAGTCTTAAATATTTTTATCACTGTTTGTCTTTCATCAAATTAATGAGCTCTTTTAAGAGACCATTTTTTTCTTAGTCTGCGCGGACTTTCCGTTCTAGCAACACATTTTTTATAAAAAACAAAGCCATTTTCAATGAAGAGAAATTAACCTCAACTAAACATCACATTCACAAAAACAAATTCACAATACAAATGAAAATCGTTCTGCTTGAATCCGGAAAAATCTCAGGTGCATTGAGAACTATTCGGAGTAGGCGATGACAGATTGAAACTAAATCGTTCGGCTCGAGGAAAAGAACGAAATATGGATCGAAAAAATTCGTTCTGAACGAGAAAAAGAATGCAGCAACAGACTTCAATAATATAGACTGCTAGCTGCAGCTGCAGGTATTTCCCATAATAAATTTTTGAAGCCAGCATAATTGTGAGGGTAGAGGGGCAAAACATCCCAAATTACTGTCATGTTGCGGGATATTAGATGATTAGCTAAATTATTTTACAAATAATTTCTGTACGCAGTTCTTAATTAAGTTGTTGCTAAATATTCAGATAATATTAATATTTTAAGTACTTACGTTCTTCCCGTTTCAAATTGAAAACAATGCTTCATATGTAATACAATACTGTAAAAATTTTATATTTCATGAGAAAAGGATCGTAAAAATTGATAAATCTGTGATGTATAAATATCTTAAATGGTTCTATTCTGTGTAGTTTCCTTGAATCGAAGTAAGAACTGCAACAATTTATGTGGTGGGCATAGAGTTTTAAAGTTTAATGTCAGAATATGGAGAATTGAAGAATTTTTAGAATTTTTATTTTTAACGATTCCAAATCAAATTATAAATACAAGAAGAAAAAACAACCGTCTCATCCGGGGTTTGAAACCGGGACCTTCCGCTTGCCGGGCGACTGCTCTTACCACTGAGCTAACGAGACAGATGATTTTCCCTCTTGCATTTATCAATTTGTAATTAGCCTACTAAGCCACGTTGCTTTCAGCTGGCATTCTTCAATTCTCCATCATTGACCGATTCTAAAAGTGTAGGTTCGATTCCAGTCCGGAATAAATAAAAATTGAATTTACAATTTATTTGTGCGCTTTCATCGTTACTGGTTAATGCCAGCTGAAAGCAACGTGGCTTAGTAGGCTAATTACAAATTGATAAATGCAAGAGGGAAAATCATCTGTCTCGTTAGCTCAGTGGTAAGAGCAGTCGCCCGGCAAGCGGAAGGTCCCGGTTTCAAACCCCGGATGAGACGGTTGTTTTTTCTTCTTGTATTTATAATTTGATTTGGAATCGTTAAAAATAAAAATTCTAAAAATTCTTCAATTCTCCATCATTGACCGATTCTAAAAGTGTAGGTTCGATTCCAGTCCGGAATAAATAAAAATTGAATTTACAATTTATTTGTGCGCTTTCATCGTTACTGGTTAATGCCAGCTGAAAGCAACGTGGCTTAGTAGGCTAATTACAAATTGATAAATGCAAGAGGGAAAATCATCTGTCTCGTTAGCTCAGTGGTAAGAGCAGTCGCCCGGCAAGCGGAAGGTCCCGGTTTCAAACCCCGGATGAGACGGTTGTTTTTTCTTCTTGTATTTATAATTTGATTTGGAATCGTTAAAAATAAAAATTCTAAAAATTCTTCAATTCTCCATCATTGACCGATTCTAAAAGTGTAGGTTCGATTCCAGTCCGGAATAAATAAAAAATGTCAGAATACCTAACCCATTGTCTCGCTTTATGATAAATTTAGTAGCAAGATTAACAGAATTAACAGAATAAAACCACCACTTTCACATCCTAGATTGAAAGGTGAATTATCTATCATATTGGTCAAGTATCTACATATGTGCTAATCCAAATTCCTGAATAATGCTAAATCATGAATCATCATGCCCATCAAGCTAATAAGATATTTATTGCAATAAATAATTTCCTTTTATACGTAACAATTTCGCACAAATCGCTCCCAACATAAAAAGCATATTTTATGCTGGCTTCACTTTTTGCGGGCTGTCATCAGTCTATATATTGAAGTCTGTGATTTATATATAAGTATGTCAGTGATATCCCCGAATAGTTTAAATATGGCGCCAGTTTACTACAGTTGGTAGTATTGACATTGAGAATTATTTTGAAATCAAAATTAGTGCCACATGAAATAGCAGATCAGTCAGTCCATTTATATATGTAAGTGGGGTAAATTATCAAATTGTCATCCGTGCGTTCAGACGCACGCAGAATGTCACATTTTAACACACCATGTCGTTCAGGCGACTGAAGCGTTGTCATTTCCCAAACACATCGGTGTGCACATTTTTACGCTACGGTCTGTTACGTAGTGTTTCGGTGCGTTTAGTAGTTTCGACGTTTATCGTAGTTTTATTTTTAAAGAACTTTCAAAAGTGACATTTGGAATCGAAGTGCACACCAACCGTTCAGTTGCTATCCCTACTTTTTAAATCATGTGATGTGTACACCAATATGCTGAAAAGCACATCAGTGTGTACACCTACCGTGCGTACAGGTGTACACACCGATGCGCTTTTTAGCACGCTTCGGTCGCCTGAACGACATTGTGTGTAAAAATGTGAAATTATGTGACATTCTGCGTGCGGCTAAACGCACGGCATGATTTATTCTACAAAAGCATGGGAATAATAATAATAAACCTAAATTTTTTTCAAATATGCCCACAAGATTGTAAGTAGCAGGCATTTTCCATTTGGGCTTGCTCTGAGGAAAAGCAAGGCAAACTCGATACTTTTGGAACTGACAGCGCTTTTTTAAGGATTGAGAATATTGCCTTCTTTTAATTGAATTGGTTTGGAAGTAGGGCCTTTTTGTTGGTCTTACAATATCAGAAGTGAGATTAATATCCACTATGCTGCCTTCAGATCTGACGCCTTGCGAGTTGAAATATGAATGATTGATTATGTTGAGATGGGTAAAAGGAAACTGTCTTGTCGAATCAGAATTCGGACCCGAAGTTCTAGCCGCAGTAGAGGCCGTGGTTGTAGTTCTAATTCGTCTTTTGGAGAGTGACGTTACTCAAAGAGGACACATGTGGTGAACTCATGAATTGCTCGAATTGAATAAAATATCTACAGCATTTACTGAACGTAAACAGTTGTTTCTTAACTTAATAATCATCTCTTTTCACCATTGGCACACCTTATTGTTAATAATGTGAAGCCTTTATACTTCAAACATTGGGAAGAGTTCTAATATTGAATATCCGCCACAGCTCGTCAGCAATTCCTCAACATGAGGCAACATTTTTATTGTATACAATTATCGCGATAGCTGAATTAGATAAAAATGACCTTAATCGTCATGTGGTTGTTTTATTGACAACTTCATCTCAGTATGCTACTGCAACAACTAAACCATTGCCGAAACGTACAGGGATGTCAGTTTTTATGACCTATGAAAAATCAAAGCTAAAATTGCCCATAAACCGATCATAAAATTGTCAACGAAGGAAGGACTTCTTCGCTTGTGATTATCACAACGAGAATTCATTTTTGATAGTTCCAATAATCGATGGTATAAATCAGTCTTATTATGGTTGTCACCTCACTTCAAGTGACACGACTATGTAAAATTCATAGGATCAAAAGGAAACGAGAAGAAGAGACAGATTTTACCTGAAGAAATTAAGTGAGAATTGTCGACAGGAAAATGCAAGTGACAAAAGTCGAGAGCTCACCGCACATTTCTTTCTGTTTATGCTGCTGCGGTTGTCGATTTTTATTTCGTTTGTTAGGTGTTCCTATGAATTTTACACAGTCGTGTAGCTTGAAGTGAGGTGACAACCATAATAAGGGTGAGTATAGATTGGAAATTGTTGAGAAATTTTCAAAGTTTACCAGAAGCACGAGATTTATTCGAAGTATAACGAGCTTGATTAAGTATGTTGTAGAAGCTTTTGAAAATTGTATTATTAACACATGGTGTAGTATAGACGATACCGTACGTTATGTTGTAGTAAAAGACCAGCAAGATTAACTCTTGTTTGAAGTGAAACCTGTGACAGCTCGAATGAATTTGCTGGAAAGAAAAAGATTCGAAAATTGGATGATATACTGTTATATCGATTTCCATTGATTGACGTTTTCTAGCAGAAGTGTTACACTTTTCTTGTAGTGTTACACCAAAATCGTTTCATTGACCTGCACTGCTAGAAAAAATGTACGTCAAAACGCCCCTGGTGCTCCACCGGAATACGCACACATCTACATGAAAAGTGTCACAACTGAATGTCATTGAGCATCATGATACAAAGTTTAACAAGGTATGGCCGAATTTTCTGTCAATTGAGTTGCTTGCCTCATTTGGCGACTATTGTCACAAATTTGTTCGTCTCAATTTCAATCGTCCTTATCAAAGTGAAAAAAATTTTGTATTTGGAAATTTATTTGCTTTCCCACTAGCACATAATTACTTTTTCCTAAGTGATTTAAACGAAGAAACTAATACTTTGTTAAATATTTTAATATATTGAAAACGTATTTCGGTCAATAAAATACGAAAAACTCAAAATAAATTCGCTGGAAATGACAGTAGGCACCTCATGACGTAGCAACACAAAACATTCCTCTCGAATCGGCCATACCTTGTTATCTTGTATCATGATTGAGCATCATATATCAAACTTCAACTATTACTCCACCAAATTCATCCGCAATTACGCCAAAATCTTTTAAATTACTATTTTCATAAATTTTACATTATTTGTGATGTTATTTTTCCCAGGAAATTGCAATCTGACAAATTACACGGATATTAGCTACTATTACATTCTCATCGCGTCAAAAGTTGTTCCATTGAACTCGAAATATCAATGGAAATCGACACTAGTTACGGAAGGGTTTTCCGATAACGGTTTTAATGCATGTTGTTACCAGTTACGTCAGGGTTTTTCGGTAACGGTTTAAATGCATGTTGTTACGAGTTACGTCAGGTTTTTCCGGTAATGATTTTAATGCATATTAGTAGGAGCTTACGTCAGGGTTTTCCGGTAATGGTTTTAATGCATGTTGGTACGAGCTACGTCAGGGTTTTCCGGTCACTGTTTTAATGCATGTTGGTACGAGTTACGTCGGAGTTTTCCGGTGACGGTTTTAATGCATGTTGTTGCGAGTTTTCCGGCAACGATAGCGTTAATGTTAAGTGAATCAAACGAGACCATGGGCAACCGCAAGTAGTGATTATTGAATTTTGGTTTTTCCTGGATGGATGGTCGAATATAAGTAGTAAGCATTTTCCACTTGGACTTGTTCTGAGGAGAAGCGAAGCAAACTCTATAGTGGATATGCTTTTGGAACTGACAGCGCTTTTTTGTTTTTTGTGGTCGTTTTTTTTTTTTGTTTTTGTTTTTGTTTTTTTTAAAGGATTGAGAATGTTGCCTTCTTTTAATTGAATTGGTTTGGAAGTAGGGCCTTTTTGTTGATCTTACAAGATACAACATCGTTTTTAGTGTGGTGATAAATACAATTGTTCTAGAAAAAAAAAAGATTTTAAAGAATCCAAATTCACAAAAAGAAAAAAGAACAAATTATCAATTCGTACAAATGTTATGATTTTTTATCAATTTAACATTTGTGACCGTTCTCAATATCACGTCAACCGGTAATCTCTTCTGATCTGGATCAGGAGGAAAGAGCGCGGCTTTTGAGTAAAATATGGAATTAGTAACAAATACATAAATTTTCTTTTTTTGTTTATAATGTAAAAACAAAATTGAATCCAAATTTTCTCCTTTTAAATTGCTGCTTCTTTCTTCTAATATGCAGTTTGCCAAATGAGCTCCATTTCCACATTTATTTGGGTTTGAGAATTTTTATCGTTTATCGTAGGGATATCTTAATATTTTGTTAACATATCATTATTATCATTACCGAGCTAAATTACAATATCACAGAATTTAACATAAACGATTGCTAATGACTACTAATCGTTTCGATGCTATATTAATCGATTACATTTTTACCTACTTGATAACAAGCTCTCAACAGCGCCATCCCGACCTGGAGCTTAAAGTTTTTGTGATTGGAAACTCTTGAGCAACTCTTGAGCAACATCAAATAGCACATTTCGTAGAGATTTTATGCTAACTTATTTGAATCGGAGATAGATGGTGCTTTTCTTTATTTTTTCTTTGAAAGGAATAGAAGAAACAGAATACTGATCACGTGGTACAAGAATATTCGGAACAGAAATTATTAAGTAAACAGAAAAGAATAACAATTTGACAGTTGTGCACAATTCAAAATATAATATCACCAGGAAACCATAATATACAATTTTCAGGTTCTGAATATAAAATATCCCGTTTCAATTACAAAATTCAATCAATTATTCGTTTCTCGGCTGTTACTGGCTTCCATTTTCTTGGAGTGATGTTTGCCATTTGACATTTGTCAAATTGTATTCCATTTATTCCAACTTAGGAGGTAGTTTAAAAAAAATACATTCAGAATATACCACTGCGAATAAGGAAACACAAAATGGAATAAACGGAATATTCCGAATGGGTAAATAAACACTTTTGGTGCGTTCTGAATATTCGGAATGAATAAAGAAAAGCACTCAGAGTTTTAAGGCTGGAACAGAATGCGGCGCTGGCTCTGATTCCTTTCTCACGGTAGCCCTGTAGCCAAAGTTAAACACAATTGTGCAGCTCACTTCTATGGCATATAAGGAACTGTTTGACTGATTGATATTTTTGACGAATTTTACAGATTTGTGTATTAAAATGAGTAAGGCGGAAGAAGCACTTTTCTGATGTGCGTATTGAATACCTTAGCTATAAGTACTTAAAATCCAAAAATAGGAAAAGATGGTGGGTTCATCCTTAATTCGTCGTTAATCATCAATATTACAATAATACAAATTTTACCCTTACCACTTATTATACATTACTGTCAAATATTGTTTCAAATTTCCACTTTCTTTGTAATATCTTTGTAATCCCCATGGCTCAATTTTATTTCTCTTCACACTTTTTATTAATTTTTCACTCTCAAAATCTACCATGTTTATAAGTTTTAGCCGATAATACAGAAATGTCAACCATGATGCCCATCAAAAGTCTTACCGTTTAAGATTCTAAATACTGAACTGTAGCGCCACAGCCAGCTACAAATTATTGCACCACCATTGTCTAGCCGTGTATCGAATTTTTGACAGGCTAGGCATCAGCGCCACATTGAGTTTCACACTGTAGGATTACGAAGAATTTAGAGGCAAACGTTACATGCATGGCGGTGGTGGTGGTGGAGGGGGGGTATGATTCAGATCTCTTTGCCTTAGCTTAGGCGTATATTTTAGTCACATATTTTAACATTTCACCTCAAATTTGTCGTAGTTTAAAATTCACCATATTCATTTTGATTTATCCTTTTCATCAGCCATAAAATAAACTAAAATGAATTTGCATGAATTAATGTCAGAATACACGCCTAAAAGTACGACAAATTAGTCAACTGCTTCCGAGGTTGTGACAAAAATTTTATAATATGGTAAACGGATATCCTACAGCTAATTAGAGCAATACAAGTGCTTAAATTCGAAATAATATTTTGAATTTGTCATGTGAAGTGTCATTTTCAGTTCATTCTACGTAATGCAAGACTTGCTGAACTGAATAAAAACACGAAAAAATCAGTAGAAAAGTTCATTTCATTTAGGCGTATATTTTGACATTAAAGTACGACAAAAGATCAGAATCACCCTACATGTTTTGCAGCGGGTGATCGCAGTAATATCACATGGAAAACGCGGTCTGGCTTCGTGACGACGAGATGAGACTTACAAAATGATATTTTTTTTATTATTAGCACTTTTGACTTGATTGAAATGATTGATTTGGTTTGATTAATAGGTACATTCTCATTGACATATATCGCAAAATTTGAAATATCTCTTTAAAACCATATGTGAAGAGCTAACTGATTCAATGAGTGATAAGATTAGTGAGGTGAAAATTTCAAGTTAGTTAGATACTTTAGCACCTATATTGACAACTCTTAGGATGGGCGCATATTCGACACAGCACAACACTACACGGGCAAAATTTAAATTAAGTAATAAGATATTTTCGGGCAGTGAAATTTTAGAATTAAAAAATAATTGTATAAACATACCACATATATTGATTCAAATTTAAATTGACTTATTAAATTGAATGTTTTTAAGAAGATATTGATTGGATATGACAATACATATGTACAATACATTTTCATTCGTGGTAGTGGAATGAAACTTAAGTATAGATGGACACCATAAAACTTCTTTATTTCACTTCATTTGTATTAATTATACAACCATTAAGGCAGAAACACATCCAGGCAAGCCTCAGGCCTGGCCTCTCTCAGGCTTCCTCGCAGCTCGCCTCAAAGCTTGCCTCAGAGAAATGAAAACAAAATGATACCACCGGGCTCTGTACAATATACTGTGGCTCGATGCTGTCATTTTAATTTTGTTAGTACATCTGTTGACAGAAGTAGGCCTGAGAGAGAAAAATTTCGAACATTGAGCAAAGCGAACTTTGCGGCTAGGCCTTGAGGCTAGTTGCTGGCTTGGTTTTGTGTTGGATCACTTAAAACCCCGTGTTGGAAATTTTGACAACACCTCGAGGAAGCCTCGAGGCCTGGATGTGTTTCTGCCTTTAGTTGTAAACCTTAACCCCGGAATATACAAGCTTTGAAGTACGACTTGAATGCGAGCATAGTGGACCAGTTTGTGGTCGACATTACATACTTCTTGCCTTGGCTTACTGCAGGAGTTCAAAACTATTTCCTTATCTTTTGTTGTACATTCTATTTTTTACATCATTAGAAAGAAAACATATTGGGTTGCGATTTGTCACAACTTATCTCTGTGGAAGCGATAGTATTAGGCTCTAGGACCTGTTTAAGATAAAATTATAGTTCTTCATACGACTATAAACTCTTACTTCCGGGTTGTATGACTTCATGGCTTGATTAGAACAGACGTATTTTTCAAAATACTGAACAGGAAAAAACAGTTATTAATAAGAGGAAACTGTCATATAGGTTAGGTTAGAGTGGCGGCCATCGCGCGGGGATGTCTGCGATCAGCCTCACTTAGACCATTTGCGGTCCATTCTGGTAAACTGTCATATAACTTAAATCTTCGATATCAGATTCCTCCATCAAAACGCGCAAAATTTCTTCTATATCACTCTGGTTACAATGCAATTACATGCAAATCAATACGTAAATATGAAGTCTATAAAATTGTGTCACCCAAATTTTCCAAAAAAATAATTCATGCCGTTCAATTTTCTTATGTTAAAATAAGTTTTGTGTGTGTGTAAACCAATAAAATCCGATACAAATACTTATTCATTTATTAATAAATTTTAAATAAATATAAAAATGTTATTACTCTTCAACCAGTTTGATAAATGATACAATGATAAATTTATACAAAACTTAGAAAAATAGAAAAGGAAGTTTTCTTTCAATCCGGTTGGAACAACTATAAAAAAGCTAGAATTAGTCTTAAAACCAATGAATGTCCGTATGCGATTTTGAGGAAGTTGGTCGAACAGTAAAAATTATTGTAACCAATCTCATAGGATTTCGTATTCTGAATATTGTGAATTTTAATTTAATTAGCTATGTTCACTGATATAAGAGGAATGGACGGAAATTCCTTTCTCTCTCTCCAACTACAATTCTACGCTGAACCTGTAGGCAAAACTTCATAATTTAGTGAAATCGTTTGAAATTGCTTACTTTTGCAATTAAAAAAAAAAAAATTTTTTTTTGATAGATGAAATTGCTTACTTTTGTAATGAAAAAAAAATTTTTTTTTGATAGATAAGTTTTTATATACAGGATGATTTGTAATTAATTGGTAGTCTGAAATGAAACACGCGATGGGTTGAAGTTTTAGAAATAAAAAATTGTATGCACCCATAACGCTTCTGAAAGAAGTATAATTTTAGCGTTTCCCTAGCCATCATTTGGCAGCTCTTTAGAAGAATATGCAGAAAAATAAGCAAAGGCGTAAGTACGTAACTCAAGAGCTTCTATAGTCATCACTTTGAAGCTCAATAGAAGATTATTTGATGAGCTTCAGCAGAAGTGCAACAAATTTTCCACTATTGAGTGAAGTTACGCATTTTCAATGTGAAGATCAGAATGATTAGAAGTAATCTGCTGAAATTTGTTATGTAACTATGTTGAGTGATTGGATTTGACGTGAAGTCCAGACTGCCAGCATGAGCTGACAGATCACGCTTGAGACCAGCGATACCCCATAATTTAACATACCTCCTTCCTCCTATGTTAAAAGACAATGAACTGGGATAGGAAAAAGCTCTGCGAGCTTCAGGGAACCGCTCCAGGTTTCTTATAGCATTCTTTTCCCCAATGGGAAAGTTGGCGGATCTTAACAGTGTTCCAGGTAAAAGGTGGTTTATGAAGGTTTTTCAGGTACTCTCAAGTTTCCTTAGAATAATTTTTGAATTTTGTACGAGTAGGCGCAATAAATGTACTCCTTTATAAATGGGATAGTAAAGTGCAAAGCAGGGGCTATTCTGAAGTGTATTAAAATTGAAATGGTAATAACGCTATATTCTGTCCTTCCGAAAATATTACGAAAATATATTTCTCATCCATTCTAAACGTCAATCTTCCTTCTAAACAACTTTGGAAGAATTTAAAATCTCTAGGCATTGGTTCCTCTAGTAATTTTTATGCACTGAAGATACTGATGAGCTTAATAGACAGTTTCTATACAAGATTGTACAGGGTGGGCCAAAAGTCACCATGGGGTTTAAAAATTTAATAACTTTTTCGTTTATATATTTTTTTTATTTTTTTTTTTTAGATTATAAAATATACAAAATGGAATTTTATGCTAAGTATGGAAAATAATGTCACTTAAATGACCGCCGTTATTAGCTTCGCAATGATGGGCTCTTTTTAGAGCATTTTCCATAACATCTTTCAACATTTGTGGCTGTAGCGCTCGAATTTCTGCAACAATGTTGGCCTTGAGTTCAAGGATTGTCTCGGGCTTGTTCACATATACTCGCTCCTTCAAATAACCCCAAAGAAAATAGTCGGGTGCTGACAAATCTGGCGAACGCGCTGGCCAATTAATTTCCGAATTTCTTGAAATTATTCGCTGTCCAAAAATTTGCCTTAAAAGTGCCATTGTGTCTCGGGCAGTGTGGGCAGTGGCTCCATCCTGCTGAAACCACATCTCAGGTCTGTTTTCAAGAGCAGGACGTAAAAAATTTTCTATCATAAACCGATACCGCTCTCCATTTACGGTTACAGCACTTCCATCTTCATTTTCGAAGAAGTAAGGCCCAATGATATTTTCAGATGTAATGCCACACCATACTGTACACCTAATGGGGTGCAATTGGCGTTGATGAATGGCTCTTGGATTTTCAGAACCCCAGAACCTACAGTTCTGCTTATTAACAAAGCCATTCAGATGAAAATGAGCTTCATCACTCATAATCAGATTTTCAATAAAGTTGATTTCATTTCTGGCCAACTGTTGAAATTTAACTGCAAAATTTAGACGTTGCCGATGATCTGCGGGTTTCAATTCTTGCACCAATTGCACCTTATATGGGAATAACAGTAAATCTTTTTTTAAAATGCGCCGTAGTGACGTACGAGACATCCCTAGCTGAGCAGAACGCCTTCTGGTAGATGTTTCTGGTTGAATTATACGCGGTCTACCGGTTCGAGGCAAATCACTTACGGTGCCATGTTGGTGGTGACGATCAATGATCAACGAATCATGGCTTCAGAGGGCGAAATTCTGACGTTAAAATGGCGACGATATGCTCTTTGCGTTAAAATAATTGATCGCTGATTTAAGTAATAAAATTCTATTATTCTGGTTCTTTGTTCAGTTGTGAATCTCTCCATTATTTATTCTCCAGATGTTATTTATATAATCTAAAAAAAAAATAAAAAAAATATATAAACGAAAAAGTTATTAAATTTTTAAACCCGATGGTGACTTTTGGCCCACCCTGTATAATGGTAATGCAATTGATATCTTCTTGATGACTCCCCGATTCCAATACTTTTAGCTTCTAGCGCGTTACCGAAGTTGACATATTTAATGCAGCTTCCAACATTAAGTCAAATGCGGCGAGTATCAAGATTTATCCGTATTCTGCTTCCTCATCTTCTTGCACCTCTCGCTCATATTTGCAATACATGCATTATGATAAAGCTCTCCTCACACTGATTATCATCCGATTAGTATTATTCCCTTTATTTCCAAAATGTTTGAAAAAGTAATTTTTCTTCAAATATCTGAATACGTTGCCGCCCACAACTTGTTACATGATTGTCAGTCTGGCTTTCGAATCAACCAAAGTTGTACCTCTGCTTTACTGAAGGTGACTAATGATATTCGAATTGCTCTTGATAAGGATAAATTCACGGGGTTAATTTTTCTCGATATTTCCAAGGCCTTTGATACTGTTGATCACTCACTGCTTTGCAAGAAACTTGTAGATAATTTTCAAGTCTCGTTGCAGGCTACGAAATTTGTCCATTCTTACCATTCTAATCGTGCACAAATGAAGTTTTCAACCGATAGGTATTCATCCCCACTTTCTGTTGCATCTAGGATTCCTCATGGATTAATCCTGGGTCCATTATTCTTTTTTATGTTCATAAATGATATTTTTACCTATGCTAAGCACTGTCATATGCATCTGTTTGCAGATGATGTGCAGGCGTATCTCTCAATGCCTATTGGTTTAATTGAGGATGGCGTTAGCTGCCTGAATGAAGACCTCGAGAGAATCCACCGATGGACCATCCTAAATAATCTTTTCGTTAATCCAGCGAAATCGAAAGCTTTGGTTATTTACAGGACTTTTATTGACACGTTGTACTTTCCTCCGATCATTCTTAATAATAGCACAATTCCATATGTTGAATCGGTTCGCAATCTTGGGGTAATTTTGACTAAGACCTTGAAGTGGAACGACCACATTAAGTTTGTCATTCCTAGAATTTACGGTGGCCGTCGTTCGCTTTGGGCCACAAGCTTCTTTACACCTACTGAAACCATATTGCATTTAGTGCGCACACTAATGGTTCCTTTAATAACTTATGGGTGTGAGATCTATGGCAGGCTTGATTCCGTTTGCTGGAGGATGCTTTTAACTACTAATTCGATGATTAGGTACATATGTATATAACCTTCGTAGATTTGATCGCAGTTTTCGGTTGTACTCTTGAAGCTTACTTGCAGTTTCGATTGATTACATATGTGGCTAAAATCATTAAACTTGTGCAGTCCCAAATATTTGTTCGACTTACTTACGTTCGCTCGGTCCACCCGAACAATAATTCTTATTTTGTCTAATGCTAGTTACCTTGTTAGTAGACGCCTGTTCTTCATCTAAGCTATCAAATTATGGAATTCTTTGCCAGCTTCGTTGCGAAGATCGCTTATGTCAAGCACATTGGCCACCTTCAATCACAATGCCTAAATTCACTACTCTTCTTAGAGTAATTCTTTATTATAATTTATTTTTAAGTTTTCTTTCTACTTAAATTAATTGTTTTCCTTCATCTTTCTTAGCTTTGTAGTTTTGTAAGTCTAGATATAAGTTTGAGTTACTATGTAGTATAAACATCTTTTTTTTTTTGTAGTTATTGTATTCTTTAACTTGTGCAACTTAAAAGAATTTTATATTCTCATTTGTACAATAATAAATTGAATTGAAATTATAAATCCCCCCCCCCCCCCCCCCCGTATGTCTATTTCTCAATTTTCTCAATTGATATTTAAATCTAGCAAAAAAATAACTTACAATAAAAATGTTTTCTGTGAAAAATATTTTTTCTACAATACAATAACATGTTGTAGTTTTGAGGATCAAAACAGTTATGTCCGCGGGCAATAAATTACGACAAACTGATTAAAGTTTCTATTTTGGAGACATGATTGCTCCACTTATTATATGTTAGTGATTTCTGTTAGTACTATTTTAAAGGCCTTCTTTCTTATCCGATTGTTAGTAGGTTAAGACAAATGTAGTCCACTTTAAGTTCATGTGTTATTTTTGAATACAGTAGCTCAACCCATTTTATAAGGTACTGACAGAAAAATTAGTTTTATGGAAAAAATTTTTATCCGACCGGATACCCCATAAAAATCAGTTTCAAACACCCGCTGATGATGGTGAGAACCCTCACGGGAATGTATTCGGCTTAATAAATAGGGTTCAAATTATTTTCTGTTTTTTCGTGATTGCGTGACTATATTTACATTGTTAACAAAGTTGCATCTGGCAGACAAAAAACCTACTCAACTATTACGCGAAATGATCAATTTAGCACCACCAGATACACCCGAGTCTTTTTTCCATTCATTATGGATTCAGCGTTTGCCAACCAGTGTAAGGTGTATTTTATCAGCAAGTAAAGTAGGTGAATTAACAAAGTTGGCAGAAATAACTGATCAAATATTGGAACGCAGTTCTCCCCCAGAAACAGTGGATGCTATTAAAACTCCCCATTTCAATTTCGGTCAAACACACACCGGCATGCAACAACAGATAGACAGTCTTGAACAGGAACTACATAAAATATCGTCACAATCAGGATCGTGTAATAGATTACAAGAATTTTCTCGCTCCGACACTTCATCAAATACCAATCGAGAGATCTGTTTCTATCATCGCCGCTTCGCTGAACAGGCTCGCAGGTGCACGCAGCCTTGCAGCTTCAAGATAGATCCGAAAGTATCGCAAAAAAAAAAACTAAATAAGCTCTGTAAATAGCCTCTCAATCGAACGTCGTCTTTATATTAAAGACAAACATTCTAATCAGCAATTTTAATCGATTCCGGCTCATCAGTGCCTGTGATTCCAACTTCCATGGTTGATAAAGTTTTTTCTTCAAACGCACTTATCCTTTACGCAGTAAACTCAACCGAAATCAAAACAATCAGTCAACATCTGACCTCGTCACTGAGGAGAGGGTGGTGGTTGTGGCACTATCGTTATTTGCCGATAATTCTACTTGTGGTAGCACCGTCGTAGAAACATGAATTAATCATCTTTGACGTTTTAGCTGATGTTCGCACTTCTTCTAACTATCGCTTTCATTTTGGACCGAACATAGCGTCTAAAAACATTGTAGCTCTTTTGCTAAATTAATATTAATAAATATTTATAGTGGTGCTATTTAAATACTCTTTCTTTTATTGTTTATATCAAAGACATGAATACCCACAGTCACATCATTAGAGACATCTAGCGTAAAGGACAGAAACACAACATACGATAATTTAAGGGGTAACACCACTGTAAATTTTTCAGAAAAAATTTTTTTTTTATTGGCTTAAAAGATGCGTTGAACCTTCTAGAATATGAGGCATTAAGCTTTATATCTGAAAGGAATTTTCATCATTGACATTTTAGGCTCCTCCCCGAGCCCGTTGGTGTGCTCCGAAATGACTACCTGCGTCAAATAAACCCTACTGGAAGCGTGCTTTCTTGTCTTACTGACGCTAACACAGTAACATATGTTGTTAGGAAGTGTTTATGTTCAGTTAAAATCATTTCCAAGCAAAGTACGTTAGTTTACCGTCAGTACATGTAAATTTTAAACAGTCCAATTTTTCATGTCAATAACTCCTTTCAAAACTTTAAACGTGTACGATTTTTCAAAACGGCACGCAGCATAACTCCAACAATTTTCATTCCTTTCATTTGAACTTTTAACAATATCTTTAAAATAACATTTTGAAGTGAAATACGTACGGGATTTTCGATACGTCCTTTTAGACATTATTTATTAACAAATGATTACCGCTTTTTGTGTCGAAAATTGAACGATTTCATTTAAATACCCGCCAATCATACAAAAATGAATATTTTCAAAATCCTCTACGTACTTCACTAGCTATGAGCATGTATGTAGACTAAGCGATTTTTTTCTTTTTTCTCCAAATTCAAATTGCACCAGCTACACTGCGTGCCGCAGAGTGCTTTAAATTCGACAAGCCTTGCGAGAATGGCTCTGGTGTCACCATTTACTAATATTTTTTTTAATAATTATTTTTGGTATACTTAAATATATGCTTAATAACTTACATGAATATTATTATTCTATTATCTACCTTTCTTTACATAAAAAAAAAAAAAAATTCCAAAAAACGCTATTTTTAAGGCTATTACAGTGGTTTAACCCCTTAAGACGAAAAATGAAAATTCTCAGTTCAATGAAATTGAAAATTATTAACGAGAATTAACTCCCCTAAATTTTTTTTCTACATAATTGTTAAATACACTATTTTGCTTTGTATTTCAACAACTTTCAACGAAATGTTACAATTTCTCCTCGGTGAAATATCGGGAGAACAATCAAGTACTATTAGAGTCAAATAATTAAAACAAAGCGCCACTAAAAATGAAAAAAAAACTCGACGTTATTTGCTAGATTTAGGCTTTATCTTTCTAAAATAGTCACAATCTAAAGAAAGGAGAATACCTACTAACAGGAATTAGATTTAAAAAACTTCAATTTTTACCATTTTTAAAAGTTTCCGAGCTAATATCTCCTCTTCTTTACCTTTAATTTAAGATATAAATCATTATTGTGCTACAAATAGTTTGCCAAAAATTCGCATTGAAAAATGTATGAAACTTGCAAATCTTGATATTGATTCCTCTTAAAATAAAATTATAATTCAATTTATGTTATTTCATGTCAAAGTAATGCTTACATGATTTTAATTTAACTTTAAGTGTACCATAACCTTCTTTTACGGAAGTGAATATGGGCCCTTAGTGTCATGGTATCTATCTATATTGTTGTTCTCATTAATAGATTTGTTTATAAGACCTGTTTTATTATTGTCCAAAAAAAAACTTATTTTACCCCGAATTCGCATACAGTCTATCTCATTCCCTCCTGTGTATAACCGCACGCCTAGCAATATCATAATCGCGTAACTGCATAGAGTAGCAAAACCCAATTTCGAAGTTAATGGTAACGTAGCAACGAAACACAACATGTTTTATCAATTTTATGCCTAATTCCAAAAATATATTTCTCGCCCTATCTAGGAGTTCAGTAGAAAAAATGTTGCCATTATAATAACAAAAAAAAAAAAAAAAAAAAAAAAAAAAAAAAAATAAGAAGTTTAGTGTTTGCTGACAGCTTTAACTTTAACTTAACTGTAACATTAGTAGTATCGCGGTTATGCAGTATCACAGACGATATGTATAAGGGGAAGAAAAAACTTATCATTCCATCACCTTCCGAACAGTAAATGAGTAGAAAATTTACTTTAAACGGAAACTGTATTATAATATTCTTCTTTGGTACAAAACATTTAATTAAGAACGCCTTACAATATTAATTTCATTGGTGTGACCGACTTTCCCTTGTTTTCTGCCATCATAAAAAATACAGGACATGTATATGCATACATATTCCATATATGCATATCATAAAACTAAGGAATATTCAAAGCGAAACTGAGGTTTAAGGTTCAGTTTTCAAATAAGTTTTTAAGTTTTTATCTTCTTACCTTTGCATCCTCTTCATTAGAATCATTTGTTGGTTCTACAAAAAAAAAAAAAAAATTAAGATCATGGAATAATGTAAAGGTAAAAAAAAAGAAAAGATAAAAAATGTTTTACCTGGTTCTTCTATAAGAAGAAGGATTTTATCCGAAGTCAAATGCTTTGTTCTCTCTTTAAATCTATCAACTTCCTCCGAAAATACTTCCCAAAATGCCTTTCCACTGGGAACTACAAACATTTTCTGCAAAAAAAAACTCTATTTCTTTAAGTTACAATTTACTTTCTACAATTTACCTTAAAATTACTATATATGAGCTCCGCTTGTTGTCGAATTTTTTCAGCTTTCTCTCTAAATATTTCCTTTCCTGCCTCTGAAAAATTCCACGCTTGTACATTTCCGACATATCTGCGAAGTCGCTTCATTGTTTCAACACAACTAGGGTTCTTTTTTAACATCAACGGGAAGACTTCCAGAGCTATAAAAAACATATTTGTTATCTTTAATTACAAAGAAGAGATTTTTTACTTTAAGTTTACCTTTATATTTTTCAAGTAGTTCTAAGCATTTATCTACGTCGGCTTTTGCAAGTCCCACTGTTGCTTTTACTTTTTGATTAAGATCGATAAGGGTTCGTTCTAATGACAGAAATTTTTGTCGAACCACCTCGGAAGCTACGTAAAAAAATTTTTAAAATGTTATCAAATTTAATTACCAGTTAAGCAAACCAATATTTCTTTCTTGTTTCATTCTTTCTATTTGATGAATAGGAGCACAAGGGTTCAAATCTAACATATCTTTTACTGTTTTTATATCAACTTTGCCATTTTCAATTCCATCTCTAAGCTCTAAAGATCTTTTCGCAGCACTTTTTTGCCAAATTTCTCTACGAGTTTCGTTTTCAAAAGATGCAGGTTGTTCAAAATCTAATTTTATTCCTACGCATTTGCCAGCTGGAGTTAAAGCTAATAACAACTTGTTATGCTTGTCAGGCTTCGTTAATAACGTGCTTGTGACACCCACGGACTTCTTTTGCCATCTTTTTATATTTTGTACATTTTCTGTTGCATGATTATTTTTTCTCAAATCTATTTTTGCCAGATCGGCTGAGCACTCAGTTGATACTTCCGCTAGAAATTTAAATTTTTTCAATCTACTACTTCAGGTTATGTATGAGGAAATACATTCGTATAACTCTTAGATTTAGAATTTTAATCATATTTCATATAGCATTCTCAGATTTATTTAAACCATTAAAAAATGAGTTTAAACTTTAAGCAAATAAATTTAAACCTTGAACAAATAATTTTAAACCCTTAACGAATAAATTTAAACCCTTAACAAATAAATTTAAACCCTTAACAAATAAATTTAAACCTTGAACAAATGATTTTAAACCCTTAACAAATATATTTAAACCCTTAACGAATGAGTTTCAACTGTTAACAAAAAGACTTAAACCATTAGCAAAAATATTTAAACTCTTAACAAATTTATATTTAAACTATTTTATTTCTACTCAAGTAAGCATTTCATTCAATTTTTTTTTCAAATTTTGGCTGCATATATAATCTGAAAGACTTCTGACTTTTCAGTGAAATGGTTGACTATCCAATACCTTGTGCAATGGTTGACCATCCACCACCTTAGAAGTAAATAAAAGAAAATCCATTATAGAGTTGGACCAGATGTGATTTGTTGCAGGCTATCTTCGATCACTGAGAAGATTATGTTCTCTACTCATATTACCTAAAACTGAATATGCATGTGCCTTCATTTTAGAAAACGATATTTCGATAGGGTTTTACATAGACGATAAAGGAGGCCAAAATTTCAATGTTAAATTCGTGGTTTTAACTTTTATCTTAGAAGATCTGAAGCCCGTTCAAGTGGGGGCACCCGTGCTCGAGTTATAGTTCCAACAAAACGTGGCAGAAATGACGCACTTATTGCTGTGATAAGTAACCAAGGAATTGCAAATTTTACTTGCAATTTTAGGCTTACTCTATTTCTGCGAGAACTTGTTCAAAAATTGGAAACAAATCCATCGTTTAGTGACGCATTTTTAATTATGGATACTGTGAGAATACACAAAACAAATAAGCTCGCGAGGTGTTATCTCAAATGGATTTAACTTTAAAAGTTTTGCGTCCTTACTCGCCTATGCTAAATCCTATCGAAAAATCGTTGTCCAAAATTAAGCCACATACACGTTCAGTTTTAGGTAACATCAGTAGAGAACATAATCTTCTCTAAGTGATCGAAGATAGCCTGCAACAAATCACACCTAATGATTGTTCCAACTACATATATAATGGATTTGGTTTTACTTATTCCTAAGGTAGTGGATGGTTAACCGTTGCATTGGCAAGTTAGAAGTATTGCAGATTATAATTATAATTCGAAACAAATTGTATGAAATGGTTACTTAAGTTGAAATAAAATATTTTAAACATAAATTTGTTAAGAGTTTAAATATATTTGCTAAAGTTTAAGTCTTTTTGTTAACAGTTGAAACTCATTCGTTAACGGTTTAAATATATTTGTTAAGGGTTTAAAATAATTTGTTCAAGGTTTAAATTTATTTGTTAAGGGTTTAAATTTATTTGTTAAGGGTTTAAATTTATTCGTTGAGGGTTTAAAATTATTTGTTCAAGGGAGAGATGGGCGTTTTTGCATTACCACTAAAATGGCAGCAACACTAAATTTTAATGATAGTTAAAATATAGGTTGCACTATCACTAAATGATTAGTGGTAGTGCAAATTTTTTATCACTATCACTAAACGAATAGTGGTAATGCATAGTCTATTACATTATCACTAAACGATTAGTGGTAGTGCAGAGTCTATTGCATTATCACTAAACGATTAGTGGTAGTGCAAATACTTTTCACTATCAATGAGTGATAATGAATTCGTGCATTGGTAGTGCAAACATCTTTCACTAGCACTGAACTAGCAACGAGCGAACATACAGAATAAAAAACCTTCCGTTCAGTTTTCTGTTTTGCGGAGATGGAGATGATTCATTAACAATGTTTATATCGCGACCAGTTCTTTTACTGGCCGCCTGGAATAGGGAGCCCTGGTGCAGAAACCAGTGCTCTGGTGATCTAATGTTCTGGTGAAACACCAGAACATCAAAATTCTCAACGAAACAATCGTGTGTAATATCTTACACCAGACACCACTTTTCCTTTTAGCTTCAATCAGATTTTTTAACACTTTTCTAACAAGACAAAAACGCGTTCACTTCTCAAATAGTAATGACAATTTATTATTGTTCAACACTAAATTTATAAAGACAAATTTGCTTACTTTGATGAAGTCGATAACATGCAAGACAAAAAAATACAAAACTTAAACATAACAATTCATTTTCACTTGAAGAGTGAAGATAAGGAATTGCATCGTCGGCTTTAATTCCGCGGCATGACGATACAATGTTGCTGCGATAAATTCCAAATTACAAGCTGCGATAAATATTTCATGGGGGGTTATTTCTATGGGAACGTAATCTGATACGGTTTGTTTATGATACTGTAGGAATGCGTTCTTTGTGACTGAATTAATTGTAATGCTAGGGTAGAATTCAACATCCTCCCCCGCGTTGAACGTTGAGTTCAACCAATTCTTCCGTTTCGCGGCTCAGGCTAAAGTTCGGCGGCGTCCTTCTGGGTGCGGCTACGGGGGGTGTTGTCCTTCGGTCCTCACGGCATTTGATGAATCTTCTTATTGTGAAAAAAGCCAGAATGCCCATAGCGAGCAGAAGGCTCGTATAACCAACGCTGAAGTGGTGAATGGTTTGATGGAGTGGCGTCATAGGACTTCCTTCTTCAACCTGAAGATCTTGTAACCTTTGCTTCAGCTCTAACAAATCGTGGGAGACGTTGTAGGATGACATTGGCTTGTGAAGTAATTTTGTGACTTCAAGCGGAGGAAGCATTTCAGTTAGATTCTGTGATGGCATGAAAGCGCTTCTCATAGAGGTCGGATAAAGACTGTGGGCTTGTATTGTAGTTGCCTCGTCCTTAATGGCACAACCATTACTAATATTGAGCATGCCGGATCCTGATAATGACCTTTGGGAAACTGAATGGCCACATATTAGATTGACTGTTATTTCTCCTTTCATCACATAAATCCAATGGTTTGGATTTATGAGCTGAATCCATCTGGGAACCTTGTCAGTCCTTGTTATTTTACACGTGGTGGGCGACGGAGAGTTAGTGAGGTATCCAATTTCACAAGCGCTCATACCAGAATCAACCCTATATAGCGGATGATGTTGTTTGCACATGTGAGTTGCATGTCCAATTGTGGAACACGCTGACATCTCATTGTCCGAAAGTGGATAGAATTGATCTCGATGTAAACTTATTATCAAGAATCGTGATGAAGGTTCTATCACCAAAAATGTGTCGTTCGTCAACACCGGTACTGGGATGATCCTTATCAATTCGAATGGTTCATAAGTGAACAAGGGTAACTTGAGTCGGAATATTATTTGAGCTGGTCCTATTCTTCCTTGCACTGTCATGAGGTTGTATAGCTCTATCAAGTCATTCTGGCCTGCTGGTAGACGTAATGTTGACGGCAGATTCTCCTTGATAAGTGTACACTGAGCCTTGAGCTGTTGTGGTGACAATAAAAGTGGGTTGATTTTGCCGTTGTGTGTGTCTATGATTACATCCAACAACATAGACTGCATTCTTTGATAATTTGACGTCATTAAGGTTAATCTGATGGATAGTGCATTGAAGGTTTCTGCTGCTCTTTGATCGCGAAGTTCTTGCTGCATACTGTTCATCTGCTCCATCGTCTGATTAATGTGTCCTTCAAAATCCCGTAATTGATTCTCCGTTCTTTCGTTTGATTTTTTTATGATGTTGAGTCGATGATGGAGGTCTGATTCTTTAATAATTCCAGCAAATGTTGTTGATTTCCTTCAACATTGCTTATGATTTGCCTCATCTTTTCAGCATAGCGAGAATCTAATACTCCGAACCAAGAACTGGCCAAATTACCAACTATATCGAGCAGCGCTCTTTTGGCGCGTGTAGGTATATGATATAGTAGCAATTCGTTGTTCTTTTCCATCTCTTTCAGTATTCCATGGAATTGTGAGCAAGTCTGTGAACATACCTGATGCTCGATCATAGCCTTGCAGACGTGATTTAAGATGGCAGTGCCGTTTTTTATCGTAGCAAATTTCTGCCAATATGACTTCATTTCATAGTATATGACCAAATTCCATTCATTAGAGATTAAGTGGGTCGAGCCCATACCTTCAAAATAGATGCCGGGCTGATTCTTAAAAGGTGTTACTTCTAGTTGACAGCTCCCTAGTATCGGCATGACTAGGCATGTGAGAAAAAATAAGCTCGCAGCGGAAGTTGACGGACGAGATTTTTTAGACGGAATCTCTTCATGAGTTTCGGTTGGCCCTTTTTCTTCGCTGCTGCTGGAGGATCAATCTTATTCGCTTGTTCTCGTGGATGCTTCTTTTTAGCTGCTGGTAAGTTGTCAATTTGTGAGGAATAACAGGCTTCTTCCTGCTCTATTGGTAACGGAGCAAGTTTGTGAATCGGTCTCCTGAATACTCCAGAAGCAGTTTTAACGTCTGCCACTCTGATCAGTCCGTCATCGCCTTTGATGGCTTGGACTATTCTTCCTAGTGGCCAATTTAATGCGGGAAGATTTTCATCTTTTACCACCACCATTGTGCCATCCTGTACGTTGTTGCACCGTTGTTTCCACTTATAGCGGTGCTGAAGCTCGCTCAAGTATTCTCTTGACCATCGTTGCCAAAAATTATTCTTCAAATGAGAGACCAGTTTCCATCGTTGAAGTAAGCTCCCCTTTGCCGGGCCAGCATGAGGATCTACTATGCTTGTTAACGGCTCCCCAATTAAGAAATGCCCTGGGGTCAATGCGGAGATGTCATTTGGATTTGGATGACATTGGCGTTAGTGGGCGGGAGTTTAATATGGCTTCTATTTCTGTCATTACAGTTTCCAGCTCCTCGTATGTAAGCGATGCTGCTCTTCTGGAACAGATGCTTGGCAGATTTGACGGCTGCCTCCCACAAGCCGCCGAAGTGTGGCGCCCTTGGAGGAATGAAGTGAAAGTCTGCGCTTTTTGATGTACTGAACCTTGTGATTTTTTCCTGTGACTCCTTACTGTATATCACTCTTTCCAATTCTCTTAGTTGATTGCTGGCCCCGACAAAGTTTGTCGCATTATCGCAGTAGATGTTTTTGCAATTTCCTCTTCTACTGATGAATCGCTTCAAGGCTCCAATGAAGGCGTCGGTGGTCAACTCACTTACGACCTCGATGTGGACTGCCTTGGTTGAGAAGCAACAAAATAGTGCAACATAAGCCTTTGAGGGTCTTTTTCCTCTTAACTTGAAATGCACCCAAAAAGGTCCACAAAAATCGATCCCGACATTAATGACGGGTCTGGCTGGCTGTACTCTGTGAGCCGGCAAGTTGCCCATAAATTGCTCTAGAAGTTGTGGCTTGAATTTCCAGCAGCGGACACAATTCTGTACTATTGACCGCGCTATGGTCTTGCCCTTGATGGGCCAGAATCTTTGTCTAGTAATGGCCAAGAGTGCTTGAGCGCCAACGTGTGAATTGGTGATGTGAATATTGGTCATCAATAATCGTGTGGTGTTGTGGGCGTATGGCAGCAACATTGGGTGTTTGGCGTCATAAGTCAATTCTGATTCCTGCAATCGTCCACCTACTCTAATCAATCCCCTTTCATCCTCAAATGGGCTCAGGCTGCTTAAGCTACTATTCGACTTTACGTGGTGCAACTGGGTTAATTGTTTTACATCTTCTCCGAACCCTTGGGATTGCGCTTCCTTTATAATTACCACCAGTGCCCCTTCTAATTCTTCTACACTTAGTGGCGCCTTCTCACGTGCATCCGGCTCCTGGCGAGCATTTGATACAAATCTCAATATGTATGCTACGATCCGTTGCAGATGTTTAAAAGAATTGCGATGATCTATGGCGTCGGTAATGTATCTCGCCTTAATTGATGCTGATAACACCACCTTGGCTTGCCTTTTCTCCAAGTCTGTTTTACGAGTCACTATCTTAGATGGCCATGCCGATTCTTTACCGTGCAGAAATAATGGGCGGTAGAACCATAAACTGCAGTCCTTCAATTTCGCGGGATCAATTCCTCTAGACACCAAGTCTGCCGGATTTTGCTGTGAAGGCACGTGACGCCATTGATCAATTGCAGTTTTCTCCTGAATTGCGGCTACACGATTGGCAACAAATGTGTGGTAGGAAGCTGATGGTGAGCTTAGCCAGGCTAGAACTATTTCCGAGTCGGTCCAAAAATAACATGCATAGTTTTCCTTCAAGTCTGTCTTTACTCGATGAGCCAAGTCAGCTGTAAGTTTCGCTGCACATAATTCTAATCTTGGCACTGTTGTTGTTTTGGTTGGTGCTACTATCGATTTTGCGCAGAGTAACCTTACCAATATGGTACCGTCTTGAAGAATTGAGCGCACATATATTGCAGCTCCGTACAAACTTGAGGGCCTGACGAAAGTGTATCCATCTACTGTGCAACTCAATTGGTACTGCCGCATCCCAATCCAGTTTCAAAACCCACAGCTTTTGGAGAAATATCTTGGCACTCACCACCACAGGGCTCATGAGGCCCAGCGGATCGAACAAGTGAGCGATATCTGAAAGTACCTTCCTCTTCGTAACCCTTCCTCCTTCGGTCCACTGGGTTCTAACCGAAAATTCATCCGTCCGTGGGAGCCATGTCAAACCGAGTGTTTTAATGTGACAGTCATTGTCATCAGTAAGGTCTAGCTGAGGGGCGACGTCCTCAAGGGGTATGTTTTTGATTATCATTGGTTGATTAGTACACCACTTCCGTAACTTGAATCCGGCGGATAACAAAATTCCGTTTAATTGTTCCTGCATTTGAACAGCTGATTTGACCCGGTCATGACATCGTCAACATAAAAATCTTGCTTCAATATCAATGAGCCCAAGGGATGCTGTGTTTCATTTTGTCTGGCTAGGCTTTGGAGACAATTCGTTGCCAAGAATGGCGCCGTTGTTACGCCGTATGTGACTGTCCGCAGTTGATAACATTTCATAGGCTGTGATGGGTCGTCCCTCCAGAAGATTAATTGGAATTTCCTGTCATCCTTGCTGACTTGTACTTGGCGGTACATTTTTTCAATGTCAGCTGTGAAGACATATCGTGGTAATCGGAACCGCAGCAATATGGAGAAAAGCTCATCCTGGACTGTTGGGCCAGTATGTAAAATGTCATTCAATGACACATTTGATGAGGTTTTCATTGAGGCATCGAACACTACTCGCAATTTCGTAGTTGTGCTGTCTGGTTTCATCACGCAATGATGCGGCAAAAAATAATGCGGTGTAGGAAGGTCTCTTAAATTGACTTCCTCCATGTGGCCTAATGCAATGTATTCCCTTATGAAATCCATGTACTGCCTTTTCATCTCTGGATTCTTGTTTAACTTTCGTTCCAAAGAATGGAACCGACGTAAAGCGATATCCTTGGATTCGCCCAGATTATGCGGATCTTGGGAAAAGGGCAGCTTAACCATGAAGCGACCTGTATTGTCTCTTTGGGTGTTTAAGTTAAAATGTGACTCACATCTGAGCTCGGAAACTGTCTTGGGTTGTCTGCTGCTGTCAACCTCCTCCAACTTCCAGAATCTTTCCATTTGTTCTTCGAGAGTGCCATCTTCTTGCGAGCACACTCCGCATACGGCTTCAGAGCATTGTGTGGTTTGTATTCCTCCACCAATCACCCAACCAAATACTGTATTTTGTATTGTGGGTAAGTTCTTTCCAAGCTTAATTTGACCAACAGCCAGTAACTCAAAATAGCTTTCAGCTCCATTCAGTAGATCGATGCGATCTGGACGGTCAAATTGTGGATCGGCCAATTTTTTCTTGGGTATGGGCCAGCCGGTGATGTCTAGCTGATGGACCGGTTGGAAAGATGTGATTTGTGGCAATATGAATGCTTCGATTCTCTTTGAAAATCCACTTATTCTGCATAATAATTCTATGTTGACTCGTTGTTGAGTCTGCTGTATTCCACGACCAATACCACGGATATTCAAATGATCCCGAGTTGGCTTTACTGACAATGTCTTGGCCATACGGTCGGTTATGACGTTTAGCTGAGAGCCGGAATCTAGAACCGCCCTGCATTCCACTTCGACTCCCTCCTCGTTCCTCAATCTCACTAATAACGTACTGAGGAGAACGAATTTCCTTGTATTTCTATCAGTTTGGGCTGCTAAAGTCGTTGACTGACTGACTGGTACTTGGTTAGCAGCTGATGCTGAATCTGGGCCTGATTGACTTCTCATAAGATGTGTCCTCTCCATTTTGGATGAGGCGTGGCTTGTTGGCCCTTTTGAACTGTTGTCTAAATGCACCAGTGTGTTATGCTTACCGGAACATTTTGTACAGCTTCGTAAATTGCAACTGGCTGCCGTGTGCTTCTCTTTCATGCAGTTGACACACAAATGGTGCTTCCTCAATAATTGTAGACGATTGTATGGCGATAGTGAGAGCAAGCTCTTGCATGCAAATAACACATGGGTCTGTTTGCAGGCTATGCAACGGTTCCCGTTTGAAGTGGCTAAGAGAGCCGACTTGGTGTGCTGGATACCCTTCAGGCTTAGCCTGTCCCGGAAGCAGCTCTGGACTCTCCCTGTTAATGTTTCCAGGGATTGGAATCGGATCTCCAAATATTCTAACACTCTTTTCATAGAGCTCAATTCCCTTGGGGCCTCTAATGATTGCTCAAATAAGGTGTGTGTAGTTTGATCAAACCTTTTAGTTATCAAATGAACCAACAATGGATCCCAATTGTCTGTTGGTATTCCTATGTTTTTTAACCCAAGAAGGCACTCGTTTGTAGTATCGTGGAGCTTCTTTATGGCTGCTGCCGATTCTATCTGACTAGTCGGCTGGGATAGTAGCTTATTCAATAGCGCTGTTACTAAGAGTCGTTTATTATCGTATCTGTGCTGTAGAGTGCTCCAAGCATCTTGATAATTTTCGTTTGATACTGGTAAATGCTGTATTAATGCCCTTGCTTCTCCTGATAAGTTGCTCGTTAAGTAGAACATCTTTTGGGCATTGCTTATAGGCTGATTATGTATCAGCTGGATATAGAGATCTTGGAACTGTGTCCAACGTAAATAATTACCATCGAATGTAGGTAAGACAATTTTTGGCAATTTGATTAAGCCGCTGTGCGCTTGTGAAGATGCAGCCTGATTTGTTGCTGTGTTGAAGTCGCTTAATTTTTGCTGGAGTGATATGATTGTATCTTGTATCCAGCCGTCTTGTTCATAGTAGAGATCAGGTTCATATCCCAATGGGTTTGGTCCTGCGGACTGTTCCCAGATGAGCTGATCGTTGGCCATCATATCACGCTGATATGTCCGGAGCAGCTCTACCTTTAATTGATAATAAGGCTTCTCATGAGGCTGCCCGGCCTTAGATTCAATGTCCTGGACGAGATGTGTGATGATTCTCATCAAGGCCTTCTGCCGTCGTACTAATCTTTCGACCTCACCATTTCCGGTCTTCATGCCTTCATCCCCTGGAGTCTGTTCAATTTCGTTATTTGTCATCATCTCGTAATGTCGGTTCAACATCACTTGGGGTTGCGATGGGGACTGGGATAGTAGCTGCCGTTGTAAATGACCCTGGTGGAGCTGGTGATTTAGGCCTTGCTGGATGTGCACGTAATTCTTTCATCAATTGCTGATATACTTCCTTGATAGCATCATGGTATGATTTTTTGAAGTACAGGTTCTCCTTGTATTCTTCTTCAAGCGGTGCCAACCTTTTGTGATTGTATTGAAAGAGAGCCCAATATGCCTTGGAAATTTCCAGGCGCTTTGTTATATACTGCTCGTCTTTTCGTGAAGCAGAATCCTTTCG
This sequence comes from Dioctria rufipes, assembly GCA_963924295.1. Taxonomy (NCBI): domain Eukaryota; kingdom Metazoa; phylum Arthropoda; class Insecta; order Diptera; family Asilidae; genus Dioctria; species Dioctria rufipes. Next base: position 206,511,530 of record OZ002740.1, read on the forward strand.
TAATTTATGTGGGATCCAGACCCAGGGCAGTCTGGTGATCGTGGCCGGGACACATATACGTACGGAACACATACAGCAGAGAACGTAAAGGCATCCAAACAAAAAGACTAGTCAGTCTGCCTAATCGAGTCATTCAGAGCGGAAGTGCGGTAACCCACTCGAGATAACTCCGCGGTACACACTTGTAATTAAATCGAATAAAGTGAATTATCAGATAAGTGCATTTCTTTTCGCTTCCCTTACCTAATCCTCAAGACAATTCGGCACCTCTTGGGCTGAGGTGCACCATTTCTATCCACATGGGGGCTCAACCTAACAAGACATAAAAGGAAAGGGAACAAGCGTAAATCTGGAGAAAAATTGTATACTAAACAGTGCAAAAAAAAATTTAAAAATGTTCATTAATTCGAGTTGTGCACAAATTTTTCCGACAAAATTATAAGATCAAGTTCACAACAGTTAGAAGTACACACATACAAGCGACTAATAACAGGGCAAACAGAACGTTATCAGAAGTATACACAGATACTCACAGGTACGTTACAGACAGAACGTATTGATTGCCGATAGTCACGCAGTTAACAACAGAAAACAACACGTAGAAAACTGAACGAATGACCAGATCCGAATAGCAGACTCGAGTCAGACACAAAGGGATACCGAATCATCAGACAAGATCATGTGATTACACCCATACGGACAGTCCGCAATATTTTCTTTTGTTATAGAAATTAAATTCCAATGAATAATTGAATTCTAAGAGTGAACTATTAAAGTGGCAATTTTTTGTTAAAATCAAGCGAAACTGTGCAAAACCTAAAGTAAGTGAAAATAAAGCGAATCAAAAATACCGTTAGGAGTGAATTGTTCGCAATATAGGAATTCGCGCAAAGGTTCAGATAAGCGTTAAAGAAACAACAAAAAAAAAAAAAAAAAAAAACAGTGCCGGTAACAAATTGAATGAATTGTGAAATCATGTAAAATAATTACCTATCTAGTACAAAATGCCGTGCTGAAAGTGAAAATTAAATTAAATTAAAATCCACATAATCAGAACTAATCACACAGTGGAAAACACAGGATTATATATACGTAAAAAAAAAATTCAGGTATGTCAGTAACCCTTAAATTAAATAGATATAGTAGATATGTTAAATATCGATAAGCTGAAAAAGGCAAACACAAAGAGGCTGCGTAGCATTGCAAGTAAACTCGATATTCAAGTAGACTCCAACGAGAGGAGTACTATTCTAAAAAAACTGATAGATTTTTGCAAACAAACAGAAAATCAAAATAAATCCATAGCAGAAACCATTGATCTGTTTGAAACAGATGAGGAGAATACAGATAGCGAAACAGAGAAGGACGCCGGTACCAATATCACAAAAACTAATACAATAATAAACAAATATACACAAACAGATCCAGGAAATCTAGACAAACAAAACAGTGAAGTAAATAAAATGTCAACAGAGCCACGGAATATGTTTACTTTTCAAGACATTGAGAACAGTCTTCGAAAGTTTTCAGGAGACGATCACCAAAACATAAAAGTTTGGATACAATACTTCGAAGAAAATGCTGAGGTGATGGGATGGAACGATATACAAAAACTGGTATATTGCAAACGGTTGTTGAATGGAACAGCACAAAGCGTGGTACAAGTTGAGTCACCAAAAAAATGGGAAAACCTCAAGACGTTATTAACAAACGAGTTTGAAAAAACACTGGACAGCGCACAGATGCATCAACTCCTCAGCAAAACCTTCAAAAGGTATACAGAAAGTTTCATAGCATACATCACCCGTATGAGAGAAATAGCTTCCTCAGGTATCGTTGATACATCAGCATTGATACAATATATCATAAACGGCATCCCAGATAGCAACGATAATAAAACATTATTATATGGGGCAAAAACCATTCCGGAATTAAAAGAAAAATATCTGGTATATGACAGATTTAAGGCAGAATCTATCAAAAATAACCGACAAAACAAGGGAATAAACACAAGAGATAAGGAAAAGAAAATACTCGTTAAATGCAAACATTGCAACAATATTGGACACACGGAAGAAATTTGCCGGCAAAAGAAACTGACCTGTTACAAATGTGGAAGAAAAGGCCACAAATCTACAAAATGCGATCAATTAACTCCAGAAACAAATCAAGGATTAATGCAAATGCAGCAGCCACAGAACACAGGAAACACTGAATATCGGTATAACTATATTTCTCCAAATACAATAAACTTATGTACAAATCAAAATGTAAGATCAGATATGTATAAAACGGTTATCATCAAGAATCAAGAAGTAACGGCCCTATTCGACACCGGAAGTGACCTTAATTTACTGCGTGAGGATACCTACCACTCCATAGCTAATTTGCCAGGATTACATTTCAATACTAAGAAGTTGAAGGGAATAGGAATAAACTCTATCTCAACGATAGGTAACTTTGATACCGGTATATTGATTGACAACATACCTTTTCAAGTAACATTGCACGTCTTGAAAACCACAGATCTTCCAGTGAAAATGATACTGGGCAGAGAACTTATCAATAACACAATAACAACTATTACACCCGCAGGTATAATAATGGAAAAAATTAGACATGAAGAAGAGAAAGATCATGAAACAGAATTAATGGCAATAGAAGTAGATGATGGAGAAAACAACGTACCAACAGAAATCCAGCAGTTATTGAGAAATTATAAACCCAGGGCGAGCAGAACATCAACAATACAAACCAAAATAATTCTTACAGACGACGAACCGGTCTACCAAAACGGAAGAAGATTAGCGCCAAGCGAAAAGCAAACTGTAGAAAAACAGATAAACCAATGGCTTTCACAAGGTATCATCAGGCCTAGCACATCGGAATACAGTAGTCCCATAGTACTGACGAAGAAAAAAGATGGATCAACCCGGCTCTGCATTGATTATAGAAAGCTGAATAAAAAGGTAATCAAAGACAGATTCCCATTTCCCGACATCGAAGAACAGCTGGATAAACTACAATCAGCAAAAATATACTCGACATTGGATCTCGAAAATGGATTCTTTCACGTGCCCGTGGAGATAAATAGTCAGAAATATACAGCCTTCAACTGTCACCTAGGCCATTTCGAATTTACGAAAACGCCGTTCGGATTATGTAATTCCCCAAGCTCATTTCAACGTTTTATCAACGAGATCTTTAAAGACTTGGTTCAACAAGAAATAGTACTAATATACGTCGATGATCTAATAATACCAGGTAAAGACGAAGAAGATGGACTGGAGAAGCTGAAAACAGTTATAAATCACGCACAAGAATACGGACTTCACATTAAATGGGAAAAATGTCAGTTTCTCAAACGAAAGGTAGAATACCTTGGCTTCATAATAGAAAATGGAACTATCAGACCGTCGGAACACAAAACCATGACAATTAAGAACTTTCCAGAACCAAAAACAGTACGCCAACTACAAGGCTTCCTCGGACTAACAGGATTCTTTAGGAAATTCGTACAAAACTACTCGCAAATCGCATTACCACTATATAACTTGTTAAAGAAAGGAACACCATATCAATTGGGCTATAAAGAGAAAACCGCAATATTACATCTCAAAACATTATTATCCGAACCGCCAGTACTTCACTTATTCAATCCGAATTTAGAAACAGAACTACATACTGATGCAAGCAAGGATGGCTACGGAGCAATCCTCCTGCAGAAATCACCAGAAAGTCAACAGTTTCACCCGACGCATTTTTATAGTCAAAAAACAAATCAGAATGAGAGGAACTACACGTCATACGAACTAGAAACACTCGCAGTGATTAATGCCATACAAAAATTTAGAGTATATCTCTTAAACATCAAATTTAAGATTGTAACCGACTGTAAAGCCCTAACACAGACGATGGAAAAAAAGGATATTACACCACGGATAGCGAGATACGCCATGATGCTACAGGATTTCGATTTTACCATACAACATCGAAAAAGTGATCAGATGCGACACGTTGATGCGCTAAGCAGAAATCCGGTCATGATAGCAGAAAACTTAATTACATATAAAATCAGGCAAACGCAAAATAGTGACAAAAGAGTGAAGGACATAAAAGAACGACTTAGCACAGGAAATTTTAAAGACTACTCACTATCAAACGGTATATTGTATAATTTTAAACAAGGTCGGCACGTACTAGTCGTCCCAGAGAACCTTAGCTTAGACGTTGTTAAAGAAACTCACGAGAAAAATGGACATTTCACTGGCAAAAAAATCGAGGAAATAATACAGAGACAGTATGACATAACAAAACTGCAGGAGAAAATACAATCTTGTGTCCAGAACTGTATAACATGTCTTCTTTCTGACAGAAAGAGGGGAAAACGAGAAGGATATCTCATGCCGATCCCAAAAGAAGACAGGCCTCTAGAAACACTACACATAGACCATCTGGGACCCATGGAAACCACAGACAAGCAATACAAATACATATTAGCGATCATTGACGGATTTTCAAAATTTGCCTGGCTGTACGCCACAAAGACAACATCAGCAAAAGAAGTAATAGATAAACTAGAGATACAGAGACAAATATTCGGGAATCCAAGCCGAATAATATCAGATCGGGGACCAGCCTTTACCTCGTCAGAGTTTAAGGAACATTGTGCAGAGAACGATATCAAACAAATTTTAATTACGACCGGAGTACCAAGAGGAAATGGTCAAATAGAAAGGCTGCACCAATGCATCATTTCCGTGCTAACAAAATTGACCAAGCAGGACCAGAAAAAGTGGTATCGCCATCTTGCAAACGTTCAAAGCGTTCTAAACAGCACATATCAGAGAGCCGTGCAGAAAACACCATTCGAGATAATGTTTGGAATAAAAATGAAGCGAAAAGAGGATCGAGACATATTGGAGCTACTGAATAAAGAACAACAAAGCCAGTTCTTCGAAGAAAGAGATCAAATGCGCCAACAGGCCAAGGAACAAATTTTAAAAATACAAAACGAAAACAGAAGACAATACAATAAACGGACGAAAGCAGCCCACCAGTACAATATCGGAGATTTAGTTGTAATAAAGCGCACCCAGTTCGGCACAAGTATGAAATTAAAGGGGCAGTTTCTCGGCCCGTACAGAGTGATAAAATCAGCCAGAAATAATCGATATACCGTACAAAAGGAATCTGTTGGAGAAGGACCCAAAATAACAACAACATCCGCTGACCTGATGAAGCTGTGGTCACCAAGTGATGACAACAACAATAACTCATCCGGGACGGATGAGCCGCAGGATGGCCGGATGTGGGATCCAGACCCAGGGCAGTCTGGTGATCGTGGCCGGGACACATATACGTACGGAACACATACAGCAGAGAACGTAAAGGCATCCAAACAAAAAGACTAGTCAGTCTGCCTAATCGAGTCATTCAGAGCGGAAGTGCGGTAACCCACTCGAGATAACTCCGCGGTACACACTTGTAATTAAATCGAATAAAGTGAATTATCAGATAAGTGCATTTCTTTTCGCTTCCCTTACCTAATCCTCAAGACAATTCGGCACCTCTTGGGCTGAGGTGCACCATTTCTATCCACATTTATGTACAGTTTCTCTAGCTTGTCGCCAACCATGGATTGTTCATGGATGACTTCTTCGAATACGAATTCTTCTTGGTCTGAATCCATCGTGGTTGGATGACTTCTTTTTCTTATTTCTGTTAAGGTTGAGCCTGGTATTGGCTGGGAATATCTTACTGCAGCCTAATAGAGTCCTTTCTAGCCTGGTGGCGGCCTTCTGGATAGCCTGTGGTGGTTTATTGCTTTAGTAGTAGCGAATGACAACTTAAATTAGCTTCCTGTAGCCTGGGGGTTCCTTTCAGCCTGATGGCGGCCTTCTGGATAGCCTGTGTGTGGGATTCAGATCACGTCGGGGTCACCAAAAATGTTTATATCGCGACCAGTTCTTTTACTGGCCGCCTGGAATAGGGAGCCCTGGTGCAGAAACCAGTGCTCTGGTGATCTAATGTTCTGGTGAAACACCAGAACATCAAAATTCTCAACGAAACAATCGTGTGTAATATCTTACACCAGACACCACTTTTCCTTTTAGCTTCAATCAGATTTTTTAACACTTTTCTAACAAGACAAAAACGCGTTCACTTCTCAAATAGTAATGACAATTTATTATTGTTCAACACTAAATTTATAAAGACAAATTTGCTTACTTTGATGAAGTCGATAACATGCAAGACAAAAAAATACAAAACTTAAACATAACAATTCATTCTCACTTGAAGAGTGAAGATAAAGAATTGCATCGTCGGCTTTAATTCCGCGGCATGACGATACAATGTTGCTGCGATAAATTCCAAATTACAAGCTGCGATAAATATTTCATGGGGGGTTATTTCTATGGGAACGTAATCTGATACGATTTGTTTATGATACTGTAGGAATGCATTCTTTGTGACTGAATATTCGTGCTGATTATGAAATTTTATTTTTCATGCAACTTCTGATTTGGAATGTAATGCTAAACTCCTAATTAATTAATTGTAATGCTAGGGTAGAATTCAACAAACAATTAACACTAATTTTGATCGAACGAGCCACGCGTAGTGCTGCATATGCGTACCATTAAATTGTCGTTCAGTGCTAGTGAAAGATGTTTGCACTACCAATGCACGAATGCATTATCACTCATTGATAGTGAAAAGTATTTGCACTACCACTAATCGTTTAGTGATAATGCAATATACTCTGCACTACCACTAATCGTTTAGTGATAATGCAATAGACTCTGCACTACCACTAATCGTTTAGTGATAATGCAATAGACTATGCATTACCACTATTCGTTTAGTGATAGTGATAAAAAATTTGCACTACCACTAACCATTTAGTGATAGTGCAACCTAGCTTTTAACTATCACAGAGGCCTCTAGTGCTAATTAAATAATTAATGCACTGAAAATTTAATGCACTACGCCCATCTCCAGTTCAAGGTTTAAATTTATTTGCTTAAAGTTTAAACTCATTAATTAATGGTTTAAATAAATCTGAGAATGCTATATTATACTTTAAAGAGCCTCATACATATGGCTTTAGATCTGTATTGTGCAAGTCAAATGTAGATTTTTATAATTTCTTTTGTTTTTTACCTACAGCGCAATTAAATTGTGTGCATGGCAAGCACGCAATATATGTAAAAGCGTATTTCCTTATATACAGTTTATTTTAAGAAATAAACAAGAGAAAAAGTTATAAATGGTCTAAGACCAATAATATTATCCCCTAGATGAAAATACAAGTAAAATAAAGTGAAAAACCAAAATTTGTATGGAGACACCAAGAAAGGTTTGCTCGATTTAGTTCAGTTTTGAAACGTTATTTAATATTTTTATTAAAACACTGTGTGTAAAATCTCTCTCTCTAACGTCGACGCGTTCTCAAGCAGTAGTGTTGAAATATATAGTGAAAAACTAAAGTTTTGTATGGCAACACCATGAAAGAGTTGCCCTATTTAGTCCACTTTTGATATTATATTTACTATTGGTATAAAAGAATCGTGTATCAAATTTCAGCTCTCTAAGTTCGCGCGTTCTGAGGTAGTGTCTAAATATATAGTGAAAAACAAAATGTTTGTATGGCAACCCTACGAGGAGTTACCCGATTTGTTCCATTTTCGAACTTAAATTTACTTTTTTTTTAAAGCCCGTGTGCAAAATTTCAGCTCTACATGACGCGTTCTCAGGCAGTGCTCAAATATTAAGTGAACAAGTAAAAAAGCTAGAACTGGTCTAAGACCAATTCTTACAATACACTAGATGAATGTCCATATGTAATTTCGTATGGTCACCCATCTGTACGTTTATGACTTTATGAAAAAATGATTAAATACTTTTTTTTTTTTTTTTTTTAATATCTCACTTCCTAAAACTACAAGAAATTAAAAATCAAAAACGAATTTGGTAAATCATAAAATTATCTACAATTTTTTCTGTAGGATGAATATTTATTTATAGCGCACGAAAGACAACACTATGCGCATTCTTGCGTATCGAAGGATCATCTAACAATACCATATAGAATGCAGCTACCGAAAGACGAGGTAAGCTTTCACTGGTAAAATTGATAAAAGTAATGATTAGTAGCCGTGAATCGCAGCTATCATAGGAGACGAACTGGCAATAGTGGTGACCGCCAAGGGTTGCGGGGGGTGTCATATAGTCACAAAGGCTTCACTCGTTTGGTGGCCAAAAACTAACCGACAGTTCAAGCTAGTATAGAAAAACTGTAACTGCTTGCGGCTCTGGAAGTAACTGCACAACTGCAGCCTTAGACGAAGGAGCATCTTCAGCAACAGCGGCAGCAACGCAAAGAACAGTTTTGCTGTCGAGTGTACAGATTGCACTACAGCAGCACAAGGCAGCAACCAGAATCTTCTTGACATTTCTGTACACAATGACAGCATATCCACGCTGCCTCTGAATAAAGCGGCAGCAAATTTAGAATTTGAGATGACTCGCCAGCAGAGTTCCCTCTAAGCTGCGCGGGTGCGCGGCCGCGAACTAATTTTGCGAAAGTTGCGCAGCCGTTTTTGTGTTCTGCGCACAATGGCCATTTTTTTTATTTCATTTTATAAAAGAATTGCATCTAAAAATGGCAAAAAGCCAAATATCACAAAAAAAAAAGTGAGGATCATCAAAATTTTTGAAATTAGCTTTGAACGTTAAACGAAATCTCTTTTGTTTACATCGACTACGTCATCGAGCGTTTGCTTGGTTTACTTTATGTTGAGAGGGGACTTAGTCAAAGATAACCTAATAAGAAGATAGGACACATGCGAGATTTCCGACCGTTTTACATTTAAAATGTACACGGCTAAAATAGGAAAGAAAGACGACGACAAAATAACATAGAAATCAAACTCTCTTTAAAAACTTTACGAATAAAGACAAAAAATGTGAAAGCGCTAATTGCATGCAACGAAACAGAATGGCAAATGATTCATTTTCGTAAATAAATGAGAAGGGGCGGAGTTTTCAGATTTTACTCCCATAAAATGCTCCCGCGCTTTTGTGAAAACAGGTTTTATCCCAATGTTTTTTGCTGAAATCCTTTGATATTTGAACAGCACGTGCTTCTGTTTACATTCGTTTTGCTCTGAAGAGATTAAGTGGGAGAAACTCATGCTGGATTTTCTGATATTTTCGGGAAAAATGAAAATTTTATTTCACAGAAATTTTATATCTTCTTTCAGCACCTTGGCCAGAGCGAAATTTATCTTTTTCTTAAAAAATTGTGGTAGTGTAACCCGATGTACATTATTATGAATAGTTCTCGAACTCGGATTTTGGAGATGTTCAAGAAGATTTTGTCGTTCGTCGGGTAATCCTACGTTCTCGCGATTTTTGTTTTTAACTCGTTGTCTCAATCGCACTACAATAATACATAGCCAAGTTCTTTTCCCCCATTCATGCAAAAGACCGAAGTATATAACATTATTTGTTTTTTCTAGAAAACAAAGAAAATTTCCAATTTTGTTCGGCTGTTTCTTATCTTTTTATTAGGTTATCTTTGACAGTGAGCATGGTTGCAGTCGGCGTAACATACATATGACTAGCCTCTGTTTGTATACTTCTCTTGTTTTATAGTTAGTTTCGAAGTGCAAATATCGAAGAATTAAAGTAAACTGTTGTAACAATTTGTTGAATAATACAGGAATATTGTTATATATAGTATCTTACTATTATTATTATAATTGAGTTTATAAAGGTAAATATACAAACATAAATTTTATAATAGCTCATCTTAAATATATAATAATTAATTTTAGATTATTTTAAATAAAAGATGTCCAAACGAAAATTAAACGACGATGAAAATATTATAAATAAAAAATCCTGCAGCTCATTTAAAATAGAATGGCTTTCAAAGTTGGTAGAGTGTGAAACCCCATCTTCAAATAAAAAGGAAAATATTAAATTGGGAAATATATTTAAATACAATGAAGAAAATGGAGTTTCATGCTCCTTCTGTACCGAAGCAAAAATTTCTAATGAATTTAGTGCAGGACGAAAATGGGAAGAATGGAAATTAGATTATTTAAAACGTCACCTGAAGCAACAGACGCATTTGGACGCCGTAAATAAATTACGTAATTTGAAGAAAGGGGGACTTTTAAATATATTGCTAGAAACACCAGAAGAGCGTAATTTGAAAAAGGAACGAAGTGAACGATTAAAATCAGATGTCGATTGTGTTAAAGTTTTAATAAAAGATGTTATTTTAGCTATAAAAATTAATGCATCAATGAATTCTGTGCAAGACATTCACGACCATATGGAAGAGTATGTAAATATACCAAAAAGTTGGAGGAGTAAAAATTATGCTTTCGAATTTTTTGAATGCATTAATTCTGTTCTTATGAAAAAATTTTTAAACGAACTACGAGAAGCAGCTTTCCATACCCTTATAATAGATGAAAGTACAGACATTTCAGTTCAAAAATTATTAATTTTATACTTTAAATTTCGAATGAAAAGTGAGTTGACCTTCAAAACAGAATTTGGAGGTATTTTGAAGCTAACACATACAGACAGTGCTTCTATATTGGAAAAAATTAATTATTTTTACAAGAAATTTAATCTAGACATTAAAAAAATGGTTATGTTTACATCGGACGGAGCAAGTGTTATGCTAGGACGAAAAAATGGAGTGGCAGCACTTCTCAAAAAGGAAATACCTCATCTTACTGAACAACATTGTGTTGCGCACCGAGAAAATTTGGGTTTGGATGATGCATGGAAACATGTATCTCTTATGCAAGAGATTGAGACCTTCCTTAGGACAGTTTACACTATGTTCAGTAGATCAGGAATTAAAAAAGGAAAATTTGAAGAATTGGCTGCTGTTATGGATCGAGATTCGGTAACATTTAAACCATTAAACGAGGTGCGTTGGTTATCTCGTTATATTGCAGTGGATGCTTTAATTAAAAATTACGACACCCTAATTGAATATTGTAACGAACAAGTGAATGTAAGTAACGATCCAATTTGTAAATATTGTTTACAAATTTTAAATAATCCCCAGTATACTGTGGCACTGTTTGTTCTTAATGATGTTCTAGGTGAATTAGCAACTTTGTGCAAATATTTTCAGAAAAGTTGCTTGAATATTATTGATGCACATAATTACGTAAAAGCAAAAATACAAAAATTAAAAGCACAGTATCTGGGAGAAAATGTTAAAAAAATGTTAACAAAAGTTGGAAATGATGTTGACAATGCGTCCATAATCCGTTTCATTGAACGAGTATGCAATCATTTGGAAATGAGATTTCCTGATGAAGCTGTAAAAAATTGGGAAGTTTTTGATATACATATAATATCAAATGAAATTAATAATTTTGCTTTCGGAAAAGACAATGTGGCATGCCTTGGAAGTAAATATTCACACTTTTTTTTCAAGTACAGAAAACCGTGATAAAATATGTGAAGAATATTCTGAACTCAAATTTCTGATTGCACAAAAAACCAAGACGGGAGCAATAAAATCATTTAGCGACAGTGTAGAATATGTACTACAAAATTCGGAGTTTGAAAATATAGCGATACTTTATGATATCATGGGAACTTTTCAAGCTTCTAGCGCTGACTGCGAGAGAGGATTCAGCACAATGAATCTAATTAAATCCAAACTTAGGAACAGATTAAATGCCGATCATTTAAATGATTTGATGAGAATTAAAATATACTTGGCAAATGAAAAAAAAATCAATGTAGATGAAGTTTACAAAGAAGGGACAAGTATGAAAGACAGGCGGGAAAAAATGCAGTGCTAAATTTTTGTGGTTTGCCGTAAATATAATTAAATCATATAATATCATAATTTGTAATGTAATTATGATATTATTAACTATATAATAATAATTACTAAAAATTTGTTTAATGTTTATTTTACATGTAATATCGTAATATAATAAAAGTTTTCATTACTTATCAAACATTTATTTTATTACATTCATATTTATCATATTCCACTAAACATATTCTGATTAACATTTAGAAATGAAATTTAATTTTAATGTTTATCGTAAAATGTCGTTCAAACATAGTAGGTCTTGCCTCTAGTAAAGAAAGAATATAAACAAAGATATGAACGATAATGTAAAAATCCTTTCTTGTTTGTTTGTTTGTTTCTTCAAACAACCCCATTTGCACACTTTTACATACGTTTTGAACATTTTTGCTCCCATTTACTTTTGTACCGCGCAGTGAGCGAAAATATTAGAGGGAACATTGCTCGCCAGCACGACGTTTATGGTGCTTTCTCTCAATCAGCTGATCGCTCTCAACCAATGAATACGATTTGTTGTCGCTGTCGTGCCAATATAATTCAGGCTTCAGTCTATTAATGGCGCTTGCGTCGATCGGCTTTCTATATTACCTACAAGTTAAAAGTGCTGTGTTTACTGATAGATACGTCTAGTCAAGGTATTTAAGGGGTAACGCCAATGTAACGGCTAAAAAAAAAGGTTTTTTCACGAATTTTTTTCTCGCGAAATTAAAGGTGTTTGAAAAAAAAATTTTAAGGGTATTATCGGGCATACATTGAACTTTATTGATAAATTTTTTGACAGCGAAAAAAAACAAAATGGCGGCTCCACAGCCATCTTCCCGGGACATGTTTTGCTTGCAGGGCTCCGCGGCACGCAGCACCACTGGTGCACATTTGAATCTAGACCAAAACAAAAAAAGAACCATTAATCTAGAAGCTTATAGCTAGAGAATGCTGTACGAATTTTTAAAAATATTAATTTTTGTAGATTTGGCGCGCGTTTGAAAAAAAAGTTTGATTTTTGACGAAAAAAACGGCAGGTTTTTTGTTAATCAACAAAATACAACAACTAAAGTTATTGAAAATCCCGTACGGCATTCTCTAGATAATGTTAATGTTAACATCTGGTCAAAATTTCAAGTCGAAAATATAAAAATTGTTCGAGTTATGCTGCGTGCCATTTTGAAAAACCGTGTTTCGAGAAAAACGCGTTTGAAGTTTTGAGAATAGTTTTTTATTGGAAAAAATAAAAAAATGAAGGTAAAAAATTTTTAACCGTTAGTCTGCAATCCCAGCACCATACATTTGTCCTTCGATGGCCAAATAGTCGTCTTCTTCGTCTTTCCTGGTCGATTTATTGAGAGCGCGCGCATCTTTTGCCGCGTCGCTCAGAGATGCCTCCGCGTGCTTGATGCGTTTGGCGTCGGCTTCAATGCAGAAATTATATGACTGCACACCAATTTCCATTTCCAACACCTTGAATATTTGCAGAACATTGGTAAGGCCGCCATTGAAATTACAAACAGCGATATCCGTCGCGATATCCAATACTGCCTTTCTGCTTGAGGATGATTTGGGGGCCAAACTCCAAACGGTAGCGTTGAAGCTTTCGTTGTTGTTTTGAGTGTAGTCCCCCAAGCAACGCTGCCGCAAGTCGTCCCGGCTCAATTCCATGTAGATGGGTTTGATGGCTTGATAAACCTCCTCACTCATTGGCTGCTTGTGATGATACGCATCCAAGGCATTCGTCGCTTTCGCCTTCTTCCAACTGCACCAATTCTCCGAGCATTTTTCGTGCTGAGGCTTTTCATCCGTCGATATTTTGTGAAAAAGGGTTGCCCAGATCTTTTCATGTTTACGATGGAACTGAGATTTCGACGGATTGCCAAACCGTAATAAATAGTAAGTTCGTCAATCAATTTGGCAGTTAGTTTGCCTCTTCCCCCGAGACCTTTTGTTCCTTTTTTCAAGTTTCGCAATCGAGTGCCCATTCTTTTTTGCACGTGATCGATGCACTCTTTTTTCTGTATATCAAAATTTTCGTAAGGTTTGGAATCCACGATGCCTTTGAACGTTTTGGAGTCGCCATCTCCGATGTAATTAGAGTATTTTTTCCCGTATAAATCTTTTGAGCGTTGAAACATTTCGACGACAGCATCGACCTCCATTTTTCCCGATGACCCTTCGTGATTGGCTTGGCATTCAACGGCGTGGCTTATTTGCCATTCCTCGAATTCCGTTGTTCCTTTTTTTGACTTCCAGTGCTCCCATGATTTACAATACTTTGATTTCACCTCGACGTCGATGATTTCTCCAGAAAACCAGCCGATCAATGACGTGACTCCAAAAAGCGATGAAAATCCGCGTTTTCGCCATGAACCATCACCGGAAACCGTTGATCCGTCAGTTTGTCCATTTTCCTGGCTTTTCTCCTTCTCTTGTTGCGCTGCTTTCTTCATGCTTGCATCTCTCACTGCTTTCGTTGCGATTGCTATCGTGCTGACCAATTTATCGTAAAATGAATGGAAAATTGGCCGCGGCAATTCCATGAACGCGCAAAACTTTTCGATCCCATTTAGTCCTACTCCAATCATTCGCATTGCAAGCACAATTCTGCGATTGTTTTCATATGCATTGCGAATGAATTTGGAATTCGGAATATCCACATCGGGACATTTCGGGCAAGCGATCACAATTTTGAAGCCTAAACCACGAGGACTTCTTTCTCGAAACGCAATGTCAGATCCGCACGTTTTGCACTTCACGTGCTGGGCAATGACGGAAAAAACAGCGAAGAAATTAATGATTCTATAGCCGAATTGACCATTGACATCGAAATCCTCGTTGCAGTCCTTCAGTTTCTTCGCGGAAGCGCTGACGCCCTGAGTAGTATAGCTATGCGGGTTCTAGCCCAATTTCCTGTGTATTTTTAAAGGGGGGTCTAAATTCTCAAAAGTGTGTATAAAAGCTCTTCGTAGACGTGGACGAGCATAGTTGTGGGTGATGACGTCATGAAAGCTCTAGAGTTGGGTTGCTAGGTTAGTGTCCCTGGGCCCCTCAGCCGTTTCCCTAGGCTAATGTCCCCGACGCCCTCAGCCGTTTCCCTAGGCTAATGTCCCCGACCCCCTACGCCGTTTCACCAAGGCTAATGTCCCCGACCCCCTGAGCCGTTTCCCTAGGCTAATGTCTCCGACCCCTAAGCCGTTTCCGTAGGCTAATGTCCCCGGCCCCCTCAGCCGTTTCCCCTAGGCTTTGCTTATGACTCGTCTTAAAAAGTTGATAACACTGCACAATATGCAAAAGCTATCAAAACAAAACGTTATTCACTCTCGCTGCTTCAGTAAGTAGCTGCAGATTTTTTAAACCTGATTTAGCGCATAACAAGAACAGCACGTCACATCGTTCGTTGCCACTGCTGTTTCACCCAATTAAATTTGCATAATATCACAAATTGTGACCGCTTCGGAATTGCGAGCGTGTGTAGGACTGGGAGATCAATGATATTTTAATTGTATGAGTAGAATGGTAGGAAGGTATGAATGCAAACAAAAGCGGTTTGTATGAAAAAACAAAAACAAAATTTGCCGGTATGTAAACAGTTTGACAATTTAGTAAACTTGAACTGTGAGCTGAAAGCGAAAGGTGGGTCATATTAATTTTATTGAATTTACCGATCCTTTGAACGTCACATCTTTTGATCACGTTTAAAGTATATGCTCCTGCTACTCCACATTTAGAACCACTTCGTTCACCCAATTAAATTTGCATAATATCACAAAATTGCGACCGGTTTGGTATTGTGAGCGTGTGTAGGAATGGGAGATCAATGATATTTAATTATATGAGTAGAATGGTAGGAAGGTGTGAATGCAAACAAATGCAGTTTGTATAGAAAAAAAAAGTTGAATCGCATTCCCGGCATGTAAACAAGGGGCAGATTAAAAATGGCATTAATTTTAAAAACTAAGAATAAACGCATACTGCTCACGATTTATAAAGATTCTTTGGTGTTAAAAACCATCAATCTGGCCAAGACAAAGCTACAACCAATCAACGGATGAAATTTAAGGCTTTCGTGATGACTTATGTTGGGTGCCATGCTAGCAATAAAATTTTGTTGATAATCAAACCATTTTTTAATCAGCGTGATCATCATGTATAAACAAAATTTCGATACGTGAAGAACAAGTTTGAATCAAAGAATGGTTTGATTATCAACAAAATTTTATTGCTAGCATGGCACCCAACATAAGTCATCACGAAAGCCTTAAATTTCATCCGTTGATTGGTTGTAGCTTTGTCTTGGCCAGATTGATGGTTTTTAACACCAAAGAATCTTTATAAATCGTGAGCAGTATGCGTTTATTCTTAGTTTTTAAAATTAATGCCATTTTTAATCTGCCCCTTGTTTACATGCCGGGAATGCGATTCAACTTTTTTTTTCTATACAAACTGCATTTGTTTGCATTCACACCTTCCTACCATTCTACTCATATAATTAAATATCATTGATCTCCCATTCCTACACACGCTCACAATACCAAACCGGTCGCAATTTTGTGATATTATGCAAATTTAATTGGGTGAACGAAGTGGTTCTAAATGTGGAGTAGCAGGAGCATATACTTTAAACGTGATCAAAAGATGTGACGTTCAAAGGATCGGTAAATTCAATAAAATTAATATGACCCACCTTTCGCTTTCAGCTCACAGTTCAAGTTTACTAAATTGTCAAACTGTTTACATACCGGCAAATTTTGTTTTTGTTTTTTCATACAAACCGCTTTTGTTTGCATTCATACCTTCCTACCATTCTACTCATACAATTAAAATATCATTGATCTCCCAGTCCTACACACGCTCGCAATTCCGAAGCGGTCACAATTTGTGATATTATGCAAATTTAATTGGGTGAAACAGCAGTGGCAACGAACGATGTGACGTGCTGTTCTTGTTATGCGCTAAATCAGGTTTAAAAAATCTGCAGCTACTTACTGAAGCAGCGAGAGTGAATAACGTTTTGTTTTGATAGCTTTTGCATATTGTGCAGTGTTATCAACTTTTTAAGACGAGTCATAAGCAAAGCCTAGGGGAAACGGCTGAGGGGGCCGGGGACATTAGCCTACGGAAACGGCTTAGGGGTCGGAGACATTAGCCTAGGGAAACGGCTCAGGGGGTCGGGGACATTAGCCTTGGTGAAACGGCGTAGGGGGTCGGGGACATTAGCCTAGGGAAACGGCTGAGGGCGTCGGGGACATTAGCCTAGGGAAACGGCTGAGGGGCCCAGGGACACTAACCTAGCAACCCAACTCTAGAGCTTTCATGACGTCATCACCCACAACTATGCTCGTCCACGTCTACGAAGAGCTTTTATACACACTTTTGAGAATTTAGACCCCCCTTTAAAAATACACAGGAAATTGGGCTAGAACCCGCATAGCTATACTACTACTACTACTAGATAAGCTATGCGGGTTCTGGCGCAAAATCCCATGTTATTTCTTATGGAGGTCCCAAAACGCTTTTTTGCGACAATTTTGCACTAACCCATCCCCCGCCAACCCCGAACTGGACCCCGGCCCCGCCGCCCTCGGTACTGAAACCTTGAAGGCTCGTCACAGCCGCATCACACAATGCGCACATACACACATACATGGATCTTAAGTCCATATAAATAGCGGGCATATTTATTTGAAATAATGAGTTCGTTTGAGCATAAAAACCGCTTTTATCACTCCTTCTATGATGGCCAAGCTAAAAGCAAAAACAAAACTACCAGTTTACCAGATGATAGATATCACCATAGGCTGTGGAATCACAATCTTCACAGACTCTAACAGACAACGCTTGCAGACATAATTTGCGTGAGACAAAACTTGTTTTACGGCTTTAATTATTGCCAATGCCGCCAAACAAAACAAGAGTAAAAGAAAATGTACAGAACTGCACTTTTAGAATCGCATCGTTGCCACTACCGCTTCGCCCAATTAAATTTACATAATATCACAAAATTGCGGCCGCTTTGATATTGCGAACGTGTTTAGGAATGGCGGATCAATGATAATGGTAGGAAGGTGTGAATGCAAACAAAGCAGTTTGTATGAAAAACGTGAAAAAAAGCTGAATCACATTGCCGGCATGTATACAAGGAGCACGTGCCAGTAAAAACATGTGGACGATTTGGTGAACTTGAATTGAAAAACAGGAAATATAGGTGATATTAATTCAAAATATTTTATTTTTGCATCTCGCAAATTAAAAATGATATTAATTGTAAAAACTAAAAATAAACGCATACTGCCCACGTTTTATAAAGATTCTCTTGAGGTTAAAAACCATTGATCTGGCTAAAACAAAACCACAACCGATCATTGGATAAAGTTTAAGGCTTTGTGATAACTTATGTTGAGTGCCATGCTATCAATCAAATTTTGCTGATGATCAATCCATTCCTTGACCCAAACTTGTTCTTCACATATCGAAAATTTGTTTATACACGTCGATCATGGGATTGCTAGCGTGTATAGGAATGGGGGATCAATGATCTTTAAGTATATGTATGGAAAGCTAGGAAGGTGTGGATATAAACAAAATAAGTTTGTGGAAAAACAAAATTTGCCGGTATGTATACAGTTTAACGGTTTGATAAACTTGCGCTGCGGGCTGAAAGTGAAAGGTGGGGTCATATTAATTTTATTGAATGAATCAACGCTTTAAGTATATCATATTATATGATATGTGTTGGGAGCTTAATGCAAATAATTAATGTAGATGATATCGGACGTAAGTTGAAGTTACTCGACCAAAACAATTACTAAACAAGGGGCCTAAAAGAAAACAAGGGGCCTAAAAGAAAAAAGAGATTTGTCCATGAGCTCGCAAGCGCATTAACCAAGCTTCTTGTACACTTTGATTTTGCCATGTATATCTCCACACGTAAAATGAGCGCCTGGTAGACAGTTGTTGGGTTGTTTGATTTTTCAAGTCATATAAATTTTTCAGATTTGGTATTTTACATATGCGATTGTTGGTACGTACATGCATATATAATGATAAGCGTAAAAATTATAAAAATAGATAAATGTAATTTGCAGCTGATAAAAGAAAACTCGCATTCATAAAATTTCTAATGATTTGCCATCTGATTATAAACCCAAGCAACAAAATTCAAACCCATTTGGGTTGATCATTATAAAGATTAAAACTTGCAGGCTGATAAATGTAATTTGCAGCTGATAAAAGAAAACTCACATTCATAAAATTTCTAATGATTTGCCATCTGATAATAAACCCAAGCAGCAAAATTCAAACCCATTTTAGTTGATCATTATAAAGATTAAAACTTGTCGGTTGACTTTTAACCTCAAGATTATCCTTTAATGTGTGTTTGGATTTAAATATTCAATCTCAAGCTTTCTAATTCTAATCTGTAATAGAACACAAATTAAATTTTTATTCAATTACAATGCGCTATGGCGCTTATAATTATATATGCATGTATGTACTAGCAATTGCATGGCTCAGCATTAAATATTTAAATATAAACACATTAAAACAGTCTTGGGGTTAAAAATCAACCAGCAAGTTTTAATTTGCGTTCTATTGCAGATTAAAATTAGAAAGCTCGACATTAAATATTTAAATATAAACACATTAAAGAATAATCTTGGGGTTAAAAGCCAACCTGCAAGTTTTAATTTGCGTTCTATTGCAGATTAGAATTAGAAAACTCAGCATTAAATATTTAAATCTAAAAACTTTAAAGAAAAATCTTGGGGTTAAAAGCCAACCTACAAGTTTTAATTTGCGTTCTATTGCAGATTAGAATTAGAAAGCTCAGCATTAAATATTTAAATCTAAAAACTTTAAAGAAAAATCTTGGGTTTAAAAGCCAACCAGCAAGTTTTAATTTGTGTTCTATTGCTGATTAGAATTAGAAAGCTCAGCATTAAATATTTAAATCTAAAAACTTTAAAGAAAAATCTTGGGGTTAAAAGCCAACCTGCAAGTTTTAATTTGCGTTCTATTGCAGATTAGAATTAGAAAGCTCGATATTAAATATTTAAATCTAAAAACTTTAAAGAAAAAATCTTGGGTTTAAAAGCCAACCAGCAAGTTTTAATTTGTGTTCTATTGCTGATTAGAATTAGAAAGCTCGATATTAAATATTTAAATCTAAAAACATTAAAGAAAAATCTTGAGGTTAAAAATTAACCTGTAAGTTTTAATAAATAAAAAGATTACTCTTTTGGACTTTTTACCGGGTTAAACTTAATTTTGTTCAAGAAAGAATTTTTTGAATTTTTTTAGAAAGCTCAGCATTAAACATTTAAATCTAAAAACTTTAAAGAAAAATCTTGGGGTTAAAAGCCAACCTGCAAGTTTTAATTTGCGTTCTATTGCAGATTAAAATTAGAAAACTCAGCATTAAATATTTAAATCTAAAAACTTTAAAGAAAAATCTTGGGGTTAAAAGCCAACCTGCAAGTTTTAATTTGCGTTCTATTGCAGATTAGAATTAGAAAGCTCAGCATTAAATATTTAAATCTAAAAACTTTAAAGAAAAATCTTGGGTTTAAAAGCCAACCAGCAAGTTTTAATTTGTGTTCTATTGCTGATTAGAATTAGAAAGCTCGATATTAAATATTTAAATCTAAAAACATTAAAGAAAAATCTTGAGGTTAAAAATTAACCTGTAAGTTTTAATAAATAAAAAGATTACTCTTTTGGACTTTTTACCGGGTTAAACTTAATTTTGTTCAAGAAAGAATTTTTTGGGATTCTCCGGTATATAGCAAAAGCTAAAAAATGTTCTAATTTGTTATTTCATCACACAACCCATTAATTTTTGGTGACAAGTTTCAAGTCTTGGTTTGACTCATCAACAGGTCACAAATAGCGAAATTGTGTGATTTGAAAAACAAATGAAAAAATGAAAAAAGAAGAAAGAAATGAAAAGTTTGAGAAAATAGAAAAAAAACAATTTTTTTACTTGAAACTTGTCACCAAAAATTAATGGGTTGTGTGATGAAATAACAAATTAGAACAGTTTCAAGTAAAAAAATTGTTTTTTCTATTTTCTCAAACTTTTCATTTCTTTCTTCTTTTTTCATTTTTTCATTTGTTTTTCAAATCACACAATTTCGCTATTTGTGACCTGTTGATGAGTCAAACCAAGACTTGAAACTTGTCACCAAAAATTAATGGGTTGTGTGATGAAATAACAAATTAGAACATTTTTTAGCTTTTGCTATATACCGGAGAATCCCAAAAAATTCTTTCTTGAACAAAATTAAGTTTAACCCGGTAAAAAGTCCAAAAGAGTAATCTTTTTATTTATTAAAACTTACAGGTTAATTTTTAACCTCAAGATTTTTCTTTAATGTTTTTAGATTTAAATATTTAATATCGAGCTTTCTAATTCTAATCAGCAATAGAACACAAATTAAAACTTGCTGGTTGGCTTTTAAACCCAAGATTTTTCTTTAAAGTTTTTAGATTTAAATATTTAATGCTGAGCTTTCTAATTCTAATCTGCAATAGAACGCAAATTAAAACTTGCAGGTTGGCTTTTAACCCCAAGATTTTTCTTTAAAGTTTTTAGATTTAAATATTTAATGCTGAGTTTTCTAATTTTAATCTGCAATAGAACGCAAATTAAAACTTGCAGGTTGGCTTTTAACCCCAAGATTTTTCTTTAAAGTTTTTAGATTTAAATGTTTAATGCTGAGCTTTCTAAAAAAATTCAAAAAATTCTTTCTTGAACAAAATTAAGTTTAACCCGGTAAAAAGTCCAAAAGAGTAATCTTTTTATTTATTAAAACTTACAGGTTAATTTTTAACCTCAAGATTTTTCTTTAATGTTTTTAGATTTAAATATTTAATATCGAGCTTTCTAATTCTAATCAGCAATAGAACACAAATTAAAACTTGCTGGTTGGCTTTTAAACCCAAGATTTTTTCTTTAAAGTTTTTAGATTTAAATATTTAATATCGAGCTTTCTAATTCTAATCTGCAATAGAACGCAAATTAAAACTTGCAGGTTGGCTTTTAACCCCAAGATTTTTCTTTAAAGTTTTTAGATTTAAATATTTAATGCTGAGCTTTCTAATTCTAATCAGCAATAGAACACAAATTAAAACTTGCTGGTTGGCTTTTAAACCCAAGATTTTTCTTTAAAGTTTTTAGATTTAAATATTTAATGCTGAGCTTTCTAATTCTAATCTGCAATAGAACGCAAATTAAAACTTGTAGGTTGGCTTTTAACCCCAAGATTTTTCTTTAAAGTTTTTAGATTTAAATATTTAATGCTGAGTTTTCTAATTCTAATCTGCAATAGAACGCAAATTAAAACTTGCAGGTTGGCTTTTAACCCCAAGATTATTCTTTAATGTGTTTATATTTAAATATTTAATGTCGAGCTTTCTAATTTTAATCTGCAATAGAACGCAAATTAAAACTTGCTGGTTGATTTTTAACCCCAAGACTGTTTTAATGTGTTTATATTTAAATATTTAATGCTGAGCCATGCAATTGCTAGTACATACATGCATATATAATTATAAGCGCCATAGCGCATTGTAATTGAATAAAAATTTAATTTGTGTTCTATTACAGATTAGAATTAGAAAGCTTGAGATTGAATATTTAAATCCAAACACACATTAAAGGATAATCTTGAGGTTAAAAGTCAACCGACAAGTTTTAATCTTTATAATGATCAACTAAAATGGGTTTGAATTTTGCTGCTTGGGTTTATTATCAGATGGCAAATCATTAGAAATTTTATGAATGTGAGTTTTCTTTTATCAGCTGCAAATTACATTTATCAGCCTGCAAGTTTTAATCTTTATAATGATCAACCCAAATGGGTTTGAATTTTGTTGCTTGGGTTTATAATCAGATGGCAAATCATTAGAAATTTTATGAATGCGAGTTTTCTTTTATCAGCTGCAAATTACATTTATCTATTTTTATAATTTTTACGCTTATCATTATATATGCATGTACGTACCAACAATCGCATATGTAAAATACCAAATCTGAAAAATTTATATGACTTGAAAAATCAAACAACCCAACAACTGTCTACCAGGCGCTCATTTTACGTGTGGAGATATACATGGCAAAATCAAAGTGTACAAGAAGCTTGGTTAATGCGCTTGCGAGCTCATGGACAAATCTCTTTTTGCTTTTAGGCCCCTTGTTTTCTTTTAGGCCCCTTGTTTAGTAATTGTTTTGGTCGAGTAACTTCAACTTACGTCCGATATCATCTACATTAATTATTTGCATTAAGCTCCCAACACATATCATATAATATGATATACTTAAAGCGTTGATTCATTCAATAAAATTAATATGACCCCACCTTTCACTTTCAGCCCGCAGCGCAAGTTTATCAAACCGTTAAACTGTATACATACCGGCAAATTTTGTTTTTCCACAAACTTATTTTGTTTATATCCACACCTTCCTAGCTTTCCATACATATACTTAAAGATCATTGATCCCCCATTCCTATACACGCTAGCAATCCCATGATCGACGTGTATAAACAAATTTTCGATATGTGAAGAACAAGTTTGGGTCAAGGAATGGATTGATCATCAGCAAAATTTGATTGATAGCATGGCACTCAACATAAGTTATCACAAAGCCTTAAACTTTATCCAATGATCGGTTGTGGTTTTGTTTTAGCCAGATCAATGGTTTTTAACCTCAAGAGAATCTTTATAAAACGTGGGCAGTATGCGTTTATTTTTAGTTTTTACAATTAATATCATTTTTAATTTGCGAGATGCAAAAATAAAATATTTTGAATTAATATCACCTATATTTCCTGTTTTTCAATTCAAGTTCACCAAATCGTCCACATGTTTTTACTGGCACGTGCTCCTTGTATACATGCCGGCAATGTGATTCAGCTTTTTTTCACGTTTTTCATACAAACTGCTTTGTTTGCATTCACACCTTCCTACCATTATCATTGATCCGCCATTCCTAAACACGTTCGCAATATCAAAGCGGCCGCAATTTTGTGATATTATGTAAATTTAATTGGGCGAAGCGGTAGTGGCAACGATGCGATTCTAAAAGTGCAGTTCTGTACATTTTCTTTTACTCTTGTTTTGTTTGGCGGCATTGGCAATAATTAAAGCCGTAAAACAAGTTTTGTCTCACGCAAATTATGTCTGCAAGCGTTGTCTGTTAGAGTCTGTGAAGATTGTGATTCCACAGCCTATGGTGATATCTATCATCTGGTAAACTGGTAGTTTTGTTTTTGCTTTTAGCTTGGCCATCATAGAAGGAGTGATAAAAGCGGTTTTTATGCTCAAACGAACTCATTATTTCAAATAAATATGCCCGCTATTTATATGGACTTAAGATCCATGTATGTGTGTATGTGCGCATTGTGTGATGCGGCTGTGACGAGCCTTCAAGGTTTCAGTACCGAGGGCGGCGGGGCCGGGGTCCAGTTCGGGGTTGGCGGGGGATGGGTTAGTGCAAAATTGTCGCAAAAAAGCGTTTTGGGACCTCCATAAGAAATAACATGGGATTTTGCGCCAGAACCCGCATAGCTTATCTACTGCCCTGCTCGTCGCCCTCACATTCGAATCGATTCGCGGGTCGTTTTATCCCGCCAGACCGACGCCGCGTTGAATACGAGGCTTTCGTACCTTTTTTGCCAAGATGTACTACTCGATTACTCATTTCAACTATCGCGTTCGTAAATTTTACAGTGAAATCGTAAAAAACCGCGAAAAACACGCAAAAATCGTCGTTTGTGAAGAAGAAATAGTTCCTTACTGGGCGCTTGCTGTGGCTAAAGTAACGGATAAACAAGTTAAAGTTGCAAATGTCAAAAAGGTCAGTTGTGTTTTTGTTTCTGTCAGCTTTAGAAGAAAGCTGGCGATAAAGATGGCTGAAAAGTTCCAATTGTATTTTTTTGGCTTCAGGTAGTCGTTTGACACGCTTGGTGGCGACCTCCATTTTCAGAGGAAAAAAATTTGTTTCTCGCACGGGACCTTTTTTTTCTTATTCTAGAGGGTTTAAACTGTTTTTTAAGCCAATAAAAAAAACGATTTTTCAAAAATTTTATAGTGGCGTTACCCCTTAATAATTATTTTACCGTATTATTTTATTTCTGTATACATTTTACTAAGAGGAAATAAGTTAATATATGAAAGACAGAAATATTTTTTCGTGAATGTTTGATATGAAATCTATGTATCTTGTACTTTATGCATAAACCGTATTGAGCTGCAATAATATGCAATAATTAATTATATTGTACTATTTCCGTCACCTGAAGAAGCATTGGTTCTGATAACATCAGAAAAAAATCATGAAAAGAACATGGACAGCCTTGCGAAAAGCTATCAATCTTTATTCCCCTTTCAAAAAGATCATGAAAGCAAAACAAAAGTCTTACCCACTAGATGAAGACATTTTTATTTCAGATGGAATAGCTGAAATAACAGTCCAGTTTACATTATCGTGAAGCGTCTTTGTGTCGCACAGTCGGAGGTTATTGATTTTTTAATGAATATGAATTTTTGTTAGCTAGTTTAACTTGTTATGGTCGTAGCGTTTTTCATATATCAATATGCTACACGAGAGACTGCAGCGTGTATGCCGGCGGCTGTCAAACAGAATATTCGAATGCACCCAGACCGAGAGAGGTGCGTTTCCTCGATCTCGGAGTGACATGCTGAAGAGAAAAGAAAAAGAAGAAGAATTGTGACTGTCTTGTCAATTATTCCACACGGCGAACAAGTGCAGTAGTGAATCCAAGAATTTTCTAAAACCATCAGACAGGAAACCAACTCCATACGCGGAAAGCAAAAAAATATTGAGCCCCGACAGCATCTGCATCTCGCGGTCGTAGCGATACGGTACTTCCCAAAATATATTTGCAAAATTCGAAGATAAAAGCAATAGAAGCTGAGGAAATATTGCTGAGAAAGAAAAAATCGAGAATTGAGCTGTGGGATATGAACGTGCCAGTTGTTTTATCCGCGCGTTCTGCTGATGGAAAATGAATTTTGCCAATTTTAATAAGTTTTTATAAAATTTATCTGGCTTGCCGGCCACATTCTTTTGAGGAAAGTCTGTGATAATATTGGTGAGAGGAGGACTGTGAATCTTGCTGAATTTTTCTTGAAGGCGTTGCGAAGTTAACGACGAAATGAATCTAATTTTACCGTAGTCATCGAAGCTTGAGGAGTAATATTTGTGCTATCCAGAAGTATACATTCACACATTCACTGGCCAAGCGGCAGAATTTTTTTTAATTGAAGTGCATACAGCCCGCCTTACATATCTCAATATATACATTCTTGTGCATCATCGCCATACGAGAGAGGAGTTTTGAGCCTATAACACAGCTTAGATTTTACTACAAGGGGTGCTACGCACAAGATCATTCCGTGCATAGACGGCAGGAATTGTATAATTCTGGTGCAGCATATAAACAAAATATACATGCCTTTCATTCTACACATTTTTTCTATGTCAGCCGACATAGCGAATTTATACTTTATCCATCTGAGGATGATGGAGAAGAGTTCAGACTGCAGTACTGGACCAGTATGCAGCTGTTCGTTTAGACTTTTTCCGTTAGTCGTTTTTGCTGAAGCATCAAAGACGACGCGAAGCTTTGTGGTGGTGCTATCTTTGATAACAGCATGGTGAGGTAGATAGTAGCTTTGTTCATTGCTTACTATCTTATTAGCCACTGTCATGTGACCTAGTGTCTTGTATTCATTAATGCAAGCTTCGTATTCCTGATAGAGTTCAGGATTTCGTTCTAATTGCCGTTCTAGGCTGTAGAACCTACGTAATGCCATACCACGAGAATCGCCTAGGCTAGGACTTTCTGCGATGAAAGGCAGACGAACTTCATAACGCCCATGTGCGTTACGCACATGAGTTTTTTGATAAAACTCTTCACATTCTTGATCTAATTTAGACAGCTTTCTTCCTGGATTAACTTCTTCAGTTTCCCAAAACTGACGTAAAAGTTTATCCAGTGAAGTGTCGTCGTCGTAATGAGCCTTTGCTGTTAATGCAGATGCTGTTAAAAATGTGGATGTGGATCCGAGGGTACTGTTTTGGGCAGTTGGTGTTCCTGGAGGACCTTTCCGTAAACCTTCCAAAAGAATTTCGCTGTACACATCTGCTCCTAAAAGCAGGTCAATTCTTCCTGGTTTAAAGAAAAACGGATCGGCAAGTGGTAGCTGATGTACATGACTCCATTCTTTGTTTGGAATGGTTGAAGGAGGTAAAATGTCCGTTATTGTTTCCACTATAAGGGCAGTAACCGTGGTTGCCTTAGTTGTGGTTGAATAAGGATAAATGTTCAATGTAGTTTGTTTTTAAACATTTGTAGTTTCAGTTTTTCTCAGGCCAGTAATTTGAATTTCCACGTTTGTAGTGGATGATTGCAGCTTACGTGCGGCGGCTTGGGTTACAAATGAAACTTGAGAGCCTGAATCTATCAAAGCTCTCAATACCAACATGTTTCCCTTTTTTGTAGGAACGTTTAACAGTGCTGTTGCAAGCAGTGCTTGTTTGGTACGTTGGTTTTTTGCGTGAAGCGTGTGAAGAGTGTTATTGGATGTGGAAGGTGAATTACAAAGTTGAGCTTCTGATTGCTGCTCCCTTGGCTTGAATTGTGTCGAAACCCTTGGAGTGACATTATTCCTGTGAAGTACAGAATGATGCCTCCTTCCACATCGCTGACATGAAAACTTACTCGTACAAGTTTTCGTGTTATGGCCTTTTGATAGGCAGTTATTACACAATTGATTTGATGTGACAATTTTGAATTTATTGTCTACATCAAGTTTTATGAATTTCGAACATTTAAATAGACGGTGCTGCTCTTTGCACAAGATACATGTTTGGGTATATGACGTAAAATGGGTGGATGCTCTCGGGACTTGAGCATTTTTATTGGCTAGGGACGGTTTGGTATCGACTATCGCTTCTAAAATTCTAAATCTAGATTGTAAAAATATTTTTAAGGATTCGAAGGTGGGAAGTCCTTCTGCTGTATTGACCTCTTATTCCCATGCACGGTGCGTTTCTGCTGGTAAACATTGTACCACCATATAGATGAGAATTGCATCCCATTGCTTAGTGGAAACTTGCAATGCCTCGAGTTCGAAGATACATTCGGAAGATTTATCTAGCAAGCTTTTGATAGCCTTGGCTGATTCGTGGACTGCTTTAGGTAGATTAAAGAGTGCTTTGAATTGGGCATTTACCAAGACTTGTTTATTATCATACCTTTCAATCAATATCTTCCATGCGCTGTGATAAGTCGAGTTGGTCATAGGAAATTGACGCAATAAGTGCTCTGCTTCTCCAGATACACTTGATTTCAAATAATGCAATTTCTGCACCGAAGATAACGCAGAATTTGTATGCACCAGGGAATTGAACAGATCGTGAAAAGGTCTCCAGGAATCATAAGAACCTGAGAATTTTGGGATTGTGATGCTAGGTAGTCTCAGAGACGATGAAGTTTCACATTCTAATTTTGGACTTGTTTCAACCTTTGTTTCGAATGCATCTAATGCATCCCTAAGAATACCTCGAAAAGTAAAGTATTGACTTTCCACCTTTGAAAATTGATCCTTTGCGAAATAATCGTACTTTTGAAGTTCACTATCTTCCAAAGCCTGCGTGGCTTGAATAATTGTATAGTGATTTTTCTTGTACTCTGACCAAATTTCACTTAGAGCGGTTAATCGCATAGAAATAAGATCTTTCGTTCGTTTTTCTACATCAGTTTTGGTGTAGTTATTGAACGACTTTTCGAAGATTATTGCGGAAGTGGCTTGGTTGCCCAAAAGTTTCTGAAGTGCAGACATACTTAAAAGATTGAGAAAATAAAACACTAGACCTTAAATCCGGCTCGAAGGACCATAAAATGTACTGCCCGTAGTTAGAACGTACACGCAAATTTGAATTTAC
This sequence comes from Dioctria rufipes, assembly GCA_963924295.1. Classification (NCBI taxonomy): domain Eukaryota; kingdom Metazoa; phylum Arthropoda; class Insecta; order Diptera; family Asilidae; genus Dioctria; species Dioctria rufipes. Next base: position 206,540,365 of record OZ002740.1, read on the forward strand.
TGAAGACTGCAATGAATGCACAGATAATTATGAATTAAGATCAGTGGTCTATCTTCTTATAACTAAAGAACACTGTTCACTGCCTTTAACGTTCAATAAACTGACACTTATTTCTTGAATTTTCTCACTACTTGTATTCAGGTCAGATTAAATATAAGGAATTAGGTCAGAGATCCACACACACTAGAAAACATACTTATTGACACAGATTTATAATATACAATTTCCAAGAATAGCTGTATTGGGATAAAGCTCAATATATAAGTTTTGGGTCAGAGAAAACACTGATTGCCAAAAGATTGCAATATATGATCGCAAAAAGCCAATGTATTTATAAAATAAATATAGTCAGTTGATTTGTTATATTTGATAAGTATGCACACGAAGTATATAATATGTAGATATATATATATGAGTAAATTTATTATAAATAGATATATAAATAAATAATAAAATGTTACAAGTAGCTGGTACTCACCGATCTAAACTTGGCACTTAAGATGGTTGACTTTAAGCTAATGTTAAGACCCTTTGTTTTAATCATTGATTAAAACAATTCTTTATTTCTGCTAAGGGCAAAAATAAAGTGTTAATGTTAGTATGGATTATTTCAGTCAGCTCCCGAAATAATATTTTTTAAGTCAGTCAACTCCCGGCTTAAAGTGTTATCTTAACTTCAGTCAACTCCCGAAGTAAGAAATTTTATTTTAGTCAACTCCCAAATAAAATGTATATTAGTAATGATTATTTCAGTCAACTCCCGAAATAATATTTTTTAAGTCAGTCAACTCCCGGCTTAAAGTGTTATCTTAACTTCAGTCAACTCCCGAAGTAAGAAATTTTATTTCAGTCAACTCCCAAAATAAAATGTATGTTAGTAATTATTATTTCAGTCAACTCCCGAAATAATATTCTTTAAGTCAGTCAGCTCCCAGCTTAAAGTGTTATCTTAACTTCAGTCAACTCCCGAAGTAAGAAATTTTTTTAGTCAACTCCCAAAATAAAATGTATGTTAGTAATTATTATTTCAGTCAGCTCCCGAAATAATGTGATTTGTTAATAAGAATTCTATATCAGTCGATACCCGATATAAAATGTTAGTCCCTACCTAGTCAACTTATCCCAAACGATGCCAAGTGCAAAAAGAAAGGTCGAGGTCAGACCGCTTGTTGTTTTTATAGCCCTTGCTTGCACACGACACCACTAATGGAGTAGCAGAGGCGCATGATTGCAAGAATTGGCAATGCAGCTGTGCTCATACGGTACTAGGGATAATATGCATAGCAACGAACAAAAACGCATAGCAACAAGAATTTTTAGAGCAACCCATGTTGCTGTGCCAAGTTGAATTATATTTGCAAAAAAATTTATCTCTATCACGTAGAGAAGAAATTCCCGTTAGATGGTACTTATAATGATGATAGAGTTGCAAATTGATGATGGCAGTACCAGAGAGATGTTAATGAACATTCAGGACAGCATTAGCTTTTTCTTGACAACAAGGGTGCTACGCACGATCCCATTCAGTGTCTACGTGACAAATTTTAATTTTAGGTCATTCTCATAAGAAAAATATTTCAGTACTTCCAAGTCAGCATTAGATATACGTCTAGTTATAATTGCTTCTGAGTAATTGTGGAAATGTTAGACAACACTAGCTGAACTTCCAAGGAGGCACCTCTACGGGGGGAACCCCAGCATTGATCTGTAAGTCAAGTTTTCCTTTTATTATGAATCTTTTGTTGAGTATTTCGGATGTCTAAATGAACGCTAGATAAACGCTACAGCAGGACCAGTGCCTATACATTTATATCATTTTAGCGCTCTAAGTATAGTCGTTCATTTCGGAACCCTATTACAAAGAAAAAAAAAATAAAACAAAACTAAAATCGAGCTGGATTAAGCCGGGCGTATCATATTGTACTTTTTATATTGAATATTATAAAAAAACAATCTGATGCCTAGTTGAACAGTGAGGGCCAATTTGCCTACATAAAGTATAGAATTTCTTTCAAATAAAATTTATATCTACGACTAAAATAGGAAAAAGGAAAAAAAACGTTCCTTTAGTGAGCATCCGTCATGCCCTGCACGAGAATTAATTAAGCTATTTAGACTATAGAACCTATAGAGAAACATTTTCGGATAAGAAGTATCTCGGTGAACGGAAGGTAAAGCCAAAGCATTTTTCGACTTTACCAAATTTTCAGAGTTAGAAAAGAACATAATCTAACATTGACGCAATTGACCAGAACTAAATTCAAATTAGTTAATACTTGTTGATTCTAAAATAATATATAGATGTTAGAAAACATATTTTAGTTGTGATAGTAAAACGTTTCTCTTTTTGGGAACTTCTGTTTCATCAACGTTCACCTATCGAATATTTTATAAACCCAGATTTATGTTTGTTATCAAATACACACATTTCATCCTTCGATCCAAGGAAAAGTTCATCTGTAGTTGAGTTATTAGTCTACTCATGTTTTGAATTTCTTGATATAACTTACGTTAATTAAGTCCTATGCGACATGGAGAAAGAGGATAAAATCCCTATTATGTAATAATTTTTCGGGACAGAGAAGTTTGTGCCCGCGTAAGTTTAGATAAGCTTTATGTGTACACGAAGCTGGAAGTACCAATATATTATAACGAAATGAACCACTAGTTTTCATTTCCTTATCCTCTCACTTTCCTGGAGCCTTCTAACATGGAGATTGTCTAGGTCCGCTACTCTCTCTCTTTACAGGTCAAATAGGGACTCTGAAATATCTTGCTCTCAGAGTCAGATGGGTGGCTGGGGCATGCAAGAAGGCAGATCATCTGCGCCTTCGACGATGCATACAGGTAAGTGACGTAAAAGTCCCTTCAAGACTGAATGTGTGCCGGCTTTTTGTTGGTTTTAGGCACGATTTTTTTTTTTATTATGGCTGACGGCAGCGGCAGGTTTTTCGTGAAGCCTCCCCACACTCTCCGCCAATGAGCCGAGGCGAGCTAGCGTGCCGCCCTGCAGTCAACGCTGTCCGTCGAGTGATCTGTCAGCTCATGCTGGCAGTGGCAGTCAGGGCCAAAGTCAATATAAGCAGAAGTCCAATGAACGGAATTTTGAAGAATTATGTGTTTTGGCGACATCATTGGTGCCCTTACAGTTTTATGGATTAAACAAAAGGCTAACAAGTATTATGGAACAATCCTCGAACGTCATCCACTTCATTCTGCAGACCGATAAGATTTAGATCTGTAAGTGACCGATGAAGAAATTATAAATAAATTTCAACATGTCAGTGGAAATAAAAAACGAGTCTTAGAAGAGAAACCATGCTCGGCAAGGCCTCTAACGCGTTGGCAGGTAACAGATCAACCCAAAGATGTTCCATATGTCATGCTACCCCTAAAGGCATGAATAATTTGGAAAACATTAAAAATTTTGTGAACAATCGCACATACGCATGGGGCTTGTTAACGCTTTATGTATATAAAAATCAAATTAAAGGAGTGTATATTGCACATCGCATATAGACTTCATAGAGAAATAGAAAGTTCGTACAGTCGAGGAAAAGCAAAGTATATTAGAAAGAAAAAAATATATAATCAACCGAATCAGATCAGAAACTTGCTTACTATTATGTACTCCTAAACAGGGAAGAGAAAACAACACAAACGATGGGAATAGTGCTCCAAGATTTTTCGCTAAATCTTCAATAAAACCCACCATCACAGGAGTAGGTATAAAACTGATTTATAAATTTTCGGTAATATTAAGAAGTATGTCATGCGAATATGAAACTTCCTTTCAGTAATATTCTAATGAAACAGCAGAGTTATATAAAGTTATATAAATGGTACCCAATTTCTGTCACTGTGCATAAAGTTTTGTTCATGGTGCACCAATAATATCAAATATTTTGATTCCTATCGGACAACTTTCCGAAAACGTGCAAGTTCGAGACATAAAGAATTTAGAAAATTTAGATTAAGTCATACCAGAAAAGCCTCAAGAATCAATCACAATTTATTAATATCATTAGACCCATTCAATTCAACAATGAATATAAAAAAAAATATCCGAAATATATAATATTAAGTAACGGCGTGAAAAAATGTAAAAGCATAGATATTATGTTATTTTTATTTTATAAGACTTGTTTTCTGTAATATAAATAAATATAGTACTGCATTTCCAATGTTTTTTTTTTTAATCTCTGAATTTATTTTACGTAGATTGCGATTCTGGCCAATAGATTTCAGATCTCTAAGCGCGCACAAAGGAGTATTTATTATGAAAACTTGGACAAAAGTCAATTTTTAAAAGGAGCATTAGTGCACATAATTTTTGTTCTTTACTGTCCCTGTTATCTGTACTGAATAACACGTAGCTCACATATTATTCTACCTTATTATTTTTCGGAATTAATAGTGTGTTATAAGTGTTTATAGTTAAAGTTGTTGAAATATTCATTATGGAACATTTAAAAGCAAGTATGTATTTTTTAAATTAATATACTTATGAATGTTATGAATGCTACTTACTTGATTAGAAAGTCTAAGTCTTAAAGGACCTATTTCATTATACAAAACAAAAAATTTGCTGTCAGCAGTTTTATAGCCATACATACAACAAACAATTCCATACCAAAACGATTAATATTATAAATTTCCAGCCCCTAGCACCTCCCATTTCGATGAAACTTTCAGAAGTATTTAAGTATTAAAAATATTGGACTCGTATGTTTTTTGTTTAGCCAGCCAAGTCTTGCAGGGTGACTTAAATTTTAATGCTTTCACTGTGGACGTTTGTTTAATTTGCTCGAGGATAGGAAGGCATTAATTCAAATAGAATTCAAAGATAAGATGTAGATTGTAGATTTTCTGAAACGTGGCTTTGGAAATATCAATGACGGCAATACTAGTCGCTAACAGGCATAGGTATTCGGATTATTACCAGACTAAGTTATATCGAGTGATTTCCGAATTGACACTGAAAAATTCACGATATACTATAGACACTGCAAAACTGTATATAGATTTGTATGGATGGTATCCTATGACCCGCACCTTAAAAAAATTATAGTCCATTCGTTGTCAAACATGCCTTATTGTCGATAAGGTAGTTATCCGAAGAGACAGCGGAATCAAGAAAGCATTTTCGTTTATATAGACTGAATTATTCTCAAGAGAGGATTCCAATATGGATGTACTCAATAGACTGTTATTAAGCTTCGATCTACTTATTACAAATATGACACCAAGACCTAAGAAAATAACCAACAACTTTAATAGAGAGTCCCTAGATATGCTTATCATGGAGCCGACAATATGAAGAAATGAACGAGGAGTCAGATGAAGAATGGACAGCATTACCATAATAACTAAAAATATTGATTAAAAACTATTCTATATTTTTTAATTTGTAAGTATTTTTAACAAATAAATCATATTATTTTGAAGTAAATAGTGTTTTTTAATCACAGTTTGCGCACAAAATATTATTTAAAGTGCAAAAATTGTCAATTAATCATACTTACAGGCCATTAAGTTCAAAAAAAAATGTTGGTCAAGTTTTCATGGTAAATATGTACTTTACGTGCGGCGATGCGTTCTAAGGCAGTATCAAAATATATAGTGAAAATATTTTTGTATAACAACCCTACAAAGAGTTACCTGATTTGACACATTTCGAACTTAAATCGATAACGTTTTCAAAACTTTTACGAAAATTATGGTATATTCGTGCCAACACATCTAGGCAATATTTCTCGTTCCCATGCCTGTCCAAGCAACAGATCCAGAAACTTTTAATCTCATTGCAGGAATGGCAACAGCAAATAAACCACCATATAAAAATATATCACCAATTTTTTTCCTTGTCTTCAAAATACATTGCTTCGCTATTCAGATTAGCATTGGACAAATATTGGTACCGGAAATAGAGTAATCACACGAGTTACATACATAGACCTAAAACATGACATGCCAACAAACCAGACACCCGATCTACCAGATCGAGACATATATCAAACTGCAACAAAAACAAAACCTATGGCTTGGTAATACGAAAGCGCCAAACTTAACTTACCCACATTTTTCATGTTGCAATAGCAAAAAGTTTGGAGTTTTCCTTTGATTTTTTTTTGTGATTTACTACAAAACTAACCGAAGTAAAAGTGCACATCCAGTGAACGGTGATTCCGAGCGGAATTTCTTGCCTTCCAACTATTTAATGATCGGTAAATTAGGTCGATCTAACTGGCGCGTCGGTAGTTCTGTTCGCAATACTAGTCGCTAACAGGCATAGGTATTCGGATTATTACCAGACTAAGTTATATATATCGAGTGATTTCCGAATTAACACTGAAAAATTCACGATATACTATAGACACTGCAAAACTGTATATAGATTTGTATGGATGGTATCCTATGACCCGCACCTTAAAAAAATTATAGTCCATTCGTTGTCAAACATGCCTTATTGTCGATAAGGTAGTTATCCGAAGAGACAGCGGAATCAAGAAAGCATTTTCGTTTATATAGACTGAATTATTCTCAAGAGAGGATTCCAATATGGATGTACTCAATAGACTGTTATTAAGCTTCGATCTACTTATTACAAATATGACACCAAGACCTAAGAAAATAACCAACAACTTTAATAGAGAGTCCCTAGATATGCTTATCATGGAGCCGACAATATGAAGAAATGAACGAGGAGTCAGATGAAGAATGGACAGCATTACCATAATAACTAAAAATATTGATTAAAAACTATTCTATATTTTTTAATTTGTAAGTATTTTTAACAAATAAATCATATTATTTTGAAGTAAATAGTGTTTTTTAATCACAGTTTGCGCACAAAATATTATTTAAAGTGCAAAAATTGTCAATTAATCATACTTACAGGCCATTAAGTTCAAAAAAAAATGTTGGTCAAGTTTTCATGGTAAATATGTACTTTACGTGCGGCGATGCGTTCTAAGGCAGTATCAAAATATATAGTGAAAAATATTTTTGTATAACAACCCTACAAAGAGTTACCTGATTTGACACATTTCGAACTTAAATCGATAACGTTTTCAAAACTTTTACGAAAATTATGGTATATTCGTGCCAACACATCTAGGCAATATTTCTCGTTCCCATGCCTGTCCAAGCAACAGATCCAGAAACTTTTAATCTCATTGCAGGAATGGCAACAGCAAATAAACCACCATATAAAAATATATCACCAATTTTTTTCCTTGTCTTCAAAATACATTGCTTCGCTATTCAGATTAGCATTGGACAAATATTGGTACCGGAAATAGAGTAATCACACGAGTTACATACATAGACCTAAAACATGACATGCCAACAAACCAGACACCCGATCTACCAGATCGAGACACATATCAAACTGCAACAAAAACAAAACCTATGGCTTGGTAATACGAAAGCGCCAAACTTAACTTACCCACATTTTTCATGTTGCAATAGCAAAAAGTTTGGAATTTTCCTTTGATTTTTTTTTTTTTTGTGATTTACTACAAAACTAACCGAAGTAAAAGTGCACATCCAGTGAACGGTGATTCCGAGCGGAATTTCTTGCCTTCCAACTATTTAATGATCGGTAAATTAGGTCGATCTAACTGGCGCGTCGGTAGTTCTGTTCGGAAGAATCAGGATATAAGATACGAGCAAATTATAAATGTTTTGAGCAGTTAACATAACGTGTAAAACACAGTGACTTAAAGAGCAATTTACTAAGCGACGCAGAAACGACTGCATATTGGAAGGAAGAAATCAGCGAAATCGAATTATCGGCTACAACAAAAGGATGGCACAACCACAGCCAGCATATATTTTTGAGCTGTGCTTTATGACTTTAACCGAGATACTAAATCGACAAATACAACCACCACCCCTAAGACGAAGGATAGAGAAGGACCTTCAGTATCTACCAACTTTTGAAGGCAAACCTGGAACGTTACCCTATTTGTAAGATCAATTGACAGAGCATTAGCAGAGTATGGGATCTAGGCACCTCAGGCTTACATAATAATCTGCAATTAGAAGATTCTGGGACCAGCAAAAAATTATGTGAAGACTTCACCACCAACTACTTGGGCAGACTGTAAAAATAAACTAAAATTGCACTATAGATCATCAAAAGATCAAGGAAAATTTTTGCAGGATATTAACCTTTCTCGCACGATATGCAAACACTTAACAAAATATACTTATATTTTAAATTAAAGGTATAAAGGAATATAAAAGAAATTTCTTAGTCTTCATTCTCTCAATTTAAAAGTTCAATTCTTAATTATTAGATAGAATCAGATTTATTATAAATGATATATCAGAATGCTCAATTGATAGTGAATTTCAAAATGAAATAGTTAATAATCTAACCTGTGTTGACATTAGAGTTATCTTAAATGAATACATTGGTCAATATGAATTTAATTTAAAATTGTGCAAACTATATCAATAAATAACAGGCAGAGATCAAGTACCAAGTACCTCAGAACAAAACCTTAATAATTATAGGTATAATGTTAACAATACGGGGCAAATACGACAAAATAATCTTAGTAACTCGAGACAAATATGACAAAATAATTTTACCAACAATTTCGCACAAACACGACAGAATAACTTCATTCTAGCCAATGGTGAAATAATAATTTTAACCTCCATTTTAAACAAAGGCAAAATAACTCTAACAATTCCCTTCAGTGGCGAAACAACAATAATTATGCTAAAAATAATCATGAACAATCTCGTGTTAATTTGTAAACATTTGTACTATACAAACAAAGCCAGAAATCACCAAATGAGCAGTTTATTTTGAAAGTTTTGGATATAGTATTTCTATTTTCTTCAGAATTAGTAAACACAATTGGTTAATAAATTTACACTGTTTTTAACTTCAAAACACATAAAAGCTCATAGTTAGATTCTATAAATATTTTTAAATTATTTGTTTAAATGAATTTAAACCAAAATATTTCAAAAATTCGTCTTAAAAAAATGGAGTTATTCCATTTTCAAAGTAAACGGCTTAAATATAGTCAAACCGGCTGAACCCTTTAAAAAGATTCCACGGGAGCACCTAATATTCTCGTAGCAATTTGCTCGTATCAATTTTCTCGTACGACATTTGCTCGTATCAATTTCCTCGTGAAGCCATTTTCTCGTATCAACTTTCTCGTAAAGCCATTTCCTCGTATCAACTTTCTCGTAAAGCCATTTTTTCGTATCAATTTTCTCGTAAGTCAATTTGTACGTATCAATTTGCTCGTAAGGCAATTTGCTCGTACACAATTATCTCGTGTGCAACCTTGTAAACATTTTACTTCGAGTATTTCATAGCAAACAACTAATACTAAAGCAATGGGTCTTGTATTATGTTAACAGTAAATTGTTTTAAGTAATACAAATATTTTCTAAGTATAAGAAGTATTTCCTTTATTAAAAAATTCTTATATGTAAATAAAATGATTTGTTTATGTTTTAAATTAAATACTCATCGAATAATCCAAAACTCGTGTGAACTTATCTTTTGAACTAATTGGTTCGAGCGCGCGAGTTTTCTCGTATTCTAATTTGCTCGTGTAAAATTATGTTTTGAATTAAATAGTTCGCGCCGCGCGAACTATTTAATTCAAAACATAATTTTACACGAGCAAATTAGAATACGAGAAAATTGATACGAGAAAATTGATACGAGATAATGGCATTACGAGAAAATTGATACGAGAAAATGGCATTACGAGAAAATTGATACGAGAAAATAGTTTTACGAGAAAATTGATACGAGCAAATTGACTTACGAGCAAATGTTCCACGAGAAAATTGATACGAGAATATTGGGGGGAGCCGATTCCACGCCCTGCCAGTAACAAAGTATGTTCAGTTGATATAGTGTCCTGCATTGGTATTAGAAATTAAGAATAGTAAATCTAAATTGGAAGTAATTTACATCCAGTAGTTGCGAAAATATTAAGTTTGCGCTAAATAGTTTTATACATAATTATTTTTAATTTTCATATTGAAACAAAATTGGTACCATTGAAAAAAATAACTAGGAACACAAAGCCATTGAATGCAGTGTACGTGAATAAGCAAATCGGATTTAACTTAAATTTGATGTTTCAAAGGTCTGGTAGTTCGCGAAACTCAAAATTGGAACCATTGAAAAAGGAACTAGGAACACAAAGCCACTGAATGCACTGTACGTGAATAAGCAAATCGGATTTAACTTAAATTTGACGTTTCAAAGATCTGGTAGTTCGCGAAACTTTTAACAATTTCTTGGTTTTAATAAATACTAATACTCTGCGTTAGCACAATGGGCCACCTTGGCCTCCGTGCTTAGGATCCTTCGTTCCCCTGCCTTTTGAAAAAAAGAAAAGAATTTCCGTGTTATGTTTCTTCTTCGTTTAATAACCCTACCCAGAAATAGGCTAAACAACTCAGCACTTTAATCCCGAATTGCTACCCATAAAATAGCCCATAATTTACTAAGGTAAAACTAAGAAAAGGTGATGTAAAATCTGTCTTTCCTGTTAAAAGAGCGTCAATATTGACACTAAGTCGAAGAAAAATCCGTATATTGAACTCCTGTGGAAGCCATGGCAAGATGTGATTATTTCCAGCTTTTTTCTTTTAAAAATAAGTCTCCAGCTTTAACAAATATGAAAGCAGCGGAATATATCAAATAAATTGCAGTGATTTTGATGCAATCTACGTAGGTAACACTAGAAGATCTTTTAATACCTGACTTAGTGAACATATTAGAATTTCTTAATCCGCTAACTGGATCTATGTCTTTCATAACAACGCGAAATGAAAAAGCATTTTTTATTGTAAATCACCTCTACTTTCAACCCTCAAAATACTTATCATCATTATTTCTGAAACAAACTGTACATTTACAAAAAACCAAGAAACAATACGTCGACATAATTAAAGTACTTTTAGTGGTATGGTGTTGGTCCAATTTAAAAGTTATGACCAGTAAGATTTATTTAGACATTCTCAAAAACACAATAAACCCATATGTCGAAAAGAATAAGGACCTAAAAATAAAGCCTTCATATGACATTATCAATCGAATAATATCCTTAAGCATACGACACCATTGTCAAAGAATATTTGATTGAAAATAAAATATCAGTTTTGAAATGGTCATCACAATAACTCGATAGAAATTTGTTTGGAGGGATTTAAAAGTGAGATTAAGATTAGCAAAAAAAGTCCACAAATACACAATAATTACAGAAAGCTGTTAAAAAAACAACAATTTTTATTTTAGAAAACAAGAGAAATAGTTACAATCTAAGACCAATAATATTATACCCTCTATGAAAAAAGTTAAATAAACTGAAAGCCCAAAGCTCTGTAAGTCAACACCATGACCACAATTTCAGCACACTACGTCAATGTGTTCTCGTGCAGTGCCCAAATATATAATGAAAACCGAAATTCTTGTATAGCAACCCTACAAAAGAGTAGCCCGATTTGTCGGTCCCATTTTCGAAAGCCCGTGAGCAAAATTTCAGCACTCTAAGGGCCGTAAACACCAATTAGAATAATCCCTATTCACGGCTAATGCACAAACACCAACCAAGATTACTCGCGATTTAATCCATCGTATTACACCGGTGTAATATTTTATCCGAGATTTTCCGGGGGTAAAATTTCTATTCGAGGATTATTCCGACTACAGCAGACAACAAAGAATAGCACGTTTCCGTGGCAACGATTATTCGGTTAGATGCACTGATCTTAAATTCTTTCTCTACTAAAAATGTTTTTTTAATATTATGTAAAAAAGAAAACTGAAAATTAAATTAATTTTGCTCATTATATTGCTTTTTCAACAATTCTTATTTTAAAACATAATACTCTGTTATTTCGACATACCGAAAATATGCGAAATTAATGCCACATAAACAAAAAACTCATTGTTTTACACAAGTTGGTGTTTACGACCAAAGCAAGCGGGATTATTCTCGGATAGGAATAATCTTCACACCGGAAATAGGATTATCCTCATTGGTGTTTACGGCCCTAAGTGAACGCGTTCTCGAATAATCGTGCGGACCAACAGACAACAGACAGGCGGACATGACAAAATCAAATAACTTTTAATATTATGCATGGTTGTCCAATCCATTCTGCTCTACCATTATTATTTTTATGTGTTACAAACGGAATTACAAACATAGTATACCCTATAATTTCATCATCTAGAGGGTAAGGTATGAAAATGTATAGTCCACGGCATTCGATTGACTTACAAATTGTTTTATTTTTTTAAGCTTTTAAAGTAAAAATTACATACAAGTAGTTGACTTCATCTGTAATTGTACTCGGGAAGATATTAAAAATAACCGTTGTTTATATAAAGCGAAAAAGCTCTCGACGATTCTTCAAAACTACGGATAAAATGATTTTTTTCGTAAATTTATGTAAAACCCAATTATCGAATTTTAAAACCTTTCAAGCTACATAAACCCTTCTTAAAGCAGTTGTCCAATGAACTGCCGACTGCTCCACGACTTATTCACACGTTTGATATGGATGACTATTTTACAACAAAGTAGTTTTAACAGAAACTAATTACTAAAATTCTACCAATAATATTCTAACAAAAGGAAGCAATTTCCTCATAGAATCAATACTTTTAGTCTAATGCAAGTTCACACAAAATAGAATTCAAACGGGCAAACGAACTTTTAAATTGTTCCTAAGGGTATCAGGGGCAATATTTTGCATATTCATGAAAATATCTATGTCCAATCGGTACACAAAATTGTACTAACATCGTTTTGAAGTGGGTACTGAATGGCACTTTTGAGATTGTTCTCAAAAATAAGTTTTACACAGTGTGAGTTGGGCAGATGCAGAAGCTTGACAATTCTTCTCGTTACTATGCTAATATTTATCTATAATAATAATTTTTGAAGTATGCAGACAATATCAACACTGCTAAAAATCGGTAGGAAACCATAACTCCTCCCAAGATTGAAAATGGCATGTGATCTTAGCGCAGCGTGTTAGTTTTTCTTACTTCATATAAAGTACGAGAAAAGCTCGTCTTTTTACTTTTTTGTGAAGATCAGTATAAAAAATTCAATTTTAGGCAAACTGACTGAGATTCTTTAACACATTAGGCAAAGCTCGTTTAAGTGTAAAAGTGTAAAGTAAGAAAAATTGAAAAAGGACTTTATAACTAGTCGTACAAATAACTATACTCACTTTTATCATCATCACCAGCATTTTCAACCTAAAATAAGAAGATATGTATTTTAGTTTCGTTTTAATCTCAATTAAGTATTTTCGTTTTATTATTAATAGAATAATACCTTAATTGTTTTTACTTTAGCTACAGGACTGCTGTCTGATGTTATTCTACGCTTAATAGGTGGCGTATCATCTTCATCCATATATCTAGAATTACATAATTACGCTTAATATTGATATGACAAGCTCAGCATACCTTTTTGGTTTTATTTTTCTCCCACTCCGGCTAATCTGTTCTGCATCTTTAATTTGTATTTCATGCGTTATTATACTTGGATTAGTAATAACTGAATCATTTCCAGATTCCACAGTATGATTTGGCCCATCATCCGATGCAACCTTGTTCTGCCGTAATTAATTAGATTTTAATTAATAATGAACTGAATATTTTATGGGGTACATTTATTTACCTCCTCATACTCGATCTCATCTTCTCTAATAAGAGAGGTAGTTTGTGTTAATGCTTCGAGCTAATTAAAATCAAATAAATAATTTAATAAGTCTTAATTTACGAACGTGGAAAAAAAAGTGGAAAGTGTATATAACATATAAGTAAAATGAATTTAAAAAATCAAAGCGACAGATGTAAGAAATGGAAACGGTTTCAAAAGTATTTTCAGTTTTTCCTAGCAAAGTATTATTATAAAATAAAGTCCTAAACAAATCGAGTAAGTGAAGTCAACCATTTCATATTTACCTCGCCTAGTGATTGCATCGACCTTTGGAATTCAATATCACTATGGTTTTGACCACGACTTGTATTTGAAAAGCTTTTTAATTTTCAGCAATACTTCATCTTCATTTCCTTGTCATAATTTTAGATTCGTAATTTAATTTCAAACTTTTCTAAATTGCATTATTTCCAATATATTAAAAACACATTGGTTTTAATTTTTATAGTACTTCAACTCCATGTTTTAAAATACAAGCAATTAAATATATATAGATAATTGGTATCAGCTTTAATATTGGAAGGGATTTTAAAGTAGTATCTTCTAATTCCGTAGTTTGCCTTATAATCGCTTTTACCCTTTTCGGCATTGGAGTCTCATGTATCCTTAATTGTTGACACAATGCTCACATTGAACGAGCTTATTTTTAATTCGTGATTTCATTATTCCCCAGAAGAATTCAATAGGATTAAGTCGGAACTGTTTGGGGGCCACAGTAAAGTTATTACGTACAAACTCGATTATCAGTCAGGCACGAGCTAGTTTCCCTCGCTAATTGAAAAGGCGGATAAGATAAACTCAATAAATTTTGCAGAATATTTAGAAATGATAGGATTTAGAGAGGATATACATACTGGGAAAGGGAAATCAAATGAATTTGAGTTTTCAGAGAATTCGTCAAAATGTAGCTGTCAAGTCCAAATCTATTCAATGAAATTGACCGGCATGGAGTAAAATTTAGAACATATGTATAATAAACAGGAATGCGGGTGTCATATAAAATTCGTGTACATGAGTGAAGCTGAAAACGAAGGATGGAAAATGCAGAGCGAATGAGATGCAAGCACAAAAAAAAGCAAGTAACATCTAAAAGCTTAATATAACTGAATAGCAGCGTGTGGAAATGTCAGCAAATTTGCACCCTCATGAATTCTGCTAGCTGTTTATACCAGCAATGTGGTCTCACACTAGAAAATTTGAGTTCAACACAAACATTGAATAAATAACTAATAAGGAAGCGGAATATCGTGCAAATACACTGTACGTGAGTAAGCCCTTCAATGACATTCGGATTGGACTTTGTGGAACTTGCTTTGACGTTTCTGAAAGTAAATATTTCAGAGTTCCGGGAGCTCAGTAAAATTTGGTGAAATTTAAGGATTTTAATAAATATTATATATTTGAAATTATTCTGTTTCGGAAGTTTGAGGTGTATAGTTTCATTTAGTTCAGTGCTTTGTAAAATTAAAGCTGTTAAGCTATTAATTTAACGTGATGAATTGTGCTGTGCAATCTTGCAGAAACAATCGCCGACGTTCTAGGAGAAAATCGTTTTTTAGCTAAGCGAATATATTTAAAAAATATATCATCTTGTTTTATAATTATTCGTGAAAAAACATTTTAAATATACACAACGGAACAGAGAAATATAAGAAACTTTAAGATGGTTTAAGATCATGTGCGATTTGTTTATTTGAGAAATGTTATGTTTCTTCTTTTTAATCGAAACTATTTATTCCTTTTACCTAAAGAAAGGGGGCGCTAACGATTTGTTTATTTTACTCAGCAATTTGGATAATAAAAAATGTCCACTTCAAAATGTCACGATTTTACTACTGCAATGACGAAACGAATACAAACACAGCACAATAATACATTTCGCGAATGGCTTAAGTTTTCACCCGATATTCCGTTTCCTTATTAGTTATTTATTCAATGGGCTTCACTTAATTCAGTTTATCAGCATTCCTGTTTGTTATATATACTAAGGAATAAAGTATGTAGTTTAGTAAGAGAAGCGAATTGTCTTCGATTGGATCAATAAACGCATTACAAGGAAATTTGTTGCTGGTTGGCGAGAACGACCACGATGCAGACGATAGCGATGAAAACTATGGCGAACAATGTTATATAAAATAGCTTTATTCCTGCGAAATTTGCCAAACTCACAAAGTACAATTGTTGAAACTAACTGATGTCTGCAAATTGTATGCGACCGCGAGTCAGGAATCAATAAACGACACATATTAAACTGCAATACATAAGAAAAATATTTTATTCATTCGCTTCAATTGGGTGTCACACCGGGAGCGGCGCGGCGCGGAATTTTTAAGTTTCTTCTACGCGATTGCTTTTGCAAAATTAATTCTTTAAGTCATTCTGGGAGCGGTTCGACAAAAAAGTTGTCGCGCGGCCATGGAGATTACTCAAAAACACAATAGACCTGTTTAATGAACATCAGAGCAGCTCAGAGCAGAGCAGAGAAGAAGTAGAGCAGAAAAGAGCAGGCAGCTCATGAAACACAAATTTTCTGAGATCTGCCATCAAAAAGCACAATTGTTTAAAATAATGTAAAGAAACCTTTTTTTTTAACATACAAAAACATAATTATTATTTAAATTAGTACACTAGAATTGTCCAGAAATTTATTTTTCCCACAAAAAAACGCAATTATTTGAACTTTTACCAAAACTGTCAACACAATTTATAGTTGTCAACTGCCTGCTATAAGTTACTCCTTCGAAAAAGGTAGAGAAGAAAATATTGCTCTAGGTTACTTCAGTTCAATTTAGAGAATTTAAACAGACCTAATTTCGTCGCTGCCGGTGGCAGAAAAATGTCTTTTTCATTCGAAATAAGTTCGCACAATTCATTAAATGACGCTTTTGGCATTCTGAAGTATTCGTAATAGAACTTTATTGCCTTGCTTTGACTAACATCAGACAGAGCTATCTTCTCTGTGAGTAACGGATCCTGCTGTTCTGTCAGCCCAGAGGTGGGTGAGGTGAAGGTGTTAGTCTTGGGTGCAGCTACTTCCACATAGTGCGAGGTGGGCTAAAAGCTGTTCCTAGCCCAAGCCAAGGTGGAACAGCATACGCCGAGGGCTGCGTGGCTAAGGGGGTGCTCAGTCGCTAGTATGCGAATTCTGGATACCAGGCGACCTCCAATTAGCCTTCCTGCGGTAATGCGGATCTCTGCCATGGCAGTCTTTCTTCGCAGCTCGTGGGACCCAATATGGTTCTTTTATATAATAACAAATCCACTTCAGTGTCAAGCAAGATCACCATCGACACAGACGTCTTGCCGAAAGTTCCATAGTTGAAAGCGAATTAGCAGAAAACTTTGTGAAAATAAATAAATAAAAAATAAATCGGCCGATTTCTCACGGTAAAACGATCACATCAAATTTTAAAAGATCCGAGCATTAAAACTTTGGAAAAGAAAAATAAAAGTGAAACCAGAGGCAGTCACAACAGTGGAATTACACCACGACCAGTCGTGCGGGTAGCACGTGCTATTCATGGTGTAGAGGTTAGGTGCAGGCACAGAGTGCAAGATCATCGCAGAAAGCTAACCAGGGACGCATACCAAACCCCATACAGGAATTCACAATAAACAGGAAACTTTATTATCAAAAGTTGGACTCACACCGTATACTCAAGCAAACAACCGGGATCAGCTGGACTGGAGAAAAAGCGAAGTAAAACACAAAAATTGTTTTTCGTTTTTTTTTTGCTTAATTCAGCATTGTAATATATTCGACTAAGATCATAGCGTTAAACATAAAATAAATTAGGATTTTTAATTATAATTCTCAGATATAAAAATTTCACTATAGGAAAACGAACAAAAATTTAAAACTTTAGGGGTAAAACCAGCAAAATGGCGGCCCATTGGGCAGCCAATAATAAAACCTTTTGCTATCCTTGAGGGGGACCCTCCCCAAGTGACAAGAGCGGCGAAGAGGGCAAAAAGAAAGAACAACACCTTCGAAGAGCTGTATCCACAATTACCAAATATTAAACAAGCCAAATCGCAAGAACCAAAATTCATTGTAATTGCAACCACAGACACTACAAAGACATTAAACAAATACCATATATTCCTTGTCAAGAAGGGAGTAGACGTAATATCGAAGGAGTACACAAACGCCTCTTTCTTGCGTGATGGAAGCCTACTGCTACTTTGCAAGAATTCGATAATTGCAGAGCGTTTTATAAAACATAAACAAATTGCTAAAATCCCTTACTACACAATAGGCTTAAGGGGGGTTAACACCAAAAAAAAGCTCACGATTTCTGTTTCCAAAAGCTTAGTGAACATAAACGCATAAAAGTATGCAATTTTAAAATTGAAACAAATCACTATATGTACATGCAAAGTTATATGATGCTGTGATATTTGTCTGTATTGTACTCCAAAGCATGTCGGGCATCTGCACAGCAGTAAGGTAGAAGTCAGTGGGTAGAATTGCATAGGCATGGCGAGATTTTAAATTTGGCTGTCGGATTTTTCTTAGAATTTTGTTGAGGAGCAGGCAAGGAGCGAACGAAATGTATGCTCTCTGCGCTGTTGATCAGACACTTTTCCGTGTAATTTGTCTGGCACTATTTATTGTTTGGGCAATTTTATTTGACTGAAGTCCGTCATCAAATAAAACTCTTCCAAGAATTCTGAGTTGTAATATACCTACCATATAATTTTTGCAATGTTAACACGTTGTCAGATTACCATTTTATTAACTAGACATCCAAAGAACTACTTTAGAGAATTAGATTTGAATTTACCAACAACACAATTTTCAGGTTGAGCTATGTCTGGTAGATTTTCTAATCTAATTTTAGTATATATGTACATATATACAATTTTATCTCTATCTAATTCCTCAATTTTGTTCGCATAAAATTTTTCATGTTTCAAGAAACGCAATCCAACCAGATTAGCCTAGTCGGAGTTACTGTAACTGGGAAAGATTATCAATATAGCACATAGTGAACTCTTTTCTGCGACTCGATGTTAACACTACCTTCAAATCTGCCATTCTCGTGCTCTTTTCTTCCCTACTGGTGTGGTTATTCTGTAAGCCTGTGCATTGCAATGTTCATTTAGGATTTTCAATTCATTCCAAAAGTACCTTAAATCTACCAATCGAAATCCCTCCATGGAAATTTCGTTCATATCTTCATCCTGATTTTCTTTTTCTATCAGAATTATGAACGAATCTATTTCGCTATAATCCTCAATATTTGGGCTGGCATTCATTTTACCTGCTTCATATCTTTTTTCATTTATATTAGCAAAATTTCTTTGCTGTGCGGTTAAATTTTCTTTTGTGCTTTCCTGTAGAGATCTGAAACACAATAATGGAATACAAAATAGTGTTGTCGTAGTCGCTATGTCAATGCAGTGTAAATATATCGTGCAGATAGAGAGACGAAGATAAGACCAGAACAAACCATCAAACCGCTAGGAGATATTTCATAGAAATTCGCGATGGGTAGTACCACTAAGCGTAGGTACAGTAAATAGAGAAATCAATTAGATTGAAAAATCTCCGAGAAGGTGTCTCCCAAAGGAAAATTTTTGCTCTGGTCCACAAAGTTCTTATTTCTACCCATTTCATAGTTCTATTCACTTAAAAAAGGACGCGGGACGTGGTATTCAAAAAATTAATTGACTCTTTGCGGCAGAAATTCGCTGTGAGAGCCACGGTAGTCGATTTTGAAAAAATGCTAGAGTTACTCCGTGAAGATCTTTGGTTGCCAGAAAGGTCAGCTAGTTTACCTATTCAAGGAGGCAGTAGTGTCAAAAATTACTTCAAAGCATGCGTAAAATACGGCGAATAAATCTACCAAAAACAACTCTGCGAAGCAAGGGGCGAGCCCATTCTAAAGGGTGTATAAATTGGTCCCGTTATAAAGGATTTGGATGAATTAGCTATTTATTTAGGCACTTACAGAAGAACTGCTTTTTCTTTAAATGAATTTAGGCGATACCGATACTGCATTGATAAAAAGATTCATCACATAATGACAGCAGCTCGAACTTTTAGAGGGGACGCGCCAATCGAAAGGTATAATCGCTATATAAAGAGGAAGATAAACCCGATCAAATGGGCATTGCAAGTGCCTGAGAATGGAACGCTCACAATAATTTTCGTGCAATGAGCTCAATTAAAACATTTATAAGAAGGAAGTTGCTTTTACCGAAATATATATATTAAATCGCGTAAATATTCGTCAGCAGATTCCCTCTTAGATAAAAAAGAATTAAAAAAATAATTTCAAAAGAAAGATGTCATTGGTACAAAGCCGATACTTTTATTGGTCGACACAAGTTCTTTGTAATTTGTAAAAATGCTTCTTCTTCGAAAATGGCATTTTGAAAACGATTCATACATAAATTAATAGTACTTAGTAGTAATTATAGTCGCTAGAAAGATAATCGATTGTAGTCAAAAAATTGGTACACACTGTATATAATCGTGACAACTCACTACACCTCATCAATTTTCGTTCAGTTTTCTAAATTACATACATATGTATATTCGAAAAACAACTCTTCAAAACTTTAAAAAGTTCCATTTTGTCCTTTCTACAGCTTCACTAAAATGCGGTCATAAATGGAACGCAACAAAAAATAACTATTTATAATTTAGCCAACCTTCCTCCAAAATTTCATCAAAATCATTTACATTTCACAAATTCAAATTCACATTTCACAAATTTGTACATTTATAGGATTATTTCCTTTTCATACACATAGGTTTACATACCTAACTATATTCAGTTTTCTCTTCTTTATTCCATGATTAAATTATAGTTACTCAAAATTCGTTACCTATAACCATAATAAAATTGGCAAAAAATTTCTCGCCTCAAAAGCAAAAATGAACAAATTACCAATGATAAAAATTAAAATATTCCGGGAAATCTACACACATACATATACCTAATGCAGAAAATAACGGCACACACTCTCCAAGCATACAGCTACAGCCCGCTGAGCTTTCAAAACAAATGAAAGCCTTCCAAAAGCACATTGCTCCATCTGACGATGATAGAATGAATTGAAAACGCCAAATTGTATGCAAAATATAATAAACCAAGAAATTTTTGCTGTTACCATCATTAACATTATTTACTTTATTTCCTTTATCATTGCACTAAAAAATTTGAGTTTTTCAAAATAAACAGAAAAAGGTTCGATCTTTGTTACAAATTGAACTTTCATTGAAATAATATCATAATTTTGGTAGTTAATTGTCTCGGAAAATAGCAACTTTCAATCTAAAATATATTAGTAACCAACATTTTTTGTCTGGTTTTCTTTCCGTCACTGCCTCTTCCACCCCAAAATCTTCCATACTCAAGTACAAATTTATCTATTTAATGTACCATTATTACGTTTTGATGTACTAAACTTTGCAAATTTCATGAATTCCAGAGTTTTCTAAAGCTAATTAAATACATATAAAACCCCGAAGTCTTTATTTTTGACACGTCATTACCTAAGTTTATGCATTTTCTCAAACTATGTACAATTTTTATCAAGATAGTACGCATAGATTTGCAGTAAATATGTATTAACTTTTCATGTTTTTTAAGATTTCAGTGGTAACCCCCCTTAATAGCTCAAAGGGGGGCTGTATATAATAGAAACCTAATTTCACTGAACGAGCAAGAAATACAGGAAGGGCTCCAGGATCAAGGAGTCACAGAAGTGGTCAAACTGACAAGAAAAACGGACGGAAAAGAAGCTCCTACAGGACTACTAATACTGACTTTCGACTCATACTCACTTCCTCAACAGATAAACGTAGGGTTCGAGAAAGTCTATGTTAAAGAGTACATCCCCAATCCGATGAGATGTCGTAGATGCCAAATACTAGGACACACATTAAAGCGATGTATTAGTATGTCCCACGTGTGCCGAAAAAATACCGCACGACAACATCGAAAAGAACTGTAGTGGTCAGCAGTACTGCGCAAATTGCAAAGTCAACACCCATAAGTCTAATGACCCCAAGTGCCCGAAACTCCTTCTCCAGAAGGTGTTTTTGAGAATTAAAATTCAGCAGAGGGGTACAATGTAAGAGGCCAAAAAATATTACTATGCAAATAATCCGGGGGCGACTTTAAACAGACCATCCTTCGCTCAAATTGTAGCTCCACACACAACAGAACAGACGCTCATCCACAAATCTACAGAACAGGTAACAACGGCAAAAATACACAGAGAAAACAGCGATACAGCAGAACAAACCCAACCAAAACAAAAACATATTACAGAAAAACCTATACAAATAACAAACACAATGCAGCAACATCGAAACAAAACTAACGAAAAAGAAGCTAGACACATCAAAACGGCGGACAAAACCCAAACATCAAAACAACAAAGTGAACAAAAATTAATATTAACCCAAACAAACGCAATTCAAAATGAAAATAAAATACAATATATAGAAATTAACCAAAAAACACCAACTAGACAAAATATACACGACACAGAAAAAGCAACAAATAAAAAACAAGCCCTAGAACAAAACATAACAGGAATAATAGGATACACTATGGAAGAAAACCGCTTAGTACTGACACCAAAAACATCACAAAGAATAAATATGGAGAACATTCTGCATACTTTCGGTAAAAACTCACAGGAAAGTACGCAAACTCCAACACATACCCCCCATTCCATTAGCATAATTGAAACCGATGAGGAAATGAACGAAACCCTCTAGTCTAATAACCTATGAGCGAACCCACTCTAACTTGCTCCTCAACTGCTAGAGAACTCACAATTCTCCAGTGGAATATAAGAGGGCTATATAATAACTTATCCCATCTTGACATCCTCATATCACGATATAGCCCGCATATAATCCTCCTACAAGAAACAAACATCTTACTAGGTGAAGATTCTGAACGGCTCGGACAATACACCTTTGGTGGTAACAATCCCTATGACACAAGACATGGAGGAGTGGCCATAATGGTACACAACAGTCTGGCGTTTAACAGACTATAGATTAACACTGATGTAATGGTCTGCGCTGTCTCTATAGACACAAATCGCAAAATATCTCTCTTATGCTTGTATCTTGAGCATGGATACCGATTGTTACCTCGTGACCTAGAACAAATCTCAACTCAGCTCCCACCGAATGTCATCATTGGTGGAGATTTCAACGCACAAAGCCCTGTCTGGGGTGGTGAGCGCTGGGATAGAAGAGGAAGGTTGATTGCGGACTGGGCAGAGGAGCAAGAATTGTGTATGCTTAACGATACCTCCCCTACAATTCACTTCTCTCGAAATACTCTTACAACGGTCGACCTCACATCCCCTAACTTAGCCCCGTCCTTTAACTGGTCTACCCATACTAACCCCGAAGGCAGCGACTACCTTCCAATATTAATAACATCTAGCGTGAAAATAGCTACTTACAATCCGCTCGTACGCTTTGCAGAGGCGGCGGCAAAATGGGACCTTTTCGCTGATTCTATTAGAAAAAATTCAAAACAAAGACCACCCTCGAGTAACGTGAACAAAGAGGCAGCTCAGATCAGTAAAATCATCAGAATGGCTCCAGCTACAAGCATGCCTAGTGTCAAATCCCAAAAGCAATCCCAACCCATCTGAACGAATAAAGATATGCTCGTATCTATCAGGATCAAAAACAAGGCCTGGAAAAAATTGCGAAGGCACCCAACAGAAGGAAACCTGCGAAGTTACCGCAGGGAGTCTACAAAAGTCAAAAGAGAAACAAATGTGACGAAGACATTATCTTGGGAGTCCTTCGCACAGTCAATCGACACTAGCACTAATCTCGCCGACGCGTGGAAAAAGGTTAAATCCATCTCCGGAAATAGGAGCCCAAGCCTGATTGCCAACTTGACAACAGAAAGCCGGTCCCTAACATGTTCCACGGACATAGCCAATGAATTTGCCAAAACATGGGCACACTATTCATCAGATAAAAACTTTACTCAGGAACAGACCTTTCAAAAGAGAAACTTTTCCTTAACGGAAATGCCATATGCACCTGATCCAAACAGAATACTAACTTACCCTATCACCCTCCAGGAACTAAATAATACACTAAGTCTCTGCAAGGGTTCAGCACCTGGATACGATAAAATCTCCTATGGAATGCTAAAAAATGTCCCCGAAGATTTCAAAGAGAGAATAGTCTCTCTTTACAACAGCTCAAAAGACCAAGGCATCTTTCCGCAAAATTGCAAAAACGCGATACAGGTTCCTATCCACAAGAGATCGAATTCGAGTAATACGCTCAAGGACTATAGGCCAATATCGCTTATATCTTGTCTATCGAGAGTCTTTGAGAGGATCTTGGGGAGGAGACTGGGAGTAACGGTTGAAGAGCTACTTACACCAGCACAGCATGGTTTTCGCCCTGGCAG
The DNA here is from genome assembly GCA_963924295.1 of Dioctria rufipes. NCBI lineage: Eukaryota > Metazoa > Arthropoda > Insecta > Diptera > Asilidae > Dioctria > Dioctria rufipes. The sequence goes on from OZ002740.1 coordinate 206,564,534, forward strand.
GGGTACTACGTCACTCCTGCTGGAGCTAGAGGATCAGCTGAAAACAGCTCGCGCTCAGAAACTGGACTCCCATATCCTCTCACTCGACCTGGAAAAGGCGCAAGGTGCGCAAGCATAAAATTGCCCAACAGCTTGCAATATGGGGAATTGATACAAAATTCATCCACATAATCCTAAGTTTCCTATCCCACAGAACTTTCCAAGTTAGAGTTAACGGTTTTACCACAGGAAAATACAAGCTAGAAAACGGCATCGCACAAGGTTCTCCACTATCCACCTCTCTTTTCAATACATAAATCCACTCATTGTCAGCACAATTGAACCACATACACGGCCTACAACACTACATATACGCTGACAACTTATAACCGTGACAACAAACAAAAATGCTACAGAGACGCTAAGACAGGCAGCAGTCAAAGCTGGAATTTGGGGCTGCGAAACTGGGGCATTCATACCAACCGTTAAAGCGGAAAGGTTGGTTATACCATCCACCAGGACGTACAGACCCGACTATCTAGAAATAGATGGAGAAGAAATAGTAGCACAGGATAAATGTAAAATCCTAGGAGTCACTCTCGTTAAAACATTAAAATGGAACGGGCATGTAAAGAGTATTAGAGACAGGCTTTTAAGAGTCAACTATGTGGTGAAAGCCATCGCCGCCAAACAGAGAGGAGCATCTGTAGCTAGCTCCTTAAGCATAGCCAAAGCCCTGGTGAATGGTATAACTAACTACGCAATTACTCTCTACGGAACAGCAGCACAGACTGAACTAAAGAAACTACAGACCAACATTAACAACATACTCAGGACAGCAACTGGAGCCCATTGTACAACACCTGTGGAAGCTCTATGGATTGAAACCGGCAGTCAAAATATAGTAGAAAGAATAAGATTAGCTCAATCGCGACTAGTGGCCAGGAATGCTTTTTCTAACAAAAGTCCACACCATACGACGCTGAGAGGATACATGGAAAGGCCTCCATTGAAACATTTTTCGGCACTATACATTGCCCTCCGATCCACAAAAGCATTAAGAATCGCACTACCACTAATCCATTATCTCCTCCATTTGAAAGATCCTACCCACCTCCAGATAGCCTTATCTATTCTCACACCAACTCCAGACTCCCAAAGCAGTCCATGCCACCGGCAATGTATAGAGCTATTCATAGAGAAGACATCGCAGCGTCAAAGCATGACCTCCATATATACACCGACGGGTCAAAAAGCAATAGCCATGTATCCAGTGCGGTTGTTATTTATAGACCAGGGGAATCCACTCCTCTGGAGAACCACAAACGTAATCTCCATCCAAACGCATCAGCATACAAGGCAGAGATATATGCGATTCACATGGCAGTAAATGTGGTCAGGGGAAAAGAAAAATCGGCAGTAATATTCACAGACGCCATGGCAGCTCTGAAGGCAATAACCAACCCCACACCTCATGAGCCTCTCAATAAAATCATAAAATGGTTGCTCGAAACAGCAAAGGATCAAACCATGATATCCTGGATACCGGGACATGCCTGTATCCCAGGCAATGAAGCTGCCGAAAAATTTTCAAAAGAACTGCCAGACCAACATAAACAAGGCGGTTTAATAATACCACCATGTGAATCTGAAAGGAAAAAATAGAAAAATGGGAAAGACAAAAACATTTCTGGAAAAACACTGGAGGCATATTTTCCCACCAAAACACAAATCTGATCAACCAAGAATGCAAGGTGTCAAAATAATAAGAGTACGAACAGGTCATACCCGACTCACCCACTCTTACTATATAACCAGGACGCCACAACCTGGCTGTGAAGAATGTCAAGTACCACTGACAACGGAGCACATACTGACGACATGTACAAAAACAATACAGACAAACACAGGACCTCTCCCAGCCCTCCCCGAGCTTTTATCTCCCGAGAGTCCCGATCCCCTTCTCAAACTTCTAACACAGTTGCACATATAAAACAAGAAAATAAACCATCACCTATGACCTATCTCGTCTTTCTCTGCCGCTCTTATTACTCTGACACTGTTTCCCCTCAGGGCATTGGCAAGAGGACCGCAAGAACAAGAACTGGTCAATGATATTAGTAGAAGATATAGAAAAAAGAAGAACAAATGCTATGTATAAGTAAGTTAGCCTCCAAGAATAAACGTAGTTAAGATTAGCTTGGTAAGAATTGACATAAGTAGATTATAAACAAAAAATTGAACTATCAAAGAATTTAGAAATACCATAGTACCATAGTACCCGAGTGCGTAGGTTAAGTATAGCTTTACATTATATGTAGGATATACTAGTTTAAATAAATAAATAAACAAATCCACTTCTAGTAAGTGCGTAAATCCACGGATGTCTGAGGAATCGGACAATTTTATCCCTGAGATTTCGACATCAATGGACAATGTCCTCCTACAGGAGAGCTCGGCTTATGAGGGCGGTGAGGCTTCCATGGCGAACACTCATGCTCCTCATGGACCAGGGTAACTTAACTCTAGCGGGCTAGCTGTTGTCGTAACCTCAGAGTCGAAAGGCGCTGATGAGCAGAGAGGAAGAGAAGGAAAAGAGCTAGGGAGATGGCTAATGCGCTCTTGGGCATTCTCCTTCTCCCACTTCGCAGGTGGTCGGTGGTACGGCACGACAGAGAGTGGATAGTGGTAGTGAGCCTCCTGCCGTCGGTAAACTGACCACTGCGAAGAGGAATGAATCCTTGCTTACGAAGAGGAAGGGCGTAGGGAAGAAATCCACATGAGTGGACTTCTCTTCACCCAGATTAATCTGCAACACAGCAAGGCGGCGTCTACTCTGTTAGGACGTTGCCTTGCTGACTTGAGTACAAAACCTCAACAACAAAAAATGGTGCTTGTACAGGACCCTTGGTTCTGGAAGGACCGTATTCGCGGTCTAATGGAGGCGCAAGGAGTTCAAATTCTGTATGACACCAGGTGGTCTACTCCTAGGGCTTGTGTTGCTGCAACAAAAGGCGTTGTGGTGACCTTACGGCCTCATCTGTGCAACAGGAACACTGCATCGATCAAGCTCTCCTTCAGGAAGGACGGAGTCAATAGGAAACTCCTTATTTTCACTCCATATTTCCCGTATGACTACGTTGCTCCCTCTCCCACTGAGGGAGTAAGGAAAGCGGTTGAGTTTGCGAGGTTTAATCGGATTCGTGCCTTGAATGGTTATGACGCCAACACTCATCACATTGTCTGGGGCAGCTCAAACAATCACTATCGGGGTGATCAAACGATCAGACTAGAAGTCATTGATGTGACTTTAGCGTCTTTTGACGCTTTTCACCTGCTCTCCGGCTGGAGAGTATCGCGAGAGGAGTCTCTCTCTGATCACCGCTACATTGAATTCTGTATGGGTGCGGACCTCATTGAGGTTGAACCCTACAGGAATCCGAAACGGACTGATTGGGGGAGATACCATAGGGAACTAGCTTCCACGCTTTCCTCTCCGGCTGGAAGAATCAGTAGTATTGACGCCCTGGAGTAGGCAGTAGGAAAGCTCCAATCCGGAGTGACTGGGGCTTTCGAAACTTCCTGTCCCATTAGCACGGACATAGGAAGGAAGCCTATGCCATGGTGGAACGGCAGTCTAAGTAAACTCTGTAAGGCTTCCAGAAGTCTTTTTAATAAGATCAGGAGGACTAGCGGTTTTACCGCGAGACTGAAAGTAACTTCAAGAGGCTTGTTAGAAAATCAAAAAGACATCCCTTTGGAGATTTCTTCGAGGAGCTTGACGGCTGTCGTGAACCGGTTAGGCTGCTCAGGGCTCTTAGGAGTGACCCGTCGGCAAAACTGATTGTTCTGAGACGACCAGATAGCTCTTTACGGCATCAAAGGAGAAAGCCTGTAGGCTTCTTCTCTCGACGCATTTTCCAGACTGCAGGTTTGAAGATCTGAAGTTGTATGACGAACATCCCCTACCACTCTGTATTGGTCGTGACTGGTCTACTGCTGTCAAAGTAGTTGATGTCGAGAAGGTGAAATGGTCAATTTCAACCTTATCGGCTTTTAAAGCCCTCGGTCCAGACGATATTCTGAGTGTCTTTAAGGCAGAGAGCGTTGTGCTAGCTCCATACATCGATTCCATTTTCAGGGCATGTATCGCCTTTGGATATGTTCTTGAGGTAAGGAAGAATGTGAGGGTTGACTTCGTTTCGAAGCCTGGTAAGGCTTCATACATGCACCTGAAGAAAAGTTTTCGAACCATAAGCCTCACCTCATTCTTTTTTAAATGCCTGGAGAGGCTCGTGGATGAATATATCGAGGGAATAGCCTTAAGGGCTTTCCCCTTAACACCTCACAGCACGCTTACGGGAGGGGCAGATCTACTGAGACGGCTCTCCAATCAATGGTTACTGTCATTGAGCAAGGACTGGATCATAGACTGTTGTTTACATTGAGAACCTTTCTCGACATCGATGGGGCTTTTGCCTCCCAACCACCCAACTATTGAGACGACAATATTTAACTGTGGAGGTGGGCGGCCAAACCTCTCCCAGTGTGCTTGTGAAGAGTGCGCGAGTTATATCCTCAACGTTATAATCAACTGTATTAGGTTACATCCGCTACACCTTCCTCATAAATCACTTACCTCATTTCCTAAATTAATTCTTTAACGTAATTACACTTGCATTTTCTCACAAAACCTAAATTGCAACGACTTTGCATTTTCTCACAGTCTAGGAATATCATGTTGCATTAAATTCATTTCAAAGTTCCCATGTAATCATTTTTATACAGTAAAGTGACGAAAAGCTTAAAAAGGTAAAGTTAGTTTGATTCTGTTTTTGACCGAAGTGTAGTCAGAAAGCTAAATTTGTATTTGAGACGGTTCTTTTGAATAAATATTAAAGGCTTAAAAGTTGGTGTTATTATTTATTTTATTTTTTGTGTTGAATAATCGTTTGGAAAAAAACTGGCGCAGTCGGTAGGATCCTAAAAAAAAAAAAAAAAGCGTTGTCGTGTTTCTAAGTTCCGAAAATTTAATTAAACAGTGGTTTTCTGTGGAATTAATTATTTCGTGTCGAGAGAATCGACATTTTGTGAATTAGCCTGATAACACTGGATTCAAAGCAAATTCAAACAGTCATCAGTGGTGGATTTTTATCCTTTGGCTTTTGGAGAACCTATTCAACCGATCGAATCACCACAATACCTGCAAATAATATTCATCATCATTAGCATATACATAATTATTCCGACATCTCTGGTTTGCTTGAAAAAAAGTTTGAAATGGAGTTTAGAAATCTTATTATTTTTGTATGGTAAGTCCTATTTGATTTTTATTACTCATTTTTATTCCTTATGTCCCATCCAATAAAACGTAGAGATTCAAATCTCAAGGCAATTAACTTTTATTATAAAACCAATATAACTGGAGAAGAATCAAACTCAGAAGACGAATTAGATAATAAGATTATTGGTTCCGAATCTGCCGCGGCTTACGGTGTTTACGGTAATTACCCAGAAAAATATTCTAGTGAAACTAGTGAATTAGAAAAAGTGAGCGAATTAATAATAGAAAATCCAATTAAATTTGATAACCTAGAGGTGGTTAAAAGTGTTGAAAACGAAACAGAAAATCTTGTAGATATCGCGGTTAACGGTATTTGTTCGTTAAGTTTGTGATTCTAATATAAGAAATTTTGAATTAAATTAATTCCGGTGAACTATTAACTAAAACTATGGCTAATACAGATATCAATCAACTTTTCAATAACCTCCGAATTCCAGATGCAGTGAAAGACTTACCTTCGTTTGATGGAAGCCCTAGGACACTTTACGATTTAATAGAAAATGTTGAAGAGATCTTGGGGCTAATGACATCAATAGATGGTACGAATTACGCTACGTTAATTCTACGAGCAATTAGAAATAAAATAATTGGACAAGCAAACGAAGTCCTTAATATGTATGGGACGCCTGTTAAATGGGAAGAAATTAAAAATAATTTATTTATTTATTTTATTTATTTTTATTTTATTTTATTATTTATTTATTCTGATAAACGAAATGAAACTAGTTTAATTCACGATTTACATTTGTTACGTCAAGGTCAGGATACGGTAGAGCAGTTTTATTCAAAAATTATCGATATTCTTCCTACTATGGTGAATCATATAAAAGTTCACGAAAAAGGCAAAAATGTGATAAAAGCCAAACAAGAATTATATGAAGAAATGTGCCTTAATACATTTTTATGTGGACTTAGAGAACCTTTCGGTTCCACCATAAGAGCAATGAGACCGAGTAAGTTATGCGAAGCGCTAACCTATTGCTTACAGGAGCAAAATACTTACTATGTAAAAAATTCGGTCCCAATAAAACCTTCTGTCCCATACAGAACTCATAACAAAATAAATCAAATAAAGCCTATTTATAATTCGCCTCCAAGACCTTTCACGAATCACCCTCCGAGAAATTTTTCTTACCAGTCTCCAAAATTTAATTCATATCAGACTCCAAGATTCCAGTCTCAGTCATCACAGCAAAAATTCCGGCCTAATTTTTTCCATCAGAATACAAATTCCCAAGCAAATCATCAAAATTTTAATTCACGCCCAGAGCCTATGGATACTTCAAGTGGAAATACTAATCTAAACACAAACAAATTTCCTACTCGACCTAATAATAATCACAATTTCTCCAGACCAATCCCTTTTCTAAAATTTATTGCAGAGGAACTGTATAATGTTGAATCCGGGAATAAAAACACATCTTCTACACAACCACAGCAATCAGAAGAAAGTCAAGTGAATTTACCCAACGAGGTTAATTATTGCTCTGCAGACTACTACCCAAACTTAGACAATTGGGATCAGCAAAATTCAAATAATGAAATCGATGATCGAAATTTTCGGTAAATCGCCTCGGAGATCAATATTCACATTCGATCCGTTGATAATACTCTATTAAAATTCCTCATAGACACCGGTAGTAACATGTCGTTTATTAGGATTCAGCTTGTTAACCCTAATATTATTGAAAGGATAAACCCTGTAAAAATAAAAACTGTCTTCAATACCCAGAGAAAAAATTTACTCTCAATGGGATGGAAGAATTTAAGACAAATAAGAAATTATCATTTCTCTTATTTAAATTCCATAATTACTTCGACGGGTTAATCGGATTAGAAATGATGAAAGAATTAGGAATAAAATTAGATTTTAATAGATCAGTTCTAGAAACTAAAAGTGTCACAATACCTTTGATCTATAAACCAAACTATATGTCGAAAATTTATGAATTTATGAATTTCTCAAACTCCTCACAATCATTCTTCACAGAACAACCAATAAAGGTACATCCATTAGATCAAAGTCAGGTTCTAGAAATACATTACTTCTTGATCAGTCAAGATAAGAGCAGCATGGATTCTGATATTCGGGATTTAATACGAGTAGATCATTTGAATGATGAAGAACGGAAATCTATATTAAAATTATGCAAACAATTTGAAGATGTTTTCTTCAAAGAAGGACAAAATTTGTCATTCACCAATCAAATTAAGCACAGTATTCAATCAAAAGACGACCTGCCAATTTATACTAAATCTTATAGATTTCCAGAGATACACAAGGAAGAGGTTCATAAACAAATTAATAAATTACTAGACCAAGGTATCATTCGACCTAGTTTTTCCCCTTGGTCCTCACCTATTTGGATAGTCCCAAAAAAGTCTGATGCCAGTGGCATTCAAAAATGGCGACTAGTAGCGGATTATAGGAAACTTAATGCAAAAACAGTTGATGACAGATATCCTCTACCGAATATCACAGATATCCTCGATAAACTTGGCAAATGTATGTATTTTAGTACCCTAGATCTTGCTTCGGGATTTCACCAAATTGAAGTCAGACCCGAAGACATCCCCAAAACAGCTTTTACTGTAAACCATGGGCATTATGAATACGTTCGAATGCCTTTTGGGCTTAAAAATGCCCCCTCTACTTTTCAACGTGTAATAGATAACGTCCTATACGAATTACAAAGTAAAATATATCTCCTGTATATGGACGATATAATAATATTCTCAACATCTCTCCAAGAACATTTAGAGAATTTAACAGCTGTTTTCAAAAAACTAAAGCAAATCTTAAGGTTCAACTCGACAAATCCGAATTTTTGCATAAAGAAATTTATTTTCTCGGACACATAGTCAATCCTGATGGGGTTAAACCCAATCCCGATAAGATAAAGGCTATAAAGTCGTTTCCATTACCGAAAAATCAGAAACAGATCAAATCCTTCTTGTTTCTACTCGGATATTATAAAAAATTCATCAAGGACATTGCTACCCTTACTAAACCAATGACTAGCTGCTTACGAAAAAACCAAGAAATAAAATTAGATTCAAAATACGTAGAATGTTTTGAGACTTGTAAAAACTTATTATGCAATGATCCTCTCCTGCAATACTCCGACTTCTCTAAACCCTTTAATTTGCCGACAGACGCGAGTAACGTTGCCTTGGGAGCCGTATTATCACAAGGACCAATAGGATCGGATAAGCCTACCTGTTTCGCAAGCCGAACCTTAACGAAATCTGAGCAAAACTATAGTACCATAGAGAAAGAACTTCTAGTTATCATTTGGGCGACGAAGTATTTCAGTCCTTATCTATTTGGTAGAAAATTTCGTATTATCACCGATCATAAACCATTAACATGGTTATTTTCTCTGAAAGAACCTAACTCTGAACTAGTCCGTTGGAGGCTGAAATTGGAGGAGTTCGACTATGAGATTATATATAAAAAAGGTAAACAGAACACAAACGCGGATGCATTGTCTCGTATTGAAATAAATGCTAATGAATCCACACAGAACAATGTGGATAATTTAGAATCCACATCCACCATCCATTCTGCAGAGAAAGATTTAAACGATGGCATACATATATCCGAAAGATCCCTAAGCGAATTTCCTGAACAGATATTACTGAAGAATGTAGAGAACTCAAACAAACCTCAGACGTCGATTGACATTCTTTTCAATACTAAGTGTAGACTCACTATTAAACGTGGAGATATGAACGAAGAAGCAGTGATGATAGATATTTTTAAAAAACACATAAACCCGAAAAAAAAAACAATTGGATCCTAGCAAATGATAATACGTTTAAAATTATTCAACTAATTTACTCAAAATATTTCTCTAATAGTTGAATGAAAATCGTACAAAGTACAAGATGTTGTAGAAGTCGATCTACAGGAAAAGATTATAAACGATTATCATAAAAAATCTAATCACAGAGGTATACTGGAAACTTTCGAGCATCTTAAACGCGAATACTATTTCCCCGAAAAATAAAATAACTAAAATAATAAATAATTGCGATACATGTCAAAAATACAAATACGAACGAAATAGGCAACCTTTAAAATACGAATTTGCAGAAACACCCAGTAAACCGCTGGAAATTTTACATTTAGATGTCTATTCTGTTCTGTTCTTAGTAATAATCAGGGATTGTTGCCATTAAAATTAGAAAACGCCAAGATAATTAAGGAATATTCAAGGTTAGTACATATAATTAACGTAACCGCATATGAAGAGAATGTTGATTTGATTTATAAAAATATGGAAAATTTCATTCATGAAGTGAAAAACGAAAAATATTTCCCAACAATTACAACTCTCAGGAAAAAATAAGATATATTGGCTAATAATTTAGAACTAATAAAGCCGAAGTACAAGGTAAAAAGGGGATTGATTGACGGTCTAGGGACCGTAATTAAAACAATAACCGGTAACATGGATAACAACGATTGCATTGAAATAAATAAACAATTAGAAGCACTTAAGTTTAACGAACACGACTTGAATAATGAAATAAAAAGACAAATCGGAATTAATGAAAAGATGACCGAACGATTCAATACCATTACAGAACATATAAATAAACAGCAAGAAAATTTAGGGGAATATATCATCAGTTTTCAAAATAAAATAGCAAATCTTTACGAAATGTTTTATATCAACCAGTATTTCAATCAATTAATTTATAATATAGATTTATTAAACGAGCATTTGAAAGAAATTTCGGAATCAATAGTCTTAGCTAAATTAAATGTAATATCAAAACATATTTTTCACCCTGAAGAGTTAATCTACATACATAATAATTTGAGAAATCAAGTAGTAGAAGTCATATCCGATGAGAACATATACGAGTTATTGGAGCTACAAGCGTATTACAATGATTCAAATATAATTTTCGTAATAAACATCCCTACCTTTTATCCTGACACATTTTCATTTTTCCACTTGAAAGAATAGCCAATTAATAGCAGCTTCACCATAAATTGGTAATCCCCTTTCCTCTTAATAAATGAGAATAAACATCAATACATGGACGAGCCATGCTTAATAATAGAAAGAATAAGATATTGCAAAGAAAGCGAATTAAAGGAAAATAGATTTGACACATGCATTCCAAATATTTTAAATAATGTTGAAGCACATTGTAAATTAATAGAGAAAACCATATAAGAAGAAGTACTGTTGTTGGAACCCGATTATCTACTACTAATAGACGACAATGAAATAGCCATGAAGTCAACCTGTAATGATACGAATTGAATATTGAGAGGAGTTTCACTTATCCACTTCAGTAATTGTACGATAGATATCCACGACATTCAATACGGCAGCACATCCGCAACCTTTTGGGACTCCAAATTATTTCAACATTATATAACAAAATAAACCATACAGAAATCAGCAAGAAGCCTAACTTTAGCAAGTTAACCAACTGGACCATAGAAAACATAAAGACCGTCCAACTCTTAGATAAACAAACCAGAGATTCAAAAACGTTTATGTATTCATCGACAGGAATATTGACAATCGGGATCATCATCTATGGAATTTTTAAATATTTCAAACGATTTACTGTAGAGGGAAGAAACCAACGAGAAGATCGGCATGACGTCATCTTCAACACAATGGGGACCATACCACCTGTAATCCAAAATTCTCCGCTTATGTGGCCGTCGCTTCATTCTAAGGAGGGAGGAGTTATATCCTCAACGTTATAATCAACTGCATTAGGTTACATCCGCTACACCTTCCTCATAAATCACTTACCTCATTTCCTAAATTAATTCTTTAACGTAATTACACATTTTCTCACAAAACCTAAATTGCAACGACTTTGCATTTTCTCACAATCTAGGAATATCATGTTGCATATTTCGAAGTTCCCATGTAATCATTTTTATACAGTAAAGTGAAAAGGTAAAGTTACTTTGATTCTGTTCATGACCGAAGTGTAGTCGGAAAGCTAAATTTGTATTTGAGACGGTTCTTTTGAATAAATATTAAAGGCTTAAAAGTTGGTGTTATTATTTATTTTATTTTTTGTGTTGAATAATCGTTTGGAAAATAACTCGCATAGGGTGACGTGCTGTCCCCAGTACTCTGGTGTATGTTGGTTGACTCACTCATCACAGTGCTGAAAAACGTGCGATTTTCATGTGAAGCGTATGTGGAAGACATCCCTCTGCTCATTTCCAGACACAACATGGGTGCTTCCTGTGCCTTTATGCATCGATCCTCAATATTGTTGAGGACTGCTGCACCCCTAATGATATGACAGTAAACCCTACAAAGACTAGCTTGGTGCACTTCTCCAGAAGACGTAAGCTTGGGTACTTTGTACTTCCAAAGCTATTTGGAAATACTTTGCAGCTCTCTCCCCAGTTAAGCACTTTGGAGTCTACCTTGACTCGAAGCTGACGTGGGAGAACCTGATTACTTGTAGATGCACAAAGCTGTTTCTTGATGGGCCCAATAGGAATATCTCCCATTTTCTTATAGGGCTCGGAAGGAAACAATGTAGAACAGTGGTTGGCATCATCACCGGCCATCGTGTGACCAGACGCCTCTTGTCAGCTGACAATCGCATACTTCTTTTACCGCTATTTAAGTTTCCAGATTTCAGATTTTTTTTTACAAGTCTGTTCCAGTTAAATTGGCGATACACCTAATTCTGTTTTTACACGAATTTGAAGTTACACTGTAATTTGTAGTCTTTGGTGCCAATGTATAAAAAATTCACGTTTTTCCACTTGAAAAATTATGCAGAGCTGCTAAATGCAGTAATTACTGAGGAACCCCCTTCTTCGATAACTCATACCTACATACATATGTACATATTTCGTATGACATTTGCATAATCACCCTTATTATGATTGTCAGCCCACCACCTGTGTAAAATACATAGGGACGAAAAAAAATAAAGAATACATATACAGATTTTAACTAAAAAGATTCTGAGACTTGAGTTAGAATTGTCGATAAGAAAAAGCAAGTGACAAAAGTCAACTGAAAGAGACCGAAACTACTAGAAAGATTGGTGTGCTATTTGGAGCGTGTTCAACTTTTGGCTATAGCTATAGCCATTATTATGATGAAACGTACTTTTCAAAAATTATATTCCGAGAACGGAGCAACCGATTTTTTATATTTTTTACTGCGTTCCTTTTCTCGTTCTGAATGAATCTGTATAAATTGACAGAACGATGTCATAATTTAATTCTGTGCTCAGAGAAAAGGAACGAAACAGAACCATTTCAAGTGTTTGACATTTCTTCCATTTGCTAAAAGCAAGTATAAATTCGTAAATATTGTTGTTTATGAAAAATAAAGCCATTTTCCAATAAAGGCAACTTGAACTCAACTATTACCACCTCGTCCAAATTGTAAACAACACATTCACGAACACATATTAAAATCGTTCTGCTTGAATCCAGGAAAAACTCGGGTGCATTCAGAACGATTCGGAGTCCGAAAAAAGCGATGACAGATAGAAATTAAATCGTTCGGCCCGAGAAAAAGAACGACATGGATTGAAAAAAATTCATTCTGAACGAGAAAAGGAACGCAGCATTTCATAAAAAAAATATAGCAGCACCATTGAATAAATAACTAATACGGATACGGCATATTGGGTGAAAACCTAAACCACTCGGCAGAATTGTCAAATAACGCCCAGCCCACTTGTCATTTCCTCCCTGATTATAGGGTCTGACTGTCATTAAATTGCTTACACACATATACCGGTACCCCGCTTCCTATTAATTATTTATTAAATGAGCAGCATCGAACGAAAAAAAATTTAATAACAGTATTTAAAAAAATAAAAAATAGTATTATTTGCTATTGAGGATTTCTAACACTTTTTTTGTATTTGTATTTTAAAGCTAAAAGCGAAGCGTTATCTATCTATGTACAAAAAATGCGATGGTGTTCGGCTTCGTTTTGGAGATATGAGTTTTTAAAGTCAACATATGTCCAAAGTAACGCACTATAGAGCACTTCACTTAGGGGAATATAGTGTTTTTTTCTAATGGGCTACTATAGCACGTTTTTTTTTTTTGTATTTTTTATTTTCGATGTAGTTTGCCTTCGTTTTTGAGATATGATTTTTTTAATGTCCCCATATAACCAAAGTAACCTGTATGGGACTGCGTTTAAGTGAAGTTGATTGATTTGGATTGATCTTACTCGTTCGGGTAAAACATGAAAACTGCGAATTACCGAATTAAATTACTCAATACGAAAAAGTGCACGCAAAAGTACAATTAAATCTGCAGGAATTAAAACTTAATCTGTCACTGACTTCATAAATCACAAAATTCCATTATTGCTTTAACCTTATATAAGTTAACACCAGAAGCAACATTCGCCGTAATTTGATGCGACAACAACTTCTCCGTCAACCTGGAAAATACATTTCGGTTCCCAGGAAATTTCTGCTGACCACGCGTCTGGTAATTTTAAGTTAGAGATAATTTACGTTTAGAGAAACTTGTAATTTTTAGTCTTAATTTTATATTCGGAAAATAAAGGTGCAGGTAACCTGCCTGCCTAGAAATATATTTTTTTGAGATTTTTTAAATAAATTTTATTAACTTATACAGGACAACCGCCTCGTCCTGTTTTTTAAGCCGAGGCGGTTGTATTTAATAATTTGATTTGAATCGTAAAAATAAAAAGTTTTTCTAAAAATTCTTCTATTACAATATCGATACTTTCGAAATAGGAAAAGGTTAAAGTGAAATTTGTGTCTTTTGTTTTACAAATTTCTTATTTTGGAAGCAATTTATTCAAAATTTCTAATAAAATTTTTTTGATTATTTTATTTATTTGGTAGCTAATGCGAATCCCTTTCTAAAGATATAAAACTTAATGATGCATCTAGAAGGTTTCATAAGAGAATATCCAAAAATCATTCAAGCTGTATTCATACCACCAAAAATTATTCATTTTATTACTGGGCGAATCGCCACATTGCACTTCATCCAATTGTCGTATACATTAAAAGTGAAAACAACAACGTAGTTTCCAAAAGCTCCTGTGTAATTAGCGATACTCTATAGCACAATACTAAATCATTTTATACCTTCCAAAAACAACTGAGGAGTTCGGAACTATAAAAACAAATATATTATTTTTCGGGCGGACGTGCAGGGCAATACAAAAACAGCAAAAATTTAACTAACCTCTGCTACCATGAGGATGACTTTGGAATACCTGCTGAATGGCACGTTACAGCTTATGGGAAAGGGCCATTTGATGACATTGGAGGAACAGTGAAATAGATAGGCTACCCTACAACGTCCTTATGAGAACCAGATTTTGACGTCTGAAGATATGTATAATTTTTGCAAGGACAATATATCAAGAATTATTTTCAAACTAGTGTCTATGGTGGATATAACTACTGCTGGTGTAATTTTAGAAGAAAGATTTAAAGCTACATCACAGATTCCACACACAACGAAATATGTACCATTCTTTAACGCCAATAAAAAAATTTCAGTTGAAAAAAAAACGAAGTAAATATTCAAAATCTGAATTATGAAAAATTATGTTGTTCTACCACGAATAAAAAGGTTTGCTGCTACGTAAAATTCATTTGACCTTGCCATCTTTTTCGGGATTTCTACATGCTGTATCTCCAAAACCCTTACTTAGAATATAGAGAGAACAGGAGGTGTGAAAGCCAAATTTAGCGTAGTCAAATTCTGGTTATGTTAGAAACTGTTGCCACTGGAGTGAAAGCTCAGTACAGGCGTGCAGTTTTAATTGGGCTTTTGGTTATTTTTGATGCAGGTCAAGAGCCTTTATTCAATATTTAGTTAAGAATTTAAATTTGTAATTATACATTCTAACACATAATAATTATAATAATAATGAAATATTCTTAGATATTTGTTTCGAAGGAATTCTTTCCTTTTTAGTACAAAAGTTTTTATGTTTGAAAATATTGCCTTTGCTCGTGCTCCCACCGAAAACATTCTTACTCGCCGTCACTACACCAAGCACCTAAGGAGCTTCTCAGCTGTTTCAAACGTAAACAAATCAAAGAGCTGAACACACATTTTCATAAGATATCTTTCTTCAATATATTCTATCCTACTTCAAGAACCTGTCTATATATTCTAAGCCTAAGCCAACTAGAAATACAAGAAGAAAGTTGAACAGTGTAGGTATTTATATTATGTTGAAGTATTATCTCCAAAATTTTCAGATTTTACCTTACAATCCTGCAAAAGGATTTTATTTCTAAAAAAATTGACACAAAAGAGGTATTTCATATAGAGCTCTAAACTTATCAAAATGTCCATAATTTAAATTAAATTGAAACAAGAGCTGTGTATCTTACAATGTCTGCAACCTCTCCTGTATGGAATGCCCCTATTGTTTTAAGGAATTTATTTTAATTTCTTCTTTTCTCTCACATTTTAATTGCCAACTATTGGAATACGGTACATAATAAATCATAAAACAATAACAATAAGTAATATAACAATGAAATTTATTCAAAAATACATACACTAATTGGTGCAGAGTCTTCTCCTTTCAAAGCTGCTTCAATCTGATCAATTGCTTCGCGGAAATGACTTCTTTTCATATTTTTTTCAGTTGCCAATTTGTCCTTAGTCTCTAGATATTGAAACAAATCTTCCACTTTAATATTGGCTCTGAAATGACAAAAAATATAGAAATAAATATTTTATAAGCATACTTCCGACTTTTTTTTAAGTCATACACACAAAACAGCTCTTTTATTCGGCATTATCAGGAAAGGAACTGATAATAATTTTTTTTAAATAAGCTACTTTGGTTGTTACATTGTATGAAAGTAGAAACTGGGCTACAAATTAGTAAAATTTATTTATCTGGTAGCTGTGAAGATAGGACGATGGAAACAACATTTTATTGGCTTTCAGAAAGAAAACAATGCAAGATTCGACTACTTACAAATGCATGTATAATGCTAGCCATAATCCTCGAGAATACTTCACACGCCATGAAGCAGACTCGCTCACTACTACCACATGAGAGCCCCAACGGAGTCCTGACATTCTAACATATTTGCAGTGTTCTTATGTAAAACTGACAAAACTTTGATTTGAATAGCACCTCCGCTTTAAACTACTATTCATACAGAAAAATGGTGTTCTGATAATCTTAAGCTTGCTTTCTTATCTTCCGAACCGAAATAAAATTTTTATACCTTTCCTAACAAAATTATTTAAAAAAAATTTATCTGAACGAAATCACTACGAGACCTCAAACAAAAACTCTCAGTTGAGTAATCATCAGCTGCCTATAGAGATTCGGATCCGGCTTCATATAATCATCTGAGAGTTAGTGAGCGTAAAATGGTAAGGTTACTTTGTAATCAAAACTATTTTTATAATTTTGTTAAGTAGGTATACAGGGTGTTTCATAATTGGTGCACATAAATCAAGGGTTTGAAAACTGTGGTGGAGACAAGCAAAAACTTATAATCTTAAACGGTGGTGGGGGGACGCGTCATTTCAGGGGAATGGGGGGGGGGGGTTAAGATTTTTAGTATTTCTTCTACTATACACCCTGTAACTTTCTTGATATATACCTTATCAAGGTGGGATTCATCTCAGATGATAGAAAAGCGTCTTAGCTTTCCAATGAATGCCCAATTAACCTGTCACTTCCGTCAGAAGTTGTAAGACAGAAAATTGGAGAAAAAAAATCCTAATTTTTTCCAATTTTAACGATTTGCCCGCCAAAATGCATGACAACTATACAGTTTTTTTACAAGATTTAGAAACCCCGGAACGTTACCTTTAATTTGACTATGCACATGTGCCTACTTAAATACCGATTTTGAGATAATCCTGTTTCTATGATTCATAATTTTATTAATTTTTATAATTTTGCCTGGAATTGCATAATAGTAGGCGCGATTACCATCGTCAGTAGAAAAATTAATGAAATTATGAATCATGTCAGTAGCAAAATTATTGAAATTATGAATCATAAAAACGAGAATATCCCAAAAACTGTTGTAGAACTGATTCCGCATGTATGCTCTTTTCACAGCGATTCTGCACCGGTTTTGAACTTTCTTGTTCCATGAAAATTTGTGGTTACGGTTTGGAGCTAAACGTCAAATCTAAAATATTTGTAATTAAAGTGGGGATGTGTGGACATTTTGCTAAAATAC
Source organism: Dioctria rufipes (assembly GCA_963924295.1). Lineage (NCBI taxonomy): Eukaryota > Metazoa > Arthropoda > Insecta > Diptera > Asilidae > Dioctria > Dioctria rufipes. Next base: position 206,582,064 of record OZ002740.1, read on the forward strand.
AATTATTTTATTGAAGTGGTGTATTTTTTTTATTAAAATCATAAACGACGAGCATTTTCGGATATTCTACTTTCTTGCTTTCTTTTCAGCTTTTCCCATTCAGGACAGGGCTAAATTCGGTGTAAATCTGACAGATTCTGGTTCGGTTCAGTGCCTTTTCGGTTTTGTTGAAAGGAATTCACCATTAGAAATTTACTGGAAATTTTTTCCTTAGAATTTATATGCATTATTGAAGGCCAACAACGGGTGCTGTGGCCACTAACAATTAATTAATGTACCTTACACTACTATTTGTCCTTAGCAGTATATAGAAGTAATACCCATATACTTGTACAATGATTACATATACAAGGTAGTACTAGTTACCATGCAAAAGAATTTTAAATATCGTTTACTTCATACTAAGTTTGGTATCTGTTTGAATTCTCTATCAAGACAGAGCAAGTTCAGTCTATCCAGTCTGCAATCAACTATATACCAACCAAGTGCTATCAATAAAATTATAACGTGAAATCAGAAAAGAAGGTTTTGTTTCACTTAATTACCCAGTCAATTACGAACAATAGCTCTCACAAACAAACATTGTTGTATTGAAAAAAGGTATAATGAAGTGGCAGTTTCTGGTTGCGAACAATAAAAAAAAAAACACAGCGATTCATTTCAAATCGTTAATGACTAATAATCGCGCGGAAATTCCAAATATGGCTGGTTGTAGGTTGTAAAAAAAGTGTATATGTATGTCTATGATGATACAGTACAGTCTATGATGATATACATCGAGCCAATTGTTCAGCAAGAGGGGGCTCGAGATTGCCTGCTCTGCTCTTGATTTGCTTTATTCGTCAAATCCAGGCTCGATAAGTACGTCCACCAAAAAACTGCGGAATTTGCTCAGTCTCACTTAGAATTGCTTAACATAAGCTTAGTTTGAGTAAAAGATAAATTTAAAAATCGTATCTCCAAAACAAGGTCGAGCACTTCCACAGTTTTTGCCACAGACATATAAGGCTTAGATCTTTAAAATTATATTAAAAGAAAAAACAAAAAGTGTAGTGGCCCCAGTAGAAAAAACTACATTCTCCTAAGTGCGTGCTCCCATTTTGCGAAAATTAATATCTCCAAAACGAAATCCAGCACCTCTTCGATATTATTAAATATTTCTTTTTCTAATTTATTAACAACAACAAAATTCGTTCGGTGTTGCTGAATTTTTTTATAAAAATAATAACATATTTGCCTTCATTTGACATTTGAATCAGAAAAATCGGTTACTCCATTCTCGATCAGTTAATTATGCAGAATCATAGTAAAAAAAAACAACAATTAATTCAGTGAAAGAATTATTGAAATCGGATAAAAAACGACGAAGTTATAGCGATTTTAGTGCCGCATTCTCATAACATGAACGATCGGCTGATGACGTCATGATACACAAGACAATTCGCGGCCTAGCGCAGCGCGAGTGTAGTCGCTCCGCCGCCGTGATAGAAAGTGCTTGGGATTGATTTGTTTTCGATTTATTTCATAAAATGTCGTCTTATAAATATTACATTGTACAGACATCATGCGTATTGTGTATCGCGACGTCATCGCCAGATTCGCGGGCCGCGACCGTTTTCAATTCTCGTTGTTTTAAACTTCAATAACTTTGTAATTTTTTGACGGATTTGAGTCATTCAAAAAGAAATATACTCAGAAATGTATATTGCGTTTGATCTGATGTATTAAATTTGAATATCTTGTAGTAAGATTGTTCTCCATTGCTTATATTATTTGACATTATTATGGGATCACTTTTCTATAGTTAATTCTTTTTAGTTTAACTACCTTATTCCGCTGAACTTCTATACAAAATTCACCATAGTTCACTTTCAGTTCAGTGGTTTCCAAATGAATATCTATCGATGGCAATGCAATTGTAATCATTTCCCTGTCCACCATACCTACTTTTAGGGACAGGCAGCCATAATTGCTTAATTTTATCTCTTTAAAAATCAAGTTCAAAAAATATTTGATGTTGTAGGATAAGCTTCCAAGAATAGAAATAATTTCGAATTAAACTGTAATTTGTCGAACTTTTAATATGAATATTAAAGCGAAAGTAAAACTTGAAATTAAGATAATTGTCACACGCCTGCCAACAAAAGTTGACCCATATGAAATAGAAAATCAGGCAGTCCATGTTATATATATCAGTATTCTCGATGTATAATTTTTCGAAAGTGACGTTTTTCATTGCAAAATCACGGGATCGCTAGACTGCGTTCAGCCCACTAACATGTATATAAATGGACTGCATGAAAGCAAATGGCACCAGTTTCATATTCCTATCTCTTTCCGTGAGGGCATACTTTCCCACTGAACTGTAGTGATTGGCAACGAGAAATTGCTCAACGTTCAGCGGTATTTCGAGAACTTCAAAGTTTTGCTACCAAAACAGCCTTGTGAAAAACACTTCCTTGGGCTCATACTTAAAATTTAACAATACAAATAGTCCCAAATAATTTTGTAGTAAATTCGGTAAATTACACTGACATGCATATAAGTAAATTCCCAAATAATTTAAATATGACGCCAGTTTACGACATTGGTAGCAGTGCTGTCATTTGGAAAATTTCAAGAGTAGTACAATTTGCTGCTAAAGCGGAGTACTTTCGGAAAAACCGGAGTACACGACTAACGAAATTTAATGAATTCAAATTAATTAGAATGGAATTGAAATCATATTAATGTGAATAAAACCCATTTTCATTAATTTAGATTTTTAAATAAATCTTTATATGTCTAGTAAAGGGTTTTCCAATAAGAGGTGTTATTTTAATTAGCCCGCTATTTCGGTAGATGTCACTTTTGGAGCTATCATTTTTTGACATTTGGCAACTAAAAACTACGCCATTAATAAAAATGGAACGATACACGATTCAAAAACGCATTGAAATTATTAAAATTCACTATAAAAATGGTGAAAATGTGGCAGAGACGGTTCGTAAAACTCGAACATTTTTGGGTCGTCGTGCAGCACCTTGTCGGACCGCAATACAGAGATTGGTAGAAAAATTCGAGCTGTCGGGACAAGTTAGTGATGTGAAGAATAAAACCCGTGCACGTCACTCAAGAACAGCCGAGAATATTGCTGCTGTAGCCGAAAGTGTTGAAGAACACCCAGGTTTGTCCATTCCTCGTCGTTCTTTCGAATTAGGCATTCCAAAAACGTCATTACACCGTATTTTGCATAAAGATTTGGGTCTTAAGACTTATAAAGTTCAGTTAACACAAGAACTCAAGCCGGCCGATCATCAACAGCGTCGAGTCTTTGCTGATTGGGTCCTTGAAATGCATGAAAATGATCCGGAATTCCATCGAAAACTCATCTTGAGTGATGAGGCCCATTTCCACCTCGATGGCTTCGTCAACAAGCAAAATTGTCGCATCTGGGGCTCGGAAAGCCCAAGTTATTGTTGAAAAGCCTCTCTATCCTCAACGTGTGACTGTTTGGTGCGGTTTATGGTCCCGCGGGGACGTTGGACCTTACTTTTTCGAAAATGCGGCTGGAGCAACAGTTACGGTGAATGGATTGCGCTATCGACAGATGATTAATGATTTTTTATGGCCGGAATTGGATGGTATTGATCTGGACAACGTTTACTTTCAACAAGACGGCGTTACGTGCCATACAAGCAACGAAACCATTGATTTTTTACGGGAAAAGTTTCCGGACCGTGTTATCTCTCGAAGAGGTGATCACAATTGGCCACCGAGATCTTGTGACTTAACACCTTGCGACTTCTTCCTTTGGGGCCACGTCAAAGAGAAGGTCTACGCCAACAGCCCAGCGTCGATTCAAGCCCTCAAAGATGGAATTCGTGAGGCTATCGAGGACATAGGGCAGCCACTTTGCGATTTGGTTATGGAAAATTTCATGAAAAGGATATGGTCCTGTAGGCGTGGTCGTGGTGGTCATTTGGCTGATGTTATTTTCCATTATTAACGGCATACCTTCCTCTTTATAATGAAATAAAGATCCGATCATTTATCTCAAAAAATGGCATTTTTCTTTGAATATCAAAATAACACCTCTTATTGGAAAACCCGTTATTATTACATTATTTATATATATTATTTTTATATAGAAACAACTGGTTTTTATTTTAAGATTTTCCCATGAATTTTGTTTTTTCAGAAATAAGAATTTCTTAAGTTTAGTTGACAGCGGTTAATTTAAAAGATAAATTAATTAATTGCTTTGATTCAGGTAATCATACTTGCATGAAGTAAAAAGGTTCTGTCATGAAAAGCTATTCTTGAGAAAAGCATACCTGCATCTGAGACAACTTACATCTAGATGTGAAAACCTTACAAAAAAGCGGTCGAATTAAAACGAGCTCTAATAGAAAGCTCTATACATTCCTTCTCTCTCTTGCTGTATTATGCCACATAAATTCTTCGTAATGATAGCTTTCTTTGGCTGAATAAAAAGTTAAAGAGCTTTGAAAAAGTGATCCGGGTTTATATGGATATTTTTTTTATCTAGTTGTGCCTGCATAAAGCAAATTAATACATAAAAAAATACATAAATCTCATCATTAGTTTAATTATTTAATTATTGAAAACTTTTGAATTTTCAAAATATTAGTAAGAATTTTAATACAGTCATAATGCAAAATTGTATTGACAACTTCAGTCGCTTTAGTTTTTCTGCATTTCAAATCTTTTACGATATTTGAATCAGTAATGCACAGAAATAATTCTGGTAGAGCAAAATGCATAAAATTAAAAGTTATTTTGATTTTTGCATGTCCATTCGTCCGTCCATCCTCACGGTAACTCAAGAACGCGTGTACTTAGAGAGCTGAAATTTTGCCTATGGCCTTTAAAAAAAACGTAAAATTAAGTTCGAAAATGGGACAGATCGGGTAACTCCTTCGTAGGGTTGCCATTCGAAAATTTCGTTTTACACTATGTATATATTTGGACATTGCCTGAGAACACGTCGACGTAGAGAGCTAAAATTTTGTACATAGTGTTTTCAGTAGTAAATATAATTTCGAAAATGAACTAAATCGGGCAACCCTTTCTTGTTGTTGCCATATTAAAAATTTAGCGTTTTTACGTATACTGTGAAAACGATGAGTTCAGTATGATTTTCATGTACAGAAAACTTCTTCAGAATATGAAATCCTATAAAATTGGTTGTAATAATTTTTTCTTCCCGATGAACCGTTCTAGAAATATTTGCGAAAAACCATTTCAAAAATCAAACTGGCACAGATGGATGATCATACGAAATTACATACGGGAATTCAACTAGAGTATCGTAAGAATTGTTCTTAGACCAATTCGAGCTTTTTTACTTGTTTAAAATAACTTTAAAATATATTTTACAAAACCACCGTTTATTTATAAGGCTGCGTGCAGACAGAGCAAAATTTTTGAACATGCTTAGTTTATTTATTGTACGTATTACCTTTTGTTGGTGACAAAACAGCTTCCATAGAATTTCCAAGAATAGTTTCTTGACATATCCACCCGTCGTGCTCTAAATCTATCGTTATACTAGAAATTATGTTTTCTTTATTATTTATGTTTGTTGAATTTCTAGGAATTGTTCTAGATTGCCTTTGATCTTCGGATACATTTGCCATATTCATATGGCTTGTACCACAACCACTACATTTAGAAACTTTACTACTGTGTCTGCAATATTGCCAAGAATTGACTTTAGTACTTTACCTATGGACATACATTTTGGATGCCTTGACACTTACTTCTCCATAAGCAAAAGTGATTTTGATCACATTACATTTTTACTCTGCACTTCGCAGTTCTGTATGAAGTTCTGTTTCCCCGGTAAATATGGAACAGTTAGTAATATATATATCTGAAAGAACGTGGAGGTCATTATAAATAATGGTCGATACTCATTAGAGTCATTCCACAAGAAATCGATAAAAAATCGCACTTTCCCAACCCAACCATCACCTATCTCGTTTTTCTTTTGCTGAAAGTTAAGTAGTTATGAGATAAGAATACAACTATTTATTTTTGTGCTGCGCCGCATGCTGGTTGAAGTAAAGGACTCTGAAATCCGTGAAATTCGCCGATTTTTGGTCTGCTGAGTTATATTCAAAAAATCACAACTTTGGTTCTGATTATCACAGAGACATGACGTTTAGGTTATTTTAAAGATGAGGGAAAATTATAAAAATAGATGAATTTTAGAAGAAGAAAAAAATTAAATTAGTAAATATATCCTTTATCCTTGAATATCTTCAAATGCATTCCCTTAATTTTTCCTTGCTTCATTTTCAAATTAATGCTAATAATGTTGTTAGTAAATGGTTAAATTTTTAAATTGGGATCTCAATGGGTTTGGAGACGAGAATTTTTTTTTTTTGAGGTCTGGTTTTTTGGGAAAAAATGTAATACAAATCTATTTTATTATCCTTGATCCCATTAGAATTTTTCACCAAGGATATAATTTTTTGTCTTCTTAAATGTGACCCATTAACAATAAAAAAAAAGATCTCGCTCTGAAAATCAACTTTACTGTCGAAATATTTTCTTATTTTTTCCACAAAAGAAGACAATCTTAATCGGTGGCCCCTAAAAATTTCCATAGAGATGGTGTAAGCGTAAGTTCCTTGAACTTTATGGTGTAAGCGTAAGTTCCTTGAACTTTTTTTTTTTTTTTCAAAATTGGTAACTATTATTCTCAAGTTTTTTCCTTTGTGTCACAATACACAAATTTTATATTGTTTTATTAGAAAAACTCAACATTTTTTACAACACTTGAATTAAAGTAAACAAATAATATAGTTAAATTAAATCACTAAATACCTTCGCCGAATTATAAACAAAAACCACTGGACTTAGATTTTGTGAGAATGAAAATGAAGAAAATAGGAAAAACAAACGAAAAGGCAAAGAGCGATTAAAAAAAAAGTTTTCTGGACTAGAATAGAATTTCTGGAGTTTTTCAAGTAGAGAGCGTTGATTATTCCATAAACATCAATCACGAACGAATTATAATGACATAACTAAATAGGTGTAATAGGCTAAAACAAATCAGAGTAGTACCAAACCAACTTTTCAACCGGACTTAATAGATTTTATTACTAAAACGTAGTACGAATGTATAATTTTAAATGAAGGTGAATAAAACCTTTTAGATTATTTGCTAACAACATACGTATATAGGAGTTTTAAGTATTAAGAAATGAAAAGCGGAGTACTTTTATAAAAGGAATAGTACCGGAGTACGCTATTAGTTTTCGGAGTACAAACGACAGCACTGGTTGGTAGCGACAGTGAGAACATACTTTTCTGAAATCAAAACTGGTGCCACCTGAAACTAAAGATCAGTCTGTCCATTGATATACATGACAGTGGTTCAGCCGCACGCAGAATGTCACATTTTTAAACACCATGTCGTTCAGGCTTCAGGTGACCAAAGCGTTGTCATTTCCCCAGCACATCGGTGTGCAAATTTTTACGCTATGGGCCAAAACCCTCGAGAATACTTCCCAAGCCATGGAACAGAGATCTATGTGTGGGTTGGGAGTCTGTTTTCTAAAATGTTCTAAATTGATGCTTATGGAAAAGTACCAAACATTAATTTTATATATGCTATAGAGCCTAAACTACTATCCATCAGGAAAATATCTAGTAACTTACAGCTTGGCTCCTTACCTTCCCAAGGGCTATACTTACTATATCTTACTTAACCCTTTCAGTCCTGAGAGAAAACTAGCGGCGGAATAATTTGTGTTATGATTTTTTTTTTACTATATTGGTCAATATAAATCAGAAAAACCGTATCTCGTACGTGTTCATATTTGCACCTGGAAATTACAGTGTGTCCTCTGTAGAGGACATCGGGACTCAACGGTTGTAAATCTAGGACAGGTAACTCGAGGGGTTTTTAAACAAAAATCTTTGTTATTGGGAGATTACATATGATCAATATTAGGAATTTATATAAATCATATTGTTTATTCATAAAGTCATTAGAGAAAATTAAAAATAACACATAATTCCAAAGAAAATGAAAAAAAAAAATTTCGGTTATGATAATTCATAACACAATTGTTTTTACGGGTAATGCATAGATAAAAGTTATATTTATCGACCCTCATAGCAATTGTTGTCGCCCTCCAAAAGTGCGTATAAATTCTAGGAAAGAATTTTGCATTAAATTTCTAAGAAACAAGTAAAAAAGCTAGAATTGGTCTAAGACCAATTCTTATGATACCCTAGATGAATGCCCGTATTAAATTTCGTATGGTCACTGATCTATTCAAGTATTGATTTTGAAGTTGTTTTTCGCATATATTTCTAGAACAGTTTGTCGCACAGAAAAAATGGTTATAACCTATTTTATAGGATTTCGTATTCTGCAGAAGGTCTTAGTACAATAAAAATGTCTTGGACTGATCGTTTTCAAAGTATACGTAAAAAACCGAAATTTTTATATGGCAACACCAAGAAGGAGTTTCCCGATTTAGTCCATTTTTGACATTTTATTTGCTAATGTAGTAAAAACATCCGTGTACAAAATTTCACATCTCTAAGTATACGTGTTCTCGAGTTATCGTGCGCACAGACGGACGGACATGCAAAAATCGAAATAACTTTTAATATTATGAATGGGTGTCCAATCCATTTTGCTCTACCATCATTATTTCGAGGTGTTACAAACGGAATGACAAACTTAGTATACCCCTATGATTTCATCTAGGGTATAAAAATTGCGGCCTTGCTTCCATCAGCTCGTGACATCATTGATTTTATATTAGAGCTCTCGGCCAATCATGAAAATTCAAAGGAAGAAATTTCCAGTAAATTTCTAAGAAAAAATTGTGGCCTTACTTCATCGAGTCGTGGTATTGATGATTTTGTATGGAGCGAGGCATTGCTGGCGTACCCTTTGTGCACGAAAAGCGTTGAATATTTTTGTTCTACGTGGCTAGACTTTGTATTTTATTAGTTAGTCAAAGACAGGGCGAATTGTAAATTTCTAGGAAAAATGTTAAGTTCGATAGGAGAATATTTAGGTGGCACAAAACCGTCACCACCGTCATGCAATACCATTACAAATAATTACTCTCAGGGGCAAATAAATTTAATAAAGTTGTTTCTTTTAAATCAAATCAAATCCTAATAAATACAGCAAAATAAAAAGTATTTCCAAAAACGAGACAAGAAAGAAGTAACATTTACGTCCCTCCCACCCCACCAAATATGTTGTACTGTGCATCATTCCTTACTTTAATCAGTACACCGACAAGAAAAGAAAAATGATGAGAGTTACATCGAGTTATTCATATTTTCCCGCATCTACCATGTTGAGGCAATCGACAAAATGCTGTTAAAGCAACATTTGTTCTCGGTGTTGTTTATTCCGGAATGGACCAGCCATTTAAAATATGTATACTTTTCTACGGTATGCTATGCGACATCTAGTTCTTATGCCATCTATGGTAATACGCAATGTGTATGGTTGGAGTAACAAAACCATTTTCTATGCTTCACTTCGTCTTGGTGGTGCAACAAGTTATTGATCCCAGAGCCGGCCAGATTGGATTAGCAGTTGGGAAATGTTTAAAACGGAAAGCTAAGTTTTCCAAATGGTCTGTCAGGATGAGGTTTCAACTCTGGAACGAAAGAGGCGGAGGACTATGTGTATCAGATAGCAGCTATGGCAAGTAGGATAAATTTAAGCGTTGCATCTACCATAAAATATATCATATCCGAGCTGATTGACCAGATATTAATAAATATTTTAATGCCTTCTAACTGTCAAACCTTCTCACAACCATTGAGAACTACGAAGATTTTCAAGGTCAAGGGCGGAAATGAGATATTCTCTTGAACCAAGCGGATAATGCGAACGATTATTTCTAAACAAAATGGAAAGCGACAAACAAAATCAAATCAACAGAAAGATCTTCATACCATCATCTTCAAGCAAACAAACAAGCATGCACATCAGAAAATGACGTCATTTAGGTCGCCAACGTTTAGATAATTCCGATATGATGAACCAGGTCATAATGCAAGAATGTGTCCATTGGCAAATGCTCCAAAAAGTGTTTTAAGTCTAATCAGTCCGGTCATATGGCGAAAGAGTGCATAGTTAAAAACGTTTCAAATTTAGGAAAAATTGAGGGAACTGATAATCTTATAATTATGGGTGAATACCATACAATAGTCGAATCAATTCTGTTTTTTTTTTTGTATCTAGATAGCGAATGTACTACAATGAAGCATAAGGACGTAATAAATATTTCATGGTCGGTAAAGTTCAGTAACGTTAAATCATGTGGGTTCGGGGAAATATAACAAATGCATTGGGTAAAGTTACCAAAACGTGAAGTTATTTTGACATTAAATTAGAAATAATAGCGCTCAAGATGATCGTTGAAAGGAACTTTATGAACCATCCAGAAATCAAAGTTTTAAAACGTTATGGAAGTCTTGAGCTAAGACGTATAAAAGATAACAAAACCCAAACGCCGAAAATGACTGAAATTACTTTCAATAGATATACCCCCAGTTAACAAAAGTGATATTCAATTTGGAGATGTACCATCCGAGACTGAAAAAGATACACTAATGGCTATAATAGGCAATTTCCGGAAATATTTTGCGAAGGAACCCATGGAGTTAGGGAAAACAGAATTAGTTCACATGAAAATTAAATCGAAAGAACACAAGATAGATATCAACCGTACAAAGTATCGTATGGATTACAGTCCATCTTAAGGAAGAGCATAAAGAAACTTCTTGACCTAAACATTATTCAGCGCTCTACTTCTAAGTATACGAGACCCCAGTATTACTTGTGCCGAAGAAAAATGGCGAATTCCGGATGTACGTTGACAATCGCAAGCTAAATGCCATTACGCAGCGCAAATATTGAGGAAACCCTTAACTCTATGGCCAACAAAAAAAAAATTTCACGTCTTCAGATTTGTTGAACGGATATCACCAAATACCGATCGACGAAGAATACCGGCATCTAACAGCTTTCAATCTCCAGAAGGGCAATATGAATTCAAGAGATCCATTCGGATTGAAAACCTCGCAAGCAGTCTTTATGAGATTAACGGCTGAAATGACTAAACCTCTAGAAATGAGAAAGATTACTATGTATATGGATGACATTCTGATAGCAACAGAGACCATTACGGAAAATATGGAAGTTCTTCAAGCTTTTCTTAAGTAACTACAGAAAGCCGGGTTAACGCTGAATGCAAAGAAGTGTGTCTTTTTTTAAGACAAAATCGACTTTTTGCGACATGAAATCTCTTCGGAAGTTATCAAGCCTGGTATCCAGAAAACAATTGCCGTAGGGGACTACAAACAACCAGTCAGTACAAGAAAGGTCGGACACTTTCGTGGTCTAGCCGGATATTTTCGAGATTTCATCAAGGATTTTCCAATATCGCTCGACCACTAAATACACTTCTAAGGAAAGACTGCTACTACAGTCTAGCTACCGCCCCGACAGAATACAGAGACCACAGCTACGAGCTAGAAGCCCTGGCAGTTGTGGAGACACTAGAACGATTTAAGCATTATTTGTTACAACAGAAATTCAAGGTGCTAAAGATGGCAAGAGTTTTACTTTGAACATACCTCCTTTCGGCCAGGAAGTCAACTTTCGTACGCAAATGCTATAAGTCGTTGTCCTGTGGAAATTGGAAAAAATGCAGAAGATGTGACCAGTAAAATGCTAATAGTTGGAATGCCCACCGTGGATTGGTTATCTGTACTTCAAAAACAAGATGCTAGGCTGGTAGAATCGACAGGTCTTAGAAGGGTCGATCATCAATTATGTTGATAAAACCGGAATCGAAGAAAAATAGGTCCAAGAAAATAACCGGGTATATAAGAAGACATTGGAAGCATTACGCTTTGCAGCACCATCAGGTATACGATGGCGAGGACATCCTGGGACTGACAGGACATTGGAAACCCTACGAAAAAAATTTTGGCTTGCTAATATGAAGCCTATAATGAAAAGTATGTGTGTGTGCATTGTCTCCATAATAAACGGGCAATAGACGAAGGAAAATATCAACTGCACGCACCTGAGAGATCACCTGTACCTTTTCATGCTATTCTATTCTAAATTTTAGATCATCTGGGCCCTTTCCCCAGAAGTAAAACTGGAAAAATGCATGTTATAGGACTTGTCGATTGCTTTACGGAGTTTATTGTATTCAAGCCAATAGGGAGAACAACTAGAAGAGGCGTTAAGTTATTAGATGAATTTACGCAATATTTTGGTATGCCAACACGAATAATAACGGACAGGGGAACTGTGTTTATCTCGGGCGACTTAAGAAAGTTTTGTAAGGAAAATATGATTAAGCAAGTGTTAACTATAGTGAAGACACCACGGAATAATGAATAAGTGGAGCGATTCTTCAGAACGACGAAAACTGCAATCGCTACAATGGCCCAAGATAGCAATGGACGAGATTGGGATAAAAATATTCGTGCTATTCAATGGGCGCTCAATAGCTTAAAGAACTCAACAACTTCAATTAGCCCGCAGGAACTCTGAATATCGTGTCAACCCCGGAATATACAAAAACAGATTAGTCCTCGCATTACATGAATACGAAAGAGACAACGAAGAGGGTGTGCCCCTAGCGGAATTAGAAAAGGCCTTGCAACGGATCAAGGTAAGACAACAGAGTCAAGTCGAAACATTCAATGCAAAAAACAAGCCACCAAATCAATACCAAAAGGACGACTGCGTTCCTATCAAGCAGGATTCGGCATCTTTTTTAGAGCGTAGAAAATTTGTCTTAGGTACAACGGATCGTACATTATAAAAACTGCTCACGAATGACAGATACGTGGTTAACGACGCAGATGAACTACAAATTACGCAGAGACCCTATAAGTCAGTACATTTAGCAGAGCGATTTTGACAAAGTTCGGAAAAACAAGAAAATTAATGTAGGATACATATAAAAAAAAACCACAATCGTTCGAAAGATGAAATAAAATAATAAACTAGTACATAAAGTTTTTCATTTAATTTGTTTTTTAATAAATTGTTTCAGGTATTGACATTCTGATGATTGGATATCCTATCCTCATCGGATGTTATCTATATGTGAAGATTGGAAGCAGTAATCCAGTGCCCCGAATGGAATATTTCGGGTATGCCGCTCCAATCAGAAGAATAAAACCATCAGAGGAAGTGTTGGTTCCGTAACACAGTACACCATAGCACAGTATATATCATACAGTAGCCCAGCTCTGTCAAAACTGTCAAGCAAGTAGGGTGCTTCTATAAAGAGACTATACTTTCTCGTTCAACAATTTTAACTAACGCAATAGTAAATCTATAATCCAAAGGTTCCTATGTAAATCTAAAGTGGAAGAAATAGAACTTTACAGCATGCACAATCTCGCACTAGAGGAAGAGGGACAAAATGACAATCAAATCTATTTCTGCAAGAAAAAAAAAAGCTAAAAACAATTTGTTCCACTTCCCATGCCATTCGGCTTGGTAGAAATATCAAACTGTCACAAACATTATTACCTTAGAATATGTAGGAAATAGGAATGCTTGAATCGTGTATAATTCGTGTACATGAGCGTAATTTGCGTGCATGATTGTCAAATGTGCTTTAGTTTTGTGAGCAGATTTAGTCAATTTAAAATTCTTTTGTGAAATATAACAAAAGTGCGTAATCAATTCTTTCCAAAACTATTTATCTTTGAAGTTTATTTAGTGCAGTTTTATAGTAAGACTAGGGCCTATTAAAATCTTCATATCAATTAGAAAAACAGAAATGAAGTGCTCGGTCAGTGCTTGAAAATATAAATTGGATTATAAACTAGGGAATCCTGTTTGAGGCAACTGCACTATCTAAATTATCTTTTTTGTTAACCTTCGAGCGGGCGCGCTACATAATTTAACATAAGCAGGCGCGTGTAGTATTTTTTACGTCAAACCATATTTGACTTCTTATATAATACTAGATTAATGTATTATGATGTATGGTCAATGAAAGTATAGAAAAATACTTATTTGAAAATAATTAATGGAATAATTTTATTTTAAAAATTTAAGATATGTTTCTTATTTTAATCTGAGTGCGAATTGCTATCCTCTTTACATGTAGAGCATATTCTTTCGGTTTGAGAGTAACGTTTACAAGTAAAACACTTACATTTGTGACACTTCATAGATGCTGACGTTATTCTCTTCTCCACTACACATGAACGACAAACTCCTCGTTTTAGTACCAGTTGCTGTTCATTGAATTGGTCTGCAGGTTGCCAATAATTCACTCTCAGAAATGTTGCTACGTCAGATGGTAAGTTTTTAAGCTATGATCTTGAAGTGAGATGTTCATTCATAAGACTAAGGGATAAGTTCTTCAGATTGACGGTTTAACAAAGGAATACAACACCTGCGAATTTATTCCAGCAATATTCATAAGGCTATAAAAAATTGCACAGGGCCATCTTCTGGTTATGCGGGATATTGAATAAGCAGCACACATTTTGTCTAATGTATCAACACCACCTTTCGTAGCATTGTATTCCATGATTATTTCAGTCTTATGGGTTGCAGAATTAATTTCCTCCTTATCATGCAACGTATAAAGGAGTATAACCGCCTTAATTTTGCGGGGAATATGAGATGTAAGCATTTTGTCCTTCTAGAATCCAAAATATATTGATTGAGCCTCTTTTTTCTTATGTGGCAGGAATTCTTGTGGGATTTCTTTCTTATTTTTCTTCAGGATCCCAATCAACGTTATCTTTTTTTCCAGAAAGTAGTCAGCAAGAGGAATACTAGTGTAATAGTTGTCTGTGGTCAGATTTCTGCTTGAATTCTCAATTGGAACAACAAGTCGTTTCACAATATCCATCGATGCATTTGATGAAGTATACCGCCCATCTGGTTGTTTACCGCAGTAAACTTCAATATTTGACGTATAAAAAGTTTTAGAGTCACACAAAGCATACATTTTTATGCCGTATTTGGCTGGTTTGCTTGGTACATATTGAACCCAACTACAACGGCCTCCGAAAGGATGCAACATCTCGTCGATGGTTGTGTATTCGCTCAAATTATGGCAAGCCTGGATATTGTTTACAAATGAGTCTATAAATGTACGAATAGCTGCTAATTTATCGACATTACGCCTTTCTGGTCTTGTTGTCCTATCATCACATCGTAGGCAACGGGTTAGAAATAAAAACCGTTTGTAACTCATGACTGCTCTAGCAATTCCGATACCAGTTCCATCATTTGCCCAAATTTCCTTGCCATTGGCGTGGTGTGCTTTTGTAATTCCTATCAAATATAGCAACCCTAAATAAGCCATAAATTCACTTTTGCTGGTATCTTTGCAGTCTCGCTCTCTGGCGTATTCATGACGAGTTCTTAGCTGCTCAATATACATGTTCGTATAAGTCACAATATCCTCTATCACAGTGAGGTCAATTATTTTCTAATTCATTAGTTATATCTTTAGCACAATTTTTTAGACCAGCAGACACTTTCACAATACATTTTTTTTTTTTTGTTTTAGATGAACTAGCATAACTCAACTTACGCCATTTTGATATTTTATCTTTCCCGATATAAAAGCTGTCATCACCGAAATTTTCATCTGAATCCTCTTCAGAAATACCTTGTTCAGACAAACTGTCATAATCCTCTGTATGAATACGTCCATCACTAAGGTCACTATCACTGCTGGGGATATAATCATCATCTTCAACAAATATGCCTTGACATAGTCTTTCGAGTTCTTCTTGGGACAGAAATGACATATTTTTGCAAAATCTAGAGAAATTAGTAACAAAAATTAAAGAGCGGATATAAAATAATATTATAATTAATAACAATAACTTATAACGCAATAAACAAGCAATAACCAGAAAAATTAATAAGAAAAATATATAAAGGGTTTTCCAATAAGAGGTGTTATTTTAATTAGCCCGCTATTTCGGTAGATGTCACTTTTGGAGCTGTCATTTTTTGAGATTTGACTAGTAGAAACTACGCCATTAAAAAAAAATGGAACGATACACGATTCAACAACGCATTGAAATTATTAAAATTCACTATAAAAATGGTGAAAATGTGGCAGAGACGGTTCGTAAAACTCGAACATTTTTGGGTCGTCGTGAAGCACCTTGTCGGATCGCAATACAGAAATTGGTAGAAAAATTCGAGCTGTCGGGACAAGTTAAGTGATGTGAAGAATAAAACCCATGCACGTTGCTCAAGAACAGCCGAGAATATTGCTGCTGTAGCCGAAAGTGTTGAAGAACACCCAGGTTTGTCCATTCCTCGTCGTTCTTTGGAATTACGCATTCCACAAACGTCATTACACCGTATTTTGAATAAAGATTGGGGTCTTAAGGCTTACAAAGTTCAGTTAACACAAGAACTCAAGCCGGCCGATCATCAACAACGTCGAGTCTTTGCTGATTGGGTCCTTGAAATGCATGAAAATGATCCGGAATTCCATCGAAAACTCATCTTGAGTGATGAGGCCCATTTCCACCTCGATGGCTTCGTCAACAAGCAAAATTGTCGCATCTGGGGCTCGGAAAACCCAAGAGTTATTGTTGAAAAGCCTCTCTATCCTCAACGTGTGACTGTTTGGTGCGGTTTATGGTCCCGCGGGGTCATTGGACCTTACTTTTTCGAAAATGAGGCTGGAGCAACAGTTACGGTGAATGGATTGCGCTATCGACAAATGATTAATGATTTGTTATGGCCGGAATTGGATGGTATTGATCTGGACAACGTTTACTTTCAACAAGACGGCGCTACGTGCCATACAAGCAACGAACCCATTGATCTTTTACGGGAAAAGTTTCCGGACCGTGTTATCTCTCGAAGAGGTGATCACAATTGGCCACCGAAATCTTGTGACTTAACACCTTGCGACTTCTTCCTTTGGGGCCACGTCAAAGAGAAGGTCTACGCCAACAGCCCAGCGTCGATTCAAGCAATCAAAGATGGAATTCGTGAGGCTATCGAGGACATAGGGCAGCCACTTTGGGATTTGGTTATGGAAAATTTCATGTAAAGGATATGGTCCTGTAAGCGTGGTCGTTGTGGTCATTTGGCTGATGTTATTTTCCATTATAAACGGCATACCTTCCTTTTTATAATGAAATAAAGATCCGATCATTTATCTCAAAAAATGGAATTTTTCTTTGAATATCAATATAACACCTCTTATTGGAAAACCCTCTATAATACTCGCATGAAGAAGCGCGTGTCGTAAATTGTACGTTAAACCGTCTTATTGTCAAAACGTCTCAATATCGAATGAACTGTACACTGAAGCATAAAATCACCCCCACCAGCTTGTGACCAAACCATTCTTCGAAGAATTGAATAGGGTTATGGCGCCATTAGCACCACCAGCTATACCCAACATTCAAATAACGGAATTTGTCGTAAAAATTATAACAGCGCGCCCGCTCGAAGGTTAATAGAAACAAAGATGTATATAAATTAATTATGTGAATTGTTTCAAAATAAAGTAGAAAAAGAACATTTTTTACCACAGATGCTCCGCTCAAAACCTTTGTTTACTTTTTGCACATTTACAAGTTGCTTAGAATAGGGATGGGGTGTAAATACATGTAAAAAAGGACTATTAACACAACCAGAAATTCATTGCGCAAAATCGATTATCACCATTCCTGTTTGCTATGTGTTCTAAGTTATTACAACCATTTTGCCTGTTACACTGTCCATGGAACGAACACCACTTTGCAATCAAACAGCTGTTTGGTAATGGAACAATACATTTGCAAACTGGTGCTGAGATGTGTACTTACATAAAACTAATACTTCTCCCAACCATTGTGCAACTAGCTACTGTTCGTTCATATACATCCGTATCATACTTAACAGTTCCCTCTTATGGGAGAAATTTTGAGGTTTGTTTTTTGTAATTAAAATTCTAAAATTCACTTTTCAGTAGTTTGTTCTAAGCTGGGCTACTGTATAAATATACTGTGACCATAGGGTACTGGATATGTGTGATTCTGTAGAATGTTCTTATGTAAAACTTCAGGCCAGTGTTCCGAATGGAATATCTCGGGCGTGCCGCTCCAATCAGAAGAATAAGACATGCGAAGAAAGTGTTGGTTAAGTGATTGAGTACTGTATGTATATAGTACTAGGAGTGTATTATGTCATGGAATACATTATATAAAGCTTAGGTTCAGTAATCCAGTGCCACCAAAAAAACTTCGGGTACGCTGAATAAGCTAATATAATGTGAATATCAATATTAGATACTGAAGTGTAAGCTATGGCGAAAGTAAAATTTTTGTGAGTATACAGGAAAGTAGATACGTGAGCGCCGTAACGATCACTGAGGACAGTGACCATGCAGGTTGACCAAACTGTAGCAAGCAGCTCAAAAATATAAGGAAATAAAAGCAGTGAAAGCCCAACTGGTTGAAATAACTATGAATAGTGTAATGTCACTTTCTTCTCGCCGCTGCGGGTAATAAAATTCAGAGAATCTTGCGACATTACATTAGAGACAGCCTTGAAAAAGAATTATATTGTATGAAAATCCTAGTTGCACTTGTAGCCCATTAATACAGTAGTTAAACCAAAAACAGACAACTATAGAAAAGTGATCACATGATAATGAAAAAGATTTCAGTATTGTCAGCGGTCTATGTTATACATGTCAGTGCTCTAGACCCCATAACGGCGGGGTAGGGTGTGGTAGGGAGAGAAACAAACCAATAAGGGTGAGCTATTTTCGTATTCCATACAAACTCTGAAAGTTGCATCCTAATCGGAAATGGTCTAGCTCAAAATCAGTTCAAAGTTATCGTTTTTGTACGGAATGACTGTGTATAACACCAAAGCACTAGCCGACCTGGAAAGACAACAGATAAGTGTAGTCATAACTACACTCCAACAAATACAAAAGCCATTAACATCGCTTCAAGAAAAACAGTGTCAAATCAACCTCCAGGTAAATAAAATGCAAAATATAACAGATGATTTACTGATGAGACAATTAAGACAGGAAATAATTTCTAGCCTCACTTTGCAAATTGTCGAAATTGAGTATAGGCAACAGGCCTTTCTCGATATAATCATAACCAGTAAAAATCATCAATTGCAGCGCTGGTAGTATCTCCCAAAAGTTTATTAGAGATATACCACAAGTCCCATGCTACTTGCCCAGATGCACAAAATTGTCTGTATATCAGATAGCCGAGACAAAAGCACGACTAGTTCAGGATAAATTGGTCATTAGAATCCAACTTCCTATTTTTAATCTACCTCAAATGAGACTATACAGAGTACACAGCTTTCCTATCCATGTTAATCATAAACAATCATTGGTACCCGAAATAGAGTATTCTCACGTAGCACACTAGGTAGACTCAGGACATCTTATTACTAAAATCGCAAGATCTTAAAGCCTTTAAAAAAGATCACTCAAAATTCTAGGGACGACGCTTAGTGGATAAATACGTTAACGTGACTAATCAAAAGCTACAATCCAAAGAAATTAGAACAAAAATATATTCAGGAGAATACAAATAATCTCATACTAAAAGGTACCCACTCGTTAAAAGAGCTGGACGATAAATTAGCAGAAATAGCGCCTCACTTAAGTTAAAACCCTACAAATATACTAGCCACCATTTCAGTATCCCTAACTGGTGTAGTCATCAGATGTATGGTGCTGTACTTTTCCGCCAAATGGCTAATACCATTTCTAAAAAATTACCACTCATGCAAGCCTGATAAAGCCCCGAGGTGGAGGAACAAATCCAAACAGTTGAACCTACCCCTCTAAAAAGGACCCGCACCCTTCCACGCACAATGTCGGTGCAAGTGATGTAAACCCACCCGTTCTAAAAGGTAACTACCTAACAACCATTACGCGACACTTAAAATAGAAATAAACAAGGGCACTAGTAATAGAAAATAAGTAAATAATAATGTAAACCTCAATAGCAAAGAACAAATAAAGAGTAATACAACCAGTAATAATAAATATAGTAAACTAACATAGGATGACTAGAATAGCAAATAAAGAAATCAAAACCAACCCTAGAATAGGGTATACTTTTACGCTAAAAACAAACAATTAAAAAATTAGGGTCAAAGGAAATTTTTATATATATATATACATATGTATATATGTATATAATATAGAAAATAAGTCATACAAAAAAATATATAGATATCCCTCTCCTTTAGGAATAAGTAATATATCATAAAAAAAAATAATAACAAAAAATATATTAAATAAAGAATATTAAATACAACGCTAATCTAGAATAAAACAAAAACTAACACTATCGCATACGATTATTATTAAATAAGTTTAAAAAATGACCAACTAAGTAGTTAACATCAAGAACAAATAAAACGCAGAGAATCTTTTTTTTATATAATAATAAGAAACAAAAAAATTCCTGTGAGCAACCGCAAAGTAATTGAAACGACCAAAGTTTGCGCAACAAGCCAAAATTTGGCCTAACTTTTCCCTGAGAGCTATTCCTCTCCAAAGAATAGCTCTGTTTTCCACAGAGGGAAGTTTTGTTGTATACATGACATACAATAAAAAAACCTGCGGATTCATAAAATTGTATCAGCAATTTCTTTGCATGGCCCAAACAAGTAATCGACTAATAAAGTCAAATTCTATGACAAATCTTACCCTCAGTAAGATTTGTCAGCATAAAACAGAAAATTCAAGTGCGCAACAAAATAAAGGAACGATAAAGAAGGATTTACATTATGATGACACGCGTGAGGGAGATAGTAATGTACATCGTATACGTAAATTTACTTACGAGTAACGACAGAAGCAAACGCGTTCTTCATTTTTTCCAGACCTCGACTTGTCAATGTGTGCGTGTTCGGAACCATAAAAAGCATAGCAAGTTTTTATAAACTAAAACATTGTTATTGGCAACCCTAATTTGTCAATTTCGACTACTCGTGCTACCATATTGATGTTGTTACTATAATTTTATGGCATACACATATCTGTCAAGTCAAATTATTTGTCGAAATAAATAAATGTAAGTTTTGAGTTTGTAATTAAATTTTGCGAAATTAAAAGTTTTTAAATATTTCTTTATAGAAAATATTGAAATTATTTCTGAGGTAGTTTTCCATCCACAGATTCACTGCAGTGGACCTTTTCCTTTATAATTGCTAGAAAAATTCCGCCTTTGGGTAGAGTTGGCAAATAGATTGAAAATTTCATCTCCAGTGTCAATGTAAACTCTGCCGTTTGGCGATTTCAGATTTTATACATAGAAGAAAAATCGGACTGGAGTGTATTAGCGTACTTGGGAGTGAGATAATCCGCCATGTGAAGACGAACCGGACTGGAATTATTTTCACCGGCGTTAGTTCGGTAGTGGAATGGAATTCTTTTCATGTGAGCACTTGAGTGGATCGAAGTGGATTGACGTTAACATATTAGCAGATTAGTTACTGAATTCTTTGTTTACTACGAAATAAATAATAAATAAAAGTTTCGTTATCATATAAAATGTTGATTTAGAAATTGTAAAATTATACCTCTTGTTATGGTCGTAGCGTATTGTATATAGCAATATGCTACACGTACTGTAGCGTGTATGTCGGCTGCTGTCCATAGCGGAAAGCGAACGCACCTTGACTGGGAGTAGTGCTTTACTCAAGCTCAAGTGACATGTCGTTGAAGACAAGTAAGAAGAAGACAATCGTTTTGTCTTGTCAAAAACGTGAAAGTGAAAGGACGTGAAAAGTGAAGACAGCCAGATCGTAAAATTTCAACGGCATCGGTGGAAATCCATCCCACATGAGAAAATTTTTCGTACACTTCCAGCGACATGTTCCAAAATATCCCGACAGCAAAACCCTGTTGAACTCATGGATGCCTGTTTTATGACGATTCAAGTATAAGTATCTACCGCTCGAAGAGTTGGCAGTGCGAACTGGATTGCTTGTTCAAGATTCGTCCATGATTCTACACCATTTAGTACAGTATATTCACCAGCAACAGCTGCAACAAATAAAACTGGGAGCAAAATCAGCATTTAAAATGGTACTCGGACATAGCATGTAGATAAAGCAAAAGAATCTCTACCTGGAGAATCAAATAATCTCTTCTACCAAGAATCTCTAGAACAAGCAACCAAAAATGTTAGGAAGTAAACGCCGAAATAGTAATGGAACTCCAGAACATCTCTTTACAGAAGGGTAAATGGCAGCGGTAATACAGCTAAGTACCATTAGCAAGTAATTTAATAATAAAATAATAAAGTAAAAAAGCACAAAAGCACGGAACCAAATATTAAATGTGCAGCAAAGATCATTTTAAATAAATATAGCTTAAGAGTTTTTTTGTGGTAAATCATAGCAAATATACAAATAGCATTTTCGGGAGTTCAAATTATCACTCTGCGTACACAGGCTGCACCTGTTATTATAAAGAAAAATATACATACATGCATTCATTGTCTCAAAATCGAGAAAATAATGAAAAGCTTTAAAGATTTTTCTTCATTTATATCGGCCTATTAGGTATTATCTTGAATTATTGAATACAGTAATGCTCACACGAAATACGTTCATACGTTCTTGTTAAAATTAGATACTTACCTCAAAGTTATGTCATCTTACACTCAATTAAAATTAACTAGATCTTAATATTTAAGAGTGATTCTACACACAAAGCAAGATAAGGTTGGGGCTTGGCAGGAAGGCATGTCATCTGCGCCTTCAATGGAGCATAGGTAAGTGACGTAAGGGTCCCTTCAGGACCGAGTGTGTGCTGGCTCGTTCAAGTAGGCATGAAGATTGTTTTTGATTATGGGTGGTGACAGCGGCAGGTATTTTCGGGAACCTCCCCACACTCTCCGCCACCCTTAGCCGAGGTGCTAGCATGCCGCCCTGTGCTATCGCTGTCATCGAGTGATCTGTCAGCTTAGGCTGGCAGTTTGGACTTCACGTCCTAACCAATCACTCTCAACATATTGTCGGAAAAGGAGGTATGAAAACTGACCCTGACAAAATTTCAGCCATAGTTGACTATCCGTCACCTAAAACTGTTCGGCAAGCCCGACGCCTACTAGGTATGGCGGGATGGTATAGACGGTTCATCCCGAACTATGCTGATGTGACTGCCTCCATTACAGACACTTTGAAAAACCCGAGTCAGTTCAATTGGACACCTGAAACCCAGACGTCTCTTGATCTTTTAAAGAAGAAACTTACTTCTGCTCCGTTGCTAGTGAGTCCAGACTTCACCAAACCGTTCGTTATCCAGTGCGATGCGAGCCAACAAGGTATTGGAGGAGTGCTGCTTCAACTAGATGACGATGGCCACGAGAAGCCAATAGCCTACGTCTCGAAAAAGTTGAACTCAGCACAAAGGAACTACACCGTCACAGAGCAAGAATGTTTAGCTGCACTCTTAAGCGTGCAGAAGTTCCGGCCCTTCATCGAACTTATGCCGTTTAAGATAGTGACTGATCATGCGAGCTTGAAATGGCTGATGTCTCAAAAGGACCTCAGTGGTAGACTTGCTCGATGGAGTCTGAAGCTTCAGGGCTTCGACTTCACTATTGAACACAGGAAAGGAAGCCTGAACGTCGTCCCTGATGCGCTGTCACGCAT
Organism: Dioctria rufipes; assembly: GCA_963924295.1. Lineage (NCBI taxonomy): Eukaryota > Metazoa > Arthropoda > Insecta > Diptera > Asilidae > Dioctria > Dioctria rufipes. The sequence goes on from OZ002740.1 coordinate 206,605,744, forward strand.
TCATTGTGACAGCCTGAACACCAACGAAGATCCTGGCCCGGAAGTTGACCTTAGTTCGCCATATTTCAACTCGTTGGAATATGAGGAACTGAGGCATAAAGTTAAAACGACTTCTGGCAAACTACCAGATCTTTGCGTCAGGGATGACTTCGTTTATATTCGGACTGTTCCGAGAACAGGCGATCCTATTCAGGAAGAAGAAGCTTGGAAGCTTTGGATTCCACGAGGGCTTGTCAACGACGTCATTTCGAGGGCTCATGATCCGCCACTGGCTTCACACGCAGGTATAGGGAAAACCCTGAAACGTCTGCGAAGACATCTGTACTGGCCACGAATGACAGTTGATGTCAGAAACTACGTAGGCGCCTGTGACGTGTGTAAAGAAACGAAGGCTCCTAATACTATTTTACGACCACCTATAAGAGTCCAGTCTGAGACAGAACGACCATGGCAAAAGCTGTACATTGATTTTCTAGGTCCATATCCTAGGTCAGTAAGAGGAAACGCCTGCATCTTAATAGTTCTTGACCACTTTTCTAAATTTCCACTTCTCAAACCTATGAGAAAAGCGTCTACGCTCAATGTATGCCAATTCATTGAGACTGAAGTGTTTCACGTGTTCGGAGTCCCGGAAATGATCGTCTCGGACAATGGAGTCCAGTTTTGCTCGACTCAGTTCACCAGATTACTGGAAAAATATGGGGTGAAGCACATGCGAACGGCAGTTCACTCGCCCCAAGCAAACGCCTCAGAGCGAGTAAATAGGTCTCTATTGTCGGGGATTAGAGCATATATCAAGAAGGAACACACGAGATGGGATGAGAAACTAAGCCATGTAGCTAGTTCCCTCAGGAGCTCTTTACATCAAGCTACTGGTTTCTCTCCCTATCGAACACTCTTCGGTCAACAAATGATTGAACATGGCAGCTCCTATCCCATCGTGAGGAGCCTTGGAACTCTTAATGAGCCATTGAGAGTGGACGCAGAAGACAAAATGAGATTGATCCGTGCGAGAGTGCAGGAAAACTTACAACACGCATTCGAGCAGGGTTCACGAGCCTACAATCTCAGGGCGAAACCTGTCGAGTTCAAAGTTGGTCAAGAGGTGTTTAGACGGAATTTTGCCCAAAGCAATTTCCAGCAGCAGACCAGTGCAAAACTGGGACCGAAATTTGTCAAATGTCGAGTCAGAGCCAAGAAAGGAAATTCCCTATACGAGCTTGAGGATCTGCGGGGAAAACTGTTAGGTGTCTATCACGCTAAAGACATCAAGCAGTGATCATCATTATGAAAACATCGTCGATACTTATTGTCGTTTATTCCTGGTAGCCCTAAGAAGGCATCCAGCCAGCTTAACTGGTAAACTATAGGATATCACGCAGCCCTCCTATTGCCCCGTCAATGGTGGGTGATATACCTGTTGGAATCCATTCCTGGATAAGGCTGTCAGCATGTCACTACTTCAACGACGCCTGGGAGACACACCCCTGAACAATCGCCAGTCGGAGATCAGAGTGAGATGTTGAGCCGGGAAAGCTTAATGATCAGTTCTTTAGGTTGCTGATCGCAGGGCTTCCTCAGCATCTCGGTGAGGAAAGGCATAGAGGCATCGACCGGCCGGATTTTTTTGGGTTACCAGCTTGTCGATGTACCTTTGGCTTCCCACACGGAGAAGGATGTCGAAGTCTGATCAACGACTGACGAGACTTCAGGGATGTGTCCTCGATGCGTCATCAGAAGTGGAGTCTGAGAATGAGGAAAGCATCGGGTCGTGGGTCGAGACACACATTGAGCGCCCGCAGTGATGAGGCCTATGTTTAAGACCGGCTAGCTCAGTCGACCATTTTTCAGCGTTGTCTGAACCATGGGTGGCGCAGACCACTCTGCCCTGTTATGGTCGTAGCGTATTGTATATAGCAATATGCTACACGTACTGTAGCGTGTATGTCGGCTGCTGTCCATAGCGGAAAGCGAACGCACCTTGACTGGGAGTAGTGCTTTACTCAAGCTCAAGTGACATGTCGTTGAAGACAAGTAAGAAGAAGACAATCGTTTTGTCTTGTCAAAAACGTGAAAGTGAAAGGACGTGAAAAGTGAAGACAGCCAGATCGTAAAATTTCAACGGCATCGGTGGAAATCCATCCCACATGAGAAAATTTTTCGTACACTTCCAGCGACATGTTCCAAAATATCCCGACAGCAAAACCCTGTTGAACTCATGGATGCCTGTTTTATGACGATTCAAGTATAAGTATCTACCGCTCGAAGAGTTGGCAGTGCGAACTGGATTGCTTGTTCAAGATTCGTCCATGATTCTACACCATTTAGTACAGTATATTCACCAGCAACAGCTGCAACAAATAAAACTGGGAGCAAAATCAGCATTTAAAATGGTACTCGGACATAGCATGTAGATAAAGCAAAAGAATCTCTACCTGGAGAATCAAATAATCTCTTCTACCAAGAATCTCTAGAACAAGCAACCAAAAATGTTAGGAAGTAAACGCCGAAATAGTAATGGAACTCCAGAAGATCTCTTTACAGAAGGGTAAATGGCAGCGGTAATACAGCTAAGTACCATTAGCAAGTAATTTAATAATAAAATAATAAAGTAAAAAAGCACAAAAGCACGGAACCAAATATTAAATGTGCAGCAAAGATCATTTTAAATAAATATAGCTTAAGAGTTTTTTTGTGGTAAATCATAGCAAATATACAAATAGCATTTTCGGGAGTTCAAATTATCACTCTGCGTACACAGGCTGCACCTGTTATTATAAAGAAAAATATACATACATGCATTCATTGTCTCAAAATCGAGAAAACAATGAAAAGCTTTAAAGATCTTTCTTCAATTATATCGGCCTATTAGGTATTATCTTGAATTATTGAATACAGTAATGCTCACACGAAATACGTTCATACGTTCTTGTTAAAATTAGATACTTACCTCAAAGTTATGTCATCTTACACTCAATTAAAATTAACTAGATCTTAATATTTAAGAGTGATTCTACACACAAAGCAAGATAAGGTTGGGGCTTGGCAGGAAGGCATGTCATCTGCGCCTTCAATGGAGCATAGGTAAGTGACGTAAGGGTCCCTTCAGGACCGAGTGTGTGCTGGCTCGTTCAAGTAGGCATGAAGATTGTTTTTGATTATGGGTGGTGACAGCGGCAGGTATTTTCGGGAACCTCCCCACACTCTCCGCCACCCTTAGCCGAGGTGCTAGCATGCCGCCCTGTGCTATCGCTGTCATCGAGTGATCTGTCAGCTTAGGCTGGCAGTTTGGACTTCACGTCCTAACCAATCACTCTCAACACTCTTTCAATGATTAAAAACTTGACAATTTACAATTTGACAGTAGACTGTTTGACAGTTTGCGATTTTTACCATAAAAAATAAAGGGGAGCGTACGTGTGAGGTATTGCAAGATTGCTTCGGCAGCATTTAAATTTAAATAAACTATCTCACTCGCAATTTCTGTAAAAAATGCATGTCATCATAATGTATATCCTGCTTAAAGCGACGAGAAAATTCAAGTGCGCAACAATGTAAAGAAACGATAAAACGACGGGACGGTGGCTCGATATTTATGAAAATATCGGGTTTCACCTCCGTCCGGCAAGAAATTCTTGTGGGCATGATTAAACGTGCCCAAAGATAAAATATCTTCTCAGGATAGAAATGCGAATTAAGCATTTCTTCAACTCTGAACGACGCCATTATCAGCAAGTTGATTTTAATTAGAGAAATCGAAATTAAAATCAACAGAGTTCGTTTTAAACCTCGATACGGGTCACTTCACGCAGATTTTGTCTTGCGGTAATAGTCTGTTTTAAAAAAGAGGTGAAAACTTTGGTGTAACTGGTTGGATTTTAACATATACTTCCATAATGTTAAGTGGTTCAACTTAAGTAAATTGTTTAAAAAAGACTAGTTCGTAGAAAATAAAACTTGGAGTGAAACAAGTAAAAAGCTAAAATTGGTCTAAGGCCAATTCTTATGATACCCTAGATGAATGCCCGTATAAAATTTCGTATGGTCACCGATCTAAGCAAGTTTGATTTTTGAAGTGGTTTTTCGCATATATTTCTAGAACGGTTCGTCGGACAGAAAAAAAGATTATAACCAATTTTATAGGATTTCATATTCTGAAGAAGTTTATAGTACAATAGAAATGATTAGGACTGATCATTTACACAGTATCCGTAGAAAACCTAAATTTTTATATGGCAACACCAAGAATGGGTTGTCCGATTTATTCCATTTTTTTTAAATTTCAGCTCTCTCTGTCAACCCGTTCTCAGGCAGTGTCCAAATATATAGTGGAAAACGAAATTTTTTATGGCAACCCCACGAAGGAGTTGTCTTATTTTCGAACTTAATTTTACTTTTTTTTTTAAGTCAGCGTACAAAATTTCAGCTCTCTAAGTATGCGCGTTCTCGACTTATCGTGCGCACGGACGGACGGACGGACAGACGCGACATGCAAAAATCAACATAACTTTTAATTTTATACGTGGGTGTCCAATCCATTTTTCTCTACTGTTGTTCTGTTCTGTATGGCTGTTGATAGAATTTGAAGCGATTCGAAGCTTGCGAACCATGAACGTTTTACCGAAGCTTCGAAGTTTTTTAAAGTTTGAATGACGGTAAGCAGTAGCACTACCGTATTTATATTATATATATACCTATTTTTCTAAAACTCATTTTTAAATTAAGTGCTGCATTATCATCAAAAGCGACCAGAAAATTCGACCTTCATTACAAAGTTATCCTGAGTTTTAGACAAATCAAATATATAGCGAAGGAGTGTGAGGCTTTTATATATGTATATACTATTAATTTGAAAACTCCAAATCAATATCGAATTGGAGCCCTCTATGACAACCCGTTCCAGAGTTATTCGTGTAGACGGACAGATGGACAGTCGGAACGAAATTATTTCTCAACGTAACAAACTTTGAAGCAAACATATGATACCCTACAGATTTCATCACTGTATAAGAATATTTGAAAATTATATTTTTAAATTAAGACCGCTTCAAGTAATTTTCAAATAAATTTATCCGTTAAACTATCGTAAAATTGAAAACATTTCCTTATCGTTTGTTTTAATATTTATTAATTCTGTTGAGTGTGCCTTAAATTCCTCCAAAGGTTGATATATCGCCGAAAATATAACTGCGTCGTCCTACATTATTCCAAGCTTCGTACATTCGATTGTTAAGGGCGGATCCGAATCCAAGTCTTCGTCTTCGACTTGTTAGTACAGCTAGTGACGTAACATCGAGTCAAGCTCTATCCGAATCCATGTCTATGCCACCGAGCTTTGCTACTTTGTATAACAGTTTAGACATTTGGTTAGCTTGATCATCGAGTCAAGGTTCGAGTTGACTATTTTAAATAGACAACATATTTTGAGGTTTTATTTATTCACTGGCTATCGAGATCAAGCAAGCTAAGCAAACGAATTCGGACAGGTTAGCTTCGTCTTGAGCTTGATTGCATTTATTTTGACATTATGGCGGACGCGGAAAAACTGAAGTGTAAATATTGTGCATTTTTTACTGTTTTTCTTCAATTCTTCTGTGCAAAATAAGCTGATATATATGTACCAATTAGAGATAATTGTAACACATTTTTATTTCAAATTTAATTTAATTTTAAATCATAAATAATAATATGATAATTAATTACATTTATTAATTATGACAAACAGTAGGAACTGGCTCTAAACGTCAAATATCAAGCTAAGCACACGAATTCGGACAGGTTAGCTTCGTCTTCGTCTAACTATTATAATAGCTGAGCTTGTTGTATTACGTCACTAGCTGTACTAATAAGACGAAGACGAAGACTTGGATTCGGATCCGCCCTAAGAGTTCCACTCCAAGCTTCGAAGAATTTTTCCTTTTTAGGAAATTTGATTGAAGATTTGTTTTTGAAAAGGTTTTTTATTTATTATTTTGTCTTTTGACACATGTTAAGTTTCAAATTGATTGGATTACAAAATTTTATCGTTATATCAACAAGTAAAGTAAAAATAGTTACCCATCTTGCAATTCTTAACTTTGACTACAAATTCGTCCACGAAGACCCAAATGTCCATATGAATCGATCGGGAAATAAACGGTAAAACTTGTCTGCATCTAGTAGCCACCATCTTGATTTTACATTATATTAAAGAGTAAAAATGTATATTTTTGGTGTATCACCAATGTTCTTGTAAATACCAAAAGCTGAAATAGAAATGTAGGGTAGCTCACTACATGTGTTCTGAGCGTGTGTTGCTGACTTTGTGGAATTTTCGGTAACCTCCTGAAGTAGCTTACCACCTCTTGAGTAAGCCTATCTTCGTAGGCGAGTCGAATTTATGGTAGCCTGTTGAATTGGGTGTTTTTTTTAATTCAAAGGCGGTGGGACGAGAGATCCCAAGCACGGAGGCCAGAGTGGCCGATTGCTCTAACCTGCCAGAAATTCACATACCAAAATCTTTCTGTCAGGGTACGGAATTTTTCCGTTCACGAACGAAAAAAATTTAGCTCGCTCATATTTTTCAGTTCATGAGTGAACAAAATTGCTTTCAGCTCGTGAGACCATGTTTCAGCTCTACGCCTTAAAATGTTTGATTCAGTTCCGAGCGAGAGCTAAATTCTCATTTTTCGTTTAAATCACTCGCGAGCGAGCGGAATTATATAGCTCTCTGTATTTACGATTCGTGAGTGAGTAGAACCGAAAAGAGTCATTTTTGTTCTTTCATTTCGTACAGTAAAGATCTCGTCGTCACTTTATGTTTTTCCGTGTAGTTGTATGTTGGTTTGTGTGATTCTTGCTGACTTGGTTTGAATTAGTTTTCACAAATTTATAAAATGAGACGTCATAAGGACTTTAATTCTTCAAAGTATGTGTTGTATAACCAGGAAAGTGATACTTTTGTGTGTTTAATTTATGACCCCAATTTGCACCACAAAGATCAGGAACTAGGGAAATTAGTTCAAACTGCATTAGCTGTACCATCTACCCAAGTATCAGTTGAGCGTGCTTTCAGTGACTTATCGAGGATAATAACAAAACAAAGAGCTAAGTTATCCAAAGACACTATTAATAATATTTTGTTAGTTAAATTAAATTCTAATTTTCTTAACCAAATATCTTTAGAGTAAGAAATATACATTATACTAAATAATAATGAATCGTATGTGTTTTATGTACATTTCTTGGTGTAGAATTTCCTCAACATATCATTTGTTTTATTTGATTCACGAATCGTTCTTTTCGACTCGACTCATAAGCGAATTAAATTTTCGACTCTGAGACTTTTTAAATCACTCGTGAGTTGAAATTTATAAGTTCGCGAACTGAAACGTTAACTTCATGAGTGATTGAAAAATTCAGTTCACACGAATTTGATTCGTTCGTGAGCGAGTCAAAAAATTTTCACTCTCCGTACCTTGCTTTCTGTCCTCTTAATGAAGCACATCAGGTTTATGTGAGCTAAGTTTTTCAGCTCATCCGCAAATAAGAGGGCAAACCCAAGCGTATCCAACCTGTTCCGGGCAAAGTGGACAAGCTCGCAGAGTGTTCGGTTTTCTCAGACTCTCCAAGACACACTCAGGGCTGTCAACAACTCCCATCCTTGTTAGATAAGCGTTAAGCAAGCTGCCACAGACGATGATGCAAACCACAGTTCTGCATTGTTTCATTCCGAGCCCCAAGAGAAAGCTAAAGAAATTCCTATTAGGCCCATCAAGAAAAAATTGTGTACACTTGTAAGTATTCAAGTTTGTTCATCTCTGCATATGCTTCATAACCGAGGTGGTAACTCTACAACGGGTTCCGGTTCAAGGAAGGGATAACCAGAGCCATACCTGGTTAGAGGGTCAGCCCTTTCATTCCCCATGGTCCCCATGGATCCCACTGAAGGGACACTTTATTGGGATACACATCTTATCCACATATGACCTGCAGTACCCCAGTAACTTAGATGTTATCCGAGGGCCACCCGGAGCCATCAAGGCTGCCTTACTATCCGAAAGGATAGTAATGCCCTTTTTCTTAATCTCCATATCAAAAGCTATCTTCGTTGCCGATGGTGAGAACTTCAGGAAGACAGTGTTCTGCCTTCCAAGTGAATACTCCAACCCAATGTCAGGTTCACACACCAGTACCGGCTCCCTCATTAGTGTGAAGGCCGTTGGTGAAACTTTTTAGAGAGGACCGGGTTAGGTTCGATAAGGCACTGTTTCAGGAAAACTAAGAGAAGCGACGCCCAAAACGAAGCTATGGTACCATTTATAACGAAGTCAGATGCATGCCACATATATCACATACAATAATATCAAAACCAGCCATACTCTCATCATTTACATTATTGACTTCTCACAAATGAGCAATAAACATGCCAGAGACCACTATTGGTATAGTACAGACTAATAATAAATTCCCCACGTGACCAGGGCATGGCAGAATAGCATACGCTCAATGCCAATGCGCCTGCGCACCGAACAGATGCTGATAGAGCAAGCCAGTCGACCAACAATTTGAGAGTAGAAGTTAGCGTCGCCAGGATTATTGCACACAGACTAATAATAAATTCCCCACGTGACCAGGGCATGGCAGAATAGCATACGCTCAATGCCAATGCGCCTGCGCACCGAACAGATGCTGATAGAGCAAGCCAGTCGACCAACAATTTGAGAGTAGAAGTTAGCGTCGCCAGGATTATTGCACACTGCACCACTGTTGACCGCGCATATATAAAGGTGCCCACTGCTGCCAGAAATTAGTCTTGATCCAGCGCTCGAGCAAGCCAGAGCTGCAGCTCCAGTACTAGCACCCTTCAAAGACCAGTAGAAGAAGTCTAGTATAAACAGGCAGGCAGATGTCACATTATCCGGAATTTCAGTATACTGAATTCCAGAAATTCAGATTACTGAATTTAAGAAAACCGAAATACACGCAATCAGATGGGCTGTGTCGCAGTTCTCTGAAATTCAGTTCTGCTGAAAAAATTCAGAGAGCCCTTTTTCAGTTTTCAGTTTACTAATGTCGGTAAAGCATTGTGACTTATGATTTATTGCGTGGGTAACTTTGCAAGTGGAAACTCAGAAGGTTTTGTAAAAATGTTCGACACGGAGAAATTCATTGAGGGTATCGCGAGGAGTGAGTGTTTGTGGAATATAAAGTGTCAAAACTATATGCATCCGTTGCGATATTAAGGACAAAGCTTGGGACGAAGTTGATAAGGAAGTGATTAAGCATGGAATGATCTAAGTTCCGAGGAGAAACAAAAATAAAGTAAGCGAAGACTGATATTTTTTTATTGATATAAATAAAATACATTAACGGAAAAAATTTACCGGAGTAAATATTTCACAAATTTTCATTTTTTTTACAATGATAAAGTTTGAGAAATTCTTTCCACATTTCGATTTAGGTTTAATGGATCTATCCAATATGTTTCTACACTTAATATTATGTGAAATTTAATGGGTCTATTTTTGCTAACAATACTAATAAATTTTACGACTAATACTAGGTAGGTCTTTATACAATGAAAGCCTCTACGTCATTTCACAAGCTAAAATTCAGTTTTAAGAATCAGTGAAATGAGTCATGCCATACTGAAACTGAATTTCATAACACTGAAATTACGAGAATGTGACATCAGCCTTAGATACAACCACCCCAATCCATCCGAGAAGATCCGACCAGACCAGAAGGAATATAAGTAGAGCAAGTGCCGCAGTAATCAGTCAGTTGCCTCCCAGCAACCAGACTGTCAACAACACCCAGCTGGCTCCCGCTTTATCCGTCCCCGTGCCTAAGGCGTGAGTACGTTTTTCGTATTGGTCCAGGTTAGAATATCTGCGCACAGTTATACCGTCTATCCGATCCGTCCAGGTCAGAATATTCGCACATAATATTACCGCCTATCCGTTCCCGTGCTGTTTCAGCCTGTTTCTGCCTACCAAGTTTTCGTATTGGTGTAGGTCAGAATATCCGCTCACAATATTACCGCCTATCCGTCCCCGTGTTGTTTTTGACTACGACGTACGTACGTTTTCGTATTGGTCTAGGTTAGAATATCCGCACAAAACTTTACCGTCTATCCGTCTCCGTGCTGTTTCTGCCTAAGCGTAACTCCCGGAATATACAAGCCATGAACAAAGTATGAAAAAGAGAGTACCGCGCCGGTTAGCAGGCGACCACTCTTCTTGCAGGAGTTTTTCATATAAAAGTCGCTTGTATTTTGTTCAAACGGTAATTTCCATAAATTTGTTCTTTTTTTCAACCATTAGAAAGAAAACATATTTGGATGCAATTTGTTTTAACTGTATTTTTCTGTGGAAGCGATAGTTTTAGACCTTAGAACCTGTTTAAGATGAAATCTACTTTCTTAAACAACAACACATACATTAATACTAAGGCATCCGACTTCATTGCCCTACTCGCCTGTATATAATAGCTTATAAGGACGATTGAATTGCATTAGTAAATAGTAAACGAGATTTAGTCAAATATATTATATTGAATTACATTCCTACACGAGATTTATTGAATAGACTATATGGATTACACACTATATAAAAATAACAGTGAACAAATGAAGTAATAATAATATCACCAAATTGTTAAGAGATAATAGTCTAAGAGCTAGCAACGTTTTCCAGAAATTACTTTAGGTCGGCTTTTTTTTTTATATGCCTTTCCTTGTAGTATCCAAATAGTCATACAGCCCGTCTGGCTAGTGAGAGGGGTTGCGTTTACCTGTGCCCAGGTGTGTGTGTGTGTGTGCTCAGGTGTGTGTGTCCATAGGTAAAAAAAGTAGTTTTTAAAATTATTTTAATTCCATTTTTTTTTCATGTTTTCAAAAACATCGAGCAATATAAATTTACTATTCCCAGACTGTTTCCTCGTTGCTAGCACCGCTCCAGACGTTTTTTTCTTTCGTTAAAAACCAACGTCTTGTCGGCCGTACTCTTCTTACACATTTATTCACTATCAAACTCCAATCGATCTGGCTATTTATCGATCTAGATATTTATAATTAACCGAATTTCTGCCTGGCAAATTAATTTCATGTGGTTTGATAACTAAACTAGCTCGTATAAAAACTATAATCATAATAAAATATTTTTTTTTTTTTTTAAAAATAGCGTCTTACAGAGTACCTACAGCAAAGAAACTGTCTGGGAATAATGAATTTATATTACTACAATGTTTATAAAAACTAATAAAAAAAATCGACCTAAAATCATTTTGAAAACAGCTTTGTCTACCTGTTGAACGGAATGGTCACTGGCAAACGTAATCCCTTTCACCAGGTGGGCCGCGCATGCCTATTGAGATGGTAAAAGAGGGGAGATAGCAAACACTCGGCCCAACTAAAACTCTTTTTTTTTTGTGACGTTGCTAGCTCTCGAACTATAAGTAGGTACATACACCTCGATTTACACGGTGAATTCGTTCTCCAAAAGTAGCGTGTAAATTGAAATCGTGCAATTGAATTCATGTTTTATATTGAAAAAGTTTACATCTAAAGAACAATATTACATATTTCTTTTTAATTATATTAATATGTTTTGATATTATAAGTATGTAGTTTTTCATAAATTCATACGAACATATGTATATATTAAATCGGTAAAACAACAAATTAATTAGTATTACATAGGAATCTGCAGTGCGGCCTCTCTCGCCGTCGTAATTGAATTAATTCAATAAAGTTAGAGGTTATCTACTCTATTCAAAAAGGTTTCCGCTTTATAAAATCTACGCTGGCTGTTTTTACCGATGTAGAACAACGTCCTTCTACATAAGTTCACTGAAACGCTAACAAAAACTTGAGTGAACCGGTCCCTAAAACACTGGATCGCAAACATGTTGAACAACAGAATTGTGTTTGCCGAACTGGGCGGGTTAAGCAGAGTAAAAAGAGTCGAGAAAGGAACCCCTCAAGGCGATATTTTATCACCTTTGTTGTGGGTGCTCATTATGGATGATCTCTAACACTCACCCGGATGGGCTGGAAAACAGTATGTTACGCCGACGACCTGGTACATTGGTCACCGGTAGCTTAGAATCTGAACTCTGCAGATCCATAGGGAAAAGTGGCGACTTAAACCACGGATGATCTTTTGGATCTACACTAGCGTCATCCGACTCATTCTAACCTACAGCTCTGTGGTGTGGTGGAAGGCAATAAGTGGCGCTCTCAAACTAACCCGCTCGGCGGCTTTTGAGGTCATCCTCAACATACACCCCGTGCATATACACGTCAAGAAGGGGGGTCAATCGCTGCGCTGAGGCTTCATCTTAATCTGAGCTGGATTCACACTGATACAACAGTTCTACATAAATCCATCTTTGAATTCGTGCAGTCCATCGTACCTGTCATAGACAGGGACAGCGATCACATCCTTGAGATTATGCTGAGGAGCAAATTGAAAATTCCAGATAGGGCAGAATGGGAATTACATTCCGCGATTAAACCATTGACAAGCCTTATCATATTTACATATGGCTCTAAATCGGAAGAGAAGACCGGAGCAGTTGTTTTCTGCGAGGAGCCTCACATGGAAATTGGCCTACACCTTGAAAGCCATATGACGGTTTTCCAGGCGGAAGTCAAGGCCATATTTGAAGCGGGAAGGTATCTCTTAAAATCAGATACTAAGAACAAGGAGATTGCAATCTACTCGAACAGCCAGGCAGATGTCAAGGCCTCATCAAAACCTTTTACAACTTCCAAACTTGTATTGGAATGTAAAACCAGGTCACTACGGTATTAGCAGGAATGACGGACGAACTTACTCGTTTGGGTGCAACCTCGGAGGAAATATCCTTCACACCAAACCACCTTTGCCTCTACTATCTTGGCTTGGGCCGACTGCCAACACAGTCACCTTTGGCTGGATGGCCCTTCAGGTAGAACCACAAAGGAGCTGTGGGACTTACCCAACCCAAATGAAACAAGTTACTGGGACTAAGAAAAACAACCCTGAAAACTCTAGGGCCAAATTTCACTGGACACTCCATCCTCTGCACACTGGATAGTCAACAAGCCCCATCCTATGCGGGTGACCCATCTCACGGGTAGGATGGGGCTTGTTGACCATCCAGTATGCAGAGGATGCGGAGAGGAATCTGAAACGGTGACTCATTTTCTCTCACTGCCCGGCCCTCTCAGGAAAACGTTACAGATTCCTTGGCTCACACCTCCTGGAAGAACTGCATGAAGACGGAAAGAAGCGATGGGGGGCCAATTTTGAATTTTGTTAGATCGTCCGGCTGGGACAATTGCTAATAAGTCTGAGGGTGAACAATGGGCCTTGTTGTGACCTACGTTCCAGGGACCCTTTTCGGATCCAAACCTCGTTTCGATCCAATCACAATCCATCCCTATGTAATACACTAATACACGCTCCATAAAACGCTCCTGGAGAAAATTCTTCCAATTACTGCTTCGTTTTCTTGCTTTATTCTGTCCTGTTGCATTGTGCGCCTTGTTGATTCTATTGATAATCATAAGCTGCTGAAATGCTATCTCAAGGGTTCTTTTTCTCTTCATCTGCTGTTCAGCTTTTAAAGAGCTTCATAAGCGGGCAGATGTATCTCAGCAGGCCAATTGGCTTAACGGAGGATTGCGTGTGTATGATTGGTCTGTTCAAAACAGTTTACAATTAAATCCTGTCAAATCAAATTTGTCTGGCGATCTGCAGAAAAGACATTGAAACTGATAATTTACCGCCAATAATTTTAAATAACACCAGACTTCCCTATGTGGATTCTGTAAAGAGCCTGGGTTTTGAGCTTAATTCGAAGCTCTCCTGTTGCAACCATATCAGTGCTATAATTGGAAAAATATATAGGTGTCTACGGCGGCTGTGGCTGAGTTCTAGCTTACTTTCGCTTCATATACGAAAAAAAGACTGGTTAAAGCCCTGGTAATACCTCATTTTACTTATGGTTGCGTATATACTCATCTCTGAACTCAGTGTGTCGTAGAAGACTCTTGGTTGCATACAATGATGCGTTACGCTACGTAGACAAGCTACCTCGGACCAGTCACATATCTCCCTATATATCGGCCTTGCTAGGTTGCTTTCTAGAGGACTAAAAGTTCTATATAAACTTATATACAATCGGAAGCCATCGTATCTTTTCGAGAAACTTAACTTCTTGCAATCGACTAGACATAAGAAACTCTTGATCCCACGTTGCAGGTCGAGGTATGGACCGCGTTCTTACTTTTTCCAAAGCATTCGTAAGTGGAATATTTTATCATGTGATGTTCAATGCACGACTGTCGGCAGAGCTTTTGCAGAGCTTATAAAATCATCAAATATTTGTTAAAAATGATTTGCAGTTTGAGTTCTTTATCCTTTAATAATCTATATATCTCTTTTATCTATCTTCTATCTCCTCTCTGTACAATATTACTCTCTCTTATTTTTCTTATTAGTTTAGTGTAATTTATTTTATTTTTGATCTTGCTTGTTTTAATTGTTTTTTTTTTTTTTTTGCTTTTGCTCTTTATTTTTAGTCTTAGTTTTATTTTTCATTTTATACTTTTTCTTTTTAATTTTTTTTTAATTCGCTTTGTATAAAATAAGATTTTGTAATCTTTGTACTTAAATAAATAATTATTGTTATTGTTCTCCTCTTTTGAAAGCTCAGAGCTCCAGCATAAATATTTTCAATCTCATTCAAATGAAAGCATGAACGCACACGCAACCCCATAATATTTCATTATAACGCATGCTATTCGTACTGGGCGCGATAACTGTACTACATAGTAGTTTTTTAGTTATTTATTTATTTCGCTAAATGCTAGCTACAATGGTCCCAGGACACAATACTTAAATTAAAACTAAAGTACAGAACAATTATTGAGGATTTTTCCTAATTGAGTTTTATTAATATTAAAATCTATCGATTGGAAATTCAAATTAAAAGTACAGCACATTCTAGTCATAACCTCAATGTGTCCATAGTTGGTGCGATGGGAACACAAATAAATAAAATCATTAGATCGCAAGTGTCGAGATCGCGAATTGAAATTAATTTTCTCAAGCATCAAAGGTATGTCGAATTCTGAATTTGAACGATTGTTTTTTTTTTTTTTAATTTTTGTGACGGTGTTAAACTGAAAATTAGTATAATATAAATCGAATTTTTCCTTATTTTGTTAAACCTAAACGGTGCAAATTGAGGGTTAGGTTTATATGAATAAAAGAATTACGTAAACTCAATCTTGTTGTTACTGATATAAATGTTAAGGAACCTGACCTTGGACTACTCTAGCCATATGCCAATAAGCAGTGGAAAGAACCAGTCCAGTCATCCTACCAATATCCCCATGAGCGAAATCTACATACAGCCCTCTTGATATGAATGACAATATCCAGGGGTGGCAGATTAAGTAAGACCTCAAGGGTAGTAGTAGCCGTAAATCGAATGGAACCTGTAATACATGGGGCATGCAACTCTTTGCAGACCCGCCAGTTTCTGGATCGCAGTCTCCACTTGCGTGCTCGGCCACCATACGCATGAAGTATGTGAGCATAGGTTTTACAATCGAGGTGTACATTCAGTGCACAACTCTCGGTTTCATTGCCCATGTACAGCTAAAGGTTCCCATGCATTGCGAAAAGACCGTCACAGCCGCATTGACTTTTACCTCTACATGCATTCCCTACGTCAGCTTCGAGTCAATTTAGACTCGGAGGTACTTGACAAGGAGAGACAGTTGTAGAGTGTGTCCAAAAACCTATAGAAGAAGAGCCCCAAGCAAGTCTTTGTAGTACGGGTATTCATCTGGAGTATCTTAAGAATTTATCTTAGACCAATTCTAACTTTTTTCCTTGATATTTCTATGTCGATTCTGATTCTGATCTGCTGAGGATTCATGTTCTAATGTTCACTGCTAGATCATGACGGGTGCACCAGTCCTCCAACTACCTTGTCAGCAGTGGACCAATCATAGGTAGATGTACACCATACAACAGCAGGTCACCTTCAAACCTACAATCTGAGAAATGCGTTGAGAGAAGTCTAGAGGCTTTTTCCTTCGAACCCGCAAAGGAGCCATCTGGTCTTCCCAGAACACTCAGTCTGACCGACGGGTCACTCCAAGAGCCCTGGGTAGCCTAACCGATTTGTTATAGCCGTCAATTTCCTCGCAAAAATCTACAAAAGCCTGTCTTTTTGATTTCCCAACAAGCCTTTTGTAGTCACTCTGAGGCTCGCGGTAGATCCGCCAGTCCTCCGAACCAGTCCCCCTGGCCTTTTTGAAAAGCCTTCTGAAATGCTTCCCGAGTTTACTGAGACTGCCGTGCCACTACGACATCAGCTTCCTTCAAATGTCCGTGCTAATGTTACAGGAAGCTTCAAAAGCCTCATTACTGCGGACTGCAGCTTTTCTGCTGTCTTGAATTAGGTTACCCAGAAGCATATGCTGACGAATTGTGCGTATGCTGATGAGTTTTAGAAGTGAATGTAACCTCCTGAATTAGGTTACCGCCAATCTTCTTGGGTAATATTATTGTTGTTGGCGAGTCTATTGAGTCGCTATGACAAATAGCAGCGTATGTTAACGAGTTGGGGAAATGGAGGAAATCTCCTAAATTAGGTTACCATCAATCTTCTTGAGTAACTTGCCATCGTTGTCGAGTCTGTTGGGTCACTATGACCTTAAGTCAAGATTGAATAACTAAAAAGAAGATAAAAAAATATTTATTAATCAAAACCATGCAGATGTGATCCTTTAAGATCTATTGAAATGTTCTTTCTTCATGAGTGAATTCAATTCACAAAACAGCAGAAAAAATAAGTCTTGATTTACAATTTTTTTTTTTTTGTACTACCATACGTTAAACGTTCCAAATCCAAAGACAATTGCCATTCCTTAAAATAAATTACAATTCATAAAAAGCGTACCTAGCTAAGGCCTGTTTGCAATCAGCAAAGTGTTCGAAGACGAGAATTTCGAAAGTTATACAGCTATGACACAGACGTGTCGTCACATATTCATGCAAGCTCTCCATATAAGTGTACCAAATTTCAGGTCAATAGCTCAACGCGAAGTGCGTAAAATGACAACAGAGCTTCCCCTAACATCTCACTTACTCTTATGTTTATTGTACTGCTCTTGACTATACACGTATCAGCGATTCTTGCACTGTGATGATATACAATGAACCCATAACTCGCCATTTTACCGTGATTTTGCAGGAAATCTTCAACTAAACGATACTTTTTTGTTTTTTAGTGAATGCTATAAAAGATATATTATGAGCTGCGGTTGTCACCATTTAGTTGAAAACCCTGAAATATTACCTATTATATTTTAACCATTCCGTTATCTAGCTCTTAGCATTTATAATTATAACGTTTTTTCAGGGACTGAAAATAACTGCGATTTTAAAAATTTTAAACAAAAAAAGCTGAGATAAATCATGATCGTGGAGTTTAGTGGAATATACCAAAAGATGTCTCGTGAAACCCGTTTCGATTCCTGTAAAGCTTTTGAAAGCTTAACTTTTTATAAAAAAAAAGCTAAAAAAAACAAGCCGGAAGCATAAAAAGCCAACCTAGCTGCTTATTTTTATCGACCGAATCAGTTATGAATTTTTAAGAAAAAAGGTTAATTTACTTGTTATTTCTGGGTTTTGAAGCTAGAAAAGCAAGCGCAACGGCTTGATACTTTTTTTCGGTAAAAATATAAAAAGCGAGCCCGGCTTTTTATTTTTACCAGATAAAATAAAAAGCCAAGCTGGCTTTTTATTTTTGCCAGATAAAATAAAATTATTATCGGTCAGGAATAACAAGTAAAGTGGGCTTTTTTTGTAAAAAGTCATATCTGATTCGGTTCCTGTTTTTTAACGGTCATAAAATCTTGATAAAAACTCAAAATTGTCAGGACAAATCGCATAAATATTTTTAACTTTTAAATACTTATCGGCAATGCCCTTTTATTCTTGGATATTCAAAATTAGATATGTAAAATTATACTTGCATTTATACACAGCTTCTTATATCCATTAAACCATGAAACCGGATTTTAAGTGCCGCTATTTATATACAGGGTATCTCAGAAATAATGGTAAATATTTTAAGTAGTGAAAGTATAGATAATTTCCAGCCAAAAAGTATATGTTTTCTATTTTTTTAATTTTTTTTTATTGGAGGATATTGCTGTGGCAAATACCTAAAGGTAATTAACTAAAAGTGAAATGGATATATAAGAGTAATTAAATGTGGCAGTTCTTGCATTTGAAGCTTACAAAGTATATAAACAGTTTAAAATCAATCAAAAGAACTGTCGAAGCGTCTGCCGTGCGTTAAAAGTAGAACATTGCTCTACTTTCGCGTCGAATCCAAGCGCAGCAGCCATTTAGCCAGCACGAACTTAAACGCATATTGTTATGGAAGTATGTTGAGAGTGATTTGACTTGGACGTGAAGGCCAGACTGTCAGCATGAGCTGACAGATCACTCGGTGGACAGCGTTGACTGCAGGGCGGCACGCTAGCTCGTCTCGGCTATTGGCGGAGAGTGTGGGGAGGTTCCACGAAAACCTGCCGCTGCCACCAGCCATATACAAAATAAATTCGTGCCTGTCTATACAAAAGGCCGTAGCACACATTCAGTCCTTAAGGGACCTTTACACCACTTACCTACATCCATTGGAAAGGCGCTGATGGTTGGCCTTCTCTGCTCGCCCCAACCACCCAATCGACACTGACAACTATCTGTCCTCAGCGTCGACAGTCGACAGAACTCCACACCTTCGTGGGAGTATATAAAAGCAACTCTGTTAGCTGAATTGGGAATACCGAAGGATGACCTCAAGGTCAAGTTCCAGCTGATGTTGAGAAAACAGAAAGCAGGGGAGTCATTTGCTACGTATCACCAACACCTGGTACATCTGCGTGATCTACTGCAAAGCCCTTTGGCGGACGGAGAGTTTCTAGAAATAGTGAAATCGAATCTGCTTCCAGACATCCAACAAAAAATGTTTGCATCCCACCAACAACATACATCAACCGCGAGGTCTTATGACTCAGATACAGGTTACTCAGCAGCGAATCGCGCTCGCGTGCAGCTGGAACACATATCGCAGCCCAAGAGTTAGCGAGTTAGATGATTGTCGTTCGACAGATGCTGAACAGCATATGTCACCTGAAAACAGTGAGGAAGCAGCAACAGTATCTGCTATTTCAGCACCACCGAAAGTTAATTGTTGGAACTGTGACCAACCCGGTCATTTTTACCAGGACTGCATGCAGGAAAGACAACGAGTGTTCTGCTATGGATGCGGACGCAAAAACGTCTTCAAACCAACTTGTAGACACTGCTTGACGAAAAACCAGACCAGTGTCAACGGCCCGAACAGCAACAACTATGACGACTCCAGTTCAAGCCTGGAACAGGGAGGAAGGTCCGCTCCATCAGCAGACCACAACGATGAACTACTGAACTGCCCGCTGATATCATTCAGAGACTCTGGAGATATCAACCATCCACCTGATCGTCCTATTGATTCACTGATAGAGACGGAGAATTTGATAGACTTCTTCGCAGATCTTCAAGCTCCCGTTTCCACCTGTAGGGAGCCCATGACACTACTAGACACTTCTCTGGAAGAGTCTTTGATCTTTGACGTCCCAATAAAACCGACAGCACTTTTTGCTGGCAATGTTACTGAGCAGGAGATTCGGCTTCCTGTCGTTTCTATATTAAAACGGCCACCAAGCTCTGTTATGACGAGTGGGCGTGAGCCTGTTTTATACCCGCTGACGCCTTATCATACGCGTCTGCAAAACTACAATGCAGTACGAGACCGTATCTTCTTCTCAGTAGCTGAACTAGCTGAAATTATGTATCTTGACCTGGACCTTAGACCAAGAAAGAAACGATCGACCGTTCGTTGGCGGGAATACTGTCGACGAATGAAACAGGAAAGAAAAAAAACTGGCACATATTTCCGTGTCGATGCCAGACAACATTCGACCGTATGCCGAAGTAAGACTACTCGGGTGAACTGAGACTGTGTTACTTGATAGTGGTGCAACTGTCAGTATGCTAGGCCAAAGAGCCCTAGAGAAGTTAGCTGAAGCAGAGGTTGAATGGAAGAGGTATCGGACACAGGTACAAGTATCTAATGGTGCCATGACGACTGTTCATGGGCATGTGGACGTGGACATCACTTTTCGTGGTAAGACCCAAAACGTGCGTGTTTATGTGGTTCCTGGGCTCACACAGACACTATATCTAGGAATAGACTTCTAGAATCTATTTGGGTTGGCTCCAGATGTCCTAGGTATAGTTACAGAAGTGACACCAAGTCTAATTGCTTCTCCTGACACCGACTGCCATGTTATTTCTGTTCTAGAGCACCAACGTCTAAAAGCGACCAAACAGCTCTTTCCTTCTTTCGCCTCTTTAGACCTGGGAAAAACTTCTTTGGTCGCTCACAAGATCGACACAAATGACGCAGCTCCGATAAAACAGCGTTTTTATCCGATATCACCGGCAGTACAGAGTATGATGGATACCGAATTAAGACGTATGTTATCGCTGGGTGTGAGAGGAGAGCCAGAGTCCTTGGAGCTCTCCAGTCGTACTAGTGAGGAAGCCTGAAAAGGTCCGGCTTTGTTTCGAAGCCAGGAAGGTCAAGTCCGTTACCAAGAAGGACGCCTATCCGCTACCGCAGATAGACGCGCTTCTGAGTCGACTTCCTCCGGCAAACTGCATTTCGAGCCTGGACTTGAAAGACGTCTTCTGGCAGATCTCACTAGACTCTGATTCCAGAGAGAAGACCGCTTTTACTGTACCTGGTCACCCTCTCTATCAGTACACAGTGATGACATTCGGCTTATGCAACGCTCCATAAACGATGTGTCGCCTCATGGATAAGGTCATTCCATTCGATCTTCGTGAGAATGTTCTCGTCTATTTAGACGACTTACTAATTCTGTCATCAGACTTTGACTCTCATCTCACGCTGCTAGCTCGTGTAGCCCCAAGCAAACGCGAGCGAGTGAACAGGTCTCTATTATGAGGGATTAGGGCATACATCCGGAAGGAACATACAAAGTGGAATGAGAAGCTGAGCCAGATAGCTAGCTCCCTCAGGAGCTCTTTCCACCAAGCAACTGGTTTCTCTCCCTACCGAACACTCTTCGGTCAGAAAATGATTGAGCATGCGAGCTCCTATTCCATCTTAAGGAGCCTTGGAACTCTTAATGAGCCTCTGAGAGTGGATGCTGAAGATAAATTGAGATTGATCCGTGCGGGAGTGCAGGAGAACTTACACCACGCGTTCGAACAGGGTTCAAAATCAAAGAAGGGAAACTCCTTATACAAGCTTGAAGATCTGCAGGGGAGACCGTTAGGAGTCTATCACGCCAAGGACATCAGGCCGTGATATCCATTCGCGAAACTTCTTCTATCTATTATGACTTTTATTCCTAGTTGCCCTAATAAGGCATCCAGCCAGCTTAGGACATCCCCCAGCCAAGCGGCCGGCATACCTTTTGAACATAGAGACGTTTTATCCAACTTCCTAGCCTGATAATACGTCAGAACCCTTCCTGTATGGTAACCCTACGGCAGAAGGCTCGCCGTAGGTATTCCACTTGTTTAAAGACTTAAAATTTTATGAAGAGAATCAGCATGTCACTACCTCGACGACGCCTTGAAGACTCACCCTTGAACAAACGTCGATCGGAGATCAGAGTGAGATGTTGGGCAAGCTTCGCGATCAGTGGTTAGGGTACTAACAGCGGGGTTCTCTCAGCATTTCGGTG
This sequence comes from Dioctria rufipes, assembly GCA_963924295.1. NCBI lineage: Eukaryota > Metazoa > Arthropoda > Insecta > Diptera > Asilidae > Dioctria > Dioctria rufipes. The sequence goes on from OZ002740.1 coordinate 206,627,567, forward strand.
AAGGAAGGCAAAGGGGCATTAACCGGCTGGATTTTTTGGGTTACCAGCTTGTCAATGCACCTTTCGTTTCCGGCACGGAGAACGATGTCGAGGTCTGGTCAAGGACTGGCGGGACTTCAGGGATGTGCCTTCGATTCGTCATCTGTCGAATACATCAGACTGTCTTGGACAATCCGTAGCAGCCGCCTAGCCTGAGTAATGAGAAATGCTTCCATGGGTCATGGGTCGAGCCACACATTGGGCGCCCGCAGCGATGAGGCCTATGTTTAAGACCGGCAGGGTTGTTAAAGAATGCATTATTTCTGAGCTGCATTCCTATACATTTTTTCATTCAAATGAACGAATTGGAAGCTGCAGTCGAAGTATGTTTAAAGAATTGGAATGGAATTAAATGAATTTGTTAAATACAACCAAAAATCCACAACGGTTGTCAACACAATTCGTACACAGCAACAGACAGCACTGGCTATTCATCTAAATTATCACCGCTTGCAGCACATGACAATAATAAGACAATTACATATATATATACTATATTCATACATTGTAATCCAATAATTTCAATTTTAACTGAACATTGTATGCATATTTGTATTCAGAGCTATTTTTCACAGATGCTTATCTTTGTTACCGTTAATTTTTTCTTTAAAATTCTATCACAAAATTCCAGTCAGTCTTGCTCGAGATCAGTTAGCGCTTGCTTAACTAATTTGTAAAATATTATACAGAATAAATTCAGCTTTGAATTAAATAAGTTTTAACGCGTTTTCCTTTTTTTATCCTTCTGTGGTATCCTCGTAAACAGAATTCTATTCCCCAAAAAAATAATGCCGAATGCATTCTTTTTCCTTTTAGAAAAAGAATGCATTACTTTGAGCTGCATTACTTTGTCTGTGTGAATTCACTTGCATTCACTTGCATTCAGCATTCACTTGAATTCAGTGAAATTATTCCATGAAATTATTTTGTGATTAAGAATGAAAGAACAAATAAAGCACTTTTAAGAATTTTTTTTAAAGTATTTCAAATATTAATTAATTTGTCGAATTCTACCACATAATGAAAGTAGATGTATTTTGTTCGCATAATTTAATTCATCTGCTTCTCCTCCTTAAATGATGATGATTTTTTCACATAACAAATGAAAAATAATCTTTATTTTCGGTCTCTGGAATAAATGCTTTTTGATTTGATTTGAAATTCTTGCGCTGTTATGGTCGTAGCGTATTGCATGTAGCAATATGCTACACTGAGCTAAGTACACGTCTATGCGACCCGTAGCAGCATGAGGTGTGCGCGAACTGTGTCCTATATGGATGGAGAGCGATACGCGCCGAACGCACCCAAAAGGAAAGAAAAGAAGAAGAAGAATGTAGACATCTGTCTTGTTGTTCAAGTGAATCACGCGAGTGCCAAGTCAGTGGAGAAAAATCGGAATTTTTTGTAGCATCGGCAGCTGGATTATAATTCCTCACGGGATGCGTTTTATGCATATCCATCAAAACCTAGAGCTGATCTTAGAAATTCAATGAAGACCATTGTTGCCACCCTATTTGTTGCTCAGAATGGACTTAAAGAATGGGAACAATCAATAGAAGATAATTCTGTTGATACGCCTATTTTACTACTTCATCGTAGAAATCAACAGATTAAATGCATATTTACATTTGCAAACGCAAAACGTGCATCGTTCCTCAAAGGAAATTGTTAAAGATTTTAATCTGGATGAATACTTTGATGCTTACATTATGGTACTTCTGGTAACATTCTATTAGTAGTCAACAGAAATATTACCACCAATGCATTTATTACAACAAAAATCTGATTCTGCATGCAATGTAGGGCCTTGGCAAGATCATTTTAATCATACCAGAAAGTGCTTGAAATTTGTAGCTAGTATGATAAAAGAATTTCAATAATGTCTTCACTTCTTGGCACGATAAAAACAAAACAAACGATTTTCACAAATATTTATTAAATAATGAATTGACAATAAGATACTCTACATTCTGTAAATCCACAACATCAAGTGAACATGTAAAAGCATCTAGTCCAGGGGGATTATGTCTGCAGGATCCAATAGAATTGAATAAAAATCTTACTGCTCACAATCCAAATGACGTCTTAAAATATTGGCGAGCTATAGTTGGGAAGAATTATATTTCATAGAAATAGATCCAAATTGTCAACAAATCATCAATGTGAAGGAATGTCAAAAAACCCCGTCTTCTTCACGAAAGCTAGTCGAAGGGCTAGTCTGATAGCGTAGTAATAAACTGTTAATTTTACAACTTCTCATCCTTGGAGGCGACTTTACGGGGCATTTCACTAGTAAAACACGTAAGTGATGAACCAATTTTTTTGTAACCTTGTTTATTTGCAACCACAGCACAATAAGTGCATTTGCAGGTCACGATGACCTTTGAAGTACTTTTCTTAAAAAATGTCTTATTATATATTACTATAAGATTATATTTACACTCAAAATAACGATTTGAAATCTGTCTTAAACCTTCATGTTCTTGCTTTATTGACATCCTAGTATAGGAACATATTTAAATATAATGATTTGAATTTTTCTTGAACCTTCATGTTCTTGCTTTATTGACATACTAGTATAGGAGTATATTTAACTAAGATATAACGATTTAAATTTGTCTTGAACCTTAACGTTTCTGCTTTGTTGACATACTAGTATAGGAGAATACTTAGACACTACATATATGATGATTTGGAGAAAAGAACTTTATAACGTGATGAGAACCTGAGTTTTGTTAATTTACTTCCTTCCGCTCTCCAGGTGCTCTCTTAGTGTGAAGGTCGTCTAGGTCCGCTACTCTACTCTTTTCAGGTCGGCATAGGGACACTGACAACTATCTTCCCTCAGTGTCGATTGGGTGGTTGGGGCGAACAGAGAAGGCCAACCATCAACGCCTTCCCAATGGATGTAGGTAAGTGGTGTAAAGGTCCTATTAAGGACTGAATGTGTGCTACGGCCTTCTGTATAGACAGGCACGAATTTAAATTTTGTGTATGGCTGGTGGCAGCGGCAGGTTTTCGTGGAACCTCCCGACACTCTCCGCCAATATCCGAGGCGAGCTAGCGTGCCGCCCTGCAGTCAACGCTGTTCACCGAGTGGACTTCACGTCCAAGTCAAGTCACTCTCAACCTACTTCCATAACAACATATTCTATTGAACTGTCAAAGCCACGCGCCGCCTGCCGCGTTCATTGGGTTTTCACCACTGACATGTATATAAATGGACTGCTCGTTGAACCAAAAATGTATGAAAGCAAATGGCACCACTTCTCTTTCCGTGAGAGCATACTTTCCCACTGAACTGTAACGATTGGGAACAAGAAATTGCTTGAATTCAGCGGTATTTCTAGAATTGGAAACTTGGTAATCAAAACTTTCCTACTAAAACAGCCTCGAAAAGCACTTCCTTCGGCTCATAATTAAAATTTAACAATACAAATAGTCCCAAATACTTTTGTGGTAAATTCGATAAATCCCATTGACATATAAGGAAATTCCCAAATAATTTAAATATAGCGCCAGTTTACGACAGTTGGTAGCATTGATGTGAGAGCATACTTTCTGAAATCAAAACTAGTGCCACATGAAACAGGAGATCAATCAGTCCATTTATTACATGTCAGTCGTTTTCACCATAAAGGAAGGTAAAAGTCTGTTTCAATATGTTGAGCATTCACTTGGAAAGAGGGGAGAACTTGTTATTTGCTGTATGACTGAATGATAAATCTCAAAGGAATTAAGGCAGAAACACATCCAAGCAAGCATCAGGCCTGGCCTCTCTCAGGCTTTCTCGCAGCTCGCCTCAAGGCTTGCCTCAGAGCAATGAAAACAAAATGATACCGCCGGGCTCGGAGCTGTTATTGTAATTTTGATAATACATCTGTTGACCGAAATAAGCCTGAGAGAGAAAAATTTCCAACATTGAGCAAAGCGCGCTTTGCGGCTAGGCCTTCAGGCTAATTGCTGGCTTGGTTTTCTGTTGCATCATTTAAAAGCCCGTGTTGGAAATTTTGACAACGCCTCGAGGAAGCCTCGAGGCCTGGATGTGTTTTTGCCATTATTCATTCAGTGGCCCTCGATTCATAAGTAAAATTCAAATACGCCTATTTTAGTGATCAAAGAAAGTTCAGTAGTGAAAATTAATAAAATATCTTGATAGACAATCTTTGATAAGTAAACCTCACTACGCTGGTGGGTGTAAAGAATTTTTGTAATATTTAATTAGTTTTAAATTGATAGCTTAATTTATAAAGTAGGAAATTTTAGTGAATGAATATTCAGTCAGTCTAGGTAGTAGATGGTAGTTTATAAATTTTAATTGAGTGATAGTTAAAATGTAGAGAGACTGAGTATATGGTATGGCTTTCTCCTACACTCACGTCAAATGTGTGTTGATGGTTTACTCCATGCACAGATGAGTGGTTGGCCTTCACCACTAAGTTTTCGTTTATTTAAAAGGCAAAATTACTACAGGGAGAGTGAGCACGGTTTTATCCCGCCCTCCCGGTTATTGGCTTCTAGCACAGGTGCAAGAGGTTTTCTCCTTGCCTGTTGGGCAGAGAAATTTTTAACATTTGTTAGATTTCCTATGTGTGTTGGTATATGAGAATATGCAATGCATGTCAGTAGATGTAGTAATATTCGGAAAGATCACTTAATTCATCGGCTTATAGATGCATTTGTTTATATCTTTTTAGATCCAGTGAAGTAACTAACCTATGTTCAGCTTCTGACTACCCCTCGGAATGCTTATGCATGTGTATTTTATCTGTGTAAGTATTTATAAATCTGATCTATTATAGTTTTCGTTTTTTTTATAATTTACAATTTATCAGAAGTGGGATTCAAACTGCTGAGATTGAACAAGGCTACTCGTTATATGTGAAAAAAAGGAGAGGAAATATATGTATGTATGTATGTAAATATACAACAGGTTATCAATTACCAAGTATCAATCAATCTTAAATGTACTTATATCGTATTTATAAATACGTGCTCAGGCTCATTTCATTATTTAAATGACGATTTCAGCGAGCGAGATTCAAAGCAAAATAAACAAAACGAAGGAAGTTTCCACGAAAACTTATAGTTCTAGGAATCGACGTAAAACATCTTCTCGAGATACTAAGCAATCATTGGATAAATTCACCGGGGCTACAAAAGGCTTAATCAATAGAAGCAGTGACAGACCATAAAATATTCCATTCAGAGAATACGTTACTTGTTTGACCCGGATGATCGTAATCAGACTGCAGAAATTTGGTGTAAACAAATAGACGAGCTCGAAGTAAGCACAACAATTTATTTTGCCCTATCTAATTTACGTGGCATGGCGCAATTGAGATTTGCTTGGCAGGCGTGGAAAAGTAAGCTACATGTAGTTTTTCTATATAAACAAGTAAAAAAGCTAGAATTGGTCTAAGACCAATGCTGATGATACCCTAGATGAATGCTCGTTTGTAATTTCGTATGGTCACCCATCTGCGCAATTTTGATTTTTGAAGTTATTTTTGATATATCTCTAGAACGGTTCATCGAACAGCAAAAATGATAATAAACAATTTTAGGATTTCATATTAAGATCTTTTCAGTACATTAAAATCGTATAGGACTGATCATTTTCACAGCATACGTAAAATGCCTAAATTATTATAGGGCAACACCAAGGGGTTACCTAATTTAGTCCATTTTTGAAATCATATTTACTATTTTTATGAAAACATTATGTACAAAATTTCAATGCTCTACGTTGACACTGCATGAAAAGTGTCCAAATATGTAGTGAAAAATGAAATTTTTGTATGGTAACTCTACGAAGAAGTTACCCGAATTGTCCCATTTTCGAACTTAATTTTACATTTTTTTTTAAAGCTCATGTGCAAAATTTCAGCTCTCTAAGTACACACGTTCTCCAGTTATCGTGAGGACGGACAGACGGACATGCAAAAATCAAAATAATTTTATGTATGGGTGCCCAATCCACTTTGCTCTAGCATCATTATTTCTAGGTGTTACAAACGGAATGACAAACTTAGTATATCCTCTAGATTTCATGTCACATAAAAGGGGAAAGATCAGTGTCTTGTCTAATAGGGGCAATAGAAGACAACTTATAAAAATAGAAGCTAAAGCTGGACACACAACACACCTGAGTCGCCACTTCAATATCTAAGTGCCTTCAACCATAATTCATCATAAATACCTGCGCCGGGAAATAGATATAGCAATAACAACAAAAAGGGACATCCACTTAAACATAGGGCAATAACTCAGACATCAACTTTGGGTTTTAAGTGCTTCAGGGAATTATGCTAATAAATGTAACGAAAAGATTAATGCGGTTATCAGATGCAAACTATGTGGAAATTGTAACAACGATGAAACGAAATGCCTTAGAAATAAACAAGATAAAAAGATATAATTGATCTAAGACCAATAATGTTAACTCTAGATGAATTGCGAAATTAAATGGAGATTTCCAAATATATAGTGAAAACCCAAAGTTTTGTATGGCAACACTATGAAGGGGTTGCGCGATTTAATCCGTTTTTGAAATTTTATTTTCTATTGCTATGAAAACACCATGTACTAAATTTCAGCTTCTACGTCGACGCATTCTCAGGCAATGCCCAAATATATAGTGAAAACCGAAATTTTTGTATGGCAATCCTACGAAGGAGTTGCCCGGTTGGTCCCATTTTCGAACCTACATAAGTTTTTCTACTGTATGCAAAATTTCAACCTCCAGAGAACGCGTTCTCGAGTTATCGTGAAGACGGACGGACGAACGAACGGACAGGCGGACATGCAAAAAATAAAATAACTTTTAATATTATCCATGGGTGTCCAACCAATTTTGCTCTCCAGTAACCATTTTGCTGCACTGCACTTAGAGGAATGTTGTGTTTTCATAGGATTTCATATTCTGAAAACCCTTTCAGTACTATAAAAAGAGCTGATCGTTTTCACAATATATGTAAAAACCCCAAATTTTTATATGACAACACCAAGAATGGGTTTTTCGATTTAGCTCATTTTTGAAATTATATTTACTATTTTTATTTTTATGAACACGCCGCGTACAAAATTTGAGCTCTCCACGTCAACGCGCTTTCAGGCAGCGTCGAAATATATAGTGAAAAACGAAATTTTTGAATGCAACTCTACAAAGGACTTGCCCGATTTGTCCCATTTTTGAACTTAAATTTACTTATTCTTAAAAAAAAAAAACCCCGTGAGCTATAAGTGAACGCGTTCTCGAGTTATAGTGAGGACAGAGGGACAGACGGACGTCCAAAAGGCAAAAATCATAATAATTCTTAATATTATACGTGGGTATCCTACCCTATATATTTCACATCTAGGGTATAAAAATGGGCTAAATCAGGGGTTGGTGTTCTCATATATAAATTGAGATTTTTACGTATGCTATGAAAAATGCTGGAAAGTTCTTCAGAATATGAAATCCTAAGAAATTGGTTAGGATCATTTGTACTGTCCGACGAACCGTTCTAGAAACATATGCGAAAAACCACTTCAACATTAATCTAGGGTATCATAAGAATTGGTCTAACCACTTTTAGTTTTTTTACTTGATTTTAGTAGGAAATTTCTTTTTAATGATTTTTAAATATCTTCTGGTGGCTTTATATATTTAAGCAGTAGCTTTTTTACTTGCTTATTGTATTTTTATTTTGGAGCCATACAACTTGACTATCTATGTGAAAATAATTGCGATGGTGTTTGGCTTTGCTTTGAAGATATATACACAAAGTAATATCACGAGAATATTAAATTTAGTGGAACTGCTCTTGGTTTCATCCTGCTTCTCTGAAGTTATCGCTATGAGTAATTCTGCCAAGGTCATAAAACGTAATGGTAGTATTCAGAGGAACAGAACTAATAGACCCGCCCACTGCTTTGAGGTGGCAGTCTAAGTCAGTTCTAAGGTAGACTGAACAACTTTCTCGGAATTTCGCATGGACGAGCTTGTAGACTAGATTTGATTAGCAAAGCAAAGCAACTTCAAGACAGGACGAGCTCAAAGCCCCCTCTTGACGTTTGGATGGAGCTGGAATTTCCTGAAGATTTGGTTGGCTGTATAGCACCATAGATTGGTTTATGTATATTTGAAGGTAGCAAATACAATGCACTTTCTTCCTAGGGGTTGGGGAACCATATTCAGATATTTCGTGCGATTAACTAAATTGGCATTAACAATCCGAAATGTCTCACCGCTGTTTTTTTTTTTTGTATCGTTTGCAAGCATTACACTTCCACTTCATCACTTCATTGTATATTTTTCAATACAATACTATTTTTATCACCACACGTTTTTTGATAAAACACGTAGATCTTTTTTTTTTTTTTTTTTTAGAAAATAGATAAGCGATAAGTTTCACGATAATTACCGACAACTGGATTTTAAAAATAATTTCCTTTAAATTATAAATTATTACGAATGGTAAAAATGTAAATTTGGAATTACTGAATTGTTCAATCACTCAAAACTAAAATGTACGCGCAAATCCAAAATCCCAGATATCGGACCTACCACTTGATGATCCGTTTTCCATCCTGGAACTCAAGCGAACGCTTAACTCCTTTCATGGATCCACTCCTGGTCTGGATAACATCTCCTTTGGTATGATCAAGCAAGCACCTGAAATCTGGCATGCCAGACTGACGTGGCTGCTTAATCGGATTTTCGCTCTCGGCAGGTTTCCGACAGAGTGGAAGCTGGCAGAGATTCGCGCAATCCCAAAGGGGAGCTCCCGTATCCCAAGCCTCTCCGAAACCAGATCAATATCCCTTCTCAAAACAAGATCCAAGCTCCTAGAGAAACTTATAGCAAACCGATTAGGCTGGCTCCTGGAACGGAGGCTGCTGCTTCCGACGGTATGGAGCTTCAGACCAGGTAGAGGTACTCAGAATCTTCTGCAGGTACTGGAGCACAACCTAAAATGCACTTTGTCTAGGGGCCAGCACACTGCCTTGCTGTCCATCGATTTGGAAAAGGCTTTCGATAGAACGCCGAAGCGCTCCGTCCTTAAGCAGTTTATAGAATGGAAGGTAGGCACTCGTTTCACAAAGCTGGTTGAGTCCTTTCTCACCGACAGGAATATCAAGGTCAGAGTAGAAGGTCATATCTCCTCTACATGCGTTTTAGAAAACGGCATGCCGCAAGGTACCATTCGTGAATTCAATTCTCACTCGGACACTAAGGAAAATCTCAGCCTAGTCCGAAATTAATGGTGCCTAGGTTGCCATAAGCAAACTTGAAGCGCTGAACTTCTGCAGAAGACGGAAATACCGAGAAATCGAATTGCCCTACGACACAGTTTCAATCTTATTACAGAACGAACTCAGAATTTTGGGTCTGCGCATTTCTAAAACGCTAGAGTGAAGTAAACACACCAACATGGTGGTTGAAGACATCAACCGGCGCAACAACCTTCTCAGGGTCATCTGCAGAAAGAACGCGGGACCCCCTGCTTAAAAGCACCATCCAATTTGTCAGACAGTTGATCATGGGTAAGATTGACTACGTGATCACTATCTACGGATTCTCCACCAAGCTAAACATAAATAAAATACAGAAGGCCATCAATGTTTCAGCCAGAACGGCCATTAGTGCGCTACGTACAACCCCTATTGACAGCTTGCTCACTGAAGCTGGCTTTCCCACCTTCTCAGCTAGAAGAGACCAGCTTACTGCTAGTTTCTTTCTCAAAAATCTCCACAACCTTCAGGCCCCCCCTTCACGACCTGATTGTGGACATCCTGTCCACCAACCGTCAACGTACCACACGCACAAAATCAGGCCTTCACAGGTATGTGGAAGACGTTCCCACACCCCTCAAATCCCCTCCCTTTGACCCTAACACTCTCAACCCAGTCCGCCTACTACTCCCCTGGAGGATCAAGACCAACAGGATCATTACTAACGAACTACAATATAAAGACTTAAACAACGACAGCTAAAAACGACTCCACCACGAGACCATAAACAGACTGCAAGCGGACAGAATACTCTATACAGACGCCTCCAAGGCAGACTCCGCTGTAGCAATGGCGGTTACAGCAGCGAATGAAACCAGACAGGCACAAATCTGTCACAAGCTACCTGACTGGTGCAACGTCTACACCGCTGAACTCACAGCAATCTGGGAGGTAGCCAGGTGGGTAGCCAACCAAGATGGCACCACGCCTGGCGGCAATCAAGGCCATTCAAAACCACAAACACATCCTGGCGGTAAACGTCAGAGCCACGTTACAAAATGGCAGAATCTGGATCGCCTGGTGTCCTGGCCATGTAGGCATACCAGGAAACGAAAAAGCGGACTACCTGGCTAAACGTACAGCTACGAGCGAGGAGTCCCCCATCTCTCCTCCAGCATTTAGACCCGCGATCTCACACTACAATCGATTTCGAAACGCAAGCAGACAACTGGCGTGGAATAATTCCAACCACTTCCTGGCGAGCCACCATAGGGAAATTAAAACACCGGACATCGATCTGCCACGATGAAATATGATCGAGATGGCCAGAGTTAGACTGGGCAACTTCCTGACCACGAAAAAAAACCTCTTCCAAAAGCAATCGTGTCCCACTTACAATTTCTGCGCAAACTCACCACCTATTACAGCGCACCACATTTTTCACGTGTGCGGAGAACTACCTAGACTACTAGACGAAAGAGGCACTACGACAGGACCAACAGAAGGACCAACAGAAGGACCAACAGAACTCCTCAAATACACTAGAGAGGACACGAAGGCACTACTCCCTGTACTCGAACACTATCTGACAACAAATGGGTTAACCACTAGACTTTAACGGACAAACCAAAATTAGAGTTAGATTTAGAATTAGATCTACATTCAGATTTCATTTAATAAAACTAAAGTCATATTATGTAAACACTAAGGTTCTTACTTGAAGTTCCAAGTTAGGTTACATTGAAATTACAACTTTACCATAGAAGTACACTAGTCTTAGTATTATGAATTGTACAATTGAATTTATTTACTTTTAGATTTAAGAATAAAAACTTTATTGTCAATAGGCTTAAGTTTAGGCTTAAGGTTTTTCAATAAAGGAATATTTGAATTTGAATTAAATTTGCAGCAATTAAAACTTCATCTGTCACTGACAATACAAAGTTCCATTTCTTGGAAGAGATTTAAGGAATTGTATTTTTTTTCTGATCTTTAAATCGAAATTAATCCAAGCTCACAATGCATTGTGTTAAAACAAAGAATGCACACAAATGTAGTTTCTGGAAGGGTAGTATATGTATATGCCATATAACTCACACCTAGATAAGATGAATTATATATAAACTACGTAGATAAATCTATACAATGTATGAAGAAACAAAGTCGAATATGTATATGATGAATTTAGAAACCCATCATCACAATATTTCGCACATAGATAAAGCTTATAGCAAAAATAGTATAACATACAAGATATCGCACAGCCCATCTCTGCCAGTGCTAAAGTTGGACTAGAAAACTTGTATACGGGTTTTATTATTTATTAGTAGAACGCAGGTCCCAGGTGCCCCCATTTAAAAAAATACTAACGCTGAGTCTGGTTCTGGAATTGTTTTCTTTTATCACATCTTTGCAAGTCCATACATCCATATATGCACGCGCACACATCTTTTAGCAACCAGCAGGGTGTAGGTTCAAAAGAGCCATTTAAATAAAGCCCAGAATTCAGATGTTCGAGAAATGCTTCCCAACTGTGGTAGATAAGAACGATTTGATTGAATCTTTCTATCAGCTGCACAGTTGAAGGAACGTCGAATGTTCAGTGAATGGTGATTGGGCTGTTATTGATTGATTATTGCTATTTGTGTTGTTTACACAATGCGAACTGTTTTTCGTTTATACTTTTTTTTTTTGTACTCATGTTGCTATATTTATTCTTCTGAAATTGGGTGAATTGCTTGTGCTTTGGTTTGTGATTATGCCACACAAGCCATAAAATAGATATCTATGTTTTATAATGATTCTTATGGAAAAGTGACATTGATTTTATATATGCCATAAAGGAAAATAGTCTTCATGTAATTTTAAGCTTGATTCCTTACCTTCCCAAAGGCTACGCTTACTATATACCTTACTTAATAAAATAATAAAAGTTTTGATTAAAAAGTAACCTTACTATTTTACGCTTAATTACTCGCCCTGTATTGATGTCTCAATCTTACCCCGTCAAGTGGGAAACTTTGGGACAGTACTATATGTAGCTTTGAAAGATGAGGAAAATTGCTTTGTCAAAATTTTACACATCATCTGTTTTATCTATCTGGCTTTAAGATGATATTTTTTTTTCTTTTGATACAAAAACGTTCTAAATTTTAATTTTTTATTAAACAGGTACGAGATACATTTAGCACATTTTTATGAAAAATGTTGATAAAAAAACGTAGGGAAATGCGGCAAGAGGCAAAAGTCATAGTAGATAATAATATTTTTCCGCAATTTTTTTTATACGACCCGGTATCAGATGAAGGGATGTGTAGCAAAGCCGGATTTTTAATTGTCAAGGAGGGGGATGGGGAGGAGAAAACCGGACAGTCCGAAAGTTACCCCGCCAGAGCTAACTAATTACAATTTTAAAGTTAGAAAATAACGTGCACGGATTAAGAAAGTTACAATTAAAGAAAACTGATGTCAAAGCATCTAGTATTCAAAATACGTATCTTTCACTATCGAGATACGCACGGTTTCTTCTTGGTATACGAAAGTTTCCGGATCAATAAAAAAACTTGAAAAATTGCCGTGTGAAAGAATAAACTGCAGACTCATTATTGTTAAGCAGAAATTCAAGTAGCACCCAAAAAAGCAGTACAGTTAGGTGGTTAAGTTGGCGGTGATTGCGCACTAAATCGAAACGACAAACGATAAATTATGCTCTGACCCAAAGTTGCACCCACTGTCCCAAAGTTTCCCCCTTTTACGGTAGTGTATGTGCGGCCGTAGTCCAAATCTGTAGGCAGATTGATTCGAATTCATATATGCAATTATTACTCAGTTAAGAGTTTGTTTGCATAAATTTGTATACCCTAGATGAAATCTTTTGACATTCCGTTTGTAACACGATAACTCGAGAACGCGTATGCTTAGAGAGCTGAAGTTTTGTACACAGACCTTAAAAAAAAAAAACAAGTAAAATTAAGTTCGAAAATGAAACAAATCGGGCAACTCCTTCGTAGGGTTGCGTCAACTTAGAGAGCTGCAATAGCAAACAAAATTTCAAAATGGACTAAATCGGGCAACCCCTTCTAGGTGTTGCCATTTAAAATTTTAAGATTTTTACATATATTTACATACTGTGAAAGCAATCAGTCCTAGACGGTTTTAATGTACTGAACAGTTCTTCAGAATGTGAAATCCTATGAAATTGGTTATAGCAATTTTTACTGTCCGACGAACCGTTTTAGAAATATATGCGAAAAACCACAAATCATACTTGCACAGACAGGTGACCATACAAAATTACATATGGTCATCTAGGGTATCATAAGATTGGTCTTAGACAATTCTAGCTTTTTTACTTGTTTTAAATAATTTTGTTAGGTAAGATATAAAAATTTGATTACGGGTGGGAAGATAAGAAAGTAAGCTTAACAGAAGACAATTTTTCTGTATGCCTAGTAGTTTAAGACGCAGGAACTATTCAAATCAAACTTTTTAGTATTGAGAGATTCTGTTTCATGGATTGGGATTTATTTCTCGAGGGTTTTGGTTGCGCGGTTTTTTTCATAGAAAAACTAATCGCATACAAATGCTGGACATGTAGAACAAAAGCCAGTAACCTTTCGGTAACCAAAGCGTAAGTAAGCATTGCCTCACTCCATTACAAAATCAACGATGGCTCGATCTAATGTAGGGAAGGCCTCCATGTTTTCTTAGAAATTTTTATGCATTATTGGAGGCCGACAACGGTTGCTAATAATTTTTATGAACGTAGACCACTGACGTGTATAACATATGTATACTACTTGATTTTCTATTTCATTTGGGTCAATTTCTGTTGGTAGGAGTGTGACAATTATCTTAATTTTAAGTTTCTCTTTCGGTTTAATATTCATATTACAAGTTCAATTGCAAATACATTCGAAATTACTTCTATTCTTGGAAGCTTATCTCCTACAACATCAAATATCCCTTAAACTTGATTTTTAAGGAAATAAAATTAAGCAATTTTTGTCTTCCGTCCCTAAAAATAGGTACAAATGCTGTATTGCGACCTATTTCGACTTTATATAATGATTTGGAAAATACACTGAACTTAATGAAATTGAACTATGGTGAATTTAGTATATAGAACTTATTATTTGAAGTTTAGGGGAATAAAGTAATTAAACCAGCGTGTTGCATGAAGCAGTATGCTGCACTTGTTGCACTGACTGCTAGCAGCAGTGCTCAAATTGTGCCACACTGCGATTGTGCTGCCAAGTGGCCCATGCTGAGTGAAATATACCTAATGGAGGGCCGACTGTGCTGAAAAAAGAAGATTTTCTTTCTTTTTTGTGAGGTCTGTGTGTTCTGACGTGGCTGAAAAAGAGGAGAATAAAGTTTTTGTCCAGCTGGTATAAAAGGAAATAATTTTAAAGACTGAAAAGAATCGGCGAAGTAATCGTGTCATCATTAATCCATCCAAACAATATTTTGAAAAAAAGTCGTGAAGGATAGAAGTGCGGACAAGAAAATGAAGGTATAAATCTCCCTGGGGTGCTGCAATGAAAAAAGTTTTCCAAGTTTCGATTAGCGGCGTGATTTAATATTGGGTCTTGAAAAGTTGACGAAAAGATACGGAAGGCATATTGGCTGGCGTTCCGGAAGACACTGCAATCGCATGATGTTCGTGAAGAAAAATTGCTGACCTCAGGTATAATTGGAGTACTGGTATAATGGACCAAGTTGCCAAAAGCCGCCTCGTATGAAAAAGGAAGGGAAGGAAACTCAATTATCGAGAAGGAAGGCGTATTGCCTGGCGTTCCAGAAGACACTGTAATCGCATGATGTTCATGAAGAAAAGTTGCTGACCTCAGGTGTAAATGGAGTACTGGTATAATGGACCAGGATTGAAGACAAGTTGGCAAAAGCCGCCACATTCCACTCTAAGCGCTGCCATTTTTGCTGAAAATAAGATTTTATTTTTCAAAGACCTTATAATAGCAACGGCTGCTGTACCTATGAGGGATGTAGAAAACAATTTGTTGCATTGCAAAATAATGCAAAGTACATTTCTTACTAAAATAAGTTAGATAGATACATGGATGATATTTATTTAGTATACAGGCTGTTTCCGCCTAGGAGGTCAATAGAGCAGGACCAGGAGGTGATGTTATCACCGCGACAAACATGTATGGCAGGGTGGGAGTATAAACCGTTTACGAATCACAGGGTGAGTAGGAAAAGAAGTTAGTTTTTCACAAAACACCCTTTCTCTTAAAAAGTACAGGGTGTACGATTACATTTAAGGGCTCATTGAATGCAGAACTTCATGGCCTTTCCAACGACTGCTCAACCAGTCCCATACCCCTCTCCTCTCGAGTTAAGCTTGCTTAAACTAAAAATTTCGGGTTTTACGCTCTTAAGGCAAGCTTTGCGTACACTAGAATCAATTTTAGTAGGTGAAAAGAAATTTTTCGAAACTGGGTTTCTTGAAAAAAAAAATTTTTTTTTTCGGTATTCTAAGAAATAATGTAGCAAGTGTTGTACCATTTTAAGGAGTGGTCCAGAAAAAATTGACCCATTTATTTTTGTTTGCAGTAAAAACATTAATGGCAATTTTTTTATAAAATTTCTATATTTTGTTTCTTACAACTTAAACTTTAAAATACAAAAGTTATTTCTAATATATTATTTGTTTTGGAAGAATGTTTTAACTTTGTTATTCAAGCCACGCATTAGATTTAGAACAGTTATATTAGTAACATTTCTATATGCTCTTTTCCATTTATCTCTGAAATCAACATCATTTTTGGCAAATTTCTTTGTTGTTCTAAGCTCCCTTTTCATTAATGCCCAGTACCTCTCTACTGGACGAAGATGGGGGCAGTTTGCTGGATTGGCTTCCCTTGGCACGATATTGGCCTGATTGGTTCTGTACCATTCCATCGTTGCTTTTGCGTAATGACTGGTGGCCAAATCTGGCCAGAAAATAACAGACCCTTGATGCTGTTGAATAAAAGGTGGAAGTCTTTTTTGAAGGCACTCTTTGATGTACACATCTGAGTTTATTGTTCCTTTGATAATAAATTCACTGCTTCGTAAACCGCAAGAACAGATCGCCTGCCAAATCGTGTACTTCTTGGGAAATTTTGTCATTTCTTTTGTTGAAAATTTTCTGGATACTCCACTCCGACTTTTTGCAGTAAAATATATGTCACCTGGTATCTGCGAAAAGTCAGCTTTGCAATACTTTTCATCATCCATAACGACACAATCGTATTTCGTCAGGTAGTTCTCATAAAGTTTTCTCGCTCTTCTTCTTGCTGTTTTCTCTTCTTCTTCCTTCCTCAGTGGCACTTTTTGAGCCTTATTGCTACTTAATCCACAGATTTTTTTATACCTGTACACTGTAGACTTTGATGCTCCTGCCAATGTCGCCATATGTCTTTCCAAAGCTCCCGGTTTCCAAGAATAAGTACCCTTCATCTGTTTTATGACGTCTGGACGGGATGGCCCTGGTTTTCTACCTGACCCACGTATCCTTTCTATTGACAAGCCACGCCTATATTTGGCTATTGTCCTTTTTATCGTGAAATAACTTGTATTCAGGTCTTTTGAAATTATTAACAATGAAATTGTGGGATTTTCCAAATATTTGGACAAAATCATTTCACGCACTTCTTTTTCGCTTCGAGACATTTTAACTATTTCACTTCCAATACATGAATGATTCATACAAACTCAGAGTTCAGTATTTATGGAATATTTTAACAAAAAAATCCAGACCTGAATTATTGTAATTTTGCAGGTATAAAAATAACTTAATGGGTCAATTTTTTCTGGACCACTCCTTAGAATCCTTATTAAATGCGTCAACTTTTAAAATTACTTGCCAGACTGGCGTAGTACATTTTTTTTCAGTAGAGTCAGTTAAAGTTCAACGAATTATTAATTTTATATTGTTGGTTCGGCAAAATGTGACATTTTCTTCCAAGCTGGAGCAGTTGGCTTAGAACTTAAAGCAACAGGTCACATAAGCACTATTCGGGATTACATAAGAAAAATAAAATTGAAAAAAAGTAAAGATTTGTAGCAACAGGAGCTAATAAACCATCACAAGGTGTACATTTTCTCGAAAACAAAAGAAATGCCTATAATTTGAAAAATACATGACTTAGATTATTTTTTATATTTTTCTGGTAACTGTTACGATTTGGTCTATCACCCGGTTCCGGCTTGACGTCGACTTACGGGACACCCTGTATATAAAATCAATGTATAATAACTTTTCCATAAGAATCAAAACGTTTAGAGAATCAGAATAGAACACACATATCTCGATTTCTGTTTCACGGCTTTGGAAGTATTTCTCTAGGGTTTTGCTACAAATACTTCCCAAGCCATGAAAGCGAAATCTATATATCTGCGTGCCAGTCCGTTATCTAAATTGTTCTATATTGATACTTTAGAAAAGTGCCAGACATTGTCTTTATTTATGCTATGGAGTCTAAACTACTATCCATACAGAAAAATAGTCTTCCAGTAATTTTAAGCTTGGCTCCTTATCTGCCCAAAGGCTACCCTTAATATACTTGACTTAACAAAATAATAAAATAGTTTTGATTAAAAAGTAATCTTAACATTTTACGCTCAATAACTCTCAGCTGAGTAATAGGTGCAATAGTGTATGTGGCCGCCGTAGTCCGAATCTGTAGGCAGACTGATTCAATTCCATCAGACCACGGCACGGTTTCATCAACAGGTCCTATAGCCTAAAACTGTCGCTCCCACAGAAAAGTTGTTTAACAAATTGAAGCTTCCAATAATGGGGTTAAAAAAATAGCCTGTAGAATAAATTTATGGAAATATACGAAATCCAAGCAACTTTAATATGAAAAACAACTGCGGTAAGACTAGAAGTTTATAATGTCGGCCGTTAACCGGTCCACTATGCTCGCATTCAAGCCGTATTTCATTGCTTGTGTATTTTGGGGGTTACGGAAACACTGTTCTTTATTCAGTTGAAACCTTAGAATAGCAGACCTGTAAAATTCCAAGTACAAGTACCAGTACCTGGACTTGGAATATTTTAATTACAAGTGCAAGTCCCGGTGCTGGTACTTAAAAAATGTTCAAGTACAAGTCCCGGTACTGGTACTTTAAAAATTTTCAAGTACAAATCTGGAACTGGTACTGGTACTCATAAGTCACACATATCAGCTTTAAAGTACTTATAAAGGTAAGCATCTAAGTACGCATGTAATACTGGCATACCATCGCCAAGTACATACTTAAGTTTTTGTTAATTATTTAAGCACGCGCTCCAATAATAGAGGTTCAAGAGCTTTCAAAAACTTAAAGCAGAAATTTGGAAAAATCTATAGCCAGCTGATGACTGGATGAGGTTTCCATTTTCGAAATATGATTAATATCATTAAATAGGTTGCAAACAGATAAGAAATATAACAGAATCGTATAAGCTTTTGCTGTTTTAATTTCTAATTTTAGGGGTTATGTATACAGAATTTGAGTTCGCCTTTAGCAAAACAAGCTTTTCAAATGTCACATCAGAATAATTACCTTCTTGGAGCATTTACAAGGACAGTAAATGAAAATAAACGCTACGATTACCAACCTTCTTAGGGGCGTGTGGGATATCAAATTAAATAGGGAAGAGAGTGATCGATTTTTTTACTCCAGTAAACGGACGTTTTTACCGTTAAAAAAGGCTCTGTTGGTACTTGGGTCATATACACCCCTTCCTTCATTGTTCATATATTTTGTTTTCTGTGAATTTTTTTGTGGCAAATTACAGCGACGTAATGGTTCTTCGCAAACACGGGTTAAAATAAGCCATTTTTCACTCAAAAACATCCATTTTCCACTTTAAAAAGGACTGGTTTTCTTTCTTTTCGAGAAATCTCCGAAAGTAATTATTGGATTCAAAAACTAATTAGATACGTGATTAGGGAACAAGGTGTAGATGCGATTCCATTGTACAAACATGATTTAACATTCATATTTAAAAAATTTATAGTCTCTTCTGTGCTGGAAGACGATCAAATTGTGCTTTTTCGGGTAATCTAAAATTATCTTGATACACCAAAATTTATATTTTATGTATGGATTTCAATAATTTTTTTTACAAAATAGCTACTTTGTAAATAACAAGTTACAATTTATTAGTGATATTTATTAATTAAAGTGCTTACCATTTCTAAAATAAAATAACTGCTCGTTGATTTCACTCCCATTTACCCCAAAATCTAAGGTGAGTGAATCACTTTATTAGCCGAATTAAATTTCTAGAAAAATGACCCATTTGCTTCACTTTTTCTCAATTTTAAGTTAGCTGAATCTCGGTACTGGTATAAATCATGAGTGCAGCCAAAATCCCTTCATAATATCTCAAAGGAGTAAATAGAGCAGAACAAAGGAAGTAAAGCAAGCAGAAAAAAAAGTGGGACCCCCACCGGTGATAAATAAACGGAAGCGTGAACAAATTTGCACTTTTATTAAAAAAAAACTTGATGGCTCCATAAATTCTGCTTGTTTATACCGTACTCTAAAACTAGAAAACTTGAGCTCAGTACAAATATGGTTTTTGCTTCACTTCATTCAGCTTATCAGCATTCCTGTTTGTTATATATTCTAAGGACTATAGAAATAAGCCAGCTAACCACTACCGTTTCTGGATGCAATTTACCAAAATTTGAAAATTATTATTTCCAGCTTACCGCCATGTTAATGTAACGGTGAGTGGATACGTGGACTTATAATTATTTATAGATTAAGTAATTATTTAGCACACTAAGAAAAAGAGCTTTCACTCATTCATATATTTATTGGCTTAATTGCCAGTTTATATAAAAAAGGAACTTAATTATACTTATTATCTACTTGGTACCTGTTTCTTAAATGATCTAAAATTTACTTCATTTTTAAGTTTAAGGATCATTCATTTAAATATACGGCTTCTGTGTTGTAGTATGTTGAACATCTCACATAATCTACAAAAATTTACCGCCATGTTAATGTAACGGTGAGTGGATACGTGGACTTATAATTTATAGATTAAGTAATTATTTAGCACACTAAGAAAAAGAGCTTTCACTCATTCATATATTTATTGGCTTAATTGCCAGTTTATATAAAAAAGGAACTTAATTATACTTATTATCTACTTGGTATCTGTTTCTTAAATGATCTAAAATTTACTTCATTTTTAAGTTTAAGGATCATCCATTTAAATATACGGCTTCTGTTTTGTAGTATCTTGAACATCTCACATAATCTACAAAAATTTACAAATAGCACGGCATCTTAAAAATAAACAAAAACACATTCATTCAATCCTTTGCTTAACACTCGTTCCCTTAAGCATATCAAATACAATGGCATACCCGATTGAGATTTTGTTGTATCAACATTTTTGTTTCATCCAGATTGTTGTTTGTTTATACATTAATATGTCATTCACAAAAAGTGAAAATTTTGAATGTTTAACGATAAAAAATAGAGGAAAAAAAGCTTTGTCAAACCACTGCTGGTCCAACGACCATCAATCAGATTACCAATAAGAAACACAATGAACAGACAAAGACACATACAGCATACACACCACTTACTGCCGTCTCTTATAGAATCCCGAACACTCTTAAACTTATATATTAAAAAAAAGCCGGTATGAATTTCTGGCAACCACATATTCATGAACTACGATGTTACTTTGAGAGACCTAGCGCGCAGAGAGCAAGCTCTACCATTGCCTCTAGTACAGATTAAATTAGCTGCGAAATCCAAGTGAGATTTGGACCCGTCAATAACCTTAGATTTTTGTCATAATTTGCGGAGATGAGGATGACCGAGCCCTGCAAAAGCAGAGGAGGAACCTAGCTTGCGATTTAACCGGATTGCTGCTGAGCTTATTATTCAAACTCTGGTGTTTGTGAGGCGACTAATGCCGGGAGATTGTCAATTATCAGTTGTCCAGACCCAGAGTTGTCAAAACATCGTCGATGAACATTCAGAAGAGAGGAGAACCAAAACAGCACCCTGGGGACACGAACTCATTTAATACACGAGCTCGTTTAATATGGACTTAAAGACGTAAAATTAAGAAAGTTGCTGCTTAAGGTCCCAAATAATTGCGTCCAGATGTCCGGTATTTGAATCGTATTTATCCGTGTTAATAATTATAGTAAACTAACAAATAAGGGTTTTCCAATAAGAGGTGTTATTTTAATTAGCCCGCTATTTCGGTAGATGTCACTTTTGGAGCTGTCATTTTTTGACATTTGACAAGTAGAAACTACGCCATTAATAAAAATGGAACGATACACGATTCAGCAACGCATTGAAATTATTAAAATTCACTATAAAAATGGTGAAAATGTGGCAGAGACAGTTCGTAAAACTCGAACATTTTTGGGTCGTCATGAAGCACCTTGTCGGACCGCAATACAGAAATTGGTAGAAAAATTCGAGCTGTCGGGACAAGTTAGTGATGTGAAGAATAAAACCCGTGCACGTTGCTCAAGAACAGCCGAGAAAATTGCTGCTGTAGCCGAAAGTGTTGAAGAAAACCCAGGTTTATCCATTCCTCGTCGTTCTTTGGAATTAGGCCTTCCACAAACGTCATTACACCGTATTTTGCATAAAGATTTGGGTCTTAAGGCTTATAAAGTTCAGTTAACACAAGAACTCAAGCCGGCCGATCATCAACAACGTCGAGTCTTTGCTGATTGGGTCCTTGAAATGCATGAAAATGATCCGGAATTCCATCGAAAACTTATCTTGAGTGATGAGGCCCATTTCCACCTCGATGGCTTCGTCAACAAGCAAAATTGTCGCATCTGGGGCTTGGAAAACCCAAGAGTTATTGTTGAAAAGCCTCTCTATCCTCAACGTGTGACTGTTTGGTGCGGTTTATGGTCCCGCGGGGTCATTGGACCTTACTTTTTCGAAAATGCGGCTGGAGCAACAGTTACGGTGAATGGATTGCGCTATCGACAGATGATTAATGATTTTTTATGGCCGGAATTGGATGGTATTGATCTGGACAACGTTTACTTTCAACAAGACGGCGCTACGTGCCATACAAGCAACGAAACCATTGATCTTTTACGGGAAAAGTTTCCGGACCGTGTTATCTCTCGAAGAGGTGATCACAATTGGCCACCGAGATCTTGTGACTTAACACCTTGCGACTTCCTCCTTTGGGGCCACGTGAAAGAAAAGGTCTACGCCAACAGCCCAGCGTCGATTCAAGACCTCAAAGATGGAATTCGTGAGGCTATCGAGGACACAGGGCAGCCACTTGCGATTTGGTTATGGAAAATTTCATGAAAAGAATATGGTCCTGTAGGCGTGGTCGTGGTGGTCATTTGGCTGATGTTATTTTCCATTATTAACGGCATACCTTCTTCTTTATAATGAAATAAAGATCCGATCATTTATCTCAAAAAATGGCATTTTTCTTTGAATATCAAAATAACACCTGTTATTGGAATACCCTTTACTTAATGGGTGAAAATTTACTGGTACGTAATTTCCTGACCGATGGAAACTTGGATTGGTCACGCCCATTCCGAAGACGGTTTCTCCAGCGAATATCTCAGAATGGAGACCTATCACCATACTGCCGGCAATATCAAAGGTCTTGGAGTTCCTCTTTGCGGATCAGATTTCTACCTTCGTCAACGAAAATAATCTGCGCTGCACTGCGCTGCTTGAAGTGACGGCAGATATTTGGAGCATGTGTGACAGGGGTCTCTCAGCGATCCATGTGCTTCTTGACTTCAGCAAGGTATTTGACTCGATGCCTCACGCAAAATTAACCTCAAAGCTTTGTTCCCATTTTGGCTTCACCCCTTCCGCCTGTGAGATGATTCGCACCTACCCATTCGGCAGATCTTTCATGGTCAAATCCAGCGAAACACACTCCACTATAAGACCCTTACGATCGGGCATCCAAGGAACGGTCCTAGCCCCCCTTCTATTTTCACTATACATCAATGACGTAGGGAGATTCGCAACAATGTTCATTTTCAGATATACGCTGACGATATCAAGATATACATTGGGTTTCCCGCAAACAGACTGCATGAATCAATAACAATAATCAATGAAACTCTAGCGGATATCGCATCTTGGACAGCGGCTAATGGCCTGGCACTGAAACCAACTAAAACACAGGCCATTGGTTATGCTATTAGACCCAACAGAATCGCTAATGTATTATCACAAATTCCCTCCATAATCATCTTGGGTCATAGCATTCCCCTGACATTGAAATTTGTTAAGAACCTGGGACTCCTTATGGATCCCTTCTTCTCTTGGAAGGCACATATAAATTTTATGTGCTCTCGAATATATTATGGACTCCGCGCCCTCTACGCAGTTTCCCCTCATCTTGATGAGACCACAAGATTACGACTGTTCAATGCACTTATACTACCTCACTTTCTTTATGCGGACATTGTACTCTATCCACTCTCACAATCAGTACTGCCGCAAGCTGCTGCGTGCTCTCAAGACATGTGCCAGATTTGTATTCAATCTGAGACGCAGAGCATATCTGGGTCCACTGTTGAAAATCCTTCTCCCCGGATCGCTACAAAATTATGATGATCTCAAAGCATTGCCCTTTATACATAAGGCCAGAAATGGTCTATTGCCAGGGTATGTGTGTAACCGCTTTTCGTGGAGTGATAGAGACGGCCGCAGACTAATATACCCTAGGGTGAGTACTCAGTTTGGCAGCAGAAATATCTTCTCCCAAAGAATTCAAAAAAACAGCTATGTGCTCTCTGAGAGAGGCCTGATCAATCGCTAATGGCTAATGTGTCTAATCAGTTGTTAATGTCTGATCGCTAAGATATATTGCTAATGTCTAAAATCCTAGCCAATATCTATGGCTGATGGCTTTAAGGGCTTCATAAAAACTAATATACTGCCACCCTTAGGGGCTGTCCGCCATGCACCTGGTGGCCCGACTGAACTGGGGTTCAGCGAATGCGCTCTCCGGTGACTAGTGGACAACTTTAGTGTAAGAATAGGCTTAATCTTTAAGTTAAATTTTATTTTAAATTTTAATTCTAACATAAAAAAAAAAATGAATTTTAGCCGTAATGTCACTACAGGTAATGAATGTCATGCAAGTTCTATCATTTCATTTTATCTATTATATATATTACAGAACAATTTCCATAAAATTACCTGTAAGGACCTTTTACCGTCCAACCGTTCTCACAATGCTATCTCATTTTCTTTTTCTTTATGTCTAATACCGGCATGACCTGACTAGCTACACTGATTTATGTTATTTTGCTGTTATTTTAAGCTGTTATACTAAGCTACCAATGTCGTAATGCCCAACGTTGTAGGTTGCTTCAAGCAGGGGCTTATAAATAAATTGTTTTGATTTGATTACTGGTTTTTATAAATGGGTACTAACAAGTACTGGGAAGTACTGGCACTGGACATTACCAATATTTTTACTGGTACTGGTAAATTTTCGAGTAAAATAAAAAAAAAAAGATTTGACCTAAGACTAAATGCTAAGTAATAGCAAAGAATAAATAACTAAAAGAAGAGACACCGAAGTGTTCCGATTGTTTTCCATTTAAATATACACGATGAGAAAAGGAAGGAAAAAAGAGAAAAAAGTAAAAATTAAAATTAAACCCTCTTTGAACATTTTACGAATAAGAAAAAAAGTGTGATAGTGAAGATTACAGGCAAATGATTTATTTTCATAAATAAAAGAGAATGAGCAGTTTTCCGATTTTACGCTCATAAAATGTTCCCGCGCTTTTGTGAAAACAAGTTTTTCTGAAATATTAAGACAAATTGTCCCAATGTTTTTCGCAGGAATTCTAATGTTTGTTGGTGTAATCCCATGATATTTGAACAGCACGTTTTTCTGTTTACATTTGTTTTGCTATGGAGAAATTAAGTGGGAGAACTCATGCTTGATTCTCTGATATTTTCGGGAAAAATGTGAATTTCATTTGAGAGGAACTTTACATCTCCTTTCAGCATCTTGGCCAAAGCGAAATTTATCTTTTTCTTAAAAATGGGAGGTAGTGTGACTCGAAGTACATTATTATGAATAGTTTGATAAGATTTTGAGGGATTTATTAAGATTTTGTCGTTCGGGTAATCCTACGTTGTCTCAGTTGCACTACAATAGTGTATAGCCAAGTTCTTTTCCCCCATTCATGCAAAAGACGAAAGCATAGACAAATTAATAACATACAAAGACTGGAAACGTAGAACAAAAATCTGCAACGCTTTTCTAGAATATAAAAATTAACGATGCCTCGACAATGCCTCGACTTGATGACGTGCACAAAGGGTAAGCCACCAATGCCTCGCTCCATACAAAATCACAGTTGCCTCGATCCGATGAAGAGAAGGCCACAATTTTTTCTTAGAAATTTGCTGGAAATTTCTTCCTTCGAATTTTCATGCATTGGCCAGGCTGAGAGCAGTGCCTCGCTCGAATATAAAATCTAACAACGATTTCCATACTGTATCTGAAAATAAGTCTAGTCGGCCACCAAATGAATAAAAATTCTACCGAAACACTTTGTGTAAATTTCTAAAAAAAAAACAATTGCTTATTGCTTGTCTAGCGTCTACGCTCATAAAAATTGTTGTCGCCCTCCAAAAGTGCGTATGAATTCTAAGGAAAAAATTTTCAGTAAATTACTAAGAAAAAATTGCGGCCTTCCCTAAATCAGGTCGAGGCATCGTTGTTAGATTTTATATTCGAGCAAGGCACAGGCACAGCTCTCGGCCCGGCCAATGCATAAAAATTCGAAGGAAGAAATTTCCAGTAAATTTCTAAAAAAAACTTGTGGCTTCATTGGATCGAGGCAACTGTGATTTTGTATGGAGCGAGGCATTGGTGGCTTACCCTTTGTGCACGTCATCAAGTGCCAAGTCGAGGCATCGTTAATTTTTATATTCTAGAAAAGCGTTGCATATTTTTGTTCTACGTGTCCAGTCTTTGTATGTTATTAATTTGTCTATGACGAAAGTATATGAAATTACTTGTTTCATTCTAAAAAAAAACACGAAAAATTTCCTATTTTGTTCGCCTGTCTCTACTTATCCTTATTTATACTTTGGTAATAGTTGCAATAGCGTATGTGCAGTCATAGTCTAAATACATCGGACTATGGTACATTTCAATATGCAATTATTACTCAGCTGAGTTTTTGTTTAGTTAATCGTTGTTTTTTGATTAAGATAAATTTTTTTACAATTTCGACGGCTGACAAAATAAGAAAGCAAGCTTACGATTTTCAAATCAGTAGTTTAGTGCGCAGGAGTAATTCAAATTGAACTTTCGTCAGTTTTAAATAAGAACACTGCAAATTTTTAGAATGTTAGGGAGGGTGTCTGTTTCACGGCTTTCGTAGTGTTTCGAGAAGATTTTTCCTGTAACCGGTCCTAATGTGTAGGTGTCATCACCGACTTTATGGCTTGCATATTTCGGTGGTTATCGTAGTTTCCTTCCCATCCCTTCATTCACCCTATCTATTTACCCTTCGACATAAAGCCGAAAGCAGAACATACCTACTTCGGTAATCTGTATCATTATAAGTAATTTTAATAATATTTTTATCAAACTTTACCAAAATTGGATCAATACAATTACAATCATAAAATTTATTCGTCGTATAAGATCTAAAAAGATATTCCCATTTAAAACGCATTGCAGACACTTTTTGTTTGAAGGAGTTAAGCAACATATTTACAATCGAAATTAGACGCTTCTACACTTTACATGATTATATGCAAAATGTCAATTGAGATGCCTAACCTTAAAAAGCCAAACAAATGTTTCCAATACTTACGTTTCCCCAGTTCCATAGAAATAAACATTGTACTTTTTATTGGCAATTTTGGTAATCTAAAATATTACATTATATTATGTTACTTTACTTTATAAACAATTTCATTAATACCTTAGCTGGCCATGGAGGGTAACCTTTAACTTTGGCGAATACCAGATCCCCTATTTGAAATGTCTTATCCTTTTTACCCATATCAATGCTATTAATTGAAGTCTTATTTAAAATCGGAATATCTTAAGATTCTTAGAATAATCTCCTCAAAAACTTTCAACACGATTTCGACTTCTCGTATGTCTCTTGTCTTTTACTTTCTGTTTTCTGCAAAAAACAGCCTTTTGCTGCATAAGTAAACTTTCCGTTTTTTCAATGTTGGTGCTCTTGAAATTGTAGTTATAAGGGCCAAGCCACAAGTAGGCACACGATGCACGGGCATTCTGCTACCAAGTTATCTAGAATACAAGAATTCCTATTTCGAACCACGTTCCGCCACTAGTGACGTTTTATCGTATAGGAAAGTACGGTACAGAGAACACAATACTCTCCTCTCTATCTTACCCGGGGGTTACACCGGCAAGTACAGCTTTCATGCAAGCCTACCTTCCAACACGATTTTTAACTTAACAGCGGAAGGCAGTTCGGTTGATGTCTTATCAGCTTGCATGCAAGTTCATTTAAAAAATGGCATTGAGACGTAAATTCTTGCGTATATTGGAAAATTATGGCAATAAAGGAAGTATCACAATGATAAAAACCCAAGAAAAAAGGAAGATGAAGGAGTTGGTAAATGATGTATTGCAAATGATCCTAGAAATTTCATTTTCCCGGTATAAATTTATAAATTTCTCTCAAGCATTTCGTTTCCGTCATTTTGAAAACTGTATAAATGTCAAATTACTATCTCCCAGCTGCCATGATTTTTCAATATGCAAGTTCGCTGAAAGTTGCATGACATTTGGATTACACGTGCAAGAAGGATGGCAGTGCAAATTGCATGCAAGCTGTACTTGCAGGTGTAACCCCCGGGTTACCTATAAAAATGTGTATACATAAGTCACAGAATTACGTCACAGGCTATCAGCTGCAAATGCAATGTGTCAACATTTTAATGTTTCTTGAAGAAATAAGTACCGATGCATTTATTTCTGTAAGGAATTTTGACGGTGGTGGAATAATTGAAAAATTGAACGAAGGAACGGCGATTTTGCAAGAGGTGTATCAATTTTAAAATGACAAATGACGAATAATTTTACGTGTATCTTTATTTTTCATTTGAAATTATCCATTTCTTCACTTTCTTTATTATTTCTTTATTGTCAGAAATATCACACAATTGACAAATCCAAATTGTCAAAAATTCCTTGACCTAATGTCAAATTTTCTTTAAGAAAGAAGTGGAAAAATTCCTTGACCTAATGCTCTAGCATACCGGGCTTAAACTGGGACTTGTACTTTCAGTCTTTAAAGCAATATTTTATATTTTTTGACTTGTCCCAAGCAATTTCTTAGTTTACTATATAAATTATTGAGACCAAATATTTTCTTTGATGTAATTCTGCAATGCAATCGAGAGAGCAATTACATTTATGATAATTGACAGTTGAACAGCTGTTTAATTTAGCAGCTTACCACTACTTAGATATTTCGTGTATTTATATGCATTCTTTAGCAAACGATATCGTTTGACGACGTGGTTTCACCATGCATTGTAGATTAGGCATATATACCTTGTTCTACTACACTTGTGCCAACATGTTATCACAATAATCTTCCTACGCTGTAGTTCCTAGCTGCGTTTTTTATCTCTGGGTGATTCTGATTTTTGTCGTAGCTTTGGCGTATATTTTCGTAACATATTTTGACATTTCACCTCAAATTTAGCTCTGTTTAATGAGCTGTAAATGAGCAGTAAATCGTGTTTAATGATTTCAGAGAACTGCTCTAAAGTGAATTGAACTGTGTTTAATGAGTTTGCTCTAAAATGAACTGGTGTAAACTAGAGCAAGATTTCCGCACTACTTTTTCGAAGCAGTAAAGTCCAAAACACAATGAAGATGACACAACAAAGTCGCCGTAAATTGGTTGCTGTCAAAGATTCGAATATATGGAAGTTCCATATACTTAGCACAATGAGGGCGACGCGATAAGTTCCCAACAAAAAGTTTGGGAAAATCTCTAAATTAGACGCCAACATAACTGACATTTCTGTGTGGATAGTGAATAATTGACATTCATGTTATGTATTTTTATGAAACATAAGGTTTGTTCGATGAAAACACCGTGTAAACTTTCCCCTATAATTTTCCCGAAATTTACCCGGGGTTTTGTGCTTTCATCGCACAAGTTTCAGAAACCCCGTGTAAGCCCAGGGTTTTCAAAAAACAAAGATAGTACAGCCCGGTGTAGCCCGGGGCTTACCCAGTGTTTTCATCGAACAAGCCTATTGTAAATTAAAAAAATAGTAAATAAACTAGTTTTTAAAAACTTGTATAAAATTAATTTCATTTTTTAATTTGACAAATTATGGGTTTTGAGGAATTAATAGATAAATTGAGAGAAAAAGGTATGTTGTGCAATAAACGTCATCCCATATATAGAAATCTCTTCTCTTTAGTTTTTTCTTTATGCTTTGCAATTTAAAGTAAGCCGCATTAGCTATACTAGCGATTTTCCTTACCTTTTTTCTTTTTGCCATTTCTTTTACAATAAATAAAACAGAGATAGCTGTCAAAAACATTTGTCGAGTCGCGTTCACTGTGTTTTAAATGCAACATTATCGACAACTAAGTTGACAACATTGTTGTGTCGCTCTCAATGTGTTTTGGCCTTAAGGCAGATACACATCCAAGCAAGCCTTAGGCCTGGCCTCTCTCAGGCTTCGTCGCAGCTCGCCTCAAGGCCTGCCGCAGAGAAATGAAAACAAAGGGATACCACCGGGCTCGGTGCTGTCATTGTAAAAAACACTTCCTTCGACTCATAATTAAAATTTAACGATACAAATAGTCCCAAATACTTTTGTGATAAATTCAGTAAATCCCACTGACATGCATATATGTAAATTTCCATATAATTTAAATATAGCGGCAGTTTACGACAGTTGGTAGCATTGACAATGAAAGCATACTTTCTGAAATCAAAACTGGTGCCACATGAAACAGGAGATCAAGCAGTTCATTTATATATATATGTCAGTGACTGTACTGCACTGCACTGCACTGCACTGCATCGTATTGTGTTTCAGGCTTGAGAGAGAAAAATTTCCAACATTGAGAAAAGCGCGCTTTGCGGCTAGGCCTCGAGGCTAGCTGCTGGCTTGGTTTTGTGTTGCATCATTTAAAAACCCGTGTTGGCAATTTTGACAACACCTCGAGGAAGCCTGGAGGCCTGGATATGTTTCTGGGATTAAGGCCGCTACACACGCTCAACCAAATAATACGGCTGGGCCATGCATGGTCCGCTCGTATGATTTGCATGAGCGTGTGTAGCACAAGCTTCGAGGAGAGAACTAAAGGAGGCGACATGTGATGAAAAAAGCGTAGCAACTTTCGTTCTTCTTCTTGGTTTTGTGAGATGCCAGAGAAGCCGTTAAATATTGTTGATGCCTTAAATATCGCAACAAATTAATGGCGCGAAAATTCAAACACATTTCTTAGAAACTCCGCACAGTCTTCCGCACCACCCACTGACATGTATATAAATGGACTGACTGATTTCTTGTTTCATGTGGCATCAGTTTTGATTATAGCAAGTATGCTCTCACTGACGATATATTTAAATTATTTGCGAATTTACGTATATATGCATGTCAGTGGGATTTACCAAATTTACCACAAAAGTACTTTAAAAGTATTTTCCTCAACATGGCTTGTTGCAAGGTAGTACCAGTCTTGTACTTACCTCATACTTAGTTTAGTACTATATATTCATGTAATCTATTATACAGCCATCAGCTGATAGACATTGATGTACACACTTTGTATTGTCATCTTGTGCTATGAAGACATATCGTAGCTTGTTTAAATTCTATAACTAAAGATCTATGAACTAAAAGTTAATCTTATATTTACATGGTGCCGAAACCCGAATAAACTAATAAATAAACGTTAGCCAATCTAACGAAACAAATAGTTTAGTAATATCAGAAGGATATTTTTCATAAAAATGACGGAAAACGTTGGAGCCAATCTTCTTCGTCCGCCAAAACCACTCATAATTGAGCATAATAAGGACATGTCAAAGGAATGGAAACTATGGAAACAACAGTATGGTTATTTCGAAATTGCAACACAGATTACAACGAAGCCACAAAACATCCAAATAGCTACATTCATGACAGCAATTGGCAGCACAGCTATACAATTATACAACACGCTGCAACAGCCACTTCCAGTAACAGGTGAAGAGGTAACTTTAGAACAGGTAAAAAGTACTTTTGAAAATTTCTTTCAACCAAAAATAAACGTAACATTTGAGCGTTATAAATTTCACAAAATTTCTCAAAAAGACGGCGAATTCGTAAACGAGTTAATTGCGAGAATACGTTTACAATCACAGAATTGCGCATATGAGCATTTAACCGAAAACATTATGAGAGATCAGTTAATTCTAGGAGTAAAAAGCGAAGAACTTCGTACAAAATTGCTAGCCCAAGACATAACATTAACAAAGGCAATACAATTGTGTCAAGCTACCGAAATTTCTCAACAACAAGTAGAAGAAATCTCAAGAGAAAATGAACGTTCCATCGAATTGATTTATAAATCAAAGCGTAATAATCGCACATTTGACTGTCGTAAGTGTGGTACGCGACATGAAGTACGTAAATGTCCAGCATTTCAACACACCTGCAAAAAGTGCAGTGATAAAAATCATTTTGAATCAATGTGTAGAAACAGTCAAACAAACAAACAAAAAGGCAAACGGTTGACAAAAAATGTTAACATATTAGATGACAGCATCATACAAGTAGGTTTATTGTCAAATGGTACAGCGAAATCTGACAATTGGACAGAAAATATCACAATCGCAGATCATAAATTCGACATAAAATTAGATACAGGTGCCCAATGCAATGTACTACCGAAAAGTGTAATTGATGTTGTGAATGCTAAAATCGATAAGTGTAATGTCAAAACGCTTATGTCTTTCAGCAATCATCGTCTGAAAGTTCTGGGACAATCAGAAATAAAATGTCTCATTACAAATCAAATATGTAAAGTTATGTTTAAAGTCGTAGCTGAAAACATAAAACCAGTTCTAGGTGCCAATGCATGTGAACAATTAGGTCTCGTTCAAAGAGTTCACACAGTAATGGACGATGATATTTTTGAAGGTCTTGGATGTTTAAAAGGATTTGTATATGACATGGACCTAATTCCAAATCCACAATTCAGGATCCATCCACCAAGACGAATTCCGTATAAAATCAGGGATGAAGTCAAAAAAAGTTGGAAAAAATGATAGAAATGGACGTGATCGAACCAATAAAGGAGCCTACTCCTTCAGTTTCACCAATGGTAGTAGTGAAAAAACAGAACAAAATTCGAATCTGTATAGACCCAACGGACGTTAATGTCAATATTCTACGACGCCACTATCCAATGCGAACTATTGATGAAATCGCAGTGAGGTTACAAGGTTCAAAGTTTTACACGCTTCTCGATTGTAAACGAGGATTTTGGCAAGTACGTGTATCAGAAAAAACTAAAAAAATCTTAACATTTTCAACACCATGGGGAAGGTTTTGTTGTAAGAGGTTACCCTTTGGGATTTCATCAGCTCCAGAAGTCTTCCAGGAAACAATGCAATCATTATTTTCAAAGATCAAAAACGTAGAAGTATCAATAGATGATATATTAATCCACGCACGATCCATAGACGAGCTCAGACGAACGACAGAGGAAGTAATTAAAATCTTGCGAATCAACGGACTGAAATTAAATAAAAACAAATGCGTGTTTGAACAAGTTAAAGTTAAGTTCTTAGGACACATCATAAATAGAAATGGAATGACTGCAGATCCAGAAAAAACAGCCCCGATCTATCGTCTAAAGGCCCCTACAAATCGAAAAGAATTGCAGAGAATTTTGGGTAAGTTCACCTACCTCAGCAAATACATACAAAACTTTTCAGAATTAACAACGCCTTTAAGAACATTACTGTCAAAGTCAACGCCGTGGGTCTGGGATAGGTATCAACAAATTGCGTTTGATAAATTAAAGTCTACAATAGCCAAGCCACCTGTTCTTAAATTATATAACATAAATGAAGACATTAAACTCCAAGTAGATGCAAGTTCCACTGCACTAGGAGCAGTACTTCTCCAAAGAGAACAGCCCGTCGCATACGCATCAAAAGCCCTAACTGAATGTCAACAAAGATATTCACAGTTAGAAAAAGAAGCCTTAGCAGTGAAATTTGGATGTGAAAAATTCCATGAATATGTATGGGGTAAAAAGGTTATAGTCGAATCAGACCACAAACCTTTGGAAACAATTTTTCGAAAGCCTATACATTCTTCGCCTGCCAGACTTCAAAGAATCAGATTAAGTGTATTGACCTACAATCCACAAGTCATCTATAAACAAGGGATTAAGATGTACCTCGCAGATCCTTTAAGCAGAGACTGTGACAATCCAAGCCCAGATGACACCCACATGGATGAGGAATTAGAAGTACAAATGCTGCTTTCAATTTCTGATGAGGAATTAACAAGACTGACAAACTTGACAAAAAATGATGAAACATGTCAAATCCTTAAATCATTGATCCTAAAAGGATGGCCGGACAATATCAAATCCATACCGAATGTAGCACGTCCTTACTGGAACTTCAGGGATGAACTGTCTATATATGAAGGGATCATCTATAAATCGCATAAAGCATTCATTCCAGCCAAAATGAGAGCAGACTTGCTGAAATATATTCATAGCGGACATTTCAACTACGAAAAATGTGTTCGACGAGCCAAGGACTGTGTATTTTGGACAAAAATGAATAGAGACATATATGACTATATTCAAAGATGTGCGTCATGTCAAGCAAACCAGAAAAGCAACATTAAAGAACCTCTTGGTCGAAAAGTTATACCGACATATCCATTCGAAATTGTAGCAACCGATCTATTCCATTTTAAAGGAAAAGATTATATCGTTATAACGGACAGCTACTCAGGATTCATTAAGTTTGAAAGTCTTGATGAAATAACTACAGGAAATATTATAAAATTTCTTAAAAACATATTCTCAATTCAAGGTATACCAAGAGTGTTAGAATCAGACAACGGTCCGCAATACTCATCACTTGAGTTTAAAAATTTTTCGAAAATGTGGAAATTTAATCATCAAACTAGCTCGCCATACCATCCAAGAGGAAATGGGCTAGCAGAAAAAGCAGTACAAACTTCAAAAAATATTTTGAAGAAATGTGCCTACGATAATTCAGATGTCCAATTAGGAATATTGAACTTCATGAATACACCTAGAGAGAACTTAGGAACACCAGCACAAAGACTTTATGCACGAAACCTACGTTCACCTATACCTACTACTACATTATCACTTCTACCAAATCAGCCTATAGTAGAAGACGTACCAGAAGCTTTGCGAGAAATACGTGAGCAACAAAAAAAGACGGCCGACAAGAGTTCCAGAGAAAGGGAGCAATTAAACAAAGGAGATGTGATAGTAACAAGGACAAACAATAAAGCTGAATGGAAACCGGCTATTATTGAAAGTCAAGTTCATCCGCGATCATACATGATTAGGGACAGAAAAGGAAAAACATACAGAAGAAACTCTTCATGCATTAAGCGAACTCAAGCGCAAATGGAGTATCATACAAGAACGGTTCCCGAGAACAACGAAGACGACTCACATATACAACTAGAGTCAACGTTACCTTTGGTAGACGAATCATCAGAAAAACATATGTCAAATAATATGACTAAACCTGATCAGACACCGTCAATTAGCAATCACCGTCAAACAGTTATAGATACTAAACAGAACTTATCTGAAATAACCAGTACAAGGTCTGGAAGAATAATTAGACCACCGGAGCGCCTAAATCTATAGCTCTCATCATTCTGGAAAAAGGGGGATGCAAGGTAGTACCAGTCTTGTACTTACCTCATACTTAGTTTAGTACTATATATTCATGTAATCTATTATACAGCCATCAGCTGATAGACATTGATGTACACACTTTGTATTGTCATCTTGTGCTATGAAGACATATCGTAGCTTGTTTAAATTCTATAAATAAAGATCTATGAACTAAAAGTTAATCTTATATTTACACTTGTTGTATCTAAATCTTCGAGCATGTATAACTCCTTTTTATATTACTATCACTTAGTCCAATAGTCATTAACCATTTTCTATAAAAAGTAAATTATTCCTTTTGTAGCTACGTCTCTGCTCCAAACATACTTTGCGGCTCTTTGTTTATAGAAAAGTGACAGTCAAACACCCCGCCAAAATCAAGATGGCGCAAATTTTTGGCTACGCTGCCATACTCTACTATGGGATGTCATCTCCTTTAGTTCTCTCCTCAAAGAGCATAAGGCTGAGCTTGAGTTGAGACCTTAGAATATACAGCAAACAGGAATGGCCAGATTTTGCGTAATGAATTTCTGGTTGTGTTGGTAGTCCATTTTTACATGTATTTACACGCCATCCCTATTCTAAGCAACTTGTTAATTTGCAAAAAGTAAACAAAGGTTTTGAGCGGAGCATCTGTGGTAAAAAATGTTCTTTTTCTGCTTTATTTTGAAACAATTCACATAATTAATTAATATAAAACTTTGCTTCTATTAAAAAAAAAAGATAATTTAGGTAGTGCAGTTGCCTCAAACAGGATTCCCTAGTTTATAATCCAATTTATATTTGCAAGCACTGACCGAACACTTCATTTCTGTTTTTTTTTAATTGATATGAAGATTTTAACAGGCACTAGTGGCACTATAAAACTTTGCACTAAATAAACTTCAAAGACAAATAGTTTTGAAAAGAATTGATTCGGTACTTTTGTTAAATTTCACAAAAGAATTTTAAATTGACTTCATCTTACTTACTCCTATGTAAATTTCCTGCTCTTGACAAATTACGCTCATGTACGCGAATTTTACACGATTAAACCATTCCTGTTTGATATATATTCTAGGGTACTATCACCTCCTGCTCTATTGAACTCCTAAGGGGAAACCCCTTTATAGTGATTGCGAAACGCAATTTGACTTACGTACCTTGTTATGTTCTAGAGGCGCTACTACTGCAGAGCAGACGTAATCAAACTGTAAGCCAGCAATGCCTCGCTCCAGTATAAATTCAGCGATGTCTGGACCATGGTACAAAGAATATACGGTATGCTGGTATGAAATGAAAGCTCTTTCAAGCTTTCTGTGGCGTCATAACGAGCCAATTTTTCAAATTAACATAGGAATAAATGAACTAAATACTATTTTCTGTTCAAATGATTATTTTATTTTATTTTTTTCCTTGCACGTTTATTTCATTCTTCCTTCCTATTTAAATGCTTAATACGAAAGTAATTTAGCCTTCCTTCTTAAGTCTCTATTTGTTCTGCTAATTTAATGATCTTCTTCAAAAAACCTTTAGAGGTATAAATAAGTTCTTTCAAGGATATTTATTTTGCATCTTGTATTTATTCTTTTCGATAAGTCTTTTTCAATTTTTTTTCCAAGCGCTATAATTTTTTAAATCATCTATTCCTTCGTTCAATTTTTCAATTATTCCACCACCGTCAAAATTCCTTACAGAAATAAGTGCATCGGTACTTATTTGTTCCAGAAATATTGACATAAATGGATTTTTCTTTTTGTCAATCAGGAAGTAGAGTTTTTCTGTTCGAATTACTTTTCTCTAGCGTACTACCTCAAGGAATCGGTCAAGAAAAAAATTCCTTGAGCATTCCATGACACTTTTTTTACATACATAGTTTTTGTATAGGAACAAAAATTCCTTGGCTCTAGCATACCGGGCTTAAGTTGTGTTTACGGGTTCTGATAAAAATTCAAATAATTGCATTTTTTGTACAAAAATAATTTTCAGGACTATTCCAGTGGAATAATTTAAATAATAATTGTATTTTTTTGTGTGAAAAACAGGTTTCTTTACATTAATCATCTCAGAAAATTTGTGTTTCATGAGCTGCCTGCTCCTTTCTGCTCTTTTCTGTTTTACTTTTAATTTGACAGTTTGAACTTTTTTCGAGTTCATTAAACCGACCTTTTGTCGTACTTTTATAATTTATTTTGATTTATCCTTTTCATCAACCACAAAATGAACAAAAATGAATTTGCAACGTCAGAATACACCCCTAAAAGTACGACAAATTAGTCAACTGCTTCCGAAGTTGTGACAAAAATTTTATACTGTGGTAAATATGAATATATTCTACACCTAATTAGAGCAATACAAGTGGTTAAATTTGAAATCATATTTTGAATTCTTCATGGTGAAGTGTCATTTTCAATTCATTCTACGTAATACTTATGACAGTCATGGGATATCGATATCTAGATATTCCGAATTTCTAGCTATCAAAGCACCCCTGACAAACATAAAAGGGATTAATGTGACAAACCGTACTTGACATTTCAATTGAGTTCACAGATCTTAAACCTCTGTTCACGAGGGTGAT
The DNA here is from genome assembly GCA_963924295.1 of Dioctria rufipes. Taxonomy (NCBI): domain Eukaryota; kingdom Metazoa; phylum Arthropoda; class Insecta; order Diptera; family Asilidae; genus Dioctria; species Dioctria rufipes. The sequence goes on from OZ002740.1 coordinate 206,665,339, forward strand.
ACGATACGTGCGATATTTTGGTGACGTCCTGCTCTTTGTATAGATCTATCTCTATTTGCGACTGGTTTTTATCGCGCCCATTGAATAAATAACTAATAAGAAGCGGGGTATCGTGCGAATACAGTGTACGTGTTTAAGCATTTCAATGACATGTTGATCTAAAGTCGGGGGGGGGGGGGGGAGAGCGAATGACCAGTGGGCCTCGTTGCAATTTTGTGTTAGTTCAACATTCTGACATTTCATAATTTTGAAAAGAAGTTCTCGGATTTGAATTCGCGATATTGTGAAAAATAAATAATTAAACGTGATTTTTACGTAATAGTAGTGTGAAATAAGTGCGAAATATTCTTTTTTGAACGATATTTTGTGTAATAGAGACTCCGGAGTCTTAAATTATCATAATAAAGTGCGCTGTGCTGTGCTGCAGGAACGAACAGAGTTATTGTCGTGGGAAATCATTCTTCAAGCAACTTTAATAGCTTTACTTATTAATTATAGTGTTTCTAACAAAATAAAAGTGAAATATTTATAAAAATAAACAGCCATGGCAACAAAATTAACATTTTGCCAATGCCGGTTTGTTTGTTTACAATTGCATTGTCATTGGTTTCTAAATTATTTCAGTCATACAAAGGCAACCCGAAGAAATATTATCTGAATATAAGGGGGAGCTAAAAATTTGTTTATTTTACATAGGAATTTGGATTATAAAAAATGTTCCCCTTCAGAATGCCATGACGAAACGAATACAAACAGAGCACACTAATACATTTTGCCGAGTGGCTTAGGTTTTCACCCGATATGCCGTTTCCTTATTAGATGATCGCGCCATACGTTGACAAGGTTGACAGCGGCTACAACTTAATTTGTTTAATTTTGTGGTGGCAAGGAGATATTAGTATGAAATTTACATATATTATGTTTATATATTTACATATTAAAGTAAATTTCGACATCACTGCGGAGTTTTAGCATTCGATTACAAATGTAAACAAACATAAATGTTGAGGTTAAGGTGAAAATCGCACCAAACTAAGAGCATTGCTGCCATAAATTTTTGTATCGCACGAAACGTAGAAAGAGTAAGCATGTTCAGCGACAACTACATTGCTGCAGCCAATCAGAGCTCTGTCGCATGCGATAAATCGCGCTCAAGCCAAGCGTAACAAATTTGGAAATGGAAGTGACAAATATATGAGCTTTAACGCAGGCTAAACGGCAACAATTAATTGAAAATATGCGACAAATAAAGAAGAAAAAATGCGTTATTTTTCAATAAGATCCTGGGTGAGGTGTAAAATGTATCGGCGGATGTGGTGTTTCAATTCACAAATTTGTGTAAAACAAAGAACAGTGTGGTCGACGGTTTGTTTAAAAATAACAAAATTGTAATGGAATAATTTATTAACTCTATATTATTTACCTTTTTTTATTACTTTTCCCGGAAAATATTTTGTTCTTCTTATTTTTCGCATTTTTGAGTACGCATAGTGACTTTTTGCTTATTATTATCAACAACAAGATGGCGCTGCGCAAAGTAAAAAGTGCCGATGTTCACGGTATACCCAGTAATTTTTGAGGATATGGATATCTAGATATCCCCAGCTCCATCAAGTTGGCCGGTCAACTTTTACTTTTTTAATTTTTTATTGCACACATCGATTATTGGTTGTTTGTTGGTGTTTGTTGAATTAATTTAAACGTTTGTTGGCTAATAGTTTTTTCGAAAATCTAAAAAGGAAATTCACCATCAAGTTAGCCGGAAAGGTCTTTTTTTAATTTTATTTTATTTGTAACCAGCTCAATCAATGCGTAATCGTATGTTGGACTCGTTTTTATTAATAAAATCGTTTGTTGGTCCCTCAATTCTTCGTTAATTGCAAAAATTATTTACCTAAGATACACTGAAGCTTGTTATGGAACTATGAAGAGTGATTCGTTTGGGACGTAAAGTCCCGACTGTCAGCATGAGCTGACAGATCACTCGACGGGCAGCGTTGATAACAGGGCGGCACACTAGTTCGCCTCAGATATTGGCGGAGAGTGTGGGGAGGTTCCACAAAAAAAACCTGCCGCTGCCGTCAGCCATAATCAAAAAAATTTCGTGCCTATTAACACAAAAGCCGGCACCCACTCGTGCCTGAAGGGACCCTTAGGTCACTTACCTGTACCTTGTGGAAGGCGCAGATGTTTTGCCTTCTTTACCGGCCCCATCCTCCCATCTGACTCTGAGGGGCATAAATCTTCAGAGTCCCTAGTTGACCTGGAAAGAGAGAGACTCGGCGAGCCTAGATCACCTTCATTTCATGTGCGAGGGCTCCAGGATAGTGATAGGAGAAACTAAAACTTTCAAAATTTCATAGTTACGTTATAATTGTAAAATTAACCGGATCATTAATTCAAAATGTATACTGGTAAGTATATCGTTAAATTATACATATATTTATACATATAGAGTGTCTACTTAAAAGTATTATCATTTCAAAGTATAAAGATCTTACTAAATTAGCGGTATAGACACGTAATTATAGTACTAAATGGAAATTATATATAGCTACATGAAAAGAATATCAATAAAAAGGAAGTCCTACATGTGTAAGTCGCTACAGAAGCCGAAGTATGCGTATACCAAAAGAAAATGTGTAATAAATCAATAATACTCACGGTGAAAATTCCACGGCACGATGAAGCGCTTCAGCATCCGCCATCTAGTTAAAAGAATTAAATTGGAATTTAATGCTTCGACTTGCTTTCTGTAGGCTCTATCACAAAAGTAACTTTTGTTGAGTTGAAATAATATTGCCCAGCGGCACTTGTTACACTTATTTTGAACGAAATTAACTAAGAAAGTGCTGAACGTAATTATAATAAAAATTAAAATTTAAAACAATTTACAAATTCATTTTATAGTGGACGACTGTATCTACTTTGTGCAAGTGAAGGATTATAACCTGGCGGTGAAGGAATACCAGCATTTTTCCCTGTAGTAAAATCTAATGACCATTTACACTTTTTGTGCTGGATTTTGTTGACACTCTGGAGCACAAGTCCAAAGAAAACGATTGTTGGAATTTTGACAATTGCTAATCCATATTGGTGCGTGTTCACAAAACTCTCAGGCGGATATATTCCCCTTTGAAAAAGTATTGAGCCTATACCATACTTTAAGCATTCCGCTACTACAACTGTATTATAAAGCCGGACATATGTGGCTACCACCGAATACCCCTAGTACCGATCACGAATTGTTGAAATGTATCTTGGTGTGACCAGTCCGAGAAATATTGATTTCAAAGCCCTTGGTCGCCTGCATCAAAACTTCCTTGCTCAACAGTGAATTTTGTTAAATTGTGTATGTCTCAAAATTGGACGGAAGACAGAAACGCCAGAATTAAAACAATCCGGCCAACTTATCTCTGGAGCAGCAAAAAGGTCTTCCCTTTCAAAGAGCTTGTAACGTTCCTTTATTGCTTAGGGACGTTGCTTAAAGAGAAAGTTAAATATATAGTAAAAGAAATATATATAATAAAAATACTCTTTAATAGTAACTCGATATGGCGCGATCTAAGCTATACATTTAGTTCTGACAACAATTATTCTTCTTCTTAATTCTAACATATGTATATGACTCCTGCGAGTCATCTCGAGATATCGACGAGTCTCGATATCGTTACATCCTTCTTGTTGTTGAAGTGAAAATTACAGGTCAAGCCTTATGACCGGTCTGATGGGTCTTCCCGATCTCGAGTGCTTGACATCGCTCTGCATCACCGGCTGCTGAGAATTCGTTTCCCGAGTTGCTATTCCCGATGCTGCAGGTTCCGTCTTTGATTCAACCTGCTGGCTCGTTCTCTCCTGTGCAATTGGAGTTAAAGATCCATTTGTGCTGGATGACTCCTTGAATGAAGTATGTTGTGGTTCTGCGACGACGCTGGTTCTTGTCTTCATTATGTCACCCTCGACAGATGACGAATGAAGCTTGTATTTCTCATCATAACTGATCCATCGTCCCTCTCAATCATGTAAGATCGATCGGTTACTGGATGTAATATATTTCCCGTATACCATCTGCTGTCGTTTCCTCGAACCAGAATTCTAGAACCATCTTTATATGTTCTAGCTTCTTTGGCTCCTCTATCTGCATATGACTTCTGTTTCTGTCGTTTATTATCCAGATTTTCTGTTACTCGTTTTAATATTTTAGGCTTTAAAATTATGTCAGACAGTGTTAGGGGTGTTCTCGTGTTTCTTCCGAATAGTCTCGAAGCTGGTGTACCCAATTCACTGTCTCTTGGAGTATTTCTGGACATCAACAGAGCTAGTTGTAGGTCCTCACCGCTCAGATCACACTTTTTGACCAGACGTTTTGCTATGTCCACATATTTTTCTGCCAAACCGTTCGACCTCGCGAATCGTGGACTTGATGTGTAGATCTCGAACTTCCAGTCGTTTGCAAATCTCTGAAACTCCCTCGACGAATACACGGCGTTGTCTGAATGAAATTCTCTTGGTATTCCATGCGTGGCAAACCAAATCTTGAATTGGTTTATCATTGTGCTTGCTGTTATTCTGTGCATCCTCTTGACTTCAAAATACCCATTGTAGCTGTCCACCAATACCAAGTATTGTTCACCCTTGTAGTCGAATACATCCGATGATACTATCTCAAATGGGAGCCTCGGGATCCTTTTCATCTTTACTGTTTCCTTTACTTGTTTTCTTTGTGTATGCTGACATATTTTACATTTTTCTACCATTTCTGTTATGTCGTTATTCATTCCTTTCCAGAATATAAACTGTCGCGCTCGACGTAACGATGACTGTATTCCGGGATGTCCCTTATGTACCAACTCTAGGACTCAGGATCGTTCTTCCTTTGGAACCATAACTCTGTCTCCTCTGAAGATCAGTCCTTCGCAGAATGATAGCTCGTCTCGATAGGAAAAATATGGTCTCAGCTCTTTCGGAACCTGCTCTATCCCTTTCGGCCAACCGGTTTTAATTATTTTGATTAGTGCTTGACACGACGTATTTTTACTCGTTGATTTCTTGAATTTTTCAGCTGCACTATTTGACATTGGTAGAATCAGGTGTACCTCTATTTCTTCCTCATCGATTTCATGTGTATCTTCACAATTCCTACTGAGTGTATCCGCAATTTTCAGTTCACTTCCCTTTCTGTACTCTATTCTCGGATTGTACTCTTTTAAATCCAATAGAATTCTTCTTAATCTGGGCGGTGCTGATGTGAGTGGTTTGGCCCAAATTGTTTCCAATGGTTTATGGTCCGTCTCTACCTTTATCTCTTTCCCCCAGATATAATCGTGAAACTTCCTGCATCCATATCTAATAGCGAACGCTTCCTTTAGAATTTGTGGATAGTTTTGTTCAGTTTGAGTTAACGATTTCGTAGCATAGGCCACTGGTTGTCCTTTCTGCATTAGAACAGCTCCTACTGCTTTTGAAGAAGCATCAACCGACAATACAACTTTTTCGTTGACATCGTAGTAACGCAGTACTGGTGCTTGCGATAGAGTTCTTTTAATCTTCTCAAACGCCTCTTGCTGCTCAGCTTCCCATTTCCATTCCATTTCCTTCTTTAATAGAATTCTCAGTGGATCTGTGAGTACTGACAAGTTTTTTATAAACTTTCCCAAATAAGTAATCATACCTAGAATCCTTAAGAGCTCCTTCTTTGTTTTAGGTACCTTTAGATTTTTAATTGCTTCCACTTTACTCTCGTAGATTTCTAAGCCTTTATCAGTAAGTACGTGACCCAAGAATTTTACTCGTTGTACATTAAAAATACATTTCTCCTTGTTCAGTTTTAATCCTTTCTCATGTAGTTGCCTGAGCACTTTGTTTGTTCTATTTTTTAATTCATTCGCGGTCTCAGCGTGAATGAGTATATCATCTATTGCACATTCTACTCCCTGCATATCGTGTAGTATGTCTGACATTATTTGCTGGAACACTTCTGGTGCTGATGACAATCCAAATGGCAGTCTTTTACAGGAAAATCTTCCCCATGGTGTTGAGAATGTGAGGTAAGCCTGTGTCCTCTCACTGACTTTAATCTGCCAAAATCCTTTTGTGCAATCCAGCAGGGTGAAATATTTACTGCCTGAAATTTTTGCTGTAATTGCCTCAATGGTATTTAATGGGAATTGCCGTCGTTTGATATTTTTATTCACATCGGTCGGATCGATGCAAATACGTATTTTACCTTTTTGTTTAACTATCACCATTGGAGAGACAGCTGGAGTTGGCTTGGTAGTAGATTTGATGACGTCCATCTTTACCATCTTGTCAAGCTCTTTCTTTACGTCAGAGCGCATCGTTAGTGGTATCGATCTCGCTGGATAAATTTCGAATTTTGGATTTTCAATTAGATCGATGTCATATTCATAGTCTTGAAGACACCCTAATCCTTCGAACAAGTACTGTTCTTCAGTTGCAGATAACGAGAAGTAATTTCTTTTTAATTTGACCTCTTGAATTCTCAGAATCAGCTTTTCTTTCTCGCACGTTGCTTTTCCCAGTATCGGTGATACTTCTTCCTCGACGACTAAGAAGTTTATTTTCGTTTTCTTTTTTCTTATCTGGCAATCCATTCGTAATTCCCCTATGACTCTTAGTTTGTGGTCACTAAATGAAATCAGCGTTGATATCATTGACTGTTTCAATGTTTGTTTCATTCCTAGTTTTTCAACTATGTGCATTGGTATATTACACTGTGCTCCGGTGTCGAGTTTCGCATGGAATGCTTTTTTATCTATTTTAATGGTTTCTGTCCACACGTCATCTGTTGTTTTGTTCGTAACACAGTTTATATATAACGTTTCCCTGCTTGATGTCGATGATTCTGACTGTGATGACTGTGTGCTCTTGCGCAAAAGGTGTACTTTTTTCCTTGCTTTGCACATTTTTATGAAATGTCCCTGCTTGCCACATGCTTTGCATGCTGGGCAACATTGTTTACCATGCTTAGTCCCGCATCTATTACACTGGAACACTTCTGATTCTTTGTTATGAATCATCTTTTCATTTTTATATTTCCTGAAATTTCTCTTCACCTCTGAGATTATCTGACTATTGTTATTATTGCTCATATCCGTTGCTTGTTTTTGAGCTATTTCACTTGCTCTGCACAGATCTACTGCTTTGTCGTAATCTAAGTTGGAAATTGCTAGTAATTTTTCGGGGACTTTGTCATTTTTTATTCCACACACTATTTTGTCTTTCAGCATTCTTTCTTCCAATCGACCAAAATTGCATTTTTTTGTTTGCGACGTGATTATAGTCAGATACTGTTCAAAATTTTCGTCTATTTCTTGTGACATTTTATTGAGCATATATGCTTCATATGTTTCGTTACTCTTTGGTATGAAATAGTCTGTGAACTTCTGAATTATTATTTTAATATCAGATTGTTGCGCCTCTGTCAAGTTAAATGACTCGAATATTTCTTCAGCTTCGAATGTGGCTACCTGGACTTCTGGCGGTTCTTGATTTAACTGTGTTGCTTTCGCATACCAGTCGTAGGACACTTTCCAGGACTTCCAGTCTTGTGCCATGTTTTTTGTAAAAACTAGCTGTTTTGGTTGCCTTAACTGTCGACGCGGCGTCTCTACCATTTTCTGCTCATTCAAGCTCATTTTATAGTTTGTTAGCTTGTCTCTTATATACTTCTGACACCATGTAACGTTCCTTTATTGCTTAGGGACGTTGCTTAAAGAGAAAGTTAAATATATAGTAAAAGAAATATATATAATAAAAATACTCTTTAATAGTAACTCGATATGGCGCGGTCTAAGCTATACATTTAGTTCTGACAACAATTATTCTTCTTCTTAATTCTAACATATGTATATGACTCCTGCGAGTCATCTCGAGATATCGACGAGTCTCGATATCGTTACAGAGCTCAGCAAAATTTTTTTTCTCTTTGTCCAGCACCCTCTGGAAATTCTTAGAGTATTTTATTTGTTGGATTTGGCACTACCAAGATTTATCGAAATTATTACCTTTTTGGGCCAGATGTTGTTGAGGATTTTTGATGATCAGTTTTCTGATTTCATTCGTACACGCGACTTTTACTCGAGAAGTAAGACAGATTGATTCTTCTTCTTCTTTGTCATCCCCAGCCTGTCATCTGCAGCTTGAGGAAATGCATTTCTTTCGGTCGGGGTGCGTTCATTTTCTTATGCTTGACGCAGCCGGCCTACACGCTTCAGTAATTCTTGTAGCATATTACTATATGCAATACGCTACGACCATAACAAGCTAGCTACACATGAAGTTGTAGCTGATATTAGCTAAATTCAAATATTCTAGCTGGAGTAACACCAACATGATAATGAAGTAAAGTCATATATTTCATGTAATGACAATCAACTGTAGCTCCATCAAGTTGGCTGGTGAATTTATACTTTTTAATTTTGACCACGACAACTTGTACTTTTTAAATTTTTTATTGCATATATCGATTGTTGGTCGTTTGTTGGCTTAATTTAAACATTTGTTGGATAATAGTTTTTTCGAAAATATAAAAAGAAAATTCACCATTAAGTTAGCCGGAAAATTCTTATTTTTAATTTAATTTTATTTATAACCAGCTCAATCAATGCGTAATCGTTTGTTGGACTCGTTTTTATTAATAAAATCGTTTGTTGGTCCCTTAATTCTTTGCTAATTGCAAAAATAATTTACCTTTAGCTACACATGACGTTGTAGCAACTGAAGAGCGCACACTCATTTTTTAATGCCTAAAACACATAAATCGGCTTTTATGATGTTAAACTGACTACTTCAATTGTAAGATTTAAATCAACTGGATCACATGTAGTTGGACCTCACATTATTTTTAAAATTTCTCGGCTATGTGATAGAACTATTTTTAAAAATTTCATGGCTAAATCTAATCCGTTTTGTAATAAAGGTTCGCCTCCTTAAATTCATATCCCGCTGCCCAGATTTAAAGTGTTTCCTGTGAGATCTGTAACTTTTTGAGCTCGTTCACTTTTCAGTGTTAAAATTCTCAGTTGAGAAATGGTATTTTTCTTCAATTAAAATTTTTAAATAAATTTAATAAAAATTCAACAATATCCTTGACAGTAGTTGTCAATGCATGAAATATATCAACATATGACTTTTACTTCATTATCATGTTGGTGTTACTGGAGCTTCAGCTGCAAATTATAATTTCGCTAATATCAGCTACAACTTCATGTGTAGCTTAGGTAAATTATTTTTGCAATTAGAGAAGAATTAAGGGACCAAGAAATGATTTTATTAATAAAAACGAGTCCAACAAACGATTACGCATTGATTGAGCTAGTTATAAATAAAATTAAATTGAAAATAAAAATTTTCCGGCTAACTTGATGGTGAATTTTCTTTTTAGATTTTCGAAAAAACTATTATCCAACAAATGTTTAAATTAAGCCAACAATCAACAACAAACGACCAACAATCGATATATGCAATAAAGAATTTAAAAAGTAAAAGTTGACGTGGTAAAAATTAAAAAGTATAAACTGACCAGCCAACTTGATGGACCTACAGTATTGTCAATACATGAAATATATGACTTTACTTCATTATCATGTTGGTGTTACTCCAGCTAGAATATTTGAATTTGGCTAATATCAGCTACAACTTCATGTGTAGCTTAGGTAAATTATTTTTGCAATTAGCGAAGAATTGAGGGACCAACAAACGATTTGATTAATAACAAGTAAAAAAAGCTAGAATTGGTCTAAGACCAATTCTTATGATACCCTAGATGAATGCCCGTATTAAATTTCGTATGGTCACCGATCTACTCAAGTATTGATTTTGAAGTTGTTTTTCGCATATATTTCTAGAACAGTTTGTCGCACAGAAAAAATGGTTATAACCAATTTTATAGGATTTCGTATTCTGCAGAAGTTTTTAGTACAATAAAAATGTCTTGGACTGATCGTTTTCAAAGTATACGTAAAAAACCGAAATTTTTATTTGGCAACACCAAGAAGGAGTTGCCCGATTTAGTCCATTTTTAACATTTTATTTACTAATGTAGTAAAAACATCATGTACGAAATTTCAGCTCTCTACGTCGATGCGTTCTCAGGCAGTGTCCAAATATATAGCGGAAAAGGAAATTTTTATATGGCAACCCCACGAAGGAGTTGCCCGATTTGTCTCATTTTCGAACTTCATTTTACTTTTTTTTTAAAGTCCATGTACAAATTTTCAGCTTACTAAGTATACGCGTTCTCGAGTTATCGTGCGCATAGACGGACGGACGGACGGACATGCAAAAATCGAAATAACTTTTAATATTATGAATGGGTGTCCAATCCATTTTGCTCTACCATCATTATTTCGAGGTGTTACAAACGGAATGACAAACTTAGTATACCCCTATGATTTCATCTAGGGTATAAAAACGAGTCCAACAAACGATTTACGCATTGATTGAGCTGGTTATAAATAAAATAAAATTAAAAATTAAAATTTTCCGGCTAACTTGATGGTGAATTTTCTTTTTAGATTTTCGAAAAAACTATTAACCAACAAACGTTTAAATTAAGCCAACAAACACCAACAAGCGACCAACAATCAATATGTGCAACTTGATATGCCAAGTTGATGGAGCTTTTATACCCACTAGTTTTCTGGGCATATTACGAGTATTTGATGACACACGTGGTGTATAAACGGGATATTCCGAATATCTAGATATCGATACCCCATGTCTGTCATAAGCATAAAGCTACAAACGCAGTGCTAACTTTTCCAACCTCGACCTCAGTAAAACTTTGAAAAGCTCAACCTTGGGGGTGATTCTGATCTCTTTGTCCTAGCTTAGGCGTATATTGATCTCTGATCTCTTTGTCGTAGCTTATGGCCGGTTTCACAGTCGAGTTTAAACCAAGGTTTAGTTTAAACCATCCTCCAAGTTTAAACGTAGTTTAAACCAAATCGGGTTTCACAGTGCATTCTTTTAGTAACGTTGGTAGCACTGATTAAATTGTGAACTAAGTTAGTTATCGCCACCATTGTGAAGCAATTTTTCTATCAATCAATCTGTCAATCGGGAAAAGTAAACATAAGAAAGTAAAAAATAAAAAATATGTAGTTATATTTGCTAATTTTAAATATGCCAACATTCAAAAAGGATGCAAATTTTAGTATAAGTGAAGTTGAGCTAATGCCTTCCCTAGTGCATAAAGAAAGATATATAATAGAGCGCAAGAAAAGATAAAGTGACAAAGTTCTTTACTTAAACGGAACCTAGCATAAAAATCAACGTCGTCCCACTCATTAAAATGATTTGGCCGATTTCTAATTACTGTCAGTTGTCGACAGAGTTGAAAATTTAACTCAAAAATATCTTCTTCATCGCTAGAAATGTCTAAATCTAAATCCATGATAAAATTATTTTCTTGATACAAACAAGCAATGGTACTGTCAAAATAAAATGTCACACTTTTCAAATACTTATATCTTGAGTTTAAACCGAGGGATGGCATGGTTTAAACTCTAGTTTAAACCGGGGTTTAAAACAAACTGTGAAACTCAACCGTCGAGTTAAAACTAAATATTTGGTTTAAACTCAGACTGTGAAACTGGAAATTAGGCGTATATTTTAGTCACATATTTTGACATTTCACCTCAAATTAGTCGTACTTTTATATTCACCATATTCATTTCGATTTGTCCTTTTCATCAACCACAAAATAAACTAAAATGAATTTGTATGAATTAATGCCAGAATACACGCCTAAAAGTACGACAAATTAGTCAACAGCTCCCGAGGTTGTGACAAAAATCTCATACTATGGTAAATGCATTTTCTACATCAGCTTACAACAATACAAATGCTTAAAATCGCAAAATATTTTTGGATTTCTTATGTGAAGTATCAGTTTCAGTTCATTCTACCTAATGCAAGGCTTGCTGAACTGAATAAAAACACGAAAAAATCAGTAGAAAAGTTCATTTCATTTAGGCGTATTTTTTGACATTAAAGTATGACAAAAGTTCAGAATCGCCCTCCTGTCAGGATCCGAGTGAGATAGATAGTGGTAACGTGCTGGATTGTGAACCTGCGTGTGTCAAACGAGCGATGGTATCCTCAAGATTTAATGAAGCGGTCGAAACTTCTCAAAAGTGTTTTGATACAGGTACGATTATTCATGATTTTGAAAATGAAATTTTAAATATTGACGCTGACTTCGAAGGGGGCTTTAATATAAATACTTGCATACCCTTTTATGTAAAAGTTGAAATAAGCAAGATCATTACTTGTGTTAACGTTTTTGAGAGTAGGGACCGCGATAGACTGGTAGACGAATTTAAGATGACTTTACGTTTGACAAAAGAGCATCCATTTTATTGTGCGCCGCACAGATTACCCCATGCACATACTGTAGAATTACGTAAAATAATTAGTGATTTATTAGACAGAGAAATAATTCGTGACAGTTGCTCTCCATATGCTTCGCCAATAGTTTTGGTACAAAAAAGGGGCAAAGATGTCCGTCTTTGCGTTGACTACAGAGAGTTAAATAGGCTCACTGTAAAAGATAATTACCCCCTTCCCCTTATAGCAGATCTATTAGACAGATTGAGAGGAAAGAAATATTTTACCACATTAGACCTTCGAAGTGGATTTCATCACGTTAGAATGGATGAAAACTCCATTAAATATACATCTTTCGTGACACCAGTGGGGCAGTTTGAGTATATTCGTATGCCTTTTGGATTAAAAAATGCGCCCTCGGTGTTTCAGCGATATGTTAGCAGAATATTTCACAAACTTATATTCGAAGATAGACTTTTTGTCTACATGGACGACTTACTGATCGCTACTGATGTCGTGTCCCATAAGCAATCCAATAAAAACACTCGCGTAATTCTAAGATAAAACTTTATTTACTGATTTAAATTAGTGTTATTACAAAAACAGTTCCTCGCGATCGAACTCCAGAATTTTAACTAAACTAATTGAACACCGAACCGTTATCTAAAAAGACTATCCAACTTATAACTCAGCAACCCGATCTACTGAATCGACCGTGCTCACCTCCATTCAACCAGGTGGAAGCGACTTTGACCTAGTGACCAGCGCCATACCTTGCAATCATAATTACAAAGTATTACGTTAATCACTGCCGACAGCGGGAGCCTCCAATACTGCATGTAAACAAACAGTGAGCCCAGCTGAGTATTTCACTATGCGAAGTGAATTACTTAACCATTACTCAATGCCCAGTCACATACAGCAGTGGCTGCGACAGTTTTTAAGTAAACAATTCGCAATCGCCAGGCATTTCACTGTGCGAAGTGAAATGCTTAGTTAATGCAAATCATTTAATTACCTGTACACCTGCTGCTAGCTCGAGTCGTGATGTCACAATTTCACCAATTGAATATTGGGTCACGACATTCCTCCCCCCTGAGAAAAACTGATTCCCCAGAGGAATCAGATCGTGGTGCTCAGTTAGGTTACAATACCTAACTTAACTAAATTACACAAAACTAAGGTACAATATTCACTATCATTTAAACAATTTTTATAACTACATATGGTTCGGTTTACATACAATTTCTGTTCTATTCTTCTATTTTTTCTTTTTTATTTACCTATTCTTATAAAATCTTAATTTTTTCTTCTTGCTCTTCTATGCATACATATATATTTCTGTTCAAACAGCTTTTATTACCTTTTTATCTGTAAATTTACCTTACAATGGGCACGTACTGGGTTATCTTTATACCTCCTTTCATATCCTTCTGCTATAGACTATCAAAATCCGCTCATCGAATTTCTTCTGAAATTAGATTGAATATGTTGGAAACCTTTTTGGTTACGTATCCCGATTCCTGGGTCATAACCGTTACCTACCTTGTACAGCCCGGTCAAATTTTGTGTAAGATTTGTCCTATCAATCCTATTTCTGACCAGCGCGTCTCCCATACCTGTATGACAACTATGTTTTGGAATCTTTAACTTACCCTTTTGCTTAATCTCCTGGGCTTTCCCTAATTGAGGATAGAAATTGTTCCTACAATTATAGCGCCATGCAGTTCGTCTGTTAAACTTGTGAGGTTTCGTTTGTCCATGGAAAGAATTAGAATTTTTTACGAAATATGCCCTTGTATTGGCAATTCTTACGAATGCACGTTCCTCCTCCAGCCTATTTCCGCTGTACCCATAGCACCGTTGTTGTATCCTACTTCTATTATTGACTTCTTCATTTCTTGCTTTATCAAGTCCCGCACTGTCGTAAGCTCTGGCCGATGTCTACTGCCATATTGGTGTGCTCTTCTCTTCGTGTCTTGAAGCTGGCTCTACATTGCATGATATACCTTTCCGTTTGCTGTCTAGGTTATTGCTACTTGATCTGATGTTTTCTGCCACACTAATTTGACCCTCCTCTACTCTGGCTTGTGAAGGATTTTCTAGACTATAACAATGGAAAGCAGTCGTTACAACTTCTCCACTAGCGGCGACATTCCCACAAACGGCACTTTCTTTTTCTGCTTCAGCGCCTTGTATCTACAATTTCGTCTTCATGCAGTCGATAACAGCTCTATCGCTGAGGAAATCCATCCCAAGGATACCGTCTGCTGGAATTGAATCTGTGTCGCCTATGGCGTTAAATCGACAAGCCTGCTGACTGTTATCTATAAGCAACTTCGCCTATGGAGTTCCTAACAAATCCAAACAGTCCTCCAATTTGTATTTTCTGATGTGTTTGTATCGGTGTATTTCTTTTTATTCTATTGACTTTAATAAAACTACACGTAGACCCAGTGTCGATTAAAAGCGTTAACTTACCTTGTAAAGTTATATCTGATATGACTGTGATGATAAATTTATTACTGGAAGTCAATTTTTCTTCTTCTCTATCTGCTAAATACTTCTTTACGCAGATATCCGTGTAATGGTCACGTGTTCGGCAGAATTGCCAATAAAGTCCCTCCCTTCCTGAATGGAATTTATCTTGAGTGCTAGCTGTACAGTTGGCCACTCTTACGCGGTGAATTTGGCAATTGGATATCACGTGCCCGTATTCCTGACATCCCGTACAGAAAGGAACTCGTTGGCACTCTCTCGCAATGTGTCCAGTTCGACCGCATTTGAAGCATTTGACAATTCTGGGCTGCTGTGCTGCCCTAGCCGGCATTTCGCAATTCCTTCCTGATTGGGTTGGCCTCCGTACCGATGGAAAAGGTATTTGGGACTGTCTCTGTCTTTCAACATTAAAATTACTGGTCATCCATCCTTCCTGTGATGTTTCTCTGTAATATTCTGGTGCTTTTTTCCATACACCTGGAGCCATAGCCTGAAGCCTTTTTGACTCTTTTTCGAAATATAGAGCCTCCTCCCGAACCTCTTCCAATGCACTAAGCCTTTTTCCGGTTAGGTAAACCCGAGTGGACTGACTACTTACACCGGCTTTGAAAGTTGTTACTGCGTCGGCCTCCAGTTCCGCTATCAATCCCCCGTCTTTGCCTGGATACTTAGCCGAAACTGCCGCCTTGATTTGACACAGTAGCTCCTTGAGCCTATCTGCATAGTCTTTTATGTCGTCACCGGGCCTTTGTACGCATGCTATCATTTCAGCTCGCAGGTCACAATACGATTTTTTTGGCATATAGGCAGTTTGAATTGTCTGCTGCAACGCCTCAAAATCCTTCGGCTCATCTAAGCTTACTAGATAATATGCGTCATCTAACAACCGATATCTTACACAAAAAAAGTTGGTATATATCTGGACACCAAGTCCATGACTTTATCATAAACATCGGCCATGGTTTTCCTTGCTGGTTTCTCTGAGTTTCACGTGTTATCTTTCGGCACTTATCCTTCACTCGTCTTAGCTAAGGTCTGCTTTTTAGCTTTCACCTAAAATGACTCCTCGTACCCGCTTACGATTACGTTCAATGCGATTACGACCAATGTGGTTAAGAAACTTTTTACAATCATATCACGATTTAAAATTATTAATTTATTACTACATACCACTGAACTTTCACACTTTCACCCTTTTTCGCACGCAAAGAAAATCAACCAAAAATTATTAATTTCATAATAATAATAACAAAAATATTTTAGGTCACTTAACGGAAAAACTAATCTCATTCAACCACAAAAAATACATATATTCCCCTTCTGGCCTTTTCTTTTAGTTTCTTGAATATTTTTATATATTCAGCTTGACAATTTTAATCTTAATTCCCAAAAACCATACATAAATTATAAAAATCACAACAATCCCACAATTTAATTAATTTTCCCTCCTGTCAAACTAAACAACTTACTACCTCACCCCAAACATACCCCGCAGATAACCCAATACTAATTTCCACTCACTCCACAGAAAATAGTCACATCACAAACATACCGATCGATGCTGATATTACAATGTGATACACATAGCCACTATGCGCTACATTATCGCCCACAAAACAGAGCCCCAATGAATAACGTATATTAATACTTAAAATTTTGCACTTGAAAACTTCCCAAAATTATGTCATTTAATAATACCATAAATGTCGGCTGAAAAATTAGACGTAACTCACTTAATCTAGCACTTCTTAGATTAATTCTGGAAAATAAATAAAATTAAAAAAAAATGGAGTAGCTAAAAAAAAGCGTTAACTCCCACAAAATACAAAAAAAAACGGAGCAGCTAAAAAAGCATAACTCCCAGAAATAATAAAAATGGAGTAGCTAAAAAGCATAACTCCCAAAACTAAAACAAATGGAGTAGTTAAAAAGCATAACTCCCAGAAATAATAAAAATGGAGCAGCTAAAAAGCAAAAATAATTAAAAAAAATTGAAATTTAAAAATCACAATACCTTCTATAACCGGCTGCGCCAATTTTCGTGTCCCATAAGCAATCCAATAAAAACACTCGCGTAATTCTAAGATAAAACTTTATTTACTGATTTAAATTAGTGTTATTACAAAAAAGTTCCTCGCGATCGAACTCCAGAATTTTAACTAAACTAATTGAACACCGAACCGTTATCTAAAAAGACTATCCAACTTATAACTCAGCAACCCGATCTACTGAATCGACCGTGCTCACCTCCAGTCAACCAGGTGGAAGCGACTTTGATCTAGTGACCAGCGCAATACCTTGCAATCATAATTACAAAGTATTACGTTAATCACTGCCGACAGCGGGAGCCCCCAATACTGCATGTAAACAAACAGTGAGCCCAGCTGAGTATTTCACTATGCGAAGTGAATTACTTAACCATTACTCAATGCCCAGTCACATACAGCAGTGGCTGCGACAGTTTTTAAGTAAACAATTCGCAATCGCCAGGCATTTCACTGTGCGAAGTGAAATGCTTAGTTAATGCAAATCATTTAATTACCTGTACACCTGCTGCTAGCTCGAGTCGTGATGTCACAATTTCACCAATTGAATATTGGGTCACGACACTGAGACAATCGAGGAGCATCTGGACATTTTGAGGGAAGTACTGTCTTTGGTTAGGCTGTACTCTTTGGAGCTCCGATATGACAAGTGCAAATTCCTTTACGAGGAAATAGTTTATCTGGGATATAGAGTAAACCGACACGGAATAAGGCCAAATGAAGAAAGCTTAAGAGCCATTGATGACTTTCCAGTTCCAAAGAATCAGAGGGACGTTCAAAGTTTTCTGGGACTGTGTTCCTATTTTCGTAAATTTATAAAAGACTGCGCTGATAGCTAAGCCATTATATGACCTTTTAAGAAAAAATTGTGATTTTAAACTTGGCCTGAAAGAATTAGAAACATTTGACACTCTGAAAATTAAGCTTCTGGAGTCACCTGTACTGTCCGGCTCCGACACTATAAAAGGGCAGTGCTCCCTTAAATCGCTCTCAGTCAGTGATAGTGATCTTACATGCTAATTTGGCATAACATCACAGTGAGCTGTAGTTTAAGGAAAAATAAAAGTAAAAGAAAAGTGAACTTCAGAAAAAATCCTTGGCAGCATAAATAAACGTACAATAAGGTACATTATTTTCATGCTCTAGGATTAAAGGCATCAAGGAAAACTTGTGAACAATTGTTGTGTGGTGATTGGATTTTCAGATAAGTATTCTTATTCTGAAAATAATTATATTGGTGGCGAAAATTTTTAGATTTAGGTTTTTCCACATAGCGGCTGAATTCATGCTTGCTGTGCATTTTCAACGCTTCATGTGGAAAAACAAATTAGTTTAATTAATATTAAGAGTGAAATCAGTGAATTAGTTAGTCAGTTCAGAACAATAAATAAAAACTGGAAATAACAGTGAAATTTGTGAGAAATCTGAGGTATAATATTGAGCACGTGTCACGCTACGACACCTCAAGCATACATGCCTACAGATAATTAGTTAAGCTAAATTAATTACTTGAATAGATAAAAACTAGAACGAATTAAGAAGAACGTATCATAAGGAATTTGTTCAATAAAAAACAACAGTAAACATAAGCCCACATATCTCCTTCTTTTAACATACCGCTACACTAACACCACCCAAAATGCCGTAATGTAGTTGTGGTGCTCGCTTACAGCTACATTACAAAACAAGGCCCATTGTTCACCCTCCAGACTTTTATGAGCAATTGCTCAGAAGTCCCAACCGGATGCTCTAACAAAATTCAAAATTGGCCCCCCCAACTTTTCTTTCCGGCCCTATCCTATGCTGGTGACCCCTGAGAAGTGTCCAGTGAGAATTGACTCTACAGTTCTCAGGGTTGGCTTGCTTAGTCCCAGGAATTCTTTCATTTCGTTTGCGTTGGGTAAGCCCCACACACCTCCTTTGTGGTTCTACCTGAGGGGTCACCCAAGCAAAGGCGACTGTGTTGGCAGTCGGCCCAAGTCCGGATATAAGGGCAAGGGTGTTTTGGTTCGATCCCAATTGTGGAACAGATTTCCTCCGAGGTTGCACCAAGACGAGCAAGTTTGTCCGCTTTTTATTCCTGCTAATGCCACTGTGGCCGGGCGCCCAAAGCACCAGTACCACTTTGTTCCGAAAAAGGGAATTCAGGGTAGTTTTACATTCAAATACAAGTGTGGCGATTGTAAAAACTTTTTAACAAGGCCTTGACAGCTACCTGGCTGTCCGGACAGATTGCAATCTCCTTGTTCTTAGTAGGTATCTGAGTTTAGGAGATACCTTCCCACTTCAAGTATGGCCTTGACTTCCGCCTGGAAAACCGTTACATGGCTTTCAAGGTGAATGTATATTTGCATGTGAGACTCCTCGCAGAAAACACCTGCTCCGGTGTTCTCTTCCAATTTGGAGCTCTCTGTATACATATATGAGATGGTTTGTCAATAGTTCAAGCACAGATTGTGATTCCCATTCTGTGCTATCTGCAATTTTCGATTTAAAGTTGCTTTTCAGCATAGTCTCGAGGAGGTACGATGGACTATACCAATTCAAAGATTGATTCATATAGAGCTCTTGTATCAGTGTGAATCGAGCTCCGATTGAAATGCAGTCTCAGCGCAGCGATTGACGCTTCCTTCTTGACGTGTATATGAACGGGGTGTGTTGAGGATGACCTCAAGAGTCCTCGAGCTGGTTGACTTGAGAGCGCCACTTATACTAAGGAGACACAATCTTTGAACCTTCTTCAATATCTTGCGATGATTGTTGAGCTCCGTTACCTTCCACTACACCATAGAACTGTAGGTTAGCATGAGTCGGATTATGCTAATATAGATCCTAAGGATCATCCATGATTTAAATCGCCACTTTTTCCAATGGATCTGTGGCACATCGCGAAGACTCGAAGGGCTTTATTCACTCTGTCCTCAATGTATGGTTTCCAGCTTAATTTTCTATCTAATGTGATACCTAGATATTTTACTATTTCCTTCAGTTCCAAACGTGTGAAGTGTTCCTTTGTTAGCAAAGAGGCATAAATCTGTTTTCAATGGATTAATGCAAAGTCCGAAATCCGTACCCCAGTCCGTTCAGATTGCATTCTGCACCAGTTCGCAGAGTTCAGATTTGTAGCTACCGATGACCATAATCACCAGGTCGTCGGCGTAACATACTGCTTTGTACTCATCCGGGTGAATGTTAGAGTGTTAGAGATCATCTATAATGAGCACCCACAATAAAGGTGAATATCGCCTTGAAGGTGCCTCTCTGGACTATTTTTACTCTGCTTACCCCTCCCAGTTCGTCAAAGAGAGTTCTATTGTGCAACATGTGTGCAATCCAGTATTTTAGAGAGCAGTTCACTCCATGCTTATGTAGCTTTTCAGTGAACTTGTGTGAAGGACATTATTAAAGGCACCTCTACATCGATAAAAACAGCCAGTGTAGATTGTTTAAGGAGGAAACCTTTTTCAATAGAGTGGATAACTTCTAACTTTATTGAATTAATTCATCTAATACTAATTAATTTTTTATTTTCTCGATTTAATATGTCTGTTCGCCTGAATTTATGAAAAACTACATATGTACTTATAATATCAAAATATATTAATATTTGTGTAATACTGTTTTACTTTAGATGTATACTTTTTCAATATATAACATGAATTTAATTACACGATTTCAATTTACATGATTTCAATTTACACGCTTTCGGTTTACACGGTTTCGGTTTACACCATACTCTTGGAGAACGAATCCACCGTGTAAATCAAGGGACAGGTGTACACTGAATGTAATAACCCAGATTTATAATTAGGGTAACTTTCTAAATCCTATGAATAGTTTATACTAGAATAAATTTCTAAATGCTATTAGTAATTTATACTAGAATAAGTTTCTAAATCCTATGAGTAGTTTATACTAGAATAAATTTCTAAATCCTATTAGTAATTTATACTAGAATAAGTTTCTAAATCCTATGAGTAGTTTATACTAGAATAAGTTTCTAAATCCTATGAGTAGTTTATACTAAAATAAGTTCCTAAATCCCTGAGTAGTCTATACTAGAATAAGTTTCTAAATCGTATGAGTATAATTCCGGGACGGGAGAATGAGGGCGAGAATCTAGAGTTGCTTCATCGCTTTGTAGAGCAGTGGATTTCACGAAGTTGATCGCATGGGATCGCGGGTCCTAATGATGGGATTCGATTCTCGGCTTAAAAACTGGATGATTTCTGTCACCAAAATTCTTTGCTTGGGCAGTGGGAGGATTAAATCCCTTGGCATTGTTGGAAGGCAATAAAGCTCTTCCGAATTGGGACCCCATCTCCAATTGTTTCCGTTTTGGTAAGTGTTTGCAGTTTTCTGCTGATAGTGGGGCCGGGTTTTTGTGTTAGAAAAGCTGGGGTTGCTTTCGCCTTGAAATTGTTTACCGTAGGCGTTACGACCTGAGAATAAGTTATGCCTAGGAGATCAAAAGGGCTGCCGATTAGTCGATGCTTCTGTTGGAAGACTCCTCTTTTCCACTATTCCCTCATTAACGTGGGCCTGCATTTCGCTGATTTCGATTTTTCGGCATGTGCCTTCAAATCGATCAACTGTTGCGAAATCGGAAAGTGCAATAGCTCTTATGTATTTTGGTAACAGATAATTCTGATTCTTCCCCTTTCTGTAGGAACACTAGGTAGCCGGAGAAACTGATCCTCCATAAATGAGATAAATTTGACAATAGACT
This sequence comes from Dioctria rufipes, assembly GCA_963924295.1. Lineage (NCBI taxonomy): Eukaryota > Metazoa > Arthropoda > Insecta > Diptera > Asilidae > Dioctria > Dioctria rufipes. The sequence goes on from OZ002740.1 coordinate 206,686,966, forward strand.
CCCGCGGGCTTTGCTTACGCTCGCGTAAAAATTCCATTAACTGATCCGTATGAAGGAGAGGCTCAAATTGTTTAAGGAATTGTTTCACAAAATCTACGTAATGAGTGAAGCTATCGAGGTTTCTCCTATACCACTTTAGTGCAGAGCCATCTAGCAGGTCGGATATTCCAATTAACAAGTCGAATTCATTAACCTATCTTGATCTTGAGTAATCAGCTACTCTTTGTAGGAAGGCTGACGCGGAATCTTCGTTATCGCCGAAAAAGTTTAAGCCCCACTTGTATAACTCAGGTGGAGCCCTCATGAAGGAAGGATCTTCCTTAGGAAGGTAGGGTTTGATACTATTATTGTTAGCATGCGAGCTAGTATCGCGCGGCAGGCCGGTATGTAGGTTCTTTTTCGGAGAGTTACGAGAATTTTCTGTGCACACCTCGTCATTAAAATTCAGGCCTTCTATTTTATCTTCCAAACTAGTTTGGTCGGAGAACAGTCTTTTGTCTGCTTGAAATTTGCCTTCCAAGCGTCGTATTGGGCCTTTTCTAACTTTCGCTTCAAATCTTTGCTTTTTTGCAGATCTTAATGGTTCATTTTCCTCCACCCCGAGATCTATCCGACGTAGTCTGGTCAAAAATAGATCTAGGCGAACTGCTAACACCTCAATATAAGTGTTCTCCCTCTCGGAGAAATCTCCCTCAAAATCTTGTAATATGGTGCTGCATTCATCTAAATCATCCTCGGGGAATAAATAGGAAGTAATACCAGCGGGATCTAAAGTGGCCTCCTTCTTAATCTGCTTAGACCACCAAGATATTCTGCCAGACACTGTATATATTTCAGGTGTCACATTGCGACAACGTATCTCGTATTTTATGTCTGAGTCAGCGCAGAAGGAAGCGATCTGATTATACGACATTTTGTATGTTAATGAGATCTCTTTTTTTTAAAAAAATCTTCTAACAAGTATTTGTTCATAATGTTGCGTACGTAACCAATAAAGGGCCAACAACTTTCCTTCTGTGTCCGGAACTCGTAGCACTTTTTTTTTTTACTACAATAGTCTTGGTTCTTTAGGATAATTAGCCACTTAACAGGAGTCGAAGGTATGTATGCAAGGCCTATTTCAACTACGTGCTTAATTTTTTTTTTTTTTTTTCTAACAATATTCCAACAATGTAGAGAGCGGGGAATGTATACATGAAGGAAGCTTTAATGAGCTTATCTGAAGATGAAACGTAATGTTTGTTTAGATCTTATGATCCACATAGCAATGACACTATTTTACAAGCGCCTTATAAAAATTTACGCTAAACTTCAAATATCCTGCGGGAGAGGTTAACCTGTTGTACTATTGTCCCCTTCAATGCAGTTTGAAGTGCGTAAATTTCGCTATCAGTTTAGGTCACTGCCTAAACACTGAACCGAATACCAATTTAGAATTAATTTGGTATGCGATGACCTTACTAAATCTTTTAGCGATTAGTAATAAACAATAATGAGTACTAGCACTGAGGATGAACAACAATATTAGTGATGACAGCTATAGAAGTATACATTGCAACTGATGTTCGAACCCTAAAGTTAAAATTTTGTAATTGTTCGACTTTACGTAATAGTTTAACATAAATAAATGCATGCGCTGAGATTGCTAGAATACTTGCGTTTTAGCTTATTGTCAATAATTGATTTCAGTAATTATATTTACGATCAAACAGAATTTTATTTCGCCACCCGTTAATTTATAGGTTTTGTATGTTTCCTGGTTGTATTAATTCCACTTTTCTAAAAAAAAACTGTCGAAATATTGTGAACCTTATGGTCTTAAATCATTGAAATATATTCCAAAGGCACATCCCGGTTGAGCCCCCAAAATGTAAGCTGAACCTGGTCTAGGGGTTGATTCGGCTTACATTATATATATATATATAAATAATTGAGACGTGAAAGGTGTATGCCAATTGGACATCTAGGCTGAAAATTGAATTTTACTGAGTAGTCGACAACTGTTTAAGATTCGAATTATATATTTGTGTGAGGTATCTCGGATCTTGCTTTACATAGGTCCAACCATTTTCAATTACGCTAGTGCCCTATCTGCGGCCGCCCTGCTATAAAATGATTTAGCTAAATATGGGTTAGTACTAATTATAAATTCCAATTCAAATTAATGTTGCTCTAGCAACTACAGTTAGTGATCATTTTTCTCTTTGTTAAATGTGGGTTAATACTAATTTTAATTTTCAATTTAATTCAGTTTTGTTAAAGGAACTACCATTAGCGATAATTATTTTACGTGTTACCGGATTCGATTTGTTTTCTTGCGTGCTATTCGTTTTCGTGATGCCGTGGTCGGTCTTGATAAGTTATTTCGATGTTTCCATAAGAAATTAACAATCCTTCAAATTTCCTTCCTGCGATGACTGTTGTAATTTTGCCAGTTCAATCTTTATGTAGTAACTTATTGATGAATTTATCGTAGTTTTGCAAGATTTAAGCGATGCACATTGATGCAATTTGCAGAATGCTTCAATCCGATTTGTCACAAATTTACCAAATGTGGCACCGTCTTGCGCAAACCAAGTATTTAGCTGGCTGGTGAACGCTGCTGGATCTTGCTTCCAAATAGATTTTGGATGATAATCTGGTTCTTTTCGCAGGGTTTTTGCTGATTACCTTTTTTATAAAAACTTTACTCGGATTCTTATAGATCCTTTTCCTTATTCGTTGCGGACGTCAACTTTTGTCACTCGCTGTTGCTCGTGTCCGACGGGAGAGAGAAAATCAGCTGCTCGGTGTCATCCATTGAACTCGAAAAGATTATTTATACGGGGTTTTAGGAACGACCACATGGACGGTGTCTTTTATTGTTTTTGACAGTTATTATTATTTATTAATAAAGTTTTATTTCATTATTGGTTCTGTTTTTATTATTTCAACAATTATTTTTACTTATCAATAAAGGTTTATTTCATGGTTAGTTCTATTTTTATTTATTTTTACATAGGTGTACATGAAAATTAAATTCTAGACAAGCAAAATCCTTGACTTTACGTTTTCGGGTCTTTACTTAGCAGAATCGAGAATTGCTAGAATTTCACAGGGTTCTTCCTGGACCGATGCCTTGAGACGTTTTACGCTTAACATTCTAGCTTTCTTGTAGATACGTTACAAAGCATTATAAGCATTACTATGCTAGGGAGTGGGGAAGGAAACAAATCGCTATTGTCCAAAAGGTATGCCGGCCGCGAGGCCGGGGATGTTCTAAGCGGCACACTGGCATCCTGTAGTTTGCCAATGAAGCTGGCTGGATGCCTTATTAGGGCTACCAGGAATAAAAGTCATAGTATATAGAAGACGCCTCAGCAGATGGATCTCAGGCCCGATGTCCTTGGCGTGATAGACTCCCCCGCAGATTCTCAAGCTGGTATAAGGAGTTTCCTTTCTTTGACTTGACTCGACACTTAACGAATTTTCGTCCCAGTTTAGCACTAGTCTGTTGCTGGAAGTTGCTTTGGGCATCATTCCGTCTGAATACTTCTTAACCCACTCTGAAATTATTAGGCTTCGCCCTAAGATTATAGGGTTTTGAACCCTGTTCGAACGCATGGTGTAAGTTCTCGTGCACTCTCGCACGGATCAATCTCAGTTTATCTTCAGCATCTACTCTGAGAGGCTCATTTCGTGTTCTAAAGCTCCTTAAGATGGAATGGGAGCTGGCATGTTCAATCATTTGCTGACCGAAAAGTGTTCGGTAGGGAGAGAAACAAGTGGCTTGGTGGAAAGAGCTCCTGAGGGAACTAGCTATCTGGCTCAGCTTCTCATCCCACTTCGTATGTTCCTTCCGGATGTATGCCCTAATCCCTGACAATAGAGACCTGTTCACTCGCTCTAAGGCGTTTGCTTGCGGCGACTAAACTGCCGTTCGCAAGTGCTTCACCCCATACTTTTCCAGTAATCTGGAGAACTGAGCCGAGCAAAACTGGACTCCATTGTCAGAGACTATGGTTTCCGGGACTTCGAACACATGGAATATTTCAGTTTCGATGAACTGACACACATTGAGAGTAGATGCCTTTCTCATAGGTTTGAGAATCGGGAACTTTGAAAAGTGGTCAAGAACTATTAATATGCAGACATTTCCTTTCACTGACCGAGGATATGGACCTAGAAAGTCAATGTACAGCTTTTGCCATGGTCGTTCTCTCAGAGACTGGACTCCCATAGGTGGTCTAAGAATAGTATTTTGGGCGTCTCTTTACACATATCACAAGCGCCGACGTAGTTTCTGACATCAACTGTCATTCGTGGCCAGTACAGGTGTCTTCTTAAACGTTCCTGTGCTTCCCTATACCTCCGTGAGAAGCTAGTGGCGGATTTTGCGCTCATAAAATAACGTCGGAGAGAAGCCCTCGTGGAATCCAAAGCTTCCAAGTTTCTTCTTCCTGAATCGGATCGCCTGTTCTCGGAACAGTTCGAATGTAAACGAAGCCATCCCTGACGCAAAGATCTGGAAGTTTGCCGGAAGTCGTTTTAACTTTAACGAGCTGAAATATGGCGAACTTCCGGGCCAGGATCTTCAGGTGTGGACAAGTTGTCGCAATGAATTCGTGACAGCGTATTAGGAATAACATTCAGGCTTCCTTTTCGGTGCTTGATGGTGAAGTCGAAACACTGAAGCTTCAAACTCCACCGAGAAAGTCTACCGCTGAGGTCCTTTTGAGACATCAGTCATTTCAAGCTCGCATGATCAGTCACTATCTTAAACGGCATAAGTTCTATGAAGGGCAGGAACTTCTGTACACTTAAGATTGCAGCTAGGCATTCCTGCTCTCTGACTGTATAATTTCGTTGTGGTGAGTTCAACTTTTTCGACACGTAGGCTATTGGCTTCTCGTGGCCTTCGTCATCTAGTTGAAGCAGCACTCCACCAATACCTTGCTGGCTCGCATCACACTGTATAATGAACGGCTTGATGAAGTCTGGGCTCACTAGCAACGCAGCAGAAGTCAGTTTTTGTTTCAATACATCAAGAGACGTCTGGGCTTCAGGTGTCCACTTGAACTGACTAGGGTTTTTCAACGTGTCTGTAGGCAGTTAATTCAATTCAATTCAATTTATTATATAAATATATATAACTACAACACTATACATGTATACTCATGGCAATGCACCAGTAAGACACAAGATCTTTTAGTAGGTACATGTTTAGAAAAAATAAAATAAAATAATGCAAGTGCCTATGTAATAGAGAGGTTTAAAGCTACTTTAAATACCTTGCATTGGTCTGTATAATAAAAAGGAAAAGCATACAACTATAGTTAAGTACATAATTCATATTCAAATAAAGTTTTACAAAATAGTGTGGCCTCGGTAGCTCAGTTGGTAAGCGCGCTGGCTACTATCCTTGGGGTCGTGGGTTCGATTCCCACCTCGACTTGGTCCTGTGCTTCTCCTTCCACCTAGTTTTCCTTCCATTTTCTGCATTATTCCTTAAACCTTGCTATTAATTAATTCTTCAAAACGACATTTAATTATGTTTTCTAAGGATATATTCGATATAACTTTGTAATTGACATGTGTCTATGTTATAGGGAAAAATGTTAGCTAATTAGCATCTATAATAATTTCTATAATTAATGATTCCGCAAGTATAATGGATGTCTATGATTATGTTAATAATGATTTATGATCTATGATTGTTTCTAATGCTTGCCTAAATATATTATACATATATAGCTTATATGTAAATATGTAATATTTCCTGTCTGTAAGATTGTTAAAATCGGTAGACTGAATGAATAAATAAATAAATAACATTACTGATCCATAATACACCACTAAATCTCAGTTAACCTGCTGAGTGACTTGACCGAACATAAACAAAATCACATAATTAAAATGCTTCTTATTCTGAAGACCTAAGATGTCCCACAATAAGTCGCCTGATCGAGGAAAGCGAGCCTGCCCAGACGGATCGTTTAATAGAAGCAGGTAAGGAGTTCCAAAGCTTGATTGTATGAACGAAGAACAAGCGCTGGGAAGTTAAGTAGGAAAATCTGGGCAATATTAAATTGCTATTTCTGTTAAAATTGCCGGAGTTGAGAATGTGAAACAAGTATGCTGGACAGCGAAATTTCATTAACTTAACTTGACCAGGACTACAAGACACCGATAGTCCATTATAAGCCATCTGAACTTTGTGTGAATTATTGTAATCAAGATGGCCATACCCGAAGAAAAATACAGGAACGAGGAGAGATCGGCATAAGAATAATATTGTTGCAGTAGGTGTAAAGTGACTGGAGGCCCACAGAAAGCGTAAAGAACCATAGACTTTACGAATTACAGCCGAGATATGATTATCTCAGGGTTGAGTATTGTTAAATATAACTCCAAGATTGCGAGCATTCTCTGCAAAAGGAATAATTTCCTCTCCGATCATGACAGGAGAGAAGCCAGTAGTGTCAGTATTCGTTCTGCTAATTAACAAACAGTTAGATTTACTGGCATTAAGCTTCAGGGCATTGACCATAGTCCAACGAAGAATGCTTACTAAGTCGTCATTAATGCAACTAGTGCCATCTTCAATAAGACCAAGCGGCCTTGACAGGTATAGCTGAGCATCATCAGCATATAAGTGAAGTCTCTGCTATGTGTAACACACTCGAAGATATCATTAATGAACAACGAGAAAATTAAAGGACCAAGAATCGATCCTTGGGGCACACCAGAACCAACACGCAGAAGAGACGATGAAGAATGCACAAAACACTCTGAAATCTCTCAGTTAGATAATTGAAAATCAAATATGTTGCAGCAAAATTAAATTTTGTAATTAACTTGTGATCGACTACATCAAACGCCTTGGAAAAGTCCAACAAAACTAAAATAGTAATATTATCGGCATCAATTCCCGTCGAATATCTTCAGAGACACTTAATAACGCTGTCGAGCAACTGTGACCAGGGCGAAGGCCAGATTGATGTTCATGAACAAGATCATGTTCATGTAAATATTTAGAGACTTGGACCGAAATTAACTTCTCAAAGACTTTTGATAGGATTGGCAATATACTAATTGGACGATATTCACAGGGATTAACACCTGTAGTTTTAAGTAGAGGGATGATCTTTGATTTTTTCCAGGAATTAGGGAAACGAGAAGTCGTGAGACATAGGTTGAAGGTATGATTTAAGGGGACGAGAATGTAAGGTAAACAAATTTTTATGAATCTAGGAGATATTCCATCAATTCCCATGGCCATACATTTTACACGAAAAAAGGTATCAACCACTTCGTCAGGATATAGTAAGTAAGTAAGTATTTATTTAAGAAGAGTACAATAAAACAAAAGTCTTTTAATTAGTACTACTTAAACTAACATTTTTCAACACGCGTGCGATCGAACTCTATCGGGGGAAAATTGGTGTGATCGCAGCTTCCTTTGCTTACCGCTAGCGCTTGAGATTTGTTGGGGTTGAGCTTTAAATTATTGTCGATTGACCATTTTAATATATTATGAAGATCTTCGTTAATTCTGCTAATACAGTACGCTAAGAACCCCATGGGACGATCAAGATATATTTGCACGTCATCAGATGAATGCAGCTATTTCTTATAACAGTTGGCAAATCATTAACAAAAAGACTGAAGAGCAGGGGTCCCAGCATTGACCCTTGTGGGACTCCAACAGACAAAGAGAGCCTAGAAGAAACAACTTCGTTCATTTTAACTCGTTGTGAGCGTTTCTCCAAAAAGCTTCCAATTAATTTCAGTGCCGGCGAGCCGAATCCAAAAAGACTCTTCAGCTTGTTAAGAAATTTCTTGTGATCAATGCTATCGAAAGCTTTCGTAAAATCGAGTAAGACGAAGAGCGCAATGCGGTCATCATCCAGAGCGGTTCTAATGTCCGTAGTGATTTTTAAGAGTACTGTCTCACACCTTACTGCCAAGGACTCAGGGAATTCATTCGATCCAGGTACTCGGATATTTGATTTGCCATGATTTTTTCTAGTGCCTTCTCTAGAAAACATAATAAGCTTATAGGTCTGAAGTCTTTGACGTCGCTAGGAGTGGAATTTTTAGCGATTAGAACCACTAGCTCTTCTTTCCATAGAGAGAGAAATTCGCTAAACGTTAAGCAGCTATTGAACATCTTTGTATAGGACCAATAATGAATGGTAAGATAAGTTTCACGAATCGCGGTGGGATTACATCGGGTCCAATAGCATCGGATTGGATAGATAAGACAGCTGTGGCAGCCTCAATCTCATCAACGCAACGAAAACTGAACTCGGATCCTGAGCGAGCTCTAGGAGTGTTCAGAGAGGATGGCGAAGCGCTGATATAACACCCATTACAGGTAGTAGCAGTAAAGAACTTATTGTGCTCATCTGCGTCAAGGCCACATACTGAGCCATCACCACCATTAACTCCTAAGTCACGTAAGGCACTCCAAAGCTTCTTTGGGGGGACCCTGCAATCTAACTTGCAAGTATAGTATAAAGACTTTGCATCTCTCACTTTTTTGTTTACAAGATTATGAGACTTTTTATATAAAGACAGGCTGGTGTGAGTTTTAAGTTTTCTATACTGCTGATATAAAAAATCGCGTTCACAGATTAATTTCTTTATCTCATGTGAGAACCAGGGACAACCTTTTATTTTTATACGTTTAGTCTGAATGGGGGCATATTTATTTAGTAGGAATGAGAGCACTTCATTGAAAGCGAGTACTTGTTGGTCTAGAGCACGTAGCGGTGGACTAGCGTTCTGCTCAAAGATTACGTTCCAGTCTATATTACTGCATTTTTTCAAATAAGCAATCGGTATTTATAGATTTGAAATTACGATATATAATAAGGCGAAAAGGAGTTGATTGAGATGGAATAGATAAATTATATTTAAGGTATAGGATGTCGTGATCAAGAATTGCAGGGGGGATAGTTGCGAATGGCGTATTATACGAGAGGGTTCGGTGTTGAGTAAAAGAAGTAACTGAGAAGGCGACTCAGTATTGAAATATATACCCTAGAAAAACTAAAAGATGAGAAACTATGAATGGATTGAATCAAGGAATAGTTTAAAGGAGAAAAAGTGGAAGAATTGGAGGAATTAGTGAACGGTGTAAACATCTTATGAAGCTCATCCGGATCTGGCATCGTATTAGAAACATTTTTAGCTTTGACACCAAAGGCTTTAAGATTCTTCCATAGAACTTTAGACGGCAGACTAAATTTGAGCTTTGATGAATAGTACTTCTTCTTAGCAAGGCGTATAGCTTTCGCTACTATAGGATATATTCCATCTTCGGATGGGGCTGCCAGAACGTCGTTGTCCTAGGCTCGGCGGGATACGATGAGATGGAGCTGGTTAAGATTTTGTTTAGGCTGACCACTAAGCTGTCCAAGAGGTGATGACGGTCTGATAAACGACTGCCTACGAACGTCGTGAAACTCTTGCGTTAGTCTCGGTTCACCCACCGAAGGAGGTGGCCATGAAAATTCAAATGTTGGCATTGCAGCTGATATTTGCTGCCTGACGCTAGTTGCCAGTTCAGCTCGCAAGGTATTTAGGCTCTGCTCGAGGCCTTCGCGACCTGGGTCCTGCAGCTGTATGCGCAGACCTGCCAGCAAGCCTTCGGGCGCTGCGGAGCTCTGACCCTGAGAGTTAGGTAGCGGTCTGTTCACTCGGGAACTCGGATGTGAAAATGTCATAGAGTACAAGTTCGGTCTCCCTTAGGACAAGGATTCACGGTTTACTTGCTAATTCGTTGGTGGCGGCAAATCAAACATGGATGCTACCGTTCGAGGATCCTGACTAGCTACTGAGTTAGATGGACAGCTTGACTGCTGTCCAATCCACGTTTTCGGACATGCTTTGTGATACGCATGTCCACAAACCGTCTTCACTGGCTTCCTCTTACCTGACCAGTCTCCCTCCTGTCAGATGGAGTACTTCTCAGGCACCTGTATCGGCACGTCAGTTACTCGCGGTGGTGTTCGCACCGTAGCCATTATGGAACAATTTTGATTTCACTGAAGACGACGCAAGGGTTATTGGACCACGAATATTAGAAAGGGTAAAAGTATCTACTGCCGAGGATGAACCAAAACGGCACAGTATTTCAATTCCGGAGACGAAAAGTTTTGCATCAACTAAAGGTTGATGTTACTATACAAATTATCCGGCAACTCCAAGGTTGCTACACAACAATTCAAAATAATCTTAACAACTAGCGCATGTATACGCTAAGCGTTAGCGTACGGAAAGAAAGTCGACGAAAATCCAAAAGTTCAAAAGACAAAAAAAATTCAAAGTCACTAAGGATATCGTAAAGTTAGTGTGATATAGCTAATAGTCTATCCGTCTCGTGAAATAGCTCGGCTGTTCAGAATCAAGAAAAATGTTGTAGGGGTTTCTTCCTTCACTCTCCAGGAGCCAACCCACAAAATGAAAGTCTACCAGGTCACTCTCTCTAATCAGGTCAAATGTAATGATGCAAGCAAGTGACGTGAATGTGTGCATGAAGAAAAGTTGGCGTTCTCACAGAAATCTGGGAAGAGCATAGTTGGAGATGTCAAAGACTGAAAATGTTACTAGGGATTCTTCAGCCAGGCAGTTAGCAGTATGCCAACTCCTGATTACTGAAGATCTCCAGCATCATCTTCATCCTCCGAAAACTCTTTCTCCCCTCTTCACCTGATCATCATATCCAGCTAGTCTTCTAGTTGGGCAGAGTCATAAATCTGATCAACTAGTTGACTAAAAGCTAAAAAGTCGTCTCACAGACTTGACCAGCCAGTTGGCCAACAAGGACATGTCGGCCAACAAGGACATGTCTCCGTGAGAGCTCAAACAAAAATTAAATGTGAGGTCACCTACGATTTCCATGGCAGAAGGCCAGCGGGAAAGATCATTCCAAAAAAAATCAAAAGAAAATCAACCGTTCAGATTTGAGGCTTGACCAAAGTCAAACCTAAAGCCGAACTTACACTTTCAAAAACTTTCAAAAACATTACTATATTTTAATACCAAAATTCTCAAATCCAAAAGATCAAAAACTTTCATAAACTTTAAAACTTTAACATTACTCTATAGCAAAAGTTACTAATAACAAACCGGTTAGAGCCAGGTCCACATATAACTTCTACTGGATATGAGACTTGAGGTCAATCAACTAGCAGATACCAGATCACTCGGCGGACAGCGTTGACTGCAGGGCAGCGGAGAGTGTGGGGAGGTTTCACGAAAACCTGCCGCTGCCGCCTGCCACGTACCACAAAATTCGTGCCTACATACAAAAAAAATCCCGGGACACATTCGGTCGCGAAGGGACCCTTACATCACTTATCTACATCCCGTGGGAAGGCGCAGATGTACTGCCTTCCATCGCCGTTGCCCCAAACACCCTGCGATACTGCGGGCGATATTGAACAGTATCCCTTTAAGACCTGAAAAGAGTTCGTATTGGACCTAGACGACCTTCATGCGAGAGGGCTCCAGGAAAGTGAAAGGCGAAATAAAGTATTTAGAGCGTAATTACGTTATAATAGTTCATTGCTTCAATATGTTTTAAAATACAACATTTCTGAATATTAACACTTTTATAGACGTAATATATTCCGCGTTTGTTGTTTGAATTAATTACAGTGATAAAAAGAAATAATAATAATAATACTAATAATAATATTGATATATGTATACATATATAGTATATATATATAAAGGAACAAATAACTTCTACGAAAAAATTATTATAAGATAGAGCGCTCTTGAAACAGCTAAATATTGTTTCAGAAGAGATTACCTAATTAAATTTGAGGAATCATGCTAGAATCCAGATTGTTTAGAAATTAATTTAAGATTTATGCAATAAAATTTTGAATTTAAAGATAATGAAGAAGCTTTAAAAATTTAGTATAGAAATACGTTGGCTTAGCGAATAAAATAGAAAACTTGCATTAATTATGAACAATTCAATTTAATGTAGTATACTGGAAAAACCTCTTACTTGGTTACGTCTTTTTTTTTTTTTTGGTTGAACATTTTTAATAGAAGTATTAAAATTCTCAAAATTAGTGTAACCTCATCTCTCCTTGTGGGAAAGTTATCCAATGTTTCAAGCATGTCTTGATGAATTTTAACTAATTTGTTCACCCTGATTGTGCAATATCTATTAAATTAGTATTAGTTTCGAACTCTTTTGCTGTTATTCTAACAATCTCATTATTTTCATTGACAGTATCACCGAAATAAATATCCTGGAAAGTTTTACACATTACACTGGACATTAGAAGTAAAAATTGAAAAGAATCATCTACTGGAATTCCACCAACGGTTTTCGTTTGAGCTACAATAAGTTCACTTATTGCTTCAGTAAATAAATCACAATCCCTGTAGTCTCCATTTCCAATATAATATCGTAAGCATCTGGTGCTATAAGTGGGAAATTTTCTTAACTTTTGTATATCAAAACCAATTTGCCTTAGCCGTAGCATTTCATCGTCGTTTAATAAATTATGGTCCACACATTGCAAATATAAAGTCTGGAACTATAAATCAAGCAAAGTGCTGCACTGGTTCCAGTTGAAAGTTCTCCATGAATTTTACGTAATGCTTCCGAATTTTTACCATGAAAATTTGGCTTCTCAGATATTTGACACTTTAAAATAGCCCTTTCTCTTCTTCAGAAGATATTACAATTAGTTGACCGAGTAAAATTTCTGCTGCAATTCTTTACATGGCGAGCTTATTGCAAATTTTATATAAAACACATTGTTATTGTAATCGACCGTGTTGTGAAAACTTTTATTTCTCGCCAATATAGTTATTCGCAGCGTAGAAGCGGCGACTTTGCTGCTGATGGAATTTCGATGCTTTTTCTCTCCGGATTTTCTCATGGTGAGGGGTTTATTTACTCACCGATGTCGATGGAAAATTTTGATTTCATTTTGGCTCCACTTTTCACGTCTTTACGTTTGGAAGGTTTAACAAGACAGATGTCGATTCTCTTCTTCTTCTTCTTCTCAATAGCCAAGTAAGAGCTCGTCGATTGTGGGTGCGTTCGGGCTGTCGGTTTGACAGCAGGCCGGCATATATTCTGCAGTACGTCTCAGTGTAACATTCTGCTATATGCATTCCGCTACGACCATAGCAAGTGCAGCAGGTTATGGAGCCATGTTAATTAAAAATAAAAATGGGAGATGGACAAAATCATCCTATCTTTTACTTTTCGGAAAACCTCAGAGGCTGAATCAAAATACCACTCATATGAATTGGAAACTATGGCAATAATTTTTGCTCTTACACGTTTTAGAGTTGGGTTGTTATGGTCGTAGCGTATTGCATATAGCAATATGCTACACGTACTGTAGCGTGTATATCGGCTGCTGTCCACAGCGGAAAACGAACGCACCCGGCCGAGAGAATTGCATTTCCTCACGTTTAGGCGCCATGTCGAAGTGACAGAGAAGTGGAAGACAGCAAGCTGTCACGACTGGTGAAATTGTTCTCTCGTGTTAATTTCCTTATATATTTTTTCGTAGTCTGTTCACTCAGTTTTTAAAGTGGTACATTTTGTCTTCGATGCCTTTTGCTATGTACAATACATGAAGTTTTGCATCTTATATCATCCAGAAAGCTTTAAATATCAATAATTTCACTGATGCATGCAGGCGGGTACTAAGCTGACTTCGCGCGCCATTTTGCGAAAGTGCGCTTTTTCACAAATGCACAAGTCCAAACCTGATGTCCAAATTTTGAAATGGGAAAAACTTAAGTTCTGATGGCTGTACAATACTGCACGGGAGTTCACGCCGCACAAATTTCCATAAAATAATTCTACGTAGAGGTCCCGTGAAAGCCCCACACTCGTTTTCAACTGGAACATCAAGTGCAGCGCGAAGGTGTTATATTTCTTGAACCATTCCATTCGTCTAGTGAGCATTGCGGCACCAACATAACCGCACTACAATCGGCAAAATTAGATCATCTATAAAGCTCATAAGGGGTGCATTTAAATTGGATCTACTGACTGGTGGATGTTGGTTATTTATTCATCCAAATACAGGACGCTCTGATACTCCCGGCTCAACAAGCTCGGGCGGCATTGTATCTGTTCGTGAAGGATCTACCATCAAATTACATCTCTTATAATCACAGAAGGTGTAATCTCTGGAGGGATATCTAATATGCAAATGGTCTGCTATGTCAATAGGTATTAGCTATTAATGCACTTTATAGATTTACTTGAACTATATTTCTAAATATTACTCAATATATATTTTAAAGTTATAACTATTACGAAATATTTCATAGTTACGATAGTTTCTATTATCCATCAAGCAATATTTGTTATCTACCTGTCACAGGAACGTTGAAATTTAATACTGCATTCTTTAATATAATATTAATAATGCTTCTCTTTAAGATAGCTTATCTTATCCATTTATTTAATTAATTCATTTACTATATTAATTCGTATATTTTATTAACGCATACGATAGTTCAGCTGACTTATCAAACAATTTTAAAACTAAACACAAAAAAAATAAATAAAAAAATGAATAATGATAAAAGATAATAGAGCTCAATCCGGAATCAATTCACAATAATGAAAAGTAAACAAAACTGAAATAAGGTACTAGTACGTTATTGCATGTAAAAAACAATGTAAATATGACATTGTTGGGTGTTTTAAAACAAAACAACAAAGAAAGAGAAAAAAAACACAAAAGGCGGCCGTAAAGCCTTTAAGAACATTTGTTTTTGATAAGGCGAGCATAAATATTACCATAACTCAGAAAAAAAAAACATTATTTATATATTACCATAATATTAAAGTATAGGGATAGATATTTTTGCAATACAATCCATAAAATGTTATGTATATAAAACCTATTATATACATAAAGTCGGGATATTTGGAGAATTTAGAAAAGAATAACAAGGTACGTTTTTTTGACGATCACTTTGATAACCAAAGCATTTATTTAGGAAAATGAATTAATAATAATAAACAAGAAAAAATCTAGCTGTAGATTAATAGCAAACTTATATATTTACCTATTTATAGTATATATATTTACCGAGAAATATTATAACGTAATGATGAGTTAAGTTTTTACTTTTTCCTTCACATCCCGGAGCCCTCTATCTATCTGTGCTAGGCTTGGTGTAAGTAGGCACGAAAATTTTTTGATTATGGGTGATGACAAGCGGCAGGTTATTTCGGGAACTCCCCCATACTCTCCGCCACCCTTAGCCGAGGTGCTAGCGTGCCGCCCTGTGCTATCGCTGTCATCGAGTGATCTGTCAGCTCATGCTGACAGTTTGGACTTCACGTCCTAACCAATCACTCTCAACATACTTTCATAACAAAATGGCGCCCAACGTGGGGCCACCTCAATTAGACTTC
Source organism: Dioctria rufipes (assembly GCA_963924295.1). Taxonomy (NCBI): domain Eukaryota; kingdom Metazoa; phylum Arthropoda; class Insecta; order Diptera; family Asilidae; genus Dioctria; species Dioctria rufipes. The sequence goes on from OZ002740.1 coordinate 206,702,381, forward strand.
GGTGGTCTAAATGTAACATTTGCTGAGGATTGTGATTACTTCGAGATATGGGTATTTGGCTGTTAGCTAAATAGCCTGACTCGGTAATCGCATAATCAGTGGAGGTTATATGCGGACCTGGGTTTAATTGTTTGTTATTAGCGGATTTTCTGTAGAGTAACGTAAAGTTTTTCAAGTTTTGAGATTTTGTTTTTGATTGATTTTGTAACGATTGAAGTAAAGTAACGTTTGAAAAGTTTTCTTGTAGAGTAAAGTAAAGTTTTTGAATTGAAGTTCGACTTTAGGTTTGACTTTGGTCAAGCCTCGAGTCTGTACAGGTGTCTAGTTTTTGAATTTTTTTTGAATATTTTTTTAAATTGATCTTTCCCGCTGGCCTTCTGCCTGGCCTCACAAAATTTTGTTTGGATTGTGTTCTCGCGGACAATTGTTCTGTTGCCCAACTGGCTGGACAGAGTTATGAGTCTGTGAGACGACTTTTTGGCTTCCAGCTAATTAGTTGACCAGATCCATGACTCTGCCCAGCTGGAGAGCTATCTGGACATGAGAATCCGGTGAAGAGGAGAGGAAGAGTTCTTTGAGGGTGGGAGTGATGCTGGAGATCTTCAGTAATCAGGAGTTGGCATACTGCTAACTGCCTGGCTGAAGAATCTCTAGTAGCATTCTCAGCCTTTGACACCTCCAACTTGACTTTTCCCAGAGTTCTGTGAGAACCCAACCAAATCTTTCATGCACCACTCACGTCACTTGCCTATATCCTGTTTTTGACCTTGGAAGAGAGAGAGCGACCTGACCTCTTATGTGAGGGTTAGCTTCGGGAAGTGAGGGAGAAATTGTATGATCTTTGTTAAAGAAATTTTTTTTGAAACGCTTGAACTGTTTTCGTGATCTTTTTGGATCCTTCGTAATTTTCAGAATTTTTTTTGAAGATTTTTATTCGACGAGGCTGTTAACGCTTCCCGACATTGGTTTTTTGTCTTGGAATTCATTCTTTACACTATCTTGATTTGAGAAGCCTAAATTAACTTTTCGAATCTTTGTTTTTCTAAATTTTTTAATTTCTTCAAATGTTTGGGAAGATATTTCCTGGAATTATAGTATCATGTCCCAACTTTCAAACTTCTAAATTTAGTAGGTGTATAAAATAGCGCGGAAGTCTCTTAATAGTATATAGAAGCGCTCTCTTTTATTTATGGTAATTATTCAGAAGACAAAAACGGTATATTTATGAGAAAATTTTGAATTCTGTAGTTAAGAAAATTTTAATATTGTTTATCGGTCCAGTAGTTCGCTTTCGTAGGAATGTACAATATGTTTCCTACATCTGAAGACGCTTCATTGCTTACTGCATATATGCACATTATCTACCAACAATGGGTTTTTACACCACGAGTATGTAACGGTTGTAAATAATGCTGTAGTGATAATAATTATATACTTGAAATTTAGTTAGCCACTTTTGTTTATTCTAATCTATATAACACGCGTTAATAAATTTAGTACCTCGTTAGCTTCGATCTTGTTTGAGCCTGTTAACTTCGGTTTTTGATTTTTTTTTTAACTTTATCTGACACTCTTCTTCAAACCTTGTATTTGTAAAACTTTTTTCAACTTTGACTTACAATGGCTACACAGAGGACACCACCTCCTGGGAAGAACGGTGTGACTAGGTTGCGTGAGCCATGCACGATCTGTAGAGATATAAGCTGGTCAGCTGAACAGAAACCAGTCATGACCACGTGCGGACATGTCTTTCATGAGGCATGAATCCAGACCTGGATAGGCGAGCATTCCAGTTGTCCTAACTGTAGACGCCGCCTCACGCCGCAGGACCTCACTGGTTACACTGGTGCCTTTCCTAAAAGAACGAATAAGGCGAAGCCCGCGAAATCGACAAGGCGCGACTCATTGCCAACCTTTGATTTGCCTAACTTTGACTTACCACCTTCGAATCGACGATCCTTGTCTCCAGGAATGCCTGACTTACATTCAAGAACTTTTGTAAACCCGAGTCCTCGACGTGATAGTCCAGCGCGCACAGCTCAAGACCACAACACCTCAGCTGCTACGGATGCGCTGATAGCACGCTTGAGCATAAAGATGGAAGACCTAATAAACCGAGGTCTCCAGCAGGGTTTAAATGTTTTGCGGTCTGAGTTAGGAAACGATATCAGACAACAAGTAGCAGCAGCAATGCCGAAAGCAGACTCCACACGACCTCCTTCGTCCGGAAGCAATCAGAGGCCCTCAAACGATTTTCCTACACGGGGAAGGCAATCATTTAGGAGACCATCACCACCTTCTGATCAACCTTTTGGTCAACCTTTTGGTCAGCCTACAAATCAGTCCAGACCAAACTTTATACCACCTCAACCACCTCAACCTCCACCACCTATGCGTGCTCCTGCTAATGTAGGATACCGACGATCAGGCAGTCCAATAAGGAGATGGAACCTGACCTATAATGGGAATAACTCGGAACTGTCAGTCGACGAGTTCATCTTCAGAGTCGAAGCGCTCACGCACTCCGCTCTTGAAGGGGACTTTGGGTTATTGGTCAGGAATATGTTAACGCTACTGACAGGACCAGCTAAGGACTGGTATTGGTCGGTACTACGCCAAAATCCGTTTCCAACTTGGGACATCATTAAGATGGGATTGTATACCGAATGGGGAACGCCTAAGGATGATCTGAAAACTAGATTTCAACTGATGTTCAGAAAACAAAAGCCTGGGGAACTGTTCGCAATGTATCACCACCATCTGGGGTTGCTGCGCGATCAGTTACAGAACGCTATGCCAGACCAAGAGTTTCTGGAGATTGTCAAATCGAATCTCTTGCCGGAGATTCAAGAAAAAATCTGTCTGCATCCTACTGATACGATAGGACAGCTGAGATCGCTGGTCACGCGTATCCAAGCTACACAGACACGTATTGTGACAGCTGGCAGTTGGAATCCTTACCGAACCCAACGAGTGCATGAAGTTGACAATCTTTTGACCTTAGATCCTGAACTGGCAGTAGCAACAGGCAGTGATAACAGCCTAGGTGACGTATCGAGTATTTCAGCCAAACGCCCTATTATATGTTGGAACTGTGACCAGTCCGGTCATTTGTATCAGGACTGCAGACAAGAAAGACAAGTTGTGTTCTGTTATGGATGTGGACGGAAGAACACCTTCAAGCCAGATTGCATTCAATGTCAACAGAAAAACTTCAGACGGGTCGGGAATACCAACACCTCTTTCCGACCAGCGTCGACATCACGAGCAATCAATGCATCGAACACTCCAGTTCAAGCCTTGAACAAGGAGGAAGGTCCGCTCCATTAGCAGACACTAGCGATAACTCCCTGTTACGCCCTCTGATATCATTTAGTGATTCTGGTGATATCAGTACAACACCTGATAGGACGAATGTTGCACCGATAGAGGCGGAGAACTTAATAGACTTCTCCGCAGATATTCAAGCTCCCCAGACCGAATTTTCTCCTCGGTGACAGAGTTAGCTGACATCATGTTTCCTGACTTGGATATGAGACCGAAAAAGAAACGATCAACTGTTCGTTGGCGGGAATACTGTCGATGAATGAAACTAGAAAGAAAAAACCTGGCACAGATTTCCGTGTCGATGCCAGACGACATTCGACCGTACGCCGAAGTAAAGCTGCTCGGGCGAACTGAGAATGGATTACTTGATAGTGGTGCCACTGTCAGTATTCTAGGCCAGGGAGCTCTAGAGAAGCTTGCGGAAGCAAATGTCGAATGGAAGAAGTATCAGACACAGGTCCAAGTAGCTAATGGGGCCATGATGACTGTTCATGGTCATGTGAATTTGGACGTCACTTTCCGTGGTAAGACCCAAAACGTGCGTTTTTACGTGGTTCCTGGGCTCACACAGGCACTATATCTGGGAATAGACCTGTGGCGTCTATTTGGGTTGGCACCAGATGTCCTGGGTATAGTCGAAGAAGTGAATCTAAGTGGAATAGCTACCTCTGACACCGATAGCCACCTTCTTTCTAGTCTCGATCAACAACGATTAGAAGCCACAAAACAGCTTTTCCCCTCTTTCGCCTCTTTAGGCCTTGGGAAAACAGCGCTTTTATCCGATCTCGCCGGCAGTGCAAAGTTTGATGGATGCTGAATTAGAACGAATGCTATTACTGGGTGTGATAGAGGAGAGCCAGAGTCCTTGGAACCCTCCAGTTGTTCTGGTAAGGAAGCCTGGAAAGGTCCGGCTTTGTTTTGACGCCAGGAAGGTCAACTCTGTTACGAAGAAGGATGCCTATCCGCTACCGCAGATATACGCACTTCTTAGTCGACTTCCTCCGGCAAATTACATAACGAGCCTGGACCTGAAAGACGCATTCTGGCAGATCCCACTGGACGCTGATTCCAGAGAGAAGACCGCTTTCACAGTACCTGGTCATCCTCTCTATCAGTACACGGTGATGCTGTGAAGGTTTCTAAGGATATTAAGTCGAACGTAGATTTCCACTAATTAATTGCCACAAAATTTGCAAAAAACAAAAAAAAATGTTTTCAGCAGAAAAAGTTTCAAGCGACGACGAGAAGCGAACCTGCGGTTCTTAGGTGATAATCCAGCACGTTATCCACTACACCACATTGCTCTTACAAAGCTGCATGCAATAATCAAATTAAAACCACAGTTTCCTCATATAATAAGTTCAATACTACTATATTGTCAAATCCACTATTTTTACAAAATACTTCGTTTTCATTTCTACTAATTTTCCAACTTCAGATGTACATTCAAACTTTAAAAACTATAAATTACGACTACATTAAAAATACTAATTTCAAATCAAAATTTAATTTCTACAAGCACCAGAGACGACAATGATTTTTCACAGCAACCGCACTTCAAGTTAGCCAAGTTTAATCACGCGATTTTTAGGTTTCTATAGTCTGTGTTACTTTAATGATTTCCACTTTTTACTAACTCGGATTCGATTTCAATATAGATTTTCAAAGATAGAGCCAATGCACCAAAACTTTCCGTCGTGATTACCGTCTTGTACCAAAGGAAAAAAAGAGAATTCTATCAGTTGGAGATTATTTAGATTCACCTCCGATGAACCCGCTATCTAAATTTTCTAGAAAAATCGAACCAATGAGAAAATTAGATTTATAAACCTTAACGGGTTTTGATAACATTTTTTAAAAGTTCTAATTCCCCTTAGAACATGATGTAGTCTCAGTTTTTAGTTCCCTTTCTAGATACTTAACGAAGTCATCATATGTAAACTATTGATTCCAGGGTTGGTTATATCTTCTCCGAAACTGATGGAATTCCGATGTATATTCATAGAACATCGATAATGTCATTGCGACAGGAAAGCTCTCGTTTGACTTTTGAGGTGATCAGCAGGAAAAACACTTGAATTAATGTAAGTATATTTCTTATTTATTTTTTTTTATTTATAAGAACAGGTGTTATATGTTCAGTGTAATTTATTGATGTGTTGTTTATTGTTTTGCGTGATTGAAATCATTTTCGTCTCTGGTTGTGGTAAGTTTTGTACTACTAACTTGTTTGTTTACATTTTAAATTTCCTATACCAAACTAATTAAGCAATTTCTATTATTTTTAGATATGAACAAGATGTTATCTATGTGGATTTAAGAAAGTAGAAGAACTATGTACATATCAGATAAGTATTTTCTATTTTTTGTTATCTGAAGATGAAGAATTCTTTGTGTAACTTCTTTCAGGTTCCAAAGATGTCTTCTGACCAAGCTTTCGCTGCAACATACTCCCCCCCTTGAAACGTCAGGTTTCAATAAGTAGGTCATAGATTTGATGACTTCCATGGTTGCTGCAAACGGATTTCCATAATGTTCTGGGAGAGTGATTCATCGAATTTATATCTGTGAAAATTCAATGTAGCTTGAGAGGATGACTGATACTAGTATGCAAAGATTTGGGAGATATCTGAAAGGATGTATTTTTTTTGTGAAAGGATTGTTTATGAGGTAATTTACGGTTTTCTTTTTTCAATTGGATGGGATTATTGTATCAATCGGAAGGAGGCAGGTTTTTGTTACAGGTCGCTTAATGATGCTGTGCTGCGTTTTTATGGTGACGACTCGTATTAAGTTATCCTTTCCCGGATGGGTTTTAACAATTCTTCCCATTAGCCATCGTGACGGTGGAAGTCTTTCATCTTTAACAATAACTAAATCGTTCTCTTTTACGTTGATTTGTTTTGACAGCCACTTTGGGCGCTGTTGTAGGCGATGTAAATATTCAGTACTCCATCTTGCCCAAAATGTTTGATGTAGTTTTTGGATGTACTGATAACGATCGAGGCGATTGGTGTTGATGTCCAGGAGAGTAGGTTCTGGCGGCGTGAGTAGAGCTCCTCCAATTAAAAAATGTCCAGGTGTCAAAGCTGAAGTATCACTCGGGTCCTGTGATAGTTCCGTCAGTGGTCTTGAGTTTAAGCTGGCCTCTATTTGCGTCAATAAAGTACTGAATTCTTCATAGGTTAGAATAGTAGTCCCAATTATTCTCTTCAAGTGTGTTTTGGTCGATCTCACTCCGCTTTCCCATAATCCTCCGAAGTGGGGTGAAGAAGGTGGTATGAAATGCCATTTAATTCCTTCGTTTTCAATTGCTTGTGCGATTTCGTTTTCTATGTGTTTTACCATTTCAAGTTTGTAACGAGTAAGAATTGCATTTGCCCCAATAAAGTTCGATCCGCAATCACTATACAGATCTGTGCACAAGCCACGACGTAACACGAATCTGCGGAACGTTGCCAAAAATCCAGCTGTAGATAGATCACTTACTAATTCAAGATGCATAGCTTTCGTGACCATGCAGATGAAAACTGCTATATAACCTTTATAGCTGCGAATTCCCCTGCCACTGGAGCTTTTTATATCAAACGGGCCGCAGTAGTCTACTCCAGTATGTGCGAATGGACGTGCTTTTTGTATGTGATAGCTTGGTAGATCTGCCATTAACTGTGTTCTGGATTGTGCTGTCTGCCGAAAACATTGTATGCATTTATGGTTGTATGCGCGAATTATATTTCTGGCGTTTAAAATCCAATATTTGCGACGGAGTAATGAAAGCATGAGCCGAGTACCGCCATGCATTGTTGTTTTGTGCATACTATCAACAATTAGATTTGTTAGATGACTCTTATCAGGCAATATAATAGGATGCCTTTCTGAAAAGGTAAGCGAGGAGTTTCCAAGGCGACCTCCAACTCTAAGAAGTCCATCATCATGAAAAAACGGATTCAGTTTGATTAGTTTACTCTGCTTTGGGATCTGTTTCTGTTCCCTTAATGCCTTTATTTCCTTATAGAAGTATTCAGCCTGTGTAGCTTGCAGCCAGAATGATAAAGCAGTTTGAAGTTCTTTACTTGCTAAGTATTTTAGTTCTCGATTCTGTGTAGCTTGCAGCCAGAATGATAAAGCAGTTTGAAGTTCTTTACTTGCTAAGTATTTTAGTTCTCGATTCTGTGGTGAACTACGGACGGTCCTAGTCCAACGTTGACAATAGGCGGTGATCCTTAGAAGTTTCGTTAGTGACGAATATCGAGACAATAGTTCCCACTGTTGAAAGGGCGTCTGTATGTGTAAGCTCCGAATTTGTTTACGTAATCCCTGTGTTGTTTCTAGCTTTTCTTTATGTTTAGGCCAATTTTCTCTAGATTGTTGTAGCCAATGTGGACCACTCCACCAGAGAGTATGATTTTTGAGTATTCCTGGCTCCATGCCTCTACTTACACAATCCGCTGGATTTGATTCGCTTGGGACATGAGCCCAACAATTTTCCTTTAGCACTTGATGAATGTGTGAAATTCGATTGGCGACAAAGGTCTCCCACGTTGAAGGATGTTTCTTCAACCACGCAAGTACAATGGTGGAGTCTGTCCATGCATAAATTCCACTTATGTCTAGTTGAAGATTCTGCTGTACTTCCGTCATTAGTTTGGCTAAGAGAGTCGCACCACATAGCTCGAGTCTCGGTAAAGATATAGTTTTTATAGGTGCCACCTTTGTTTTGGCCGAAACTAGGTGCACATCAATTTGTCCATACCTTTCTCAATGCGAGCATAGACTGCCGCAGCGTATGCTTGAATGGATGCATCACAGAAACCGTGAAGGTCGATTTTTAACGATTCTTCTCCTGTTTTAATCCACCGACGAATGTGTATCTGTTGAATAAGACTCAGGCTCTTTCGATAGTTTTTCCAGTTTAATTTGCCAACCAAAGTGATTGGATAAGGATCTTTGCTCTTATTATTATAGGGGCGAGCAGTCCTATGGGGTCAAAGAGCTTCGATATTTCTGACAAGATACTACGTTTAGTCCACGTTCGCTGACTTTGGTCTATTTCCACCTTATATGACAGGGTGTTAGATTGAGGATTCCAAAGCATTCCAAGAGCCTTAATATCACTAGAGTCCACTGATAAAGGTAGTTCAGGTTCTCTCTTCTCCTCTGGGATAGCTTGTAGAATGCTCTCATTGTTTGAAGCCCATTTACGTAGTTCGAGTCCTCCGGCTTGGAGTAGATGACTGATTTGAAATCGTTTCAGATTGGCTTCTTGAATATTGTTTCCACCGGAAATTAAATCATCTACATAAAAGTCGTTGAGAACTGCTTCTGCGCCGACAGGATAATTGTGACTTTCATCTCTGGCTAATTGTTGCATTGTTCTGATTGCGATATATGGCGCACTTTTAATTCCAAATGTTACTGTTGTCAATTTGTAGTCTCGAATCGGTTTGTCTGGTGAGTCCCTCCACACTATCCGTTGATATTCTGCGTCGTTGGGATGCATGCGGATCTGCCTGTACATTTTTGGAACGTCAGCCGTAAAAGCGATTTTTGCCTTCTCCACCGCATTAAAATTACGAATAATGTTTCCTGGATGGTTGGTCCTTTCAAGAGAACATCGTTTAAGGACTTACCATTACTTGTGCGTCGCGATGCGTCGAAGACTGTACGAACTTTTGTAGTGGTGCTGCTTGGTTTTATGACGGCGTGATGTGGCAAATACGCGCACTCGTAATACGGATTTCTATTTATATCATGCCTAACAAATTCATTTTCTGTGTTGGTTACTGGTTGCATGTGTCCTAATTCCAAGTATTCATTCATACATTTGACATATTCTGTTTTTAGGTATGGATCTTGACCGAAGTGCCTTTCCATTTGTAACTGGCGACCAATGGCAATATTTCTAGATGCTCCTAGTGCCTTTCCATCTTCGATGAATGGAAGCCGAACTTGATATCTTCCACTGGAACATCTGATATACGTGTTGGCGAAGTGTTGCTCACATAGATTTTCTTCAGATGTAAGAAGAGGTTTAGAAGGTATTTCTTCCAATTCCCAAAAAATTTTCAAGTCGTCTTGTAAATTAACGTTAACGTGAAAATTTTGTAAATTCTGAGGCTGTGAAGACCGATTAGATGTTTCACCTGATAATATCCATCCAAATATTGTATGCTGTCCAATTGGAGTGCCAAGTTCACCTCTTCGTATTCCATCGCAAATGAGAGATGGGTAGATGTCAGCTCCCAACAACACGTCTATACGTCCTGGTCGATTAAATGGGGGATCAGCCAATTCGAGGCCATCAAGATGCTGCCAAGTAGACTTTGTAATTAGGTGGCCTGGTAGCAGATTTGTGATTGTCCGTAGAACAAATGCGTCAACATGTATTTTAGTTTCGTTGCATGAATAGTCAACTTTACACTGGCTTTGATTTTCTCGGTAGAAGTATCGCCTAATCCAGTTACGTTTACATCTATGAATTCCCTAGGTAATCGAAGAGTTTGTACAACATGTTCTGTGACAAACGACGCCTGCGAACCAGGGTCAATAAGAGCTCTAAAGCTTTGTTCCAGTCCATTTGGTGCAATAATTTTGACTAAAGCTGTTGCTAAGAGAATTTGTTGAGATCTGGAATATTGGCTCGCGACAAATGACTGTGCTCCAGCGACAAAATCATTATTGTTCGCAATAACGAAAGATTCCGGGCTGATTGACATGTTCAAGCCGTGAATTTTCTGGCGTATTTTGATTTTTATGTATGGTTGCGTGATGCGATTTCTTGCATATTAAACATTTAAGCTTACTCGGACAATTCGCTATAAGGTGTCCATAACCTAGGCAGTTTAGACATAGATCCTTTGATTTTACTGCATCCAATCTAGCTTGATGATTGAGTTCCAAATATTTCGGACATTTGCGAATGGAATGCAATTCACGGCAAAGTAAACAAAGAGAACTTGTAGCTACGTGGAACGTTTGAGGTTTTCTCCAAAACTTTTCTACTTGTGCAGCGGGTGCAGGTTTGATTTCCTTGACTATAGGCTTTCTTTTCACATTCATTACTTCTAACGTACGAAACCTAGCTTCTAAGAATTCTTTCAATTCGTTCCAAGTTGGAAGGACTCTTTTTGAGCTTTGCGACTGTTCCCATAATTCTAGGGTCTCGTATGGTAATCTTTGCGTGACAAAATAAATTAAAATAGGATCCCAGTTCTCTGTTTTGATTTGGAGATTTTGGAGAGCGGCAAGGCACTCTGCGGTTTTATCGAGCAGGCCTTTCACTCCCTTTGCTGATTCCTGATTTACGTTTACCTGATTAAATAAAACATCCAACTGGGCCTTAACTAAAACACGTTTGTTGTCATATCTCGATGTCAACATTTGCCATGCTGGCTCAAAGTTTGCTCTAGTACTCGTAGTATTACTGAGAAGACTTCTGGCTTCGCCTGAGATATGTGCCTTCAAATATTGTAATTTTTGCACATGTGATAGACGCTCATTATCATATATCAGAGCTTTAAATAAATCATGAAATGTATTCCAGGCAAGATAATCTTCGGAAAATGTAGGTAGTGATATTTGTGGTAATTTTAGCTCGTCACGCTTTGAGTCTAGACTGATAACCTTAATCTCACTGTCTTTTCCAACAACCGTTTCGGCTATAGCTGGTGGGAAATCGCGTTGAAAATCCGATACGATTCTTGCGAACGCGTCTATATAAAAATTCTCAACCACCGAGTATATTTGTTCTACAAAATATAGATCGTTTTTCATACTTTCGGCGGTCGCCAATAAAGCTATCTCTTTATCGCGGTTTTTAAACTCCTGCCAATGCTTCTCTAGGTTAGTTATTCTTGCTTCATAATACGGTTTTGATCTGCGATCTTTACCATCCTTTTTATAATTATCAAAGAAATCTTCGATTACTTTTTTACTGCGCTTTTGCAACTTAATTAACTTGTCCATCATATTAAATTAAGTATGTGTATATATGTATTTTGTAAAATAAAAGGCATGCAATAAGAAATAAGATGAAACGGACTCACCAGACTTTTTCAAATCGTATACAAATTTTTCCAGACTAGTTTTCACTTATTTTATAGTATTTTTCGTTGCCAATAAAAAGGAGAGTTTTTATTTGAGGATTTCTTTGTTTACTTTTTCACTTAAGTCACTTGAATTCAATGTTCACAGTCACAGGCACTATGAGTTCAAAGTTCACTTGAATGAGCACGCACGTTTTCTAGTTTCCAGAAAAATCATTCTACTAACATTATGTCCAGTTAATATCCGGCTCGAAGGACTATTATTTGAAGGTTTCTAAGGATATTAAGTCGAACGTAGATTTCCACTAATTACTTGATACAAAATTTGCAAAAAACAAAAAAAAATGTTTTCAGCAGAAAAAGTTTCAAGCGACGACTAGAAGCGAACCTGCGGTTCTTACGTCATAATCCAGCACGTTATCCACTACACCACACTGCTCTTACAAAGCTGCATGCAATAATCAAATTAAAACCACAGTTTCCTCATATAATAAGTTCAATACTACTATATTGTCAAATTCACTATTTTTACAAAATACTTCGTTTTCATTTCTACTAATTTTCCAACTTCAGATTTGCATTCAAACTTTAAAAACTATAAATTACGACTACAAGAAAAATACTAATTTCAAATCAAAATTTAATTTCTACAAGCACCAGAGACGACAATGATTTTTCACAGCAACCGCACTTCAAGTTAGCCAAGTTTAATCACGCGATTTTTAGGTTTCTATAGTCTGTGTTACTTTAATGATTTCCACTTTTTACTAACTCGGATTCGATTTCAATATAGATTTTCAAAGATAGAGCCAATGCACCAAAACTTTCCGTCGTGATTACCGTCTTGTACCAAAGGAAAAAAAAAAGAATTCTATCAGTTGGAGATTATTTAGAATTACCTCCGATGAACCCGCTATCTAAATTTTCTAGAAAAATCGAACCAATGAGAAAATTAGATTTATAAACCTTAACGGGTTTTGATAACATTTTTTAAAAGTTCTAATTCCCCTTAGAACATGATGTAGTCTCAGTTTTTAGTTCCCTTTCTAGATACTTAACGAAGTCATCATATGTAAACTATTGATTCCAGGGTTCGTTATATCTTCTCCGAAACTGATGGAATTCCGATGTATAATCATAGAACATCGATAATGTCATTGCGACAGGAAAGCTCTCGTTTGACTTTTGAGGTGATCAGCAGGAAAAACACTTGAATTAATGTAAGTATATTTCTTATTTATTTTTTTTATTTATAAGAACAGGTGTTATATGTTCAGTGTAATTTATTGATGTGTTGTTTATTGTTTTGCGTGATTGAAATCATTTTCGTCTCTGGTTGTGGTAAGTTTTGTACTACTAACTTGTTTGTTTACATTTTAAATTTCCTATACCAAACTAATTAAGCAATTTCTATTATTTTTAGATATGAACAAGATGTTATCTATGTGGATTAAAGAAAGTAGAAGAACTATGTACATATCAGATAAGTATTTTCTATTTTTTGTTATCTGAAGATGAAGAATTCTTTGTGTAACTTCTTTCAGGTTCCAAAGATGTCTTCTGACCAAGCTTTCGCTGCAACAGATGCCATTCGGCCTATGCAACGCTCCACAAACTATGTGTCGCCTCATGGATAAAGTCTTTCCTTTCGATCTTCGTGAGAACGTTCTCGTCTATCTAGACGATATATTAATTCTGTCTTCAGACTTCGATACTCATCTCACGCTGCTAGCCCGTGTAGCGGATTGTTTGAGGAAAGCTGGCCTTACTATCAACGTCGAGAAGAGTAAGTTTTGTATCAAAGAGACTAAATACTTGGGATTCATTGTCGGAAAAGGAGGTATGAAAACTGACCCTAACAAAATTTCAGCCATAGTTGACTATCCGTCACCTAAACTGTTCGGCAAGCCCGACGCCTACTAAGTATGGCGGGATGGTATAGACGGTTCATCCCGAACTATGCTGATTTGACTGCCTCCATTACAGACACTTTGAAAAACCCGAGTCAGTTCAAATGGACACCTGAAGGCCAGACGTCTCTTGATCTTTTAAAGAAGAAACTTACTTCTGCTCCGTTACTAGTGAGTCCAGACTTCACCAAACCGTTCGTTATCCAGTGCGATGCGAGCCAACAAGGTATTGGAGGAGTGCTGCTTCAACTAGATGACGATGGCCACGAGAAGCCAATAGCCTACGTCTCGAAAAAGTTGAACTCAGCACAACGAAATTACACCGTCACAGAGCAAGAATGCTTGGCTGCACTCTTGAGCGTGCAGAAGTTCCGGCCCTTCATCGAACTTATGCCGTTTAAGATAGTGACTGATCATGCGAGCTTGAAATGGCTGATGTCTCAAAAGGACCTCAGTGGTAGACTTGCTCGGTGGAGTCTGAAGCTTCAGGGCTTCGACTTCACTATTGAGCACAGAAAAGGAAGCCTGAACGTCGTCCCAACGTCCCAACGAAGATCCTGGCCCGGAAGTTGACCTTAGTTCGCCATATTTCAACTCGTTGGAATATGAGGAACTGAGGCATAAGGTTAAAACGACTTCTGGCAAACTACCAGATCTTTGCGTCAGGGATGATTTCGTTTATATCCGGACTGCTCCGAGAACAGGCGATCCTATTCAGGAAGAAGAAGCTTGGAAGCTTTGGATTCCACGAGGGCTTGTCAACGACGTCATTTCAAGGGCTCATGATCCGCCACTAGCTTCACACGGAGGCATAGGGAAAACACTGGAACGTCTGCGAAGACATCTGTACTAGCCACGAATGACAGTTGATGTCAGAAACTACGTAGGCGCCTGTGACGTGTGTAAAGAAACAAAGGCTCCTAATACTATTTTACGACCACCTATAAGAGTCCAGTCTGAGACAGAACGACCATGGCAAAAGCTGTACATTGATTTTCTAGGTCCATATCCTCGGTCAGTAAGAGGAAACGTCTGCATCTTAATAGTTCTTGACCACTTTTCTAAATTTCCACTTCTCAAACCTATGAGAAAAGCGTCTACGCTCAATGTATGCCAATTCATTGAGACTGAAGTGTTTCACGTGTTCGGAGTCCCAGAAATGATCGTCTCGGACAATGGAGTCCAGTTTTACTCGACTCAGTTCACCAGATTACTGGAAAAATATGGGGTGAAGCACGTGCGAACGGCAGTTCACTCGCCCCAAGCAAACGCCTCAGAGCGAGTAAATAGGTCTCTATTGTCGGGGATTAGAGCATATATCAAGAAGGAACACACGAGATGGGATGAGAAACTAAGCCATGTAGCTAGTTCCCTCAGGAGCTCTTTACATCAAGCTACTGGTTTCTCTCCCTATCGAACACTCTTTGGTCAACAAATGATTGAACATGGCAGCTCCTATCCCATCTTGTGGAGCCTTGGAACTCTTAATGAGCCATTGAGAGTGGACGCAGAAGACAAAATGAGATTGATCCGTGCGAGAGTGCAGGAAAACTTACAACACGCATTCGAGCAGGGTTCACGAGCCTACAATCTCAGGGCGAAACCTGTCGAGTTCAAAGTTGGTCAAGAGGTATTTAGACGGAATTTTGCCCAAAGCAATTTCCAGCAGCAGACCAGTGCAAAACTGGGACCGAAATTTGTCAAATGTCGAGTCAGAGCCAAGAAAGGAAATTCCCTATACGAGCTTGAAGATCTGCGGGGAAAACTGTTAGGTGTCTATCACGCTAAAGACATCAAGCAGTGATCATCATTATGAAAACGTCGTCGATACTTATTGTCGTTATTCCTGGTAGCCCCAAGAAGGCATCCACCCAGCTTCACTGGTAAACTATAGGATATCGCGAAGCCCTCCTATTGCCCCGTCAATGGTGGGTGATATACCTGTTGAAATTCGATCTCATCAGCGTACCTCTACCTCTTATGAGTAGATAACCTTTTATAGTCCCTTCCGGATCGGCCTCATTAGAAAAAAAAAATTTTTTTTTGTCTGTCCAGCTACAACATTTCGTTAATCGTCGGACATAGTAGTACTAAATCTGTTCCTGGTAGCCCTAAGAAGGCATCCAGCCAGCTTCACTGGTAAACTATAGGATATCGCGAAGCCCTCCTATTGCCCCGTCAATGGTGGGTGATATACCTGTTGAAATCTATTCCTGGATAAGGCTGTCAGCATGGCACTACTTCAACGACGCCTTGGAGACTTCAAGGATGTGTCCACGATGCGTCATCGATCAAGTAGAACCCGAGTGATGAGGAGTATGCAGTGGGTCGTGGGTCGAGACACACATTGAGCGCCCGCAGTGATGAGGCCTATGTTTAAAACAGGCTAGCTCAGTCGGCCATTTTTCAGCGTTGTCTGAACCATGGGTGGCGCAGACCACTCTGCCCTGTTATGGTCGTAGCGTATTGCATATAGCAATATGCTACACGTACTGTAGCGTGTATATCGGCTACTGTCCACAGCGGAAAACGAACGCACCCGGCCGAGAGAATTGCATTTCCTCACGTTTAGGCGCCATGTCGAAGTGACAGAGAAGTGGAAGAGAGCAAGCTGTCACGACTAGTGAAATTGTTCTCTCGTGTTAATTTCCTTATATATTTTTTCGTAGTCTGTTCACTCAGTTTTTAAAGTGGTACATTTTGTCTTCGATGCCTTTTGCTATGTACAATACATAAAGCTTTGCATCTTATATCATCCAGAAAGTTTTAAATATCAATAATTTTACTGATGCATGCAGGCGGGTACTAAGCTGACTTCGCGCGCCATTTTGCGAAAGTGCGCTTTTTCACAAATGCACAAGTCCAAACCTGATGTCCAAATTTTGAAATGGGAAAAACTTAAGTTCTGATGGCTGTACAATACTGCACGGGAGTTCACGCCGCACAAATTTCCATAAAATAATTCTACGTAGAGGTCCCGTGAAAGCCCCACACTCGTTTTCAACTGGAACATCAAGTGCAGCGCGAAGGTGTTATATTTCTTGAACCATTCCATTCGTCTAGTGAGCATTGCGGCACCAACATAACCGCATTACAATCGGCAAAATGAGATCATCTATAAAGCTCATAAGGGGTGCATTTAAATTGGATCTACTGACTGGTGGATGTTGGTTATTTATTCATCCAAATACAGGACGCTCTGATACTCCCGGCTCAACAAGCTCGGGCGGCATTGTATCTGTTCGTGAAGGATCTACCATCAAATTACATCTCTTATAATCACAGAAGGTGTAATCTCTGGAGGGATATCTAATATGCAAATGGTCTGCTATGTCAATAGATATTAGCTATTAATGCACTTTATAGATTTACTTGAACTATATTTCTAAATATTACTCAATATATATTTTAAAGTTATAACTATTACGAAATATTTCATAGTTACGATAATTTCTATTATCCATCAAGCAATATTTGTTATCTACCTGTCACAGGAACGTTGAAATTTAATACTGCATTCTTTAATATAATATTAATAATGCTTCTCTTTAAGATAGCTTATCTTATCCATTTATTTAATTAATTCATTTACTATATTAATTCGTATATTTTATTAACGCATACGATAGTTCAGCTCACTTATCAAACAATTTTAAAACTAAACACAAAAAAAATAAATAAAAAAATGAATAATGATAAAAGATAATAGAGCTCAATCCGGAATCAATTCACAATAATGAAAAGTAAACAAAACTGAAATAAGGTACTAGTACGTTATTGCATGTAAAAAACAATGTAAATATGACATTGTTGGGTGTTTTAAAACAAAACAACAAAGAAAGAGGAAAAAACCACAAAAGCCGTAAAGCCTTTAAGAACATTTGTTTTTGATAAGGCGAGCATAAATATTACCATAACTCAGAAAAAACAAACATTATTTATATATTACCATAATATTAAACTATAGGGATAGATATTTTTGAACGTAGTAAGCAATACAATGCATAAAATGTTATGTATATAAAACCTATTATATACATAAAGTCGGGATATTTTGAGAATCTAGAAAAGAATAACAAGGTACGTTTTTTTGACGATCACTTTGATAACCAAAGCATTTATTTAGGAAAATGAATTAATAATAATGAACAAGAAAAAATCTAGCTGTAGATTAATAGCAAACTTATCTATTTACCTATTTATAGTATATATTTACCGAGAAATATTATAACGTAATGATGAGTTAAGTTTCTACTTTTTCCTTCACATTCCGGAGCCCTCTATCGCGTGAGAAGAAGGTCGTCTAGGCTCGCCTAGTCTCTCTCTCTTTCTGTAGGTCAACCAAGGGACTTTGGACGATTGTGCCACCCAAAGTCGATGGGAGGATGGGGCTTGGCAAGGAAGGCATGCCATCTGCGCCTTCCATGGAATGCAGGTAAGTGACGTAAGGGTCCCTTCAGGACCGAGTGTGTGCTAGGCTTGGTGTAAGTAGGCACGCAAATTTTTTGATTATGGGTGATGACAAGCGGCAGGTTATTTCGGGAACTCCCCCACACTCTCCGCCACCCTTAGCCGAGGTGCTAGCGTGCCGCCCTGTGCTATCGCTGTCATCGAGTGATCTGTCAGCTCATGCTGACAGTTTGGACTTCACGTCCTAACCAATCACTCTCAACATGCTTCCATAACAGGGTAGACATTTTAAAATTATAACAGACTGTAATGCCCTCGCTTTGACAATAAATAAACAATTAATTAACCCTCGTATTGCCAGATGGGCACTTGAAATTCAGAATTACGATTATGCAATAGAGCATAGAGAGGGCAAAAGGATGCGGCACGTAGATGCGCTGACTCGTAGTTTTCCTGTATTAGTATTAGAGGAAAGTTCTTTTGAACAGAGACTTGCTATTTGCCAGTCCCTTGATCCCGACTTAGAAAAGTTGAGCACTCTATTGGAACAGTCTGATCATGCTTTATTTGAATTAATAAATGTATTAATTTATAGAAAAATAAGTAAAAAGAAAATTCGATTTTACTTGACAGAAGCCATGATTGTACATGTATTTAGGGCTCCTCATGACGTTATTGGACATGTGGGTTTGGAAAAGACGTTTGAAATCATTTCACGCTCTTATTGGTTCCCTAGTTTGAAAAGAAGAATTAAGGAATATATTCAGAATTGCCCAAAGTACATTACTTTTAATCCTTCGTACGAAAAGAAGAAGGTATTCTTATACCCCATACCAAAGGGTACTGTTCCGTTTGATACTATTCATATCGATTTCCATGAACTTCTTGAACCTACTCATAGAAAGCAAAAACACATCCTAGTCATAATTGATGGTTTTACGAAGAATGTAAAATTGTATGCCTAAAAACCACTAACTCGACTGAGGCTGTTGAAAGCCTTAAGAAATATATCATCCAGTTTAGCCGACCTATACGTCTAGTGAGTGATAGAAGTACTTGTTTTACTTCTGCTCAGTTCGAAACCTTTGCAAAAGGATTCAAACATACATCATATTCTTGTGGCAAGTGGTTGTCCTAGGGCTAATGGGCAGGTAGAGGGGGTAAATAGAATACTCTCGCCCATGTTAGCAAAACTCGTCAAACCAGAAAAACAATGGGATCAGCAGGGTGATTCTGATCTTTTGTCGTACTTGAATGTCAAAATATACGCCTAAATGAAATGAATTTTTCTACTGATTTTTTCGTGTTTTTATTCAGGTCAGCAACCCTTGCATGACGTAGAATGAACTGAAAATGACACTTCACATTACAAATTCAAAATAATATTTCGAATTTAAGCACTTGTAATGCACTAATTAGATATAGAATATAAATTTACCACAATATAATATTTTTGTCACAACCTCGGAAGCAGTTGACTAATTTGTCGTACTTTTAGGCATGTATTCTGACATTAATTCATTGCAAATTCATTTTAGTTGATGAAGGTCTTACACGAATTAGTTCAGAAGAGTACCAACACTACACCTTCTATACTTTTGTATGGTGTAAATCAAAGAGGAAAGCTAAACGATAAGGTCTTTGAATTCTTGCAGAGTCATGTCTTGAGCGAATTAGATTCGAGAGATCTAACTGCTTTTAGAGAAAAGTCAATTATATAATGAAAATAAGTATAATGAGAAACTAAAGAAACTGATGCAATATGTATGAACCAGGAGACTTGGTAATGATTACCAATGTAGAGACAACTCCAGAGCGCTGATTGTGATCTTTTGTCGTACTTAAATGTCAAAATATATGCCTAAATGAAATGAACTTATCAACTAATTTGTTCGTGTATTTATTCAGTTCAGCAAGCCTTGCATTACGTAGAATGAACCGAAAATGACACTTCACATTACAAATTCAAAATAGTATTTCAAATTTAAGCTCTTGTATTGCTCTAATTAGGTGTAGAATATATGTACATTTACCATAGCATAACATTGTTGTCACAACCTCGGAAGGAGTTGACTAATTTGTCGTACGTTTAGGCGTGTATTCTGACATTAATTCATTGCAAATTCATTTTAGTTTATTTTGCGGTTGTGAAAAGGATAAATCAAAATGAATATGGTGAATATAAAAGTGCAACAAATTTGAGGTGAAATGTCAAAAATGTGACAAAAATATTCGCCTAAGCTACGAGAGTGATCAGAATCACTCCCAGGAGGGTGATTCTGATCTTCTGTCGTAATATTTAGTCGTGAATTTTGACATATTTTGTCGTACTTTTTCTTTTAACACACTTCATTTTGTGTCTTCACTATTAGCTACCACAAAATGAACTATAATGAATTTTCGGTGAACAAATTTCAAAAAACACGACTAAATATGCTCCCAGAGGTTGTGACAAAAATGTTGCACTGGGAAATGGAAATTTTACACCTAATTAGAGCATTACAAGTGCTTAAATTCGAAATATTATTTTGAATTTGTAATGTGAAGTGTCATTTTCAGTTCATTCTACGTCATGCAAGGGTTGCTGACCTGAATAAAAACACGAAAAAATCAGTAGAAAAGTTCATTTCATTTAGTCGTATATTTTGATATTCAATTACGACTGTTGTGTTAATAGGAATTTTTGTAAAGTAAAGTAAAGTTTTTGAGACTTTGATATTTTAGATTTTTGGATGATTGAAGTAACGTAACGTTTTAGATTTTTGAAAGTTTTTGAATTGAAGTTCGGCCATAGGATTGACTTTGGTCAAGCCTCGAGTCTGAACAATTGTCTAGTTTTGGAAAAGAGTTGAATTTGTTTGAATTTTTTGAAATTGATCTTTCCCGCTGGCCTTCTGTCATGGAAATGGTAGGTGGCCTCACAAAACTTTTTGTGTGAGCTCTCACGGACACATATCTTTGTTGGCCAACTGGCTGAACAGAGTTATGAATCTGTGAGACGACTTTTTGGCTTCCAACTAACTAGTTGACCAGATTCATGACTCTGCCCAGTTGGAAGGCTAGCTGGACACGACAATCAGGTGAAGAGGAAGGAAGGAGTTGTTGGAGGATGGAAGTGATGCTGGGGACCTTCAGTAATCAGGAGTTGGCATATTGCTAACTGCCTGGTTGAAGAATCTCTAGTATCATTCTCTGTCTCTAGCTTCTCCAACCCGACTCTTCCCAGATTTCTGTGGGAACTCCACATTTTTTTTCAATGCACACATTCACGTCGCTTGCCTGTATAAAGTTTATGGCCTGAAAAGAGAGAGAGCGACCTGGAGACTACTTATGTGTAGAGGTAGCTCCTGGAAGTGAAGGAGAAATCGTATGATTTTGATTGGAATTTTTTTTTTCGAAATGCTTAAATGAACTTTTGGTAACTTTGTCGAACCTTTGAGTTTTCTGAATTTTTTTTTTAAACTTCTCCGAACGTTTGGGAAAATTTTTGTTTGAAATTTTAGTATATCGTCCCAACCTTCAAATTTTTAAATCAGTATTTCGTTATCTCAATTTTTGAAGAGTCTGTTAGCTTCCGGACTCTTGAATTCTTTGAATTTTCCTGACATTTCTTACAAACCCTTGGTTTGTAATCTTTTTGAAAGTCTGACTTACGACTGAATATACAGTGGACATACCTCCGCAACTACGGATGATTTGATGGCAGGCTTGCGCATGCAAATGCAGGACTTGGTTCGAGAAGGCCTTGAGCAGAGCTTGAATGCATTACGGACTGAATTGACAAGTAGCGTTAGGCAGCAAATAGGAGCTGCGATGCCACCAATAAATTTTCGACGGCCACCTCCTTCTATGGGTGATCCCAGACCACCACCAGAGTTTCACGACGAGCATAGGCAGTCGTTTAACCGACCGTCTTCAGCTTTTGGTCAGCCTAGACCGAATTTTAACCAGCCTCCACCAGCTTCATCTCATCGTATCCCGGCGAGTGTACGACCGCGACGATCAGGCAGTCCTATCAGAAGATGGAACCTGACATACAACGGAAATAACTGCGAGCTTTCCGTAGATGAATTTATTTTTCGAGTCGAAGCACTCACGCACTCCGCTCTAGAAGGAGATTTTGATCACCTTGTTAGGAACATGCTCATGTTATTGACGGGAGCAGCAAAGGATTGGTACTGGTCACTATTGAGGCACAACCCTTTTCCAACTTGGGAATTTGTCAAGACTGGATTGTCAATTGAATGGGGAGTGCCCAAGCACGATTTAAAAATCCGATTGCAGCTGATGTCGCGAAAGCAGAAGCCTGGTGAAATATTCGCTATGTACTACCATCATTTAGTGTTGCTGCGTGATCAGTTGCAGACCGCCATGCCAGACCAAGAATTCTTGGAAATTGTCAAATCTAATTTACTGCCTGAGATTCAGGAGAAAATATGCCTGCATCCCACCGATACGATAGGACAGCTGAGATCGCTTGTTACTCGTATCCAAGCTACGCAGATACGAATTACGACAGCTGGTAGTTGGAACCCTTACCGGAACCAACGGGTGCACGAAGTTGACAACTTTCAGACCTTGGACCCTGAATTGTCAGTAACACCAGGCAGTGACAACAGCCTAGGTGACGTGTCGAGCATTTCGGCCAAACACACTATTGTTAGCTGGAATTGTGACCAGTCCGGTCACTTTTATCAAGACTGCAGGTAAGAGAGACAAGTTGTGTTCTGCTATGGATGTGGACGCAGAAATGTTTTCAAGCCTGATTGCCGCTATTGTAGACAGAAAAACTAGAGACGGGTCGGGAATACCACCACCTCTTTCCGACCAGCGTCAACGTTACAAGCAGCAATTGCAACGAACCCTCCAGTTCAAGCCTCGAATAAGGAGGAAGGTCCACTCCATTAGCAGACCACAATGACGAATCCTTGCAATGTCCCCTGATATCATTCAGTGATTCTGATGATATTAGCAAACCACCTGATAGACTTCATGATCGATTGATAGAGACGGAGAGCCTGATAGACTTCTCCGCAGATCTTCAAGCTCCCATTTCAACTTCTGTGGAGCCCATGACATTATTAGACACTTCTTTGGAAGAGTCTTTAATTTTCGATGTCCCGATAATACCGACAACATTTTTAGCTGACAAGGTTACTGAGCAGGAGATTTGGCCGCATGGCATTTCTGTTTTAAAACGGCCACCAAGCTCTGTTATGACGAGTGGGCGTGAGCCTGTTTTACATACGCGTCTGCGGGAATACAACGCAGCAAGAGACCGAAGCTTCTCCTCAGTGGCGGAGTTAGCTGAAATCTTGTTTCCTGACTTGGATATTGGACCAAAAAAGAAAAGATCTACCGTTCGTTGGCGGGAATTCTGTCGACGGATGAGACTGGAAAGGAGAAAACTGGCACAGATTTCCGTGTCGATGCCAGACGACATTCGACCGTACGCCGAAGTAAAGCTGCTCGAGCGAACTGAGACTGGATTACTTGACAGTGGTGCCACTGTCAGTATTCTAGGTCAGGGAGCTCTAGAGAAGGTTGCAAAAGCAGATGTCGAATGGAAGAAGTATCGGACACAGGCCCAAGTAGCAAATGGTACCATGACGACTGTGCATGGTCATGTGAACTAGGATGTCACTTTCCGTGATAAGACCCAAAACGTGCGTTTTTACGTGGTTGCTGGGCTCACACAGGCACTGTATCTGGGAATAGACCTCTGGCGTCTATTTGGGTTGGCTGCAGATGTCCTGGGTATAGTCGCAGAAGTGAATCCGAGTGTAATAGCTACCTCTGACACCGACTGCCATATTCTTTCTAGTCTTGAGCAACACCGCTTAGATGCCACTAAACAGCTTTTCCCCTCTTTCGCCTCTTTAGGCCTGGGAAAAATATCGTTGGTCACTCACAAGATTGAAACGAATGACGCGACCCCGATAAAACAGAGGTTTTATCCGATTTTACCAGCAGTACAAAGTTTGATGGATGCTGAATTAGAGCGAATGCTATCGCTGGGTGTGATAGAGGAGAGCCAGAGTCCTTGGAGCTCTCCAGTTGTTCTGATAAGGAAGCCTGGAAAGGTCCGGCTTTGTTTTGACGCCAGGAAGGTCAACTCTGTTACGAAGAAGGATGCCTATCCGCTACCGCAGATAGACGCCCTTCTGAGTCGACTTCCTCCGACAAACTACATTACGAACCTGGACCTGAAAGACGCATTCTGACAGATCCCACTAGACTTGATTCCAGAGAGAGGACCGCTTTTACAGTACCTGGTCATCCCCTCTATCAGTACAGAGTGATGCCATTCGGCCTATGCAACGCTCCACAAATGATGTGCCGCCTCATGGATAAAGTCTTTCCTTTCGATCTTCGTGAGAACGTTCTCGTCTATCTAGACGATTTATTAATTCTGTCATCAGACTTCGACACTCATCTTACGCTACTAGCTCGTGTAGCGGATTGTTTGAGGAAGGCTGGCCTCACTATCAACGTCGAGAAGAGCAAGTTTTGCATCAAGGATACCAAATACTTGGGTTTCATTGTCGGAAAAGGAGGTATGAGAACTGACCCTGACAAAATTTCAGCTATAGTTGACTATCCGTCACCTAAAACTGTTCGGCAGGCCCGACTTGGGGAAATAGTGCCACCCAAAGTCAAACGGGAGGATGGGGCTGGCAAAGCAAGGTAAAACACTTACGCCTTCCACCTAGATACAGTTAAGTGACGTAAGGGTCCCTTCAGGACCGAGTGTGTGTGCTAGCTGTTCGTTTGTTGAAGGCACGATATCTCGTTTTGTATATGGTTGGTAACAGCGGCAGGTTCTTTTTGTGGAACCCCCCCCCCCCCACTCACCGCCAATAGTCGAGGTGGACTAGCGTGCCGTCCTGTATACAACGCTGTTATCGGGTGATCTGCCAGCTCATGCTGGCAGTCTGAACTTAACGTCCG
Source organism: Dioctria rufipes (assembly GCA_963924295.1). Classification (NCBI taxonomy): domain Eukaryota; kingdom Metazoa; phylum Arthropoda; class Insecta; order Diptera; family Asilidae; genus Dioctria; species Dioctria rufipes. The sequence continues at coordinate 206,727,024 of OZ002740.1, forward strand.
AAGTACATCACCCTCAACATAATTCCATAACAGTACGGCAGGCACTAACGGATATTTATAGATTTAAATACTTGTTGTAGGAATTTATTGTAAGGCTATTATATTCGAGTCGAATATATTGTCAGAATGGTCGAGATGTCAGGATATACTTGGATTTGTAAGGACAAAAAGACTTGAGCGCCACCTGTGAGTGGGATTAAGAATAAAATGATAAATACTTGTATGTTGACAGCTGATCATGACTTGTTTTGTATTGTTGTGTGGGCAGCTTCGAGGAGGGAACGTGATTAGTCAAGAAGAAAGGAAGAACTTGTTTTCTGACACTTGAGTGACGAAGATCACAGTACTTGAATAAATAAATAAAGATATTATAAATTCTAAAATATTTATGAAGTAATCGGGGCCACCGATTACACTATTTCATTTTATTTTCAAAAGAATTATTTAAATAAAGACAGATTTTTTTAGCAGAAAAAAAAATAAAAGTACACTGCTACTCTTGTATTCCAATTTCATTCAACTTCAAACGTCAAATTTTTAGTGGAAAATAGTATTGAGCTGATGCTAAATATATGATTTTAGGTATTTTATTATTTTGCACTACTTAACTTGAACTACTGAAAGAAGACTGAATATATAAATGAATATGAATATATAAAATAATTTCTTTATTTGACTTCTTTAGCGCGAATACAAATATGACTCTTGAATTAAACTCGAAGCGGAACAAAAAGAATTTCGTAATATTACCTCATCCTAACTTTGACAGAAATAGTTTCTGTTGATATCAGCACCTCTTGTGGTAAGACGAGTAAATTAACAATTTGGGCTGCCACATGATTGTGCAAATTACTGCCATCTACTTGTAAAAACTAAACAAACTTTTTGCCTAGTACGCTGTTCAAGTGTACGTATGTAAAAAAAAATGTGGGCGAAAAATGCCACGAAAATCTCGGCTTAAGATTTCGTAAAATAATACGCTGTTCGAAAAAAAAAAACTCAATGTTTACGTCGTTGAATTCAGATGGCGTTAATAAGGAGTGGAGACATTTTGTCGCAGCGATTTATATATCCAGACATTTAATTTCGCACGGTAAAGTTGACAGTTTGATTATTGATACCGTTGAAGCCTAGTACGCTGTTCAAGCTAAAATTTCGCTTGTATTCTGGTCATATAATTCTACACTGAAAAAAGTTGTGGAGAAAATGTAAAATCACAAATTAAATATATGTGCCAAAGCGCCAAATATTAAGCCTAGTACTAAGGTCCGCGGCTAAATTTTAGCGGGTCTCCAATATCGGGCTGTACTTTAGCAGTTAAATTATGACAGCGGAGACTCAGAGAAAAGATATATTAAAACCAAGAAGAAGAAGAATTTTCCAATTTTTTACGAAAATATAACGCGCGGTAATAATCTTTCTAAAAACAGGTAGTTAAAATTATTTGGAAATATTAAAAATATAAAAATAATGTGCATAAATTAACACAAATTAAATAAAAAAAAATTAACAATGATATTGAAAATTCGGCCACGAAAAGAAATCTAATTCATCCGTACACACAGCAAAGACGTACAAAAATCTGGTCAATAAACTTATCAAATATCAGAACTCTGACAATAAATATTTTTAGCGCGCTAAAAAACGGCTCGGGCGGATAATTTCAAGCTAAATTGTTTGCAGACTTACTGGTGGTGCCATCTCTAATCAAAACCCAAAGGCAAATTTAGCGCGTTGACAGCTCTCGCTAAAATTCAAGATAAATTTTCGCCAATATCTTTTACCTTGCTAAATTATCATACAAAATTTTGCTTTAAACGGTATCAATAATCAAACTGTCAACTTTACCGTGCGAAATTAAATGTCTGGATATATAAATCGCTGCGAAAAAATGCCTCCACTCCATATTAACGCCATCTGCATTCCACGACCTAAACATTCATTTTTCTTTCGAACAGCTTACTACTTTGCGAAATATCAAACCGAAATTTTCGTGGCACTTTTCTTTCTCCCACATATGAAACGAAATTTACGCTTGAACCACGTACTAGCCTTTAAAATTTCGCTCGCAATCTGGGCATATAATTCTACACGGAGAAAAGTTGTGGACAAAATGTAAAATCACAAGATAAATATCATTAAACTGACTGAAGTAATACACGTAAAATCACAAATTAAATATATGTGCCAAAGCGCCAAATATTAAACGGTATCAAACTGTCACCTTTTCCATGCGAAATTAAATGTCTGGATATATAAATCGCTGCGAAAAAATGTCTCCACTTCATTCCACGACCTAAACATTGATTTTTTCTTTCGAACAGCACACGCCATCCTATTCTAAGCAACTTGTCAATTTGCAAAAGGTAAACAAAGGTTTTGAGCGGAGTGTCTGTGGTAAAAAATGTTCTTTTTCTGCTTTATTTTGAAACAATTCACATAATTAATTAATATAAACCTTTGCTTCTGTAACAAACGAGTCGGGAAAACCCGCCGACTGAAAGGATTTGTAAAAAGACATCTGGCGACGAATGTCTTCTCCCTGGCATGGGTGATAAATAAGCTCGTAAATGAATGAGTTTTGTGAAAAGGACTGGTATGCTTGTCGAGACATAGGTACATAGGAATAATTAGGGAATTTATTGTACTGGCGCGCCATAATTAGTTTAGCTACAGAGATAGGACACTGAATGAGTGAAATGTGGAAATTAATGAAAGGCGTTTGTAAGTGTGTGTAACTGGAATGATTGGTAGGATCAGGTAGGAAGAAAGGTACGATGGTTGAGACGAGTGAGTAGTAGATTACCGTCGGGCATGCCAGGGAGTTGACGCGTTCAGTTCAAGTCCAGATTTATTTTTAAATTCTGAGTGGTAAAATTATAGGTGCTTTTTGCAAGGTAGTACCAGTCTAGTACTTACCTCATACTTAGTTTAGTACTATATATTCATGTAATCTATTATACAGCCATCAGCTGATAGACATTGATGTACACTTTGTATTGTCATCTTGTGCTATGAAGACATATCGTAGCTTGTTTAAATTCTATAAATAAAGATCTATGAACTAAAAGTTAATCTTATATTTACATGGTGCCGAAACCCGAATAAACTAATAAATAAACGTTAGCCAATCTAACGAAACAAATAGTTTAGTAATATCAGAAGGATATTTTTCATAAAAATGACGGAAAACGTTGGAGCCAATCTTCTTCGTCCGCCAAAACCACTCATAATTGAGCATAATAAGGACATGTCAAAGGAATGGAAACTATGGAAACAACAGTATGGTTATTTCGAAATTGCAACACAGATTACAACGAAGCCACAAAACATCCAAATAGCTACATTCATGACAGCAATTGGCAGCACAGCTATACAATTATACAACACGCTGCAACAGCCACTTCCAGTAACAGGTGAAGAGGTAACTTTAGAACAGGTAAAAAGTACTTTTGAAAATTTCTTTCAACCAAAAATAAACGTAACATTTGAGCGTTATAAATTTCACAAAATTTCTCAAAAAGACGGCGAATCCGTAAACGAGTTAATTGCGAGAATACGTTTACAATCACAGAATTGCGCATATGAGCATTTAACCGAAAACATTATGAGAGATCAGTTAATTCTAGGAGTAAAAAGCGAAGAACTTCGTACAAAATTGCTAGCCCAAGACATAACATTAACAAAGGCAATACAATTGTGTCAAGCTACCGAAATTTCTCAACAACAAGTAGAAGAAATCTCAAGAGAAAATGAACGTTCCATCGAATTGATTTATAAATCAAAGCGTAATAATCGCACATTTGACTGTCGTAAGTGTGGTACGCGACATGAAGTACGTAAATGTCCAGCATTTCAACACACCTGCAAAAAGTGCGGTGATAAAAATCATTTTGAATCAATGTGTAGAAACAGTCAAACAAACAAACAAAAAGGCAAACGGTTGACAAAAAATGTTAACATATTAGATGACAGCATCATACAAGTAGGTTTATTGTCAAATGGTACAGCGAAATCTGACAATTGGACAGAAAATATCACAATCGCAGATCATAAATTCGACATAAAATTAGATACAGGTGCCCAATGCAATGTACTACCGAAAAGTGTAATTGATGTTGTGAATGCTAAAATCGATAAGTGTAATGTCAAAACGCTTATGTCTTTCAGCAATCATCGTCTGAAAGTTCTGGGACAATCAGAAATAAAATGTCTCATTACAAATCAAATATGTAAAGTTATGTTTAAAGTCGTAGCTGAAAATATAAAACCAGTTCTAGGTGCCAATGCATGTGAACAATTAGGTCTCGTTCAAAGAGTTCACACAGTAATGGACGATGATATTTTTGAAGGTCTTGGATGTTTAAAAGGATTTGTATATGACATGGACCTAATTCCAAATCCACAATTCAGGATCCATCCACCAAGACGAATTCCGTATAAAATCAGGGATGAAGTCAAAAAAGAGTTGGAAAAAATGATAGAAATGGACGTGATCGAACCAATAAATGAGCCTACTCCTTCAGTTTCACCAATGGTAGTAGTGAAAAAACAGAACAAAATTCGAATCTGTATAGACCCAACGGACGTTAATGTCCAGCATTTCAACACACCTGCAAAAAGTGCAGTGATAAAAATCATTAAAGGTAAAAAGGTTATAGTCGAATCAGACCACAAACCTTTGGAAACAATTTTTCGAAAGCCTATACATTCTTCGCCTGGCAGACTTCAAAGAATCAGATTAAGTGTATTGACCTACAATCCACAAGTCATCTATAAACAAGGGATTAAGATGTACCTCGCAGATCCTTTAAGCAGAGACTGTGACAATCCAAGCCCAGATGACACCCACATGGATGAGGAATTAGAAGTACAAATGCTGCTTTCAATTTCTGATGAGGAATTAACAAGACTGACAAACTTGACAAAAAATGATGAAACATGTCAAATCCTTAAATCATTGATCCTAAAAGGATGGCCGGACAATATCAAATCCATACCGAATGTAGCACGTCCTTACTGGAACTTCAGGGATGAACTGTCTATATATGAAGGGATCATCTATAAATCGCATAAAGCATTCATTCCAGCCAAAATGAGAGCAGACTTGCTGAAATATATTCATAGCGGACATTTCAACTACGAAAAATGTGTTCGACGAGCCAAGGACTGTGTATTTTGGACAAAAATGAATAGAGACATATATGACTATATTCAAAGATGTGCATCATGTCAAGCAAACCAGAAAAGCAACATTAAAGAACCTCTTGGTCGAAAAGTTATACCGACATATCCATTCGAAATTGTAGCAACCGATCTATTCCATTTTAAAGGAAAAGATTATATCGTTATAACGGACAGCTACTCAGGATTCATTAAGTTTGAAAGTCTTGATGAAATAACTACAGGAAATATTATAAAATTTCTTAAAAACATATTCTCAATTCAAGGTATACCAAGAGTGTTAGAATCAGACAACGGTCCGCAATACTCATCACTTGAGTTTAAAAATTTTTCGAAAATGTGGAAATTTAATCATCAAACTAGCTCGCCATACCATCCAAGAGGAAATGGGCTAGCAGAAAAAGCAGTACAAACTTCAAAAAATATTTTGAAGAAATGTGCCTACGATAATTCAGATGTCCAATTAGGAATATTGAACTTCATGAATACACCTAGAGAGAACTTAGGAACACCAGCACAAAGACTTTATGCACGAAACCTACGTTCACCTATACCTACTACTACATTATCACTTCTACCAAATCAGCCTATAGTAGAAGACGTACCAGAAGCTTTGCGAGAAATACGTGAGCAACAAAAAAAGTACGCCGACAAGAGTTCCAGAGAAAGGGAGCAATTAAACAAAGGAGATGTGATAGTAACAAGGACAAACAATAAAGCTGAATGGAAACCGGCTATTATTGAAAGTCAAGTTCATCCGCGATCATACATGATTAGGGACAGAAAAGGAAAAACATACAGAAGAAACTCTTCATGCATTAAGCGAACTCAAGCGCAAATGGAGTATCATACAAGAACGGTTCCCGGGAACAACGAAGACGACTCACATATACAACTAGAGTCAACGTTACCTTTGGTAGACGAGTCATCAGAAAAACATATGTCAAATAATATGACTAAACCTGATCAGACACCGTCAATTAGCAATCACCGTCAAACAGTTATAGATACTAAACAGAACTTATCTGAAATAACCAGTACAAGGTCTGGAAGAATAATTAGACCACCGGAGCGCCTAAATCTATAGCTCTCATCATTCTGGAAAAAGGGGGATGCAAGGTAGTACCAGTCTAGTACTTACCTCATACTTAGTTTAGTACTATATATTCATGTAATCTATTATACAGCCATCAGCTGATAGACATTGATGTACACTTTGTATTGTCATCTTGTGCTATGAAGACATATCGTAGCTTGTTTAAATTCTATAAATAAAGATCTATGAACTAAAAGTTAATCTTATATTTACATGGTGCCGAAACCCGTATAAACTAATAAATAAACGTTAGCCAATCTAACGAAACAAATAGTTTAGTAATATCAGAAGGATATTTTTCATAAAAATGACGGAAAACGTTGGAGCCAATCTTCTTCGTCCGCCAAAACCACTCATAATTGAGCATAATAAGGACATGTCAAAGGAATGGAAACTATGGAAACAACAGTATGGTTATTTCGAAATTGCAACACAGATTACAACGAAGCCACAAAACATCCAAATAGCTACATTCATGACAGCAATTGGCAGCACAGCTATACAATTATACAACACGCTGCAACAGCCACTTCCAGTAACAGGTGAAGAGGTAACTTTAGAACAGGTAAAAAGTACTTTTGAAAATTTCTTTCAACCAAAAATAAACGTAACATTTGAGCGTTATAAATTTCACAAAATTTCTCAAAAAGACGGCGAATCCGTAAACGAGTTAATTGCGAGAATACGTTTACAATCACAGAATTGCGCATATGAGCATTTAACCGAAAACATTATGAGAGATCAGTTAATTCTAGGAGTAAAAAGCGAAGAACTTCGTACAAAATTGCTAGCCCAAGACATAACATTAACAAAGGCAATACAATTGTGTCAAGCTACCGAAATTTCTCAACAACAAGTAGAAGAAATCTCAAGAGAAAATGAACGTTCCATCGAATTGATTTATAAATCAAAGCGTAATAATCGCACATTTGACTGTCGTAAGTGTGGTACGCGACATGAAGTACGTAAATGTCCAGCATTTCAACACACCTGCAAAAAGTGCAGTGATAAAAATCATTTTGAATCAATGTGTAGAAACAGTCAAACAAACAAACAAAAAGGCAAACGGTTGACAAAAAATGTTAACATATTAGATGACAGCATCATACAAGTAGGTTTATTGTCAAATGGTACAGCGAAATCTGACAATTGGACAGAAAATATCACAATCGCAGATCATAAATTCGACATAAAATTAGATACAGGTGCCCAATGCAATGTACTACCGAAAAGTGTAATTGATGTTGTGAATGCTAAAATCGATAAGTGTAATGTCAAAACGCTTATGTCTTTCAGCAATCATCGTCTGAAAGTTCTGGGACAATCAGAAATAAAATGTCTCATTACAAATCAAATATGTATAGTTATGTTTAAAGTCGTAGCTGAAAATATAAAACCAGTTCTAGGTGCCAATGCATGTGAACAATTAGGTCTCGTTCAAAGAGTTCACACAGTAATGGACGATGATATTTTTGAAGGTCTTGGATGTTTAAAAGGATTTGTATATGACATGGACCTAATTCCAAATCCACAATTCAGGATCCATCCACCAAGACGAATTCCGTATAAAATCAGGGATGAAGTCAAAAAAGAGTTGGAAAAAATGATAGAAATGGACGTGATCGAACCAATAAAGGAGCCTACTCCTTCAGTTTCACCAATGGTAGTAGTGAAAAAACAGAACAAAATTCGAATCTGTATAGACCCAACGGACGTTAATGTCCAGCATTTCAACACACCTGCAAAAAGTGCAGTGATAAAAATCATTAAAGGTAAAAAGGTTATAGTCGAATCAGACCACAAACCTTTGGAAACAATTTTTCGAAAGCCTATACATTCTTCGCCTGGCAGACTTCAAAGAATCAGATTAAGTGTATTGACCTACAATCCACAAGTCATCTATAAACAAGGGATTAAGATGTACCTCGCAGATCCTTTAAGCAGAGACTGTGACAATCCAAGCCCAGATGACACCCACATGGATGAGGAATTAGAAGTACAAATGCTGCTTTCAATTTCTGATGAGGAATTAACAAGACTGACAAACTTGACAAAAAATGATGAAACATGTCAAATCCTTAAATCATTGATCCTAAAAGGATGGCCGGACAATATCAAATCCATACCGAATGTAGCACGTCCTTACTGGAACTTCAGGGATGAACTGTCTATATATGAAGGGATCATCTATAAATCGCATAAAGCATTCATTCCAGCCAAAATGAGAGCAGACTTGCTGAAATATATTCATAGCGGACATTTCAACTACGAAAAATGTGTTCGACGAGCCAAGGACTGTGTATTTTGGACAAAAATGAATAGAGACATATATGACTATATTCAAAGATGTGCATCATGTCAAGCAAACCAGAAAAGCAACATTAAAGAACCTCTTGGTCGAAAAGTAATACCGACATATCCATTCGAAATTGTAGCAACCGATCTATTCCATTTTAAAGGAAAAGATTATATCGTTATAACGGACAGCTACTCAGGATTCATTAAGTTTGAAAGTCTTGATGAAATAACTACAGGAAATATTATAAAATTTCTTAAAAACATATTCTCAATTCAAGGTATACCAAGAGTGTTAGAATCAGACAACGGTCCGCAATACTCATCACTTGAGTTTAAAAATTTTTCGAAAATGTGGAAATTTAATCATCAAACTAGCTCGCCATACCATCCAAGAGGAAATGGGCTAGCAGAAAAAGCAGTACAAACTTCAAAAAATATTTTGAAGAAATGTGCCTACGATAATTCAGATGTCCAATTAGGAATATTGAACTTCATGAATACACCTAGAGAGAACTTAGGAACACCAGCACAAAGACTTTATGCACGAAACCTACGTTCACCTATACCTACTACTACATTATCACTTCTACCAAATCAGCCTATAGTAGAAGACGTACCAGAAGCTTTGCGAGAAATACGTGAGCAACAAAAAAAGTACGCCGACAAGAGTTCCAGAGAAAGGGAGCAATTAAACAAAGGAGATGTGATAGTAACAAGGACAAACAATAAAGCTGAATGGAAACCGGCTATTATTGAAAGTCAAGTTCATCCGCGATCATACATGATTAGGGACAGAAAAGGAAAAACATACAGAAGAAACTCTTCATGCATTAAGCGAACTCAAGCGCAAATGGAGTATCATACAAGAACGGTTCCCGAGAACAACGAAGACGACTCACATATACAACTAGAGTCAACGTTACCTTTGGTAGACGAGTCATCAGAAAAACATATGTCAAATAATATGACTAAACCTGATCAGACACCGTCAATTAGCAATCACCGTCAAACAGTTATAGATACTAAACAGAACTTATCTGAAATAACCAGTACAAGGTCTGGAAGAATAATTAGACCACCGGAGCGCCTAAATCTATAGCTCTCATCATTCTGGAAAAAGGGGGATGCAAGGTAGTACCAGTCTAGTACTTACCTCATACTTAGTTTAGTACTATATATTCATGTAATCTATTATACAGCCATCAGCTGATAGACATTGATGTACACTTTGTATTGTCATCTTGTGCTATGAAGACATATCGTAGCTTGTTTAAATTCTATAAATAAAGATCTATGAACTAAAAGTTAATCTTATATTTACACTTTTATAGAAATTTCAGAAGTGGGATAAACCTCAACGAACTTTGTGAAGTGTTTGAGAATTTTACAAGAAGGTACCGTACGAATTGAGTTAATTTTTCGCAACTATACCAACGGATATAAAATTAGACAGTGCTGTGAATCTATTGTGCAAAAAAATGAGTTTAGTGGAAAAAAATGCACAGGCTGATAGTGTAAGTGTGGAAACGTTGCTAAGTGAAATTGAAAAAATGAGGCAGGAAATAGCACAATTAAAGCAACAAAATGTGTTATTAGAAAAAGATCGTGGAATAATTAGCAAGCAAAGTGGTGATCTGAGTGGTGCGGGAACTGATTCCGTAAGTGTAGACGACGTAAGTGAATTAGAAAAACTAAATCTCACCAGAGGATGGGGATAACTGAGGTAAGCCTTTTGATTCCTAAATTTGACCCAGCCGAAAAAGATACATTAGCGGCAGTTGATTGGGTACGTAATGTAGAAAATTTAAAAACTGTTTATGGCTGGGATGATAGGGCTACGATGTTGTATGCGGTTTTTCGACTGGAAGGGGCTGCGCGTTATTGGTATCAGTGCAGGCAGAGCACTATTACTTCGTGGGGTGAGTTTCAGGATGAGTTAGTTGGAGCCTTTCCATCAGAACAGGACGAAACATCCATTTTATTTCAAATTATGACTCGTAGAAGAAGAAAAGAAGAATGCGTAGAGAATTATTTTTACAATGTCGCTGCATTAGCCAAACAGATCAATTTAAAAGATGAATCTACAATTAAATATATCATATCAGGGTTAGAAGATAAAAATTTAATTAATATGCTATTAGCTGCTAATTGTAAGACCCTCACAGAACTATTAGTACAAATCAAGCGGTATGAGGAAATAGAGAGCCATGGAAGACAGCGGAAAATTTTGAGTTTAGGAGAGGGCAACGGAAGTAACTTATCTAACACCAGGCTAAAACGGTCGCGCCCGAATTTGTACCGAAGCAATTACCGAAACCCTTATACAGATTCGCGAATTAAGTCAGGCGAAACTAGCAAAATAACAAGACTAGATGAACCTCAAAAATTAAAAAGTATTTCGGTTAAATGTTTTAACTGCGGAGAGCTAGGACATTTTGCCAGTACCTGTAAGGGTGGTCCTAAAAATAGAGTTTGCTACACATGTAGACAGCCAGGCCATCAGGCGAAGGAGTGCCCTTCAAAAAAAATGTCGAACGTAGAAATTAAACCAAATAATGATTCCTCATCATATCTCGGAGACGAGTACCATCCTCTAGTGATGTTAAATAATGTGACACTTTTAGCATATCTGGACTTGGGGAGTGAATGCTCTACTGTGTGGGAAAAAGTAGTTCTGGAAAATAACTGGAATATAGAGAAATGTGAGACAAAGTTAATTGGGTTCGGAGGAAATCAGTGTGCCGCCATGGGTAAAGTCAGAGTGAATCTTCAAATTGCGGACATCGGCTTGCAAACTGATTTACTTGTAGTCCCAAATGAAGCACAATCGACACCCGTTATTGTGGGAAGGAATTTCCTCGATCGACCAGAAATAAAAGTAATGAAGGAATGGGGAAAGTTCGAAATCACCAAAAATTCAGTCTCAAAGGACAGACAGGAATTAATAACCTCTGAACGGATAAAATTCACGCTGGAAGACTTAACAATTCCTAGTTCAATCGACGAGAAATACAAAAACCAGATATTAGAAATGTTGAATGATCATTGAGACTGTTTCGCAACTGATATAAAGGAAATGGGTAAAACAAATCTGGTGGAATTACAATTAAAATTAAAGGAAAACAAGGTCGTAAGATATCAGCCATATAAATTAGCTTATGGATTAAAAGATGTTCTTAGAAAGAAGATTAAGGAATTATTAGATGCAGAGATCATACGTGTTTCAACCTCAGAGTATGCGAGTCCAGTTCTACTTGTCCCGAAAAAGAATGGAGAGCTACGTATGTGTGTTGACTATCGTAGGTTAAATTCATTGACAGTCAGAGAAAATTTTCCAGTTCCGAATATCGAAGATACACTTAATTCGCTTGCCAATAAGAGATACTTCACAACATTGGATCTTATGAATGGATATTACCAAATCCCAATTGAATCTGATAGCCAACATCTAACTGCATTTCTGACACCCGAAGGGCATTATGAATTCCAAAGAATGCCATTCGGACTAACCAATGCTCCAGCCATCTTTTTGCGATTGATGAGAAATATCACTGGACACTTGAATTCGACAGATTTAGTTTCGTATATGGATGATATTTTGATTGCCACTGAAAGTGTGGAAAGGAACATAGAGGTAATGAAGGACTTTTTGACTGAAATGAGAAAAGCAAATTTAACTTTGAATTTAACAAAATGCGAATTTCTACGAGGCGAGATAAACTTTCTGGGGCATGAAATTTCGAATGGAGCTGTGAAACCAGGAGAAACAAAGACAGCAGCAGTGACGGAGTATAAGACACCACAGAACGTTAAAGAAGTTCGACAATTTTTGGGTCTCGCTGGATATTTTCGACGATTTGTACGGGGATTTTCGCAGATAGCTGCCCCAATCAATCATCTGCTACGAAAGGGTACCGAATTTATGTGGGGAGAGGAACAGCAATCAGCCTTTAATCAATTAAGAAAAATTCTTAGCCAACGACCTCTTCTAACACTGTATGATTTTAACGCCGATCATGAATTACATACAGACGCGAGCAGCCATGGGTTGGCCGAAATCCTAATGCAAAAGGATAGAGATGGGAACTTAAGACCAGTTTCCTATTTCAGTAGAGCTACAACGGACTGTGAAACTAGATATCACAGCTACGAACTAGAAGCACTGGCAGTTGTAGAAAGTCTAGACCGTTTTAAGCACTATCTTTTAAATAAACATTTTAAAGTTGTCACTGACTGCAACTCTCTCAGACTTAAGCCCGGTATTGTGTTCATTTAGCGGATAAATATTTAGCAGCAATCGAACAGGGACCTTTTTACGGCGAAAATTGTTCATTGTTTTGAACTATAGGTGGCTGTTTTTGACAATCAGCTGTCGTGAATTTGTGATATTATTTCGTGTGCTTTTAGATTGTTTTTGCAATTACCCAATCTCGAAATAGTAAGGAAAATTATATTTATACTTACTATTTTAATTTTTTTCAAAAGAATTGTCTAAATGAAGACGGAATTTTTTTATCAGAAAAAAATAATAAAAATACAATGACACTTGCATTCCAATTTCTTTCAACTTCCAACGTCAAAATTTTAGCGTGGAAAAAAGGTATTGAGCGGATAAATCTGATGCTAAATATATGTTTGTGGAAATTGCTGCCATCTACTTGTCAAAACTAAACAAACTTTTAGCTGATAAAGCACAATACCACTTTCTTCAGCGATTTGGAGAAATATTTCGCAACTAAATTTCACCGCTAAATTTCCATACAAAGTTTATCCGCGAAATGAACACAATACCAGGCATTACACAGGAAAAGAAAAATCTAGTACCACGGATTGCACGGTGGTGGCTTCGTATATCAGAGTATGATTTCGATTTAGTATTTCGCCCGGGAACTCAAATGAATCATGCGGATGCCCTAAGTCGCTGTCCCCACGAGAAAGGTAAGGAAGCTGAACCCGTAAGTCATAAAATTTTAATTGTTGGAATGCAGGAAGACGACTGGTTGTCTACACTGCAGGCCCAAGACCCCAAACTAGTACAGATTCGAAAGATTTTAGATGGGACAATCTTAAACAGCGAAGAATCGGACGGTGTGAGAGGAAGTTATCAGCTTTAAGGCAACAGAATTTATAAAAAGACTGAAAAGGGACTACGATTCGCAATACCGCAGGGAGTGCGATGGAGAATCATTAAACTAGGGCACGACGATCTGGGTCATTGTGGACAAGGGCGGACTGTTGATTACCTGCAAAAGTATTTTTGGTTCCCCAATATGCGGCAGGTGATTAAAAAATACATTAATTGCTGTATTGAGTGCCTTTATAATAAGAGAGGCAACGATGAGACTAGATATGTAGTGCATGAACCAAAAAGACAACCAATTCCATTCTATACGGTTCACATAGATCACTTGGGACCATATCCAAAGAGCAAGAAGGGGAATACGTATCTAATTGGACTAGTATGTGCATTTACAAAATTCGTCATTCTGAAGCCAACTAGGTCCACCAACAGCCGTGGAGTGATAAATTTAATGAACGACGTGACGCAATACTTTGGAATGCCGGCAAGACTTATTACCGATCGTGGAACAGCGTTTACATCACAGGAGTTCAAAAAGTATTGTAATGAGAACGCTATCAGACAAATATCGACCACCGTTAAAACACCGCGATCTAATGGGCAGATCGAAAGGTATTTCCGGACAGTAAAAACTGCCATATCTACACTTACTGCAGACGAAGATGGACGTGACTGGGACAAACAGCTTTCAGCTATACAATGGGGATTAAACAGTTTGCAACACACCACGACTGGAAAATCTCCACAGGAACTTTTGCTTGGCTACCACCCTAGAACTATTCTTAAAAACAAAATACTATTAGCCCTTCAGGACGGCGAATCCGAGAATGAGTCCGAAGATGACATACCAATAGCCGATCTACGGCAAAGAATCCTGCAACATACCAATGAAAAACAACACAAGCAAGCGGAGAAATATAATTCTGTACATCGACCACCTAGGAAATATGAAGAAGGAGATTTGATACTGATAAGACAGGAACCAGTATCAACAGGACAATCCCGGAAGGTGCAGCCTCGCTACCGAGGACTATATCAAGTCAAAAGAGTATTAACAAATGATCGCTATGTAGTAACAGATACCAGCACAACACGAGTGAGCCAGAGGCCGTATGAATCAATACAAGCAGCTGACCGGATGAAGCCTTGGTGCTCTTTGGAAGAGATGACATTCGACGAAGACGACTCAGAAGACATAGCCGATGATTAAAGATTGAGACTATAGTTAACGATTTTGCTTATGTGTTTGAAAAAAAATTAAAACAAAATATATATATATATATATGTGTATACATATGACTGTGTATAAATATACAGAAACAGAGTGTTTTCTTTCAGAAGTGTATTGACTGATAACCCTACGTAGTGTGGCCCTTGGTTTCTCAAGGTTCTATTGGAAGTTCAGCTTCGCTTAAGATTCTAAGTGGAGAACAGCTCTTTTCCTTGAGGTAAGTAAATGTATAGACAGTCTATTTTCGTGCTCTGCGTGGGAAAAATGGTAACGTGGCTTTACTGGGATATTGTCGTTATCCCGGATTCACTGCGGCTTTTATATTAATGAACTTATCTGAGACTTTGAGTATTAGAGCATTAGATGGCGTCCGCTTGTCACGAAAGATGATGGTCTTATGTAAGGCTCTTAGTGGTGTGAACTGTCGTGTTGATCTATGTCACGTAATCGCTGCATGAGATTCTTTGTGGTGATAGATTATGCAGAGCTGTGTGGCATAGATCTCCGAAATTCTGAGTGGCAGGCATTAATCTTTGTGGTATAATACTGGTCTCTCCACTGAGACTCTGAGTGGTAGGCATATCCCTTCGGGGCGTGTTATTGGTCAAATGAGACTCTGAGTGGTATGCTTGTTCCTCCGTGGGCGTAATATTGGTTTCGGATGAAACTCTCAGTGGTAAATGCCTTGTTGGTGTAATAAAACAAGTGAAATTTTGAGTGGCCTCTATACTTTCGCTGAGGACAGCGAATCAGTAGGATGGCCGAGCTGTAACAAACGAGTCGGGAAAACCCGCCGACTGAAAGGATTTGTAAAAAGACATCTGGCGACGAATGTCTTCTCCCTGGCATGGGTGATAAATAAGCTCGTAAATGAATGAGTTTTGTGAAAAGGACTGGTATGCTTGTCGAGACATAGGTACATAGGAATAATTAGGGAATTTATTGCACTGGCGCGCCATAATTAGTTTAGCTACAGAGAAAGGACACTGAATGAGTGAAATGCGGAAATTAATGAAAGGCGTTTGTAAGTGTGTGTAACTGGAATGATTGGTAGGATCAGGTAGGAAGAAAGGTATGATGGTAGACGAAGGAGTAGTAGATTACCGTCGGGCATGCCAGGGAGTTGACGCGTTCAGTTCAATTTATATTTGTAAGCACTAACCGAACACTTAATTTCTGCTTTTTTAATTGATATGAAGATTTTAACAGGCACTAGTGCCAAGGTATATAGAAGAAACAAGGTATGCCCATTAAAATTTTGACATATCACAGCTGATCAAACAGCTGATAGTCTGTGACGTACTTCAGTGAATGAATAAAAAAGAAAAAGGAAATCTGACAGTGGCAGTACAAGCGCAAAGAATTTTGACACATTACAGCTGGTGCCCTGTGACGTACTTCAGTGAATGAAGAAAAAGGGAAAAAGAGTTTTAACAAAAATGGCGGAACGTGGTTCGAGTCGGGAATACCTTGTCTTCTATATACCTTGACTAGTGCCACTATAAAACTTTGCACAAAATAAACTTCAAATATAAATAGTTTTGAAAAGAATTACTTCCGTACTTTTGTTGAATTTCG
The DNA here is from genome assembly GCA_963924295.1 of Dioctria rufipes. Taxonomy (NCBI): domain Eukaryota; kingdom Metazoa; phylum Arthropoda; class Insecta; order Diptera; family Asilidae; genus Dioctria; species Dioctria rufipes. The sequence continues at coordinate 206,743,491 of OZ002740.1, forward strand.
CAAAAGAATTTTAGATTGCATTAACCTGGGGCCCTATTCTTGAATAACGAAGACAGATTCCGTATTCGTTATACTGTCAAAACCATTCGGAATCGTATTCTTGAAATCCGCATTCGTTATATACCGAACGCAAACCCTTCGTTATTTAACGAGTGGGTTCAACCATTCGTTATCCCAAACGAAGAGTGAATCAGCTGCTACTTTATGGGTGATAATGGGAGATAAAAGATGTGCGAAAATATCATATGCTCAAACAACTAAACTAATTGAGTTTTTAAAGGAAAACCAGAAACTGAGATTTGGTAAATATGAGAACTCTTTCAGTTCAAAAGATGCCACGGAATTGTGGCAAAATAAAATCAGTATTAATTTCCATACCCGAAGCACAAAAGAACTAGAAAAGTTTTTTTATGATATTATATTCGAAACAAAGGTAATAGAAAATTTGCAGTCCAGATTTGGCAGGATAAAAATGTGTGGTAAAAGGAAAATCTGCGGCGGCATAAAAAACATTTGTATGGCACTGGTGGAGGTCCTCATGCAACCTTTTTTTCTATCCAGCGTTGAATTAAGGGTGCAGGAATTGATTAACTATTGACGTAATTGATAGTCCATAGATTCTTTAACGATTTCAGGACCAAACAATAATGACAATTCACTGAAGCTTGCCATTTTTTACAAATTATATTTTAAAATATGAAACAGCTGACGATATCCAATTTGTAAATTGACAGATTTAATCTTACCACACTCGTTATGCTGAAATACTTTTTCACCACTTCGACTTTATAACGAAGAGGTTCAAGAATACGAACGGTGTATACGATTCGTTATCAACCATTCGTTATATAACGAATACGTTAAAACCATTCGTTATTCAAGAATAGGCCCCCTGTTCACAAAACAAAAGCACATTTGACAAAAATTATTCAACAGCTTTGACAATTATGCAACAGCGCATCTCACTTACTCCTATGTATAGTCTCCTGCTCTTGTCAAATTACACTCATGTACACGAATTTTACACGATTTAACCATTCCTGGAGGGTGATTCTGATCTTTTGTCGTACTATTTAGTCGTCAATTTTGACATATTTAGTCGTACTTTTTTTTTCAACACAGTTCATTTTGTGTCTTCACTATTATCTACCACAAAATGAACTATAATGAACTTTCGGTGAACAAACGTCAAACAACACGACTAAATATACGACAAATTAGTCAACTGCTCCTAGAGGTTGTGACAAAAATTTTACACTGGTAAATAGAAAGTCTACACCTAATTAGAGCATTACAAGTGCTTAAATTCGAAACATTATTTTGAATTTGTAATGTGAAGTGTCATTTTCAGTTCACTCGACGTCATGCAACGGTTGCTGACCTGAATAAAAACACGAAAAAATCAGTAGAAAAGTTCATTTCATTTAGTCGTATGTTTTGACATTCAAGTACGACAAAAGATCAGAATCACCCTCCTGTAGGGTGATTCTGTGCTGTTTGTCGTTCTATTTAGTCGTGAATTTTGACGTATTTTGTCGATTTTTTTCTTCAACACAGTTCATTTTGTGTCTTCACTATTTTCTACCACGAAATGAACTATAATGAATTTTCGATGAATAAACGTCAAAAAACACGACTAAATAATGGACAAATTAGTCAACCGCTCCCAGAGGTTGTGACAAAAATTTTACACTGGTAAATAAAAATTCTACGCCTAATTAGAGCATTACAAGTGCTTAAATTTGAAATATTATTTTGAATTTGTAATGTGAAGTGACATTTTCATTTCATTCTAAGTCATGCAAGGGTTGCTGACCCGAATAAAAACACGAAATAATCAGTAGAAAAGTTCATTTTATTTAGTCGATTATTTTGACATTCAAGATCGACAAAACCCACAGAATCACCCTCCTGTTTGCTCTATATTCTAAGGTACCTTACGAAATCTCAAACCGAAATTTTCGTGGCACTTTTCGCCCACATTTTTATTTTACATAGAGTTTGTATATGAAACGAAATTTTCGCTTGAACACCGTGTTCATTTAGCGGATAAATATTTAGCAGCAATCGAACAGAGACTACGGCTAAAATTGTTCATTGATTTTTGCTGCTTTTGACAATCAGCTGTCGTGAATTTGTGATTTCGTGTTCTTTTACCCAATCTCGAAATAGTAAGGAAAATTATATTTATACTACTGTTTCAATTTCTTTTCAAAAGAATTGTCTAAATGAAGACGGAATTTTTTTATCAGAAAAAAATAATAAAAATACACTGATGCTTTTGTATTCCAATTTCTTTCAACTTCAAACGTCAAAATTTTAACGTGGAAAAAAGATATTGAGCGGATAAATCTGGAGGGTGATTCTAATCTTTTGTCGTACTTTAATGTCAAAATATACTGATCAGATGAATAAAAACACGAAAAAATCAGAAAGTTCATTTCATTTAGTCGTATGTTTTGACATTCAAGTACGACAAAAGATCAGAATCACCCTCCTGGAGGGTGATTCTGTGGGTTTTGTCGAACTTGAATGTCAAAATAATCGACTAAATGAAATGAATTTTTCTACTGATTTTTTCGTGTTTTTATTCAGGTCAGCAACCCTTGCATGACGTAGAATGAACTGAAAATGACACTTCACATTACAAATTCAAAATAATGTTTCGAATTTAAGCACTTGTAATGCTCTAATTAGGTGTAGACTTTCTATTTACCAGTGTAAAATTTTTGTCACAACCTCTAGGAGCAGTTGACTAATTTGTCGTATATTTAGTCGTGTTGTTTGACGTTTGTTCACCGAAAGTTCATTATAGTTCATTTTGTGGTAGATAATAGTGAAGACACAAAATGAACTGTGTTGAAACAAAAAGTACGACTAAATATGTCAAAATTGACGACTAAATAGTACGACAAAAGATCAGAATCTCCCTCCAGGAGGGTGATTCTGATCTTTTGTCGTACTTGAATGTCAAAACATACGACTAAATGAAATGAACTTTCTGATTTTTTCGTGTTTTTATTCATCTGATCAGTATATTTTGACATTAAAGTACGACAAAAGATTAGAATCACCCTCCAGATTTATCCGCTCAATATCTTTTTTCCACGTTAAAATTTTGACGTTTGAAGTTGAAAGAAATTGGAATACAAAAGCATCAGTGTATTTTTATTATTTTTTTCTGATAAAAAAATTCCGTCTTCATTTAGACAATTCTTTTGAAAAGAAATTGAAACAGTAGTATAAATATAATTTTCCTTACTATTTCGAGATTGGGTAAAAGAACACGAAATCACAAATTCACGACAGCTGATTGTCAAAAGCAGCAAAAATCAATGAACAATTTTAGCCGTAGTCTCTGTTCGATTGCTGCTAAATATTTATCCGCTAAATGAACACGGTGTTCAAGCGAAAATTTCGTTTCATATACAAACTCTATGTAAAATAAAAATGTGGGCGAAAAGTGCCACGAAAATTTCGGTTTGAGATTTCGTAAGGTACCTTAGAATATAGAGCAAACAGGAGGGTGATTCTGTGGGTTTTGTCGATCTTGAATGTCAAAATAATCGACTAAATAAAATGAACTTTTCTACTGATTATTTCGTCTTTTATTCAAAATAATATTTCAAATTTAAGCACTTGTAATGCTCTAATTAGGCGTAGAATTTTTATTTACCAGTGTAAAATTTTTGTCACAACCTCTGGGAGCGGTTGACTAATTTGTCCATTATTTAGTCGTGTTTTTTGACGTTTGTTCATCGAAAATTCATTATAGTTCATTTCGTGGTAGAAAATAGTGAAGACACAAAATGAACTGTGTTGAAGAAAAAAATCGACAAAATACGTCAAAATTCACGACTAAATAGAACGACAAACAGCACAGAATCACCCTACAGGAGGGTGATTCTGATCTTTTGTCGTACTTGAATGTCAAAACATACGACTAAATGAAATGAACTTTTCTACTGATTTTTTCGTGTTTTTATTCAGGTCAGCAACCGTTGCATGACGTCGAGTGAACTGAAAATGACACTTCACATTACAAATTCAAAATAATGTTTCGGATTTAAGCACTTGTAATGCTCTAATTAGGTGTAGACTTTCTATTTACCAGTGTAAAATTTTTGTCACAACCTCTAGGAGCAGTTGACTAATTTGTCGTATATTTAGTCGTGTTGTTTGACGTTTGTTCACCGAAAGTTCATTATAGTTCATTTTGTGGTAGATAATAGTGAAGACACAAAATGAACTGTGTTGAAACAAAAAGTACGACTAAATATGTCAAAATTGACGACTAAATAGTACGACAAAAGATCAGAATCTCCCTCCTGATGTTAAATATAAGTTTGTGGAAATTACTGCCATCTACTTGTCAAAACTAAACAAACTTTTAGCTGATAAAACACGATTTGGCTAAATATTTCGCAACTAAATTTCACCGCTAAATTTCCATACAAAATTTATCTGTGAAATGAACACAATTCATGGCTTTATAGGGGAATAAATTGAGTTTATCCGTTCTTTGTTTTGATGTGCAGTCCCCTTTACCATGAGGTCTATGCGCTGGGACTTTGACAGTTGACAACATTTGAAATGCACATGACATGACAGCCAGCATTTAATTTTTAGGTTGGTCGTTGGTGCGAGAACGATTTATATGATCGAGCTTGGTGTTGGGGCCAGCATACTATATTACTTGATCAAGGATTAAAAAATGTCTGGAAGAGAAGGAGGTAAGAAAAAGCCTTTAAAGGCACCGAAGAAGAACGATAAAGACATGGATGAGAACGACATGGCATTTAAGCAGAAGCAGAAAGACGCACAGAAGGCATTAGAAGCTGCAAAACAAAAAGCTTCACAGAAGGGTCCCTTAGTTGGAGGTGGTATAAAAAAATCCGGGAAAAAATAATTCAGTTTTTATAATTCTAGAGAATAAATTTATATTTGTATAAATCAGAGTGCGAGTTTTATTGTATGACGTGCATCCAACGGCAGAGTTTTCTTGACTTGTCTTTGAATTTTAGGTTCCGTAGTTGATCTTAAAACCGCTAAATTGGGCTTCAAAAACCAAAATTAGCTTTTGTGACAATATGCAAAAATTGTAGATGTCCTGGGCCTCGTCCACATCAAATAAACATTTAAGGAACGAAAACTATTTCCAAACATTTTATTTTATTTTATTTTGCTTTGTTACATTTTAGGTTCAAATTCAGTTCACTTATTACAAACTCTGGCATAAGCGCCATTATAAATGAGTGTTGGATACAGCGATTATGTAGACATTGAGTGATATGCCGACTTTAATTAGGACTTAATTAGTACAACAATTAGTAGATTAAGTTAGTATAGCAATTTTTTAGCTACCACTGCTGTTAGTCAAGGTGATTTCGCAAATAGAATACTATGACGTATTAATTAATAAGTGTTATTAGAAGCTTGGTTAAAGAAGTGAAGTCCACTGTATTAAGTTATACAAACTAATAGTGAATTCTTTTCTGCGACTCGTTGCAACCACCGCCGCCACCGAATCGTCATCTTCCGGCTTTTTTCTTCCAACCACACCAGTAGGGAAGAAAAGATCACGAGAATAGCAGATTCGGTAGCAGTGTTAACACCGAGTTCCAGAAAAGAGTTAGCTAATTGGGCCTCCTATATGGAGCTGATTTAGAGAACACGTGGAGTAATATATCAATTAAGCGAACAATAGTATAACAAAAATGTAATGTAGCTACAACCACTGACTTATAACAAATAACAATGGACTGAGCGTATTGCCATTTTCTTATACGAAAGCATGGCACAAGTTTTAAAGCCAATGCAGAGTCGGTGCAGCATACAGCAGCTATGATTATATTGGATCATATGGGTCAATTCGTAATCCACGCATCAAATGCATGCTGCATGGGTTTGGAAAATTTGGCATGCTGCAACTGTTCTGCCAACGTACTGAGGTAAAAAATAAATTTCAAATTTTGTTTATCTCATTTCTATTTTTTTTTTAAAGAAAAACTACTAAGGTAAAATTATGCATAAAAGAAAAACTCGGTATTAAGGTGTTTAAACAAATGTAAACTATAAAAAGGCGTATGCATTACAAAGTTTCCTATACTTTCTGCAAAGTTGCTGCGTCGATTCTGAATTGGCCTTAATAGTTTTCTCTTTCGCGCTATGGCAGAGTTGGAGCTACCAACATAATTTAATTCAATTCAATTCAATTCAAAGTTTATTTATTACATACCCCGGCATGAGCGCCACGTCAATGACGTTGGGTAAAGCGATTTACATGTTTAATAGTATATGTATATGGTTTACAAGGTTTGTTAAGAGCTAATGAGTAAAGCGATTTCCTTTTATAATAGTATATATAGTTTACATAGTTTCTTAAGGGCTATTAGGTACATTGTTCAGTGATTAGATACTAAGATTGCACATAGTGGCTGGTTATAATGGACTAATGTTACTATGATATAATGCAAGGTTGCTAGAGACTTACAATGGTATATGTATACAGATGAGACTTACAATAGTGAATATAGTTAGGCCCTCAGCTATTGAGGCTGGCATATGGCCCTACTTTGTAATATGACTAGTGTTACAAATTAAAGACTAGCAAGGATGAGGTTATCGTTAATGCCAATTATTACACAAGTTAAATGAGATGGGATGCTAAGTTTAGTTTAAGTCCGAATACAGACAGGTATATTATTAGATTATTATTTCGTTTATTTGCATGTTATCTGTTGAAGTTGCGTAGCAGGTATGTACATGAGATATCACATGTTCCGGCAATGAAATAGCCGACTGCCAAATGACACGGGACACGTCCGCCAACATCGTTGAGGTGCGTTCAACCAAGGGTTACTGGCAGAGTAAGATTTAACCAGTCCCTAATCGTAGATACATTTCAAGTTGGCATGCTCCACCTGCAGGTACTTGGAGTAGCTTATTGCACGTATGGTACTATGTTATTATGTTGTAATATGTATAAGCTTAGCTGCGACAACACTGACGATGGCCTGTAAATATGGCTTATTGCCAGCTAAGGCCAGACATTCACCCTTATTACAGTTGTCGACTCACCAAAGTGACAAGCTTCGCAGTCACTCTCACTTCACTTCACTTTTCGTATTATCGTTGTCGAACGGTGTGACGTGACATTTTTCTTCAAAGCCGTATTATAGTTGTCACTTAAAGGGACAGGTAGCATCAGGGCATGCGTCAGGGTGTAGATAAAAGTGAGGTTTGTCTTATTTCGTGGTATTGTTGTTATTTTTGAAAGTGTTTAAAAGAAAAAAAAATATATAAACGCGATGTATTTTAGCCCTTTAGCTATAACAGGATGCTTCATCATAAAATCTATCATGACTTCAAATTGTTTTTTTGTTGTAATCTTTACACTACAATTGCAAAAAAAAATAATTTAATTTATAAAAATCTATTGAATTTTATGTTTTAATGAACAACTTAGAAAGCCATTATAAAATTTATCATTTTCTGCTTGCATTTTCCTTTTTCTTACACAAATCTAACATCTGTCACTTACGAAAACCAAGTGAGTAAAATTGTCACTTACATCGACATTTGTCTACTTAATACGACAACAGTAATACGTCCAAAGTCGTATGTTTTCGACAAATGTCACTTTAAACGACAATCATAATACCATTTTTGTGTCGTAACGCCATTTCTCACTTAAAGTGACAACGATAATAAGGGTGATTAAAAGCTATCCCATGAATCAAATATGACTAATGGGTTGCGAGTATATAGTATAGTAGTATCCTCAGGAATTATCACATAGCAGTTTACCACAGATCATAGCATTTGGACTAAATGAACAAATAAACACCCGTGAACAACATTATTTACATATCACGATAGTGTCAATTGAATTGTAGTTGCACTAGATTCTCACTTAGCTGACTATTGTGTGGAGATCACATGGTTCAGAACACCAATCTTGAAATTACCCAGGTTTGTCAATTCCCTAACAAGAGTAGGCTGGGCATTCCAGCACGAAGACCTCTGTCCGTATACACTGTTGGATCCGTAGTGGGTCGCAGTTCGGGACTGCGTGATACGAGAGGTGCATACCCTACTCCAACTTAATTTGACGTTGACGTACTCTCGGAGCAGCTTGTGCTTTGAACGCATGATAAAGGTGAGCACACGCACTTTGTACAGATTGGGAAGCGTGCACGGAAGGAAAAGGCTCACGAATGATGAAATGTGTTCGGAGCGACGGAGGCCATACACAAATCGGACACAAGCTTGAGAGCACGCATGAGTTTGTCCATTTCGCCGCTCTGTAGAGGATACATAACAATGTCAGCATATAGAAAATGCGGAATTATAAGCGCCTTTACTAGCCTCATTCGTATGCCAGGTGGCAGTTTGAGCGCCACCGCATACAGTGAGTGAAGTCCACCATAGACCCTGGCACATATCATTTTCACTTGAGGTCCCCACTTGAGATGAGTGTCCATTAGCAGGCCCAAGTTTTTGACATGACCCATTGAGATTGGAATGACTGAGCCACGCAAGATCAGCGGGGGGATCAGTTGACGTGGGGCAAGCGTTCTGGTACATGAAGAGTATACCATCGCTTGTGATTTGAGTGGATTGATGTTGAGCATATTATCCGCACACCATCGCGACACATTACCAAGTTTACTTTTGAGAGACGCAGTTAGAGCTGGAAGATTGCTGACCGAAGACGCATCATAGATTTGCAGATCATCTGCATATAAGTGGAAGTGGTGGCCGGCCACAGAAGGCGACCCGGCCAAAATATGAGCCACATCGTTTATAAACATGGAGAAGAGAAGGGGAGCCATAACCGCTCCCTGTGGGACGCCGGAGCTCATGATCATTGGCCGTGATCTCTTACCATTTGCATCAACAATGTGATAACGATTTGACAGATAACTGGCAATCATGGAGCATGCTGACGAGGAGAAGTCAAATAATCTAGCAAGCTTATTGACCAGTATAGAGTGCGGGACAGAGTCGAATGCTCTACTCATGTCTAGGAGAACATGAACTACGTTGCTGCCATCATCACAGAGCTCGCGTATGTCAGATACCACCTTGGAAAGCGCAGTCGTGGTGGAATGTTTGTTACGGAATCCGGATTGAAATTCGGACAGCAATTTATTAGTTTCGAGGTGTTGACTGATCTGTTCGTTAATGATAGACTCGAAAGACTTGGAGATAGCTGGCAAGATTCTGATGGGCCTCCAGTCTGACAGAGCCCTGGGTGTTGTGATCTTTGGTATCGGAGTGATGAGACCTATTTTCCAGCAGTCAGGAAAGTGAGAACAGGTAATTAGTTTGTTGAAGAGGTCGGTGAGCTGTTTTACGATGTATGGGAGAATGATTTTTAAGAATCTAACCGGAACCCCATCAGTCCCCACCGCATTAGATTTGATGCGCGCAAAGGCAGCCATTACCTCACATTCTGTGCAGTTGGATAGCAAGAAGGCCGTGTCTGGAGGGACACCCGAGTCGATCACTTCACTGGCCGCATAAATATCTTCCGCCGGTCTATTGTTGGATGAAAAGGGGGGGGGGGTGAGTATCAACATTAGCATTGCGCCGAGGAGACTGAGGCGGCACAGTCGGTGGATGAGAGAGGAAGTCATTAAACTCGTCGGGATCAATGTCCGCATTGCACCGAGCTTTGGAGCCCAGGCCGAGCTCTCTGACTTTCCCCCAGTTCACACCATTTTCAAAGTTCCGCCTGGCAATCTCCCTTGTCCTAGCCCTGATCAGATACTCAGCCTCCCTGCGCAATCTGGTATATTCAGCGCGATTGAAATTGGTTTTACTGGCTCTCTAGCTTGAGTAGGCAATGTCCCTTAGTTGGCATTGTAGGATAACATCGGGCCTGTTGAGGACCCTTTCGTCAATGGATTTTATATTAATCGTTTTAACAGGGACATGGGAGACATAGAGATTACCTAAGGTGTTCGATATAGTTACCGCTGCCAACTCTGGATCAGGTGTCTTGTGAATGATTGACCAGTCCGTAGCAGCAATGTCAGCAATGAGAGATTCCATTTGAATGGCAGAAATGTTCCGAAAGCTTCTCTGCTTAACAGGTGCAGCGCAGTCACTATCAAATGTGGCAAAAATTATTTCGTGGTCGGAGACACCAGGGCACTGTCCAGTCAGAGTAGGTATGAAATTAGGGGTGGTGATAAGTAGGTCAAGTACTGTAGCCGATGTGGCACCATGTCTTGTGGGCGCATCATTCAACATTAACAGGTCACGCTCTGCAAAAGCATCTTTAAGCGTTCCACTCAGGGTGGTCGTAACGCCCACATCAATGTTGAAGTCGCCACCAATTAATACTCGAGGACAGCCATTCAAGGAAACAACAATAGATCAGGAAGTTCTTCAAGCCACAATGTTAGCTGCGATATTATTCCTATTATAAATAAATGATATTTCTTTAGTGTTGAAACATTAAAAAATTGTGCAATTCGCAGATGACACATATATATATATAATCGGTGAGAATGAGTTAATGGGCCCTATTCTGTAATTTTTCATAAAATAATATTTTATGTTATTTTATGACGAAAAAATCCCTTCTTCATAAAATGAAAATAAAATATTTTAAAAATTCGTATTCTGTCGTGGTTCCATAAAATTATTTTATGAATTCTTTTATGAACACGTAACATAAAATATTTAGTACATTCCGCTATGCTTTCTATTACTTTTTGAACAGTTGGTCAATTGACATTTGCGTGATACTCTATCAAATCACCCACTAAATAATATTTATGAAAGCAGCTGCTTTCTTATAGCTCTTGAGATACTTTGGGTGTAAAAGTTCTAAAATATGACAACTCCTGACGAGTTTGATACGAACCATGTCCGTAGAAATGCAAAGCAGCAGAAAGACATCCATTCTGTTCACTTTGAGATTTATAACTCAAAGTGAACGGAATGGATGCCTTTCCAGTATGAGGCTCTAGTTAGTTAGTTAGTTTTGGGTATAAATTAGAATTATTCATAAGTTTGCAAAATCAGTTTACAAATCATAATATAACAAATTTATTAATTATCCAGTCGGAAAAACTTTTGAAGCCTAAGGTTGGGCAATTCACATGGATCGTAGAAATCGTGAAGATATCGTATCCTGTGATATCTTCTGCATAAAATTAAAACCTATTTGAATATAATCAACTTTTTATATTTTGCCATACTGCACCAAGTGCAAATTTCTACAATTTCTGACAAAATTGTAATCTTTATGTATGGCGGTGGACATTTTAGTTTTTAATTAAAACTACTGTAATATTTTTATTTTTATTTTTATTGTTCAATAGTACGTTCAATAGTACGTTCACGCTCAAGTCTAGGCTTAATTTGCCGCTTTATAGTTTTGAGCTTTTATGGTAAGCAAGGCAAGGCTATATGCCGCTTTATTGCCTTGGCTTAGGTTGGTTGATCAGGCTGAAGATTGCCGCTTTACGATCAATAGGCTTTTAAGCCGAATTACGAGAAATGAATACACTTCAATGCAGTGATAATTCAAGTCTGATTTCTTTATTCTTTTCTTCGTCTTTTATATAATTGGTTTACATAGGTTCTTATGGAAAATCATTCCATAAGCAAGAAATAGCAATTTCAAAAATGAATTGTCCAATAAGCAAATTCATTGCTTTCTTACTTATTGAATGACCTTTTACAATAATAATTCACATAATTGTTATGACACACATTTTTGTCACCTACTTGACTTACTTGTAAATGGTATCAAATTGCTGATTCTTAAGATTGTAATTTGTTTTCATAAATCGGAAGTAAATTGTATTTTTGTTAATTTTTGTTTTGTAATATGAGATATACATACTTGTTTACTAACATGATATGGCGCTTGCACAATAATGTATGTGCGTACAATGATGTGCTCATATCATGCTATGTATGTATGTTTGTATATACGTGCATATAATGTTACAAGGTGATTAATTATCTTTTATTAGCGAGATGCGCTTTTCTTTTTGTATGATTATTTTTAGATATTATTACATGTATTACATGTGTATACTACACCTCTACCCCTAATAGGAAAAAAAAAATTTGACTTATAGGATAAATTTTTTTTTTTTTTTATTTATATTTTTTTTTTTTTTGTGTACCTAACCAATTACTTATCTTATTTATTTACGTATTTTCATTATGCTACATATTCTACCATATCCTATGCATTTTGTACAGGTATTACTAACTTCTAAATGCTATCTATTATGTACAGTGTTTATATTTAAATTAGGATTTTACATTTATGTATATTGGCTATTATGTCTATATAGTTAAGTTAGGATTTTACTTTTGTGTACATTAGTTATCATCTACATTATGTCTGCATAATTTCAGTCTATTATTGTGTATGTTTTTAAGGTTATTTCTGATTTTTATTGTGGAATTTACTCCGTTTTGGTCTACTATTTTAAATGGACCTTCGTATGGACTTTCTGATTTTTTTCTAGTTCCTTTTCTTAAGTAAACATAATCATTTACTTTGAAATTTGAGGGTTCTACATTTCTCTTCTGTTGAGACTTTCTTTTTATTTTTGATACGTTCAGTGATTCTTTTGCTCTATCATGAGCTCTTTGTAATCTGTGTTTTAATTCATTAGCATAACTATCTATGTCATAGATCATTTGTTCATTATTTATTGTTTCTGCTGGTAAGGTTGTTATTTTTCCATAGACCAATTCAAATGGTGTGTAGTTTGTATGTGTGTGCGGTGTGGTATTATAGTAAAATATATAGTATGGTATCCACATATCCCAATTATCATTCTCTGTGAAAGACAAGAGATATTCATTTAATACTCTGTGGTTTCTTTCTAGAGATCCAAGTGTTTCATGATGATAAGGTGTTGAAGTTATGTGGTTCATATTAAATATTTTGCATATACTCTTAAATAATTCATTACAAAATTCTGTACCTTTGTCAGTTTTAATCGTTTTGAAGCATCCGTACTTTAGTATGAATTTTTCTACTAGTGCTCGTGCTACTATTTCTGCTTCTTTGGTTTCAATTGGAATCGCTTCAACGAATTTTGTGAGTTCACACTGAACTGTTAATATGTATCTGTAACCATTGGATATTCGTAATGGTCCTACTGTATCTATTGAAATAGTCTCGAAACTACTGTTTGGCGTATTTGTGATTACAAATGGTTCTTTGGTATGTTTTATTATTTTATTTCGTGCGCAAGTTTCACAGTTTTTCACATATTCTTTTATTGTTTTTCTCATATTTTTCCAAATGAATTTTTGTTTTATCTTTGCAATGCATCTTTTTATTCCAGCATGTCCTCCATACGGTGAGGAATGGTGTTGTTCAATAATCTCTTTTATTTCTTTCGGATCCGTTAATCTTTTTGGAGAGGTATATAATAATAATCTTAGTGGTATTGCCATATTATTTGAAATATTTTTATACTGCAGTTCATTGAACTTTTTCTTAAATCTGTTTGAATCTATATATTTAAATATTCTATCATCATTAGATATTGCTAGCTCATATATTTTATTCTTCTTCATCTTGAGTAACAGTTTCTCCATGACTAAATCTAAATTTGTCCCTAGATTAACGCTGCACTGTATCGATACTTCATCTTCTTTTATTATTATTTTTGGCAATTTGTTTGAGCGCATATTTTCATTACTTTCATTTATATGAAATTTAATTTTTTTTACATTTGTAACATCTGAGATAGACGTACAATCCCATGTATAAAGTTGGGCAAACCTATCATTGGATATCTCTGTATTCTCTTCAGGGTTAATTTCTTTTGCTTTCTTTAGCATTCCTCTCGTGATTACATTTATATTTTTTGGGATCATTCCTTTTAAAAGGTTTGAATTTAATTTTATTCGAGATAGAGCATCTGCATTTGTATTCATTCTACCTTGTTTATATATGATGTCAAAGTCGTAATCCATTAGATCAAGTCTGATTCTGGTTAATTTGGATGATGGATTCTTATGAGTGAATAAGCTAACCAAAGGTCTGTGATCAGTTACTACCATAAATTTTCTACCGTATAAGTATGGTCTGAAATAAGTTATTCCCCAGTGGATTCCTAAAAGTTCTTTTTCAATTATTGCTTTGTTTACTTCGTGTTTGTTGAGAGTTCGACTCGCATAGCAAATTGGTCTATCTTCACCAATTGTTCCTTGAGAAAGAACCGCGCCTAAGGCTTGATCTGAGGCGTCAGTGGTTAAGATGAATGGTTGTTCAAAATCAGGATATTTGAGAATTGGTGGATTGATTAATTTGTTTTTAAGATTTTCGAATGAGTTGTTACATTCTTCTGACCACTCAAAAAGTTTGTTCTTTTTAAGAAGGGAATTCAGAGGTTTTGCTATGTTTGCGAAATTTGGTATAAAGCGTCTATAATAATTGCAAAATGCGATGAATCTTCTGACTTCGTCAGCATTTTTAGGAATAGGGTAATTTTGAATAGTGTGATGCTTATTAAGATCAGTTTTTATACCTTTTGCTGTTATTTGATGACCGAGGTATATTACTTCTCTTTTTAGAAAATTGCATTTACTGGGATTAAGTTTTAGATTATATTTTTGAAGTCTTTGAAAAATTTTTTCGAGATTTTTGTTATGATGTTGAAGACTACATCCAAAAACAATAATGTCATCAACATATATAAAAGCATTAGATTCTAGACCACTGAGTGCTATAGATAACATTCTTTGGAAGCTGTTTGTTGAAATCTTCAAGCCGAATGGCAAACGTTTAAAGTGAAAGTGTCCTCGATTTGTCGAGAATGCTGTTAAATGTCTTGAATTTGGATTGATTTCAATTTGGTGAAATGAACTTGTCATGTCTAGAGTTGAGAAATATTTCGCTCGACCTAGGTGGTCTAAGACATCTTCAAGTCTAGTTAATGGGAATTTATCATCAACAATTTTTTTGTTGAGCTGTCTAAAATCGACTACAAGTCTCCATTTTTTGGTATCATCCGTACTTTTTTTTGGTACTATCAATAAAGGTGAATTATATGGACTAGTTGACTTTTCTATTATATTATCCTTAAGCATATCTTGAACTTGATCATTTATTTCTTGTAACTGTGAATGCGGTAAACGGTAATTTTTGACATAAACCGGACTATTCTCAATGCAAGCTATATCTTGTTTGTAAAAGTTATTTGCTGTTAATTTTTCATTGGGCAAATGAAATATACCTTGGTATTTTTCACACAAGTGTAGTATTGAATTTTTAGCTTCTGTATCTAGACCTTCTATTTTTAATTCGTTTTTTAATTTTGCAAATCTGTTGCTAGAGTCTTTAAATGTTGTATTAAGCGGATTTAATACATAGTAGTTTTTTAATGGTTGAATTTCAGGCGTGAAATTTTCTAAATTAACTTTCAAATCTGTCGTATTTAAGATCTTTATGTGGGCGATGCCTTGAGCTGGGACTATTGTATTGGCAATGAATACTCCTTTGCAAATTTCTTGGTTATAAATTACACTGTCTTCTTTGATGTTCAGATGTATTGCCTTTATTACTTCGCATCTTGGAGGAATAGTGATATAGTTGTTAAAATTGCTTCTTATCGGTATTACTATTTCTTCATTCTGCGTGTGTATGGCGAGTGTAAATGTCTCATAATCAATTTTGCATAAGTATTTCATTAAAAAGTCTCTGCCAATTATACCATGAGTCAATAATGGTAAGTTATTGTCTACCATGTGAAATTTGTGACTCAGATTAAAGTTTTCATACATTAGTTTCATGACTGTTGTTCCAAAAGATAATGTTTCAACGTTTGTTATGCCTGTAATTTTGCACGTTTCATCTTCATCTAAATAATAATCATTTAAATTATTTAATTTGCAGATAGATATGTCTGCACCTGTATCAATTAGAAAATTAATGTTTTTACCAGTCAATTTGTCTTTTAATGTTACAAAATTTGTTACATTATTGTTTAGTTGAAGAATTCGCGTATTTATATGTTTTTTTATTCTGATGCAGTACCTGGGCTGCTGTTGTTTGCTGTGTCTTGGATAAAATTTACTGTACGTTGCCTATTGTGTTGTGAGTGGTTTATATTGTTGTTGTTCGATCGTGTATAGTTACTGTGTTTTTGAAAATTTTTATTGGTGTTAAAATTTGAATTATTTCTTTGTGTATTATAGTTTCTGTTATTTGAAAATTTTCTTTGTGTTTGTTCACTGTTACTTTGATTGTATCTATTCTGTGTAAAATTGTTATAGTTACTATTGTTTGGAAATGATCTATAATTTCTATTAAAGAATCTCTGCTTGCTTTGAAATTGTTTATTATATGAATATATCTGTGGTTCTAGAGGTTTCTCAATTTGTGAAGCTAGTGCAGCTGCTTCAGAGAATTTCGTGCATTGCGCTGCAAAAATTGTTGGTTTGAGATTTTCATTTAAACCATTTTGAAAAATATTAAGGGCCAGTTTATCATTTAATTTGGTTACCGTTTCTCTATTAACTTCACCCACTTCTTGAATTTGTAGGTTATTCAAGTCATTTATTAGATTTAACACTTTGTCCGTAAATACTTTGATTCCTGAATTTCTTTGCTTTAGTTCTGCGAGTTGTGAATAAATTTTTTGTGGTGTGTTACCTGATTTAAAACTTGCTTTCAGTGTTGTCCTTAACTCTTTCACTGATATTGGTGTTGCCGCTGTGACCATTCTATTCTTTGCTTTGTGGGACATTCTTGTGTTCCAAACGAAATCTATTAACTCTTTCTTGGAGTCATCTTTTAATGTTTTATCATATAATTCTATGATTGTTAGGAAATTATCTAATTCCTTGTATTCTCCAGCAAATTCTGGGATTATTTTTAATGCTGTCACTATATCAAATGCAGCCATTTTTATTCTATTGTTGTCTTCTGTAGGTTCACAACTAGAATCTGAATCGTAGTCTAATCTTGTCTCGTTGTAGTTCTCCTCAATTTTCAAATTTATATAATGTTTTGCTTTCAGGTATATACCATTGAATCTTTGTATTGAAGTCTCTAAATCTTTACTCGAATATTGTACTTTTAATCGATTTGCTATAGATTCGAATTCCTTATGAATTTCCTTTAATCTAGTAGACTTGTTTAGGAGATTTTGAGCCGAAAATTTTCTTTGGGGGTTTTTAGTGTAGTTTTTCTACTTTCTTGTATAATTTCTCGCAATCTTCCATCAAAATTTAAAATTCATCGTAAGACATACATTTTTTTTTTGTATTTATATATTTTTACTCTACACTTTAAGTAGATATCATAATTTATTAATCAAATTCTCTATATAAAAAAAAAATCTATTTAAAATATAATTTCATTGAATATTTGTTTAAGTTATACAACGTATTCGTAAGTACTTTGAGCAATTAATAATAATAAAAAAAAAATTTTTTTAAACTTTTACTACAGTATTCGAATATCGTTTCTTTAAACTCTTCTTATGCTCTTTGTAAAGAAAGTAAAGAAATTGAATTAGTTTAAGTAATAATATTATTAACATTATTGTTAATATTTGATTATTTTCTATCTTTACTGTGTCTTCTATGTTGATGTTGTTGACAATTTCCCCGTTATTGTCCGCCTGTTTTGACTGCGTTTTTCCCATTCTAACTTTTTGTAACAATTAAGTTTCTTCTTGTAATATTCGTTGTATGGAACTATAGGTTGTTCTCCTGCTTTCTTGCTTTCAGCTTTTTCTTTATAAATTCTCCTCGATAGATTTCTTCTCTTTGTATTAGGCCGTATTTGTAGGCTCATATGTCACGGTCGCCATGTAATATTTTTATTTTTATTTTTATTGTTCAATAGTACGTTCAATAGTACGTTCACGCTCAAGTCTAGGCTTAATTTGCCGCTTTATAGTTTTGAGCTTTTATGGTAAGCAAGGCAAGGCTATATGCCGCTTTATTGCCTTGGCTTAGGTTGGTTGATCAGGCTGAAGATTGCCGCTTTACGATCAATAGGCTTTTAAGCCGAATTACGAGAAATGAATACACTTCAATGCAGTGATAATTCAAGTCTGATTTCTTTATTCTTTTCTTCGTCTTTTATATAATTGGTTTACATAGGTTCTTATGGAAAATCATTCCATAAGCAAGAAATAGCAATTTCAAAAATGAATTGTCCAATAAGCAAATTCATTGCTTTCTTACTTATTGAATGACCTTTTACAATAATAATTCACATAATTGTTATGACACACATTTTTGTCACCTACTTGACTTACTTGTAAATGGTATCAAATTGCTGATTCTTAAGATTGTAATTTGTTTTCATAAATCGGAAGTAAATTGTATTTTTGTTAATTTTTGTTTTGTAATATGAGATATACATACTTGTTTACTAACATGATATGGCGCTTGCACAATAATGTATGTGCGTACAATGATGTGCTCATATCATGCTATGTATGTATGTTTGTATATACGTGCATATAATGTTACAAGGTGATTAATTATCTTTTATTAGCGAGATGCGCTTTTCTTTTTGTATGATTATTTTTAGATATTATTACATGTATTACATGTGTATACTACACTACTTTCACACCACAAATGTCAATTGACGAATGTCATTTCATAAAATATGTCAAAATACCTTTAAAATGTGCTGCTTAGGTTCTTTTATGTTATGCTCCATAACAGGAAATATTTTATGTTACGATGCGTAAAATAAAATAAAATTTCTGGTACAGAATAGGATTTTAGGGAAATATTTTATTTTAAGGCATAACATAACATAAAATGATAAAATTTTACCGACAGAATAGGGCCCAATATATGTTAATGATGTGCAACCCTAACAATAGAGAGACGGTGGAGACTTCAGCTTTAATATGATATGTATAAGACAAAGGGGGCCCAGAACATGGTAACATACCGAGGTTTACAGATGTATAATAACCTACCAATTAATATTAAAAATGAATTGAATATAAAAGCATTTTAAAAAAATCTTTTAAATTATGTGAAATGTAATTTTTAACATATAGTAATCAAAATTTAGCTAGATATTTGAATTATTTTATAATTAGTTACATTTTATAAATAGTATTAATGAAAGTACTAATAAATAAATATATACATTTACTATAGAATTGAACTAGACAAAATCGGATATTCACTTTTTCCTCCACTCGCAACGAATTTTATTCAAACTTTGATTCATTTCTATAGGAAAGTAGTAAGGTTTGCTTGTACGCAATAGTTTCGTCAGATTTCATTCATGGCAGACCTCAGTCTCAACTCAAGCTACGACTTGTGCTACACACGCCATATGATTTGCTTGGGCGTGTGTAGCGGCCTTTGTAAGCCAGTGGGTACAACTTATTTGGTAATTCTGCCTAGGATTCATATATGGCTAACTTACAAACTAAAACTGTGGTAGGTGGGAATACAGGCTATAACCAGTGTTTGTAACAATATAAAAAACCGAAAGGATTTAAAGTAATAAGTATTAATGACTCCGCCTTCTCATGGATAACTAACAAGCTAACATGTGATAAATAGTATTTCGATTTAAGCGATAAGTACCGGTTCGTATACATATATCATTATGTTATGAGGGAACAAATAACACATGACCATTTGATAAAAAAAAGCTGGAGCTGGCTTTACAATATTGCAGTGAATGACGATTGTTATGGTCGCATGTAGACACGAGCGCAGCACGATTATACTCATGTGTAAACATGGCATGCCGCTTTTAAGGAAGCGGGATATCGTGCGAATACAGTGCACGTGTTTAAGCAATTTAATAACAGTATGACCTAAGGTCGGGGGGGGGGGGGTAAGAAATGACAAGAGGGGCTAGTGGCTATTTTGCGTCAGCTCAACATTTCTGACGTTTCATAATTTTGAAAAAAGTACTCGGATTTGAATTCGCGATATTGTAAAAAATAAATAATTTAATAGGATTTTTACTTAATAGTAGTGTGAAATAAGCGTAAAATATTCTTTTGTGAACGGTATTTTATGTAATAGAGACTGTAGAGTCTTAAATAACCGTAATGAAGTGCGCTCTGCTGTGCTGCAGGAGCGAACAGAGTTATTGTCATGGGAAAGCATTCTTCAACTAACTTTAATTGCTTTATTGATTAATAATAGTGTTTCTAGCAAAATAAAAGTGAAATATTTATAAAAATAAACAGCCATGGGAAAAATTTGAACATTTTACTAATGCCGGTTTGTTTGTTTACAATTGAATTGTCATTGGTGGCTAAATTATGCCAGTCATACAAAGGCAACGCCAAGAAATATTATCTGAAAATAAGGAGAAACTAAAAGTTTCTTTATTTTACATAGCAATTTGGATTATAAAAAATGTTCCCCTTCAGAATGTCAAGATTTCATTACTGCCATGACGAAACGAATACAAATACAAATACAGCACACTGATACATTTCGCCGAGTGGCTTAGGTTTTCACCCGATATGCCGTTTCCTTCTTAGTTATTTATTTAATGCATTCAATAAAGTGTAGAGAGATGAAGCTATGAGGTGGAAAAAGAAGAAAACGGCTCAGATCGTGAAAAGTACTCTTAGAAAAAAAATCAAGAAAGAGCGTCAACCTACAAGCCCATTGAGGAGCACCTGCAAAAACGAAAGTTTATCTATTTTGAGAGATACATTTATTTACAAAACAAATTTTGGGACAAGATTAAGTATTTTGAGTTCGCCTTTTTGCCAGTATATATGTACATAATTGAAAATTGGAGTATCATAAATTCGCGAGCGTAATCCGGTCCATGGAGCCTGTAAAAATAAAAAATTACATTTCGCGTCAAGATTTGCATTAAGGAGTATTGAACATTCATAAATTAATTAGACAATATTATTTAAGTAAATTCGTGAGAGCAATCTGGTCCACGGGACGCCTGTAGAGATAAGAGAATTACATTTCGCATTAAGTATGATACATATTGAGGAGCATTGAACAGTCACAAAATATAGTTAACCAAAATTATTATTTAAATTTTCATTAAATCCTATATGGAATAAATACGTAGGTTAGTTGAAGACTTATCGAGTGCTGTGTAAGTACAGGGGCACTTAAAAAGGCAGACAATTATAAATGTTCGCGATATGCGGTGAATTATTATATATTTGAATTTGAATTATATTTTTGAATTAACATATATTTCATACTTTTATTTACTGATTAAATACGTAAAAATTTAAAGACTTACCGAGTGCTGTCCAAGTACGGGAGCATCTAAAAAGAAAGCAAATTATGAATTTTCGCGATATGTGATGAATTATTATTTCAACTTATTTCAAATCTATTAAATGAATACGCAAATTAGTTGATAGACTTAGCGAGTGCTGTCCACGTACATGAGCACATAAGAAGAAAGAAAATCTTGAATTCCCGCGATGGTGTGAATTATTATTTAAATTTTTAATAAATCCTATATAGAATAAATAGGTAGGTTAGCTGAAAGATTTACCGAGTGCTGTCCAAGTACGGGAGCACCTAAAAAGAAAGCAAATTATAAATTTCCGCGATCTGTACTGAATTATTATTTAAACTTATTTCAAATCATATATTAAATGAATTTACAGTATTTGTTGGCAATGGCAACTATGTATAGCTGCAATAGTGAAATATAAGAGATCTTATTTTATATTAGCATGAAAGAAGTTACAGTATCCGGTGATGACCACTGCGTAGATATATAAACGTGAAATTTGAAATATTGTATTATATATTAGTATAGAAAGAACTAACGGTATTCGGCCACAACCTATAAGTATATATACAAGAGTAAAATTTAACGGATGTTTGAGACATATACTAGCAATCGCAGAGCCCACCATATTATTCGGCAATGGCCATAATGTATGTTTGAAAAGTGGAATTGCAAAGATTTTTTTTTACGCGTTAGCACAAAAGCACTCACCGTAAATGGTGCCAATGGCCACAGAAAAAGTTTAGTCTGTTGAAGCTAAGAATATTTGTGTCAAACATTGAAGTAGGAGTTGTGAGATACATACCTTATGGTGAAAGCTATCAGTTAAGTTACATCGGACCACATGAGCGTCCCTTTCATATTCGATCAGAAGGCCTTTTGGGTAGGACCCAGCGATAGGTACTTTTCCGAAACCTCTGCTGAAAGCAAATCACCATCACGTAGGTTTCTCCATAGCAAAGACATCTCACGAGAGATAGGTCCGAACCACTGACTTATAACAATGGACTGAGCGTATTGCCATTTTGCTATAGGAAAGAATGGCACAAGTTTTACAGTTCCTTCTTTCGCCCTATGGCAGAGTTGGAGCTACCAACACAAAATACTGTTCACTGAACGTTTAGTTATGCCATTTCATGTTTTTATGTTGGCTGCAGATGAAATCACCACTGAAAGAATAATGTAAAGATAGTATTTACCATGCGCCGTCTCTCTTGCCCATACGCAGGATTCAGTTAAGAATAACTTTTGAAAATTAAATCGGAATTAGTTTAATTTCTTATAGAGTGCTTATAAACGATTAAAATTTCACTTGGACACAAGAAAATAATTTTTTTTAAATTTAATTCGATTTACGGGTGTAAAATTTCATCTGATTGGTTGAGTTTTACATATTTTTATGTAGTAAACGTTTTAAAGGGTGCTATGACGGTGATATACAGAAACACAATATTTTTTGTGCCACATGAAATAGCAAATCGCTCAGTCCATTGTTGATAAGTCAGTGGTCCGAACTAGAATTTTTAGCGTGTCAAGTAGAGTAAATGTAATGATACAGAGCAGACCTGCTACAGCTTCGGGGGTGATATTAAGAAAAAAAGAAAATGTTTTTTTTATTTGTACTAAGATATGGAATAAAGACTTCTCGTCTTCTGCATGTAGGCTAATATCTTGCTATTTAAATCAAAGAACACAGACTGTGGTGTCCAATGGGAGAATATCCTCTTCTAAGTTGGTTTTATCAGGAGTGCCCCAAGGGGCGGTATTGGCTCCGCTCTTGCTCACGCTCTTCATCAACGATATAACTCGGGAGTTACATGGTGCTCATTTTCATCTTTATGCTGATGATATACAAATCTATGCCGGAGTTCTAAGGGACGGCCTTCCTTCTCTGATCTTTGACATTAATGTGATTCTCTCCAGAGTTTCTAATTGGTGCATTGCTAATGGACTTGATCTGAATCCTGAGAAGACGCAAGCAATAATCTATACTAGTGGGCATAGTGGTGTCTCTTCAGCTGCTCTCCCTCCCGTTACTCTTCTCGGTCGGAGCATTCCAATATCCCCAGATCCAGTGAAAAATCTTGGGCTATTGATGGACCAGAGACTCGCCTGGGGTCCCCATGTTAACCGTATTTGCTCGCGAGTATATTTTGGCCTTCGGACGCTCTATGCTGTATCGGTCTTTCTGCCTCAGGGTATTCGGGCTGGTCTGGTGCGAGCATTGATTCTTCCCCATTTTCTGTATGCGGATGCTGCTGTCTACCCCTTGCCTGCCCTTGCAATCTTGAAATTGTCTCGTGCGCTTAATGCTTGTGTGAGATATGTTTATCGTCTGAATAGGCGGGCGCATGTGTCTGCTCTAGCGGAGGAGTTTCTATCTTGCACACTATTTAAGTTTCTTGAGTTCAGAACTCTCCGTTTTATTTGTCGTGTCAAACTTGGTTTGATGCCTCGTTACATTGGTGAAAGGTTTGATTGGAGTACTAGGGATAGAACGAGGATCATTCTCCGTCGAACACGAACTCAGTGGGGTGGAAGAACGGTCTTTTCTAAGGGTGCAGTCATCTGGAACTCTCTCCCTAGGGAGATTAGGGAATCTGCTTCCATGAGCTCATTCAGCGAAAGGCTTCTTAAAAATTTGAGTGAGACTGGGTTACGTTAGATTATTGAGCTCTTTCCCTTCCTCTTGGTCTTGCTTGTGCTGATGTGTGCTACCGTGATCCTTTTAGGTATGGTCTTAATGTTATGGTCTTAATGTTATGGTCTTTCCACAGTATTAAAAACTTTTTAGTGTTTTTATAATTGTACTGTTGCCTGACTTTATTGAGAGTTGAGTGTTCAGTGTGGATGGTGTTGTAGTTTTGATATCTCTTATGACTGGATAGTTTGATTTAGTTCTTTTTGACTTATAGTGAATTACTTTGAATAATATTAAGGTACCTGATTGAGTTACCTGATTTAACTTGTAGGTTTAAGGTTTTCGAATTGAGAAAAAAAAAAGTATATATATATATATATATATATATCTTATGACTGGATAGTTTGATTTAGTTCTTTTTGACTTACGGTGAATTACTTTGAATACTATTAAGGTACCTGATTGAGTTACCTGATTTAACTTGTAGGTTTAAGGTTTTCGAATTGAGAAAAAAAAAGTATATATATATGTATATATATATCTCTCTTATGACTGGATAGTTTGATTTAGTTCTTTTTGACTTACGGTGAATTACTTTGAATGCTATTAAGGTACCTGATTGAGTTACCTGATTTAACTTGTAGGTTTAAGGTTTTCGTATTGAAAAAAAAACTTCTTTAGTACCTGTACTCAGTCACTTTAAGTGTTACACTATTTACTTTATTTTTATTGTTTTCTAGAGTTTATGCTTATATTTAATATAAAAAACTACTGTAGATCTATGTACCCACCGTTTTAAGGACGTGGCCTCGGCCAGGGTCTTTCAATAAAATATTTTTGTATTGTATTGTATTGTATTGTATAGATGATGTGGTGGGTAGTTGATTTCTTTTCTCTATATCTCGCTCAAGTCTTTTCTCTTCCACAGATAACACAGATATGGACAACGCAGATTAGAGGCCAGCGGTGTCGTGGGCGGCCAGGGAAGGCATAGAGGAAATTACCATCGAATCCCCAGGACCATCTCAAGGTGAATGAGTACGCGGTCCATTCAGGACTAGTGATCTCCGTTTCCGTTTTCTAGTTTAAACACGATGCCTTTGACAGGGGGCAGGTATTGTCACCGAGTGATCTGTCAGCTCAGGCCGGCAGTCTGGAGTTCACGTCCAAGCCAATCACTCATCATAACACCAGTGGCGTAGCTAGAGCTTTTGCCGCCTGGGGCGGTCCCGAATTGCCGCCCTTTCTAACTTAATCAAAATCAAGATTGGTTATTAACAATTATTGAACGTAATAATGTCAAAATGTTAATGTTAAGAATAGGGGCGACTAGGCCTCCAGGACCTTGCGGACATTGCCACCATTATTGGTCTATTGTGCCTTTCTCTAAAGAGGTTAGGCAAAATCGAGTCTTTTAACGAGCTCGATTATTGCTTTTGGAGTTGGGTTGAACATAAATAAATAAATGAGTACAACCATTTATTTATTTTGTTTAAATAGATTGTATACATAATGTTAAACGTATGTTGATTTATATATTTGTTATTCTTGCTTTTTTATTACAAAAGTCTGTTAGTTCTTTCTATGGATAGTATCGCTAGATTTTATTGTGGAACAAAGATAATTTTTAATTAATTTTAATTTGAAAAAGCTGCGTTCACAACTAGCGACACTGATGGCTATTGTTAAAAAAATAATATTACTATGCTAGGAACATAGTTTTCCAACCTATATTTTTGAATAAATTTTAAAAGTTCAAGAAACCTTCCCCGTTTTCCCAACCTTTTGCTTGCTCTTGTACATCAGGTGGAGACATAAAATTCTGGATCCTTTTCCTTTCAATATGAAATTGCTCATTTAAGAGATTAGATGGTATTAGGCACAAATATTTCGCTGCAAGGGCATGTAATTGCTCAAACCGTACTTTTATTTCCTGGATCTATCCATCAATAACAAAAACATTTCTCTTTGTATTTCTTCTTCTAAAGATAGCCCCACATCTCGCGAATTTTCACCACTCATAATTTTTTTCTTTCTAACTTGACGCTCAGTGGATACCTCCAACTCTTGATATATTTTTTTGGCTGTTGGAACTGCCTTTTGTACTAGAGTGTCCCTTTGTCCAATGAGATACATTTGTAAAAAATGCAGTTTTAAATCACGTTGATAGATATTTAATCCCTTTATTTGCAGGTATTGTTGCGCGTCATTAATTTCCAAAAGGACGGATTCCATAAATGGAAGTAGCACAGAAAGGGAAAAGATTGCATTGAGTTGATTAATATTCCAGCGTCTGATCTCGTTTTAATATTTTCTTCCTCTGATGACAATTTTTCCAAAGCACTTAAAATGTTTAATAAACATTTTTTTTTTTAACAGTCACAGCATCTCCTTTTGTGTTCCAACGAGTGTCGTGTCCCCAAATAAAAACTCGCGTAATTAATCCACATATAAAACTTTATTTAATTAAACTACTTAGATTACAATTCGAGCTTGATCACTAATAATCGCCCAAGCACAACTGAGCAACCTGATCCACTCGCAAAGTCGGGTCATCTGTTAGAATCTTTACAGGCGGAAGCGACTCTGTCCTAGTGACCAGTGCAATACTTTGCAATTATTCGCGAAGCATTATATCAGTCACTGCCGTCAGCTGGAGACCCCAATACTGTTAGTAAACAAACAGTAAGCCCATCTGAGCATTTAATTATGCGAAGTGAATTACTTAACCCTAGCTTAATGCTTAATTACAACAGCAGTGGATGCGACAGTTTTTACTAAACAATTCGCAATCGCCAAGCATTTAACTGTGCGAAGTAAAATGCTTAGATACTGCAAACTGCTTAATTAGTCGTACACCTGCTGCTAGCTAAAGTCATGATGTCACAACCACACTGAATTGAATATTGGGCCACGACATTCCTCCCCCTATGAAAGACTAATTTCCAGCTACATTGTACCTTTTATCATATATGTTATACAATATTTGTTTTTTATTTTTTTATTGTTAATATCTTCTAAGTTCTATTTTAACAATATCTACTTCTCTTAATTCAGTTCTAATTTGAAAATATGTATTTTTTTCTCGTGATCTAATTCATTTCTTCAAACAATCTTTTTCTCAATTATAATTTTATTATATCCTTAGCTCTAACTTTGATATTTCTAAAAATAGTTTTACCATAATAACAAGAAAAAACTGTACAATTATTAATAATAATTAGATTTACTTATACAAAATTTGATTCTAGGTTTTATTAACTACATATATTTGTTTTATCCAATCATATTATATAACTATACTATTTACTTTCGTTTGAACATTTTTTATACCTAATTCCAAACAATTTTTTTTTCAAATAAACACATGTTTTTTTTTCTCTAGCAATTCTTAAACTAATTTTATAACCTGAGTACAATATTTGTATAGGTTTAGTTACTCAGAGTGATTCCGTCTATCTAAAGGTTGCCACTGTCCTACACTTAGTATAACAAAAACATCTAACCCTACAACAGTTGTTACTAGGCTAGCTGTACTAGCTGTTTTCCGACTATCGTAGGCAGGTTTGCTGTGGGCAATGTTGCTGTCGTAGGCACGATTACTTGAAGGCCATCATTGGTTTCTTTGTCTTCGGTAGGCTGACCTGTTTTTGCAGCGGGTTTTATTGAACTCCGGGTGATGGGCAATATCGACAATCTGCTTAATCTAGCCGGTACTGGTTTTTGCTTCCAACATATCCTGCGGATCAGGACTCCTGCTACTAGCATAAAACTGGCAATACTTAACAGCCCGGTTATTGAGGTGGCGGCTAGGTAGATGGTGTGGGGCTGACTTTGTTGTCGATGTATTTCCTCTCGTGTGATGGCCTCTTTTATTTTTTGTATCCCGGTTACATGATCTCTCCTAGCTTGGTTGGCATTGTCGGCAGCTAACAGCCGTACCTTACGGTTTTGATGGCCACCAGCCATTGGCTTTGTAGATCTATTTCTGGTGCTTGTAATATCCCATGAAGGTAATTCCGAAAATGAGGGTTGTCAAAGAGTAATATTTCGCTGAGCGTGCTCGTCTGATGTGATCAACAGGTCGCCGATTTGAATGTGGCAGTGCTCTTCGATTGATAACACTCCGGTAGACAATAGTTCTCCTATCGCTGTAGGTGCATCGCGGCAGTTAACCTATAATTTCGTCTTTTCGGCCATCACGAACATCCAGTGATTTCGGGTAATCATGCGTATTAGATTATTACATTTTGGGAGAATTTTTTCCTTGCATGCCAGCGGGTTGACATTGAAACTTCGAAAAAGGTTGAGTACACAGCTATCACCAATGGCTGTGACGATTGGTCCCAACTGTGGGCACAGGAAACGCAGATAATTTCCGAGGGTTGTCAGTTGTTGGCATTTCTCATATTGCTGGTAGTCTAGCAGGACATACTGGCGATCGCGATTATTTGCTGCTAAAAAATCGTCTTCATCAACTACTGCGGGAATGGTAAATACTTTGTGCAGTTCAAAAGCCACTCTTTCCGGTTGAAGAATGTCTATTCTGACCATAATGTGTTGCGGACCCTGCATTGCGCTCACCTTAGCGATTTGAGTCAACAATTGGAAGTCCAGAGATTCGTCGGCTAAATCCAATTGTTTTGTAGCGTTCGTAATAATTTCTGTTAGCTGCCGGGCGTGAACAATCATGGGGTGAAGCTTTCCCATGCTCAGTGAGACTAGCATATTCTCATAACCTTGTTGGACATCGCTGAGTTCTCGCAGTTGGAGGGTCATTAGTGTCAATATTTCATTTATTTCCACCATCCGTGTTAACGTTGTTATCTCCAGGTCGTGACTTTTCTGAGCAGCGGTGATGGCAGTGATTTTATTCCATAGTTCCTCTCGCTTCGCTGCTGCCTGAACGCGCGACGCATTGAACAGATAGAACGTCGATGTCATCACTGTAGTCTGATCTTGAAGCAAAGTGAAGGTGTGGTTTTCTCTTCCATCGATCCCTCAAAGCCGAGTAGATATTTTCCGAATCTGCATGATCCATGGTTCCGAAAAGTGTCTTTGACAGGGACCCTGTACCATCAAAGAAAGATCGCTTCTTTCGACGAGCCGGTTCCGCATGGGTGTGGTGCTTCAAATCATCATCCCGTATCCTAATCTTCGCCATCGAGCTTCCTATTTCCTTAGTGGCTAGCTCACATCTGTTCCCGAGTTCGGTGTGATTGATTTTTGTGCAGAGCTGTATAACCAGCTTGCGAATTCCAGCTCGACCGCCAAATCCGGCATTTCTACTTTGGACGGAATAGGCCAATGCCTAGTGTAAAAGTTGGCTTTTCCTACGTGCTCGAACAATACCTCGGACTGCATTATGGGCCTTATATTGTAGCCAACCTGCCCAGCGTATGACAAACTGATGAACATCAACAAGAT
Organism: Dioctria rufipes; assembly: GCA_963924295.1. Classification (NCBI taxonomy): domain Eukaryota; kingdom Metazoa; phylum Arthropoda; class Insecta; order Diptera; family Asilidae; genus Dioctria; species Dioctria rufipes. The sequence continues at coordinate 206,772,797 of OZ002740.1, forward strand.
TATGGCGACTGCTTCCATACTCGGCTTCGTAACTTATCCAAACTAACTATATGGAAACCTTCTTAATTTTATCCTACCTAGTATATATATTATATTATATATATTATTATTTAGTAAAATAAAATAAATCACGGTATAGATGTAGTTTATTCTACTATCTATCCACTTCCTCCTTCTCTCTCTCTCTCTCTCCCCCGCCTTTCCCCCCTTTTTTTTAATAAGTGTTCCTTTCTTTTATACACTTCTCTTTCCAATTACTTTTTTCTTAACTTTTCTTTTTATTTACCACTTTTTCAATGAGTATGTCTTTTTGCCCTCTCTCGCTACTTCAATTTTTTTTACCTTAATATTATTATTATTTTTTACTCTCTTTACTTTAGGTTCTTTTTAATTCTATCTTTTTTAACTTTTTTTGAACTTTTTTTTTAACTTTTTTTTTTAATTCTATCTGTTTTTTAACCCTATTTTTTTTTATTTAGTGTTCTTTTTTTTCCAATTATAAATTTTTTCTACAAATGCATATGTATATGCCGGCTCTTCTGGGCTTCTTTTAGCGTCCGTCTCCTGAACGGATTCCGAATAGGGCCACTAGGTCTCTTCTTTCGTCCGTTCTTATATACTTCTGCTGCTTTACCTGTAAGGTGAAACAAAAACAAAATTTACTAAATAACAATATTCTGATTGCTCAAAGTCATTCAAAATTTTTTAAACGGTTCACGTGAACCCGTCTGAGCTTTCTCCCGATACGAATTGTTACATTCTCTGGGATATGAACGTAAATTACTTCATAAGTACCTTAGACGATTGACGATAGTTTTCCAGCCCGAACCGGGTCTTTAACCAGAACTTTTTCACCGACATGCACCTCTATCGCCCTCGGGGACCTATCATAGTACTTCTTGGCGGACAATTTACTTTTGATCAAGTTTTGCTTTGCTAGTTCGAATGCCTTTTGCAATTTAAACCATAACACATTATGATATTTATCGGTATTGTATACCGGTTCAGCCTTCCGCTGCAAGCTACTGGGAACTTCCGAGACGAATCCGAATAAAGTTCCCATTGGTGTCAATTTTGTGCCCAAATGCACCGAGTTGTTGTAGGGTCTTGATCTACAAAGCTTCTCAAATAGCTGGCTAACGTGGAATGCTGTCTCTTGACGGCTTTTGACTGCGGATGATAGGCAGTAGTCTGCAACTTTTTAATTTTTAACATCTTACAGAGGGCCTTCAGCACTTCTCCTGTAAAATTCGCTCCTTGATCAGTAACTAATTGTTTTGGTAGAGTATATCGGCTGAGAATTTGCTCGAACAGTGCTCGTGCCACAGTATTCGCTTCCTGATCCGGGATCGGTACGAAGTCAACGAACGTAGTGAGATCATCCACCATGGATAAGATATATTTGTTGCCATTGTGACTCAACGGCAATGGTCCCACTAAATCGACGTACACATTCTCAAAGGGTTTGCTTGAGATTGCAGTGATCACTAACGACATCTTTGCAGCTCGACTGTGTTTATCTTTCTGACACTGCGGGCAGCGCCGAATATACTTCGCGATATCCCTTTTCATCCCTTTCCAATGATAGAAGTGCTTTACTCGTTTTAAGGTCTTATCTCTTCCGAGATGTCCTTCAAACCGAGAGTTATGGAAGTCCTTCAAGATCGGCCCAACTTCATCTGAATCTGTGATTTGCTGTGGGTTCTTCGTATCATCTATCACGTTCCCTGCTATTACTTCTGCCTCATCGAATTCACCCCATTCCTATTCGGATTCCATAGGAGATGTGTGATTTACTTCGGAATCTTTTCTTTGAGCTTGTGCCCGAGTGATGGGTAGGCATGGATATTTTTCGCTTTCCTCGTTTTTGGTTTCTGTTATTCTCTGGGGTATTCTACTTAGAGCATTCGCATTGCCATTTTCTCTTCCTTTTTTATGTAGAATCTCGAAATAATACTCTGATAATTTCTGATGAAATCGCACACTATGTAAGTCGTATTTCTAACCATGAAAACATCCCGAAGTGGTTGGTGGTCAGAAATTACTTTGAAGTGCCTGCCCAACAGATAACATTTATAGTTACTTACGGCCCACACTATGGCTAGTAGCTCACGTTCAGTTGTTGAGTAGTTCCTCCCGGCCGGATTGAGTGTGCGACTGGCGTAACTGATGGGCCTTCCTTCCTGCTCTAGAGCTGCTCCTAGGATACACCACTGGCATCCGTCAGTAACGTGAATTCCTTCGTGAAATTCGGATAAGCTAATAATGGAGGCGTAGTGGGAGTCTCTTTTATCAGGGTGAATGATTTATCACATTTGGGTCCCCAATCAAACCGTACCTTTTTCCTTAATAAATTATTAATTGGACCCATGATTAGTGAAAAGTTAGGGACGAATTTCCGATAGTAATTAGCTAGCCCCAGGAAAGACTGGATCTGTCGCACGACTTCCACTAAACGTTTATCTGGCTTTACTCCTTGTTCCGAGCATACATGACCCAGATGCATAACTTCTTTTTTCAGAAACTGACATTTAGAAGGCTGTCGTTTCAAGTGATGATCCCGAAATCGTTGAAATACTTGCCTTAACTTATCGTTGCGTTCGTCTAAGTTTTTTGCAAATATCACGACATCATCGAGATACACGAAATATTTTACTCCCTGTAACCCTGTTAATATGCCGTTTAAGACAGATTGAAAAAAAAAGAGGCGCTGCCTTTAGCCCAAATGGCAATCTTTTATAATGAAAATGATTGACATTGGTACTAAAGGGTGTTTGCTCTAAATCTGCTGGATCCGTTAGCTAAATCTAACGTTGAAAAGTACCTAGAATGACCTAGTCGATCCAAAATATCCTCAATTCGGGGAAGTGGATATGAACAAGGGATGCAGACCTTGTTGAGTTCGCGGAAGGCTACACACAACCTATACTTGCTGTTACCAGCTTCATCAGTACCCTTTTTGGCTACCAGGAGTACTGGAAAATTAAATGGACTATCACTATGCTCTATTATGTCATCCTCTAACAATTTTTCGAGTTGATTTTTACATTCTTCTCGGTGAGCTTCTGGGATTCGGTACTGCTTTCTATATATGGCTCCTGTGTTGGCCATTAGAGGTAATTTAAAGGTTTTTGTTGGAGTATAAGTCAGTTTATCTCCTGATAAATGAAAAATGTCACTGTATTCGTAACAGAGTTGAGTCACGGATTCCCTCTCCTCTGGATTGAGATCTTCTCCTAAAAAAAGTCATTGTTTCATTAACTTTAGTCGCTGTTGCCTTTTATTACACTTCCCTTCACTATCCGCTAGTGGTAGTACTGAATACCGGTTCAGTTTTTCTAACTTTGGTTTGAAATCTTTTATCTCCACGGCCTCAGTCCTAGCATTTATGATTTCCACAAAGGCTTGTCCATTCTTAGGCCTGATTAGCGTATTTCCGCAATACACTCCGGGACATATTTCTACGGCCATACATATCATATAAGTGTCACTATCAACTGGGATTCTCACCAGTTGCTCTGTTCTGGGTTTCAAGCGTATTATTAGTCCATTCGTGTTCTCGGGTTCAAGAACAAGTGCAGAAGCTTTCATCCTGGGATTATTCAGCTGGATTTTTGTGCGAGGATGCCCTAGTTCGTTTTCCCGTTAAACAGCTACCCTAACCTTCTCTTCACCCCACATACTTGTAGGCCATGTTATGAACTCTCCCTTTACCAGGCGATGATCTTGTTGACCAGCCTCCGTATGAAGGATTGCGGTTAAGTTATTTGGCCGCCTGTGTTCATGTTTCAGCGTCTTTGCATCCCGGGTGGCCTTCACCTCGTTTTTCCGCTGGGATTGTTGTTGGGCAATGCCTTCCGCCATATTTTCCACTCTTTCGTTTCTCTTGTTTATCTGTGTTAGATACCTGTCTATGCTGCCTGAGGCTGCCATCGCTTTACCAATAATGTCTTTTAGCCCTGTAATTCCTTTTTGAATACGCTGTTTCACTGTTTCTGTTGAGATTTCTCGAGGATTTTCGTTACTAGATTGACTAACGCTTCTTTGACAAGCTTTGGCCACTGTCAGTACGTTAATTCTTTCCTTTCCTGTTACATTCGCAAAAATAGGCTTCTTTTTCTTGTTCCTTTCTACATTCCGTATTGACAGTTTTTAGTTAATGTAGTCGAAATTCAATACCCAGTATTCCGTCAGCTGGTATTGAGTCTGTGTCATAAATTACATTGAACTCGCAAGAATGCTCTTCAGTATCTGTACGTAACTTGGATTGACAAACCACTACGGACTTTCCTTAAGCCCCAAATAAGCCCCCTATAGTAATAGTTCGTTGAGGGTGAATAAACGTGTTTTTTCTTATCTTATTAAGTTTTATTAAATTACATGTGGACCCGGTATCAACCAAAAGATTTAACTTACCTGTTAACCCTTGCTTCAATTGTGATGCTACAATTATTCAGTAAGCTTAAGTCTACTGAAATATCATTTCCTCTCAGTGATATGTCCCTGGAGTTTGTTAATGGAAAGCAGCTATGGACGAATTCTCCAGCTGCCGCTCCCCGTTTCCCTACAGTTGGCCAGCGTGGTCTGCTAGGTACCTTCTGAGGCAGTTTTCTGTACAGTGATCAAATGTCCTACAGAACTGACAATAGAGCACCCCCGATACGGGTTGAATACATTCAATTGGACTACTTACCGCGGTATTTGCGAAACGTACATGCTGCTTCCTACAGCCCGCTACCTCAAGACCACAGCTGTTGAATTTGGTGCAGTAAGGAGGCTGTGTCCTACATTTTTTCGCAATGTGACCCCGCTGTCCACATTTGAAGTAATGAATGGTTCTCGGTGGGGTTACCCTGGCTCCCGGCCCTTGGTATTTTATCGGTGATACTGGCCTAGCGGTGGAATAAATCGGCTTTTGCGGTCGCTGAACTCTATTGGGGCCGGCATCACCTACTTCACATCTGTTTTGCGTACCGAATGAGCTAGACCTCCAACCTGCCTGTACCACTTCTGGGTCTCTTACTTGGAGCCTTTGTGCATCTTTTTCATAGTAAGTAGCTTCCTCTTGTACTCCTTCTAGCGATTCTAATTTCCGTCCAGTGAGTTATACTTGAGTAGGTTTACTCCTAACGCCAGCTTTAAATGTCGCTACTGCGTCTGCCTCTAGTTCTGCTACCAATCCTGTATCACCTCCTGGGTATTTCGCCGAGACCGCCTCTTTTATTTGGTCGAGCAATTCCTTCATCCGGTCTACGAACTCCGTGATATCCTCACCAGGCCTCTGCCTGCATGCCAGCATTTCCATTCGCAATTCGCTAAACAAGTTTTTTGGCATGTGGGTTGATTTGATTACCCGCTATAAAGCATCAAAATCTTTTGGTTCCTGTGAGCTTACCAAGTAGTACGCATCGTCCGTTAGGCGATAATTTATGTTCCTGATAAAAATCTTCTGCTCCTCCTATGTCAGTCTATCGTGCAGATCCTCACTGCAGCTCAAAAAGCGATACACTTCCTTCACCAGTTTGAACGACCTTTCGCCAGATAGTATGGGTACATACTTGGATACTAGATCCATCACTTTTTCATGCACGTCTGCCATGTTGTCTTGCCCTGTGGTGTTTCTTTCCTCTGGCCTTATCTTCCTGCTTCTTTTTTCTGATTAGCTGTCTTAGTGAATCTATTTTCTTTATCAGGCCATTTTTCTTTTTTGGATTTTTTCCAATGATTGCTCTCTTTCTATTTCACGGCTCTCGATAAGTTTGAATGCTGCTGTTACCAATAGGTCTAAAGCTTCGCCCTTTGTACTGTTTTTAGCACTCTCATTCAGTTTCTTTAACAATTCCTTCTCTTCCTCTCTTGTCCACCGTTTCTGTACTCTCCCGTTATATGTTCCCCGATATATTCCCAGTCCTGCTCGTAATTCCATAATATTGCTTGACATTTCTTCAGCTCCTGTGCTTTTATCTCTAACTCCATTCCTGGGCCTGAAAGCGTGACAATTCCTCCTTAGTTAAGATATTGCTTTTTCCCGTTGACATTTAGGACTCAGAGACTATTACACTTCACGCACATATTTCCACCATAAACACTACACTTGTCACTTATCACTTAGCATTCTTAACACAGACCAAAACTAATTACTTCAAAACCCGGAATGCGAAACCTTTGAATTTTCGAAGGTGTTTCCGCGAAGATTGTTCCAATTATTCGATATTTGCGAGCATTCTTCCACGTTTAACGACTCTTAGCGCCCGAATACCTGCGATTACGACCAGCGCCACCTCGAAAACGTGACGTCGAGAAACTTTTCACACGAATCACAACTTGAAATTATCAGTTCCCTACTCTATGCAAATTAATTATTTATCGCACAATTCTCTTCTTACTAGGTGCTTTACACATTTGTCCTACACCAATTTATTCAATTTGAATTTCTATTTTATTTATTTTTTTTTTTAATTTTCTATTTTCCCTGTAATGTTGCTTGTACGTGTATAACTTGGTTGTGTTTTGGAGTAGCTAAATTAGCTTTGCTCCCAGTGTGTGTATTTGGAGTAGCTATATTAGCTTTGCTCCAAGTGTGTGTATTTGGAGTAGCTGATAAAGCTCCTCCTCAAATGACGTAAGTGTGATTACCACTTTACCAATTTCACAAACTAAAATGAAAATCGCAAAATACAAAACTTAATTTAATACTTTTTAAATTAATCCTGGAAAGCAATAAAATTCATTAAGAATTAATTTAAAATTTTTTTTTTTTTTTCTTTTCCCTTTACAATTCTTCAATTAACCCTGGAAGGTAAATAAAATTAAACAAACTTAATTCATTATAAATTTTTCTCATTAAGGGGGAAACTTATACTAACACTTTTAGAATTAATGCGTTGAAATGCACTAAAATTGTCCAAAAATTTATTTATTATTAAAAAATTTTTTTTAAGGACAAACACAAAAATACCCGTTACATATATATATAAAAAAATTCTACACTTTTACTATCACACAAAAAAAAGTAGAAAAATGAATCATAGCAAGAAATTCTCTCATTTATTACCTTGGTTACTCTTCACTCAAGCCTAAACACACAAAAACAAATCCGATAAAGCGAAATATATCAATAACGAAGATGAGAAAAAACAAACACAAAAATTTATCTCATTTTACACTCCCAGGTAAAACGAAAACGACAAAAACATATAGAAAAAGTTATGGTCGCAGGTGTAAACCTAGCATTGCTAGTACAGACACCTACCCACCCATGACTGTCAATGAACCAGCCGGCACAATTGCGGTGGAACGGGGAGAATTCGGGCAACGAAAAGGCAGGAAGAAGTGACGGCGGACATTCTAGTTTGGGATGCTGGTGAGAAAAGGCGAGAGAAAAACAACGCGAAGGAAAGCAGTGGATACACGGTGAAAAAAAAAATGAGAAAAGATAAGGATAATCAAGGAACATCGGTTGTATGGCAAGAAAAAGATATTGTGCAGGCGGAGAAGAAAGTTTAATGGAAACAGGGATGTTGCCAAAAAGAAAAAAACGGAAAAGCAAAAATTTTAATGGTTATCACCATGGATAATGTTGTATCTTCTTTTTATAGTTACTGTCTGAAATGAATTCGTCGTCCGCCAGAGGAGCGGTCGTATATTATCAAGTACGTATTGGATATATATATTATCAAGTACGTATTGGAACGTAATTCATAAATTATTTGAAAATATAGTCACGTTTTAGAATAGAATTCGCATCGTTCGTCATAGAAATTAGTTATTTAAGATAATTAGTTATTGAGATAGAGCGTTTTTTTTGAATCTCTAACGAACGTATTAGTTTTGTACGAGTTTGAGATAACCCATGTGTGGTAAATTAGCCTGACTCTCTGTAGTATATCAACCATACGCGCATACTCCCTCAAGAAGGCCTTCTCGAGAGACATACACTACGTACGATACTGTGCCGATGAATCCTATTCTTGCTACTAACCCCATGGTTTTTCTTTAGCTCGAATTGACTGAAATGTGTAGTATTACGTATGCCGGTGTATAACATTCTGCGGGGGTGAAATTAAGTGATAATAATCAGCAACAGGAAATCGAAAAAGGAGGAAGGAAACTAAACACAAAAAAAACATTAGTTTAGTAAGCGATGCAGCATTCCTACTCAACGTATGTCCGACATCTCTACCACTTCGGGGGTGAATATAAGAAAAAAAAAACATTTTTTTAACAATTCGTGTTATTAGTATGGAACAAATAAAGCATGAAATGATTTAAATCCTCGATTGTTTCTCTTCTCTTTCCTTCTCCCGAGGTGTTTCTATCTCTTCTAAACCGAAAGGGACATCTTAACCGAGCAGCCAGGATGTCATGGGGGGCAGGGGACGGCAAAGGATCAGGCCATCCGATCCTTAGAATTATCATTAGGTGAGTGACGTATGTGGTCCCTTCTGGACCAGGGTGTGTGCATGTTCGTTTTTTTTGTCTCTATTACGGGAGGACAGTCACGATTTCTTCTTGTTCATGGCAACGTGACAGCGCAGGTTTTTTTTTGCGAGCTCATCCCACACTCTCCGCCTCTTAGTCGAGGTGCTAGCGTGCCGACCTGGTGACTGCTGTCACGGAGTGATCTGTCAGCTAATGCTGGCAGTCTGGACTTCACGTCCAAGCCCTTCACTCAAAATTTGTACCATAACAAATGGCGCCCAACGTGGGGCCACCTCAGTTAGACTTCGGTGGTCTACGTATAAATTTTACTGGGGACTGAGACTTAGAGTGAGACAGACGATCATCTGGTGTCTGCTAGGTGATTGACCTCAAGTCTCATATCCAGTGGACCTGTGTCTAACTGGTTTGTTATTAGTGAATTTCAGTAGAGTAACAGTAGAATTTTTTAAAGTTTTGATTTCATTTTGAAAAGTTTAGAGTTTTGGATTTTTTTGATTAAAGTAGGGTAAAGTAACGTCTTTGGAAGCTTTTTTTTTTAAAGTGAAGTTCGGCTTTAGGTTTGACTTTGGTCAAGCCTCAAGCCTGAACAGTTTGTTGAAGTTTCGAATTTTTTTGAAATTTTTGAATTATTTTGTATATCTTTCCCTCTGGCCTTCAGCCATGGAAATCGCGGGTGGCCCCACTCAAATTTTTATTCTGTTCTCATGGGGACCTGCTCAGTCTGGCCATCTGGCTGGACAGGATCATGCGTATGAGAGATGACTCCTTGGATTGAGCTAGGTAGTCGACCCTATGCATGGCCCTGCCTAGCTAGGGAACCAGATGGATAGTCCAGTCCGAGGAGAGGAAGGGAGTAGCTGTGGGTGAGTGGGAGCGGCACCAGAGACCTTCAGTAATCAGGAGTTGGGATAGTGCTAGCTGCCTGCCTGAAGCATCTCTGGTGGCGCCTCAGTCCCTTATATCCTTGGCGACTCCTCCAGGGACTTTCAGTGAGGAACATGAATCAGTTTTGCAGTCATGCGAATTCGGCACACAGTACGTCACCCTCCGAAGGAGATCCTGACTGGAGGAGAGGAAGGGAGGAGCTGTTGGAGGGTGGGAGCGACTTTAGAGACCTTCAGTGATCAGGAGTTGGCATACTGCTAGCTGCCTGGCTGAAGAGTCTCTGGTGGCGTTCTCAGTCTTTGACAGCGACGATCGACGTTCCTTCGGGTCTTCAAATTTTGTATACCAGTGAGGTATTCATTGGATGGGAGAGCCTCGGGGGGGGGGGGGGAGAGGGACAAGCCAATTATCCTCCTGGTAGAACTTGAGTTTGGTACATTCTTCTTCTTAGAAGAAATTTTTTCTGAAATTGCTTGATATTCATCCTTCTTTGTGGAAGAAATTTTTCTAAATTGGTTGATATTCATACTTCTTGGTAGAAGAATTATTTTGAAATTGTGTTTTCTTCTTTGTAGAAGAAAATTTTTTCAATTACTTTGGTATATTCTTCTTCGTAGAAGAATTTTTTTCTGAAATTGCTTGATATTCCTTCTTCTTTGTAGAAGAAAATTTTTCCAATTACTTTGGTATATTCTTCCTTGTAGAAGAAATTTTTCTGAAATTGCTTGATATTCATCCTTCTTTGTAGAAGAAATTTTTCTAAATTGATTGATATTCATACTTCTTGGTACAAGAATTTTTTTGAAATTGTTTGATACGCCTTCTTCTTTGTAGAAGAAAATTTTTTCAATATCTTTGGTACATTCTTCTTCGTAGAAGAAATTTTTTCTGAAATTGCTTGATATTCATTCTTCTTTGTAGAAGAAAATTTTTCGAATTACTTTGGTATATTCTTCTTCGTGGAAGAAATTTTTTCTGAAATTGCTTGATATTCATCCTTCTTTGTAGAATTTTTTTTTCTAAATTGGTTGATATTCATACTTCTTGGTAGAGGAAATTTTTCTAAATTGTTTGATATTCATTCTTCCTTGTAGAAGAAATTTTTCTAAATTGGTTGATATTCATACTTCTTGGTAGAAGAAATTTTTCTAAATTATTTGATATTCATACTGCTTGGCAGAAGAAATGTTTTTTGCAATTGTTGTGATATTCGCAAATTTGCTCTGAGAGACATTCTTTGTGGAAGAAAATGTTGTTTTCCCCTGTTTTGGTAACATTTTTTCAATTCCTTTGGTATATTCTTCTTCGTAGAAGAAATTTTTTTGAAATTGCTTCATATTCATCCTTCTTTGTAGAAGAAATTGTTTTAAATTGTTTGGTATATATTTTTCTTGGTAGAAGACATTTTTTGCGATCGTTGTATATTCGTTCTTCTTTGTATAAGAAAATTGTGCAATACGTGTCCTTCTTAATCGAATAGAATTGTTAGGTTCAATTTGAAGAATCTTTACGGCACTTGTGCGTCTCGAGTAGTCACAATGGCGTTGGCAAGAACTTTGCCGGATGCGGTGCCATTAGAAATTTGCTCAATTTGCCAGGATACGGACTAGACGATTAAATCACGAGCGGTGTCCACCTGTTGTGGGCATATCTTCCACAAGAAGTGTCTCCAGAAATGGATTAAAGAAAAGTGCAGCTGTGTAGGCTGTTTCTTAGTTAGACCGACTTCTCTATATATAGAGGCCCGACAGGCAACCGCCCAATGACCAGAGCATTCGCTCAAGAATCTCTTCTTTCTACCTCACGGCAGATGACCTCGTCGCCGACGCCACTGCCCTCACTACCTACAAGCCCGCAGCGAAATCGCTCAAATGAGGAGATCCCTAGATCAAGCCCAGCGCGCGGTGCTGTCAGAACCAAGCCGGCAGTAGGGGAAACATATTTAGATCTAGCAGGTCTACAAGCACAAATCGCCGACCTAGTCAGAGGTGAGATGTCACGCTGCCTCAATGATTTTCGAGCCGAATTACAGGCTCAATTCCTACGTCCATCCTGTCCTACAGGACCACCAATAGATCTCACTCGTCCACCCCCTGCTATACCACGCATGTCACAACCACTGCTTCCGGGCCTTGAGCTACCACAAAATTCTAATGAAGCATCCGACAATAGTCAGCCGAATACCGCTGGGCAAGACCGGAGGTCAGTACCGCCAAGATCTCTTCCTCGACGGCCTTCTTTTCAAGAACCATTTAGAGAGCCTGAACGAGCCCCTCGATCATCGCCTCAACATTGGCCTAGGCGTTCGTCAAGCCCTATTAAGGGGTGGAGGCTAGTGTATAACGGGGACAAATCCATCTTATCCGTGGAAGACTTCATCTTCCGGGTAGAGGCGCTAACGAATACCACCTTGTACGGTGACTTCGACCTCTTGGTCATGCACCTGCACACCCAGTTCAGTGACAGAGCGACTAACTGGTACTGGTCATTATTATGGATAAATCCAACTCCTAACTGGGAGCAAATCCGAGCGACCCAACTAACTGAGTGGGGCGACGCTAAGGACGACATTAGGATACGGCGTCAGATGATGAACCGGAGACAGGAAACCGGAGAGAATTTTAACCTGTATCTCCAGGCATTGGTAGAACTTCGAAACCAGCTGCAGAACCCTATGTCGGAGCGAGAATTTCTCGTTATTATCAAAACGAACCTTCTCCCGGCCATTCAGTGTCAAATCTGTTTACACCCAACAAACGCAATTACCCAATTGCGGGCGTTGGTAGATACAAGCCACTCATGACCGAATGGTATCATCCCACAGTCCTGCTGGGAATACTAGAGCGCTAGCCCTAACGGCACCTACGGCCATGCACCCATGGAGAAATGCACGGTACCGGGTCCATGAACTAAGTAATTTAACTCCAGATGACCAGGTCTTTTCCGACTCCCCAGAGTTGGAAGTGGCTGAATTACAAACAAGAACTCCTATTAGAACGGAATCCATCTGCTGGAACTGTGACCAACGGGGTTATTTTTACACGGACTGTCCACGCACCCCAACGGGATATTTCTGTTATGGCTGCAGTCAGAAAAACATAATAAAGCCTAATTGTCGAGTTTGCGCCGTGAAAAACATGAGACGGGTCGGGAGCAATAACACCAGCTTCCGGCCAAACACAACGAGGTACCCCCGGAAAACTACGACCCCAATTAGAGTATCCCAGCCAGCAGTCCCACCGGATGCGGTAGCAGAGAGCAGTAAAGCCCCGCAGCAATACGTCCACCAGCAACTCTGGACTTGATATCCTGGGGAGATGATCCAGGAAACGTTCCAGATAATATCCCTAACAGTTTAAAAGTCGAAATCGATGATTCCGAAAAGCACTCGTCCTTATTGAACATAGAAGTCACAAATCCCACCTTGGGGGATAATAGTTGCACTAGCGATCACCTACTAGACCTTCCGTCGGATCCGTCGTTATTATTCGACGTTCCATTAGTGGCAAATGCGACAAAGCCAACGAGCATTGCTGAGGAGGAGTTCCTGAGTCACGCCTATCAGATATTGAGACGGCCATCAACCTCTGCGATGACGAGTGGCCGTGAGCCGGCTCAATATCCACTGATGACATACCACGAACGCCTGAACAACTATCGCGCCGTGAAAAATAGTATCTTCTCTGAGGTGACCGTGACAAACCTGTACTATTGCCCAACCAGAAAAAAATCGACTGTTCGGTGGCGCGAACATATCAAGCGTGTCAAAGCAGAGAGGAAGAAGTTGGCCCACATCATAGTGTCGGTACCAGACGACATTCGGCCGTATGCTGAAGTACACCTACGCGGGCAAACCGTGCCAGGACTATTAGACAGTGGTGCCACTGTCAGTATCCTAGGCCGGGGAGCCCTTGAAAGCTTGTCGAAGGCGGAGGTCAAATGGAAGAGGTACAAGACTCAAGTGGAGGTAGCTAATGGTGCCATAATGAGTGTTCATGGTCATGTGGACCTGGATGTCACTTTCCGCAGTGAGACTCAGAACGTGCGTTTCTACGTGGTTCCGGGGCTCACTCAAGCTCTGTACCTGGGGATAGACTTTTGGCGCTTATTTGGGTTAGCTCTAGATGTCCTGGGTGCAGTTGCGGAGGTGAAACCAGGTCTGTTAGCGGCCTCAGACACTAAATGCCATCTTCTTTCGGAGCAATAGTCGAAACGCCTTGAAGCCACCAAACAGCTGTTTCCATCTTTTGCATTCTTAGGTTTGGGCAAAACTTCTCTAATTACCCATAAAATCGACACTGGCGATGCACTTCCGATAAAACAACGTTTTTATCCTATATCATGCCGAATTGGAGCCAGAGCCCATGGAGCTCTCCAGTAGTCCTAGTAAGGAAGCCAGAAAGGTCCGACTTTGTTTTGACGCCAGGAAGGTGAATTCGCGAAGAAGGACGCCTATCCGCTACCACAGATAGACGGAATTCGGGGTCGATTGCCTCCGGCAAAATACTTCACAAGTTTGGACCTAAAGGAGCATTCTGGCAGATCCCGCTAGGCCAAGAGTCCCGTGAGAAGACCGCTTTTACAGTGCCTGGTCACCCACTCTATCAGCAGCGTTCCTCAAACTATGTGCCGCCTAATGGACAAAGTCATCTCATTCGATCTTCGCGACAACGTCCTGGTCTACCTGGATGACTTGTTAATTCTGTCTCAAGACTTTGATTCACACCTGGCGTCGCTAGCCAGAGTGGCGGATTGCTTGAGGAAGGCTGGTCTCACTATTAATGTCGAGAAGAGCAGATTCTGCATAAAAGAGACTAAATATTTGGGCTTTATAGTCGGAGAAAGTGGCATAAAGACCGACTCAGACAAGGTCGCAGCTGTAGTAGAATACCCGACACCTAAAACCGTTCGGCAGGTCCGACGCCTGTTGGGTATGGCAGGATGGTATCGACGGTTTATACCAAACTATGTTGACCTGACTGCCCCAATAACTGACACTCTGAAGACGTCGAGTCAGTTCACATGGACTATGGAAGCCCAAACGTCTTTTGAGCAGTTGAAGAAAAAGCTAACCTCTGCTCCATTACTAGTGAGCCCGGACTTCACCAAACCGTCCGTCATCCAATGCGACGCTAGCCAACAAGGAATAGGGGGAGTACTGATGCAGCTGGATAACGAAGGTCACGAAAGACCTATCGCGTACGTCTCAAAAAAATGAAACTCAGCACAACGTAATTACACCGTCACTGAGCAAGAATGCTTGGCAGCCGTCCTAAGTATGCAAAAGTTGCGCCCATTTATAGAACTGATGCCGTTCAAGACCGTGACGGATCATGCTAGCTTGAAATGACTGATGTCCCGGGAGGATCTCAGCGGTAGACTAGCTCAATGGAGTCTGAAGCTCCAGGGCTTTGACTTTGTAATGAGCCTACAGCCTCATCACTTTATCCATTGCCCCGTTCTAACCAAGAACAGGCAGTGAGTTTTTGGATCTTTCCACAGTCAGTCTTTCGAGTGAGTTCAGAACAAGTCAAAAGAATAAGGTTGACCCCCCTCCAGCGGTAAGGCAACCTATTCTATTTCAAAATCAAAAATCATAGTCAGATATCGGCACAGTGAGTTACAGTCAGTTTTTCGGTCTTTTGCAGTCGGTTTTAAAGTTTTAAAAGGCAATTGTAAAATCAGTTATTAAGAAGAAGTCCAGTGTAAAACTATTAAATCCTAACAAAACAACTTGTGAAAATAAATAACAACCGTTAATAAACGAATAGAGTTTTTCTTCTTATAACAAACAAATCAAAAAGCGCCAGCGACCTTCTCCCTAGTGGAAAGTACATCGCAGTCCTTGTCGCGACGAACACAAAAAGGGGAATCCGTGACAGAACAACTGGTGGCAGCGGTGGGGAGTTTTTTTAAAGGCCAATCGACACAAATCAATACCAGCAAAAGGAGATCTTATGACAAGCAGCAAGCCAAACAACAGTAACAAAACAAAAGAGAGAGGAAAGCGGAAAAAAAAACAAATGTGCTACCCCAGGAAGTTAGACGATACTATTGAGTCCCGGAAGAAGCAATTATAATACCGGAAGAGGACCAGAAGAAAGCGAAGCAGCAGAAGAATACGAATACGAGTTCGAGATAGACATCTATCCCGAGGAAGAAACCCCCACAGTGGGCAACGTGGGATTTTGACACCTCCCAACAAATAAAGAATCTACTAGAGAACAGGCCAATGTAAGTTATAAAATCATATTAGCATAATAGTCATTTTTACATTATTCTAACATTATTATTACATTTAGTGAACTAAAATTATTTAATAAGAAGTGAGTGGAATTGGAAATTTTTTTTTTCTAATTCATATAAAAAAAAAGGAATACCTATAATAAAGGGTTTTCCAATAAGAGGTGTTATTTTGATATTCGAAGAAAAATGCCATTTTTTGAGATAAATGATCGGACTTTATTTCATTATAAAGAGAAAGGTACGCCGTTAATAATGGAAAATAACATCAGCCAAATGACCACCACGATCACGCCTACAGGACCATATCCTTTTCATGAAATTTTCCATAACCAAATCGCAGTGGCTGCCCTATATCCTCGATAGCCTCACGAATTCCATCTTTGAGGTCTTGAATCGACCCTGGGCTGTTGGCGTAGACCTTCTCTTTCACGTGGCGCCAAAGGAAGAAGTCGCAAGGTGTTAAGTCACAAGATCTCGATGGCCAATTGTGATCACCTCTTCGAGAGATAACACGGTCTGGAAAATTTTTCCCGTAAAAGATCTGTTCATCATTACATTTTCTATATTAACATAACATTAAAAAAATAGTTAGATAGTACGCATATACATACATGTACAAACTTATCACAGCAAGAATTTCGCTAGTCTCATATTCTAAGATCTTCACATGGTTTCACTTTGTATATCTTTTTGCATTTTATTTTGCATATCAGCAAAATTATTCTGACTGAAATGATAAAGCCAGACGAAAGTCGACACCGGTGAGATAATTGAAGGAATGCGCGTGCGAACTTTGTGGCTAGGGAAATTCTTTCATTCTGTGGTAAGTTATTTGTGAATTTTGGTATTTAGCTAATTAGGCATTTTTGTAACATTATAAAAAGCGAATTTCAATAAAGAATTAGTTAGTTGCTACGATACAGTGAACCAAGACTTTTAATTTTACCTTAAGTGAGTCTGCTTGAGGCACTGTAACTCCGACAGTTTTCTGGTGTACCGGTTTAAGAGCCGCTGCACCCACAACACTACTTACGGTGTAACACCCTAAGTTCTGCACAGCAATATCGAGGCAAAAGAGCCAAGATCAACATTTGGTGACCCCGACGTGATTTCTTCCGAAGAGATAATCACCACCCGCAAACACTAGTCATGAGTCTAGATGAGCTCGCAGCAGTTCAGCAGCACAACACAGGAGAAGACATAAAGGCTATTGCTAGCAATTATGGCAAGGACACTTCATCACGAAAGAACCAAACGTATCTTGAAGTAAGGTTGACGACGCTTGATGAACTCTGGAAACAATTTGATGAAGTCGACACTGAGATTCGAAATGTGTATGGGGCAAAATTGGAGCATGCCTATTTCGCAAAGGCTTATTATGACGGCATAAAACAAAAATACGAGAAGACAAGACGAGACATCATGGATAGGCTTACAGAGCTGAAGAAGCTAAATCCCAGTAGTACAGCCGAGGATAAGAGGAACCAGCCGACCTCAGATGACAAAAAACAAGAAACACAAGAGAAGCCAACTGGAGAAAATCCACGAGTAGAAGAACCTCGCAGTAACATCAAGACAAGCACATCTTTTGACGCCAGCAATAATATCTCCAAAATAAAGCAACGGCAGCAAACAATAATGAATGCCTTGCGCAGAATGCTCACTGGGATAACAGCTGCAACCCAGCAGGCTCAAGCACAACAGTTCTATCAACTTAAAATACGCACGGTTGAGAGATACTGGGATGATATTCAACAGTTACACTACTCAATATGGGAATCAGTTGAAGATCCCAGCATATCAGAGTTTGAAGAATATTTCAGTCTAGAGGAGGATACACAGAAGGTCTTACTGGAGTTGCATGCTGGTTTAAGTCAGCACGCCATCGCATCCGCACCAATGGTGAACGCAACCTCAATCATGAAGCTTCCGAAAATAGTCTTACCAAAGTTCGATGGTGACTATTTGAAGTGGCGACCATTTTACGCCCTCTTCAACGAAGTGGTACACAAACAAGCAATGGTCGACTCGCAGAAAATGTGGTACTTAAAGAGCAGCTTATCGGGAGAAGCCGAAAAACTTGTGCGACATCTTACTATCTCAGATGCAAACTACACTGCTGCATGGAAGATCATTAAGGAACGTTACGAGAACATTAGATTGCTGGTAACTGCACTGTTGAACAAATTACTGTCACAAACAACAGTAACTTATGAGAGTGCGCCTGCAATTAAGGCGTTACACGACATAACGCAAGAATGCCTCCTTGGTCTAGAGAATTTAGGAATCAACACAAGCCATTGGGATCCACTGTTGTTGCACATATAGGTCAAGAAATTGGACAGAGTAACACACACGCTCTATGAGCAATCTCTCACTCAGCCCAGAGCATTGCAATCACTGAAAGGCTTCCAAAACTTCTTAGAGATGCGCTTTCAGTCTTTGGAAGCTCTAGGAAATAAGGGTAGATCAATGGAAGATCCTCATAAAAGGACAACCATATCCAGGTCTTTCACATCTGTCTCGGCTGGACCAACATGTATTCTGTGCAAAGGCAATCATCAAATCTTTGCCTGCCAGAAATTCATTCAACTAACGCCACGCAAACGCTTCGGCGTAATTAAAGATTTAAACATTTGCGTTAATTGCCTCAAGGCCTGACACAGGGCCGACACTTGTCCATCAAGAACGTGCACAAAATGCTCTAAACGACACAACACATTACTGCATATAGAGACACCTCCTCCAAGATCAACCATCTCAGCACAGCAGCCTAGCAGGAATAACTACATGACAGGTACGATGGCACAATCAGCATCAAATCAATCCACATCATTCGACGACCAACTTAAATCAATCTCGTTGACAACGAAAAGCCTTCAAGCTCCAAAGGGCTACATATTTCTTAGCACAGTCACGGTAAATCTGGTCAATAACCAGGGCAAATGCGTGGAATGCAGAGCCATATTGGACTCCGGCTCCCAGCTTAACTTCATGACGGACAAGATGGCAAAACAACTGAATCTATCTGGAGTTTCCGAGTTACTATATATTGAAGGCATTGGCCAACGCAAGCAACAATCTCAACGCAGAGTTAGCATATTACTACAGTCGAAAATCAGTGGATTTGCTGTTAGAATTGAAGCTCATGTACTTCCGAAAATCATTTCACCACAACCAGCAAAATCCATAGACACTTCAACATGGCCAGTACCACACAACATAAGATTAGCGGACCCGAACTTTAACCAGCCGGGCCCAATAGACCTCCTCATTGGTGCAGAGATCTATTACTCAATCTTGTCGGTGGGACAAATCAAATTGGGAGAAACGCTACCAACAATGCAGAATACAGTTTTCGGGTGGGCCATAGCAGGCAAAACTAATGGTGTCCCACAGAGTAAAGCAGCGTGCGGAATATGTACCGAAGATGAAGCTCTTGATCAGCAGATTGAGAAATTTTGGCGCCTGGAAGACACCGAAGGAGCCAATAAGAACAATTTCACTACAGCAGAAAGAAATTGTGAAGCACACTTCATTCAGACTACCTATAGAGACCAATACGGCCGTTTCTCTGTCCGTTTGCCTTTTGCAGATAGCCCCACAGCATTGGGGGAATCAAAGGATATCGCCTATAGACGGTTTCTGTCATTGGAACGTAAGCTTTCCAAGGACTCAGAACTCAAGACAGCATATTCCAATTTCATGGAAGAATACGCAAAGCTAGGACATATGGAGGAAGTCGACTTAACTAGAATCGAGAAGCCATACTACTTCCTTCCACATCATTGCATCGCTAAGCCTGAGAGTAGCACGACGAAACTCCGAGTGGTATTCGACGCTTCAGCCAAAACATCATCCAACATATCCCTAAATGACGTCCTACACACGGGTCCCATAGTACAAGATGAACTGTTTTCCATCCAATTGCGTTTTCGCCTGACAAGATATGTATTCACCGCCGACATCGAGAAAATGTACCGGCAAGTCAATGTGGTACAATCTGACAGAAAATATCAATTGATTTGGTGGAGAGCTGATCCCAGCCAGAGCATCAAATGCTTTCAACTCAACACGGTCACGTATGGAACTACCAGCGCCCCATATCTGGCCACGAAATGTCTACAGAAATTAGCAGACGACCACGCCGAAAGTCACCCACTAGCTTCAAAGGTGCCGAAACATGATTTTTATGTAGACGATGTTCTCACGGGAACAAACAATCTCTCAGACGCCATTGAGACACAGCGACAATTACAATTATCATTGCACACAGCCGGCTTTAAGTTACGAAAGTGGTGCGCAAACCATCCACGCTTAATGCGTGATATAGCCCACGAAGATAAAGAAATACAGTTAGACTTTGCAAACAAGGTGGAGGAGCATATAAAAACTGTTGGTCTGATTTGGCTACCCAAGACTGACGACCTTAGCATAAAGGCGTCCTGGATCGATGGCCGACGGATTACTAAGAGAACAGCGTACTCAGACATAGCCCATTTATATGACCCGTTGGGAATAATGGCTCCAGTTGTGGTAGTAGCCAAACTATTTCTCCAGAAGTTATGGACTTTGAAGCTGTACTGGGACGCCGCATTGCCCCAGGAATTATACACGTCATGGACCAAGTTTCGTGAGGGCTTGAAAACCTTGAATACCATAAGATTTCCTAGACATGTTTTCTCTCATCGAATTCCGAAGTGCACGTAAATTCACATATTCGTAGATGCATCAGAGAAAGCATATGGAGCTGCTGCATATGTGAGATCAGTTGATAAGAATGACCTCATTACAGTTCGACTACTCTGTGCGAAATCTAGAGTAGCCCCTGCAAATCAGACAACGTTACCGCGACTGGAACTGTGCGCAGCAAAACTGGGAGCTGACCTGTCTCGAAGAATCAGCACAGATTTGAGCATCGCAAATCAGGACATCTATTTATGGAGCGATTCCGAAATTGTCTTGGCTTGGATAAACTCCATGTCCTCATCGTTTCACACATTTGTGGCCAATCGAGTGGCTAGAATTCAAGATGTCACCACTTCCACCCAATGGCGCCATGTGAATTCCAAGGAGAACCCAGCGGATGTATTGTCAAGAGGCCTAGCTCCAGAGAAATTAAGCGGGTCAACATTATGGTTTTACGGTCCCATGTTTCTACACGGAGCGGAATCAATATGGCCCAATCCATACAGAAGCAATGATACAGATTACACAGTCGAACATAAGCGAACTGCTTTGTCAACAGTAGTCACCCCCAGCTCAACAAGTATCATAAGCGCAATCGACCATGGGAATTCATTCAGAAAGCTACAACGTGTCATGGCCTATATCTTACGCTTCATAGCTCATACGAAGAAAAAGTTTCAAGGAGAAATTAACGGGAAAGCGTTAAGCAGTGAAGAATTAGATGAAGCTCAAGCATTAATTATAAAAACAATGCAGGAGCAACCTTTCATGCAGGACATTGCAAATATAAAACGCTATGGTGAGGTGAGCAAAAACAGCTCTTTGAGCAGTCTAACTCCATTCCTGGATGACCGAGACATCCTGAGAGTTGGTGGACGATTACAAGCATCAACACTTGGGTTCGATTCTAAGCACCCTATGCTACTACCATACGGACATCAGTTCACTAAACTCTTTCTTAATGACATACATAAGGAGAACCATCATGTAGGACCACAAACTCTTCTCGCAATGGCAAGACAAAAATATTGGCCACTGAGAGGAAAAATCCTGGCTCGCTCTGTTGTCCAGCATTGCGTTCATTGCACAAGAGCAAACCCAAAGATGCTATCGCAATTAATGGGAAACTTGCCCGCCGACCGTGTGCAACCCGCCAGACCATTCGTGAACTCTGGGGTCGATTTCTGCGGACCCATTTGGACGCATTTCAAAATAAGAGGAAAACGACCACAAAAGAGTTACATAGCTGTTTTCTGCTGCTTCGCGACCAAGGCCACCCATCTAGAAGTTGTAAGTGATCTCACAACACTAGGATTCATTGGAGCACTCAAAAGGTTCACGGGACGACGAGGGCATTGCCGCAAGATTTATTGTGACAACGCCACGAACTTCGTGGGCGCCAGAAACCAACTCACAGAAGTACGAAAAATGCTCGAAGGTGAAGAGATGGATGGAAAAATAGCAACAACTTGCAGCACAAACGGCACTGATTTCCATCTAATCCCTCCCCGAGCCCCACACTTTGGCGGCCTATGGGAAGCAGCTGTAAAATCAGCCAAGCATCTCTTGTAGCGAACGTTAACGTCAGCTTCGCTGACCTATGAAGAATTAGAAACCACCGTCATTGAAATCGAGGCAATTTTGAATTCACGTCCGATAACACCACTATCGACGAATCCCAATGATCTAACAGCATTGACCCCAGGTCACTTGCTCATTGGGGAGCCGCTGACGAGCACAATGGACGCAACTGCAACCCCGCAACACTCAAACATCATCACCCGTTGGAAACTCGTTTCTCATCTCAAACAGGAGTTCTGGAGAAGATGGTCTAGCGAATATCTAAATCAACTACAGCAACGGTACAAATGGAAGGAACGCTGCCACAATGTCCAACCTAATACAATGGTGATTATCAAAGAAGACAATCTTCCACCCCTCAAATGGCCGCTAATTCGACATCAAGTTAAACTAGGGAGACTTCTCTAACAGACACAGCTCCTAGAAAAAGGCAACGACGATCCATCGGATCAGCATTCGTTTCATTGTTCCTTGTCTGTCTCACATTCTCGACAACTAGAAGTGCACCTGTTGAAACGACCCCTTTCAAGTCGCAGCCAGACATTTATTTTGAAGGCCTAGGCTCTACCAACATAATATCCAGCGAGTGGAACCTGGTGGCATATTACGACATGCAACCTTTCTGGAAAGAGTTCGATGCACTCGTCAACTCCAGTCGCATACTTAAAACCGTATGTGATCAAATAATTGAGAGGAATGCATGTGAACAAATCATGGAGCACCTCCAATTTCTAACTAAGGAACTCTCAGTAAATAATGAGCTATTATTCCCAACAGAAAACAAAGGCAGAGCAAAAAGAGGTGCCATAAATTTCATAGGTAATATCGCGAATACCCTGTTCGGAGTGTTAGACTCTGAATATGCAGAAGCCATGTCTAAAACGATCAACGAAATCAAGCAAAACGAGAATCACTTAGTAGCCCTTATCAAGAATCAAACTTCAATCATTGATGCGACCATCAGCATCATGCGGAAGAACCAAGAGACGATAGACAAGCAGTTCAGGAATTGGGAGATTCATCTCAACAAGATTTCTGCAGACATGAATGGCATACACCAAGACATTTATCAGGAGAAACTATCAAATGTCTTGGTGTATGCCATTCATGTCTGCAGAAATCTTGTTGTGATGAATCTCCCAATTCCTGAACTGCTTGTCTATCGTCTCTTGGTTCTTCCGCATGATGTTGATGGTCGCATCAATGATTGAAGTTTGATTCTTGATAAGGGCTACTAAGTGATTCTCGTTTTGCTTGATTTCGTTGATCGTTTTAGACATGGCTTCTGCATATTCAGAGTCTAACACTCCGAACAGGGTATTCGCGATATTACCTATGAAATTTATGGCACCTCTTTTTGCTCTGCCTTTGTTTTCTGTTGGTAATAATAGCTCATTATTTGCTGAGAGTTCCTTAGTTAGAAATTGGAGGTGCTCCATGATTTGTTCACATGCATTCCTCTCAATTATTTGATCACATACGGTTTTAAGTATGCGACTGGAGTTGACGAGTGCATCGAACTCTTTCCAGAAAGGTTGCATGTCGTAATATGCCACCAGGTTCCACTCGCTGGATATTATGTTGGTAGAGCCTAGGCATTCAAAATAAATGCCTGGCTGCGACTTGAAAGGGGTCGTTTCAACAGGTGCACTTCTAGTTGTCGAGAATGTGAGACAGACAAGGAACAATGAAACGAATGCTGATCCGATGGATCGTCGTTGCCTTTTTCTAGGAGCTGTGTCTGTTAGAGAAGTCTCCCTAGTTTGACTCGATGTCGAATTAATGGAAATTGACCTGCGATGCGGGTTACTTTGATCGCTCGCTGGTCGAGCAGTTCCTTGTGCTTCTATATCATCTATGGTGTTTGAACTGGGCGGTTCGATTTCATCTTCTTCTTGATCCTCGTTCATAGGTAAAGGCGCTAGTTTGTGAATAGCGCGTCGTAGTGTCTCATTTGCAGTGCGTACATCAGCGACGCGTACCAAATTGTCGGGTCCTGTGTATGTTTTCACAATTCGTCCAAGCGGCCATTTGAGGGGTTGATAATCACCATTGTGTTAGGTTGGACATTGTGGCAGCGTTGCTTCCATTTGTACCGTTGCTGTAGTTGATTTAGATATTCGCTAGACCATCTCTTTATCAGGAGAAACTATCAAATGTCTTCATCACGTTGGCAATGCAAGCCATGTTGACAGCTTCAAATTTTCAAAGAATCCAAGGCGTCATCCTAGACGTACTAGTGGATACTCATAACGGAAAAATCAGTCCACAACTGATCACGCCAGATCAGATGCGTCAGGAATTAACCACAATCAAAGGTCATCTTCCTTCATCATTAAAGCTGCCACTAACAATAGATGACGTCTTGCAATTTTACAATTTAATGACAATCGAAGGAAGACCAACGGCCGTGTTATGGATAAAAGATGCAAGGTAGCAAAAGAAATCTACAGTTTTGTTTATGATACAAATATTTTCCTCTTATTATTTTCTTAATAACATTACTCTGAACTATCGCAATGCTCCGCCAGAGTATCGTATTTCGTTTATATGCTATGGTAATCGGAATGCATGATGTTTACTCGGGATCTTTCAATAGCTAAAGTCTTGATTGTTAATAGTTAAGTAAGCATAATTTTTCAGATAAGAAACTCAGAACTGTATAATACTGTAAATAGAATTTAGTCTTAAGTTGCTTTAGCTCGCGTTCAAAACTATTAATATTAATCAATAAAGTTACTATTAAAATAAAGTGTCAGAATTCTATTTATTATACCTACTATTGATTCGCTTAAAAGTTTACGCGGGGAAGTAAGGAAAATTTCTCTACTTAACTTCCATAAGTCCGTGTCAGTGAATAACATTTGGTGGCAGCGGTAAAATTAATTGAAAATAAATATCTCAGTGCGTACGAAAGTTACATAAAATTGTGTGTGCAATACACATATATAAATTATATGTAACAGATGCACCCAATCTGTTTTACACGTTCTGATTCTAATTTAAAACACGTCTCAAAGATAAGTGTTGCAATACAAAGTTAATTTTCAAATCTTTTGGGCGCATTAATTATTTTTGAAGTTAACGTGAAAGAGGAACGGAGCCACAATAAGCGACTCAATCGACTCAATTGTCAACAAAATCAAATTGGGCAATCATTGATCATTCAAGACGGAAGGAGGAAAGAAATAAACGTTTCCCACGATATCCAGAAGATTTTAGTTGCTTCAAGGAGATTGATTTCAAAATAGAGGAATCACTATTGGCGTATAAGATGATGCGAAACTTTTGCACATTTTTATTATTATTGTAAGTCGATTCTTTTTAAATTACATTTAATTACTTTTTTGTTTAGTTTGGAATATATGTTTACTGTTAAGTAAAGTAGAAGGTTTATACCTTATAGTGATTACATAAATGAATAAATAAACGGAAAAGTGCGTGTGAAGTTCAAAGTTATTGAATCTCTAGTAATAATAAAAAAAAACAAAAACGCATAGTATACACATTTATACTTTTCCTGACGGGTTTTAGATTTTACATATACATATGTATTAATATACATTATAACAATTTTTGTTCTCGTGGTGTACAGAAGTAAAAGTATATTTATATTGAATTTATATACATATATCTGTTTTATGTTTTGAGAGAACTATCAACGAATCTTATTGGTGTGTTTATTATTTTGAAATACTGAAATTAATCCGTAACAAACTTGCCACGATGACTAATACAAGTGAGTCTGAATATAGTTTTGACGAAAATACCTTAAAGAAAAAATTTTGTTGTGTAGGCGAAAGTAGTGGCCTTGCAGTCGAATTAACTTTGGAACAGATAATCTCAAATGATAAAATTGCATTTAGAGATAACCAAGAAGAAAATTATAAAGTGTCTTATATTTCTCGTACTTATAAACGAGGAACTTTTCTAAATTTGTTATCCGACGATTTCGATAGTGAAGACGGAATAATGGAAACAAGAAACGATTCGCGAATAACTGAAAAACATGGGGATAAGTCCACAGTTGGAGAAACTGTTGAAGACAAAGCTAATTCACGCGGAAACGATAATAATGAAAAAGTAGAAAATTTATCAGAAAGCTTAAAAAATCTAGAAATAGGTCAAAGTGCTATTCGAAAACATGTGTATAAAATTCCTGAAATTGCAAATGTCGGAAATAAGGAAAAAATCAAAATGAGTTTGGAAAATATTATTAGAATAATTACATATTTTGATAGTGACCCATCTAAAGCATATAATTTTATTCAAAATTGTGAGAACGCGATGAGTATTGCTACGAAAGAGCAAAAAGAGTGTTTACTTCCAATAATTAAAAGTAGGATATCAGGAAATGCGGAAACCATATTAATGAATAAGAGGCTTAGTACATGGGAAGAATTAAAGCACGAATTGAACAGAGTTTTTAGAGAGACATATTCTTCAATGCAACTTCATCTTGAAATGACAAGATTAAGGCAACAGCGAAATGAAACTGTTATGCAGTACACGCAAAGGGCCGAAACCTTAACGCGTCGTCGCATACAGAGTCTTTTTAATGAAAGCTTAGAAGATACAACCTATTACGGGCAGAAAATAGCAATAGAAAAAGATATGCTGAATGCATATATATTCAGTTTACATAAAGAATTAGGTACTTTTGTTAATACACAACGCCCAAAAAGTTTAGCTGAAGCCAGCCAATTGGCTATGGAGGAAGATATTCGCTTAGGATATAGTAAAATTAAAGAAAGAGAATATACAGATAAAAATTTGATTAGGATTAATCACTTCGATCATAAGTGTTATTCATGTGGTGGTACAGGGCATATGGCTAGAGAGTGTTTCAAATTTAAAAATAATTATAATCAAAAGAATTTCGGAAACAGAGCAAATGGTTATAGGGATAGCAGTAAATATAACCGTAAGGAATCAATATACAAAAATAATACTACCAATGAATGGAACAAGACTTTTAGTGATACTGGAAAGAAAGGATTTGTACCGCAAGTACCAATGAAAGAAAATGGTTCAAATTTTCGGAAAAAGGAACAATCGTAGGGGGTATTGTTTCAAATTACAGCGAAAGCCCCCACATAACACTATATTACGATAAACAAAAGTATAAATTTTTAATTGACACGGGTGCAGGAATAAGTTTAATAAAAGAAAAATGTGTTTATGAAGATGACGTTAATTTTGATGATATAGTCTATTTTAAAGGAATAGGTCGGTCTAATCGTTGTAGTATTGGAAGCGCAAAAATAGAAATGAATTATTACAATGAAAAAATTGGAAGTGATGATCTCTTAAAAATTAAATTCTATGTAGTAAAAGAAGATGTAATAGGGTGTTATGATGGAATTGTCGGCAATGATGTTCTAAGTAAGATGAAATTCTCTATCGACCTTTATAATAATATACTATACAACGATGAAATAAAGATTACATTACTGTTTAAAAATAAACCAAATTTGGCATCTGAATATGTGAATAAAGTGATAAATAGGGAAGATGTCAAAACGAGGGAGATGTCAAAACGATCCAAACTTCATTCTAAAGAAGTTAGTAATAGGACAGATAAAATCTGGCACCAACAACATCTGAAGAATGAAGAAATAGAATCTTTAAAAGATATAATAGGGGAATTTAGTGATATATTTAGTTTAGAAGATGAAGACCTCACAGTTACTTCAGTTATAAGTCACCATATAAGAACAACAAGCGACGTTCCACTTAACGTTAAGACGTATCGATATCCGAAGATACATGAAGAAGAAGTCAACTCCCAAACTCAAAAACTTTTGAAAAACGGGGTGATTCGCCATAGTATCTCACCTTGGTCAAGTCCAATATGGGTCGTGCCCAAAAAGTTAGACTGCAGCGGGAAAATAAAATGGAGAATGGTAATAGACTATCGCCGATTAAACGAGATAACTGTAAGCGATAAATTTCCTATCCCAAACATCCAAGAAATTCTCGATCAGCTAGATAGGGCAAAGTATTTCACAACCCTAGACCTGACCTCAGGTTTTCATCAAATTCCGCTAAGTAAAGAAAGCATGGAGAAAACTGCATTTACGACGCCTTATGGGCATTTTGATATTTACTCGAATGCCTTTCGGTCTGAAGAATGCACCAGCTTGTTTTCAGCGAATGATGAATATGGTTTTAAGTGACTTAATAGGAAAGGGTACATTTGTATACTTGGACGATATTGTTGTCTACAGTAAAAATCTTGAAGAGCATAATAACATGTTGGAACAAGTCTTATTGAGATTGAAGAATGCTAATTTGAAAGTACAATTAGATAAATCAGAATTTATGAGAAGGCAAGTAGATTATCTAGGACATACAATTACGAGCAAAGGTGTCTCACCTAATATGAAAAAAATTGATGCTGTAGATGCACTCAAAGAACCTAAGAATCAGAAAGAGATTAAAAGTTTTCTGGGAATGATAGGATACTATCGTAAGTTTATAAAAGATTTCAGTACTATTGCTGCTCCATTACACAAATTATTGAAAAAGAATGTTTGCTTTACTTGGAGAGAGAAAGAGAAAAATAGTTTCACAGAATTAAAAGGAAGGCTGAAGAATTTCACCTTGCTGCAATATCCTGATTATAGCAAGGAGTTTATTATAACCACCGATGCAAGCAATCTAGGACTAGGCGCAGTATTATCTCAAGAATACAACGGTAGAGATTTACCTATTCATTTCATCAGTCGAGCACTCAACAAGGCAGAAGTTAATTACAGTACTACGGAAAAAGAGTGTTTAGCTGTGGTTTGGGCCGTGCAGCAGTTTAGGCCATACATTTATGGGAAGAAATTTAAAATTAAAACGGATCATAGGCCCTTAACCTGGCTATTTAGTGTGAAAAATCCAGGGTCAAGGCTGGTAAGATGGCGACTACGTCTTGAGGAGTATGAGTATGACATCGTTTATAAAAAGGGAGTAGATAATGCTGTAGCAGATGAACTAAGTAGAAATATAGTTTTTCCAGTAGAAGTCGAAAATGACGAACTTGGTAGAAATTTAGAAAAAATGATACAAGAAAATTTTGGGGATGATTTAATTAACAACGAAACAGATTTAGTGACATTGTCTGAGACCAACAAAAACATTAAAGATACAGAAGAAGACTTAAGAGCAATTCTGGAAGAGAATTATGTACAAGATGATCTAAGTAATATTAATTTAAATGGAAATATAGAGGACAATGAAGGTAACATTAGCGACAGCTCTAATGATTTAACTAGCTTAGAGGAGTCCCAAAAATATAATATACGAGTTATTAGAGATAGGGAAGAACAATTGAAAATAATCAAAGATAATCATGAAGGTTTAATAGGTGGTCACGGCGGACAAAAAGCAACTATTTCTAGAATAAGAGAATTATTTTATTGGAAAGGTTTGAACAAAGACGTCATAGAATACATAAAAAGATGTATACCTTGTCAGAAACAAAAGATAAATCGACATCCTGCAAGAAATCCAATGAATATTGTATCAAGCGCAGAATATTGTTTAGAAAAAGTGTCAATGGATCTCACTGGACCTTATAAAGATGGTAAGAAGATCATATACAGTCTCACTATTCAGGACGACTTGAGTAAATATATAAAATATATACCAGTTGAAGATAAAAAAGGTGAAAAAATTGCTAGAGCTTTTACAAATGAATGGATATTATATTTTGGCATACCAAAATATATCTTAACTGATAATGGTGGTGAATTCGCTAACGATCTTATGAAGGAAATTTGCAAATTATTCAAAATAAAACACATACGAACGAGTAGTGCATATCCGCAAAGTAATGGTTCAGCAGAAAGAGCGCATGCTAGACTAGGAGAATACTTAAGGCTTGTAATAAAAGATAAAACCAAACTTGAATATGCTAAACTGTTCAGATATGCAGCATTTTGTCAGAATACAACAAAACATAACAGTACAGGATTCACCCCACATGAAATGCTATTCGGAAGGAAAGCGAATACTCCTAGTGAAGTCGGTGACATGAGGTTTAAGACCACAATGGACTACACGCAGGAATTACAACTGAAATTACTTCGGATGGAAATCGAAGCGAAAAGAAATCTACACAAAACCAAAGTTAAGGCAAAAGAACGTTACGATCAGAAACTAGGTTCCAAAATCCGAAATTTTAAAGTTCATGATCTTATACTTGTAGAGAACGAGAAAAGAGACAAGTCTAGCGAAAAATATTCAGGGCCTTTTAAAATTATAAAGATATTAGGCGATTCTGTAGTGATTAGAAGAAATAATGTATATATCAAATATAACAAAAGTAAAATAAAACATTTTATAGGTCAACCATCGGCCGAGCAATTAGAATCCAGGAGATAAGCTCTAATGGGATATACTATAAACAAATCGGAAAGGTGAAATCGATCAAGGGACAAATCTCAATCATCAACTCGGTAGATATCAATGAATTAGAATTGGCCATAGACAACATAATTAAACAGTCTCAAGGATTAGGTGACGTATGTACTAGTTATAAGTTAGAGTGCGACGAAATAAAAAATGAAGTTTTAAAGCATACTAATAGAATTAATAGAAGATTGGAAGATATTTGCAATCTGCTTGGAATTAGAAGAAATGTCATTGGTAGAAGTAAGCAAAAGAGGGGTTTAATTAACCTTGTCGGTAAAGGATTGAAGGGTTTATTCGGTACAATGGATAGCGAAGATAGCGAATTTTATGAAAAGGCTGTACAAGCTCTACAAAACACCAATGAAAATATACAATCAAGCCTCAAATCTCAAATTGTGATTATGAAATCTTTAAACGAGGAGTACAAAACTCTCCACAATACTTACTATGCTCACGAGACAAAACTTAATGAAATAATAAACCAAATTAACAATTTAATTAATGAAGAAAATAGTGTTAAACAAGAACTTGAAGTTAACAAATACTTTGAGCAGATACATAGGCAAATTCTTGATAAAACTTTAGCTTTGGATATCGAAACAGATATTTTAGAGCAAGCTATTTTATTAATAAGCGCAAATATTGTACATCCTTTCATATTGAAACCAATAAAATTCGTTGAGATCTTACAAAAACACCCTTATAAAGAAGATCTATTATTTGAACCAACTATCGAAAACTATCACAACCTAATTCAAGAAAGCAAAATTAAGGCATATTTGGTTGATAAAATTATTAAAATAATTGTAGAAATACCTATTCTAAAGAAAGATAACGTTGAATTATATGAAACTATTAGCTTACCAGTCCTGAGGGATAATCAAGGTTTTATATTTGATATTCACAGCAGTTATCTGTTTGTTAGTAATGATAAAGAAGGCTATTCAACCAGTTCTAATTTAAATGATTGTAAAAAATTCAACGAGTATTACGTTTGTAAGGAAATTATTATGTATAACACTATGAAACAAGACGATTGTGCATTGAATGTTTACATGAGAAGGTCCATTGAAAATTGTAAGTTGAAGCAGATCACTAGTAATTTTGAAGTTTTTTATAAAATAGACTTTAATAAATATATATTCGCAATTAATAACCCTACAAAATATAAATGTAAATGTGCTAATGTTCACGAAGAAGGTATTATTAAAGAAACTGGTGTTTTATTCTTAGACTCCAATTGTAAATTTGTAACAGTTGAAACGGAAATAACTACTAATAATATCAGTTACAGCTACGTTAATACAGACAAATATGATTTTGAACTAGAAGAATGTATTAATATAAGGTTGAAAAATATTAAATTAAAAGATAAGCTTTTATCAGGAATTAAGACAAATTTGCAAGATGTGCACGATTTAAGTATAGATTTACAGAATCAAGAGAACCTTTTAAAAGATATATTAAGACCAATACCAGAGAGAGTTCAGGGAGGAGTTTTCACTATCGCTCTTATAATTACGATCCTAATAATTCACTTTAGTATAAAATACATCAAATGTAGCAAAATAACCATGTTTAAGAATTGCTTTAATAAAAGGACACAGAGACCACTTGTAGAAAGACAAAACATAGCACATTATTATGGTGAACAATCAAGACCGGCATTAGAAGGACATCGCACTTCGCGCGTTCTTAGAATCGAAGATCAAGATTTGGATTTGTAATTATGATAATGTTTTGAAACAATTTTTAAAGAAATATTGTTCCTCTTATGGGGGGAGGTGTTATGGATAAAAGATGCAAGGTAGCAAAAAAAATCTACAGTTTTGTTTATGATACAAATATTTTCCTCTTATTATTTTCTTAATAACATTACTCTGAACTATCGCAATGCTCCGCCAGAGTATCGTATTTCGTTTATATGCTATGGTAATCGGAATGCATGATGTTTACTCGGGATCTTTCAATAGCTAAAGTCTTGATTGTTAATAGTTAAGTAAGCATAATTTTTCAGATAAGAAACTCAGAACTGTATAATACTGTAAATAGAATTTAGTCTTAAGTTGCTTTAGCTCGCGTTCAAAACTATTAATATTAATCAATAAAGTTACTATTAAAATAAAGTGTCAGAATTCTATTTATTATACCTACTATTGATTCGCTTAAAAGTTTACGCGGGGAAGTAAGGAAAATTTCTCTACTTAACTTCCATAAGTCCGTGTCAGTGAATAACAGCCGAACACATCATCTTTAAACTCAGACTCCCTTTATGCACACTCGAGGATTTTGAATTGTTTAGCATCATTCCAGTTCCGACATTGATCAACAACACGTTCTTAGCCATACAACCATCATTCCCATACTTGGTGGTGAATCTCCATCGAGACCAATATTACCCACTCACCGAGCATAGTCTCCAGGCATGCCGCACCATCACCAGAGGTCGACACTT
Organism: Dioctria rufipes; assembly: GCA_963924295.1. NCBI lineage: Eukaryota > Metazoa > Arthropoda > Insecta > Diptera > Asilidae > Dioctria > Dioctria rufipes. Next base: position 206,805,501 of record OZ002740.1, read on the forward strand.
ATGCAAGCAACATCATCCCATATATCATAAGGGATCTGCCCTCGGGGCTTGTGAGATAGATTTCATCAACCACCTACCACAATCCCCCACATGCAAAATTGTTCAAACGGGAGATGGCCCACACTGGACTCAACTTCATAATCCAAATGAATGGCTGTTTGCTTTGAAAGAAAAAACCACGACCAATGTCGTATGTGAAGACACAGTCAACCAAATGGCCATCGAAGGATCAGGAATTTTAAGACTTCAAAATGAATGTATCATCAAACAGCCTCTGATCACCATACGCGGCCACAATGCTTTCCCGACCAGTTCAAGGATGTCGTACATACCTACCACAAATCTAACTCAACAAGTGAAATTGGAGGGACCACGTCCTAACATATCAGACGGCCCTGATTTCAAACCACAAGGGACAGAATTAGAATCCATTCAAAAACAAATTCAACAGCTCCACATCGATCTTCCAACAATTCACCCTCACGATGTTCATCAATTTGCTATTGGCTATACGGGTTTGGCATTGGTATTTGCCATTATCATCTTCATAATTTGGACTTACAAATCCCGCATTTGTTCCCGGATTCCAACTAAGCCAACCCCACAACCGAGGCGATACATCAGTCAAGCGGATTGCACCTCAGATCAAGATGAAGAAAAACAAGTTCCCGATTTCAACATAGATTTTAACAGTTGAATTCATCATTCAACGCGGGGGAGGATGTTCATCATTACATTTTCTATATTAACATAACATTAAAAAAATAGATAGTACGCATATACATACATGTACAAACTTATCACAGCAAGAATTTCGCTAGTCTCATATTCTAAGATCTTCACATGGTTTCACTTTGTATATCTTTTTGCATTTTATTTTGCATATCAGCAAAATTATTCTGACTGAAATGATAAAGCCAGACGAAAGTCGACACCGGTGAGATAATTGAAGGAATGCTCGTGCGAACTTTGTGGCTAGGGAAATTCTTTCATTCTGTGGTAAGTTATTTGTGAATTTTGGTATTTAGCTAATTAGGCATTTTTGTAACATTATAAAAAGCGAATTTCAATAAAGAATTAGTTAGTTGCTACGATACAGTGAACCAAGACTTTTAATTTTACCTTAAGTGAGTCTGCTTGAGGCACTGTAACTCCGACAGCTTTCTGGTGTACCGGTTTAAGAGCCGCTGCACCCACAACACTACTTACGGTGTAATACCCTAAGTTCTGCACAGCAATATCGAGGCAAAAGAGCCAAGATCAACAAGATCAATGGTTTCGTTGCTTGTATGGCACGTAGCGCCGTCTTGTTGAAAGTAAATGTTGTCCAGATCAATACCATTCAATTCCGGCCATAAAAAATCATTAATCATCACTCGATAGCGCAATCCATTCACCGTAACTGTTGCTCCAGCCTCATTTTCGAAAAAGTAAGGTCCAATGACCCCGCGGGACAATAAACCGCACCAAACAGTCACACTGTTGAGGATAGAGAGGCTTTTCAACAATAACTCTTGAGTTTTCCAAGCCCCAGATGCGACAATTTTGCTTGTCGACGAAGCCATCGAGGTGGAAATGGGCCTCATCATTCAAGATGAGTTTTCGATGTAATTCCGGATCATTTTCATGCATTTCAAGGACTCAATCAGCAAAGACTCGACTTTGTTGATGATCGGCCGGCTTCAGTTCTTGTGTTAACTGAACTTTATAAGCCTTAAGACCCAAATCTTTATGCAAAATACGGTGTAATGACGTTTGTGGAATGCCTAATTCCAAAGAACGACGAGTAATGGAAAAACCTGGGTTTTCTTCAACACTTTCGGCTACAGCAGCAATATTCTCGGCTGTTCTTGAGCGACGTGTACGGGTTTTATTCTTCACATCACTAACTTGACCCGCCAGCTCCAATTTTTCTACCAATTTCTGTATTGCGGTCCGACAAGGTGCTTCACGACGACCCAAAAATGTTCGAGTTTTACGAACCGTCTCTGCCACATTTTCACCATTTTTATAGTGAATTTTAATAATTTCAGTGCGTTGTTGAATCGTGTATCGTTCCATTTTTATTAATGGCGTAGTTTCTACTTGTCAAATGTCAAAAAATGACAGCTCCAAAAGTGATATCTACCGAAGTAGCGGGCTAATTAAAATAACACCTCTTATTGGAAAACCCTTTACTTTTGTAAAGTAAATTTTTATTCTCTGACCCAAGTGACCTTTTGTATCTTCTCGTAAGGCAACAAATTCTTTTTTGCGAGTTTCTTTCGATATTTTTTGCTGACCACAAGTGATTAAAGAAGTGGCGTAAAAAAAATTGTTTGTTGTTGTTTTATCAGTGCATCTAAGTTCCATCACATTATCAGCGTTGAATCCTAGTTCTTTATTGTGATACTCTCTAGTATCCCAAGTTTTATCAGTGCATCTAAGTTCCATCGCATTATCAGCGTCGAATCCTAGTTCTTTATTGTGATACTCTCTAGTATCCCAACATTGTCATTACAAGAGCTAAGGATTACTCATCTCAGGCAAATCAAGGCCACAAGCAGAACGCTTACCGCCTAGCTAGAGTTTCGCGTTATATACGCCTCCCCAAAATGGCAAACCCTCAAGGCAATGGCGGCGGAGGTAAACCTGTCGTTCCTGTTGGACAGGGTGCACCTCCTGCACCTCCTGCACTACCAGCAATAAACAGGCTCTCGACTAGTGAGGCACGAAACCTCCTACCCGAGTATGACGGCAATACGGAGGAGCTTCACAGGTTTCTGGCTTGTTGTGATATGTTGTTCTCACAAGCCCACACTGAGGCAGAAAAGCTGTTGTACCTCAGCCTGTTAAAGACAAAGCTGACGGGTCCTGTCTATGATTTATTCAAGTATGGAGATTATCCTACTTGGGCAGAACTGAAGGCAGTGCTCAAGTCTCATTTTCAGGAGCATCGCCCGCGAATAGCTATACAGGGTGAACTGTTACGCCTAAGACAAGCTCCAAGAGAAAATGTACAAGACTTTACTCGCCGATTTAAATAATGCGACTTTAAATGAAGTTCCCCAGTTAGAATCAAGAGAGTTCCTACTTAGCGAAAATGAGCTAAATGCTATCAGGGTATTTGAAGATGGCATTAAAAATGACCAATTAAAAGTCATAATTAAAGCTCGCGCAGAAACTAGACTACGAGCACTGATCACTTTCGCTATAGAGCACGATCAGAGAATAGAAGAGGCTCAACAAACCAATTCCCGCTCACCTCAAAATACTCCAATCATTACATGCGAGTATTGTGGGAAAAGGGGCCACTGTAAAGAAAGTTGTTTTAAACGAAAACAACTTCCCCCATTTCCCTCATTTTCAAATATTAAGAATGAGGTCCATAGAATAATATGTGGTTATTGCCGCAAGGCAAATCATCGCACCCATGAGTGCAGAAAAAGATATATAATGAACGCTTTACACGGAGCCCCCAACAAGGCCACCAACGTACAGCGTCATCATCACAACTACCTTCAAGGTCCTTTACACAAAGGCAACCACAACCAGAGCAACCACGACAATTTCGGCAAGTTAGGTGGTCAACACCTACAAATAAATTTACGGGAAACGAGTTTGCGCGGGAAGAATCGGACGGCGAAACTCCCCGCCAAATTATCTCTCAGGCCGTCATTCATGAGCAGCCGCTGAACTAGTAACCTCAAAAATAAGGTTACCTATAAGTTTAGAGCAAAACACCCTTCTGATTTCGTTACCTCTAAACGTATCTATCAAACCCAGTACTACTTTCATAATAGATACTGGAGCAGAAATTAGTCTTCATAAGGCAGAATCAACTCATGATTTAGCCCTCGTATACGAAAACGAGCGCTGTACAATTTCAACTCTTGCTGGAGCTTATACGCCCACAATTGGCATAACCTACGCCAAAATTAATTTAATTGACGATATTACAATCGAACATCCATTTCATTTAATCCCAGGAGGTAGTAAATTAACTTACGATGGAATCCTTGGCATAGACTTTCTTACTAAATACAAATGCAGAAGGTTACATAGAATTAATGACGCCATCAACAGGCATAATTAAAAATTACTCAAAACTATGCGGTGAACATAAAATTACCAGAGTTAGAGAAAATAAATGTATACAGAGTAATAAAGCCGAGAAATCCACTAAAGAGGTAGATAAAACAAAAAATGAAAAATCAAATAAAGAATATACAGAGGTATTTAAAAAGGCTAAGATACAAAATATAAAAGAGGAAGGAAAATAATTTAAAAGAGAAACAATAAAAGTTCCAAAAGAATTATAAAACTTGGAACTTATATCAAGTAAGTACATTGGCATGGACAAGCGACGCTACGACTGCGGTTCAGGTCAAGTCAATTCATTTGATAGAGAATTAGGTACGCGACGCTACGACTGCGGCCTAACTCAATCTAGTTCATGTGACAGCAATTTGGGTACACGACGCTACGACTGTGGCCCAAATAAAGCTGACTTGAGCAATATAAGTATCCAAGATAATCCCTTACAAAAGGAAGAACCAGAAAAAACTGGCAAAACATATAAAGAAAATACAGCACTGATCTTCTTACAAATCATATATTACCTCTTTTTAATAATTATAAAAAATTCAAAGCTTTCTTTAGAGAAAACCATCAGTTTAAATTCCAGTGTTCATCGAATAGAAGAGAATAAAATTCGAAAGTTGTCAGGTAAGAAAAATCTGATAGAAGGGCCAGTAGATAAAAAACCTAACACAACTGGTATTAAGGAAGAAAATAAAGATGACGAGATTCATTCAAAGCTTACTCGAAACCAAATGATATTACCTCCAAGGTCGGAAGTCATAGTCGACATACCTAATAATGAAACTAAGGAATTATACTGCAAAAAGGAAGAGATTCTAACAGGAATTTTCATAGGGAATACTCTAACCAAACCTGAAAATCAAGTCATCAAAATTCTGATGTTGAACGCAAACGAAGAGGAAGCAGTTCTACCGATAAAAGACATTAATCCATCTTGGGAATATTCAGGTGATTATGATATCGTACAAGCTCAATATGATAATGACCCCGTAGAGAATAGGTTGAAAAAACTAGAAAACACCCTAAGGTTAGATCATTGTAATAAGGAAGAAAGAAAAACCATACTAGACGTATGTCGACAATACAGTGTGAGCTGTTCTATCTGGAGGATGGCTCCCTTACTTGTGCAGATGCAGCAACGCACAATACAACACCGATATACGTAAAACCATATCGTTTACCAGAATCCCAAAAAGATGAAATCGACAGACAGATAGGCTAAATGCTGGATCAAGGAATCATAAGTCCAAGCCGAAGCCCTTGGAATTTGCCTCTAGTAATAGTCCCAAAGAAACCAGACGAAACTGGAAAGAAACGATGGAGAATCGTAGTGAACTTTAGGCGTCTAAACGAGGCTACTCTAGGAGATGCCTACCCATTACCAAACATAATTGATATATTAGATCAGTTGGGACGATCTAGATAATTTACAACCCTAGATTTGGCAAGCGGATTTCATCAGATTTCCATGGACAAAAAAGACAAGAAAAAAACAGCCTTCAGTACACCATTTGGGCACTACCATTACAATCGTATGCCATTTGGGCTGAAAGGCGCCCCAGCCACTTTCCAGCGGCTGATGAACAATGTCTTGACTGGATTACAAGGATTACACTGCTTTGTGTATCTCAATGACATTGTGATCTATGGATATACTCTAAACGACCACAATGCAAAATTAGTACAGGTATTCGAAAGATTAAAAAGTCATTTATTAAAAATACAGCTAGATAAATGCCACTTTCTTAAGAAAGAAATTGCTTATTTAGGACATGTCGTAAGCGCAGAAGGAGTTCAACCAGATCTTTCAAAAATAACTGTAGTCAAAACTTATCCCAAACCTAAAAAACCAAAGGATGTCAAGGCATTCCTTGGATTTGTAGGATACTATAGGCGTTTCATACCAAACTTTTCAAAACTAGCAAAACCGTTAACAAAACTGCTAAAAAAAGATGTACCATTCCTATGGGACAGCTTTTGTGACGAGTCTTTTAGAATTCTAAAAGAAAAACTGATCACTGCTCCCATACCTGCATACCCAGAATTTGATAAACAATTTATCAATACAACTGACGCAAGTGACATAGCAGTTGGTGCAGTTCTATCACAAGGCGAAATTGGTAAAGATCGACCCATATGCTATGCTAGTAGAGCCTTAAATCCAACAGAAACTAGGTATTCTACTATTGAGAAGGAATTACTAGCCATTGTATATGCAGTTGAACAATTTCGACCCTATGTATATGGTAGAAATTTTACCATCATAACGGACCACAAACCGCTAGTTTGGTTAATGAAATTAAAAGATTCCACTTCTCGACTCATGAGATGGCGCATCAAGTTAGAAGAGTATGACTACACTATCATACACAAACCAGCACATTGAACGCCAACGCAGATGCCTTAAGTAGAATAATTCCCACAGAAGAAGTAATAGATGAAGAGAAAGCTGTAAATATAGTGACCAGAAATCAAGCTAAAAATCAAACCAATAAGGCAAGCTTACCGAAACAGGATGACTTATACAGTAAATATAATTCAGCTGTTCACCCAGCTAATAATTTAATAACAGAAAGCAGCGATCACTTGTTGAACCAAAAAGTTATCAACCATAAATTCTTCTTATTACCAAAATCTGAAGGTGAAACCGAGTCCTATTTGAAAGACCTCTTTCCTGCTATGGAAAATGAGCGTACTACAGACCATATAAAATGCTATCAAATGAAGAAACACAGTTACATAATAGCTAAAAGTGAAATACCTATGAGAACAATAGATGACGATCATAAACAGGTGTTAAATGTATTAACCCAATTTAAAAATCATGATATTCAAAATAAATTCAATGAAATAAACCTATCACTTCCGAACATAGATTTATTAGCGCTCTCAGAACTAAAAAATATGATTCATTTCATATTCGGAAGCCAAATTTCTGTTAAAATTTTCTTATCTCGCGTAAAAGTAGTAACAAGCACTGAAGAACGAAAACAAATAACAGAGACGTTTCATTTGTCTACAATCGGAGGACATCAGGGAATTACACGTACAATTAAGAGAATCCAAACAATGTATAATTGGCCCAGACTCAGTCAGGACGTAGAAAGTTTCATTAAAAAATGCTCATCCTGTCAGGGCAATAAGCTCTCTAAGAATCCGAAAATCCCAATGAAAACCACAACCAGTTACAGACCATTTGAGAAGGTATCACTAGATATAGTGGGACCACTCCCGGTTAGTCACGAAGACAACAGATTCCTCTTGACCTTCCAGGATGATCTTACTAAATATACAGAAGCGATACCTTTGCGCAATGCCGAAGCTCGAGCAGTCACCGAAGCATTCACTATAAAAATAGTCTGTAAACATATGCGTCTATGCCACCTGAGTCAATATTAACCGATCAAGGATCTAATTTCCTGAGCGAAATATTTACTCAAATGTGTAAGTTATTAAAAATTTCCAAATTACAAACTACCCCATACCATCCTCAAACAAACGAAGCCTTAGAGCGAAGTCACTGGACTTTTGCCGAATATTTACGCCATTACGTAAATCGCGATCCACTTACATGGGACACTTGGATCCCTTACGCAATGTTCGTATACAACACTAGTATACATACTAGTACTGGATATTCCCCTTATGAACTCCTATACGGATTTCCCCCAAAAATACCTTCCACTATTAAAACTTCTCCAGTCATAAACTATAACTATGACAATTACGCGAATGAACTCAGAGCAAGACTTCAACACAGTCACCAAATTGCTCGAGACAGTCTGATAAACGCGAAGGAAAAATCCAAACTGACGTCTGATAAAAGTACTAAAATCAAATCATATAATATTGGAGACAAGGTACTATTAAAAAATCATGCAAAGAAGAATAAACTATCTCCGTTATGGATTGGACCATATGAAATAGTTGGATTAATTCCACCGAGAACTCTACAATTAAGATAGGAAATAAGACTAAAACAGCGCATAACAATAATTTAAAATTATATATATAGATTAACGTATAATCAAACATCCTCACTACAGGATTATCTTTTTGGCAATTGCTTTCTGGCAAGCAACACTGGCAGCAGCAGATAATGTGGAACCATTAAGCGTTACCCAATTAGGCGCTAACCCCGGAATATATTTCGAGGAAGTAGGACGAGTGGGATTGTTCAGCAACGATTGGCAAGTAATTATCTACTACGAGCTTAGAGACTTTAACTTCGAATTAGAAAAATTAAGTAACTGTACAGAAAACGCTCGTATTCTTTGTGATTTAATAGAACGATATCATAATAGGTTACCCTTGTGCGACGATATCACACACCAATTACACACTATCAATAAGGCACTAAGACAAAATTCACTCTTATTAAAACCTGAAACTGGACGGTTTAAGAGAGGCTTGTTTAACGCGGTAGGCATGTTGAGCAAAACTTTATTCGGAACACTAGATGCTGATGACGCACTAGAACTAAACTCACATATTGAGAAAGTAAACAATGATCACGAATACTTATCACACCATAACCCACATAATAGACACTACAGTAAACATTTTTAATAAAACACGTTTAGCAATTAAGGAACAGTTTATACACATAGAAGATAAACTAGAGACCTTAACATATGCAGTAACCAAAGTCAACACACAGACACTCCACCAAAACATAACTACGGATTTAGAAACCATGGTCTGTTTAACAGCACTGATGATGCTACGTTTTCAATCTACTCAAAATCTTTTAATCGATCTAGGAAATGATGTATGCCATGGAAAACTCCATCCTTCAATTATCACACCTGACCAAATGAGAATGATTTTAGAAACAATACAGAAAGAAATCCACGACACCCTCACATTACCCATAAATAAAGATTAAAACAGTTTATTACAATTATATCAAATTAGTTCCGTTCGTACAGTCGACAATAGAATAATATTCCACCTCAAAATTCCACTCCCCTTCAAGGAAAAATATCAATTAATAAAAGCATATCCACTACCCACTTCATACAAAGATCAGTTTGCATACATTAAACCTTCCTTAGAATATCTTGTCGTTGATTACAATAGAGAACATTATTACCCCTTGAATACAATGGACCTTCAAAATTGTCAGACACATGATCTAGTATCATAACTGTGTCGAATAATCCATCCTATTTTCAATGTACATGCAAGCAACAACCTGTGTGAAATAGATTTACTAAAACATAGCAACAAAATACCACCTCACTGTAAAATCCAAACAGTACCTCAGTTAGATTTTTGGATTCAATTATCTCAACCAAACAAATGGCTATTTTCCATGCAAAATCCAGTTACTATTGATACTGTTTGTGGAGATGAAATCAGCTCTAAAATGCTACAAAACACCGGAGCAGCTCAAATAGCTTCAGGCTGTTACTTAAGAACTAAAGATCTAGTCATACAAGCACACAATGTAAAACAAACAGAGCTCAATAACCATTACCTACCTTCTCTTAACCTCACATATACAATACCTCAAATAAAACAAGAAAGCCCTATAGCAAAACAAGTACATGTAACAACAAAAAGACCTGGAATCACATAGATTAAAAAACTTGTCATTTCATGACATACATCATTACACGCTTTCTTACTCAATAATTATCATTGTAATTATTGTCTTTGGAGCAATACTCTCGAGAAAGAAGTTTTTGAAAAAAGAGAAAGAAGAAGATAATAACGATCACTTGGAGGAAGTTAAGCATGACACTTCCAACCGAACTCGTACATATGTCCATACAGTAGCTAAAGCAAAAATGCGCAGAAACCAATTTCCACAAGCTTTAATTTTTTTTTACTCAGATACACATAAAAAGCTTACAATAGCCATATGTAAAAAAAAAGAAGAAGAAAATAGGCTTAATTAAACTTAAAATTATATGTGTAACTCCTAACAATAGTGAAAATTTTTTAACGCCTAATTATATGCAAATAATTTTAAACTTTTTGAACTTTTTATTATTCTTTTTTAGTATTACTTACCATATAAATAAAAGAAAACAAGAATTGTAAAACTGTATATTAGTAACTAGAAAAAAGGGAAGACCTTATATTCCATACTTTTGTAACTTTTATATCTCATAGACTAGATACAATAGATAAGTTAATTAAGGCCTAAATATATGCAAATTTTTACTTTCAAACAAACAAATTAATGTAACTAGAATAACCCTAAAAATATGCTATAAGATAACCAATAACTATTGATGAAATTAATGTATCTAGTATAACCCTAACAATATGCATTAAGATAACTGACAACTAACTTAGAGATATAAAAAATTAATTAATATAAGTGTTTAAGCATTAAACATTAAAAAAAAATAATCAGCAAATTCAGAGGTCAATAACTTTATTGAAGGAAAAAAAATGCAGCACAAATTCAATTTAATTAGGTAAATTTCATGCACTTTTGGTGCATCAGCAACACCTGCAGACAAATAACAATTTCGTGAGATCGAATTTCACGCATGAAATTTGTTGTCAATTAAATTTGTTAAATTGAATTTGTTGATTCTGCATATTTATCATATTAAAATTTGTATATAAATATCGATCTTTGTAAATAGAATTTTAGAATAAAGTTTTTATTAAATGAAAGCGTTGTTCTGTTGTTCTGGGTTTAATTAGGAAGCCTTCTTAAACCAACCAAATCTGAACTGTGTAGGAATCCTTCACGGCTCAAACAAAACTGGTGACCCCGACGTGATATTAATCGCTACTTGTGTAACATAAGTATTGCTCTATCACGCACCACAAGCAGTCCAGACTCTCTTTTGGCATCCATTTGAGAGCTCAATAGTCAAATCTCGCTTTCTTAAGAAGCTGGATCTTCCTTCGTGCCAACTTACAGCCGAAGGATAAATCAAGGAATACTTCTGGAGCTTACCTTGTGTCAACAGGCGACACAATAGCCAACAGCACCCGGATTTCATTTGCAGCTCCAGCAAGTTGAAGCAATTACTACATAAGTAGTATACTGTGTCACGCAGTAGCACCTTCTTGTAGGCGACATTCCCTCTGGCATTCCAGAGTTCAGCAGTCGCCCTTTTAAGAAGCTAGATCTTGTTGTGGCTACTTACAGCAAAAGAGTAAATCAAGAAATAGCTCAGGAGCTCACTTTGTGTCAACAGGCGACACAATAGCCAGCAGTATCCGGACTCCGCTTGCATCCATAAGCAACCACAATCAGCTCACCATTCTACGATTCATACGATAAGTTTGTTTTGTGTGCCAAATGACAGATATTGCAGCACTCGCGTCAGCTCAATCAGAGCTTGGCCGTGCCATCAACCAACTCTTCGATAACTTTAAAAAGGAGAGGATTGAGCGGAGAACCAAGGAAGGTACTTTGAAGTACCAGACATCCCTGAATGAATTCATCATTCAATTCAATAAAAGACATCAAGAGCTAGAATGCATCCAGCAAGTACATCCAGATCATGCGTACTTCACACAAGCATACCATACACAAGTCCAAGAAATCTGCAAGGACTTCCTAGGTAAAATAGACCAGAGACTGAGGGAGTGTTCCGCGGATGCACCAAAGTCAAGTGCTCCAGCGACCACACCCACTGACGCTAATCAAGATGACTCAGCCAAGACTCTAAGGATGCACGCCGCAACAATAAAGGCGTTGGACAGATTGATAAACTCAATTAGAGAAGAGTTTAATGCACCTCGTTCAAGGGCTTACTATAATCAGAAGCTTAAGTCGATCAATGACTACTGGGCACAAATAACTTGCCTCCATCAAGAAGTAATAGCAGAATTGCTCGACTCTACGAAGGCACAAGCATTGAAGATAAATATCAAAACCTGGCGATTGAACTACAGGAAAGACTAGATGAACAATCCATAACGTATAGTAATAGCATGAATGTAAAGCTTCCTCAGATAGCTCTTCCGAACTTCGATGGAACGAATACACAATGGAAACCATTTATGGATCTTTTCACTCAGCTAATACATCATCAGTCTATAAGCGCAGCAGAAAAAATGTACTACGTGAAAGCTCATCTTACCGGTGAACCAAGCCGGTTGATAAGACATCTACATGCCACGGAACAAAACTACACCGTGGCTTGGAAGATACTGACAGACAGGTACAATAACTACAGAAGTATAATAACTGCACTTCTAAATGAACTGCTGTCACAAAGTACGTTGACAGTTGAATCTGGAACTGGAATAAAGCGGATGCATGATGTCAGTAAAGAATGCCTTCTATCACTGCAGAACATGGGGGTTAAGATCAAAGAATGGAATGCCATATTGATCCATATATTACTTCAGAAGCTAGACAAAGAATCCCGGAAATTATACGAACAATCTCTCCAGCGTCCTCGTGAAATCCAAAACGTAGATGACTTCTTCAAGTTCTTAGAATCCAGATTTCAGATGCTGGAGGCAATGCACACGAAAGACGAGCGCAAAAGGCCTGTTACATTTGTGACATCAACGCCAAGAACTCAGTGTCCCGTCTGTAAAGCAGAGCATAAAATTTACAGATGCAACAAGTTCTTGAATTCATCACTTGACAATAAGTTCCAGCTGGTGAAGCAATTCAAGCTATGCCCTAACTGCCTGAAACCTGGACATCAGATTCAAGGATGTACTTCAGGAAATTGCACATATTGCAGGGGCCGACACAACAGTCTGCTTCACAATTCATTCCGCGACAAGCAAGAGACCGCCAAGCCCAATCATACAATACGACAGAACAACACGACACTGCAGTCAATTACTCCTTCAAAATTAATACAGCAAACTTCGAACAAAGCTATCACCAGTCTTAAGGCATCAGCCAAATCACAAGTCTTACTGGCAACAGCTGTAGTGGACATCGTCAATGCAACAGGAGGTCTGGTTCCATGTCGAATACTGCTTGATTCAGCGTCTCAATTACATTTCATCCGGGACAGTTTTGTTCAAATGCTGGGTTTAAAGAGACAGAAAATTAGCATTCCGATTATTGGCATCGGTGGACACGAAACCATTGCCAAACACGAGACTAAATTAGCCTTACACTCTAGAGCAAATGATTTTACTACAACACTTACAGCTGTTGTACTGCCGAAGATCAGCGACTATCAGCCAGCAACATATGTGTGTACCTCAAGATGGGAAATTCCAGCCAACATCCAGTTGGCAGATCCCGATTTCTATCAGCCTCACAATCGACATGCTGATAGGAGCTGACTTGTATTATGATCTCTTACAAGGTGGCCAGATTAGAGTATCCAACAATTTGCCTCTCCTACAAAACACCCGCTTGGGCTGGATTGTAGCAGGGAGAACACCAAATACGTCGTCCATCAGTCGCTTCCAATACAGTATTGTAACTCAGCCTTCAGTGGCATCTCTGGAGAAACAATTAGTCAAATTTTGGGAATTAGACCAACATGATGCACCATCAAACCGGATGACAAAGAAGAATACGAATGCGAGCAGCACTTTCAAGAGACATTTCAACGTTCTCCATCAGGTCAACTCATTGTCCAGCTACCATTTCGCGAACCACCCCATAAGTTGGGATCCTCAATTGAGATGGCAACAAAACGATTCTATTGTCTAGAACGCAAATTAGACAAAAATCAAGAGCTGGCCTTCATGCGAGAATACGAGCACCTGGGGCACATGCAAGCAATACACAAGGAACTCATCCGAGAATTATTACTTACTACATCACTGCGTTGTTAAGCCTGAGAGTTCGAGCACGAAACTGCGTGTAGTGTTCGATGCGTCAGCAAAGACTACAACTGGCAAATCTCAAAAACGACATCCTCAAGATTGGACCAACTGTAAAATCAGACTTGTTTTCCATTCTAATAAGAATTAGAATGCACAAATATGTGATGACCGCAGATATATGCAATATGTATCGGCAAATTCAAGTGGATCCCGAGCAAAGAAAATATCAACTTATTCTCTGGCGCGAACATAAAGACAGGCCTATTCAGACATACCAGCTCAAAACAGTGACATATGGCACGGCTTCAGCACCAATTCTCGCTACAAGGTGTCTTAATCAATTAGCACTTTTGGAAGTCGACACCTTTCCTCGAGCAGCTAAGGTCATACGAACTGATACTTATGTTGATGACATCCTAACTGGAACAGACTCCATTGATGATACCATCAAACTAAGAGAGGAGTTAGTGGCACTTCTAAAAAGTGGAAATTTTGAACTAAGGAAGTTCTGTTCAAATCACCCAGATATATTGCGTACCATTCCTGAAGAATTAAGAGAAAAACTACTACTGCTCCAAGGAGACGAAGTCGTGAAAACCCTAGGAATGATTTGGCAACCAAAAGATGATGTCTTTCAATTTAAAACAACACACCATGAGTCAGATAAGACTACCAAGCGAACAGTTCTGTCAGACATCACTCGTATTTTTGACCCACTTGGACTAATTGGACCTGTGACAGTTCTTGGCAAGCTATTTGTACAGGATCTATGGAAATCAAACATTTCGTGGGATGAAGAACTTCCAATACAGTTAAAAAAAGGTGGCAACTCTTTCAATGCCAATTGAAAGAGCTCAGTTGTCTCAAAATCTCAAGACACGTATCATTCACCGATCCAGTGGAGCTTCAATTGCACGCCTTTTCTGATAGCAGTGAATCGGCATATGGTGCATGCTGTTATATCAGGACGGTAGATGACTTCGGCCAAATACGAGTTCAATTGTTGTGTTCAAAGTCAAGATTAGCACCCCTAAAGTCGACAACGCTAGCAAGACTAGAACTGTGCGCTGCTGTCCTCTTAGCAGAATTGGTGGAGCGGATACGTCAATGTTGTTACGGTCCAATTTTCCACTTACCTTGCCAATGATTCAAATAGTACATGTTGGTTACGAGTGATTGTTTTATATGTTTAGGAAGTTATGAACTTTTCACTTGGAAATCGTTGTAAATTTCAGGTATCGGAGGGGTGGCCGGCAATATTTATCCGTAGAGACGTAACTTGGCGTTAAATCCCAATCCCCTGCACTTACACACACGCAGCTACACCACACCATTGCACAGAAGTTACTCAAACACGCGGTTGTCACACACATGGACACTCACACCATCATATGACATAATACACTATTACTCAACACACGCAATTGTCACACATATGAACATTCACACCATCACACAGTACACCATTCAATCACAGCAGTCATACCAACACTACGTAGCCAGCAAGGGTCTATTGTCAACCGACATATGTAGTTAAATCATAGTTAAGATCATAGTTGTACATATAGTTGTTATCCTCAGATAGCTTTCAATATTCAGTTTTTTTATTTACATTAGTAGTGGCGGACCCAATGATATTTAGAAAAAGTGTTACATCTATTATGAACCAATTTCGGGAATTTTGAATTCATTCCACCTTGTAAGCAATCTAAAAATCATTGGTTCACGATTAGAAGCTAAGCATAAAACAATTCAATTCCTGTGTTATTTTCTTAGAGAATAGTCGAATATTTTTTTTTATAATGCCAATAATAATTTTTATTGCGTGATAGAGGTTGTAACATAGCCCACTGTAAGCATGAAGGCATTTTATTAATTGTTTTCGAATCGCGGGAATACTCGCCTAGGCCTCATTCCCACTGTAAGCACCGAAATAAGACCTCTGAATAACAAACCGAAAGTGTTAGCAGCCCGGACTAAAATTAAAAGAAATTAGCCACGATCAAGAATCAAATAAATAAATAAAAGCACACATATTTTATCTGCAGAAAATGTAGAAACTGAAATGTTGAGATAATGCCAATGTAATACGGGCATTAAAACATCCCGAGATTGCAATCAACTTCAACACTCGTTAAATTTCGAAAATCTTGGTCGAAAAATAGGGGGTACAATTTCGATGGCTGTACGTCCGGTAGGTGAAGCGATCACTTTTTTTTTCGGGGATTGTCAGAAAGGCACAGTCAGGGCTAGAGCAAAAATAGAAGAAAAAGAAAGAGGAAAGTTAAATAAAACATAAAGTAGAATTAAAATAAAATAAAAGTTGAAAAGAAAAGAAAAATAATCAAAAAGAAGAAGAAAAGGAGGTGAAACCAAAAAAAAAAAAAATCAAGGAGATTGCAGTGGAAAAGAGCTTCGGCAGTGGGCGATTGGGTAGATTTTGGAGGATGGTATAAATCCGCCGGCCGCATGCTTCCAGAGGCTATTGAGAAGCTAAGTATTTATTTGGTTTTGAATTTCTTATAATATTTTTTTTTTTTTTTTTTTTTGTTGAACTTGTGTTCATATAATTTTATTATTATAATCCACGTATATATAGATTTTTCTTTTTCATATATTATATCTTAAGTAAAAGTGCTCAAGCGCGTTTTTTTTTTTTTTCCTTTTGTGTGCCTTCCTCTTTGTAACCAAGTTTCGTGGTAGCTTGTATTTCTTTTATTTGAAAAACCACGTGGCGCCCAACAAAACTAGTGAGTTATATAGCGGAATACCCACTGCCCGTCTTCGCTGGGCTACCAAAAAGTTGCGCGAAAAAGGGAAGCGTAACAAATTTGGCGCCCAACGTGGGGCCATAAAACTAAGAGCTCACGAATTTTTTTTTTTAATCAATAGATATTATTTTGTTATTTATTTTTCCTGAAACAAAAGAGATTATTTAAAAAAAAAAAAAAAAAAAATAATAATAACAAATAGAATATTTGGAAATTTTATTGCTGCTATCATCACTGTTGATCGATAATTCTGTTATCTCTAATCCGCAATCGCATTTTTTTTGGAAATTTTGGTCCAAAAGAACAAAAGACATGCATTCCATTACGGCTCTTATCACAGTGCAAATGTTCTGATAATACGGGTTCACTACAGGTACCGGCTGTTCAACACCATTCCAAGTGCAGTCTCAGTTGTTCACCCAAAGTAGTCGTATTCATTGCAAAAGATAAAATTCCGAGAAATTTATTCGCCGTAGAAGAGTCTAATTGATTTCAAAAGCATACATTAAGATCAAGTGCAAGTTTTAGTGGAACAAAATTTTGTGATATTAAGCAAACCTAAAGAAAATGTGTTGCGCACCATAACCTATCGGCATGATACTAAATAGCAGCCGATTGCTTTACTACGTTTGATATAACCTGTGGAGATAAAAGTATGTTGTTGATAATTTTTTTTTTTTTTTTATGATCATAATAATTAACTACAAATGAGTTCCACAGTTTGTTTTAGAAAAATATGTGTTTTTGTGGAAACTAGAGCATTTTAGGATTTTATACATTTTCATTTTATGTCATCGTGATTCTGATAGTTTCGGTGTGTACATTGCGAGCATATTTATTTTTTTTTTTTTTTTCCTTTCTTCCAATATAATCGAAGTATTGAACATTAATTTTTGTATTTTGCCTAGCGAGTTGCTTACATTATGTTGGTCTCAACGAAATGGGAAGATTTTCGCTTAAAATTTAACGTCAGATTAGTGCTTTAAAGTGAAATTGTATGGCTAGTTTTGCTAGTATCTACCCTAACGAAGCAGTAGTGTAAATGTCATAGAGTGTATATGGTATTAATTTCTTCTCATCCATCAAAGCACAATATAGATCGCTATACAAATATTATACCAAGAGGAGTCACAAAGTTTTCCTCATAGCCTTATTGTTCGAACAGCGACATTTTGTAATAATTTTCCCGAAGCCCGACTCATCCAGTCGAGAAATAATAACAACTTAAGAATTGCTTGAAATTTATTTTTTTTTTCTTTTATTTTTAATTTTTTTTTTTTGTGGAAATAGGACTTCATCTTATGGCAACAGTGATTTAATAATTCCTTCCTCGTACAACAATATATGCCTAGGTTACAATAATTCTAATATTGTATTGTATTGTTGATATCGACAGAGCGTCGACAGTGTTGGATATATTTCTTTTAGGATCGGTATCTTAAAATTTAGGAAGTTTAATGCATACTATGGTCAAAGTGTGCTATCATAGTTAGTCGAAAATATTAGCACTTAGGGACATACTACTCATGTCTATTGCTATTAGAGGAACAGTCATATGTCACATATACATACCTATATTATCTCTACGGAAACAGTAGTGTAAATATTCAATTCTCCACGACGGGTTAGTGTCAGCATTATTTATAATCGATTTAAGAAATTTCCAAGGAAGTTCACGGAAATAATTTCTAATATAATCAATAAGTTCATTTTTTTTTTTTTATTAATTGCAATACGGTCTGGTTCAAATGGTTTACATCCTGTGAGTTTTGTTGAATATGTTTTGGAACAGTGAAAAGGATCAGGATGCAGGATCATATATATTGCCTGAAACTCTGTCTTGGCTTAATTATATTTTATTTTGGATTATTGTATTAAGTTGAAAAATATTTTGCTACTTGCTTTCCATATCTGATATGAGACTTTCGTCGCTCTTGCTAAACTACGTACATATGAAGAACGTACTGTCAATCAATTTTCGGCATAACATTTATATTTATTAGTGGAATGTAAGGTTGTCAATTTTCCTCTGATTTAATTTGTTTCTCTTTTTTTTTTTGTATTGTGTTTGGAATTAGGAGGATTTCCAAAATAATTCGGCTACATATATATACTGTTTTTCTTATGAATACAATTATTAGGTACATATGTGTTACAAAAAAAAAAACATAATAAAAGGAAAATCAGACCTTCGCATGGGACATTTCTATGCATATATCGGTTAATAAGCTGAATTTTAGCCGTTCTTTGTTAATTTCCGGCAACCTCAAAACGAACGTAATTGAAGTTACATGTTCTGGAATTTAGTCGTTTTAATTTGATTGGTACATACATATGCCATAAATATTTTGCTACGAAGGACGGTCAATTATTCACATTATACGTTTGGTGCAAACACAATTGGTCGGCAATTTAGTATCGAATTCTTTTTTTCGTTTTGTTTTTTTTTAAAGCTGACCCACAGTTTTATTGTATCACTGAAATAACACGGTCCTGAAAGTTCTTATTCTATTATTGTCAATTAACGGAAAATTTTGTTTTTATTCGAAAAGTTAAAATGGAGATTAACCGGCTTAACCAAGATGAGCTTCAATATGAATGCCAGATACGAGGCATGGTTATTGGCACAGTCGATGAAATGCGGAAACTTATTAGAGCTGCTATAAAAGTAGGCGGGTTAGCTCTAATCGATCCTTATCCTTTCACGTTCGAGCAAGATAGCGAAGCCCTTTCCGCTAAATTAGCTGAGATTGATAAATTAATCGAATTGTTTGGAGGTGATTCAGAGTCAAGTGATTATGAAAAGCTTATCACTAAAATAAATTGGTCCTTGAAAAGGTTAGAAAGATCAGTAACCACAAAACCAGAGCACATAAAGCAAAAAAGTAAGTTGAGAAGTGAACTTATCCTTGCGTTGGGGACCGTACACGTTAAGGCAGAAGGGGGGGACGAAAATAGTGAACACTCTTCTGAAGATGGCGACCCAATGCTGACCCCGAGCTTCATAGCTGGTAGCAGACCCAGAGTACCTTTATATAAGTGGGGTATACGCTTCTCAGGAGAAGGCCAATCCTTAAATTGCTTCCTCGAGAGAGTGATTGAAGTGAGTGAAGCACGCGGTGTTACAAAATCACAACTCTTCAAGAGTGCTCTAGATTTGTTTGAAGGCCACGCGCTCATATGGTATAGAGCTGTGAAGAGCAAAGTTCATAATTGGGGTGAATTGGTGAAGGAGTTGAGGAAAGAGTACCTCCCTTCCGATTACGATGATAGATTATTAGAGGAAATCAGGAAACGAACTCAAGGCAAGGGGGAATCTATTGGCACCTATGTTGCGATAATGCAAAGCATGTTCTCCCGGTTAACTTCACCTCTGTCTGAGGACTCTCAGTTGAAAATTTTAAAAAGAAATATCACACCCTTTTACCAGACCCAACTTGGCCTAAGCATCATTGAATCAGTCGAAGACCTCGTGGATACTGGAAGAAAATTGGAAGCCATAAAGGTCTCTGTAGAATCGTTCGCGCCACCCCCAACAAGACGCAGTGGGAATTTGTTAGAGCCAGACTTAGCATATATATCTTCAGACATGACGCACGTAGCTGTAGCGACTCCTCTAAAGGAAAAGCATAAGTACGAATGTTTTAACTGCAAAAAGCCCGGCCACACTGCGAGATTTTGTCGCCAAAAGAAACGCTGTTACGGTTGTGGTATGGTAGGTGTAATTAAAAGGAATTGCCTTGCCTGTAATCCTAATTCAGTAGCCTCTACTAACAGTCCACAACCATCTATAAGTCGATCGGGAAACGGTCAAAGGGCCTCACGGTAAGCGGTCCGTGTGGTCTATCTCCAAAAGCCGCGATGGAAGATAATCAGCTTATGTTAACCCCAGGTCTTGAGAAAAAGCGTCAAAAGAATTTGGATTTTACTTTCACTGAAGTTGGAGGTGATACACGTCCTTTTCTCAAGGTTTTTGTTTTTGGTTCTCCTATGGTAGGACTTTTGGATTCTGGTGCGTCCCGTACTGTCATCGGTAGGATTGGATGGGATAAGTTGAATGCTATGGGGTTGACTCTTGTAAAAACCGACATTGAGAGAGTAACATTGGCGAATGGAGAGAGTGTTGAAGTAATAGGAGAAACGGAACTGCCGATTGAACTTGAGGGAAATGTGAAAATGTTTCGGGTCCTTATAATTCCTGGCCTTCCGCACAGCATCATTCTAGGGACCGACTTCTGGGCCAAGATGGGGATACAAGTAAGCCTGAGGGACAAGTTCTGGAATTTTGGGGAGAGTCAAGATTTTTGTGCGAGTTTCATAGAGGGAAAAGATAAGCTTTCCCCCATACAAAGAGAGTTACTTCATAATGTTGTCGAAAAAGCAAAAACTAATTCTGGTCAAGGATTGGGTTGCACATCCGAGGTACGTCACGTAATTAAGACCGAATCGCGTCCTATCAAACAGCGATATTACCCTGTGTCACCAGCTATGCAAAATATAATCAACTTAGAGTTAGACAAGATGTTGGCTGATGGAGTTGTGGAACCATCAAACAGTCCTTGGTCGTCTCCAGTCGTAATGGCCAAAAAGAAGGACGGAAGTTATCGATTTTGCATAGACTATCGTAAGCTAAATAAAGTTACAATGAAGGATGCTTACCCCCTTCCATATGTGTCCGCTATACTTGATAGACTGCGCGATGCAAGATTCATTACATCTCTCGACATAAAATCGGCATTCTGGCAGATAGAAATGGAACCAGAATCGAAGAAATATACGGCATTTACAGTACCTGGTCGTGGGTTATTCCAATTCTGCAGGATGCCATTTGGTTTGACTAATTCGCCAGCTACTTGGCAAAGGCTAATCGACACAATTTTATCTGGAGAGCTCGAACAACTCGTATTTGTATACCTTGATGATATTATCATCGTCACACCTTCTTTTGAAGAGCATCTCGAAGTATTGGAAAAGGTCTTGGAAAAGCTGCGAAGTTCAGGTTTAATAATTAATTTCGATAAATGTGAATTCTGTAGATCGGAACTACGTTATTTAGGGTATCTGGTCGGTGAAAATGGTCTCCAAGTGGACCCGGAGAAAGTTAAATGTATCCTTGACATCCCAAGTCCAAACAGTGTAAGTGAGGTTCGACGATTCATAGGCGTTGTGGCGTGGTACCGTAGATTTATTCCCAGCTTCTCTACACTTGCTGCACCTCTCACAGGCTTATTGAAAAAGAGTAAGAAGTTCAACTGGACCACGGAGTGTGAGAACGCTTTCCGAGATATAAAAGAGAAATTGGTAAGTGCACCAATTTTAATGTGTCCCAATTTTGACTTGCCTTTCATTGTCCACACGGACGCTTCTGGGTATGGCATTGGTGCAGTACTCACACAAGAGCAAGAAGGACAAGAGAATGTAATAGCTTATTTGAGCAGGTCCTTGTCGCGATGTGAAAGAAACTATTCCACAACAGAAAGAGAGTGCCTTGCTGTTCTGTGGGCAGTTGAAAAATTGCGGCCATATTTAGAGGGAACACATTTCCAGGTGGTGACAGATCACGCTTCGCTCGTTTGGCTCAGTAATCTCAAAGATCCAACGGGTCGATTAGCCCGATGGGCAGTACGCATGCAGCAGCATGATTTCGAGGTCTTGCATAGAAAAGGAAAAGAGCATCTACTGCCGGACTATTTGTCACGCAGCGTGCCGATTATTGAGACCTTGTCATTTGGTGATCACACCGTCACTGATCCTTGGTACCTGAAAATGTTAGGAGCAGTTGGAAGTAAGGCAACAGACTACCCAGACTGGAAGGTTCATAACGGAGTGCTCTGGAAGCATTGTAATGTACATTATCCTGATTTGACAACAGAAGCTGAGAGCTGGAAACAAGTAATCCCAAAGGATCTTCGAGCGAAAACTATTGTAGAGGCTCATGATATCCCGACCTCTGGACATCAGGGCATTCAGAAGACTTACAATAGGTTAAAAACAAAATATTATTGGCCCAAAATGAAGAAAGATGTAGCAAAGTACGTGAGGAATTGCACGGTATGTCAGAGTATCAAGCCGGAACTTCGAAAACCAGCTGGTTTAATGGCTGCTCGGGTACATGCAAAACATCCATGGGAGATTTTGTGTATTGACTTAGTTGGACCTTTGCCCAGATCAACACATGGATTCGTGTACATATTGACAGTATTGGATGAATTTAGTAAGTTTCCGCTTTTATTTCCGTTGCGCACGGCGACCTCGAAGTCAGTAATGCAAGTATTAGAAGATTCCGTTTTGTTACTTTTTGGTGTTCCAAGACAGATTATTTGCGATAATGGTGTGCAGTTTACGAGTAGAGAGTTTAAAAGTCTTTGTAGCAGCTACGACATACGATTAAACTACACAGCCCTTTACCACCCACAAGCAAACCCAGCCGAGCGCACTAACCAGGTCATAAAAACGATGCTGAGAGCTTTTGCGTCTGAAAACCACCGAGATTGGGACACACAGCTCGCCAAGATCGCTTGCGCTATTCGCACTTCAACTCATGAAGTCACTAGATTGACTCCTTATTTTGTCAACTTTGGTCGTGAAATGCTACTTAGGGGCGGGAACTTAGAACCTCCATCTTCCGGGGAGGAATTATTTGATCCTAATTCCCGCGCTAAAGCACTAGAAGAAGTACGGAGTGATGTACAAAGAAGATTGTCAAAAGCATCAAACGTAGCAAAGGTAGTTTACAATCTGAGAAGAAGAGACAAACAATTCTACCCAAATGATTTGGTATGGCGTAGAAATTTCGTTCTGTCCGACGCTGCGAAATTCTTTAGCGCAAAATTAGCTCCGAAGTATGTTGGTCCTTTTAAAGTCAAGCGACGCGTTTCTCCTTGGACTTATGAGTTAGTAGATGGAAGTGGTAAACGTGCTGGTATTTGGAATGTAAAGGACCTAAAACCTTATACGAAGTTAGAGGACCCCGAACATGATTAAGATAGTCAATCATATTTATTTATACATATATTTTTTTTGATTACATGCATGATACTGGAGCGATTCTTCTCGGCTTTGTTAGTTCTTTTATTTCTTACGGGACTATGATTAATCTTGATTACTGAATTTAGTAGGATGAGACGTAATTATTGCATTTGAGATTGTAGATTAGAAGATAAAACATTCAAAGTTTTGTTTCTGCACATTCTGACTTTGGAAACCCCAGTAAAAATTTGTTTCTTCTACATGTAAGCCAATTTTCTTTTTTTTTAAACTTATATTCTATTACTCCGTGACTAGTGGAGGGATATGCTAGCGATGTTCAAAAGTCGATGAGTTATCGATCTATGGTATGGAAATATACTCAAAATTAGGATTAAGGAACTCTATTTACACCTTATTGAGTCCTACGTTTTTTTTTTTAATTATATTTAAATAAGCAAGTAGTTAAGGTCTTGCGCGGTTTAGGAAACTTAAGCGAAAGTTGCACATTGAATTTTGCCTTTGAATTGGAGATTTAAGCATTCTTTCTTCGCTTTTTTTTTATTTTTTTTTGAGATTATGAAATCGTCTTCAATAAGGAAAATTGGAATGAAAACAGACAAGATTTCGGTTTGAATATCGAAATCTTTCCGAGGAAAGAGGGGGAATGTTACGGTCCAATTTTCCACTTACCTTGCCAATGATTCAAATAGTACATGTTGGTTACGAGTGATTGTTTTATATGTTTAGGAAGTTATGAACTTTTCACTTGGAAATCGTTGTAAATTTCAGGTATCGGAGGGGTGGCCGGCAATATTTATCCGTAGAGACGTAACTTGGCGTTAAATCCCAATCCCCTGCACTTACACACACGCAGCTACACCACACCATTGCACAGAAGTTACTCAAACACGCGGTTGTCACACACATGGACACTCACACCATCATATGACATAATACACTATTACTCAACACACGCAATTGTCACACATATGAACATTCACACCATCACACAGTACACCATTCAATCACAGCAGTCATACCAACACTACGTAGCCAGCAAGGGTCTATTGTCAACCGACATATGTAGTTAAATCATAGTTAAGATCATAGTTGTACATATAGTTGTTATCCTCAGATAGCTTTCAATATTCAGTTTTTTTATTTACATTAGTAGTGGCGGACCCAATGATATTTAGAAAAAGTGTTACATCTATTATGAACCAATTTCGGGAATTTTGAATTCATTCCACCTTGTAAGCAATCTAAAAATCATTGGTTCACGATTAGAAGCTAAGCATAAAACAATTCAATTCCTGTGTTATTTTCTTAGAGAATAGTCGAATATTTTTTTTTATAATGCCAATAATAATTTTTATTGCGTGATAGAGGTTGTAACATAGCCCACTGTAAGCATGAAGGCATTTTATTAATTGTTTTCGAATCGCGGGAATACTCGCCTAGGCCTCATTCCCACTGTAAGCACCGAAATAAGACCTCTGAATAACAAACCGAAAGTGTTAGCAGCCCGGACTAAAATTAAAAGAAATTAGCCACGATCAAGAATCAAATAAATAAATAAAAGCACACATATTTTATCTGCAGAAAATGTAGAAACTGAAATGTTGAGATAATGCCAATGTAATACGGGCATTAAAACATCCCGAGATTGCAATCAACTTCAACACTCGTTAAATTTCGAAAATCTTGGTCGAAAAATAGGGGGTACAATTTCGATGGCTGTACGTCCGGTAGGTGAAGCGATCACTTTTTTTTCGGGGATTGTCAGAAAGGCACAGTCAGGGCTAGAGCAAAAATAGAAGAAAAAGAAAGAGGAAAGTTAAATAAAACATAAAGTAGAATTAAAATAAAATAAAAGTTGAAAAGAAAAGAAAAATAATCAAAAAGAAGAAGAAAAGGAGGTGAAACCAAAAAAAAAAAAAATCAAGGAGATTGCAGTGGAAAAGAGCTTCGGCAGTGGGCGATTGGGTAGATTTTGGAGGATGGTATAAATCCGCCGGCCGCATGCTTCCAGAGGCTATTGAGAAGCTAAGTATTTATTTGGTTTTGAATTTCTTATAATATTTTTTTTTTTTTTTTTTTTTTTGTTGAACTTGTGTTCATATAATTTTATTATTATAATCCACGTATATATAGATTTTTCTTTTTCATATATTATATCTTAAGTAAAAGTGCTCAAGCGCGTTTTTTTTTTTTTCCTTTTGTGTGCCTTCCTCTTTGTAACCAAGTTTCGTGGTAGCTTGTATTTCTTTTATTTGAAAAACCACGTGGCGCCCAACAAAACTAGTGAGTTATATAGCGGAATACCCACTGCCCGTCTTCGCTGGGCTACCAAAAAGTTGCGCGAAAAAGGGAAGCGTAACAATGTCTACCGAAGAATTTATCAAAGGTTTACTACTACACGGATTCAACAATCGTTCTTTCATGGATTGCTGCACCGTCCTACACTTGGAGCACCTTTGTCGCAAATAGGGTGGAAAAAATCCAACAATTAACGACCGAACATCAGTGGCATCATGTAGAAGGTATCCAAAATCCTGCCGACATCATCTCGCGGGGCATGCTTCCAGCTAGACTACACCTATCTAAACTATGGTTCAAGGGCCCAGACTTCTTATTTGAACCAGCATCAAGGTGGCCTAACCAAAAATTTCAACCACTGCAAGAGAAACCTGAGCTCTGGCAAGAAAGTCAGTCATCCATTGAAAGGCAGATTCTTACCTATAAACCCAAACTGGTCAAATTGGCTAACATTCTCAAAACAGGCAAAAACCACACAACCAAGCATAACGGCAGAAGGGAGCAAGGGTTTTGCGCAACAGACTCAAGGTTTAAGTAATCCACAACGAGGTAATTCGATGGCTGTCAGTTTTCTCCTGCTAACATCTTTGGTGCTGCCAATATTTGGAGCACCTTTTAATGAGCCAGTGGAGATAGCACCATTCACAGATAATACGGGGTTATTCTTCGAATCTATAGGCCAGGCTCAAATGATAAACAATGAATGGAACTTGCTGGTTTATTATAACCTAACAAATTACTGGGCCGAATTTCAAGGAATAAGGAGTTGTATAGCGGCAATAGACCACCTTTGCAATGCAACAACAATCAGAAAGAATCATTGCCTAGAGATACTAAATCAGTTCGAGCATCAGCTTAGAGAACTAGAGGAAGCAAGTGACCTTTTATATAAACGAAGTGGTGGCCACAAAATGGTAAAAAGAGCACTTCTCAATATAATCGGAAATATTGCAAGCAAACTCTTTGGAGTACTCGCCTCCGAGTACGCTGAATATATAACGGGTGAAATTGAAAAAACACGGATGAATGAGAATTACCTCATGCAATTACTAAAAAATCAAACATCAGTTCTCTAATCTACTACAAATATTATGACAGGCAGGGAAGAATCCATTCAACAGCAGTTCAACTCCATAAAGAATCACATCGAAGCTTTACACATGTTGAATTGGACGCTGACAGTTTCAAGAGCGTCATAAATGAGGGGAGAATACAAGTTGGATGGAAGCAATGCAGAATATTCGAAAGCATTAATGTGAAGAGATGCTTCAAGTGTTTGGGGTACAATCATAAGGCGAGCGATTGCACTAATAAAGTAGTATGCGAAAAGTGTGGAGATGAATATGAGTCGAGGGAATGTACCACAACGGAGATGAAATGCGGAAATTGTACAAATGCAAATGAAGCTTACGGGCTTAAACTAAATTGCAGCCATATAGCCTGGGATCGATCATGCGAAATATATAGGCGTCACCTAAATTCCGAGCGGAGATTTATTAGCTACTAGCAACCAATACCCTTCTATAGCCTAAATATACTGTATCTAAATGTTCAGGGATTGTTGAGTAACATAAATGAAGTGAGGCACCTGTGTAATATATACAAATATGATTGTGTACTTCTCTCAGAAACGCATATCACGGAAGAAATAAATGACTGTGAGTTACAAATAACTGGGTACAACTTTATAATGTGTTATTCGAATTCTAGACATACTGGTGGTGTAGCTGCATATACCAAACAAAGCATACAAGTCTCTGTTTTGTCCAATATTAGTGTGGATTTCTGCACATGGATTCTATTGGTGAAATTGAACAGCAACAATGAAAGTAAGGTCATAGGTGTCCTATACAGATCACCAAGTTTTTCAGCTAGTGATTTCTGCAGCTATATTGAAAGATGGGCTGAAGATAATTTGCTACAGGAGCGTGATATAGTATTAACTGGAGACTCTAACATCAATGTCCTAACTGAAAATGCGACAAAAACCAAGCTGTACGGAATGTGCAGTGACAACAACTTAAAGCAAATTGTAACAAAACCCACTAGGATAACTAAGGATACGTCCACTATTATTGATCTGATTTTTTACTAACATTAAGAGAAATCTTTATATAACCTTCGACAAGGATACTAACATTAGCGATCATGAGTCGATTAAAATTGAAATCAGACTGCATAATGAAATAAACAGTAATACTAAAGACATCAAATACCTTAGATACAATAGTGAGTTATTTATAGACGCAGTTAGTAGAAGTATAAGCACCAATAGTATTATGGGTACTGATAATGTGAATGAATGCACAGAACTACTAAAGGAATCTCTTATTAGTGGCATAGCACCAATGATAATAAAAAGAACGGTAAAAAGTTGCAGCAAAAACGAATGGTATAATCGAGAACTACAACAGCTAAGGCAGTCAAAAATATATAAGTATGAAAAAGCTAAAATAACAAGAAACGAAGTAGATTGGGCGGATTATATAATAGCACGAAACTTGTACAAGAAAAGAACTGTAGAAACGAAGAATGCTTTTTTTAAACAAAAAATAATGTCAAAACGAGGTGACCAAAAGGGCATGTGGAATATTCTGAAGACGTTAATAAAATTAAGAACCGGAAATGACATTAAAGAAATTGAGTATGAAGGTACTACTATTAAGCATATCCCGGACATCTGTGAAAAATTAAATGCCTATTTTGTCAAGAGTATTACAAGTATAGAAAAGAGTATACCATTTGTACCATATGTGTATACAGGAGTTGAGGCTACTACCGAATTCAAGTTTAACTGTATAGACATCGATGGACTACGAATGATTTTAAGCAAATTAAAGAAATCCTATGATCTCTGGTTTCTAAATATCAACATGATAAAAGATAGTATTCAGTTCACGGGGCCGGTATTAGTAAAAATCATAAACCAGTCAATGCAGGAAGGGATCTTCCCGGATGCCTTAAAGGAAGCTTACATAACGCCAATCCTCAAAGTTAAAAATACAACAAAATGCGAAGAAATTCGGCCGATTAACAGCCTGCCATTAATAGAAAAGATCATCGAAAAAGCAGTACAGATCCAGCTTGAAGATTATATATGTACACACAATTTTCTGATTGAGCACCAATCAGGATTCAGACCTAAACATTCCTGTGAATCAGCCTTAAATTTGGTTGTTCTGGAGTGGAAGAAGGAAATTGACGTTGGAGAGTTTGTAATTGCAGTTTTTTTAGACCTTAAGAGAGCGTTAGAAACAATTAGCCGCAGCATATTACTAAAAAAACTTGACAAGTATGGCATCAAGGCAACAGAAAATAAATGGTTCCAGAGTTATCTACAAAATAGAACGCAAGTGACAAAACTAGAGTTTAATGTATCGACACCTGTTGGATGCAACATAGGGGTACCACAAGGTGCAGTCCTGAGTACGCTGCTGTTTGTGCTATATATAAATGACCTACCTAGTGTGGTAAAAAATTCGAAAGTAGTGCTTTTTGCGGATGACACGTTGGTGTACATAACCGGGAACAACTTCAGGGACTGCAGACAAAAATTACAGGAGGATCTAGATAGAATCGCAATGTGGATCAACATGAATAAGTTAAAGCTCAATGTGTCTAAATCAAATTACATGCTAATAAATGGCAGTGAACGCTTGTCACTAACTATTCAGGGTTCCAGTATAGATGTTCTAGATGAAGTCAAATATCTTGGAATCGTAATAGATAACAAACTGAATTTCACATCACACATAGACAAATTGTGCTGTAAGATAGCGAAGAAGCTTGGATTCCTGAAAAGAATCAGAAATTTTCTGGATTTTAATGCAGCGTTGTGTTGTAGCATTTCTTATTTTATTTTTTTTACTTTATAGCAAATTATCCCGGGCAAGGGCAATTCGTTAGTCCATAGGACGACGAATTCAGTGGCTCCTTTGCCCCCTTTTAAGTTCTTTTAATATACTATGTTATATATATTTTTTTTAATGAATTCTTACTCCTTTTTCTTCGAAACACTATAATACTCGTTACATGTAATTTTCATCTTTATTCCATTATTCTTTGTGCTTATCTCTTTTGTCTTTACATCTACCTAGGTTAATTTTACTTATTTTAGCGCCCGTCTGCTACCACTCACTAAACTTTGAGGCCTACTCATTTAAGGGCATATAAACTAGAAGCATGCATGTATATATATAAATAAATAAATGATTAAATAGATAAATAATTAATAGATATTAGACAACTAAATTTTAACACTTATCTCTACACCTGGCCAGGTCTCCGCAGTACCCGCTGGTAAGATTTCTCCCACGTGGTTTAGTTTTTTTTTTGTGTAGCTTACTTAGCTTAACTTCTTGGCTATCGTACGTAGTCCGTGTCTCCTTTCTTTACTCCCAGACTTTTAGGCTAAATAATTATTTAATTTATTATTCCATATGCCAATGGTTTTTTTTTTTGTAGAATTAGCTACTTACGGCTCGGCACAATTACAAAATTATAATTCTACAATTTCTTTATGTTATCCCTATTATTAGGTTATTGCACACTTTATTTTCTTCTGACGTATTTATGTTTTTTATATAGACATACTATTTTATTACTAAATTTCTTCACTAGACAAATTAATTTTTTAATATCTCACTCTCGGACCACTTCGCAAGAAGAAGGAGCTAGAATTTTCTCGGTCACATTCTTCGAATTTTTTGGTAAGGCCACTGTGGGGTACAGTCACGTATATTCGCTATTTTGATCGCGTGATGTGTATTGACTACAAATCGGTTTTGAGATTAGGGGTTACGGATTCGGCTATTTGGACCGCTACAATACCCTCTCACCAGGATAAGAAAAATTGTGCATATTCTCTCGAAAGGACAATTTTTCTGTAAAGCAAAGGGAGTCTGGAGCTGCGTGTTTGCCGACTCCTATAAACATAAATTATATGCATATGCAATCGAAGTACTTATTTATTTCTTAAGATCCTTTATGTGCCAACGTCCAATATCATTTCCACTCTCATCCATCAATCTATAGCACAAATTTGATATCTTTTCGGTAACCTCACATTTAATATATTTGGGTGCCAGTTTTGCCGAGAAGCCTTTCGACTTGTCAGACACTGCATAATTTTTTTTTAAATACTGTGTCACCTACATTAAATATCACACCGTCATCACGTTTTTTGTCGTAGTGTTCTTTGTTAGTTCTGTGTTTGTTTTTAATCTTGTCTATGGTCTTGATTCGGTCCAGGTCAAACTTTTGGAGGAAGTTTTCCCGTGTTTTTAAAGGGTTATCGCTTGTATCGAATAGCTGGTATTCGTCCCCGCTATATATAAATTGCCTACCGTAATTAAGATAGAATGGTGTACGGCCTGTTGTTTCATTAACCGCAGTATTTAACGCTACATTGATTTTGTTTAATTCTTTATCCCAATGCTTGTGGTTCGTACCTACATATGACCTTAGCATATTTCCTATTGTTCGGTTATATCTCTCAGTGTAATTATTTTGAGGATGGTAATTGCAATTATACCATATGTTTGGAACATTGTATTTGGTTAATAAGTTGTTAAATTCTTTCGATCTGAACTGCGGACCATTGTCACTGATTACCGTTTCTGGAATTCCGAACTGAAGAAAGACTCTCTCTTCTACGTTTTTTACTATATTGGGCGTTGTTGTAGACCGTAACGGAAAAAGACAACAGAATTTAGTGAAAAAGTCTACGACGACCAGTAATGCAATATTTCCTTTGGACGATCGCGGAAATGGTCCTAGCAAATCCATAGATATCATTCGCCACGGTTGGTCTGACCTTTTGCACCTACCCATTTTACCACTTTTTTTTTGCATTGCTTGCCTTGCTTTTCTTGCAAGTATCGCACGAGTCCACATACTTCTTAACGTCTATTGGAACCCCCGGCCAGTAATATCGGCTAAGGATTTTGGCTTTGGTCTTCGCTACTCCGTAATGGCCTGACATGGGGCTATCATGACATTCATGTAGAACCTTTTCCCTTCCAGATTCTGGTACCACGAGCTTCCACAATTGCTGACCATATGTAACATCGCTGTCCTTGAATTTCAGGTACAACTTGTCTCCGTCAATCTTCCAGTTACGAAAACGATTGGGGTTTAACGAAACTTTCGCCATCATTTTCAAGTACCATGTATCATGAGATTGCACGTCAAACCTTACCAAATTTACATCAGGAATTCGTGAAATACAATCCGCAACGACATTATGTTTTCCTTTTTTATGGGTAACTGAAAAATCGAACTGTTGTAGCCGCATAATCCATCTGGCTATTCTGCCTGAAGGATTCTGTTGCTTGAAAAGCCAAACTAAAGAATGGTGGTCTGTTTATACTTTAAAGTGGCTACCTTCCACATATGGTCTAAATTTTTCAACGGCAAATAACACAGCGAGGCATTCTTTCTCGGTAGTGGAGTAGTTAACTTCCGCCCCACGTAGTTTCCTACTAGCGTAGGCTACCGGATGTTCGTAGTCAGCTTCTCCCTGTGATATGACAGCACCTAGACCGATGTCAGAAGCATCACAATGTATGTTAAATGGTTTTTCGAAGTCTGGAGTTGAAAGTACAGGTGCAGATATTAAAGCATTCTTTAATTCGATGAAGCTATTTTGCGCTGCTTCTGTCCAGCTTATAGGTCTATTCTTAGTGCCTTTTTTGAGATCATGTAAGGCTGAAGCTACAATCGCGTAATTCTTAACAAAGCGCCTGTACCAGGAGCATAAGCCTAGAAAGCGCTTGAGTTCTTTGTAGGTCTTTGGCCTAGGAAAATTCAAGACCGCGTCTACTTTTTCTGGATCAGTACGTAACCCGTTCTTATCTAGCAAAAATCCTAAATAGTGTAATGATGGGCGGCAGAATTTACTCTTGTCGACGTTAATACTTAGATTGGCATATTTGAGCTTATTATAAACATAATCTAAGGCCTCCAGGTGGTCCTCGAATGTTTCAGATGTGATAATAATGTCGTCTAAATAAATAAAGATTCCTTTGTCCGCTGCGTGTAGAAAAAGCCCGTCCATAAGTTTCTGCATTGTTTGGGCAGCATTGTTTAGACCAAATGGTAGTACTTTAAACTGAAAGAATCCGTGTCCCGGCACTACAAATGCTGTCTTCTCTTTAGACTCTTCAGAAAGAGGTATTTGCCAAAATGCGCTCTCTAAATCAATTGATGTTATGTACCGAGTTTTTCCTAATCTATCCAGAATCGATGATACATAAGGAAGTGGGTATGCGCATTTCTTTGTAACACTATTAAGTTTCCTGCTATCTAGGCAAAGTCGATCTTTTCCATTTTTCTTCTTAACAAGAACTATTGGCGAGCACCATGGACTAGTGGAGGCTTCTACCACA
Organism: Dioctria rufipes; assembly: GCA_963924295.1. NCBI lineage: Eukaryota > Metazoa > Arthropoda > Insecta > Diptera > Asilidae > Dioctria > Dioctria rufipes. The sequence continues at coordinate 206,838,763 of OZ002740.1, forward strand.
CCCAGGGATAACATTCTATCAAGCTCACTTTTCATTCTATTTTGTATGGCGGGAGAAACAGGGTAATACCTTTGCTTTATAGGTTCTGCTTCACCAGTGTCGATCTTGTGTTCTAATAGAGATGTGTGCCCTAAGCCCCTCCTTGAGAGTTCTCTAAAACTTTCCACTCTAACTAGTAGTTCTGCATTTTGTCCCTCACTAAGACTGGATTGATCATACAGCAAGGGTTCTGAGGCAATATTGGTAGTAATTACATTACATGGCCATGTTTCCCCATTTACATCTAACTTTCCTCCAAAATATCTCCAAAAATCAATGCCCAAAATGATTTCTTGAGGAAAAGACGGGATAGCATGGATTCTTATAATCTTTATTACACTACCCATTTGGATTGGGACATCGAAGGTACCTAACGAGAAATGAAATGCATTATCAGCTGTGGAGAATTTATTCACCTTCCTCTTGTCGAGTCTTAGGCCTAGATCTTTTAAAAGTCGAATGCCATTAGTACCTGCAATAGAGTATACGGATCCCGTATCTATTAAACATGTCGTCTTAAATCCGAGTATTTTTATATTAATATAAGGCCTACTGTCATCTGGTTTAGTTATCATGAACCATTAATTGTTGTCTTGGCTGGTTGATGCCTCTTGCAAATCTTCCGGACCGTTTATTAAATTCATAGGAACCGCGTTTGGTCCACCAACTTCGGCCCCTGAGGAGTTTTCCGATTGCCTGTTATGCTGCTGGCTTAAGCCATCCCTTCTAAGCCTATCGCTGCTATTCCTGTAATTAGAATTTTGCCAGCTACCTCTTCTCTGATCACGTCTATTATCGTATCTGTCATTTCTTTGCCAGGAATTATTCGGATAATTCTGCTGCGGTGTATGTCTCCATGTACTACGGTTTCCATTACTTGAGTTCTGATTTCCACGGAGGTACCTATTATCTTGATATCTATAATTCATCGAATTATCTACCGTTTGTCTATGCCAAGTTTCAGGATTTCTTTGCGGATCGATTACATTAACATGCCTAGCCCCTGTACCTTCCTGCCTATGTCTTCCTCCCGTGGTTTCCTTAAACGTGTGCTCAAGGGTTTTACACGCTTCTTTGAGCTCGTTAGTAGTTTTGAAAACATGAAGAGCCAGGTTTCTGGAATACTCAGGGAGTATATTTTTCCTTAGTATTTTGATTTTCTCTGATGTCTCTAGGTCTATATTTAACTTAAGGAAAAGGCTTTCCATTGTGGCGAAAAATACGACTACACTTTCTGAATGAGATTGTTTACGGGCTTTTATAGTGTCTAGAAGATCATCTGCGTATAGAGGGCTTTCAAAATCTGCAATCAATTTGTCGCAGAGTGATTTCCAAGACTTGATATCTTTAGAACAGGCAGCTGACTGAAACCACTTCATTGCTATACCATCAAATAGTTCGATAGCGGAGGTAAACAGTTCTTCATCAGGAATATTTCTTGATTTCGCTAAGTCAGAAACTTTTCTGACAAAATCAGATGCAGATTGTGCTTTTAAGTCACCCGTAAATTTAATATTCCACTTCCACACAGGAACTTTCGTTCTTGGTTCACTCAGTGTGGGAGCAGGTCTCCTAGGATCATTGCGTTCGACTTCAGGTCCTCTATCAACCGTACTTGAGAGAACAGCACGATGGTCCGAACCTGAGGCATTAAAGTTTAGTGTGGGGTCGGGAGAATCTTCAGAGGAAACAGATATATTAGTGACTTTTAATAGAAGTTCTTCAAATTTCGACTTTAGGCTACTTAATGCTACCTTCTCGACTTCATCAACTGTTATGATGCGGTCTATTCGAATTTTTAGGAAGTCCATCTTGCAAGATAATGCCTCAATGATACGGATGGTTTGCTTCTGCAGTTCGAATTCTTCTTCATAGAAGTTCAGAATTTTTGTGCATTGCACTATATCTTCGCCTGGGGGAAAAGGGGATTTAATATCTGGCGGTTGCTCAAGCTTGCTTTCTTCCTCCAAAATTTTCAACAACTTCAATTTTCTTGTTCTCATAGTGGTGTATTTTATATCCTGTCCTCTACATTCAAGCTCATATCGGACTAGGCTGTCGGATACATGATCCAACATTTTTCGTATTGCATTCATCTTGATGCTCGATCGGCTTTTTACAGGGAACTGAGATAGTATAGGGCGCAGTAGAAGCGTATACACAGCACCAAAGTGTATGATACTATATATTCACAAACCGAAAAAGAACTAAGGAAGATATTTAATCAGATGCGATTACACTGTTTTCTTAAATATGCTGGGTGAATAGGAATGCTAAAGGTGTATTGAACAAAAAGATAGATAAACTAATCACCAGACATGAGTATTTACTCTAGTCATATGTAGGGACAAAACCTTGCTATAAGAACATTGCATATATTTCTTATTATCAGTATTCTGCATATATGCATAAACAATGTAGAGCGATAGAAGATGGCTACGCGTCCAGCACTGATAAAGTTGTAAACAAATTGTTCATATGAAAAAAATTACTTCACTTAAAAAAACCCATTGGATTATAGACAAAACTCAGCTGTTGTGACTGTAGTTTTGGGCTCCTATCTCCGCCCGTTACTCGAACGTATTAACAATAGGCAATAGCAATAGAAAATTCGGTCACTGGAGTAATTCGTCAGACGATTATCGTAAAATTTATAAAGGTCACCTTCTGGCATGAACATATATATATTATTTTAATGCGTAAGATATACTAATTAATATTATTTATATTATTTCTAATCACTCACTTTAACTTCCACAGTTCGTAATCACAAAGACAATTTCTCTTTTTTTTGCAAATGAAACTAGTAGATTATTGGACTGAGCACATACTGCTAGTATATATCCAATGCACACAATATTTTAATATTTTCCCAAAGCCTGTAGGTGTTATTAACTCTTAACACGGTGCTACTCGAAGAATTCAGAACTTTATTCCCTTCGACAAAAAATTTTTTTTTGAACTGACCACTGACGCTTAAACGAGATGAACAAGTGACAATAGGAATTTTCGCAACTGAGCTAGAACTTTATGCAGATTACGTATTTATGTGTTTTTTTTTTGTATGTACATATATATCAAATTTGTGCAGTTGTAGACGATTAAAGAGATATCAGTCCAATTTATCACAAAGTGGCTGTGTTTAGGAAATGAATTGAAAATGGCACAGTTTTTTTTTTGCCTTAGACGCACTTTTCGAATGCTTTCTTTATTGATTCTAATTAATTTTGCTTTGTACTGCACTATTAGCAATTAAACAAATTTCGGTATAGGTGCAACTTTCTTATCCCGGTTGAGCCCCCATTTTATTGTAGCATTTTTTATTTTATTTTTTTACTTTATAGCAAATTATCCCGGGCAAGGGCAACTCGTTAGTCCATAGGACGACGAATTCAGTGGCTCCTTTGCCCCCTTTTAAGTTCTTTTAATATACTATGTTATATATATTTTTTTTAATGAATTCTTACTCCTTTTTCTTCGAAACACTATAATACTCGTTACATGTAATTTTCATCTTTATTCCATTATTCTTTGTGCTTATCTCTTTTGTCTTTACATCTACCTAGGTTAATTTTACTTATTTTAGCGCCCGTCTGCTACCACTCACTAAACTTTGAGGCCTACTCATTTAAGGGCATATAAACTAGAAGCATGCATGTATATATATAAATAAATAAATGATTAAATAGATAAATAATTAATAGATATTAGACAACTAAATTTTAACACTTATCTCTACACCTGGCCAGGTCTCCGCAGTACCCGCTGGTAAGATTTCTCCCACGTGGTTTAGTTTTTTTTTTTGTGTAGCTTACTTAGCTTAACTTCTTGGCTATCGTACGTAGTCCGTGTCTCCTTTCTTTACTCCCAGACTTTTAGGCTAAATAATTATTTAATTTATTATTCCATATGCCAATGTTTTTTTTTTTGTGGAATTAGCTACTTACGGCTCGGCACAATTACAAAATTATAATTCTACAATTTCTTTATGTTATCCCTATTATTAGGTTATTGCACACTTTATTTTTTTTCTGACGTATTTATGTTTTTTATATAGACATACTATTTTATTACTAAATTTCTTCACTAGACAAATTAATTTTTTAATATCTCACTCTCGGACCACTTCGCAAGAAGAAGGAGCTAGAATTTTCTCGGTCACATTCTTCGAATTTTTTGGTAAGGCCACTGTGGGGTACAGTCACGTATATTCGCTATTTTGATCGCGTGATGTGTATTGACTACAAATCGGTTTTGAGATTAGGGGTTACGGATTCGGGTATTTGGACCGCTACAGTGTGTCTATAACACCATTATTTTGCCACACTTTGACTACTGCGCTACCATCCTTTTCTGTGGAAATTCTACAACTGTAAACAGACTGCAAAAACTGCAAAATAGAGCAATGCGTATTATCCTGAAGTGTAGTAGACTGGAGCCTGTTACTGGGATGAAAGACTTATTAGGCTGGATGAGTGTGACACAAAGAATTTACTTCAAGGTATTAATATATATTTTTAAACTCAGGAATAATTTGTTGCCTAATTATCTAAGAAGTGTTATACAATATATCAGCGAAACAGTTAGTTACAATCTAAGAAATAGGGATGACTTTAGAATCGTAGCCTGTAGGAAAGCAAAAACACAAAATATGCTCATGATAAATGGCTTGAAATTATTTAATAGTCTACCTAGAGAGTGTAAAATAGAACTAAATTAAATTAAATTTAAGAGTTTGATCGTTGAAGTAATCAAATATAATTACTAGTCCTAAAGTGTAAAGTTCAAAGAAATTTGAAGAAACCTAAGAGTCTGTTTCTTGAACTATTTTTGACTTAACTAAGAGCTTGATTGTTTGACTAACTTAAAATCAAATACTAACCTTATAGTGCCGTTAAAATATCTTAAAATAGAAAGTAACTTGAACGTAGTTGTGAGCTTGTTTGTTGAATTTATTAAAGTTATACACTACATATAAGCAAAATATCGTAATTGTAAAAGGAAACTCTCCAATAAAATCTAAATCTAAATCTATAAGTACATAGGTAATGCCCAATACGAACAACAAAGTGCACAAACTTTCAACTCATTGTCCATACTAACCACGCTAGTCCTGCAAAATTTTCACAGAATTCAAGGAGCATTACTTGATGTTTTAACGGATCTTCATCACGACAAAATTAATCCTCTTTTGCTCTCTCCTATCCAGCTACAAGAACAAATCGCACAAATTCAAGAGCACCTTCCTTCCATGTTAACAATTCCTGGAAATGGAAAGGATGGCGGTTTGTTACTTTACAGCCTAATGACAGCCGCAGCAAGGGTGACAGAATCATATATCCTGTTCGACATACGAATTCCACTACAACAAGATGAATACTTTCAACTCTTTAAAGTAATCCCAATTCCTACACTCCACAAAGGTAGCTTTATCTTAATTGAGCCATCTACCGAATATCTCATCGTTAATCTACCGAGAGACCGATACTATCCCTTAATGCAATTCGAACTAGACAAATGCAAAACCTTAGACGATGAACGATATCTATGTGCTCAAAATCATCCGATCTACAACTTAAAATCCAGTGTGAGCCACTGTGAAATGGAGCTACTAAATCATCACCAAAAATTATCACCAACGTGTCGATTCCGAACCACAAAGCTCTCGAAGATATGGATTCAGCTTCACACACCTAACAACTGGCTATTTTCATTGGATGCGGAAACTACAATCAATATTGTCTGTGGAACCGAAGTCCTACTCAAAACATTTAACGGAAGTGGAATCTTAAGGCTACGACCAGAGTGCGCAGTCAAACAGACTTCCATGACGATTAGCGGACACGGCCGGTATCAAAGTAACCTTACCTCCGCACTTATCCCACGGATAAACATCAGTGCTTTGATAGAAGACCACCTGAGTTTAACACAAAGGACACCGCAACTAGCCTCATCCGATTTTCATCTGCAATCTAATGCACGAGAAATGAAGGAACTAACCTCTAGAATCAAGGGCCTCAAGGCAGCTTCAACCTTTCGCGAACAATTTAACGTCCATGATGTCCATCACTATACCATAACCTATCTATCAGTGACGGCTTTGCTAACAATCTTCACCTACTTAATGTATTTGCGGTGTAAGAAAACCAATACCTTTAAACTACCAGGAGCATCGCAAGGGGAGCAGCATCAACCTATCCCAAGAACACGCAAGCGCCTGGACCAGAAATTTGTGTTGGACACCAACTCAAGGGGGGAGGATGTTTAAGCATTAAACATTAAAAAAAATAATCAGCAAATTCAGAAGTCAATAACTTTATTGAAGGAAAAAAAAATGCAGCACAAATTCAATTTAATTAGGTAAATTTCATGCACTTTTGCTGCATCAGCAACACCTGCAGACAAATAACAATTTCGTGAGATCGAATTTCACGCATGAAATTTGTTGTCAATTAAATTTGTTAAATTGAATTTGTTGATTCTGCATATTTATCATATTAAAATTTGTATATAAATATCGATCTTTGTAAATAGAATTTTAGAATAAAGTTTTTATTAAATGAAAGCGTTGTTCTGTTGTTCTGGGTTTAATTAGGAAGCCTTCTTAAACCAACCAAATCTGAACTGTGTAGGAATCCTTCACGGCTCAAACAATAAGTAAAGATTAGCACACTGTAGAGCCTGACTCCGAACTCACTACTTTTCTTATCAAGCAGAAAATTCAATCCTGAACTTTCTTTTTCTAAGGGGGATGGTGTAATGAGCCTACAGCCTCATCACTTTCTCCATTGCCCCAATAGGCTAAACGCCAAAGCTCTATCAATTATTCACATCTGCATCCGGAAATCCAAATTTCAATTCCCACGGTAGAGAAATTCTAAATTCTCAGGGAAGATATTTCAAACGAAAACAAACCTATAAACCTTCAAAAAATTCATCTTAAAACCAAATGTATACTTACATGCATTAGTTTCGCTTTCTAAGAGCAAATATTTCCGTATAAACAATGCGACACATTTCTACATTAGTTCCACATGACCATTTGTTCAAAGAACAAACGTTCCCCATATGTGAAAATGCAGTCGTTTTCGTTTTTTAAAAATGAGGAAGTAAATTCCCTCCACGCGGATTTCCGTATTTTGAATGGCAAGTACTGAAACTGCCTAAATAAATAGCCGCGTTCTAACCAAGAACAGGCAGTGAGTTTTTGGATCTTTCCACAGTCAGTCTTTCGAGTGAGTTCAGAACAAGTCAAAAGAATAAGGTTGACCCCCCTCCAGCGGTAAGGCAACCTATTCTTTCAAAAACAAAAATCATAGCCAGATATCGGCACAGTGAGTTACAGTCAGTTTTACGGTCTTTTGCAGTCGGTTTTAAAGTTTTAAAAGGCAATTGTAAAATCAGTTATTAAGAAGAAGTCCAGTGTAAAACTATTAAATCCTAACAAAACAACTTGTGAAAATAAATAACAACCGTTAATAAATGAATAGAATTTTTCTTCTTATAACAAACAGATCAAAAAAGGCCAGCAAACTTCTCCCTAGTGGAAAGTACATCGCAGTCCTTGTCGCGACGAACACAAAAAGAGGAACCCGCGACAGAACAACTTCACCATAGAACATCGGAAGGGAAGCCTCAACGTAGTACCTGATGCATTGTCACAAATACACTGTGACAGTTTAACAGCTAAAGAAGAGACTGGTCCCGAGGTCGACCTTAGCTCTCCACACTTCAAATCATTGGAGTATGAAGAGTTGAGGCAGCGAGTAAAATCGGCCTCAAACAAGCTACCAGATCTATGTGTCAGAGGGGGTTTCGTTTACATCCGAACAGTTCCAAAGGGAATCCAGTCCAAGAGGAAGAGGCTTGCAAGCTTTGGATTCCACGTGGGCTCGTCACCAGCGTCATCTCAAGAGCGCATGATTCGCCATTGTCTTCTCATGGAGGCATAGGAAAGATTCTGGAACGCTTAAGAAGACACCTATATTGGCCAAGAATGACCGTCGATGTTCGAAATTATATAAGCTGTAAGGAAAGGACGCGTGCAAGGAAATAAAGGCTCCAAATACCATTTTAAGACCACCTATGGGAAATCAGTCTGAGACCGAACGGCCATGGCAGCGTATATATATCGATTTACTAGGTCCTTACCCCAGATCGACAAAAGGAAACATTTGTACGATCATAGCTCTGGATCACTTCTCGAAATATCCCGTGTTAAAACCTATTAAAAAGACTTCTGCTCAGCAAATTTGTCAGTTTGTGGAAACCGAGCTCTTTCACATGTTTGGGGTTCCAGAAACAGTAATAAGAGACAATGGTTCCCAATTTCGGTCGGCCCAGTTTACGAAATTATTAGAGAAGTACGGCGTACACCATCTCCGGATTGCGGTATACTCCCCTCAGGCCAATGCATCCGAGCGGGTCAACATGTCCATATTAGCAGGAATCCGAGCATAATAAATGGGACGAGAAACTGAGTTACATCGCCAGTTCATTACGAAGGTCAGTACACCAGGCGAGTGGTTTCTGTCCGTATAAAGTACTTTTTGGACTTCACATGGCGGAACACGCAAATTCTTATAAACTGCTGAGGACTCTAGACACGTTGAGCGAACCCATAGTAATAAATGAGACCGACAAAGAGCAGTTAATTCGGGCCAAGGTCCAAGAAAACTTAAACCCAATTTTTCTTTTTCCACTCCCACACTACGGATAGCGGAGCTGCCGTAGCAATGCCACTTTTTAACCGATTCCGAAAAATTTAAACCTAGCCCATCTCTACCTTGAATGTGTAGATGTTTCATCTCTAATCCCTTCTGGATTAGCCTCGATATGAGGATTTTACTTTTCTATCTCTTCTTCATAATTTTTTAATCTGTAGTGGTCGTGGGTTGAGTCACACATTGGGCGCCTCAAGACAAGGCCTAAGTGTTAAGACCGGTAGCTCAGTCGACCATCTTCCAGGATCGTCTGTCACACAGGTGCATCACACGACTCTGCCCTGTTATGGTCGCAGGTGTAAGCCTAGCATTGCTAGTACAGACACCTACCCAACTCATGACTGCCAATGAACCAGCTGGCACCATGGGGTGGAGCGGGGAGAAATCGGGCAACGAAAAGGCAAGAAGAAGTGATGGCGGACATTCTAGTTTGGGATGCTGGTGAGAAAAGGCGAGAGAAAAACAACGCGAAGGAAAGCAGTGGATACACGGTGAAAAAAAAAATGAGAAAAGATAAGGATAATCAAGGAACATCGGTTGTATGGCAAGAAAAAGATATTGTGCAGGCGGAGAAGAAAGTTTAATGGAAACAGGGATGTTGCAAAAAAAAGGGAAAAGCAAAAATTTTAATGGTTATCACCATGGATAAGGTTGTATCTTCTTTTTATATTTACTGTCTGAAATGAATTCGTCGTCCGCTAGAGGAGCGCTCGTACTTACTAGACCAGCGCATGACGTCATCTGGTAGGCTGATCCCCATCAGCTGTTCAAGCTCGTATCTTAGCTGATTTTTTTAATAAAATAATGTTGGATTTTTTTTTATGGAATCGAACCGAGAACGCTTGGTGTTGTGAGATCCGAGGTGCTCTACGATGAGACCATGGAGGTGTGGTGTGAATATTCTTTAAAGTTGCTATATATGGGTAGAGTTTTTTATGTAGAACTCTCGGCGCCACCATCGGTAGGTGGTTTGAGTACATACTCAATGTGGGCTTGTGTCTTGACTGTACTGGTTTATGTCTTGGCTTACTGGTTAATGTCTTGGATACACCATTGAGTCTTGACTTGCTTAGTCTTGGATGTGTCATTTGGTCTTGACTGCGCCGTAGCGGCATTAGCTGATACTACCAGCATGTTCCGGTACTACGGCTTTCTTGGATGTGTGGTACGGTTCTCTTGGATATGTGAAGTTTTTTGCTTCACTTTCGCCCTACCACGTGGCAGCATGCTACGGTTTTGGGATGTTTTTTGCGTCACTTTTGCCCACCCTGTGGCAGCATGCTACGGTTTTGAGAAGTTTTTTGCTTCACTATTGCCCACACGTGGCAGCATGCTACGATTTTTTTGGATGTGTGGTGCGCCTAAATGTAGGCTTTTGTTGTTATCAAGTGTTGCGCCTGGTTTTGAATTATTATTAGTAATAATTAAAGTTAATAGCAGGAAATTTTTGTTCATGGTGGGTATGTGGGGGAGATAATAATGATAGGGAGGGGGGGTAATGAAATTTTCATCAGAAATCCTCTACGGGCTTTGGTTTTCGAGATATTAGCTATCTTACCTTTTCAGGTGTAATCAATATTACTAAGAATTCACGTTACCCTGGGGAGTTGTAGATATCAGCATGACGTCATCTTGAATTTGCTATTTTCTTACTCGAATATTTCTTAGCGAGGAATTTGTAGATATCAGAAGTTCTGACTCACTTTCTGTGAGGGTTCTGGGGCAGTGGGGTTCTGGGTATCAAATATTAAATGTTTACCAAACATTAGGCATGCTTCCCCTGTTTATCACCGCTGTAAACAAATTCGCATTTAAGCTGAATGATTCATATGCACCTGTATAAACTTCCTGTTTAAAAATTCGCATTTCAGCTGAATGAGTAATGCACACCTGCGTAAACAAATTTAAGCAATATCACCACATTTATTGTTTTCATGTAATTTGATACCACACTTCCTGTAGGCAGCCAGCAATTTTATTGTTCCAAGAATTTTACCGATCGAAACGTTTCATTGGAATTGTATGCGTTCATGTAAACAATCTCTTTTGCAAATTCGACCAGCAGAATAAAGTAATCAAATTAATTTGAATGTTGTTTTTTTTTATCGTGTAATTCGATATCATCTCAGCCTGTAAGCAAATTCGTTGGAATTCATCCTGTGCAATGATTATCGTGTATACCCCTACCAAAGGAAATTGCATCAAAGAAAGCTTGCACTAATGTGAAAAGCAATGATGAAGCATGCTTCGCGTGGGACGTAACATCAGCGCTATATCCTACAACTGTCAGCTCCGATAGGACCTCATCATACCCACATTATTCAACTGTACTTAATTTAATTGGAATAACATTTCCCATAACACTTAAGAAAATTAAGCAATTTGAAGACTAAAACGATTTATCAATATCACCCTAGAGAAAGAGCATTTCTTCGCCACAGTTCCAGTTAGACTTACGAAACACAGGATGGAGCGACATGTAAATCTCTTAATCCTACAAGATGACTATGACAGGATGATGATGATGATGACGATGATGATGATGATGCCAGCAGATATCATTTCTGCTGGATTAAAGATCTTTCTCGCCTCATATCGAAACAAATTTCGAAACATGGTGGTGATAGAAGGCATATTTGTGATAGATGTTTGCTCTACTTTTACTCTGAAGAAAAATTAACATCACATACTCCTGAATGCGAAAAGCAAAACGACTGCAGAATTATGTTTCCATCAGAAGAAAAGAAATGGCTGGAATGTAAAATTATAACCATAAGAATCCAGTCTCGTTTTGTGTGTATGCCGATCTTGAGTCAATATTGAAGCCGATTCAGGGAAACGATCAAAATACACAACGAATCCAGGAACATGAAGTTCACAGCAAAAGATTATTTTTCCACTGCAAACATGATGCTGAGCTCTAAGAAATGCCAACAATGGTTTGCTTTAGAATTGCAAAACATTGCGTCCATAGCTGTACAAGAAAAGCCTGATGTTCAGCCAATGCTACTCCTGACTAAAGAGGAACGGCGTTCACATATGGAAAATACTTGCTGTCATATATGTGAAAAAACGTTTGAAGCTGATGAGGAACGAGTTCGGGATCATTGTCACTTACCTGTTAAATGCTGAGAATCATAATTCCATTCATTTTTTCATAATTACTTTTAACAGGAAAATATCGAGGACCAGCGCATAATGCATGCAATCATGTATAAAAATTGCTCCATAGTTCCAGTAATTTTTCATAAATTATCCAGATATGATGCCCACTTCATTAGTAAGGATATAGCTACATCTTTCTCAGGAAACGTTGATCTCTTACCAGTAAACAAGGAAAGATATATCTCGTTCATCAAGCACATGGAAGGCAGCCACATAAAATTCAGATTCACTATCAAACTTCTTACACGCAAAGGTGTCTTCCCATATGATTTTATTGATGACTGGGATAAATTAGATTTCCGGAACTTGCCAACACAGGGAGCGGTCTACAATAAACTGACTGACAGTGCTATGTCTCCTGAGGACTACAATCATGCTGAAGAGGTCTGGCAAAAATTTGAAATACAAACACTTGGTGAATATTCAGATCTATACCTTAAGAGAGAGCTTTCGAGAAGTGTGCATGAAGACTTACAATTTAGATCAAGCACATTATTACACCATGCTAGGCCTAACATGGGGTGCTATGCTAAAATACACCAAAGTGAAACTAGAGCTGATAACCGACGTAGATATACTGCTCTTCATAGAGAGAGGCATTCGATGTGGTATAAGTCAATGTTCGAACAGCTACAGCAAAGCAAATAATAAATATATGGATGATTTTAAGCCTGAGGAGAAAGAGAAATACCTGATGTATTATGATGTGAATAACCTTTATGGATGGGCCATGTCACAGCATTTACCAACCGATTCAAATGGGTTGATGTTCCCAATATTGACGTTTCTGAAATTTCTGATGATTCTCCAACTGGATACATATTCGAAGTCGACTTGGATTATCCTCAACATCTACATGAAGGACTTACCGTTTTGCTCTGAGCATGCAGCACCATCTGGAGCAAAGTTAGAAAAGCTTTTGACAACATTACATCCAAAAACTAAATATATTATACACTACCGAAATTTGAAGCAATGCTTATCACATGGACTCATCCTGAAAAAAGTGCACCGGGTTCTACTATTCGATCAATCAGCTTAAATACTACCAAACGGATGCAGGGAACAAGCGATAATGAGAAGGACAGCTATAGGAAGATGAATAATGCTGCTTTTGGTAAGACCATGGAAAATGTGCGCAAGTATAGCGATATCAAGCTTTGCGTAAAGTGGGAAGGTCGCTATGGTGCAAAAGCTCGGATTGCGGCACCCAACTTCCACAGTGCAACGATATTTGATGAGAATTTAGTTGCTGCGGAATTAAGGCGACTCAAAATCTTATTCAATAAACCTCTCTATATTGGAATGGCAGTAATGGGAATTTCAAAGATATGCCTCTACGATTTCCACTACAGTTTTATGCAGCGTGAATTTGGAGATAAATGTAAAGTCATGTATACAGATACAGATTCTCTAATATATGGAATTGAAGAGAAAACTGCATATGACCTTATGGCTGAAAATATAAACAAATCTGATACAAGTCATTACCCAGAAGATAACCAGTTCAATTTACCGCTCATGAATAAAAGGATTCCTGCTCTAATGAAGGATGAGCTGAATGGGAAAATCATGAGCGAATTTGTTGGCTTGCGCTCGAAAATGTACTCTCTGCATATAAACGATGGTAAAACTGTAAAGAAAGCAAAAGGGGTAAAGGCTAATATGGTACAGAAGCATATCAATTTCGAAGACTACGTTGAATATATGACTAACATGCGAGTATTAACTGCTAATCAGAGCTCCATACGATCGCATAAACACAATGTCTACACGATCAGCCAAAACAAGATTGCATTGAGTCCATATGATAACAAGCGGTATATTATGAGTGGGACGACGGATACTCTACCATGGGGACATTACTTTATTCAATCAGAACAGCAAGGAGCAGACGCAGAAAACATATAATCTAAGGCTAGTCTAAGATATGTATTGTAAATAAAAATTGTATTATAGCTAAAATACCATTTAATGAAATAGTTTGTTTTAATTGTAGGTATTACAGTTTAAGATATACGTTATTGTAAAATAAAGAAAGTATTATTAATGTTATAGGGATACCGATTAAAGGCAGCCAAACCATTGAATGATACACTAGGAAATAAATGTTGATATTTTTCAATTTATAATAAATCAATAATGATATTTTGTATATGGTATTCTTTTTATTCACTTTCCCTACTAAGTCCAGAGCTCCCGAATGATATTTGCCCACTACAGCGAGCTCCTAATCGGGCGGTTGAGCGTTTTACCCAGAATGTTAGGACGGCTTGAGAAAAAACATTTACACTTGGGCTCGACCTTGACCCCTGGTATCCCCTTTGAAACCGGAAGGGCGTCTGACCCTTGACCTTAATCCGGAAGTGTATTATATATATGCGTATAATGAAGCAAGGATTGAGCGTGGCACAAGAGGCAGGCGTAAGATTGTTCAGGACCGTGGACCACATATTGTTCGGGACGAGCAATTTTAAGGAGGGGGCAGTGTTACGTGCAACAAAAAGAGTCAAGCGGTAATACCTATGGGAAGTGCAGAGTAAAGAACTTCAGGTTCGGAGAATCGTTGATGGAATCTTCAGGAAGGTTCAGGAATAGAATAGTCAAGAAGATTCTGGAATAGAACTCTCCAGAAGAATCTGGAGAGTTTCAAGGATATAAATATAACAGTTGTCCCGCCGGAAAAAGAGTCTTGCCTTAGACGTTGCAGTGTTAACAGGGGAAAGTGCTATATATATATATATAGTACAGTATTAGCGATAATTAAAGTTGAGTTGTTTAATTGAAGATTTGTGAATTTTATAAGATTAGAGTGAAATAAAGAACTTGTATATTAAATATTTAATATTGTGTTTTAATAACAAGCCAAAGGCCACACTCGCAACATTAACTTAACTTATAACATTGTTATACTTTTACGCTTTTCTCAATCTCTACTAATTCGGCTTTCTCTAATACTAAACTGTATTACAAAAACTCATGCGACATGCTGTCCAGACTCAAACTCGCCTTCTTATACTGCACTCGAAATTAATTATTTCATTTAAAAGAAATGCAGAATCGGTTACGCGTAATTTCTGTGCCAGAATTTTAGTTGTTTTCAAACAAGATTTTTTTATTTCCTACTTCGCTTTGTTTACATGCGAAGTAGGTCATTATTGCGAAGTTAAATCACTCTACAATAAATTCTCTTCAGCATTAGGTCATTCTTTATTTATCCTAACCGGGCATTCATCAGTGCACGTAAAATGCTTTTATTTTATTTATCTTGGCAATTGTCATGTCATTATGCCTGATAAGGCTGCGCCCATACAAATTCCATTACTTGTCTAAGCCAACATATCATCCTACATTAACATCATAGCTCATTAAAGCTTTTAATTTAATCCCCTCTCAACTTGATACTTACAAAAATAGCCTAGTAATATTAATTACATCTGACAAGGTAAGATCGCTAATATGTCGAAAACCATAGCCCGTAGAGGATTTCTTATAAGACTTTTCAATACGTACACGCCAAACCGAAAATTTTCTGAAAATTTCCATTAATTATAATGTTTTCATGTTTCTGCAAAAGCTTACGTTATAGTTGTTGTTGTTGTTGTTTTTTTCGGTAAAGATATTTTCAATTATAACTTTCACTAATAATTTACGACAACATATCCTACAGATCAATCAAAACACTAGTTGTTGTTATTTTTTCAGCTAAAGAAATTGGGAATATTTCACTAAAAAACATAAATCGATCAATTTGTTTACATTACTCGGCTGTACGAATTTGATTTCATTATTCGGCTGCGCGAATTTGTTTACATTATTCAGCTGTGCGAGATTATTTATCGTCCGTGTGAGTTTGTTTATGCAAGGAATTAAATTAAAAGCATTATACCTGAAGACTGAAAATTGATCATTTACTAATTTTAAAGGATTGGTCGTTTGAGAACGAATCGAAGATACCTTTGATAAGTCGTAGAACATGACACGGCTTAATCGCTGAGCACTCGCCACATGTTGTGACAGAAACAGTAGAACTCCATAGAATATGGGGCAGGCAAGAGGAATTAAAATATTTAATACAAATTCCGTCACAAATGAAAACAACTTCATTGGTGGCAGACGAACATACAGTACATGTGGTCATGATTATATAGTGTAAGCTGTATAACAGAAGAGTAGCAGAGATTTAGACGTTAATTAAAAAAGAAGGATTGTGTCGAGGATAAGCTGCGAAAAGTCTCCGATATCACAGTAGTGGGAACTCTGACTCATAGATGGCGATCAAACTAAAAGGGAGACGGTAAACAACTAAATATAACCAAAAAATGCCTGTAATTATTAAATTAAGTGTATGTATGTATTACATTAAGTGTATACCGTAAATGAAATATATAGAGTATACTATACTTTTGTAATTCCATTTGTAACACACAGAAATAATGATGGTAGAGCAAAATGGATTGGACACCCACTAATATTAAAAGTTATTTTGATTTTTACACGTCCGTCTGTCTGGCCGTCCGTCCGTCCGTCCATCTGCCTGTGCGCACGATAACTCGAGACTTTTAAAAAAAAGTAAAATTATGTTCAAAAATGAGACAAATCGGCCAACTCCTTCGTGGGGTTGCATACAAAAATCTCGTTTTCCGCTATATATTTCGACACCGCCTGGGAACGCGTTGATACAGAGAACTGAAATTTGGTACATAGTGTTTTTATAGTAACGGCCAATAAAATTTCAAAAATGGAATAAATCTGGTAGCCCCTTCTTGGTGTTGCCATATAAAAATTTGCTGTGAAGACCATCAGTTCTAGACTGTTTTATTGTACTAAAAACTTTTTCAGAATATGGAATCCTATGAAATTGGTTATAATCATTTTTTCTGTCCAACGAACCGTTCTAGAAATATATGCGAAAAAACGCTGCAAAAATTAAAATTGCTCAAATGGGTGACCATACGAAATTCCATACGGGCATTCATCTAGGGTATCATAAGAATTGGTCTTAAACCAATTCTAGCTTTTTTACTTGTTATTACATACAGTCGTGCTCAAGGGCGGCTCGTCATTGGAAGCAAAGTAAGCACTGCTTCCCCTGACAAAATCTAAAAATCCAAACATAAAAGACAAACCATTTTGCATTAAAATATTCTTAGAATATTTAAAAAAATATATAAAATTCAAACTAGTTTACTCCTCTGGCATTACTAGATACAACCTGAAATATTTTATAAGTAACGCCCAATTTTCTCTTACAAACTAAGAACATAACATCCAACCCAATGTCATTATATCGCTACTAACACACTGTATGGTACGGTGACCAAAATTTAGCGTATGACCCACCCACTACCATTGCACCCAACACCAGATTTGCCCCGATTCATCTTGTCTAGCAAGCTACATAATATTCGCGTGGTATGGACGTAGATTATATGGGAAAAGGGATAGGCTAAGTTATGTAAAATTCGTGTACGCATGAAAGCATTTTTCTTTTGGGAAACTGGAGGGAAATGACAAGAGGACTGGGTGTTTATTTTTTGTCAATTTGACGTTTCTGAATTTATTTTAATTTACGAAAACAAGTCCGGTGTTGTTTTAATGATTTTGTGATCAATAACGTACTTAAATGTGATTATGACTTTATAATTGTGAAAAATAATAGCGAAATATTGTTTTGTGCAAGAGATTTAATGTACTCAAGACTCCGGAGTCTAGAATTATGGTGACGAAGTGCATTGTGCTGTGCTGCAGCAACAACCGGAGGAAGTTGTTTTTCAGGCGAGTTTAATAGTTTCAATACGAAACGATAATGTTTTAAACAAAATATAACCGAAATATTTATAAAAATAAAAAGCTGTGGTAAAAAAATTTAACGGTTTTTAATGCTAGTTTGTTTGCTTACAATTGCTTACAATTGAATTGTCATATGATATCACACATACAAAGACAACGCCAAGAAATATTAACGCAAAATAAATGGGTCACTAGGAAAATTCTTAAAAATGTGAAAAATTATGAATATGTTATAAAATTATAAACTGAAAAATGATTCGAATCACGGTGACTGGAAATTATAAAACATGCTCGAAACTTGATAAGTTTCAACCACTAAATTATGTACCCGCTCAGAAAATATCGTAGTTTACGACTTCCATGACTAAATAAACACATTGACGCGATTCTACTACATGAAGAAAAATGTTTAAGTTTTTCTTCCCGATAACCTATTGTTTTTGGTATATAATCTAAGGATATGGATCGAACGGCATTAGAATCAAACACATTAAATACGTTTATCTTTTAGGACTCATATTCGCTCAAGAGTTTACTTAAGTGCATTGCTATTGTACGCTAAACGCAGCATAGCATTTGGCAATTGATTTACAACTCCTCATAGTAACTTTCATTGATAAATTCTGAAGTATATGCAGGTGTGGGTGGGTGTCGGTCTTGCTCTCGATTTATTTAATTGTTGCCAGAAGTTAATAAATTCGTAGCTTTTTTTAAACAACTTTTATCCGACCTTCGTGACGAAAATTGTGAAATTTTAGGAATAGTTTTAGAAGAGTAAACGTAATCCATCCACGTTTACTATTCTAAAACATGAGATTTTTTGTTTTAGAATTAGTCAGTGGGCTTAATTTTTTTAAGGTTTTTATTCATATTGTGCAAAAATAAGATAATGACTATCTATAATATTATGTACGTTTCTGTTCAATTGCGAGAGAATGTAGAATTCGTGCTTTTATGTAAGGATTACGGCGGACGAGTATACCTATGTACAATAATAATGAATTAAATTAATTGAATTGAAAGAAATGAATTAGATGATTAGATTTTTTGCGTAGGTTTCTTACGTTGTGAAGGGGGGTATTGAGTGAAATTTTTGTATTTGCTTAACTATGGGGCAGGAAGGATTAAATGAAAGATATGATTGCATCGTTGATTTATCTAACGATGATAATGGCTCCCTTCTCTTTCCAGAGCAAGAATAAATATGAATATTTATATTGGTTATTATTAACATCATTGACTATGATACTTGTATAATTACATATAGTAGCAATGAAATTTTCTGACAAGCGGAGCTTTAATTTATACAAAATGTTTTGCTTTCCTTCTTCTGAATCCCATGAACCGCCACTGGTAGGGCTAAATCTCACGTTTGAACCTTTTCCTCCTACTTAGCCAACGTGGAACGTGGCGGCAGTCAGCGCAAAGCTTTAGTTTCGAGATTTTGTTTTACTAAGCCAAGAGTATTACAACCGATTATGAAATTGATTGGCCGTTTGAACTAGGCATTAGGGTTACTATAATGATTTAAAGTCATTTACAATTTTGTTTTGTTTTTTATAATAGAAAACTATGAGATTATGACACTGATTGGCAGTTTGAACTAAGCATTAGGATTACTATAATGATTTGGGGTTATCTCCAATTTTGTTAGACAAGTATTATGAAAGATTATAAAAGGCATTACCGTCTGAACACAGAATTAAGATAATTATGAGATTTTGAAGCCGTACCTTGTCTAAAGTTCTAGACTGCATTTAACGTATTAAGTTTTACAACACTTCCTTTATTTGTAGGAGACTATTTGGCATAGCCCGCATTGTGTGCAAGACTAGTAGTCTATTGTCAGAGATCCAGAAGGCCTTCTAAGTATATTATTATAATATAGATTTGTCCACAGTAAGGAGGTCTCCTTATCTCGATGTAAAAATTGGTTAGCTACGATAGATGTTAAGATAATGAAAGAGTGTATTACCCCAAATGCTTTGGGATGAATATAAGTTCAAAACACAATGCCGTAAATGTCATTACCGAATAAAAGTTTAAAAATGAAGTGGTAGGTTGCTGTTTATTTTCCTCTCTCCTCCGAAAGGAGCCCTCCTCTCTCTCGAACAGGTGATACTCAATAAGGGCCATCGCTGATAAGTGCCTGCTGATGCCATAGAGATGATGGGACCCGGCACAACTAGGACTATGAACAGATAATCCTCCTACTTTATCACAGGTAAGACGAGGCAAGGTCCCTTCAGGACGATGTGTACAAGTTTATTGTTCGATATCTTTCCCTGTATGCACGAATATTTCGATTATGGCGCGTAATAGTCCACGATATTATTTTGCTAGTGCTAGTGTGCTGACCCGTTTTACAGGCTATCACGAAGTGAGCTGTCAGCTCATGCTGGCAGACAGAACTTCATATGCTCCAGCCCTCACTCGAGTCAAGTACCATAACAATATGCAAGCTGAATAAGAAAGGTTAAATGATTGATCTCTGAGGAGGGAGCCCGCTGCTAAAACCCAATAAAGCAGAAGGAGAATCGCCTATATGCTGGTACTTTTTCGAATACTTTGCCCAAGAAATTGAAAACACTAATTGGAATATAATTGTCAGGCAATCTGTACGTAATTAATGTTAATTTACCCTAAATTTTGATACAATTTGTAACCTCTTCCAAGTGGAAAATCTGCTCAAGTTTAGGGAGCATTATCCACTAAGTATACATAGATCAGTTAGGGAAATTCCTAAAAATTAAAATACAAAAAATTTGTTTATTTAAATAAAAAATCAAACAAAACACAACAATTGTGCTACGGAATCAGTCTAATTTTAAGCGAAGTAGCTACAAAATATATTTATAAAAACTCTTCGTTAAACAGTTATTATTTCTCAGATTTATTTAGCCTTGTCCATAATTTAAATTAATACTGAATACATACAGACTCGAGGCTTGAATGCCTCTGATTAACTGTATTTTTCGATTCCCACGTATATAATTACACATACTAATATACCGTGTAACTCGCTATACTAACTACACGCTACTGATTTCTATGAAAATATCATAATATTATATGTACTCGATAATGGGTTTGTGAAAATCCAAATATGGCTAAAATTGTTGGAATAAATGTACAAAAAATATCTAAGAAAATTTAGATCAAAGAAAAAATGTAGAATTGGTATAAGACCAATTCTTACGATACCCTACATCAGGGGTAGTCAACCTGTCCCTCCTATGGCGGGCGGTAATGGTTTTGTACAATGCAGACGCTACCTTAGTTATCACCAAGTATAAAAAACTCACTGATGAGAGCGGAATGCATATCAACGTAGTCACTTCCAATAAATTTAACCACATATTTTTACTGAATTAAGTTACTGTGGAATCGGTCGGCGGTAAGAAAATATTGCTACCAACAAAGATCGAAAAGTAGTGAGCGGTAGGTACAAAAAGGTTGCGTACCCCTTGCCTAGATGGAAACCAGTATGTAATTTCTGTGCGCAACTTTGATTATTAAAATGGCTTTTAATGGCATCTATTTCTAGAACGGTACGTCGAATAGTAAATATGATTGTAACCAATTTCAAACCGTTTTATATCCAAAAAAACCTCTAGAACTGATATTTTTCACAGTATAAGTAAAAAAAAAGAATTTTTGTATGGCAACACCAAGAAGGGGTTGCCTGATATAGTTCGTTTAAGAAATGATATTTACAATTTTTATGAAAACGCCGAGTACAAAAATTCAGCTATGTGGGGAAAAACGAAATTTTTGTAAGGAGTTATCCGATTTGTATCATTTTCGAACTTAAGTCTACAATTTTTTTAAAAAGGGCTTGCGCAAAGTTTCAGCTCATTTTGTCAAACCGTCTCCGTTATCGTGAGGACGGAAATTCAGATGGATAGAAAGACACACAGCTGGATAAACGGACAGAAAGTTCATATGTGGCCTTACGTGGGCACCTGTCAAGTATCCCATTAAGCAATTCGAATAGAATTCCGGTCATTTCCTTGCCATTTTTAACGAGCTTACCTGGAAGTCCGTACTATTAGCGCACGAATTTCCCCTTCTTTAGCCGTAGAGAACTGCATCGAGATCCCTCGTCTTTGATTGTATTGGTAGTTGGAACTGAACGGAAATCGGGTGGAATTTCTAGGGATTTCAATACTTTTTCTGCATTTTGTAAAGGTAACACACAATTCCTTTTAATTTTCATGCACAACTTGACGACCCGCCCGAACACGATCTACCGCCTATCTCTGTGAACACAATATTCGAACTAACTCTCCCTTTTTCTGTATTCAAATTCCCAAAATCATTTAACCTTGATAAATGCTAATTGCTACTGCCTACCTCTACAATAATCCTGGAGCCGGCATTTATTACACCTTGTTAAATATTTTCTGATATTCCGAGGATCTATCCTTTGTAATTACCCTATCATAAATAATATCTTACATTTTCCTGTACTTGGCTGTAGGTAGCTACACTGTCGGTTTATCGCCGAGTCGTCAAGAAGGCTTCTTAACCTTGGAAATAATGAAAGGGGCCCGTAATGATCATGCCAGATGGGATTTGTTTGGCGGCGATCATTACAGTTCGGCCAACCTACAATTCACTGACCACAGTGAATGGCCCCCTTTCGTTTTTTTTTTAATGCAGCAAGTCAATTGACTATAACTGGCCACACACCACTCAAGTTTACGGAGCAGACTTTAACTCCCACCACTTAGGCTTACATAACAGTGTGAGGTTCCGACCATCAAGGCCCACAAAGATCAAGTTTCTGTCACAATGATTCTGGGTAATATTACACAACCACTGAGGCTTACATATCCGTAAAAGGTTCTGACCAACAAGGCCCACAAAGATAAAGTAGACGTCACAACGACAATCAAGGCCCACAAAGATAAAGTAGACGTCACAATGGATCTGGGTTAATACCATTCAACCACTTACATAACCATGAGAGGCCCCGACCATCACGGCCCACAAAGATCAAGTACATTAAGACCCTTACCTGTGCGTATCCCAATCACAACCACAAAGATTAATGGTACCAATGATTTATTTAGTTAAAGAACTTTATTGTTCGTTTTCATAACATTCTTCGTCTCCTTCCTTACTTTCGTCTTCTTCTTCGTCAAATGAAATGTCCACAAGAGAACACCATGGTTTAATGGTTCCAGCAGAGTGTACAGACTCGTAGTACTTTTGAGATATCTGCGTAGCTGGGGTATCTGTTTTAAAATATATGTGTCATTTCCTAGAACTTTCTTCACTTCATAAGGACCCCTGAACCGTGGTTGAATTTTCCTGGGTTGACCAGTAGCTATTGGTTCCTGCTTTAACAACACGAGATCTCCTTCCCTGTATTGTCGTGGAGGTGTACATTGCTGGTTATGCCGTACTGCCTGCTTTGTTTTATTCTCCTCGATCCGTCCCTTTACCTCGTCTCTGATTTTATTTAAGTCAACAGTTGAATATAGCTCTGCATCTGCATCTGTCCAGTTGTTGAGGATGAGCGTTAGTTTATTATCAATCATATTTCTTGGGGTATAGCCCATTAAAATTTCTTGTGGTGATTTGTTAGTCGTAGTATGTTTTGTACTATTGAGAGCGATTTGTATCTTGGAAAGATTTTTTCCCAGTCTCTTCCATCGATGTCTTGGGCCATGGTAGACAGAGCAGTCTTCAGCGTTCGAAAGTAGCGTTCTATCTGGCCGTTTGCACGAGGAGTTCTTACCGCTGTTAATGTATGCTTAATAGAATTATCCCCGCAATATTTTTCAAACTCCTTTGACGAAAATGCAGTTCTTCTGTCTGTAATTATGCGTGTTGGTAACCCAAAATATTGGGAAATTTCATCAAGTGTTTTCAGTACGCTTCTAGTTGCGGTCGTCCGAGTTGGTTTGAATACAACGAACTTTGTGAACGCATCTACAAATCCGATTACGTGCTGATTTCCGCTCTTACTCTTAGGAAATGGTCCAAGATGATCCAGATGCACAGTGTAGAATGGTATTGGTAGTACTTCTTGCTCATGAATTGTATACCTACTCTCGTCTACTCCTCGTTGATTATACAAGCAGTCGATACAGTTATTCACGTACTTAGTGACCACTGGCTTCAAGCCTGGAAACCAAAAATACTTCCGTATATTCTCCAGTGTTCGACTCACTCCGCAATGACCTCTGTCGTCATGCATAGATTTCATTATGCGCCATTTTATTCCTGTAGGTACTACAAATTTATTCCCCTTATCGGTTTTTTTATACAGTCGTCCGTATTGCATAACGTAGTTTCCCTTGATACCGTCCTTATCTTCGTGATTGCTTAGCTCTCCTTCTAGTACCTTCCTTATTTCTTGTAGTCGAGGATCTTGCATTTGTAAAGCTGCCACCCATTCTTCTGGACCAATATTGACGATTAAGACTTCTGCTACTGTTGCTACTTCCTTCCCTTCTTCGTAAGGAGCACGGCTGAGAGCATCGACGTGTGCTAATTGCTTTCCCGACCGAAATGTGAGCTCGAAATCAAATTCCTGAATTTTTAGCCACCATCATGCGATCCTTGGCAAGAGATTTTTTTTCTCCTGCGTCATTCGTAATGAGTTGCAGTCTGTGACAATCCGGAATTTCTTTTGCAACAGGTAATATTTGAACCTCTCCAGGCTTTCCACAACTGCCAGTGCCTCTAGTTCGTAACTATGGTACTTGGACTCGGCCGCGGTTGTTGCTCGACTAAAATACGACACAGCATGCAATTTCTTATCACGTCCCATTTGCATCAGTATTCCAGCCAGCCCATGGCTGCTTGCGTCAGTATGCAGCTCATGTTCAGCATTGACGTCATATAATGTCAGAATAGGCCTTTGTACCAATATAGACTTTAATTTTTGAAAAGCATGTTCTTCGTCTTTTCCACATTCAAAGGTTACATCTTTTCTAAGTAGTTTGTTTAGTGGACGTGCGATGTCTGAGAAACCTTTCACAAAGCGTCTAAAATATCCGGTAAGACCCAGAAATTGTCTTATTTGTTTGAGATTAGTTGGTTGTTGGAAATGTTCCACAGCTGCTATCTTCTGAGTCCTTGGCTTTATCCCTTCATCCGTTATCTCGTGGCCTAAAAACTCTAATTTCCTTTGCAGAAACTTACATTTTTCCAAGTTTAATGTTAAACCCGCTTTGCGGATTTCAACGAGTAGTTGACGAAGTATCTCAATATTTTCGGTGATGCTTTCAGTTGGAATTAGTATGTCATCCATGTATACAATAACTGAACCAGATTTAAGAGGTTCTATAAGTTTCGGCATCAACCTCATAAACGTGGCAGGCGAGTTTAATAGTTTCAATACGAAACGATAATGTTTTAAACAAAATATAACCGAAATATTTATAAAAATAAAAAGCTGTGGTAAAAAAATTTAACGGTTTTTAATGCTAGTTTGTTTGCTTACAATTGCTTACAATTGAATTGTCATATGATATCACACATACAAAGACAACGCCAAGAAATATTAACGCAAAATAAATGGGTCACTAGGAAAATTCTTAAAAATGTGAAAAATTATGAATATGTTATAAAATTATAAACTGAAAAATGATTCGAATCACGGTGACTGGAAATTATAAAACATGCTCGAAACTTGATAAGTTTCAACCACTAAATTATGTACCCGCTCAGAAAATATCGTAGTTTACGACTTCCATGACTAAATAAACACATTGACGCGATTCTACTACATGAAGAAAAATGTTTAAGTTTTTCTTCCCGATAACCTATTGTTTTTGGTATATAATCTAAGGATATGGATCGAACGGCATTAGAATCAAACACATTTGCCACTGACATCGCAGTATCTCTGAAATCCCTACAGTGTATTTACAACAACAAAGTCCATGTAAAAAGTTAAATACATTTATCTTTTAGGACTCATATTCGCTCAAGAGTTTACTTAAGTGCATTGCTATTGTACGCTAAACGCAGCATAGCATTTGGCAATTGATTTACAACTCCTCATAGTAATTTTCATTGATAAATTCTGAAGTATATGCAGGTGTGGGTGGGTGTCGGTCTTGCTCTCGATTTATTTAATTGTTGCCAGAAGTTAATAAATTCGTAGCTTTTTTTAAACAACTTTATCCGACCTTCGTGATGAAAATTGTGAAATTTTAGGAATAGTTTTAGAAGAGTAAACGTAATCCATCCACGTTTACTATTCTAAAACATGAGATTTTTTGTTTTAGAATTAGTCAGTGGGCTTAATTTTTTTAAGGTTTTTATTCATATTGTGCAAAAATAAGATAATGACTATCTATAATATTATGTACGTTTCTGTTCGATTGCGAGAGAATGTAGAATTCGTGCTTTTATTTAAGGATTACGGCGGACGAGTATACCTATGTACAATAATAATGAATTAAATTAATTGAATTGAAAGAAATGAATTAGATGATTAGATTTTTTGCGTAGGTTTCTTACGTTGTGAAGGGGGGTATTGAGTGAAATTTTTGTATTTGCTTAACTATGGGGCAGGAAGGATTAAATGAAAGATATGATTGCATCGTTGATTTATCTAACGATGATAATGGCTCCCTTCTCTTTCCAGAGCAAGAATAAATATGAATATTTATATTGGTTATTATTAACATCATTGACTATGATACTTGTATAATTACATATAGTAGCAATGAAATTTTCTGACAAGCGGAGCTTTAATTTATACAAAATGTTTTGCTTTCCTTCTTCTGAATCCCATGAACCGCCACTGGTAGGGCTAAATCTCACGTTTGAACCTTTTCCTCCTACTTAGCCAAGTTTCGGAATTTGTTACGTGCGGACGTTCCAGCACAGCGGAACGTGGCGGCAGTCAGCGCAAAGCTTTAGTTTCGAGATTTTGTTTTACTAAGCCAAGAGTATTACAACCGATTATGAAATTGATTGGCCGTTTGAACTAGGCATTAGGGTTACTATAATGATTTAAAGTCATTTACAATTTTGTTTTGTTTTTTATAATAGAAAACTATGAGATTATGACACTGATTGGCAGTTTGAACTAAGCATTAGGGTTACTATAATGATTTGGGGTTATCTCCAATTTTGTTAGACAAGTATTATGAAAGATTATAAAAGGCATTACCGCCTGAACACAGAATTAAGATAATTATGAGATTTTGAAGCCGTACCTTGTCTAAAGTTCTAGACTGCATTTAACGTATTAAGTTTTACAACACTTCCTTTATTTGTAGGAGACTATTTGGCATAGCCCGCATTGTGTGCAAGACTAATAGTCTATTGTCAGAGATCCAGAAGGCCTTCTAAGTATATTATTATAATATAGATTTGTCCACAGTAAGGAGGTCTCCTTATCTCGATGTAAAAATTGGTTAGCTACGATAGATGTTAAGATAATGAAAGAGTGTATTACCCCAAATGCTTTGGGATGAATATAAGTTCAAAACACAATGCCGTAAATGTCATTACCGAATAAAAGTTTGAAAATGAAGTGGTAGGTTGCTGTTTATTTTCCTCTCTCCTCCGAAAGGAGCCCTCCTCTCTCTCGAACAGGTGATACTCAATAAGGGCCATCGCTGATAAGTGCCTGCTGATGCCATAGAGATGATGGGACCCGGCACAACTAGGACTATGAACAGATAATCCTCCTACTTTATCACAGGTAAGACGAGGCAAGGTCCCTTCAGGACGATGTGTACAAGTTTATTCTTCGATATCTTTCCCTGTATGCACGAATATTTCGATTATGGCGCGTAATAGTCCACGATATTATTTTGCTAGTGCTAGTGTGCTGACCCGTTTTACAGGCTATCACGAAGTGAGCTGTCAGCTCATGCTGGCAGACAGAACTTCATATGCTCCAGCCCTCACTCGAGTCAAGTACCATAACAATATGCAAGCTGAATAAGAAAGATTAAATGATTGATCTCTGAGGAGGGAGCCCGCTGCTAAAACCCAATAAAGCAGAAGGAGAATCGCCTATATGCATTTGCTGAAATTTCTTAGATACAAAACTACGAATTAGGAGCGCCTAACTAATCTATGCTGGTACTTTTTCGAATACTTTGCCCAAGAAATTGAAAACACTAATTGGAATATAATTGTCAGGCAATCTGTACGTAATTAATGTTAATTTACCCTAAATTTTGATACAATTTGTAACCTCTTCCAAGTGGAAAATCTGCTCAAGTTTAGGGAGCATTATCCACTAAGTATACATAGATCAGTTAGGGAAATTCCTAAAAATTAAAATACAAAAATTTTGTTTATTTAAATAAAAAATCAAACAAAACACAACAATTGTGCTACGGAATCAGTCTAATTTTAAGCGAAGTAGCTACAAAATATATTTATAAAAACTCTTCGTTAAACAGTTATTATTTCTCAGATTTATTTAGCCTTGTCCATAATTTAAATTAATACTGAATACATACAGACTCGAGGCTTGAATGCCTCTGATTAACTGTATTTTTCGATTCCCACGTATATAATTACACATACTAATATACCGTGTAACTCGCTATACTAACTACACGCTACTGATTTCTATGAAAATATCATAATATTATATGTACTCGATAATGGGTTTGTGAAAAACCAAATATGGCTAAAATTGTTGGAATAAATGTACAAAAAATATCTAAGAAAATTTAGATCAAAGAAAAAATGTAGAATTGGTATAAGACCAATTCTTACGATACCCTACATCAGGGGTAGTCAACCTGTCCCTCCTATGGCGGGCGGTAATGGTTTTGTACAATGCAGACGCTACCTTAGTTATCACCAAGTATAAAAAACTCACTGATGAGAGCGGAATGCATATCAACGTAGTCACTTCCAATAAATTTAACCACATATTTTTACTGAATTAAGTTACTGTGGAATCGGTCGGCGGTAAGAAAATATTGCTACCAACAAAGATCGAAAAGTAGTGAGCGGTAGGTACAAAAAGGTTGCGTACCCCTTGCCTAGATGGAAACCAGTATGTAATTTCTGTGCGCAACTTTGATTATTAAAATGGCTTTTAATGGCATCTATTTCTAGAACGGTACGTCGAATAGTAAATATGATTGTAACCAATTTCAAACCGTTTTATATCCAAAAAAACCTCTAGAACTGATATTTTTCACAGTATAAGTAAAAAAAAAGAAAATTTTTGTATGGCAACACCAAGAAGGGGTTGCCTGATATAGTTCGTTTAAGAAATGATATTTACAATTTTTATGAAAACGCCGAGTACAAAAATTCAGCTATGTGGGGAAAAACGAAATTTTTGTAAGGAGTTATCCGATTTGTATCATTTTCGAACTTAAGTCTACAATTTTTTTAAAAAGGGCTTGCGCAAAGTTTCAGCTCATTTTGTCAAACCGTCTCCGTTATCGTGAGGACGGAAATTCAGATGGATAGAAAGACACACAGCTGGATAAACGGACAGAAAGTTCATATGTGGCCTTACGTGGGCACCTGTCAAGTATCCCATTAAGCAATTCGAATAGAATTCCGGTCATTTCCTTGCCATTTTTAACGAGCTTACCTGGAAGTCCGTACTATTAGCGCACGAATTTCCCCTTCTTTAGCCGTAGAGAACTGCATCGAGATCCCTCGTCTTTGATTGTATTGGTAGTTGGAACTGAACGGAAATCGGGTGGAATTTCTAGGGATTTCAATACTTTTTCTGCATTTTGTAAAGGTAACACACAATTCCTTTTAATTTTCATGCACAACTTGACGACCCGCCCGAATACGATCTACCGCCTATCTCTGTGAACACAATATTCGAACTAACTCTCCCTTTTCCTGTATTCAAATTCCCAAAATCATTTAACCTTGATAAATGCTAATTGCTACTGCCTACCTCTACAATAATCCTGGAGCCGGCATTTATTACACCTTGTTAAATATTTTCTGATATTCCGAGGATCTATCCTTTGTAATTACCCTATCATAAATAATATCTTACATTTTCCTGTACTTGGCTGTAGGTAGCTACACTGTCGGTTTATCGCCGAGTCGTCAAGAAGGCTTCTTAACCTTGGAAATAATGAAAGGGGTCCGTAATGATCATGCCAGATGGGATTTGTTTGGCGGCGATCATTACAGTTCGGCCAACCTACAATTCACTGACCACAGTGAATTGCCCCCTTTCGTTTTTTTTTTTTAAATGCAGCAAGTCAATTGACTATAACTGGCCACACACCACTCAAGTTTACGGAGCAGACTTTAACTCCCACCACTTAGGCTTACATAACAGTGTGAGGTTCCGACCATCAAGGCCCACAAAGATCAAGTTTCTGTCACAATGATTCTGGGTAATATTACACAACCACTGAGGCTTACATATCCGTAAAAGGTTCTGACCAACAAGGCCCACAAAGATAAAGTAGACGTCACAACGACAATCAAGGCCCACAAAGATAAAGTAGACGTCACAATGGATCTGGGTTAATACCATTCAACCACTTACATAACCATGAGAGGCCCCGACCATCACGGCCCACAAAGATCAAGTACATTAAGACCCTTACCTGTGCGTATCCCAATCACAACCACAAAGATTAATGGTACCAATGATTTATTTAGTTAAAGAACTTTATTGTTCGTGTTCATAACATTCTTCGTCTCCTTCCTTACTTTCGTCTTCTTCTTCGTCAAATGAAATGTCCACAAGAGAACACCATGGTTTAATGGTTCCAGCAGAGTGTACAGACTCGTAGTACTTTTGAGATATCTGCGTAGCTGGGGTATCTGTTTTAAAATATATGTGTCATTTCCTAGAACTTTCTTCACTTCATAAGGACCCCTGAACCGTGGTTGAATTTTCCTGGGTTGACCAGTAGCTATTGGTTCCTGCTTTAACAACACGAGATCTCCTTCCCTGTATTGTCGTGGAGGTGTACATTGCTGGTTATGCCATACTGCCTGCTTTGTTTTATTCTCCTCGATCCGTCCCTTTACCTCGTCTCTGATTTTATTTAAGTCAACAGTTGAATATAGCTCTTCATCTGCATCTGTCCAGTTGTTGAGGATGAGCGTTAGTTTATTATCAATCATATTTCTTGGGGTATAGCCCATTAAAATTTCTTGTGGTGATTTGTTAGTCGTAGTATGTTTTGTACTATTGAGAGCGATTTGTATCTTGGAAAGATTTTTTCCCAGTCTCTTCCATCGATGTCTTGGGCCATGGTAGACAGAGCAGTCTTCAGCGTTCGAAAGTAGCGTTCTATCTGGCCGTTTGCACGAGGAGTTCTTACCGCTGTTAATGTATGCTTAATAGAATTATCCCCGCAATATTTTTCAAACTCCTTTGACGAAAATGCAGTTCCTCTGTCTGTAATTATGCGTGTTGGTAACCCAAAATATTGGGAAATTTCATCAAGTGTTTTCAGTACGCTTCTAGTTGCGGTCGTCCGAGTTGGTTTGAATACAACGAACTTTGTGAACGCATCTACAAATCCGATTACGTGCTGATTTCCGCTCTTACTCTTAGGAAATGGTCCAAGATGATCCAGATGCACAGTGTAGAATGGTATTGGTAGTACTTCTTGCTCATGAATTGTATACCTACTCTCGTCTACTCCTCGTTGATTATACAAGCAGTCGATACAGTTATTCACGTACTTAGTGACCACTGGCTTCAAGCCTGGAAACCAAAAATACTTCCGTATATTCTCCAGTGTTCGACTCACTCCGCAATGACCTCTGTCGTCATGCATAGATTTCATTATGCGCCATTTTATTCCTGTAGGTACTACAAATTTATTCCCCTTATCGGTTTTTTTATACAGTCGTCCGTATTGCATAACGTAGTTTCCCTTGATACCGTCCTTATCTTCGTGATTGCTTAGCTCTCCTTCTAGTACCTTCCTTATTTCTTGTAGTCGAGGATCTTGCATTTGTAAAGCTGCCACCCATTCTTCTGGACCAATATTGACGATTAAGACTTCTGCTACTGTTGCTACTTCCTTCCCTTCTTCGTAAGGAGCACGGCTGAGAGCATCGACGTGTGCTAATTGCTTTCCCGACCGAAATGTGAGCTCGAAATCAAATTCCTGAATTTTTAGCCACCATCGTGCGATCCTTGGCAAGAGATTTTTTTTCTCCTGCGTCATTCGTAATGAGTTGCAGTCTGTGACAATCCGGAATTTCTTTTGCAACAGGTAATATTTGAACCTCTCCAGGCTTTCCACAACTGCCAGTGCCTCTAGTTCGTAACTATGGTACTTGGACTCGACCGCGGTTGTTGCTCGACTAAAATACGACACAGCATGCAATTTCTTATCACGTCCCATTTGCATCAGTATTCCAGCCAGCCCATGGCTGCTTGCGTCAGTATGCAGCTCATGTTCAGCATTGACGTCATATAATGTCAGAATAGGCCTTTGTACCAATATAGACTTTAATTTTTGAAAAGCATGTTCTTCGTCTTTTCCCCATTCAAAGGTTACATCTTTTCTAAGTAGTTTGTTTAGTGGACGTGCGATGTCTGCGAAACCTTTCACAAAGCGTCTAAAATATCCGGTAAGACCCAGAAATTGTCTTATTTGTTTGAGATTAGTTGGTTGTTGGAAATGTTCCACAGCTGCTATCTTCTGAGTCCTTGGCTTTATCCCTTCATCCGTTATCTCGTGGCCTAAAAACTCTAATTTCCTTTGCAGAAACTTACATTTTTCCAAGTTTAATGTTAAACCCGCTTTGCGGATTTCAACGAGTAGTTGACGAAGTATCTCAATATTTTCGGTGATGCTTTCAGTTGGAATTAGTATGTCATCCATGTATACAATAACTGAACCAGATTTGAGAGGTTTTATAAGTTTCGGCATCAACCTCATAAACGTGGCAGGAGAATTTGTTAAGCCGAATGGAACTCGTGTAAACTCGTAGTGGCCGTCCTGTGTTATAAAGGCAGTATATCTACAACTCTCTTCTTGGATTGGTACTTGGTAATAACCACTTCGGAAGTCCAATGATGTAAAAATTGTTTTATTCGATAAGGTATTAAGAGTTTCCTCGATGTTCGGAACAGGAAACTGTTCTCTTTGTGTAATAGCGTTCAACCGACGGTAGTCTACACACATTCTTTGTTCCCCATTTTTTTTTTTGGAACGATAATAACTGGGCTAGCGTATTCTGACGATGAATGGCGAATAATTCCCAAGGACAAAAGTTCATCAATAGTTTTCTTTAATGTTGGTCTTGCCAATTTCTTTCGTGTCGCAAGAGAAACATTCTCTGAATTCATTTATTAAATTCAGCAATTCGTTTTTCTGAATGTCTTGAGTTTCGTTGTCAATTTCCACTTCTTCTGTACCTATAACCCTTTGAACCTTTAGAATCGTAGCCATACTTTTTTTTCTGTTCATAGGCGTTTATATTTTTGAATATCTCGTTTTTTTGTAAAGGAATTCCACTACTTGAAGCTGAGTTTATCTTATTAATGTTGTTATCTTTAAGAATTTCAAATTTCCCTATACTTTTAATAACCTTCACTCCTGGGCGATCTAAGAAATTTTTACCAATCAGCACTGAAACTGTTTGTGTTTCATTAGGTACAACTAAGAGAGTAACTTTTCCCTCCACTTCACCAATCTGAATATTTTTCTCCATTTTACATAACACTGTACATTTGCTTCCTCCAAACCCACACAGTACCGTATCAGAATTCTCCTAATTCCATGAATTTTCCGCGGCTGCTTTCACTGTAATCGTCGTAACGTCACTCCCTGAATCTAGAAAGGCTGTCATCTGGACACCATCTACATAAATTATAGGATAATATTCATCCTCTTTAAATCTTGAGCTCGCGTTGATTTTACCCACATTCTTTCTCGCATTTGGACAAGTTTTTGCGAAATGATCTGCCTGTTTACATATATAGCAATGTTTTTTTCTAAAATCTACTGTACATACCCTTGCTAGATGACCAATTCCGTTGCACCTGTAGCATCGCATAGTGGACTTACTTCTCTCTGCATCTAACGCTGTTCTGATTCTTTCTCTCAATCGATCGGGGAAACCATTTCCTGTTGAATTGCTAGTTCCCTGCTTGAATTCCTTGTGCATAAATCTAGCTCTCTCAAAATTTCCTGGTTTATAGGGATGTACTCGCTCTTCTTTTTTCGATCCTTGACTTGAATTGTATCTGGCTGCATTTGTTTGGTGTCTTGCTAATGTCTCCCGTCTTCCTGTCCATATATTTTTTCAAATCGTTTGATTTGTATCAATAACTGTTGTAATGTTTCACAGTTTGCAGCCGTAAGGGCGTTCATCAGGTTCCGATCTCCAAGTCCTGAAATTAAATAATCCATCGTGGCTCTTTCTGGCAGCTTGATTCTTTTTGCTAGCGCTGTCACTGAATAGAAATAATCTTCAACGCATTCTTCTCGCTTCCTCTTTCTGGTCATTATTTCCATTATTACCGCTGAGTCGTCTTGATCCACTGGGAAACTTTTTACCAAATCGACCTTGAACCTGTTCCATGTTTTTATTTCTGCCTGCCTGCTCTGATGCCAAAATTTCGCTGCACCATGTAAGCGAAGTGAAGCATAGAACAATGTTGTTTTGTCGTCCCAACAATATATTTCTTTAAGTGCCTCAACACTTCTAACCCATTCTGCTGGAGTAGACTTCATTTCGCTTGCCGGGTCAAACACATCAATCAGCTCTTTTAGCTCACCGATTTCCATTCTAAAGGACGTAGAAGGACAAGCTCCAATATCTTCTCCCGCAGTAGACGCGCTCTCTTGCTTGCTAGAGTCCTGTGAACTTTCCACCCTTTTAATTAACGCATGATTTTCTTGTCTAAGTGACTCAATTTCTTTTCTAAGGAGACTTATCTCCTCACTTTGATTACCACTGATCACTGCCTTATCACTAGAATTTTCTTTATCTGACATTTTTTTTATATATATTCTTTAAACACACTTGCACTTTGTGTTTGATAACGCACTATATACTCTTAATAATGTATATATGGTAATTAATCCTAAAACACTTAGCAAACTGATACAGTCACTGAATTAATACGATAAAATTGTACTCCGAATCACTACTTTAACTCACTGAATAAATATTCAAAATTGGATTCCGGATCCCTACTTTTAATAATAGAATTAATACGCTAAAAATTATATTCCGAATCACCACCTTAAGTCACTGAATCAATATACCGAAATTGTATTCCGGATATTACTTTAAGACAACGATTTAATACGCTAAAATTGTACTTGGAATCATTACTTTAAGTCACTAAATCAATATATCAGAATTGTAGTCCGGATCACTACCTTAAGTAACCGAATTAATACGCTTAAAATTGTATTCCGTATCACTATTTAATATAAACACCACATGAGTTCAACTCCACACTTGAATTTTGTAAAGGTAACACACAATTTCTTTTAATTTTCATGCACAACTTGACGACTCGCCCGAATACGATCTACCGCCTATCTCTGTGAACACATATTCGAACTAACTCTCCCTTTTCCTGTATTCAAATTCCCAAAATCATTTAACCTTGATAAATGCTAATTGCTACTGCCTACCTCTACAATAATCCTGGAGCCGGCATTTATTACACCTTGTTA
This sequence comes from Dioctria rufipes, assembly GCA_963924295.1. Taxonomy (NCBI): domain Eukaryota; kingdom Metazoa; phylum Arthropoda; class Insecta; order Diptera; family Asilidae; genus Dioctria; species Dioctria rufipes. The sequence goes on from OZ002740.1 coordinate 206,874,089, forward strand.
AATATTTTCTGATATTCCGAGAATCTATCCTTTGTAATTACCCTATCATAAATAATATCTTACATTTTCCTGTACTTGGCTGTAGGTAGCTACACTGTCGGTTTATCGCCGAGTCGTCAAGAAGGCTTCTTAACCTTGGAAATAATGAAAGGGGCCCGTAATGATCATGCCAGATGGGATTTGTTTAGCGGCGATCATTACAATTTGTTTAATTAATGAAATCTAACAGAATTCCAGATCTTTGCACTGCTGATAATATTATACTTTCTAATGGAAACATAACATATTTATGATATTAATCATGGTAAAAACAAGTTTTTTCTTCCAGTCATATTTACAGGAATTTTAATTTGATTTTACCAGACTCTATTTCAATTAAATGTACTTTTCGAAGCGTTTTATTAAAAATACAGAAGTAAAATTGGACATCAAACATCGCACAGGAAAATAAAGTCACAAACTGTAAAAAACAAAAATAGAGCGAGCATGGGAAACAATTATGAAAATACTTGAACAATGCGAAATAAAAATTTTCGAAAACCTCAAAACATTCGTAAAGCATCCTGTAAGCGTGTATGTGGCAGAATGCCGTCACTTTTTTCCATTGGAATTCTGGCTTACTTTGACAGCATTTTCTTTCACAGATTAGTTATAATACGTCAATCATCGTCCCAGTCATGAGACATTACCAAAGTTAACTTAACAACAAATTAAGAATCAGGCGAGATTTCCGTCTGTTTTACATTTAAAATGTACACGGCCAGAAAAGGAAAGAAAGGCGAAGAAATAACAATAAATAGTGAAATACCCACCACTACTTGCACGAATGAGCAAGGATAAAATGAAAACAGTTCTTTTAACTAGTTGTTTATTATTCAAATATAAATATCTCAAATCACTTATTATTCTAATTTTGATTTTTAATTTGAAGAACTAACATGAACTAACTTGAAGTAACAATGAAGTGCTGCTAACTCGACGGACAGCGGAATCAACACTGTCCACAACTTGGAATTCGAAGAGAAAAGCTATTTTGACTTATGACCAGTGCAGCGCCCAACAGCGTAGCGTACAAGTGAAAAAAAAATTATATTGTGTTAAGAAAAAAAATAAAAATCCAAATATACTTCAATTATGCATGTTAAATTTAACGCGTTTGATTAATCTTCCGTCACTTGATTCTGATGCGATAACACAGGCAGGTTTTAGCCTATTGATTGAAATTGATTTGTTTTTACCTTTTACATTGACGACGAATTGTTTTCGAAGTTTTTTTTATGACTTTAAAAGGTCCTTCATAGTCATAAGTCCAGTTCGAACTCTGTCAACCCTAACAAAAACGAAATTGGAGTTTTCTAGTATTTTGGGTACGTTGATATTAGTTTGTGAGTTTTGTCTCGTATCTATAGGTACTGCAGCTTGCATGGACGTGTTGAGCTTATCTACTACTTCTGAGGTGGTATATGAGTTAGTACTGTTGGTGTCATTGTGCACGAAAAACTCTCCTGGTACCTTTAGGGTCTGCCTGTAAACTATTTCCGCAGATGAGCAGCCTAAATCCTCCTTTATAGCTGTTCAAATCCCCAATAGAATGAGTGGAGGCTCGTCGCTCCAGTATCTTGTGTTTTAGCGAGCCATAATGGATGATTTAAGGGTGCGATGGAATCTCTCCACCATGCCATTGGCTTGAGGATGGTAAGCTGATGTACGGATTCTATTCGAACCGAGCAGTTTGGTTACTTCTGAAAATAGTTTGGACTCAAACTGAGTACCTTGATCGGTTGTTATTTCATTTGGAACTCCAAAGCGACAGACATACTGTTGTACAAATGTTTTTGCAACTGTTTTTGCCGAGATATCCGCGATCGGGTATGCTTGTGGCCATCTTGTAAATCGATCCACAATGGTTAAAATATAAGAAAGACCATTCGACGGTGGTAGTGGACCTACCAATTCAAAACGTCCTGAAGGTATATTGAACTGTTCAAATTTAGTTGTATGTCTGTGTATTTTAGAACGTTGACAGGCAAGACAAGATCTTGACCACTCATTACAGTCTCGGTTAATTGACGGTCAAAAATATTTAGATGTCATCTTTTTTCGCGTGACTCGAATTCCATCATGCGAGAGATTTTGTAAGGAGTCAAAGATGTTCCTGCGGAGCTTCTGAGGAACAAATGGTCGGTTAGTGCCAGTACTAGTCTCACACCAAACTTGTTCTTCAGTGACAGGAACTTTAATTAGTTGTAAGGTTCTTTTAGAACTTTGGCTTGCACTATCGTTCATTAAGAATTGCAACTCTGCATCAGCTTCCTGAGATTTACTTATTATTTCAAGGTCAATATTGATGGTACTTATTTCAGTGTTTTCAGTGTTGGCAAGGAAACTGTTACGAAAAGCAAGTCACCTACAACATTGTCTTTACCTTTAATGTGCTGAACATCACAGGTAAATTGAGCTATGAAATCAAGATGTCTCGCTTGACGCGGGCTGCGTTCCGCTTTCGATGTCAAAGCTGTGGTTAAAGGCTTATGATCTGTATAGATAGAAAAATCTCTACCTTCTACAAAGTAACGAAAATGTTTAATTGCCAAATAAATTCCAAGAAGCTCGCGTTCAAAAGCGGAATATTTTTGCTCTGTTGGCGATAATTTCTTTGAGAAGAAGGCGAGAGGTGCCCAGTGATTATTGTTGCGTTGCTGAAGCACAGCTCCGACAGCCAAATTTTGAAGCATCAGTTGTGATATTGAAAAATGTGTTTTCGATTGGGTGTGCCAACAGAGTTATATTGGAAAGAGCCTTTTTTGTTTTAATGAAAGCCTCGTTGCAAGATTCAGGCCAGCTAAAGTGGTTCTTGTTGTTTTTAATTTTGACAAGGTTGGCAAGATGCGTATGAATCGGTGTAAGCAATTCGGCTAACTTAGGAATAAAGCGGCTATAAAAATTACCATTCCCACGAATTGCTGAATCTGTCGAATGGAGGATGGAGGCTCCAAGTTCAGGATGGCTTTAATTCTTTCTTGAGATGGTGTAATTCCATCTTTAGAGATTGAATGTCCAAGAAAACCTATTGTGGTAACACTGAAAACACATTTTGATGGTTTGATACTCAAACCATGATCGGACAGTCTTTGAAAAAGGATTCGCATGTGCATTTTATGTTCATTTGCATCTTTGCTAGCGATGAGTAAGTCATCGATGTAAGCGAACACGAAATCAAGACCACTTATGACCGAATTGATAAACCTTTGAAAGGTTTGACTTGCATTTCTCAACCCGAACGGCATTCTTGAGAACTCATACAGACCAAACGGTGTAATGATTCAAGTTTTGTGCACATCCTCCGGCGCTACAGGGATCTGATGATACGCCCTGACTAGATCGATTCTTGAAAATACTGTGCAACCATGATGCTGCATCGAAAAATTATGGATGTGGGGTATCGGGTATCTGTCGGGGATCGTGACTGCGTTAAGACGCCGATAATCGCCGCTGGGCCTCCAGTCTTGACTGTCTTTTTTTTTCAACCATATGTAGTTTAGAAGACACATGTGAAGAGGAGGGTTTACAAATCCCTAATTCAATCATGTGTTGAAATTCAGTGACCGCAACTTTGTGCTGTTTGGACCCTAAACGGCGTGGTTTCGCAAATGGTAGCTGACCCTTTGTCAAACTGTGGTGCTGTACACTATGTTTAACTTGGCTCTTGAAGTTAGGTGGTGCTGCTAAGGAAGCAAATTCCTTTAAAAGAGTGCCAAAATCATTATGTGTAGCAAAGTCTGGTTGAGTAGGTGTTGGAGTGTCAACTGCTGCGTCCAGTGCACTGATCTTGAGGCTTGTTGTAGTGTCAATTAAACAATGATTTCGGAGATCAACTAAAAGTTCAAATTTATTTTAAAAATCAGCTCCTATAATTGGTCTGTCAACAGCTGCAAGTATGAATTCATGCACAAATTGTCTTCGCAGTCCCACATTTACTTTGAGAAGCTTTGTGCCATATGTAGCTATGGTAGTTCCATTTGCTGCACACAGCGAAAATCCCTGGTTCAATTGTTTATTTGGATACATTTTGTTAGGAATAACGGAAAGATCAGCTCCTGTGTCGACTAGAAAAATAAGATTGTTTTCCGAATCTTTTGTGAAAAGGCGGCTTGGAAAAATTTTCGGCCAGCCGTTTGCCGCATTAATGGCTGGAGCAATTAGTTTTTTGAATTTTTATTGCCTGATTGTAACGGTTCTTTTTCTTTATTAAAAGAACAAGGGGGCAAACATTTTTGCGCCTTATTGCCAAATTTTCTATGATACCAGCATGTACCACTTTCTTTGCTGTTCGAGCGATTCCTACTATAGTCTCGACGATGGTTTCGATTCCGCTTAATTTCGATTAAGTCGGCACTCAAGCTTTTCACCATTTTTCTCAGCTCTTCTATTTCATTTCGAAACGAAAGGCCTGGTGAAGAGTTGATTTCTGAGATGAATTGAGAGGAAGTGGAAGCTTCCCAAATTTTGTCAGCAATGGAGGTTAAGTGGCTTTCATCTTTGTCATCCTGAGATAATAGCGCGATATTTATGACTTGAGGAAGTCTACGTAACCAAAGTTTCCGAATTAAGTTTTCTGTTGTGAAACCGGATGCTCCTGCGAGCTGTTTTAAATAACGAAGGAACTCTGACGGCTTCCTATCACCTATCTGCTCACTTGAGAGGAGTTTTTCTATTCTACGATCCTCGCTAAGGGAATGTCTTTCAATTAACATTTTTTTAAAACACTTATATAAATCATCTTTAGGTGGATCCTGAATGAAATCTAACACAGACTCTATGACGTCTTGAGGTAATGCGGCTAATATATAATTATATTTTGAAAAATCTTTAGTAATTCTACCTACCGCGAATTGTGCTTCTGCTTGCACGAACCAAGTGACAGGAGATTTAGTCCAAAGCGGCTGCAGTCTAATGTTCATTGCGTTTGCCTCTTGTTCCACACTGTTGGAGTTAGCGGAGGTAGATTTACCAGGAGTGCGTTCCAAAATACAACTGCAGCTATAGTTGTAGCTATATCAGAGTTATGTCAGAGCTATGTCAAGTTGTCTGCAGTTAACTAAAGCTGTTTGAAGTTTTGGAACGAGCTGAGTAAGCTACTGTCATTTATGCTAATTGTACAATTTTATTTATACTTAAAACTAATATTTTATTACTGTGTGTTAATCCGAAATGAGCCAGAGAAAATTAAATAAATAAATAAATTTCGCAAAACGTTTGTAAAAGCGCGCCAAACAAAATATTTCAATTGACAGCTCACGTCACGGTTTATATATTAGATAACTAGCAGTCTAGAGCACAGTCAGGGATAGTTGACTATTTCAAATGTTTCGGAACGCTTAAAAGTCAACTCAGCTGACATAATTTAGTTGACTACTGGGTTTTGGAACGATTGAAGTCAGCTATAGTCAACTGTAGCTATGTTTTGGAATGCACTCCTGATATATTCATCAGATTTTTGGTGGTATCTGTTTTGACGTTTCCGTTAGTCATTTTGAATGATATCGAGAATTCCAAAGATATATTTTTTATTATTTTTTCTGTTGATTCCACTTCCGCAATCTAAAATAATTAAAGAAAGTACAATTTTTCTTTTTAAATAAAATAGCAAATATTTCCGATTAATGACAAAAATTACGAAACAAACAATTTTCGGAAGAATAGGTTCAGAAACATCAAAAGAAACTGGAACGTGCTGTCAGAAGGAGACTGATGATGAAATTATTATTTCACACGCGATGTTTTTATTTCAATGTGTCTCGGCTATAAAATTTATGCTGATTCATAAATGCCAAAGCTTCTTTTGTTGTGTGTCTTTGCCGTAAGATGGCTGCAATTCTGCAATCTGCAATGGTCAATGGATACCGTGCGTTGTCTCCTTTTTGTGGCAATGCGTTAGTGGGCCGTGCTTTTCTTAAGCACTCAAATAATTATGCAATTCTTGATGAAAAGAAAACGCGTGGATACACAAAAAGCTTTTTCTTTTTTTTTTTACACTTTTTATAGAATCACCGCAGAATGATGAAATTGTTTCCTCTTTATAGGTACTTATGCAGTTTATGCACTTTTGGACGCGAATTTATTAATTTTGCGATAAGTTAGCTCGCTTTGTAGCACTCCACGTTATCACGTCGGTGTCACCAATTGATGGGCTTAGTGAAATACCCACCACTACTTGCACGAATGAGCAAGGATAAAATGAAAACAGTTCTTTTAACTAGTTGTTTATTATTCAAATATAAATATCTCAAATCACTTATTATTCTAATTTTGATTTTTAATTTGAAGAACTAACATGAACTAACTTGAAGTAACAATGAAGTGCTGCTAACTCGACGGACGGCGGAATCAACACTGTCCACAACTTGGAATTCGAAGAGAAAAGCTATTTTGACTTATGACCAGTGCAGCGCCCAACAGCGTAGCGTACAAGTGAAAAAAAAAATTATATTGTGTTAAGAAAAAAAATAAAAATCCAAATGTACTTCAATTATGCATGTTAAATTTAACGCGTTTGATTAATCTTCCGTCACTTGATTCTGATGCGATAACACAGGCAGGTTTTAGCCTATCGATTGAAATTGATTTGTTTTTACCTTTTACATTGACGACGAATTGTTTTCGAAGTTTTTTTTATGACTTTAAAAGGTCCTTCATAGTCATAAGTCCAGTTCGAACTCTGTCAACCCTAACAAAAACGAAATTGGAGTTTTCTAGTATTTTGGGTACGTTGATATTAGTTTGTGAGTTTTGTCTCGTATCTATAGGTACTGCAGCTTGCATGGACGTGTTGAGCTTATCTACTACTTCTGAGGTGGTATATGAGTTAGTACTGTTGGTGTCATTGTGCACGAAAAACTCTCCTGGTACCTTTAGGGTCTGCCTGTAAACTATTTCCGCAGATGAGCAGCCTAAATCCTCCTTTATAGCTGTTCAAATCCCCAATAGAATGAGTGGAGGCTCGTCGCTCCAGTATCTTGTGTTTTAGCGAGCCATAATGGATGATTTAAGGGTGCGATGGAATCTCTCCACCATGCCATTGGCTTGAGGATGGTAAGCTGATGTACGGATTCTATTCGAACCGAGCAGTTTGGTTACTTCTGAAAATAGTTTGGACTCAAACTGAGTACCTTGATCGGTTGTTATTTCATTTGGAACTCCAAAGCGACAGACATACTGTTGTACAAATGTTTTTGCAACTGTTTTTGCCGAGATATCCGCGATCGGGTATGCTTGTGGCCATCTTGTAAATCGATCCACAATGGTTAAAATATAAGAAAGACCATTCGACGGTGGTAGTGGACCTACCAATTCAAAACGTCCTGAAGGTATATTGAACTGTTCAAATTTAGTTGTATGTCTGTGTATTTTAGAACGTTGACAGGCAAGACAAGATCTTGACCACTCATTACAGTCTCGGTTAATTGACGGTCAAAAATATTTAGATGTCATCTTTTTTCGCGTGACTCGAATTCCATCATGCGAGAGATTTTGTAAGGAGTCAAAGATGTTCCTGCGGAGCTTCTGAGGAACAAATGGTCGGTTAGTGCCAGTACTAGTCTCACACAAAACTTGTTCTTCAGTGACAGGAATTTTAATTAGTTGTAAGGTTCTTTTAGAACTTTGGCTTGCACTATCGTTCATTATGAATTGCAACTCTTCATCAGCTTCCTGAGATTTACTTATTATTTCAAGGTCAATATTGATGGTACTTATTTCAGTGTTTTCAGTGTTGGCAAGGAAACTGTTACGAGAAAGCAAGTCACCTACAACATTGTCTTTACCTTTTATGTGCTGAACATCACAGGTAAATTGAGCTATGAAATCAAGATGTCTCGCTTGACGCGGGCTGCGTTCCGCTTTCGATGTCAAAGCTGTGGTTAAAGGCTTATGATCTGTATAGATAGAAAAATCTCTACCTTCTACAAAGTAACGAAAATGTTTAATTGCCAAATAAATTCCAAGAAGCTCGCGTTCAAAAGCGGAATATTTTTGCTCTGTTGGCGATAATTTCTTTGAGAAGAAGGCGAGAGGTGCCCAGTGATTATTGTTGCGTTGCTGAAGCACAGCTCCGACAGCCAAATTTTGAAGCATCAGTTGTGATATTGAAAAATGTGTTTTCGATTGGGTGTGCCAACAGAGTTATATTGGAAAGAGCCTTTTTTGTTTTAATGAAAGCCTCGTTGCAAGATTCAGGCCAGCTAAAGTGGTTCTTGTTGTTTTTAATTTTGACAAGGTTGGCAAGATGCGTATGAATCGGTGTAAGCAATTCGGCTAACTTAGGAATAAAGCGGCTATAAAAATTACCATTCCCACGAATTGCTGAATCTGTCGAATGGAGGATGGAGGCTCCAAGTTCAGGATGGCTTTAATTCTTTCTTGAGATGGTGTAATTCCATCTTTAGAGATTGAATGTCCAAGAAAACCTATTGTGGTAACACTGAAAACACATTTTGATGGTTTGATACTCAAACCATGATCGGACAGTCTTTGAAAAAGGATTCGCATGTGCATTTTATGTTCATTTGCATCTTTGCTAGCGATGAGTAAGTCATCGATGTAAGCGAACACGAAATCAAGACCACTTATGACCGAATTGATAAACCTTTGAAAGGTTTGACTTGCATTTCTCAACCCGAACGGCATTCTTGAGAACTCATACAGACCAAACGGTGTAATGATTCAAGTTTTGTGCACATCCTCCGGCGCTACAGGGATCTGATGATACGCCCTGACTAGATCGATTCTTGAAAATACTGTGCAACCATGATGCTGCATCGAAAAATTATGGATGTGGGGTATCGGGTATCTGTCGGGGATCGTGACTGCGTTAAGACGCCGATAATCGCCGCTGGGCCTCCAGTCTTGACTGTCTTTTTTTTTCAACCATATGTAGTTTAGAAGACACATGTGAAGAGGAGGGTTTACAAATCCCTAATTCAATCATGTGCTGAAATTCAGTGACCGCAACTTTGTGCTGTTTGGACCCTAAACGGCGTGGTTTCGCAAATGGTAGCTGACCCTTTGTCAAACTGTGGTGCTGTACACTATGTTTAACTTGGCTCTTGAAGTTAGGTGGTGCTGCTAAGGAAGCAAATTCCTTTAAAAGAGTGCCAAAATCATTATGTGTAGCAAAGTCTGGTTGAGTAGGTGTTGGAGTGTCAACTGCTGCGTCCAGTGCACTGATCTTGAGGCTTGCTGTAGTGTCAATTAAACAATGATTTCGGAGATCAACTAAAAGTTCAAATTTATTTAAAAAATCAGCTCCTATAATTGGTCTGTCAACAGCTGCAAGTATGAATTCATGCACAAATTGTCTTCGCAGTCCCTTATTTACTTTGAGAAGCTTTGTGCCATATGTAGCTATGGTAGTTCCATTTGCTGCACACAGCGAAAATCCCTGGTTCAATTGTTTATTTGGATACATTTTGTTAGGAATAACGGAAAGATCAGCTCCTGTGTCGACTAGAAAAATAAGATTGTTTTCCGAATCTTTTGTGAAAAGGCGGCTTGGAAAAATTTTCGGCCAGCCGTTTGCCGCATTAATGGCTGGAGCAATTAGTTTTTTGAATTTTTATTGCCTGATTGTAACGGTTCTTTTTCTTTATTAAAAGAACAAGGGGGCAAACATTTTTGCGCCTTATTGCCAAATTTTCTATGATACCAGCATGTACCACTTTCTTTGCTGTTCGAGCGATTCCTGCTATAGTCTCGACGATGGTTTCGATTCCGCTTAATTTCGATTAAGTCGGCACTCAAGCTTTTCACCATTTTTCTCAGCTCTTCTATTTCATTTCGAAACGAAAGGCCTGGTGAAGAGTTGATTTCTGAGATGAATTGAGAGGAAGTGGAAGCTTCCCAAATTTTGTCAGCAATGGAGGTTAAGTGGCTTTCATCTTTGTCATCCTGAGATAATAGCGCGATATTTATGACTTGAGGAAGTCTACGTAACCAAAGTTTCCGAATTAAGTTTTCTGTTGTGAAACCGGATGCTCCTGCGAGCTGTTTTAAATAACGAAGGAACTCTGACGGCTTCCTATCACCTATCTGCTCACTTGAGAGGAGTTTTTCTATTCTACGATCCTCGCTAAGGGAATGTCTTTCAATTAACATTTTTTTAAAACACTTATATAAATCATCTTTAGGTGGATCCTGAATGAAATCTAACACAGACTCTATGACGTCTTGAGGTAATGCGGCTAATATATAATTATATTTTGAAAAATCTTTAGTAATTCTACCTACCGCGAATTGTGCTTCTGCTTGCACGAACCAAGTGACGGGAGATTTAGCCCAAAACGGCTGCAGTCTAATGTTCATTGCGTTTACCTCTTGTTCCACACTGTTGGAGTTAGCGGAGGTAGATTTACCAGGAGTGCGTTCCAAAATACAACTGCAGCTATAGTTGTAGCTATATCAGAGTTATATCAGAGCTATGTCAAGTTGTCTGCAGTTAACTAAAGCTGTTTGAAGTTTTGGAACGAGCTGAGTAAGCTACTGTCATTTATGCTAATTGTACAATTTTATTTATACTTAAAACTAATATTTTATTACTGTGTGTTAATCCGAAATGAGCCAGAGAAAATTAAATAAATAAATAAATTTCGCAAAACGTTTGTAAAAGCGCGCCAAACAAAATATTTCAATTGACAGCTCACGTCACGGTTTATATATTAGATAACTAGCAGTCTAGAGCACAGTCAGGGATAGTTGACTATTTCAAATGTTTCGGAACGCTCAAAAGTCAACTCAGCTGACATAATTTAGTTGACTACTGGGTTTTGGAACGATTGAAGTCAGCTATAGTCAACTGTAGCTATGTTTTGGAATGCACTCCTGATATATTCATCAGATTTTTGGTGGTATCTGTTTTGACGTTTCCGTTAGTCATTTTGAATGATATCGAGAATTCCAAAGAAATATTTTTTATTATTTTTTCTGTTGATTCCACTTCCGCAATCTAAAATAATTAAAGAAAGTACAATTTTTCTTTTTAAATAAAATAGCAAATATTTCCGATTAATGACAAAAATTACGAAACAAACAATTTTCGGAAGAATAGGTTCAGAAACATCAAAAGAAACTGGAACGTGCTGTCAGAAGGAGACTGATGATGAAATTATTATTTCACACGCGATGTTTTTATTTCAATGTGTCTCGGCTATAAAATTTATGCTGATTCATAAATGCCAAAGCTTCTTTTGTTGTGTGTCTTTGCCGTAAGATGGCTGCAATTCTGCAATCTGCAATGGTCAATGGATACCGTGCGTTGTCTGCTTTTTGTGGCAATGCGTTAGTGGGCCGTGCTTTTCTTAAGCACTCAAATAATTATGCAATTCTTGATGAAAAGAAAACGCGTGGATACACAAAAAGCTTTTTCTTTTTTTTTTTTTACACTTTTTATAGAATCACCGCAGAGTGATGAAATTGTTTCCTCTTTATAGGTACTTATGCAGTTTATGCACTTTTGGACGCGAATTTATTAATTTTGCGATAAGTTAGCTCGCTTTGTAGCACTCCACGTTATCACGTCGGTGTCACCAATTGATGGGCTTAGTGAAATACCCACCACTACTTGCACGAATGAGCAAGGATAAAATGAAAACAGTTCTTTTAACTAGTTGTTTATTATTCAAATATAAATATCTCAAATCACTTATTATTCTAATTTTGATTTTTAATTTGAAGAAGTAACATGAACTAACTTGAAGTAACAATGAAGTGCTGCTAACTCGACGGACGGCGGAATCAACACTGTCCACAACTTCGAATTCGAAGAGAAAAGCTATTATGACTTTTGACCAATGTAGCCATCTCTACAAATCTCTGTTTAAAACCCATGCAATTAAAAACAAAAATGCAAATGATTTATTCTAGTAAGTAAATGAGAAGGACGTAGTTTTCAGATTTCACTCTCATAAAATGCTTCCGCGCTTTTGTGAAAACACGTTTTTCTGAAATATTGAGAGAATTGGTTCCAAAGTTTTGCTGTTATCCTATGGTGTGGCTCCAAAGTTGTTGCTGTTGTAATCCTGTGATACCTGAACGCACGCGCTTTTGTTTACATTCGTTTTGCTCTTAAGAGGGAGAAACGTATACTGGATTTTTTGATATTTTCGGGAAAATGAGAATTTTATTTGACAGAAATTTTACATCTTTCTTTCAGTACCTTGGCCAAAGCGAAATTTATCTTTTTCTTAAAAAATTGAGGTCGTGTAACTCAATGTATGAGAAATTCAATATTATGAATAGTTTGAAAGGATTTTGAAGGTATTCAAGAGGATTTTATCATTAGGGTAATCCCACGTTCTCTCGATTTTTGTATTTAACTCGTTGTCTCAGTCGCCCTACAATAATGCATAGCCAAGCTCTTTTCCCGCATGTAAAAGGCCTAAGTATATGACATTATTTGCTTCTTTGTAGAAAACAAGAAAAATTTACAAAATTGTTCGGCTGAGTACTATCTTCTTATTAGGTTATCTTTGCTTCTGTTTATATTCGTTTTTCTCTGATTGGAAGAAACTCATGCTGGATTCTCTGATATTTTGGAGAAAACTGAGATATTATTTGAAAGGTATTTTACATCTTCTTTTAGCATCTTGGCCAACGCGAAATTTATTCTTTTCTTGAGAAATTGAGGTAGTGTGACCCAATGTACATTATTATGAATAGTTTGAAAGATTTTGAAGGCATTCATTGTTCCTTGTTTTCAACATTTTCGCAAGGGATTAAATATTGAAACAATTTTTTTTGCATTATTATTTTCAATACTGTTCATCGTAGGGTTCATCTTTGTTTAGGTTGAGAATTCAGTAAGATTTTATCATTCGGGTAATCCTACGTTCTCTCAGTTGTAGCTTTTAACTCGTTGTCTCAGTCGCACTACAATAGAGCATATCCAAGTTATTTTCCCCCTACATGCAAAAGGTAAAAGTATATGACATTATTTGTTTCTTTCCAGAAAACAAGGAAAATTTACATTTTTGTTCGGCTGATTCCTATCTTCTTATTAGGTTATCTTCGACATTACTGCCTCAATGAGTCCCAGTAGGCTAGTGCATGCTTGGCTTTCTTACTGGTAAAAGCGAGACCTATGAAATTACTCTTACCGATCTTTGGCTCACGATAGCCGGTTGTTTGATAGCAATTAGTGGCGAGGCGTGCCTATATAAGCCGGATGTTCAGGGTGAAACAATAAAAACTAAAAAAAAAAAAAAACCACGACGAAATATAAGTCGGATTCGAATCTATTAAGAAAGATGGAAGAATTTTGAATTACAGAAATAGTAAAAGTATATGAAAAGGAAGGGGCGGAGCTTATGTTATTATTTAAGAACGTATAATGAAACTTTTGTGAAGATTTCGTACATTACTTTAATCTCAATTCATTTATAAATAAATTCCTTACGTCTATTTTTCTTACAAAAGTCCTGTATGAATTCCTCGTAGAATTTTTCCTTTTGCTTTCATTCTTTGAGGAGATGATGTTTAACTGAAATATGGCCTAAGCCTTTCTTGTCTCATAGAGTTTCTTAAATATGTCTTTATTTGCTTTAACGCTGAAAATGATATTTCAGCAATAGCTGTGCTAGCAGAAATTGTTAGTATTAAGCAAGCAAGCTTTTAGACTGGAAATAGTTGATTGAAGCTCATTTTAAATAATTAAAATTTTTTAAATTTCGCTGACTGACAAATTTCTGAAACCATTGGAATTATAGACCACAATTAACTCATTGTTCAATTTTTAAAATTCAAAGAACGGTCGATATGAACTCTTAATAGAATTAAATGCATTGGATGGAAAACTTTGTGAATAACTTACAATTTTCTCGTAATTCTGAAATTCAATAAACACAAGCTCTTTTATACTTTCAAATCTAATAATATTCGTTTAGGTAGAAATGGAGTCTATTATCTCCAACAATAATATTTGTATTGTGAATTTCATTCATCTGCATTTTGTAAGCGTCGTCGTTGTTGAGGAGCACCAACCAATGCTACGGTTTCGTCAAAAACCATTGAAAAATTACCTCTCATATTCGAATATGTCACATGAAACAGGATTTTTTCGTTGAACTAACAAATATCTATGATTTTACAATCCAGGATGTTAAATAAAATATCATTGAAAGCAAATATTCTTGAAAAATTAATTAGAAGAACTAATTACCAAATTTATTCACGAAATGTAGAAACTCTCCGGAAGATAAAATGGTTTCTTTGTCCCATTTTTTCTGGTTCGGCTATTATTTTCTCAAAAAACTCGATAATGTTTGTCAGTACAGACAAACAGTGTTAAAAATTCTGGAATTTGAAGACAAACGTGATGGAGCAAGTTGTGAAAATTTTATTCTAACCTAACCTTCTAGAAAGCTTGAATTCTCTCATATGACACGTTAATAGTTATTTAATACATAAAAAGAAATACCTCAATTTCTGTTTCCGTTCAAAAGTTATAAATATTTATATGTTATGCGAAAAGTAAAAAGTTTAATTTCCAGAACACAATAAGTGTTATAGTATTTCACTTTTCACATAACACAAAAATGTTAAGGAGTTTTGAACGAAAGCATGTTTTGGGGTAATTCTAATTATGTTTTAAAGAACTATTAGCGGGTCATAATTAAGAAAGGAAAAAGTTATGTCCTTGGATCAAGGATAAAACTACAAATTTGTGTGACATTTGTTTTAAAGAATTCAAATTTAAGGCTAGATAACCAAGTCATTTGACCATAAATCGTAACACGTTGAATATCGTAATAAAGGATGGAAGGCCCTCTGTAAAACCAGTGTCCAAGTTTGATTCGGCGAAATCCTTTAAAGGGCTTCTGAGCATTTAAGTGCCTGCACTTCCTTCGAAAAACAAAAAAAAAATCAACCGTAAATTTTAGGTGGAAGGAAATCCACTGTCATACGCCATTCTTCTTATTAATCGAACATATTGCATATGTTCTGACAACTCAGCTTAGGTCATCAATTTTGATGCACAGTTTTCTGAACTACATGTATTTAAAAAATAACGCCAACCGAACTTCAAGGAGTTTAATTTTTTCCTTTCTACAGCTTCTTCAAGACCCATTAAAGATTAAAATAAAAAATCGGGAGTGCGCTTTTTGAGATATTCAAGGATATGTGTAACGGCCATAATCTTTTCTTTTAAAGAAATATCTAATTTATCTGTATCTTTGGTACTAGGGCTTATTCAACCTTCACTCGTCAGGTTCATTTTAATTCCAGACGCTGGTTGAATGACTATCAGAACAACTGAATTATTTTTTTCTTCAAATGATAAATTACGTTGAAGCGGTAACGAAGCACAAAGACTCGAGAAAACGCACACTAAGCTATTTTTGTAAGAAGAAAAAAAAACAGCAACAAAAGCAATTCGAGCTTCGGTCATAGCACATATAGGGTGTTTGCGCCTAGGAGGTTAATAGAGCAGGAGATGATAGTACTCACCTAGCCAGTTTGAATGTACCTCTTCAATCTCTGCTTCTCTTCTTAGCAGTGTCGTCCGCGCCGCTGTCCGGAGACTGATACTCATAACTTGATTCCGAGCAAAAAAAAAAAACAGATGTTTTGGGTCGACCACTTCATCTCTATTCTGTTCACTTACAGTTTCCGCATTTTTTTACCCGACTCTGTAGTGAGTGCTCTGTCACTACTTATTGGACGAAGTTTTAAAGCCTAAATTCGAAGTAAGAGTGCTTTATACTTTAACTTCAACGTACTGTTTACGTAATTGACTTATGTGCTTTTCTGTTTCGCTCCACTCCCTTAAAAAATGACTCAGTAAGTTCTTCGATCAAAGACACTCTCTACTTTTCCTGGCCACCAACTTCTCGTATTCCGTTCATTTCTGACCCATACTAAGTCTCCAATTTTTAATTCACTAGCATTTATATCCCTATAATCCTTAATTTGTCTGTCCTGTTGCTTTTCTACCCTATTCCTGATCTTATCTACTAGTATCGTATTATCGTTCATAGAAAGCTCTGATTTTACCAGGTTTAAGCGTGTCTGCATTTCCCGATTCATAAGTAGTTTGGCAGGAGTTTGCCCTATAGTGCAATATGGTGTGGATATATAACATATCAAAAATTTACCCAAAGCTATTGAAAAACCTTTCGTTAGCAGCAATAGTTTGCTTACCGAAGCTTTGAAGGTTTTTACATTATTTTCTGCTTTACCATTTGATTCCGAACGATAAGATGTTCCTGTTAAGTGCTTAATACCATCTTGCTTACAAAACGCTTGAAATTCCTGAGATACAAATGCACTACCATTATCGGTTACTAACACCTTTGGTGATGCCCCCCTACTGAAAATTTCTTGTAACTTATAAATAGTAACTGTAGTTGAAAGTCTCGAAGCTTCGATTACCTCCGGCCTTTTACTATAACCCTATAACTATCTACACATACCAGGAATGATCAATATGGACGCTTTCTATTTCCAAGGGCTAAGTGATACCTTGCTTGGAGATTTTTGTCGTCCTTATAAATGCCGGGCCAATAAACATATGCTAAGCGTTTCATTTTCACTCTACCTACTCACTTTGGTAGAGTGAGTAGTGTTACTCTTAAGAATTTTACTTCTTAAACATTTAGAAACTACTACTCGGCAACCTCGCAAAACGCATCCTTTTTCCAATTTAATTCGTTAAGGAAAATGGAATTTCGTTTTAGTTCATTATCGCAGATGACTTTTGGCCACTCATTACTTATAAATTGGACTACGTTCCTTAATAAATATATTATCCCTTTTTAGTACAACCCGCCGCCCGTATAAGTACTGATGAAAATATGTAATATGTAAAATATATATGTAGTATGTAAGCTTTAAATACGCCCTACATCTCGGCCAACCTGACGTTAAATTCGTCCTCGAATTAAACAAATTTCTCATGTTCCTCTCTTTAAATTAAACTGTTAAAATACTGACCTCAAAATAAAATTTTACGCCGTAATTCTTAACCTTAACTACTGTCAAACTTTACAGTAATACTTAACCTTATTATAACATAACCTTAAAATTCACAGTTTTCGTAAATGTTTTCAGTGTATCCGTATTTCAAAACGAAAATGCAAAACTATTTAGTTGTTTGGTGAAGCTAGGGCTTTAGCCTGGACACATCATAAATACCATTCATAAACCTTTGAGTAATCTGAAAACGTCAGCTACAATATATCTGTCATTTGGTAATATTTTGTCGACAATATACGGACTGGAAATTCCGCTACCGCTTTAAGGTTCGATGCATTGGGTTTCACTCCCAAATTATTTTATAACAAAATCAATCTCATAATACATGAATTTTCATTTCTCTAAATTAAGCTCGAGTCAATTCTAAGACAAAACATACAAAACTTGTTTTATAATTTCAAAATATTCCGTTACTGATTCTGATACTATTAAAATATCGTCAATGAAAATGACAACTTTTCCATTTATAATAAATGGTCGAAAAATATACTCTACAAAACGTTGGAAAAGGCAAGGAGTTTTTCTCAGACCAAAGGGCATTTTTAAATATTCATATTGCCCAAAAGGCGTAATGAAACTAGTGAATGAAATAGACTCATCAGCCATATTTATCTGATGGAAACTATTCTGTACGTCCAAAGATGTAAAATAACTATTTCTTCTAAGCGATCTATTAAGTCCTAAATTACCGGCTATGATTAATCTTCCCTGAGTGTTCGTTTATTTGAATTTCTGAAATCCACGCGAAGACGATAATTATCTGAATTTTTCTTTTTCACCATAACTATTGGTGAACAAAAGGGAGAAGAGCGCGGTCTAATTATACCTTTCTTTAACAATTCATTCAAAATATTCAAGAGTTTCTGTTTCTCTACATAAGCTAATCTTCTCGGTGTACAATAAAAATGTCCGACTTTATCTAATTTAATATTCATAGAATAATCAACAGCCGGTTGTGTATGATTTAATAAATCAGTTTTGTAATCTTTAACTAATTCATTAATTTTTTCCTTGCTATATCTAAACTGTCATTTAATTTTAAATCTTTCTCTCTTACATTATCCACAGCAATATTTAATATTTCATCTGCAAAAGTATCGTCGGTACAATCTAATTCCCAAAAAAACTTTCTACCAACAACAATATCTACATTCATAGTATTTTCATTCACAACTAAGAATTTAATTCTCAAAATATCATTATTAAAATTGATGAAAGTATAAAAAGTTCCCAGCGGTACCAATTCTTTTTATCCTATTCCAAAATATTTCTTATTATCTTCCAATGGTTCTATATTTTCCAAATTAATTAACCTCTCTTTTATTAAATTTACCGGTCTGCCTTGACACTCTTTCCAAATATAACTATTTAGGTTATTTTTCAATAAAATTAAAAATTTATTAAAACAATTTTTAACGCTAACATCTTTTACTATGTTAATTCTATTACGTGACTTATATCTAGATGAACCTGCCTCGACTGTAGTTTTCTGCGGACGATTTTTGACTTGATGTTGTAATGAACCACATGGGTAACATGAACCATATGGCCTTTTAGGAGCTTTGCAATCCTTAAGTGTGTGACCCTCTTGTCTGCAATTATAACATATAATTTTCCTTTTATTTACCCATACCTTTTCTGCTGAATCGGAACCCGAAAATACAGGTAAATAATCCTTCAAACTAAATAATCGGAAAGCCTTCATGAGCTGTCCGGTTGATTTAAACTGCTTCACACTAGCTTGATTAGGAAGAATGACGTTTGGTACTCCCTCAATCCAGTACTCTCTAATAATTCTTCTTCTTGAATCTCTAACTGATTCGCCAATAAAACCTTCTCATGATAATAATTTGTAAAGTTCTTACTCCTGAAACACAATACGATGGAGTTCAGTGTTATAGCAGTGTACTGCACTGTAAAGTATAATAAAAGCAGCGCAGTTCTTTGACAATCATTTTTTGAAGTTTTCATATATAAATTTTTTGTATTGTGGATTCATTATTTTGAGAAAAACTCTACCCATTTTCGTCTAATGTCATTTTAAAATTAATTAATCAATTTCAAATTGAAAAATTCCTCTATCCTTTAGTATTTAACAAATGTCAACTGTTGCAGTGCGCAGGGTTTTAGAAATTAGCCTAAACGATGCAGTGCAGTGCACTGCACTGAAATGCAGTGCAGTGTATGTGAATTGCCACATGGCATTACATGAGCTCTAAGTTTCAATGCAGTGCAGTACACTGCACTGCATATTATTGTGTTTCAGGCTTAATTAGCCATTTTCTGCTCTCAAATTGTTTACGCAATTCTACTCGACCGAACTGCACATAGCATTCAAACCATCGATAATTTCTGGAAAGACCAATTTACATATTGAACCAAACCAACGCCTTCCCTTTTAATTTACTAATTACAAGCAGTTTCATTTCTGCATTACTTATTTGATAAATTTGTTGTAAATTTTTTTCAAAATAAAGAAATTATTGCCATCGAAAATGTTTATAATGTTTGCCATAGATTTCATTGAAATTGAAATCAATTTGTCAGTTCTAGGAAAAACATTTTCTACGCCAACTTCAGTACTACCGCTGTTAGCGTCCTTGATTTCGTTTTCCTCTAAATGAACGGCCATTTTGAGACGATCATACAATGTCTTTTTGGGGCCGTTCGTATCTAAGTCTCTTTTAAATAATTCGTTTTTAAGCTGTTATATTGTGTACGTACCATACGACTCCATTTTGGCCTTTCTCCAACTTTTTATTGATTTTTCCATAATTTTTTTTTTTTTTTTCAATTTTAAATTTTCGAGATTACAATACAATATATGTATGTACTTTAAACTTCAATTTATTTTGAACAAAACTTTTCACAATCCAAGAATATCTAAAGAAACCTTCCATCTTCCGTTACAATCAATCAAAATGTCTTGACTTCTCGCCAGCCCAGTTTCGAATAGGGATGCCAAGTTACATCATTTTCTACACAAAATGACAAGTAACTCTACCATAATCAGCGACATCTGTCCTTCAAAAGCAAAATCAATGATATCCCTACACTAAAATGAATATCCAGCGCTTCCCTTTCTATTTGACTATACCTTTTTTCAGCTTCTTGGAGTGTTCTCGAAGCGTAGGTTACTGGTCTTTTCTTTTCTTGGGCAAATACGTGCGCTAATGCGGCACCCAAACCATAGCTGCTAGCCTCCACCAATAGTTCTACAGGCAGGGTCTGATTATAGCGGTTGTAAGACCTCGGCCAAATTTGGCAAAAATTTTCGGTAATAATTAATTGTACCCAAAATAACTGCAAATGCTTTACATTTTGGGGTTATTTTACATCAAGTATTGCTTTAACGTTTTAAGAACATATTTATTTATGACATAGCCTAAATACTGGATAGATTCTTTTAAAAATTCGCACTTATCTTGCTTCAATATAAAACCTGCATCTTTGAGACATTTGAGCACCTTTTTAACCGCCTATCGTTCACGGCCTTAATTTTCCCCGACTCTAGAATATTATCTAGACAAACTACTACTCTGTATAAATTACAAAGCAATAGTTCAATTTGTGTTTGGAAAATTGCAGGTATAGTTTTGATTCCATATGGACAACGAGTATAATTTAAAAGCCCTAAGTGGGTTCAGCTTGTTATAAAATTTTGACTAGCTTCCTCCAGTTCAATTTGTTGGTAGGCTGAAGGTAAATCCTATCAGGTTTTAAAATAGGAACTATTGGTGTTCCCCACTCTGACCATTTTATTGAAACTAATGGTCCTTTTCTACTTTCGGTTTAACACTAAAGGGCAAAGGCCTAGGCGTATAATACTTGGGAACAGCGCCTTTCTTAACATAGAGTTTATCTTTCCTTAAGCGATACTTTCCAAGATTACTTGTGAAAACTTGTGGGAATTTATTTGACAGGATATGAACATGATCTGAATTTTCAACGCAAATTTTATGTATTCTGAATTCTATTTGGAAATCCTTCATGGAATATCTTTCTAATAATATTGGACCATTCCCTTTGACAAAATAAAAGTTTATATAACGCACTTTTCCTCTAAAGCTAACTCTTTGGGAACATTTTCCCTCTGGTCTTATGTTCTCCCCAGTGTACGCAATCAAGTGTACTTTACTTGATTCTAAAGTTACTTCATCGAAATATTGATAAAACTGGATCGATTCTATCCAACTGACTGCGGCACCACTGTCTAATTCAGCGCGCATATTTTTATTTCTTACTACTATTCTTGGTGCACCATTTGCATATTTGGTATTGAAAATTTATACTTCAACCGCATAACACTGAGCACCATTCGTTTTTCTGACAGTTTTTATCTGTTTCAAACTCGTTTCGACAAACCTTTATAGGTGCCCTTCCTTACCGCACTTAACACAAGCAATTTTTATGTTTAGGATTTTTAGTTAAATGGTTAGTGTACCCACAGCAAAAGCATGCATTTCTATGTACTTTTATTTTGAAAATTTTTATTTGCTATTTTTGCAATTTATTACTAGGTTTGGAAAATTTTACCATATGCGCGAGTTTCTGCTTAATAACTACTATATTTTTACCAATTGTTGCTGCTGCTGCTTCTGTTTCAAATGCCAAAGCTACTGCTTTCGCGAAGGTTAATTCCGATGCTTTTTTGTGCAAACAATTTGTTCTTAATGGACCTCTTTTTCGTTCTAACCAGGAACTTGTCTCTCATCACTATTTCGAGAATACTGCCAAATTCTTATGGGACTATCAATTTTCGAACCTAACGTTCCCACTCATGTACCTTTTGTGTTTCTACCATACTGAAAGAATAAAATATCTCTCCTTCTACAAAAACTGACTGCGAATTCTAGATGATTGCTGAGGGCTTAAATAAGTTCCTCAAAAGGAACTGATTCAAGCTCTTTTGGATGATACAAATCACTCAGAAAGGCGTACGTTTGTTCACTTATCATGGTTAATAAAACTGATCAAACTCTTTGGTCATTCCAATGCAGCCTTGTTCCATGATTTTTACTTTTTATTCTGTTTTCTCGTCGTCACTCGCATGTTGTGATATTTAGACGGATTTGGAAAGCGGGATGTTTAATAAGTAAAAAACAGTACTTTATAGATTTAATTATATTTTAATACAAGAGGATGTTTGCCGATTTCTTTTTACACAAAAAAAAAAAAAAAAGAAAAAACGACAAATGGCCCTATACACACTCAACAGAGTGACAGCCTCTTCTTCTTTCTAATAGAAAAAGTAAGTCTCCGCTAACGCTCTACTTAAAACCAAAGCTTACTTTACATTACACTATAGTAAGTAAAGGGTTCTCCAATAAGAGGTGTTATTTTAATTAGCCAGCTATTTCGGTAGATGTCACTTTTGGAGCTGTAATTTTTCGACATTTGCCAAGTAGAAACTACGCCATTAAAAAAATGGAACGATACACGATTCAACAACGCATTGAAATTATTAAAATTCACTATAAAAATGGTAAAAATGTGGCAGAGACGGTTCGTAAAACTCGAACATTTTTGGGTCGTCGTGAAGCATCTTGTCGGACCGCAATACAGAAATTGGTAGAAAAATTCGAGCTGTCGGGACAAGTTAGTGATGCGAAGAATAAAACCCGTGCACGTCGCTCAACAACAGCCGACAATATTGCTGCTGTAGCCGAAAGTGTTGAAGAAAACCCAGGTTTGTCCATTCCTCGTCGTACTTTGGAATTGGGCATTCCACAAACGTCATTACACCGTATTTTGCATAAAGATTGGGGTCTTAAGGCTTATAAAGTTCAGTTAACACAAGAACTCAAGCCGGCCGATCATCAAAAACGTCGAGTCTTTCCTGATTGGGTCCTTGAAATGCATGAAAATGATCCGGAATTCCATCGAAAAGTCATCTTGAGTGATGAGGCCCATTTCCACCTCGATGGCTTCGTCAACAAGCAAAATTGTCGCATCTGGGGCTCGGAAAACCCAAGAGTTATTGTTGAAAAGCCTCTCTATCCTCAACGTGTGACTGTTTGGTGCGGTTTATGGTCCCGCGGGGTCATTGGACCTTACTTTTTGGAAAATGAGGCTGGAGCAACAGTTACGGTGAATGGATTGCGCTATCGACAGATGATTAATGATTTTTTATGGCCGGAATTGGATGGTATTGATCTGGACAACGTTTACTTTCAACAAGACGGCGCTACGTGCCATACAAGCAACGAAACCATTGATCTTTTACATGAAAAGTTTCCGGACCGTTTTATCTCTCGAAGAGGTAATCACAATTGGCCACCGAGATCTTGTGACTTAACACCTTGCGACTTCTTCCTTTGGGGCCACGTGAAAGAGAAGGTCTACGCCAACAGTCCAGCGTCGATTCAAGACCTCAAAGATGGAATTCGTGAGGCTATCGAGGACATAGGGCAGCCACTTTGCGATTTGGTTATAGAAAATTTCATGAAAAGGGTATGGTCCTGTAGGCGGGTCGTGGTGGTCATCTGGCTGATGTTATTTTCCATTATTAACGGCATACTTATAATGAAATAAAGATTCGATCATTTATCTCAACATATGGCATTTTTCTTTGAATATCAAAATAGCACCTCTTATTGGAAAACCCTTTAGTAATTTCTTAAGTTATTGCTATCTTAGACCTTTTAGACTAGGTTTTTTTGAATTGAGCAACGTATCAACAGTTATTAATTAGATGGGCAAGTTTGTTTACGTTTCTTTAGTGATGTAGTCTATATATAACATCCGATTCCTTTTTCTCTTTGCTGAAATTTTTGTTTTCTTTTTTTCTCGTTGCTTGCAACAACTGAACTATGTTTACAACTAAGGTTAAGGTGCTAGACACTAGGATACAAAATGCATTGATTAATTTTTTGCCTATTTGTTTGTATTGGAGAATTATTTTTAGAATTAGAAAATCAATTATGAATAAATAGTTTTATTTTTGTGCTGGTTGGCCCAATCCTCCCCCACTTTATCTTGAGTCATTGATGTTAAGCACACTCGCTGGGCTCATGAGAGCTTGAAGACTAACTCTAAGGGGCTGGTTTAACTAAAGTACTCAAGGCTGGTCAAGGGCAGCAGGGCTCAGCAGAACATCGCCATATTTGTCCAAAGTACGGCTTGAGATGCTTTATCAAGATCGGGCCCCATTATATCATTATTCAGTATAAGCATAGCATCTGCGGTGTTGAGGCCT
Source organism: Dioctria rufipes (assembly GCA_963924295.1). Classification (NCBI taxonomy): domain Eukaryota; kingdom Metazoa; phylum Arthropoda; class Insecta; order Diptera; family Asilidae; genus Dioctria; species Dioctria rufipes. The sequence goes on from OZ002740.1 coordinate 206,898,312, forward strand.
CGACAAGATTACACCCAAAGCCTGAGCCTGAGCCGGCAATATTCTATGATTTGTCCAGTGAATACATCGCACCTTCCGGGTTATATTTCGAACCTGTGGAAACCTAGAAGGGTCATAATTCCATCCCGGTTGCGCTACATCCATGAAAACCATATCTCAGAAAAGGACCTCTACTAATATTTTGAAGAAAATAAAGCTTCCTTATATAAATAGAGTTTGTTTCATGGGCTAGCGATGTGTACATTCTGAAATATAAGTTTTTGAAGTTACACCTACCAAGCAAAATTCGTAACTTCCTTAAAATTCCCAAAATCTTACCTCCGTCAAAAATGGACTAAAACAAAAAATATTTCAGCAAAGTACTATTAACAGCAAAACCAACCAACCTGTGAAATTTCTTCAAAATTTAAGATGGTCGATGCACAATTTTATACTATATTTGACGATTTTTTGTCGAATGACCCCAGGGATTCAATTCGCATCATTTCATACATACAAAAGGCAAAATGTATAGTGCGGGTCAGTCATACCACAGATAACCTAAAAAGAAGATTGGACACGGCCGAACAAAATTAGACATTTTTAGTATTTTTTCGAAGAAACAAGTAATGTCATATACTTTTGCATGAATTGGGGGAAAACAACTTGGCTATACAATATTGTGAGAACCTAGGATTACCCGAATGACAAAATCTTATTGAAAATCATTTCAAACTATTCATAATAATGTACATCAGGTCACACTACTTCAAAGCCAAGGACATGTATTCCCGTGGCTGCGTGCAGGAACAAAAAGATTCTTAACTTGTTGTTAAGTTAACTTTGGCAAAGGTATGAGGACTGGGGAACTTACGAATCTATTCAGAATGAATATTTCAGTAGTTAAGCTATGTTCATTCTGGACCAATTTTCCCATACAAAAAGTGGCAACATTTTTCCCAAACTTTTTTGGGAGTTCTGAGCCACTAAGGGTTCTGTGGAAGGAGAAGGTTAGTGGGAGGGGGCTGATGTCGCTTTTGTACTGAAAATTTGACATCATCTACTTAAGCCAACAACAACAACCAATGTAGGTAGGTATGTTGACTTGGATATGTCCGATAATCAAATTCCGAATAATGTCAACAAAATCGCAGCCGAGTAAAGTAACAAATTGAGCGATATTTACACACACACACCCCCCCCCCACCCACACACTTCGTCATACTAAAAGATCTTCTACCGCGCGATATTCAGTACCATGTTATTAAATAACAACAACAAAACTAACGTAGGTAGATATGTGATGACTTTGATATGAAATAGCCTAATTTTTGATCTTCAGGTGTAATGCTCCTAATTTGATTCATTGCAGAAACAATTCGTATAGTCGAATAATGTAAACAAAATCGCAATTGAATAATGTAAACAAAATTCTCACAGAGCCGAGTAAAGTAAACAAATTTATGAAAGATTCTCAATAGCTGAAAAAAACAACAACAACTGATATGTTGTGTTAGATGAGTAGTTATAATTGAAAATTTCTTTTGCTGAAAAAAAACAACAACTGCGGATTAAAAAGTCAAGAGTGATGATGATATCTAAAAATAGATCACGGCTGCTTGTAAGAAGTAGTAGAAATTAAAGCCTCGGTGGCCAGGTGGCTGGTAATTTGATATCGCCTCTTCGCACCGTCAAATAAAGTAAACAATGGTTTTTGCATCTAGGAGTGTGTATTGAAAAGTCATAAGATTTATGAAAAATTGGTTTTTATTAATATTTATTCGCATCATTAAATCTTAAATTATAAACTTTTTCTCTGTGCTTCATATCCGAAATTGGGCAACAATATATCTGAATTTCTATTAATCCTATCTTGGAAGCGAAAGCGATCCAGAGCATATGTCTCCCATGGTCCTTTTCTGGGTTCATAATCAATCATATAAACTTGTGGAGCAGCAGAACTAAATTTGACCTTCATTATCACGACTAATTAAAAAAAAATATTTTCACATTATTCCCTTTTTATTATTCAACGGTTATAATAAATAATTGTATACAGATTAATATCATTCTGAATAAATTCAATTTTATATGATCGCTCGGTTGGTCCTCTGTTAATCACCGAGAAATCTCCCTGGGTATATTAATTTAGTTTTGGATGAGTAGTGGAGTGCTGTAATATGTCTCGCTCTAATACATTAGGAAGCTTTAGTGAATACCGTACTTTGAAACCATCTCGCTCTCTCAAAACATCTTTCTCTCTCTCTAGCACACATTTTTGAGGTGGACTTGATCATATACATGCCCTCTAGGAGCTTGGTTGTCTGCCTTATATACTATGAGTATAGTATGGTTGCCTGGAATTATCAGGCTTGTTGTTCAACGGGGCTATACTATAACTTGTTGGTTGGCGGGGTGGGGTCACTTTACTGATCTAACTTATATTCGTACATAAATGTGGTGTTTTGATAATCCTAAGCCTACTTTCTTATATTCCGAACCAAAATAAATTGTTTATACCTTTTCTAACAAAATTATTTAAAAAAATTTATCTTAACCAAATGCCTATGATTCCTCAATCAAGAATGAATAAGGAAATCATGGCAATTTGATAATCCTTATATATAAAATCATTCTTTTAGATCCAAATAAATTTCAAATATCCCATGAACCAGATCAAAACGCAGCTAATGCTCATTTCATATTTTTATATGGAGTAAACTGCGGTATGATACTTCGTTTTGGCAGTAGAGGGCAGGTTTTGTGACTTTAGATACTTTCTGCATTAACTTCCTGTAACTTTCTTATTGCGCATTCTGTGAAGATATTTGTCATGTCTAAAATTTCCAACCACCTTTCAACCACCTTTCCAAGTGTCCATCCCCATTTTGTCAGCACTTATAGGACGTCGAAGTAAAAAAATCAAGACCTGAAAATAACAATTATTTTCATTTATTCTAACCAAAAAATCATTTAGAAAAAGTTTTAGAAGTATTGATGGGAATGTAGCCTTATGATTCTTATTACCGAATCTTCATAAATTTTCTATACTTTTTAAATTTATGAATTTTATTCGAAATTATAAAAAGTAACTTTCTTTTTGTATTTGTATTTTAGAAATCAGAAATAATAATTAAAAATTTGATAAAATAAAAATCTGAAGTCCTAACCACAATATGCATAAGCTTGCATATGCAAACCTTGAAAATATCACGAATGCTTCCTTATGCATAACTAACATTTGTATTTACACAAACTGTCAAATTTGCTTATGAAAACTACGATCATGAGCGTACAGACAGATGATGACGAACGGAATTAAAACTTGACGAACGGCTTGTTATTCCTATTGTGGGTTGTTATTATGAAAAGCAATTGCTCGTGTCTTTGCATATGCTAGCATATGCACATTGTGGTTAGGCCTTAAATCTGATTTTTATTTTAAAAATCTAAAATAGAAAATTGAAAATGATTTTTATTTTAAACATCATAAAATGATTTTTAATTTAGAAATCAAATATAAAAATCACCAAAACCCTGGGCCAATTCCTACGATGCCTTAGATGAAAGCCCGTATGTAATTTCCATCCATTCACATAAGTCGTACAATCTTCGCCATATTTCGACGCATATTTAATATCAACCGCCAAAATATTTTTCACATTTTGTGAAATGAAAATCATTTTATGCTTTTATTTTCGATTTTTAAAATAAAAATCAGTTTTTAAATTTTTGTTTTTGATTATTAGAAAATAATCTTTTACATATGATTTATTTAAAACATTCATAATCGTTACGGATCCTGTAAAAAATGGAACAAAATTTGCAAATTTTTTAAAATTCTTACCATTTTCCGGCCAAAATGCTTGATCACTATAGCTTTCTCTTGGAAACCTCAGAATTTTACCTTTTATTTGATCCTACAAGTATACCCACCTCCATGCAACCGTTTTTTAGAGCCTCCTAAAAACAGTTTATCGTGGGATCAAACGAAAATATGCGAGAAAACAAATTTATTCATCATTACTAGCAAATCAATAAAGTCTTAAACGAAATCATAAAATATGAAATCTACCATTCTCTATACTCAGAAGTCAAAAATCCTATCAACAATTTTTAGTATTGCTTCTATTGTAGTTCTCCGATGCAAGTCAATTCAGTACAGTAGCCCTCCAGTCATAAAAAAAAAAAGTAAGGCACAAATATTTTCATTAGAAAGACAGATTTAAATACATCTGCATTCACACAATACAAGCTTCGTATGAAGTATTTCTCTATAAACTAAAGAACTTTCAAAGTTCCATATATCAGAATACACGCAAGTGCATAGGGAACCAATATAGAGCTCGGCAGCCAGATGGCGGTAATCATGATAAGCAAATACATTTTCTTTATTATAGTTTCAAAAATGCGGCGCTGTTAGATTCGGCTCTTGTGATCAATATCTATGAGAATTTCTGCCATACATTTTCGGTCTCTATAGAATTCTTTACTCTATGGAGTGGGTTAAATTAAAAGCTTTGATGATAGAAGATGGTGCTATGATATTAAGTAATGGAAATTGTATGGGAGCAGTAAAAGAATAATTTTTGGTTGTCGGGTGTAACGACATGGCTTAGCAGGTAATTTGATTACCTTTTGTCAAGATCGTGGTGGTTGAGATTGGGTTAAGTTTAGTGGTGCTCGATGTTTATTTTATGGGTGGAGGGTGTGCATAATATAGTAGGAAGCTTTAGTGAATACCATACTTTTCAACCATCTGACTCTATCAGCACATCTGTGTCACTTTAACATTAATCTGTGTTCATACTTGAGGCGGTTATGACAGCTTGAAATTATCTTATTCATATTGGTCAGTGAGGAATTCCACAGGTTTTGTTTACAATTCGTTATATTTTTCGGGTCTGGGATTAACATATATTTAGAGAATAAATTAAGTTTGGTGATGCTTGAAGTTTTTTTTATGTGCGGTGCTTGCGTATAATCTAGTAGGAAGTTTTAGTGGATACCATACCTTTCAACAATCTCGCTCTAACACACAACATCTGCCTCGCTCTAACATACATACTTGATGTAGACATGATCATTTACATGCCAGCTTGGAGCTGTGTGTTATCAGTTGTTTGATTTATATGCTATGCCTGCCTGGAATTATCATGCTTGTGTTGGGCTGGCCTGTATACTTGGTGGATGAGAGCTTTAGCGACAATATGCTATCGTTTACTTGCCAGCTTGGAACTTAGTGTTATTAGTTGTTTGCTTTATATGCTCTGGTTGTCAGGGGTTATCATGAGTTTAGCTGGGCTGGGTGAATATATGTATATTTGAAAATAGATCACGTGAAACTGCTGCGATATTGGAGTATTTTCTTATCAGGTTGAGAGTGGGTTAAATTTAAAGCTTTGATGAAAGAATGCGATGTTCTAGATGGCAACAAAATGAAATTTTATAAGAATTTGGTAACAGTATCTTCTATAAAAAAATCTAATAAGCAGAAGAAAATTGTTTAAGAATCTGGTAAGAGTAAGTTCCATTCAAAATCTAACAGGCAGATGAAATTTTTTAAAAATCTCGGTGCCTCTATTGAACCACAGGAGACTTGATTTTTCACATGTTTACCTGGTAATCACTCTTTTTAAAATTTCGAATGGGATGCTCAAATAAATGATAGTACTGCAGAGTTATCCTTTTGAGAACCTTTTCAACATAGCTCATCAGCTGCTTCATTACTCTAAATAACAATATGTCCAGGAACCTAGAATAGGGTGACCATATGCTGTATGGATATAGGCTATAGCTTTACAAATACATAGTGGTAAAACAAAATTTTATAAGAATCCGGTAGCAGTATGTTCTATCCAAAATCTAATAAGCAGGGAAAATTTTTATAAGAAATTGGTATGTCCTATACAAAATCTAAGTGGCAAAAAGAGAATTGCATGAGAATTTGGTTAGTGGTTAGTGTCTTCTTGAATGTGAGACTGTTAAGATGAACATTGAAGAGTTTATAAGAGAATATAATAACATTTTCTCGATGAGCATAAGAAACAAATTCAAGAATGCTATAACTTTTTAAAATTATATAAAAATATTGAAAAAGTCGAGTCAAAAAGTTATGAGCACCATGTAAGCTGGGCTTGGGTAAGAGATGATTCAACGGATTCATCAGTATGAGTTTATGGCCGAAAATATAAACGAATTTGATTCAAATGATTACCCAGAAGATAATCAATTCAATTTACCGCTCATGAATAAAAAGATTCCTGATCTAATGAAGGATGATCTGAATGGGAAAATTGTGAGCAAATTTGTATGCTTGCGCTCGAAAATGTACAGTCTACGTATAAACGGTGGTAAAACTGTAAAGAAAGCAAAAGGAGTAAAAACTAATGTAGTCCAGAGGCATATCAATTTCGAAGACTACGTCGAATGTTTGAATAACAACCGAGTATTAACTGCTAATCAGAGCTCCATACGATCGTATAACCATAATGTCTACACGATCAGCCAAAAGAAGATTGCATTGAGTCCATATGATAACAAGCGGTATATTATGAGTGGGACAACGGATACTCTACCATGGGGACATTACTCTATTCAATCAGAACAGCAAGGAGCAGACGCAGAAAACATAGTCTAAGGCTAGTCTAAGATATATATTGTAAATAAAACTTGTATTATAGCTAAAATACCATTTAATGAAATAGTTTGTTTTAATTGTATTATAGTCTAATATATACATTATGGTAAAATAAAAAAGTTAGAGGGCAACCGATTAAAGGAAGCCCAGCCATTGAATGATACACTAAGAATTAAATGTTAATATTTTTCAATTTATAATAAATTATATTTTATATATGGCATTCTTTTTATTCAATTTCCCTAATAAGTCCAGAACTGCCGAATAATATTTGCCCACTATAGCGAGCTGCTAATTGGGCGGTTGAGCGTTTTACCCAGAATGCTAGGGTGGCTTGAGAACAAACGTTTACATGTGGGCTCGACCTTGATCCCGGACATCACATTTGAAACTGGAAGGTCGTCAGGTCCTTGACCTCTATCCGGAAGTGTATCTTGGAAGCTACAACCTTGATTCCCTATAATCAAGCACGTCACAGTGGATTCCACATTGCTTTTCAAAACAGGGCTGATAACTGCTTAACAGCTTTTGAACAGCTCATATAGCAGCTACACAGCTTTTCGAACAGGTCTGATAACAGCTTAACAGCTTTTCAAACAGGTCGGATAACAGCTTAACAGCTTTTAAACAGGTCTGGTAACAGCTTAGCAGCTTTTCAAACAGGTCAAATAACAGCTTAACAGTTTTTCAAACAGGTCTGATAACGGCTTAACAACTTTCCAAACAGCTCTGATAACAGCTTAACAGCTTTTCAAACAGCTCTGATAACAGCTTAACAGCTTTTAAAACAGCTCTGATAAGAGCTTAACTAGGGTTTATGTAAGTTTCTTCGGTTGGTACGCTCATTTCTGTCAGTTGTATTTTCAGCTCGTCACTTAATTCTTCTTCAGGAATTTGCGTTGATTGGGTCTTATCACTGGAAGAATTAGTGCTCATTTGGTTGCTATCGGATTTGGTATCTACGGTAATAGCCATATTATCTATTACTTTCCTCGAAATGGTGTTGTATTAGTATCAGGAAGGTCGAAAAACCTAAAATTAGGTTTTTACTTCACCCATACGACTTCCACCACTCATTTAAGTCCACATATCATACTATGTTAATATCATAACAATATCTTCTTGCAAAGCTTTAAATTGATAAGAATTTAGATTTTCTATAAGGTGTGGCTACGCATACCACTTTCGGACTACGCTAAAAAGCTACTCTAGAAAGATTTCAGGTAGCAACATTGACCATGCCATTACACCTGATCATAAAAACAATTGTTAATAAGGCTTTCTTTTACTGCACCCATACAACTACCACTGCTCATCTAAGATATTCCTCAAATCAACATATCATACTACCTACTACTTTTCTTAAAACATTAAATCCTTCTCAATTTTACGATAGCACTATTTAGTTTTCATTCAGTTATATTTAAGCTTTGGATCATGAAGCCGTGAGAATACTTTGCTCCAATCAAATAAAAACACATACATCAAGCCATGAAACAGAAATCTATTTGTGTGCAAATGTTCTATATTGATACTTATAGAAAACAGCCAAACATTGAATTTATATATGCTATAGAGCCTAACTTACTATCCATACAGGAAATTAGTCTTCTAGTAATTTACAGCTTAGTTCCTTACCTTCCCAAATGCTACACTTACTATATACCTTACTTAACAAAATAATAAAATAGTTTTGATTAAATTGTAACCTTACCATAATACGCCCACTAACTCCCAGCTGAATGTGTGTCTATTTGCAGCCGAAGCCCGAATCTGTAGGCAGCAACATTCGATATCATCAGCCCAAGGTACAGCGCCATATACAATGATTACTCAACAGAGAGTTCTTGATTGAGGAATCGTAGGCATTTGATTAAGATAAATTTTTTTAAATAATTTTGTTAGGAAAGTTATAAACAATTTATTTTGGTTCGGAATATAAGAAAGTACATAGGCTTAGGATTATCAAAACGCCACATTTATGTACGAATAGTAGTTATATCAGTAAAGTGACCCCACTCCGCCAGCTAACAAGTTATATAGCCCCACAACAAGCCTGACAATTCCAGGCAACCATACTATACTCATAGTATATAAAGCAGACAACCAAGCTCTAAGAGGGCATGTATATGATCAAGTCCACCTCAAAAATGTGTGCTAGAGAGAGAGAAAGATGTTTTGAGAGAGCGAGATGGTTTCAAAGTACGGTATTCACTAAACCTTCCTAATGTGTTAGAGCGAGACATATTACAGCACTCCTACTACTCATCCAAAACTAAATTAATATACCCAGGGAGATTTCTCGGTGATTAACAGAGGACCAATCGAGCGATCATATAAAATTGAATTTATTCAGAATGATATTAATCTGTATCCAATTATTTATTATAACCGTTGAATAATAAAAAGGGAATAATGTGAAAATAGTTTTTTTTTTAATTAGTCGTGATAATGAAGGTCAAGTTTAGTTCTGCTGCTCCACAAGTTTATATGATTGATTATGAACCCAGAAAAGGACCATAAGAGACATATGCTCTGGATCGCTTTCGCTTTCAAGATAGGATTAATAGAAATTCAGATATATTGTTGCCAATTGCGGATATGAAGCACAGAAAAAAAGTTTATAATTTAAGATTTAATGATGCGAATAAATATTAATAAAAAACAATTTTTCATAAATCTTATGACTTTTCAATACACACTCCTAGATGCAAAAACCATTGTTTACTTTACTTGACGGTGCGAAGAGGCGATATCAAATTACCAGCCACCTGGCCACAGAGGCTTTAATTTCTACTACTTCTTACAAGCAGCCGTGATCTATTTTTAGATATCATTATCACTCTTGACCTTTTAATCCGCAGTTGTTTTTTTTCAGCAATAGAAATTTTCAATTATAACTACTCATCTAACACAACGTATCAGTTGTTGTTGTTTTTTTCAGCTATTGAGAATCTTCCATAAATTTGTTTACTTTACTCGGCTCTGTGAGAATTTTGTTTACATTATTCGACTGCGATTTTGTTTACATTATTCGACTGTACGAATTGTTTATGCAATGAATCAAATTAGGAGCATTACACCTGAAGATCAGAAATTAGGCTAATTCATATCAAAGTCATCATATCTACCTACGTTAGTTGTTGTTGCTGTTATAACATGGTACTGAATATCGCCTGGTAGAAAATCTTTTAGTATGACGAAGTGTGTGTGTGTGTGTTTGTGTGTATGGTTGGGGGTGTGTGTGTGTGTAAATATCGCTCAATTTGTTTACTTTACTCGGCTGCGATTTTGTTTACATTATTCGGAATTTGATTATCGGACATATTTAAGTCAACATATGTACCTACCTACATTGGTTGTTGTTATTGGCATGAGTATCCTCCTAAAAGAAAACTTCAAGATGATGTCAAATTTTTAGTACAAAAGCGACCTCAGCCCCCTCCCCTCCCTAGAACCATAAGTGGCCCAGAACTACCAAAAAGTTTGGGAAAAATTTTGCCACTTTTTGTATGGGAAAAGTGGTTCAGAATGAACATAGCGTAACTACTTATTTCTGTTCCTTGCACTCGCACGTATTTTTACTTTCTTCTAAATTTGGAACTGAACAGCCATGATAAGCAATGCAAAGGCATGAGTGATTGTGAACTTACAAGTTTCGTCAGAATGAACTTTAATTTTTATTTATAGAAGTATAACTATGTTTACGGGTTGGGTGATCAGTGAACACCTTTCACTCTTTGAAGACTTGCCGTTGGCGCAATCGCATATCTGAGCATGCAATCTGTAAACGAGCATACCATCTCACGGTACCTAAAAAACGAAATCTCCTGTGATAAGGAGGATGTTTGTTTATGTCATGCTAGAATCGAGTATACTCCCTTTGCCCGCGGTATGGGCCAACATCAGCTAGCATGTTGCTCCTATCAAGGGGCCTCAATTTGTCAGGTTGCACACCTAGATTTTCCACGGGCAACCGCCTCGTGGCACCAACTTAGATGCATAGTCTACCTAATTGGTGTGGCTTCGTAATCAAAAACAATAAGGCCATGGTTACTCCCAGTAGATTCTCCATGCAAAATCCTTATTTGATGGGACTGGTTGCTTCATCCGGCCGTAATCTTATTGCTATCGTCTACAAATAGACAGTTACAGCGGAGACCACAAGGAGGTTAAGATGCACTTTCGAGTTTGGAGAGGATTGCGATAACGGCCAGATAATTGCCCTAGGTACTAGGATATGCAAGTCTACTAGTTTGTATGCTACACTTGTGAATACGTACAATCATCGTAGGTCAATGTGAGGTTCAGTTATTCAGTATGATGCTTTGGATAATTATTGGTTGTGTGAAGAAGATATGCTCGCCAACGTCAGAATGTGGATTACACTGCAGGTACGACTGGTGTATTCCTGGGGACACGAATCGTCTACTCTCGACACAGTGGTATATGTACCCAATTTGCACTACTCGGAACTCTGGTTGCTCTTTCATAAAACCAATCGTCTACTTCGGTAGTAGTCGGAATACATCTAGTTTGTACTACAGGAGCTGCTGCTTGCCGTTTCGTGGTACCCAAATCGTCTAGTTGAGATATCGCCGTATAGACGATTAGGTTCGCTGAGAGGACTTTTCAGGATCGTCGTACAGGGATACGATCTCTTGAATTTGTATAGAACTCCTTGAATGAAAAGGCAAATTCCTTCAGGTTTACTGCACAAAAAAAACATTAGTAACGTTATAATTCTTTAATTAAATGCAAGAACGCAATATTAATGTATGATTCCGATTGTTAGAATCTCTTAAAGAATTATTTTATTATACGTATCATATTACTTGTAAAATAGAGCGGTGACGGTTCTGACTTTTGCTGCGACTGGGGGACCTTTTGTGAGAATGTGGTGCTTGACTGAGTGCTTAACTGGAGCAACAAAGCTAGTTTGTACTAAGATATCCTTGTATCTGTGTTGAACAATCTGAATAACAGGTTTTACAGCCGGGTTGAGTAGTACTGCGAGCGCCGTTGATTGGACGAAAAGTCGCCTTCCTGCATATCTCAATGTCGTTAACGGGTCGATTAGTGCCTTTTGTTTGATGTCGACGAGTAGTCCGAAGTGATTTAAAAAATCTGCGCCCAAAATTGGTTTGGTATATCAGCGATTATAAATCCCAAGTAAAAATGCGTCTAAGTCCAAGGCCTAGAGATAGAAACTTTTGACAGAAGGTATTAATTATTGAAGAATTACGACGATCCAGTGAAGTAGCTGGAATGACTGAAACGTTAGCGCCCGTGCCCACCAAAAAGATTTTACTAGTTGACCTATCTGGGATATACAGACGACTATTGACTTTACCAGTTCCACCTGTTGTCAAAGATGGAGGACAGATTAGTTTAACGAATTTGAGGACATAGATGGGCCCGAATTGGAACTACGATTAGAGTCTTGGAAAGAACACGGAGGAAAACACTTCTTTGCTTTATTATTAAATTTAAAATTGTACCAACATAATTCGCTGCTACGACTAGCAGAAACGTTACGAGATACTGACCTATTGCCGTTTCTGGACTTGCTCCTAGAAGAACTGGGTTGTGAAGTCTGTTGGTGTGTAGTCAACATACACTCTATCAGTCTTTCCAAGTTGTCAAGCCTGGATGTCACTTGGCTAAGCGTTTCGCCCTGTTCATTGGAAGAGATGCTCGGCGCGATCGAATAAACTTCAGGTCGGATGTTCACTTCCGCTATCTGATCAACACATTTAGTAAGGTCATCCAAGGTTCCTGGACTGCATGCTAAAATTTCCTGCATATTAGCTGGTAACCGTTCGAGCCACAGCGATTTCAGCACTGCGTCACTAAGCTGGTTTGAATTAAGGCTGCGCATCTCTCGTAGTAGTTCGTTCAGCAGCTGCTTCAACTTCTGGTTCTCCGTGCTTGACATTCTAACCGTCAATGGCCCCTTGAGCATAAGAATTGGTATCCGGTAGATTACAAACAACGTCACTGGCAATTCGTACAATGCTCTTATCCAAAGCACTGATTGTATAGTAAAACATCGTAGTATCGTGATTGATGCCAGCCAACCTGAACTGAGCTTCGAGCTGGGCGAGCCACATTCCTGGAGAATTTTTCCAAAAAGGGACTGCTTTCACCGAAACTGCACGGAGCAAGGAAGGCTGTAGAGCGCCTGACGATGTGTTCCGCGTTGAACCAACCGAGGACACTCCACCGGCATCACTGTTGGACAAAGCACTCGACACCTCACCCGCGGACGACTCGTCATTAAGGGCCATCATGAACGCAGGCCGCGAAAGCTTAAGCACCAAAAGAACCAAGACTTCCCGAAAATATAGAAAAGATTATTCTACTCAATAATGAGGAAAACCAAGAATAGCACTTAGGACAATAACTATGATATATGACTGAATAAGTAGGTTGAAAAAAAAACAAAAAAAATTAAAATTGGCAAAGAAAAGAAATATAATTATATATGCTTACGACTTATAACGATGACTTGTCTGGGGGGTTCTTGAAGGATGGAAATACTTCTAACCTTCAGGCAGTTCCGCCAGGCTGGTGATAAATTTGAGTAAAACTTCAGTTTTCCCCTGGCTATTATTCGTTCTGTGCGCAGAACTTCTTTCTTCCAATTTGTACATGATTAGAGTTGAATTGAGGTCCGATTGCTTCGGTCTGTTGTTTCAGACTAGAGTTGACTTGAGGTCCGTTTGTTGAGGACTGCTAATTCTTCCACCACATGGATTACGTCGGGGTCACCAGTTTTGGATGATTATTGGTTGTGTGAAGAAGATATGCTCACCAACGTAAGAATGTGGATTACACTGCAGGTAAGACTGGTGTAGTCCTGGGGACACGAATCGTCTACTTTCGACATAGTGGTATATGTACCCAGTTTGCACTACAGGGTGTCTGGTTGCTCTTTCGTAGAACCAAGCGTCTAGTTCGGTGCTAGTCGGAATACATATAGGTTGTCCTACAGGAGCTGCTACTTTCCGTTTCGTAGCACCCAAATCGTCTAGTTGAGATATCACCTTATAGACGCTTAGGTTGCGCCGAGAGGACTTCTCAGGATTGTCGTACAGGGATACGATCTCTTGAATTTGTATGGAACTCCTTGAATGAAAAGGCAAATTCCTTCGGGGTTACTGCACAAGAAAAACTATTGGTAAAGTTATAATTCTTTAATTAAACGCAAGAACACAATAATAATGTATGATTCCGATTGTTAGAATCTCTTAAAAGAATTATTTTATGCAACGTATCATATTAACTTGTAAAATAGAGCGGTGAGAGCAATGTTAAATAAAGTTTTTTTTTTTCTTTTAAATAATTCAATCCTAACCATATAGGTACCCTTAGAAGAAAAGCTGAGATAAGAAAGTCAGATCTAAATCCTCTCATAATTTTTTTACAAATTTTTTCTTTTCTTATAAACAACGCCTACTAACTAAAGGTGTCTCGAAAAAGCATTTTCTAAACTTTTCTTAGTTTTAAAACCTTCCAAATGTTTTGATCGAAAACTAGGCTGCCGAGCGCATCCGACTCTACTGGAATGCCAGGCCAACTGCGACAACGGCAGCAATCGCCACAATGCTACATACAACTTTTCCCTGGCATATACCTTTCTATTGGGCAGCGTGACAGACTTCCTTTTCGCCGCCGCATGGACGGACAGCCAGACAGACGGACGAACGGACATCAAAATAACTTTTAATATTAATCATGGTGTCCAATCTATTTTGCTATTTTAGCATTATTCCAATGCGTTACAAACGGAAGGGCAAACGATAATGATAGGGTATAAACATAGAATACCATAGATGCCAACATAACTTTAAACCACAAAAGGTGCGTGAAAATTTCTTCTTATTTAAGTAGTTTTCAATATTTTCTACTTGTTTTATGTTGTTCTATGTGAGGTGCGTTAAGAGATTTGAAAACTTTTTCATCTATATAAGTGATATAAACCTATTTCCTTATATAATCTGTTTATGTCTTATACATATTACTGCTAATAATGCAAAACATTCTTGATTTGTGGCAGGGGTGGATCCACCTAGATTGAGCGGGGGTCGCGCGCCCCCCTGAAGACCACTGAAAAAATTGCAGTATATTTTTTTTCCTAACAAAATGATTCACATCTATTCTACTGCAGCTTTTGTACAAAAACGTAACAATTTCTGGAAGCGTTCAATATGATACATTTAGGAACGCAAGCGCTCGCTAGCACCTTGGCCTTCGGTCATGGTTGTTGAAGCCTATAGAGAAAACAGGAAGCGCGGATACCTGTACATGAGCGTCGCTTTGTTCGGGGTGTTTGAATTAAGACAGAGCCTATTCATGTTATCGCCATGGAAGGTTCGTTTTAATTAAAAACAGCTGCCAGAGGGTCTTTGATAAGCCTCCCATGTAAAGACGGCTTCTTAGAACATTATCGGCGCGACATAGCAAAACAAACATTTCAAGAAACAATTACAAGTCGTAATTGGAGAAAGCAAGAGATTAATTTTTAAATAATTTTTTTTTATTATTATTTCGTAAAATGCAATAGTTTTTATAGAATACTTAGGCCAAACGTTAAATAAAAACAAAATAAATCTGCAGATTGGGAAAGTTTCAATAAGTTTCCTAGAGAATTTGATTGGTCGGTCTGTTTTGCTTCAAGGGATGTTGATGAACGCACATTTGAATTTAGTACAATTCTAAGACTTGAGCATGCGTGAATATATACGGTAGTTACACAGCAGATCTTAACAATAGCAAAATCGCTTTTGGTTTAACGATAAGTACAACCAAGCAATAAAAGCGAAATAATCTGCTTTTCGCACCTATCAATTGCATCCATGCCCAGAACTGAAACAGACCAGAACGGTCGAATATTGAGGAGACGCAAAAGCAGCAAAGGTTTCTCGTCCCAGGTCAAAAATATCAGGATCAATTTCATCAGTTCTTCTATTATTTTACTACTTTACAATGAAGTTACTGTTGGCTCCCTGAATAAAACTAATATTTAGACTGTTAGATTCACTTCAAATTTTCCTTTTCCATGCACTTTATATCTCTCTTGTAGATGTATACAAGAGCCACTACACATCCATTCGAGAGATATGTCCAAGGTCCTTAAGGAGATCAACGTCTCTATCAGCTGCAGGTCCTGATTGTTTCAAGCCCCTGTTAAATATACCTATGCCTCATTCTTGGCTAAATCTCTGCGAAAACTATTCTACCTGTCTTATTCGATAGGAAAATTTCCAATTGCTTGGAAACTAGCTCACTTTCAGCCTATTCCCAAGAAAGGAAAACGTAATGATCTCTCAAATTATCGACCAATTACAATCACTTCGATTCTTTAAAAGGTTTTTCAATCTATCATTAACTCCAAATTAATGAAGTATCTAGTAACTAATCATCTCATCAACGATCGCCAATATGGCTTCCGAGCTGGACGCTCATCTAGAGATATGCTGAGTTTTCTAATGCAAAGTTGGAACCGTAGTCTTCAAAATTTTGGTGAGTCCAAAATAGTTGCACCAGATATTTCAAAGGCCTATCATAGCGTCTAGAATTCAGCCCTTTTAGCCAAACTTAAAGCACTTGGCCTCTCTCGTCCTCTTCTATTATGAATGTAAAGTGTTTTATCTGGTCGCTTAATACGGATTATATTAGATGGCGTTACATTTCAATTTCAGCAAATAAATGCCGAGATGCCTCAGAGCTCCGCTATCTCTCCATCTCTCTTCCCAATTTTCATTAATGATCTGCTTTCCCTTACTTTCAATCCCATGCATTGTTTTGCCGATGACAGTACTGACAGTATTGCTACATGGATGATCAATAATCTGATGAAATGCCTAGTCTGATTCCGGACTCCTCCATGTAATACTCGCACTGCAAGCCGCACACATCCTTTTACCCTTCAAAATACTTTCGGTCGTACGTGCGAATGTGGAGCAGTCTCCAATCTTCTGGCTTTCCTCCGGCATACAATCTGCGAAAGTTTAAGGGTGACATACATCAGCACCTTCGCCACGATCCTCACGTTCCCTAATACCTTTCTTTATCACTTTCTGGGCATGCTGCGCTTTGCATCATAGTTCATGGGATATCTCCTGAGCTTGGCTTAATAATATAAAAAACAATACGAGTCACACTATCATAAGTTGCCGACGAAGTTATATACGACAAGGTAAGTATTGCATTTATTCTGTGACTGCTATTTTAAATAAATGTAAATTTTTACTTCCTGTATTTTACATAGATACAATTTATGATGATTCGTGAATTTGAATAAAGTACGTTTCTCTAATTTTACTAACTAAAATGGATGACTGGGAAGCCTTACACTTCCACCATTTACAAACCAAAACAAAATGAATAATCTAACATCCTATTTGACTTTAGGGAGTGGCAAAGAACGTTGAGCAACTTTTTTCGTTGCGAGTGCTAGCCACTTGCTAATCTGTTCGACTGGTATCTTTTAAATGATGAATTTTGTGCATTTGACATTTGCGAGTGATGGCGAGTGTCTTCAAACTTTTGTTCAGTGCTTTCAGCATTTTTAAACCATAGTTGCGCCCCCACCCCCCTCACCGGGATCCAGGATCCGCCACGGATTTGAGGTACAAATGTTTGACTAAAAGAGAAAAGGGCAACTAGCTCTTAAAATAATAGTTATCTCAACATTTGATATAAGTATCTAATTATTCACATATAAGTTTTCTTCTAGGTTTGATGGTGATTTGCCCAGACAGAGAGCTGAAATTTTATAAACTGCTCTCATATAAGAGTTTTAGATTTTAACCACGAAAATGGGTAAAATCAGGCAACTACTCCTACTTCTGATTTTACACGAATTACACGAAAAATTTCAGTCCCTGTACTAAATGTACTAACGAGTGCTTCGGAATATAAAAAAATATGAAAATAGTTAACACATGCTAACCGTTCCATGAACTATTCTAAAAGAGAGGTTTTATGCTTTTAACCGTCTAACGCAATGAGCACGTATTCAAATCAGAGGAGCGGCTCATAATTTCTTCCTAGTTATACCCTAGATGAAATCACAGGGTAAACTAAGATTATCACTCCATTTATAAAGCACAGCAATAATGCTAGTAGAGCAAAATGGGTTGGACACTCACGGGTAATATTAAAAGTTATTTGGATCTTTGTCCATCTGTCTGTCCGTCCGTCCTCACGATAGTTCAAGAACTAGCCCACTTAGAGAACTAAAATTTTGCACACGGGCGGTTTAAAAAAAAAAAGTAAATTTAAGTTCGAAAATGGGACAAATCGGGTTAGGGTTGCCATACCAAAATACTGACCTGAGCCTTGTTCCCTGATTTTCTCTTTTTCTTTTGCTTTCCTTGTCGCCACTGTTCAGTTGTTTGTTCACTTATCATGGATAATAAAACTGAACATGAACAAACACTTTGGTCATTCCAATGCAGCCTAGTTCCATGGTTTTTTCTTTTTATTCGGTTTTCCTCGTCGCCACTCGCCAGTTGTGATATTTAGACGTATTTGGGAAGCGGGAGCTTTAATAAGTAAAAAACCGTACTTAATAGATTTAATTATATTTTAATACAAGAGGATGTTTGCCGATTTCTTTTACAAAAAAAAAAAAAAACAAATGTCAAATGGCTCTGGATAGCTACACGCTCAACAGACTGACAGACTCTCTACTTCTTTCTATTAGAATAAGTAAGTCTCATCTAACGCTCTACTTAAACGCAAAGCTTATTTCACATTACACAATAGTAGTAATTTCTTAAGTTACTGATACCTTAGATCATTTGGACTAGGCATTTTTGAATTGTCCTACGTATGAGCAGTAATTAATTAGATGGGCAAGTTTGTTTCTGTTACTTTAGTGATATAGTCTAAACTTAACACACGATTCGTTTTTCTCTTTGTTGAATTTTTTTTTCTCGTTGCTTGCATCAACTGAACTATGTTTACAGCTAAGGTTAAGGTGCTATACACTAGGATTCAAAATGCATTGATTAATTTTTATGCCTATTTTTTTGTACTGGGAATTATTTTTAAGAATTACAAAATCAATTGTGAATAAACAGTTTGATTTTTCTATTGGTTGGCCCAATCCTCTCCCACTTTATCTTGAGTCATAGATGTTAATCACACTCGTTGAGCTTATGGGAGCTTGAAGAGTAACTCTAGGGGGCTAGTTTAATTAAAGTACTCAAATCTGTTCAAGAGCACCAGGGCTGAGCAGAGTATGGCCATCTTCGTCCCAAGTAAGGCTTGAGGTTCTCTATCGAGATCCGACCCCATTATATCATTTTTCAGTATAAGCATAGCCTCGACAAGATTACACCCAAAGCCTGAGCCTGAGCCGGCAATATTCTATGATTTGTCCAGTGAATAAACCGCACCTTTCGGGTTATATTACGAACCTGTGGAAACCTAGAAGGGTCATAATTCCATCCAGGTTGCGCTACATCCATGAAAACCATATCTCAGAAAAGGACCTCTACTAATATTTTGCAGAAACTAAAGCTTCCTTATATAAATAGAGTTTGTTTCATGGGCTGGCGATGTGTACATTCTGAAATATAAGTTTTTGAAGTTACACCTACCAAGCAAAATTCGTAACTTTCTTCAAATTTCCAAAATCTTACCTCCTTCAAAAATGGACAAAAACAAAAAATATTTCAGCAAAGTACTATTAACAACAAAACCAACCTACCTATGAAATTTCTTCAAAATTTAAGATGGTCGATGCACAGTTTTACACTCTATTTGACGATTTTCTGTCGAATGAACCCAGGGATTCAATTCGCATCACGTCAGACACACAAAAGGCGAAATGTATAGTGCAGGACAGTCATACCAAATATAACATAAAAAGAAGATAGGACACGGCCGAACAAAATTAGAAATTTTCATTATTTTTTCGAAGAAACAAGTAATGTCATATACTTTCATCTTTTGCATGAATTGGGGAAAAGAACTTGGCTATACGCTTTTGTAGTGCAACTGAGACAACGAGTTGAAAACAAAAATTGTGAGAACGTAGGAATCCCGAATGACAAAATCTTATTGAATACCTTCAAAATGCTTTCAAACCATTCATAATAATCAGATTACGTTTGGACTTTTTACCGGGTTAAACTTAATTTTGTTAAAGAAAGATTTTCTTTTTTTTTTGTTGGATTCTCCGGTATATAGCAAAAGCGAAAAAATGTTCTAATTTGTTATTTCATCACACAACCCATTAATTTTTGGTGACAAGTTTCAAGTCTTGGTTTGACTCATCAACAGGTCACAAATAGGGAAATTGTGTGATTTGAAAAACAAATGAAAAAATGAAAAAAGGAGAAAGAAATGAAAAGTTTGAGAAAATAGAAAAAAACAATTTTTTTTATTAAAAAAAAAATTTTAAAAATTTTAAAGAAACAGATTCATTCGAAGCGAATCGAACCTGTATACGCCACGCAGTGGGCTGTAAAATAAAAAAGAAAAGGAAGAAGAAGAAGCGTTTCGTGTCAGCAGAAAACCTTACACTCATCGGTGCAGCTTGGTTTTCTGCCTGCTGCAGACGCTTGCAAATAGATCAAACTGATCTCTTCTCATATGAACTCAGAAATAAATTCTGGGTGTGAATTATATGAGGAAAAAACACACACAAAGACGTCCACCTTTTATTCAACAGCATCAAGGGTCTGTTATTTTCTGGCCAGATTTGGCCACCAGTCATTACGCAAAAGCAACGATGGAATGGTACAGAACCAATCAGGCCAATATCGTGCCAAGGGAAGCCAATCCAGCAAACTGCCCCCAACTTCGTCCAGTAGAGAGGTACTGGGCATTAATGAAAAGGGAGCTTAGAACAACATAGAAATTTGCCAAAAATGATGTTGATTTCAGAGATAAATGGAAAAGAGCATATAGAAATGTTACTAATATAACTGTTCTAAATCTAATGCGTGGCTTGAA
This sequence comes from Dioctria rufipes, assembly GCA_963924295.1. Classification (NCBI taxonomy): domain Eukaryota; kingdom Metazoa; phylum Arthropoda; class Insecta; order Diptera; family Asilidae; genus Dioctria; species Dioctria rufipes. The sequence goes on from OZ002740.1 coordinate 206,918,908, forward strand.
TAACAAAGTTAAAACATTCTTCCAAAACAAATAATGTATTAGAAATAACTTTTGTATTTTAAAGCTTAAGTTGTAAGAAACAAAATATAGAAATTTTATAAAAAAATTTCCATTAATGTTTTTACTGCAAACAAAAATAAATGGGTCAATTTTTTCTGGACCACTCCTTAGGTAGTAGTCGGAATACATCTGGATTATACTACATGAGCTGTTGCTTGCCGTTTCGTAGCACCCTAAACGTCTAGTTGAGATATCGCCGTATAGACGTTTATGTTGCGCTGAGAGGACTTCTCAGAATCGTCGTACAGGGATACGATCTCTTGAATTTGTATGGAACTCCTTGAACGAAAAGCGAAATTCTTTAATTAAATGCAAGAACACGATATTAATGTATGATTCCGATTGTTAGAATCTCTTGAAAGAAATATTTTATGCTACGTATCATATTAACTTGTAAAATAGAGCGGTGAAGACAATGTTAAATAAAACTTCTTTTCTTTTAAATAATTCGATCCTAACCATATACCCTTAGAAGAAGATCTAAATCTTCTCATAATTTTTTTACAATTTTTTTCTTTTTTTAAAAACAACGCCTACTAACTACAGGTGCCTCGAAAAAGCTCTGTGTATTTTCGAAACTGAGTATTTTTAAAACCTTCCAAATGTTTTGATCGAAACTGAGGTGCAGAGCGCATCCGACTCTACTGGAATGCCAGGCCAGCCGCGACACCGGCAGCAATCGCCACAATGCTACATACAACTTTTAGCTGGCATATACATTTCTATTGTGCAGCATTGCGCGGGACAAACTTCCTTTCCGCCGCCGCAGGGAGGGACAGCCAGACAGACGGACAAACGGACATGCCAAAATCAAAATAACTTTTAATATTATGCGTGGTGTCCAATTTATTTAGCTATATTAGCATTATTTTAATGCGTTATAAACGGAAGGGCAAACGAAAGGGCAAACGATAATGATAGGATATAAACATAGAATACCATAGATGCCAACATAACTTTAAACCACAAAAAGTACGTGAAAATTTCTTCTTATGTAAGTAGTTTTCAATATTTTCCACTTGTTTTGTGTTGTTCTATGTGGGGTAGTGATGAGATTTGAAAGCTTTTTCATCTATATTAGTGGTATAAACCTATTTACTTACATAGTCTGTTTATGTCTTTTATATATTGCTGCTAATAATGCAAAGCATTCTTAATGTGAGGTACAAATATTTGACTAAAAGAGAAATAGGAAACTAGCACTTAAAACCAGAGTTATCTCAACATTTGATATAAGTATCTAATGATTTACTTATGAGTTTTCTTCTAGCTCTCTGTCTGGGCAAATCACCATGCCCAGATAGAGAGCTAGAATTTTATAAACTGTGTTACGGCTGATGCGTATTGGACGTCATCCGCAACAGGACTTGGGAGTGCTTTCAACTAAATGAGAAGATCACCAGCCCCTTATTGTTTTCAATGGTTTCAATGGCACATTCACTTCAAAATTTAACTCAAAAGACAATTTGCTTCTCGCACTTATTTCAATGTTTATTTAAAAAAAAAAACCAGAGGCACAATCATTTAATATATATATAAATTCAAATTATATTCCTAGTCAAGAATCACAAAATTTTTACTAACTTCGATAATTTATCTTTTTTTTCTGCCCGACTTCAAGACTTGACAAAAACTGCCTGACTGCCCCGCCAATGCTGTCCATCACCTTCTTTATTTCGCATCAATCGATGTCTCAGCGATAACACCCCCTAATTACCTATCATTGCTGAATATCGCTTAAAGTGATTGGCGCATCATTCATACATAGTAATGTAGGGGAAACGCTTATGTACAAGCGAAGTGCATTCGCCTCAAGTGCAAAAGACCCGGCTGCTGATTAAGCTTTTTGGCTATTTCACATATATAATTTGATGGGGTCAATGAATAATGCGACAGCAATTATTGATTGCAAAATTAATGTAAGTCGCCGCAAAAGCTGGCAATTTGCTTTTGCAATTTTCAATAATGAAAAAAAAAAAACAATTTATTGCGTTTATAGCGAATGAGTGAGGTCTTTGCCCCAAAGTAATGAGTGCATCCAGCGACTCATTACAACTGCTCTCATATAAGAATTTTAGATTTTAACCACGAAAATGGGTAAAATCAGGCAACTACTCCTACTTGTGATTTTTCACGATTTACACGAAAAATTTCAGTCCCTGTACTAAATGTACTAAAGAGTGTTTCGGAATATAAGAACATATGAAAAGAGTTAACACATGCTAACCGTTCAACGAACTATTCTAAAAGAAATGCGTAAAACCTTTTAACCGTCTAACGTAATGAGCACGTATTCAAAACAGAGGAGCGGCTCATAGTTTCTTTCTACACTCTAAAAAATGTACTGAATTGTACTACCACTACGGGCTCATTTTTATAACTTATTGGCTGGAATTTTATTTTACGTGCGCAATTTTACACATTTTATACGTAAAGCGTATATTTATAGGTAAAATTGCACAATTTTCTTAATTTTCCACAATTATGTGTAAAATTCAACTATATATGCTTAATTTTACGCCACCAATGGAAATTTACAAAACTGGAGACGTCAATTTCTCGGAAGCGTAAATTTGTAGCCTCTAAATATATTCTAAGGAAAAACATCCCATTAAATTTCTAAGAAAAAATTGACGTCTTTCTTACATCAGGTCGAGACATCGTTGATTTTATATTGGAGCGAAGCATTACTGGTTGTTGTTCTACTTTCCCAGCCTTTGTGTTTCATTAGTTTGGTTGTGGTTATGATACGTAAAAGTGGAGGAGAGGAAGTAGTTGTGTTAACATTATTCCTAATTTTCCACAATTATTTGTAGGATTCATTTATGCATGCCACCAATGGAAGTTTACATAATTGGGGACGTAAATTTCTTGGAAGAGTAAAATTGTGTTGCTGTGTCTTCGGTTAGGAGCATTATTCACTTGGTTATGATTCATGAAAAAGGAAGGACTGAAACTTTCTTAAGTGATAATAATATTATGAGGAAACTATTGGTTCGCTAAGTGTAGTGCTAGAAATTTTAAAGTGAAGTATAGGGTAAAAGCCCCAATATCCGGACAGTTAACTAAATTTTTTGCTTCAAAATACCACAAACTTTTTATTTGAGATCGTATATTCGCAAACCAGACGGTTTTTGACGTATTATTTTATCTAATTTAATTTTTAATGTTTAATTATGTAAAGTAATTGCTATTTGATTAAAAGACTAAGTTTAAATAAAAATATACCCTTTCCTCCAGTTTCCGGACAGTAAAAACCAATATTCGGACAGATTTTATCCAATTGTCGGACAGTTTAAAAATTAATTAATCACAGTTATATTAAATAAAAACGATTTTTTTTTTCAGAAAATATATTGCAAAATAAGCAAATCAAAATAAAAAAAAATATTCCATTTATTTAACAAAACTAAAAATTAAATCACAGTTCTGGAAAAAATAGACTCTTTTTCTATTAATCTATTTGAAAAATAATTTCAAATTTACATTTTTTGTAACTTATTATTATTTATTTTGGAAGGCAAAATTGACAGGCAAATATACTATCAGTAGCTTCCCGATATTTACTGAATTCTGTACATTTTAGGTGGTACCACCTTGGGCAGCTATCACAGCCAACATTCATCAGACATTCATCTTCTACATCGCTTACCAGTTGCTCTTTGCATAATGAGCATTGTATATTTTTAGATTGGGTGTCCTTATTTAACTTTTTCTTCCTCATATTAAATAAACTTCTTCCCTTTTTCTTTTCTAAATTACTTCTTCTCTTCAAACGCTCTTCTTTCCGCATTTTAACGACATTAATTTTTACCTCTTTGTCTCTTTCTTTTTTAATTTGAATATTTCGCCAAAGCTCTGATGATATCGCTCTTGGGGCGGAATCCTTGGGATACTTTCTACTTTTTGTAAATATATGTTCTGGAGTAGGTAATCTTAGATATTTATCTAGACTTGCGGAGCATGAGGAACTAGGTCTTGATGTACGAGTGGAACAGTTTGATGACGCTTCAGAAATCCTTCTACCAGCAATGCTTCTTATTCCAGACGTACTTGGTTGGGGCTGAACATTTTCAATATCACTATTGCATTCGGTTTCATTTTCAGGTAGAACCTGTTGGTTGTAGTCAATTGATTTGATAAGTGAACCGTTTACTAAGTCATATATACCAGGCTCCAAATCATTTAAGTTTATGTTGCTCATAAACTCAATATCTGACTGGTTTAAATCAGCTAAAGTATTATTTAGCTTATCCTTTTCTTTCAATATTTCCTCAATGACCGTGGTTGGGTTTATTCCTTTTTCAATTAAATTAGAGCGTATTTTTTCTATAACGGTTTTCGCTATATCATAAGAGCTGCTTTGTGGGTTCACAGAAATCGGTTGCTCCTGATGAAAGTTTTCAATAGTATTCTTAATACACTTTGAAAAATCAATACTTTCCGGATTAAATGGGTAGAGTCCGCATTTCCTGAATCCATTTTTTATACTTTCAGGCAGATTTTCCATTTTTAAAACTGAGTTCAACAATGGACAAAATGTTGTTTTAGTGACGCAACGCGTTAATATTCTTTGGATTTCGTTGCCAGTCAATTAGTGTTTTTTTCCACTCGGATTTGAGTGGCTTAAAAATACTCACGTCAGCGGGTTGTATTAAATGTGTGGCATTTGGTGGTAAGGCGTACAGTATTATTTGGTTATTGGAACAAAACTCACTTAACTCTAAGGTCAAATGGGATTTGTGCCCATCTACAAATAGAAGTACTGGCCTAGGGATGTTTTTGTCTTTTAACCATAAGTGGACCCCAATCGCCATGTACTCGAAGAATATTTCGGAATTCATCCAACCTGTCTGCGACCTTCCCAAAAACCAATCTGGTGGCATACTATTGACGACAGTCCTTGGTGGGCGTATGTAGGGAAAAACTACCATTGGTACGACAGTATCTCCATTCGCAGTGAAGACTAGAAGGACTGTTATAATTTCCTTTTCATTCGCATTATTTACTTTATAAACATTCTTATATCCCTTCGGAGCGAGAAGTTTTCCAGTTTTCGGAGAAAGGCTAAATCCTGTCTCATCCCCATTTAATATTCTTCTAGGGTCATTCAAAATACTCTCTGCGTTTATTTCTTTCAAATATTCTTTCAAATCCCGAAACCACTTTAAAATTCCTTCTTTCTTAACTTGTGCACGTCCTTTCGAAATTCCTTCAGGTTCTCTAAAGACTATCTGGGGATTGCGACGAAGGAACAGAGCTAACAATTTTTTGCCTGGACGCCCATGTTGAAAAGGAGTGCCTCTTCCATCATCTAAAATTATTTTTTTGACAGTGTCCAATAATTGATCTCGTTTTATGGGAAAACCACATTTAGTCATTGATGTGCACCATTCAACGATCTTGTTCTCCTCAGCTGTAGTAAGTACAGAAGCTGGACCTCTCTTTCCAAGCTTTTCAGGAAATTTTCCTGCAATCTTGTCATGTAATGTCGACTTGGGAATAGAATATTTTTCACTCGCTTTCCTAATAGAAACTCCATTTTCTCTTATCTCTCGCAAGGCACTTTGTAGTCTGTCGTTATTATATTGCATGGAATACATTTCAAACCTAATATGGAAACGTAATTAAAATCTCACTCGGTATCAATAAGCCCTAAGTTGTTGATTTTTTAGTAAATAACAGGTATAATTTAAAAATAAAATAATAATAATAAAAATATATTCAAATAAATGTCTTGAAAGTTTTTGATTGCTAAAATGTAAAATGTCTGTCCGATAACTGGAATTGACTGAAAAAAGGAGAACCTAAATCCGGACACACATGTCCGGAAAATGGAACAATCAGACGGTATTGGCACCAATATTCGGACACCCTATTATTATTATTAAATTTTAGCGCTATAATAATAATATAATAACTAAGTAGTTTTAATATAATTAAAACATAAAATCAACAACTTTTACCTTTACTAATATTATACACTAACCTGTTAAAACGAGCAATATTCACTATTTTTTTTCCAACGGGCCTTCTGATTTTGCTTCTTCGATGGTTCGGCGTCGACTAAAGCAATTATAGTTTAAAATCAGAAAGTGCGAGGAGGTAGTGTATATGTAAGTTGGTAGAGGACATATGACAGATATTAAAACGACAACTACAAAGTGGAAGTGGTAAAACGTTTTCTTATTTTATTAACTAATGTGAAAGGCTGTCCGGATAATGGGTACTGTCCGGATAATGGGTACTTTACCCTAATACTAGGTGATAAAAACTGTCGTATTTGTGATTTTACCAGAAATGCTACATAATTTCACTATCACTACGACTATCTTACTTTTACTGTAATATATGCTGTAATTTTCTTTTACTTGCATAATATTATACATTTTATTCGTGAATATACCCATTCCTCCTAATTTTCTACAATTATTTGTAGAATTCAATTATACATGCTTAATTTTACGCCACCAATGGAAATTTACATAATTGGGGAGGTAAATTTCTCGGAAAAGCATTATTCACTTGGTTATGTTTCGTAAAAGAGGAAGGACTTAATCTTTCTCAAGTGATCTTCTTTCGGATAATAGCATTTTAGTTTTGATACTACTATTATGATGAAACTATTGGTTTGCTAAGTGTAGTGCTAGACATTTAAAAATGAAATAAATGGCTTTCCAATAAGAGGTGTTATTTTAATTAGCCAGCTATTTCGGTAGATGTCACTTTTGAAGCTGTCATTTTTTGACATTTGACAAGTAGAAACTACGCCATTAATAAAAATGGAACGATACACGATTCAACAACGCACTGAAATTATTAAAATTCACTATAAAAATGGTGAAAATGTGGCAGAGACGGTTCGTAAAACTCGAACATTTTTGGGTCGTCGTGAAGCACCTTGTCGGACCGCAATACAGAAATTGGTAGAAAAATTCGAGCTGTCGGGACAAGTTAGTGATATGAAGAATAAAACCCGTGCACGTCGGTCAAAAACAGCCGAGAATATTGCTGTTGTAGCCGAAAGTGTTGAAGAAAACCCAGGTTTGTCCATTCTTCGTCGTTTTTTTCGAATTAGCCATTCCACAAACGTCATTACACCGTATTTTGCATAAAGATTTGGGTCTTTAGGCTTATAAAGTTCAGTTAACACAAGAACTCAAGCCGGCTGATCATCAACAACGTCGAGTCTTTACTGATTGGGTCCTTGAAATGCATGAAAATGATCCGGAATTCCATCGAAAACTCATCTTGAGTGATGAGGCCCATTTCCACCTCGATGGCTTCGTCAACAAGCAAAATTGTCGCATCTTGGGCTAGGAAAACCCAGGAGTTATTGTTGAAAAGCCTCTCTATCCTCAACGTGTGACTGTTTGGTGCGGTTTATGGTCCCGCGGGGTCATTGGACCTTACTTTTTCGAAAATGAGGCTGGAGCAATAGTTATGGTGAATGGATTGCGCTATCGTTAGATGATTAATAATTTTTTATGGCCAGAATTGGATGGTATTGATCTGGACAACGTTTACTTTCAACGAGACGGCGCTACGTGCCATACAAGCAACGAAACCATTGATCTTTTACGGGAAAAGTTTCCGGACCGTGTTATCTCTCGAAGAGGTGATCACAATTGGCCACCGAGATTTGTGACTAAACACCTTCCGACTTCTTCCTTTGGGGCCACGTGAAAGAGAAGGTCCACGCCAACAGCCCAGCGTCGATTCAAGACCTCAAAGATGGAATTCGTGAGGCTATCGAGGACATAGGGCAGCCACTTTGAGATTTGGTTATGGAAAATTTCATGAAAAGGATATGGTCCTGTAGGCGTGGTCGTGGTAGTCATTTGGCTGATGTTACTTTCCATTATTAACGGCATACCTTTCTCTTTATAATGAAATAAAAAGCCGATCATTTATCTGAAAAAAAAACATTTTTCTTTGAATATCAAAATAACACCTCTTATTGGAAAACCCTTTACTATGGAAGCCTGTATGCAATGATTGGAGACAACCTTGGAAGCCACCAAATAGGTGGTTTCACCGAAAATTTTAGTAGTCAGATTATCTCTGTCGATTTTGTTTCTATAGGAGGGAATCACTTCGAAATAATGATTTAGAGCCCGCAAAAAGGAGAGATATAAAAAATTACACAGAAAATCTTAATAATTTAGCTTTTAATGGAAAGTGAAAAAGGCATAAAAAGAAATTCCATTCTTAATAATTTAAAATATTACCATATTTGTAATCCGGGTCTACCACCTTGTATATCACATGATTTGGTTGAAGGTATAGTTCCTTATGATTTAATGGAAATTTTAAAATATTTTTGTGTTAATAATATTATTTCAATTGATTATGTCAATATGGCTTTAGCATCTTTAAAGAAATTATTTAAACTAAACTTATCTTTTGCTAACATTTACTTGTCCTCAAAGAAAATAATTGGAAAAGCTGATGAAATCCGTCACATATTGTTTTTATTGCCTTTAATACTATTTGATCGCATGGAAAATTATGAAGGTCCCATTTGGAAATTCTTCTCGGTTCTTGTAGAAATGTGTCGACTTATATGTGCTTCAGAAATTTCTTTAGAACAGCTGTCATTGCTAAGGCACTTTACAGATGTTTATTTTGAGAGGAGACAAGATGGCTTCCCAAATATGAAGCTAAGGCCTAAACATCATTATATTTGACACTACTCTGACCTTATTCGTGAAATTGGGCCTTTGAAGTTCCTATGGACAATGGACTTTGAACGTAAGCATCAATATTTTAAAACTGTTGCAAGAAAATCAAAAATTTTTAAAAATATCACTCATACACTTTCTGAAAAGCAACAAATTTCGCAAGCAATCCTTTTTGAAAATCGTTTCAGGTTTGATTTAATTTGTGCTGATTCACATATTTTTACAAGGGATATGTATAACGTAGACTTACCAAATGACTTTATATTTGTTTCCAAAAAGATTTGCTATCTTGATACTGTATACAAAGAAAAGGACTTTATTTTAGTTGGTTGCGACGAATTATGTAATATAGATATTTTGCGAATCGAAGCCATATTAATTGATAAAAGTTATAAAAATGCAATGTTGTTTGGATCACTTGTAAAGATGTCGTATAATTCAAGTTTTATTCTTTATCAAACCTATAACGTAAATAAATCATACGCTTTAATACAATTAGAGAAACTTTTATTAAAGAAGCCGGTATATGTTTATAGAAATAAGAAGACATCCTATTGTTCTTTATTTTCTTCTTTTGCTTCTTCTTGTTAAAAAAAAATTATGATAAAGAATACTAACATAAGTATTTTAAAAAACGGAATATATAATACAAATAATTTTTTAATTTTTCTTTCAATAAGTATTCTTATTGTACCAAAAATATTTACATATAATATGTATAGTATATAAAGAAATGTAGTGTGAGTTTACTTTTGTAGTCGTATTTGTGATATTATCAAATGTAATAATATAATGTAGTCACATTACATGTATGTATATATTAGTTGCATTGCTAAACAAATGCACTCAGTGCATACACACAATCCGATAGTCAATAGTCATCATTATCTCTTATCAATTATTCCCGTTAGGAATTCGAACGCTAGAATGTGAAGTGATCGAAATTAGTCTGAAAGAGGCCTCTGTGTAGTATACGTGAATAAATTGTTTGGCACAAGAAATTCTAGCTCTTTTTATTTAACCAAAAAAATCTCTTACACTTTCAAGTTTATAATTCAAATACAAATATTGGTTCGCTGCAGATAAGTAAAACAATTGTACATTTCTAGTAGTTAAGGCTAGCAGAATGGAGAAGTATTTATTTGAGATATGGAGCTGCGACAAATGACTAAAAAAGTCCTTTTTGTATGTGCCAACTTTAAGGAACGTAATTGAAAAAGGTAGTATGAATATTATCCCAAAAATCAGACATTTTATATAAGTTCTTACTTTCAGCTCTCAGTTATAATAATAGGGGATCAAATAGTTATTGAAGTTGACGGCACTGAAATCTGTGATGACGAAACTTTGGCCTTTTATGCTGAAGATAAGATAATCTTTCAACAGCTTAAGAACGAAGACATTTCCTGCAGAGGCACAAAATTTATCGGCTCTACTTGATGAAAATAATGTTTGTGAATAAATACTGGATATTCAAAACATTTCACAACTGAAAGAAAATCTACAATATCAGAAACAGCAGAACAATAATATCGGACTGCCATCAGGAAAAGGAAGCCTAGAACTCCAATCTGATATTATATTTTTAAATCTTCCAGCATCTCTGGCACAATCTGTGGAAACGACATTATCTATAAGCAGGACAGCTCTCTCATCAGCTTCGGACACAACCACTCAATTTAAGAAAATGTTTTCCGATTTTAAGATGCCATCGGATATTAATGAACTGTTAAAAAATAATAAAACAAGTAAAAAAGTTAGAATTGGTCTAAGACCAATTCTTAGGATACCCTAGATGACCTAGATGAATGCCCGTATTAAATTTCGTATGGTCCCCGATCTATTCAAGTATTGATTTTGAAGTTATTTTTCGCATATATTTCTTGAACGGTTTGTCGCGCAGAAAAAATGATTATAACCAATTTTATAGGACTTCGTATTCTGCAGAAGTTTTTAGTACAATGAAAATGTCTTGGACTGATCGTTTTCAAAGTATACGTGAAAAACCGAAATTTTTATATGGCAACACCAAAAAGGAGTTGCCCGATTTAGTCCATTTTTGACATTTTATTTGCTAATGTAGTAAAAACATCATGTACGAAATTTCAGCTCTCTACGTCGATGCGTTCTCAGGCAGTGCCCAAATATATAGCGATAAACGAAATTTTTATATGGCAACCCCACGAATGAGTTGCCCGATTTGTCTCATTTTCGAACATAATTTTACTTTTTTTTTTTAGAGTCCGTGTACAAAATTTCAGCTCTCTAAGTATACGCGTTCTCGAGTTATCGTGCGCACGGACGGATGGACGGACGGACGGACGGACGGACGGACGGACGGACGGACATGCAAAAATCGAAATAACTTTTAATATTATGAATGGGTGTCCAATCCATTTTGCTCTTCCATCATTATTTCGAGGTATTACAAACGGAATGACAAACTTAGTATACCCCTATGATTTCATCTAGGGTATAAAAATGGGGAAAAGGATGAATGCCTTAGCGAACATTTTAGTCGATGAAATGAGACGGTATTCTTATTATATTCCAATGGGAATATTTCGATCAATCGCTCAACAGGCGGCCGCAAAATATCCAAACTCTTTTATTGAAAAGGATGCTGAGGGAAGAATCATTTCGACAACCCCGATTTCCTTGATAAGTATGATGATAAACAAAAAAAAAATTTCTAAATAGAGAACCTAAGAGACAAAAGCCTGAATTAGATCCTAATATTCCACTTAAGCAACGAAAAACTGCAAATCTTTTGAAACAAACTTGTAATAACTGGCAACCTAAGAATTTGCCTCCAGAAGATTCTGCTTCCAGTACGGAATATAAAACAAAGTACTTTCTGGATGCTCACAACAACGATAATCTCAGCTCCGAGGAGAAATGGAATGTTAAGGCTTATATGAAAGATTGCTTTGATATCCAGCGATTATTCTTCAACAACCGAAAGCAGATACCAACAGTTAATGACGTATAAAGCACTTGGCATTTTATTTTCTAACGGGATATTCTTTATGAACACTTTAAGCAATTAATGGACTTGGATCCAAATGATTTCATAAAGGAGTTCGAAAATGAAGAAGACAAAGTTTTCAGATTTTCTAAAACAGCCAAAATGAACGACATCTGTACAAAAATCCACAGAAGGTGAAATTAAAGCTATCGCGCTTTATTTTAAAGAGAATCCTGATTTCGTATTCAAAAATTTTAATATAAGTTGATAAAGTATAGATATTAAAAACTATAAAAAATTAAAAGTTTTCTGATTTTACAGTTTGGAAGTACCTTTGATGAAATTATAGCGAGCATATACCTACAAATTCCCCATGGCTGGTAATATATGGTGAGTAAATATTACGTACAAGCATCATACAAAGTACAATTTCCTTAAAACGTTTAGGAAAAACAAAAAGTCCATTTTAATGTATATAGTAAAGTATGTATTTTTTATCAGAACACAACAATTTTAATATTAATTTATAGCATTTTTAACGCCTATTGTTATAAGTACTGTTACTTACTTAAAATAAATAAATGTTAACCATGCGTACTTTCTATCAGAACGTAATTTTCATCTTGACTTGGATTAATCATGAAACTTATACTTTCTATTACAGAACTATCACTGACTGGCTCAATGGTAGCTTATATCTTCTTAAAGAAAACACTTGTCCTTACAATACATGAAGTGGACCTTGTTCAATTACTGGCGGATATCTTATGTTTTTATTATGTATTTAATATCATGTATCCAAAAGAAATTTCTCAAATTATCTACTTTATGTACTTTTCAATATTATTTTGCAAGCTACAATGATTTGGTGAGAGGTTCAAAAAGACACATAAATAATGTAAATAAAATTAAAAATTTAATTGTTAAATTAAAAGATATATAGCATAAAAGATATACAGCCTAAATACCTATTTAAAAAATAATGTGCAAACAATATTTTTATGTTAAACTGAATTGGAATTATAAATATGGATAATGTTTAAGTTTTTTATACGAAATTTCAGATTTAAACGCCAATACTGAAAACAGTGTTGGTACTCAAATAAACAACAAATTTTATGATAAAAGGTGGGCTAACTCTAATGGTTTCGGATGTACAGTATGATTAAGATTTTTACCATTTTATATTGAAACTTCCAAGGTAAATTTCCATTCTATTTTTAATACATCTCGTTTTTGAATAAAGAGCAGTTCGCATCTTTCACGTAACTTACAACTACCACTGTATTCCTTCCCAATCTAGACAATTGCATATTTTTATTGTGAAACATTTCATCAAGTACTAGACTGAAACTAAGAATCGAAAAGCTTCCACTTTCATTTAAATCATCCACAGTCCTATTGTTGAAGTAAATTTTGCGATAATTGCTTTACAAATGAAAATTTAGAGCGCTCCAAATTTTTTTACTTTTTAAGAGGTCGAACGGTTCCCTGCACCACGAAAGGTAATAGTAGTTATTATACTTTAGAAAAGATCACAAAATATTTCTAACCCCGTACTTCCAAAATCACTGGTGTTGATTGACCATTTCAATACAATTGTCTCTTTGTTTGGAGTGAGTACCTACTGTCTCTTTTTAAGTATTTTTTAAATCTGAAACACGCTTTTACATATTTATATGACAAAATATTATCATTATATTACATAATTACATTTATATCGAAGAATATATATATATACTAGTAATTTCCCGCTTGCTACGCTATGCGATGGAGGGTGGGGTGAAACGACTGGCCATGGGATGGGGGGATGGCCTGGCTACTATACAAAAAAAAATGAAAAAAATTGGAGCAGAGGGAGTGAAGTTATGAAGAAAAGAGTGGAGCAATGTCTAGATTTCATTTTTGAATTTTTCCATTTTCCATTTCCCTTTAAAGAGGTCGGAGGGGGAGGGATGGTCCTATTAGCATGAAATAAATTATGAAAAATGGCAGACATCTCAAGGATTAATATGGCTGCAATGACATGTTGGAAATAGTTTACGAAAATTCCGCTAGGTGGCTAGTGGAATAAAGAAGTAACATTTTTTCTGTAATGTACTCGTCGAGACCTTTCCAAAAAGTACCCGCATGCCGGGGTACGGAAGAAAGTAAAAATCGCGATATTTTCATGGGCTTCCCTTGAAAAATGCTCAAATTTGGAGATTTTCGCGGGAGTTGCCACAGTTAAATTGGGATAGAATCTGAAGGAAAGCGAAATTGCTCCGGATAAAATGCCACGCATAGAGGAGATATGTAGTTGTCTAATAGTGTAAGTGGTATGCTCGTGAGTTGTCAGAGACCGCCAGTAGGTGGCGCTGAGTGGGCATGCAAAATTTGAATAGATTGTATTTTTTTTAAATAGGTAAATGAAATCCAATCTTCTTGAAATTTAGTATCGATAATCTTCTAATAGGTGCGCATTCATAAAAAAATAAAAAATTGCATAATTCAACAATTCATTTAATAAAGTTTCGAAATGTATATTTCAGACCAAAATTTTGGCCGTCGAAAATTAATTTTGGCAACGTAATCAGGAGGGTAAAAAAAATACGCTCAAAAATCAGAAAAAAATCACAAAAAAATAAGCAGAAAGAATTTTGCAAATCGGATGATATTTAGACGATTTTTGGGTGGGGGTGGTTTTGCAGGTATTAATGTAATCCAGTTATCATATAGTGGTGTAGAAGGCGAAGCAAGTTGGATAATGAAAGCTACTTCACATATGAATGTAGGTGTGATACAAAGTAAGTGCAGGATAGCCGCTTTCCATTTCATATCACTTTACTCCATTTCATCCCTCGCACCCGCTCCATCCTATGAACAGATTTTGAAGAAAGTTAAATTTCCATATGTATTGAGAATTTCGGTTATACAGTTGGTGAATTATTTTGTCGAATAATTTGTTCCGAGTCGACCATTAGTCTTAATTGGTGTTTATTTGTAATTTGCTGTACTATTTAGTGATTATAAAAGAATAAAAAAAAAGTGAATTATTACGTCATTTTATATACGCGTTGTTCTCAAGTAGCTCGTGTAAATGGAGACAAATGGTGATGGTAGGATGTCAGTTAAAGGCAAAGTTGGTTAAAAAAATTGAATAAAACAGAAGTATGCTATTAATGGTTGAAAGAAGATACTAGTAGCTTTTAATCTCATTGATCATTTGTCTCCTAGGTTGGTTTATGGTAACACCTCCAGAACAGTCGAAATCCCGATTTGAGAAATTTTGAGGAATGTCGATAAATGAATGTATTGATTTGAAAATTTTTTTTCTCCGATAATTTGTTCATAATGTATTCTAACTGTGAATAGGGTGTTATTAGTTATTTTATGTAGTATTTAATTATGGGGAAAAAATGTTAAAAAAAGAGTTAGTAATAGTATTTAGTTGGTATCCGTAATTCCCGGATTATATGAAATTTTAAAATTACAATCATTTTGGAGCTAATAACTCCTAGATTATTTAAGATAATTGAATACAGTAAATTTTTGAATATCACCTATAAGCAGCTTAACTCGTGGAAAGTAAGAAAAATAAAAAAAAGTTTCATGCAATATTTGTTAGATGGCGTTGTATGGTCAACCCGGGTATCGGTATATAAGGATGAAATTTAAAAATAGTATTCGCAGTCTGATTTCAACAAAGTTTCGTAAAAACATTCTCCACAAAAGGTACATTATTACAAAAATACTCCCATATTAATATATGGAGTTGGGTCACAACTGTGGAACCCGTCATCTCACGTACCTCGTAATAGTCTCCAAAAATCATGAAAAAATCACAATGAATTTAGCAAAAAGAATTTGGCTGAGAAATAAGCGTTAATGTGTTTTTGGAATTCCCGGCTGAACTGAATTTAGTGTGATTTGGTCGTTTTATTGTCGCGAATAACTTTGCAATAAAACACTTTCTATCTGGAAGATGATGGTATAAAAGCATCTAAAGGAGGTATAGAAAACGTTTTTGAAAGTTTCATACCGATTGGAAGTATGGTTTAGAAATGAAAAGCGAAAGAGTTTCAAAAGAGGCGAAAAGTGGGTGGCGAGTAGGAAAATTAAAAAAAAAAAATTATTTCACTATTCTGGGGAAACGTGAAGAGTAAAGGTGGGATGTTGTTCGGGGAAAATATTTAAGGCTGGGATACGCAGCCTACAGTGTGGGAGGGGGAATATAGTGGTAAAGTATAAGGGGGGTCGGGGAAGAATAATAATTTTTTTTTGCAATTTTTGTTCTAGGGAATTCTTTCCCTTACCCGTGGGCACGGGAAAACTACCCCGAACGATGGAGGAGGGAAGAATACATAGGATACATAGTGATACATAAGATAGTGTGAAAAAACTTCAAGGGTAGTGTGAAAATTTTCGGGGGAAAATCGAAAGCCGGTTTTGGCATGAGAAATTTGGGAGTAATTTCATTTGTCCCCCCCCCCCTATTTTGCCCCCTAAAGTTAGAAAATGTGAAACTCTTTTTCCAGATTCTCCCCTCATGTATATACCATGTTTAAAGAAAGTACTAATATGAAAGGGTGAATAAAAGCGAAATTTTTTGGAAAATCGTAGATTTAGTACTGAAAATTTTCGAAAATTGAAATCTTTGGTATGCAGAAAGCTGCGGAGTGTAAATGGCCATATCTGTACGAAGTTGGATAACTGTCAGCATAGAATCCGAAAATTTATAGAGAATTTCGTGATTTTGAATTTTCGAATTTCAACCGTTTGTAACTTTTTTCGATGAAACTTTCGCTGATAACATGCAGTGTGAAAAAGTTGCAATTTAAAAGGATTTAGAGAATAGTGGAGAAGAGAATCCCCTAGAATGTAACTGGTTATGAAATATCGCAAAAATAAAAAAAAAAACTGTTGAAAATTTTCAAATTTCGAATAGTTACTTAATGGGAATTTCGAATTGCGAAAACTGCCAAAAGTTGTATTTGTAAATCCGGCATACACACCAAATTTGATTAAAATCCACTCGAAACTACCCGAGCTATAACGAAAAATATGTTCGAAATTGGTCATTTTCGAACGTAATTTGCCAGTCACAGAGGCAAATTTGAAAAAATTTATTAAATTAATCTTTATGAAAATAAAAAACAATCTTCAAAAAGTCTGCACAAAAATTCAGGAAATTGAGTTAACTTTGCCTCTCTAGATCGTCGAAAATGGTCGAAATTCTAAATCGAAAAGTATTCTATGGAACGCTTCATTAAGTCGTGAATCCATTAGTATAAAAATGATAGTTGTCATTGAAAAAATGTAGGAGGAGATAGATTTCTACGAAAACACGAAGTCATAGGATTTGCCCGCTTGTTACACTGCGCGTAAGACTTGTTAGCGTGGGGGGAGCCAAAGGAATGGAAGTGGAATGGGGGATGGGTTAGCTACTATATGAGAAGAGAATAAAGAAAAACGGAGCGGAGGGAGTGAAGTTATGAAGAAAAGAGTGGAGCAATGTCTGGCTTTTATTTTTAAATTTTTCCATTTTCTATATCCTTTTAAAAAGTGGGCGGAGGAGGAAGGGTAGTCGTATTAGCATGAAATAAATTGTGAAAAATGGCAGACATCTCAAGGATTAATATGGCTGCAATAACATGTTGGAATATGTTAGCTGAAGAAGCTCCCCAGAGATGGCATACGTTAGCAAAAATGTGGATTCAGCAATTCAAAAATAACGGTTTTTGGCGGCAAATTGACAAAAAGTGAGGTGGATTGCAGATTATTGTTGCGTTCAAATTTCATGTCGCACTAATCACTGTATGCAGTGAAAGGCCTTTCGCGTCACAGGGGTTCCACCCCCCGAACCCCCCTAGTTAGATGAAAGAGTATTGTAATTAAGGACTCAAATAATACTATTATGTTATTACCTAAAGCAGTGGGATGGAAAAATTTAACATTGTCGATCCTCGTTAAATTGCTAACTTCAAATCGCACTGATCACTATATTTAATGGAAAGCCTTTCGCCTAACGGGGAGCTCCACACCCGAGCCCCCCTGGTTGGATAAAAGAGTAATTGTAAAGAAGTCATATGATAAAATCTTATTATTACCTAAAGCAGAGGGATGGAAAAAAATTAAGATTGTAGATCCTCGTTAAATTGATAACTTCGAATCGCACTGATCAATATATTTAATGGAAAGCCTTTCGCCTAACGGGGGCTCCACACCCCCGAACACCCCTGGTTAGATAAAAGAGTAATTGTAATTAAGTAGTCATATAACAGTATTTTGTTATTACCTAAAGTAGAGGGATGATAAACATTAACATTTTGGATCCTCGTTAAATTGCTAATTTCTAGTCGCACTGATAACTATATTTAATGGAAAGCCTTTCGCGTAACGGGGGGTTCCATCCCCCGAACCCCCTAATTAGATAAAAGAGTAATTATAATGATGGAGTCAATAGATAAAATCTTATTATTACCTAAAGCATAGGGATGCAAGAAATTAAGATTGCGGATGCTTGTTAAATTGCTAACTTCGAGTCGCACTGATCGCTATATTTAATAGAAAGCCTTTCGCCTTTCGAGGGGATGTCCTATTGGACTGAGATAAATTTTCTGAAATAGCAGATAAACCTATATGCCTAAAAAAACATGTTGGAAATAGTTCACGAAAATCCCGCTAGGTGGCAGCATTAAGCAAAAATGTGGAAACCATTATTCAAAAATAACAGGTTTCTTTGCCAAATCGACCGAAAAGTGGGGTGGAATAAAAAATAATTTCTTTTCTCTAATGTACTCACCGAGACCTTTCCAAAAAGTACCCGCATGCCGGGGTACTTGCAAAAGTAACAATCGCGATTTTTTCATGGGCTTACCCGTTGAAAAATGGTCAAATTTGCAAATTTTCGCGGGAGTTGGCACAGTTAAGTTGGCATAGAATTTGAACGAAAGCGGCAAATTCCTTCGAATGCCAGGGACAGAGAAGATACGTAGTTATCTAACTGCGTAACAGGCATGCCCGTGAGTTGTCAGGGAGCACCGGTAGGTGGCGGTGAGTGGGCAAGCAAAATTCGTAAAGTTTTTATTTTTTTTAAATAGGTAAATGAAATCCGATCTTCCTGAAATTTATTACAGATAATCTCCTTATAGGCGCGCATTCATAAAAAAATAAAAAATTGGATTGCTCAACAATTCGTTTAATAAAGTTTCGAAATGTATATTTCAGACCGAAATTTTGGCCGTCGAAAATTAATTTTGGCAAACTAATTGAGATGGTAAAGAAAATATGCTCAAAAAATCAGAAAAAGATCACAAATAAATTAGCAGAAGGAATTTTGCAAATCGGATGATATTTAGCCGAGTAGTGATGTGGGGATGAATTTGTACCATTGTACGGGGATTTATATAAAAAAAAATTCTTTCAACGAAGTTCTCCAGATTGAAAAAAAAAGTACACCGCCCCATAGTATTTGCCGAGACCTTTCATTTGATATTCAACATTCTGTATAAGAAGTACCCCCCCCCCCCGCCGGGGGTACCAACACCACCACCATAAAGTACCCTGGGACGATACTCCTACTAGATTAAAAAAATCAGAAAAAAATCACAATAAATTTAGCAAAAAGAATTTTTAAAATCGGCTGGAATTTGGCTGAGAAAAAAGGTGTTGACTTAAGTAGCACACATTATTACCCATACAGTTAATTAGATTGAATCTAATTTGGCGTACCTTGTGATGTTATTTCATTAATTTCTTATTTTGGCGGGAAACGTGAGGACTAACGGGGGAAAGATATTTGGAGGGTATTTACGGAACGGGGACGCGCAGCCCTTAGACGGGTAGGGAAAATTTTCAAGGGAAGTATAAGGAGGGTGGGGGAAGAGCACATAGTTATTTTTTTTCAGTTTTTGTTCAGGGAAATCTCCTCTGTTCACGCCAAAAAATTTTTTGCCACCCGTAAATGATGGAGACTTAATAGGCGCATATATGTGGCGAAAAAATAAAGCCTTTAACTTACATCAATTTCCTTGTGGTGGAAAATGTTTTATGATAAGAATAATGTGAAAGTTATGTTTTATGTAGGTACTTTATATTTCCTACAAATACTCCGTAAATATTAGTATGTACAATTAATTACTGAAATATATATTACTAAATAAATAATTAAAATTATGTTTAACTTTTTCTTGTTTATGCACATTTGTATCTTATACCTTGAGTTATGTATGTATAAAAAATATCTACCAATCAATAAAATTTTGTTTACTTCATTAAATTTATATTTTTATTTATGGTATGTATGGTTTCTAAGCATCGCCACCCTCAAAATATTTCCTATTTATTCCAGGATACCTTGTATATGTACTTTGGATATGTATGTATAGTACAGTATGTACATATGTATGTACCTGTATTAATTTATGATTCTTCTATATAACCGTTTAATTTTTTATTCAAAAGTTATGATTATACTTACTTATATATGACTTTTATTCATAAAAACTCGTACTCCTATTACGATGTATTTATTATTAAAAATCACAATTTAATATTTATTGTGCATAATCACTGAATCCGTTTTTCCCAAAATTTTATGAAGTATTATTCCTACGTTTTGATTTATTATTCATATTCAATGCATTACTTTATTCATGAAAATATGATTTTTAATCATAATGAGTGAACAAGTAAATATTCTTAATTTAAGAATTATAATCATGAACTTATGATTAGTTAAGTTTAGCTGGATTTTATGCTTGCATTACACATAAATTATGGCGTATTTCGCATAATATGTGAGAACTTTTCTCTACGAGAGCTATCATGGTTAATAAAACTGATCAAATTCTTTGGTCATTCCAATGCAGCCTTGTTCCGTGAGTTTTTCTTTTTATTCTGTTTTCTTCGTCGCCACTCGCAGTTGTGATATTTAGACGTATTTGAGAAGCGGGAGCTTTAATAAGTAAGAAACCGTACACAAAAAAAAAACAAAAAGAGAAGAAAAAAACGTCACATGGCCCTAGATAGCTACACACTCAACAGACTGACAGCCTCTTATTCTATCTAATAGAATAAGTAAGTCTTCTCTAACGTTATACTTAAAACCAAAGCTTATTTCACAGTAGTAGTACTTTCTTTTGTTACTGCTACCTTAGATCATTTGGACTAGGTACTTTTGAATTGAGCTACGTATGAACAGTAATTAATTAGATGGGCAAGTTTGTTTATGTTTCTTTTGTGATATAGTCTATATCTAACACACGATTCGTTTTTCTCTTTACTGAAATTTTTTTTTTCTTTTTTTTCTCTTTGCTTGTATAAACTAAACTATGTTTACAGCAAAGGTTAAGGTGCTAGACACTAGGATACCAAATGCATTGATTAATTTTTTGCCTATTTTTTTGTACTGGAGAATTATTTTTAAGCATTAGAAAATCAATTATGAATATAAAGTGTTATATTTGTATTGGTTGGTCCAATCCTCTCCCACTTTATCTTGAGTCATGGATGTTAAGCACACTCGCTGCGCTAGTTTAACTAAAGTAGTCAAGGCTGGCCAAGAGCAGCATGGCTGAGCAGAACATGGCCATCTTTGTTCCAAGCAAGGCTTCAGGTTCTCTATTGAGATCCGACCCCATTATATCATTTTTCAGTATAAGCATAACATCTGCGGTGTTGAGGCCTGGACAAGATTACACCCAAAGCCGGAGCTTGAGTCGGTAATATTCTATGATTTGTCCAGTGAATAGCCTGCATCTTCCGGGTTATATTACGAACCCGTGGAAACCTAGATGGGTCATAATGCCATCCAGGTTGCGCTACATCCATGAAAACCATATCTCAAAATAAGGACCTGTATTAATATTTTGCAGCTAAAGCTTCTTTAAATAAATAGTATTTGTTTCATTGGCTGACGATGTGTACATTATGAAATAAAAGTTTTTCAAGTTACACCTACTAAGCGAAATTAGTAACTTTCTTCAAATTTCAAAAACCTTATCTCCGTCAAAAATGGACAAAAACAAAAAATATTTCAGCAAAGTACTATTAACAACAAAACCAACCTAGCTGTGAAATTTCTTCAAAATTTAAGATGGTGCACAATTTTACACTATATTTGTCGATTTTCTGTCGAATGAACCCAGGGATTCAATTCGTATCACGTCATACATACAAAAGGCGAAATGTATAGTGCGGGTCAGTCATACCAAGGATAACCTAAAAAGAAGATAGGACACGGCCGAACAAATTGAGAAATTTTCAGTATTTGCTAGTAGAAACAAGTAATATCATATACTTTCATATTTTGCATGAATTGGGGAAAAGAACTTCGCTATGCACTTTTGTAGTGCAACTGAGACAACGAGTTAAAAACAAAAATTGTGAGAACGTAGGAATACCCTAATGACAAAATCTAATTGAATATCTTCAAAATCCTTTCAAACCATTCATAATAATGCTCATCAGGTCACACTAGCTCAAGTTTTTAACACTAGGTTTACGGACATTTAGACCTCTTCGCGAACGCGTCAATTTGACGCATTAACGAAATCGTAGATTTTCTTTAAAAAAAGGAATTAATAACCAATATAGCTGTTAGCTATAAACTTAAAATGAAATGGTAAGATTGATATTTTCACCAAGCACCAAGCGCCTACTTAGGTAGTAGTCGGAATACATCTGGTTTATACTACATGAGCTGTTGCTTGCCGTTTCGTAGCACCCTAAACGTCTAGATGAGATATCGCCGTATAGACGTTTAGGTTGCGCTGAGAGGACTTCTCAGGATCGTCGTACAGGGATACGATCTCTTGAATTTGTATGGAACTCCTTGAACGAAAAGCGAAATTCCTTCGGGGTTACTGCACAAGAAAATCATTAGTAACGTTATAATTCTTTAATTAAATGCAAGAACACAATATTAATGTATGATTCCGATTGTTATAATCTCTTGAAGGAAATATTTTACGCTACGTATCATATTAACTTGTAAAATATAGCGGTGAGAACAATGTTAAATAAAACTTCTTTTCTTTTAAATAATTCGATCCTAACTATATACCATTAGAAGAAAATCTGACATAAGAAACACTGATTTAATCTTCTCATAATGTTTTACAAATTTTTTCTCTTTTTAAAAACAACGCTTACTAACTAAAGGTGCCTCGAAAAAGCTCTGAGTGTTTTCGAAACTTTTCTTAGTTTTATAACCTTCCAAATGTTTTGATCGAAAATTGAGGTGCCGAGCGCATCCGACTCTACTGGAATGCCAGGCCAGCCGCGACAACGTCAGCAATCGACACAGTGCTACATACAACCTTTCCCTATGGCATATACATTTCTATTGTGCAGCATTGCGCGTGACAGACTTCCTTTCCGCCCCGCAGGGACGGACAGCCAGACAGACGGATAAACGGACATTCAAAAATCAAAATAACTTTTAATATTATGCGTGGTGTCCAATCTATTTTGCTATACTAGCATAATTTCAATACGTTACAAACGGAGGGGCAAACGATGATGATAGGGTATAAACATAGAATACCATAGACAGTACTTTAAACCACAAAAAGTATGTGAAAATTTCTTCTTATGTTAGTAGTTTTCAATATTTTCTACTTGTTTTAAGTTGTTCTATGTGGGGTGGTGATGAGATTTGAAAGCTTTTTCATCTATATTAGTGGTATAAACCTATTTACTTACATAATCCGTTTATGTCTCGTACATATTACTGCTAATAATGCAAAACATTCTTAATTTGAGGTACAAATGTTTGACTAAATAGAAAAGGGAAACTAGCTCTTAAAACAAGAGTTATCTCAACATTTGACATAAGTATATAATTATTTACATATAAGTTTTCTTCTTGGTTTGATGGTGATTAGCCCAGACAGAAACCTGGAATTTTATAAACTCCTCTCTGATAAGAATTTTAGATTTTAACCACGAAAATGGGTAAAGTCAGGCAACTACTCCTACTTCTGATTTTACACGATTTACACGAAAAATTTCAGTCCCTGTACTAAATGTACTAAAGAGTGGTACGGAATATAAAAACATATGAAAATAGTAACACGTGCTAACCGTTCCACGAACTAGTCTAAAAGAAATGCGTAAAACCTTTTAACCGTCTAAGGCAATGAGCACGTATTCAAATCAGAGGAGCGGCTCATATTTTCTTCCTAGTTATACCCTAGATGAAATCACAGGGTAAACTAATATTATCACTCAATTTGTAAAGCACAAAAATAATGCTAGTAGAGCAAAATGAGTTGGACACTCACGCGTAATATTAAAAGTTATTTGGATTTTTGTCCATCTGTCTGTCCGTCCGTCCTCACGATAGTTAAAAAACTCGCTCACTTAGAGAGCTGAACTATTGCACACGGGCGGTTTTTAAAAAATGAAAGTAAATTTAAGTTCGAAAATGGGACAAATTGGGTTAGGGTTGCCATACAAAAATTTCGTTTTTATTTGGGCACTGCCTGAGAACGCGTTGAAGTAGATAGCTGAAATCTGGTACATGGTCTTCTCATAGCAATAGTAAATAAAATTTCAAAAATGGACCAATTCAGGCAACCACTTCTTGTATTGTTTGAGAACGCCTCGACATGGAGAGCTGGAACTTTCTACACAGCGTTTTCATAAAAATTGTACATACAGGTTCAAAAATGGTTCAATTTGAGCAATACCTTCTTGGCGTTCCCACTCAAAGCTTTGGGCTTTCACTATATATCTAGACACTGCCTGAGGGCGCATCCACGTAGAGAGCTGATATTTTGTATGTAGCGTTTTCATAAAAATGGTAAATAATATTTGTTCCGGCTCAACATTATTCAAACTTATTGTAAAAAATAGAGTCACCCTGTACCAATGTAAATATTCATTTTCTATGTGCTTTGCTTTATATACATATAACAGCTGTAATCACTTCGGTTTTATATAACAGAATTTTGTCGGTCAAGAATTTATTGTACTTGAGTAAACGGCATTCCTAATCAGTTCTTTTTGCTAATCAGATCTAATAAATCTGTCGTTTGTAAATTGAAAGTTGTTGTTTTCCTTGGTGTTGGAACCCAGCTCATTCAATTACAGTGAAACCTTTCTTAGTGGACACCTCTCACTAAGGAACACCCCTATCTAACGGACAATTTTTCTTAGTATGGCTGATTTCTATTGTCACAAACGCACGTTTTACCTCTCTAACGTGGACACCCTCGTAACCGGACGGACACTCACTTTTCGTCGTTATTTTGTTTCTTTTACCTCTTATTAACGGACGTTTCCCTGAAAAAACATATCCTACTAAACGACTGAATTTATTGTAGGGTTTTTAGAAATTAACGATATCCAGAATTATTTCTTGTTTTTTATGATTTGTATTATTGATCATAGCTACAGTGCGCACAAACTACACAGTAAAAAATTTGCACAGTTGTTGCCATAAAGCTTAGGTATTTTTACCTAAAATGTCGGGAATATTCCCGAAATTGTAGGGAACATTCCGTAAATTTTACAGAATATTCTCTGCATTTTAAGGAAAAATATCTAAGCTTTGTGGCAACCATTTGTCCATTTTTTTACAGTTTAAGAAGTTTTATTGACATGTGAGGGCCAGCTGTGTATTTTCTGCACTAAAAGTATAAATTAGAAGTAAAAATATGGCACCCGCTACAAAGCTTTTAACTTTATAGCAGAAATTAGAAATTATAAAATTTGCAGATAAACTGTGCGGATAAAAAGGAGTGTACTGTACGATCTTTGTCAAAAAGTCTTGTGTAGCCGACATTTTGAAGAAAAAGGAGAAATATTTGGATGGTTGGCATATAGGCTATAACCAGAACAAGAAAAAAAAATTCTTTTTAATGAGCAACGCTCACAATGTATTGATGACGGGACATTAACTTGGTTCTGGAGCCCTTATTCAACAAAAAGCACTGGAAATTGTTAAGAATTAACATTAGTGACTTTGAAGCTACAAATGGTTAGTTACAGCGGTTCGTAAAGATACACAATATTTCTTATCAATCAATTTCTGCAGAGGTTGCAGATGTAATTCCGGAAACAGCTGAATGCTGGAAAGAGTGATTAAGGCATATTTGCCGCAATTTTGAAGAAAAGGAGCTTTACAACGCAGACGAAACTTTGTTGTTTTTTTAAGAGTTCCGCCGAACAAAACTTACTACTTCAAGGGTGAAACTTGTTGTGGTGGAAAAAAAGTCAAAGAAACGCATAAGTATTTTACAGTGCGCCAGTATGACAGGAGAAAAACAAAAATTGTTGGTGATAGGAAAAGCTGCTCGGCCAAAATATTTCAAAGGGATGAATTTGATAGACTTACCTGTCGAATGGAAGTTTAATAAAAAAGCGTGAATGACTCAAAAAATAATGACAGAGTGGTTAGAAGATTTAAATAAGAGCATGAAGAAGGATAAAAGAAAAATTTTACTTCTTGTAGATAATGCAAAATCTCATTTGCAGCTGAAACTGAGTAATGTCCGTGTAAAATTTCTTCCCGCAAACACAACTTCTGTTTGTCAATCTCTCGACCAGGGGGTTATAAAGACCCTTAAAGTTTATTTTAGGAAGCTGTTTTTGAAGCATATGATAACTAAACTAGTCTGGATACAGTATCTTCTATAATAGAATTGTGCAAGTCAGTTAGTGTTCTGGATGCCGTAATATGGGCAGAAGCAGTTTCAAAAGAAACAATTACAAAATGTATCACAAAAGCTGGTTTCATTCTTAATACTAGAGGTCCTGCAGAAGGTTTTTGTTTTAACGTTGAGGAAGACATACCTTTGTCGACTATCCATGAACTTTCATCATTAATTAAATCCTCTGGATGCGCTCAGGTAAATTCCTTAGAATCTATAAAAGAATGGATTTATTAGATTAGAGAATAAGAATTATAGTAAATGGATATTTTTCGTGTTGCAACTTGTGATGAAAATGTTGTTACCAAAGATGACAACAATTTCCAAACTGAACAGCAACATGAGATTGCCGAGGATGAACAAGACATCAATTCTAATGTCAATTTGTAGGAAAATAATGACAAGGGTATAAAATCACGTTCAGAGAGGCCTACAATATGTGCCAGCATCTGCAAGATTTTTCTCTTAAAACTGGTGACAGTAATGGGCTTATCATTGTATCTAGGATAAAATTACATTTCGAAATTATAATTACTTCCGGTAAGCATATGCGACAAAGTACATAATATAAAAGATTATTAAAAAAAAAAAGGTTAAAAAAAGACAATTTGAATTTCACAGTAATAAAGTTTTGGGATTCTCGTTAAAAGTGACATTTCTTACCATACCTCTAATTAAAGGACACCTATCCTGAACGGACAAATTTTTCCGCACCGTTGCTGTCCATATATGAGAGGTTCCACTGTATCTGATAATTAGTTTTGTGGCGCAGAAACTAAGTCTAAAGGCAAATGTACGAGTAGATACATAGATCAGCAAGTCGATTTATTAAAAAATCATACAGTCCACCTGGAAAGAAAATCTTCCGCACCAAGCATTGTGATTGGGGCGAACATATTCTGGTCCATCAGAGCCGGATTGCAATTGCAAATCATATCTACAATCAACACACAAACATGGATTAAATCTCGCAATATGCAGATAAGTACAATTTTCTTGTAACCAATTTTTCTAGAGATACTATATTTTATAATTGAAATAAAGTGGAAATATTAAATATGAACTATACATATATATCTGAACCATACATATATACATATATGAAAGTGAACTCTGAACAAAATTTCGGAATTATTAATCTTAACTTTTGAAAGAAATCGAATAGTTACGCAAAAACTTTACATATTTGAATAATTTAATTTTGCTAATATCTCTGTGAAATTCGAGAAAATTTTGAAGTGAATAGTGTGACCATAGCGAAAATTGCATTTACTTATATATGTTTATGTAGTATATAGGGAGTGTACATAATAGATGAGACAGTTAGCTCGTTCAGTTAGAAATTCATAATAAAAGAATCGTGAATTGTTATTGTTGAAAATGACCGAAGAAGTTAAAAGAACATTAACTCAAAAACGCGGGAGGGTAAAAGGAACTATTACGCGTCTAAAAAATTTTGCTGAAGCGATAAGTAATGAAACCATATCTGAAGATAGAGTAGCTCGATCGGTTAGTTTAGAAGATGCATGGAGAGAATTTATTAGCATTGAAGATTCATTGTTAATGTTTGAAGGGCAAACCTCAGAGATTGAAGAATATGAAAGGAAATATTTAGACACCAAATCAATATTCTTGCGTGCGTTAAATGCGCGAACGGGTCAAAGCAGACCAAACCCTCGCAATCAACCTTGAGAGGATTTAAACTCTACTATGGTTCAGTTTCAATCAATCCTTCAGAATCTTGACTGCTCTAATAATCAAGGCAACCTTACGCGTCTTCCGAAGTTAAATATACCATCATTTTCTGGAGACTATAAAGAGTGGCCTTCCTTCAACGACCTCTTTGAAGCATCAATTGATTCAAACGATTCATTAAGTGGCTCGCAAAAATTCCAATATTTAAAGGGACTCCTTAGAGGAACTGCTGCAGCCTTAATTCGGCACTTGCCTGTATGCGATGCCAGCTACTCCGAAGCATGGGAAAAACTTAAGAATCGCTTTAATAAACCATTACAAATTGCTACGTCATTCATTAAAACCTTTATGGATCTGCCCAAACTGAACAGTCCATCTGCTAAAGCTCTTCGAAATTTGTCTGACAGTTGTGATGAAGTAATACGTGGCTTAAATGCTTTGGGAAACAATTTTAATGGAAGGTATCCTTGGCTTATATATATAATAACAACAAAAATTGACTCGGAAACTATAGAAGCTTGGTCTAGGGACATATCTGAAGGAGAGCCTCCTACATTTGATACATTTTTGACATTCCTTAATAAATGCTGCGATGCCTTAGAAGCTGCAGTCGTGAGCGCAAAGAAACCGACACACACTATCAAGACTTTACACAACTCTATTTCGCAATCTCCCAAGTGTCCTAAATGTCAGGCAGAGCATTTTATATATCAATGTCCGGAATTCAAAGCAACCCCTTGCCATGTACGTAAAGCTTTTGTAATAACAAAATCACTCTGTTTTAGATATTTGGGCGCAAATCACTCAGTCAAAAATTGCCACTCAAAATATCGGTGCCATCAGTGCAAAGGTAACCATCATGCGTTATTACATGATTCATCAATGAAAGATACAAATGCAAAAGTTGCTTCCCTGAACACATCTGTCAACGACGAATCTTCACCTTCATGCAACTCTCTGTCTTCAATCAACAAGATACCATCAATCAACCCATTACCTTCAACTTCAACCTCTTCAATCAACCCTCTCTCTACCTTTCATTCAACAAGACATGTGTCTTCTTCATCTCAACAAACTCAGCTTTCATCATTAAGCACATATGCTAATAAAACCAGCTCTTATGGAGATGATCCAATTGGCTGTTCATCCTCTATTGCACTCTTGCCTACTGCAATTTGTCACGTTAAGGATGCCAATGGAAATTTTCAATCGTGCCGTGTTCTGCTAGATTCCGGGTCACAGATCTCTCTGATTTCTCAGTCATTTGCCCTACGTCTTGGATTGAAGAGGGAAAATGCACGACTTTCCATCAGTGGGCTTTCCTCCACCGCAGTTGGAACGACGAAGGGAAGGCTTTATATTGAAATCTTTTCACGTTGGAACCATCACATCGGAATAATAGTTACAGCGTTTATTATTGATGGTTTATCATCCTACGTTCCTTCCACATCAATAGATGCTATGCAAACCAATTTTGTTCAAAACGCAAGGCTAGCAGATCCACATTTCAACAAGGCCTCAGTAGTCGATGTTATAATAGGGGCAGACAGATTTTTTGAGTTCTTAGGGCAGGGAAAACTATATGACAACCGAGATCATCTTGTTGCACAAGAAACCATGTTTGGTTGGGTGATGGTAAGCGGCACTAATATGGAGCAACCGTCGGCACTCAATATGAACTTAACGGTGCTCACAGATCTGGACAAAACGCTGCAGTGCTTTTGGAAGGCGGAAGATATAAGCTCTGACACCTCCATTCTCAGCAAGGAAGAAAGTCAAGCCGAAAGGCATTTCCCATCTACATTTTTTAAAAATGAAGAGGGTCGTTATGTAGTCGCATTGCCCTTTAAAAATGATAATAAACCTCTTGGCAATTCAATGCACAGCGCAATGGTCCGATTACGCTCAGTAGAACGTCGCTTTTTAAGAGATGAAAATTACAAAAGGGCATACATATCCTTTATGAGCGAATATGAACAGCTGGGGCATATGAAGCAGATATCTGAAAAAGATATACCAATAGAAAACGCTAACTGTTTCTATCTGCCTCATCATGCCGTTTTTAAAAACAAGCCCAATCCAAAGATACGTGTGGTTTTTAATGGCTCCTGTAAGAGTAGCTCTGGTATTTCGTTAAACGAAAATCTCTTAGTTGGACCAACAATCCAAAGAGATCTAGCATCGATTCTTTTAAGCTTTCGGAAGCACGAAATAGCGTTATCCGCTGAAGTGCAAAAAATGTATAGGCAAGTCCTAGTTACCTTGAAGGACAGAGATTATCAACGCATTTTATGGCGCGAAGACCCGTCGAACCATATTAGGCATTATGTACTTAATACAGTTACTTATGGCACATCGTCTGCACCATTTTTAGCAACAAGGGTGTTGCATCAAATTGGCGAAGAACAGAAGTGCAAATATCCAAGAGCTTTTATTTATTTATTTATTTATTTATTTTCGCTAAATGCTAGCTACAAAGTTCCCAGGACACAATACTTAAATTAAGCTAAAGTACAGAGCAAATTATTGAGAATTTTTCTTAATTGAGTCTTATTAATGTTAAAATCTATCGAATGAAAATTCAAATTAAATGTACAGCACATTCTAGTCATAGGCTCAAAGTGTCCATAGTTGGTTCGATGAGAACACAAATAAATGAAGTCATTAGATCGCAAGTGTCGAGATCGTGAATTGAAATTAATTTTCTGAAGCATCAAAGGCATGTCGATGTCACCCCTCACAAGTTGAAATATAAAGCTAATGTCACAAATTTTTCTACGGGTCTCAAGAGTAGGAAGGTGTATTAAATTTAATCTTTCGTTATAAGGAGGAAGATGAAGTCTATCCCTCCATTCGAGACCTCTTAGAGCAAAAAGTAAGAATCTCCTCTGCACGCTCTCAATACGATCGGAGTGATTTTTGTAAGAGGGAGACCAGACAGGACTGGCATATTCCAAAATGGGTCTAACCAGAGTGGTAAAAAGAAGTTTAGTAATATAGATATCATCTAATTCTTTTGCCCAACGCTTTACAAAGCCTAACATTGAGTTTGCCCTATTAACGATGCGATCTATGTGAAAGTTAAAGGTGAGTTTCGAGTCAAACAATATCCCCAAGTCACATACTTTATCAACTTTTGAAAGTATTAACCCATTCATAGCATAGACAACATTCGAAGGGACTCGTTTACGAGAGAAAATGGTTACCTTACATTTATCAACGTTTAAAATTAGGGAACTCTTTTCACACCATTCAACAAGTCTGTCCAGGTCATCCTGCAAATTGAGACAGTCGCAATGCGAGTCGATAGATTTATATAGTTTTAGATCATCTGCGTATATTAGCAAATCAGATTTGGTAAGTACATAGGAAACATCATTTATGAATAATATGAAGAGAAGGGGCCCTAAGTGACTACCCTGTGGAACACCGGAGTAAGCCGTTATTTCTTCAGACAGGGCAGAACGGAACTGAATCCTAAGTTTGCGATCCTTAAGGTAGGATGATAACCAGTTCAACAGCCAAATTGGTAAACCTAAAGATCTCAGTTTAAATAACAAAACAGAGTGAGGAAGCTTGTCAAAAGCCTTGCTGAAGTCTGTATAAATACAGTGAGTTTCGCAACCACGCTCAAACGATTCGATACAGGCAGATGTAAACTGAAGCAAGTTTGTTGTTGTTGACCTTCCCTTCATAAAACCATGCTGATGAGCATTAAGAGCTCCACTACAATGAAAATACAAAAATTCATATAAAGAAGCTTCAAATAGTTTGGGAATACAAGACAGTTTAACAATAGGTCGATAGTTGGTAATAAGCTCCCTTTTACCCGACTTAAAGATTGGGACAATAAACGACTCTTTCCATAACTTAGGAAATTTACCAAGCCGCAGTGATAAATTAAACAAAAATGTTAACGGGTAAGAAAGCATTCCACTGCAGTTCTTTAAGACAATAGGGGGTATCCCATCAGGCCCAGCAGAACAACCAGAGTCCAGCTTGGACATGGAATCTTCAACAGATTTCTGATCAATAGTGAAGCACGGGATATCAACTTTAGGAAGCGTCGTTAAGTAATTAAAATAAGCAAAATCTATTTGAGCGTCATATGTTAAAAATGATTCACTAAAGTAATCAGCAAAGAGATTAGAAATCACAGACGGATCATGACTAGAATTATCCTTAAATACTAACACAGGAGGAAAATTATTGGATTTCTTTTTGGTATTTACAAAACGCCAAAATTGCTTAGGATCAGATCTTATTACATTTCTCATCCTAGACAGGTACGTATCATAGGCATGCAGAAGAGTATTACGAAATTCGCTCCTCAAAAACAAAAATTGTGTTAAGTCATCGTTAGACTGAGAGAGGTGAAACTTTCGCCAAGCCTTATTTCTTAAGTTGCGCAAGCGTTTAAGCTCAGAATCGTACCAAGGAGGACACGATGAGCCATTCTTGATACAAGACAATGGAATACAATCATTGAAACAATTAAACATAACATTGTAAAATTGTGCTGTAAGTTCATCTACATCATTATTGCTAAACAGAAAGGACCAATTAGTAGAAGATAAATTAAAGTTAAGTAGATCAAAATTAGCTTTTTTAAAATTAAAGGTGGGAGAGTTTTCAATCAACATACCAGTACCCTCGCAATCAATGCCCACTATCACGTCCAAAGTTGGATGGTATGAGTCAATAGGAACCAATGACATGTCACACGGACGAACCATACATTTCGAAGCATCCGAGGTAAAGACCAAATCCAAGCATTTATTACGGTTGTTCTTAATATCATTTACCTGAGAAAGACCCATTGCTGCAATAGCATCCAGGAAGATCTGCGCATTACCAGAAGATGTACTGGGGACCAAGGAGTCCTCATCATCAGAAACCTGCCATTGAACAGTAGGAAGATTGAAATCACCAAGGAATATAATATCATCCGAGTCCCGCGCCAGCTCGAACACATATTCCACAGCAGCAGCAACGGCATCGTATGAAGCAGACGGACTGCCAGGAGGAATGTATGCAGCTAGAATATATAGTATTTTTGTCCCAATTGTTATACTGATGCATATGAATTCAGACAGGGATGGATTGGGAATATCTATCTTTGAACAGCCGTAAGAAAACTTTACCGCGATTAGAATACCTCCTCCGAGCACAGAAATGTCATCAGGATTTCGATCACGTCGAAAAACTTGAAAGTCGTTGTCCAGTAATTCAGCATCCGAAAAGGAATTGTTAAGCCATGTCTCCGTTAAAATAATAACATCGTGAGGAATATTAAAAGAGTTCAAATAGAGCCGACGTGTTTTTGACCGTAGACCACGAACATTTTGGTAATAAACTACCAAGTCCTTAATCTGCGATTTTTCCATCGCCCCGTCTAATTCATTCGGTTTTTTGATGCATCCCGGATCGGACGAGATATGAAACGTTTTACCAACACACCATGAGGCCAGAATTTTGAGTCCAATAGCAACGTCTCGAGGTCATCGGGAACTAGCAGTTTGAAAGACGACACTACACGACTGGGAAGGCCCTCTGGGGTCAAACTGAAGCATTTAATGCATGAATCCTTAAGACACACTTTTGAGTTTATATAGTTGATGATAGATTGCACAGAAGTCCCATATTTTAGACGTGACAGAAAAATAGCATTCGGAGAAGCAACAGCCTCTAGGATAATGGTGTCCGACTGCCCTGAATTTTGTTGTTGTTGGAATTGTTGCGCATTCCGCTGCTTAGGCAGCTGTTGTGCCTGCAGTTGTTTTTGCTGTGTCTGCTGTTGTTGTTGCATCTGCTGCTGCTGTTGTTGTTGTTGATGATGCTGGTGCTGTTGCGGCTGCTGTAGTTGTTGTTGTAGCTGCTGCTGCTGCAACTGCTGTTTTTGTTGTTGCTGTGGTTGTTGTTGTTGCTGTGGTTGTTGTTGTTGCTGTGGTTGTTGTTGTTGTTGCTGTTGTTGTGGTGGTTGTTGTTGATGATGCTGGTGCTGTTGCGGCTGCTGTAGTTGTTGTTGTATCTGCTGCTGCTGCAACTGTGGTTGTTGTTGTTGTAGTTGCTGTGGTTGTTGCTGAGGTTGTTGTTGTTGTTGCTGTTGTTGTGGTGGTTGTTGTAGCTGTAGTGGTTGCTGTTGCTGCTGTTTGTGATGCTGCTGCCCTTTATGTAGTTGCTGTTGCTGTTGACGCTCCTTTTTATGATTATCCGTCGCCTGAGAGCAGGTCGGTTTGTTAGATAGAGGAGTTAAATTTCTTACATCAACTGCAATGGAGCTTATAAGCCTAGAATTCTCAGTAACAGCTGACGACCAGGATCCTATATCGCCTTCAACTCGCTTTATACTGCGTCGAACGTCATCGATGAGAGGCATGAGGGAGGCTCCATCAGCACTTGAAGCACAGGTTGTGCCATCGTGCACAAAGAGAGACTGAAGATCCTCCATAGAGTTGGACAAAGTCAGTACTTTTGATGTAAGTGCATGAGATTTTTCAAGCAATGTAGTCGTATTCTGGCTCAGCGTTTCCATAAGATCAATAATTCGATCTGACTTACCATTTAGAGAACTCAAGTCATCAGAAAAAAGCTCAAGACCCGGCCATTTAGTGCAAAAGGTGTTGACCTTGTCAGCTATTACAGATTGCACAGAAGAGTAAGCATCAAGACGTTCCATAATACTCTTTATCAGTCTTATAGTGTGGCAGGCCTTAATTTCTGCACACTCACAACATGTTGTAAAACCCGAAGAGGTAGCTCTAGTGTTGCGTTTTAAACATGCAACATGGAAAAAATTACCACAAATTCCATCACAGGCCACCAAGTCATCGGTTTTTTTTGTGGCGCAAACTTTACAAGTAGCCATGCTAGCTGACACTAATTCCAATTTATTGAAGATAGATTATTTCTAATTGATTAATCACAGGAGATAATTAAGGGAAATCAGTCAAACAAAGAGTCACAGAAAGTAAAATCAACAATTGCAAACAAAGAAAATAAACCAAGTGGCTGCCTTGGTAATTCAGAAGGATTTTTATGTAGATGACCTCCTTACAGGAGCATGTTCACTTGCAGATGCTATTGAGCTTCAAAGCCAGCTAATTGAAATCTTGACTGCTAGTGGCTTTCCATTAGTCAAGTGGCGTTCAAGCGCAACTGCAATAACACAGATTAATTCAGAAGAGACGGGTGCTGAAACTTTAAAAATAGATGATAACTCGGATATTGCTAAGGTGCTAGGAATCCAATGGAATCCATCTGAAGACACATTTTCATTCAAGGTTTCTCAAATGACTTCAAATGAAATTACCAAACGGCAAATTCTTTCCGAGTCATCACGCATTTTTGACCCTCTGGGATGGCTCGCACCAGTGACAATATCTGTTAAGATATTATTTCAAGGGCTATGGCTAATAAAATATGATTGGGATGAAGTCTTACCTGAGACTATAAGGCAAAAATGGGAAAGAATAAAGGCTACACTACCCCTAATCACACAAATCAGTATCCCTCGTAAAATATGCTTAAATAGGGGATCGATTCAACTTCACGGATTCGCCGATGCATCCGAGGTCGCATATGCTGCAGTAGTTTACTGCCGGAGTGAAGATAGCCAAGGGAACATCTCTGTTGAAATCATAGCGGCAAAAACAAGAGTAGCACCCTTAAAGCAAATGACTATACTAAAACTGGAATTATCTGCCGCTCATCTACTTGTCCGCCTCATAAAGAAAACAGTTGAAGCCCTGTCAATACCAAATATTACTACAACGGCGTGGACAGATTCAACAATCGTGTTAGCCTGGCTATCAGATCTTCCTAGGCGTTGGAAGGTTTTTGTAGCAAACCGCACATCGGATATATTAGAAATTATTCCCAGAAGCGAATGGAAACACATCGCTTCACAAGAAAATCCAGCAGATTGTGCATCCAGGGGCATTACACCAGTCGAAATAATCAATCATTCCTTGTGGTGGCATGGCCCGGCTTGGCTATCAACGCATGAAAGTAATTGGCCTTCATATTCTCATACCCATGAGTCAGCTTCTGTACAAGACGAAGAACGAAAACTGAACATCTTATCACATCTCCAAGAAATCGACAATGACACCTTTAGTGAACTTTCTACAAGATATTCATCTTATCAAAAGCTTCTGCGAGTCATTGGTTACTGTTTAAGATTCATTTCTAATGCAAGGATATCATCAAGGGATCGAATCCGGTGCCTGTTAACAGCAAGGGAGATTAATCAAGCAAAAATTCTCTGCATAAGACTAATGCAGGAGAGAGCATTTTCTAAGGAAATCAACAAGTTAAAATCAATGGAGTCTATTCATCGAAACAGTCCATTAAAAAAACTAAATCCATTTCTTGATGACAAGAATCTTCTGAGAGTTGGAGGCAGGCTTCATAATTCGAACTGCGATTACAATGTAAAGCATCCAGTAATCTTACCCAAGTCACATGCCATAACTGC
Organism: Dioctria rufipes; assembly: GCA_963924295.1. Classification (NCBI taxonomy): domain Eukaryota; kingdom Metazoa; phylum Arthropoda; class Insecta; order Diptera; family Asilidae; genus Dioctria; species Dioctria rufipes. The sequence goes on from OZ002740.1 coordinate 206,955,436, forward strand.
CCTACTTATACTAGATTTGCACCATACATACCTACATCCAGGACCATCTCTACTTATGGGCCTAATCAGGCAAAAATTTTGGATTCCAGGCATCAGGAGCCTTTGCTTTAAAATTTATCGGGGATGTGTTAAATGTTTTAAACAGAATCCCCCACCTACATCTCAATTAATGGGAAGTTTACCAAGGGCGAGAGTTACACCATCAAGGCCCTTCTCTCAAGCAGGTATAGACTATGCTGGCCCGATCATGCTGAGCTCTCGGACAGGACGAGGCTCAAAAATAATCAAGGGATATATAGCGTTGTTTATATGCTTAGCGACAAGGGTATTACATTTAGAGCTAGTTAGTAGTCTAAGCAGTGAAGCATTTCTTGCCGCATTTCGTCGCTTTGTGTCGCGCCGTGGAATTCCTAAAGATGTTTATACTGATAACGGCACAAATTTTGTCGGAGCAAGAAAATATTTAAATGACTTGCATAAACTAATCTTATCTTGTCAAACTGATTCACTAATTGCTCCTTTTCTCTCACAGCATAACATAACTTGGCACTTCATTCCTCCTAGTGCACCCCATTTCGGCGGACTTTGGGAGGCGGCAGTTCGTTCAGTGAAGTGGCATTTACGGCGAGTAGTTGGTGACACTCGTTTGGGTTTTGAAGAGATGACAACGTTGCTGACTCAAGTGGAAGCCATTTTAAATTCCCGCCTTTTGTGTGTCACATCTTCCGAGCATGACGACCTTACCATCATCACACCAGGCCACTTCCTTATAGGAGAAGCTCCAACCTCTCTACCAGAAAATAATTTAGACGAAGAAAGGGTGTCCTATCCTCAACGATGGCAGCTCATCCAAGCAATTAAGCAAGGATTCTGGAAGCGTTGGCGTCTTGACTACCTAACGGCGCTTCAAGAACGTCATAAATGGACAACGAAGCAACCATCCCTGCAAGAAGGCGACATAGTTATTTTGAAGGAAGCAAACGTGCCCCCAACTACTTGGCCAATAGCTCGAGTGGTTCAAGTTTTCCCAGGTCAAGATAACTTAGTTCGTGTAGTCTCAGTCCGGACAGGCCGAGGAGTATTCAAGAGAGCAATAAATCGAATTGTTAAGCTACCAGTTAGTTAGGAAACCAATTTCCTAACGGCGGGAGGATGTTCCGGCTCATCAAAACACCTTAACATTATTCAAACTTATTGTAAAAAATAGAGTCACCCTGTATCAATGTAAATATTCATTTTCTATGTGCTTTGCTTTATATACATATAACAGCTGTAATCACTTCGGTTTTATATAACAGAATTTTGTCGGTCAAGAATTTATTATACTTGAGTAAACGGCATTCCTAATCAGTTCTTTCTGCTAATCAGATCTAATAAATTTGTCGTTTGTAAATTGAAAGTTGTTGTTTTCCTTGGTGTTGGAACCCATCTCATTCAATTATCTGATAATTAGTTTTGTGGCGCAGAAACTAAGTCTAAAGGGAAATGTACGAGTAGATACATAGATCAGCAAGTCGATTTATTAAAAAATCATACAGTCCACCTGGAAAGAAAATCTTCCGCACCAAGCATTGTGATTGGGGCGAACAATGTAAATATTCATATTTCAAAAATGAACTAAATCGGACAACCCTTTCTTGGTGTTGCCATACAAAACTTTCGCAGTTTTTTAATTTTTATTTTTATCTAGGGTAGGTATACATAAAATATTTTTAGTTTTACAATTAGACCAATTATAACTTTTTCTCTTGTTTGCTTATAACTGTCACACGGGACAGGTTTGCTAATGAGAAATGTGTGTTCCGTTTAAAACACAAAATCATTATTATTTTTTATATTTATTTTGCAATAAATTCTAAATAATTAAATCCTAAAGATTATCACTTTTTCTTACTATTTAGTACTAGAAAAATTAATTGACTTCATGTGAAGAGTGCACCAGAAATATTATTAGAAATTATGTAGGAAGTACCCAGTTTATTCTACAAGTCTTAAAGGAACTCAAATTATATAAATAACATAATATAGCTGGACTTTCTATTTCACGGGGGATTAGGTGTATGAACAACTTAGATTCATTTCCGCCACTGTGAAATATGTATATTACATACAACAATATGTATATTACATACAACAATATATATATATACAATAAAAGAAAACTAATTTGTTTTGATACTAGACCTTCAAATAGGTCTAAACAAATTAAATGTATCACTTATTGACCCTAAAAAGTGATTAGAACGAGTGTACACTTATATACTTTTATTTATTTCTAACGCGTTTAGTTTGCAGTTCTTCCTGAATTTACTATTTATGGTAAAAATAGGAAAACAAGCAAAATTTGGCCCCATTTGACTATGAATATTTTTTTTAGCGACGAGCAGTTCACGTTATGTATGTCAGTGGTGCATTCCTAAAACACGGCAGGTAATCGCATCCAATAAAGTTCTTTATGATGTGGTTACATCAAAGCCAGCAAATATTTTCAGGGTTCTCTAAAGAACCACTTTTGCTAGACACCCCTCTGGTGTGAATGTTTTTAGTCACAAAGCAAACCTGCAATCAAATACTCCAACTGCGCTAGTGAACGTGTAGAATTTTTAACGGTAGTTAAAACAGTCCCCCTCGATATTATCGTCGGTCGATGGGATGAAACCCGTTTCCTGTTGTGTGTTCGATCTTATTATACAATGCCTGTCTGATCAGTCACCGCTTCTGTTGAAATCTCTCATCTGTTAAGTTTTAATGAATGGATGAAGGCCCACTCTTACTTGATTTCAGAACGTAGATATGACATCGATGGTTTTGTAAAAAAAAGGAATGGTCAAACGCCAATAATAATATTAATGAATGGACCTAAAATTTATTCTCCAGTGGAGATAAAGATACATATTGGAGCATCAAATTGATCGTCTGTACACAGACCAGATATGCTGATGACAGGGGATCTTCGATAGATTTTTGACCCTGATAGCATACTGAAGACCCCAATGAGACGCCTCAATCGATTTTTGTGTAAAGATTATGTCTCTGCTTTTGGGAACTAATCTGTAGTTGTCAGGTGACACAGGACCTGTCAAGATATAATTAACTTAGCTATTTTCAATAAAGGACATGATTCAAGGTGCTGGGAAACGAGGACATTTTACTGCATTGTTATTGAAAAATTCAGAGATTATCTGAAATTTGTTTTGACAACTTGACAATTTTTATTGAACTATAATTACATTAGCGCACCTACTTGTAAGTTTCCAGCCTAGATTTTAAAAGTTACTTACATTTGACTCCGAATTAAAATTTTAAAAATCCCAAACTGAGAAAAATCAGAGTCTCACTTTATTTTCAATTTATATAAGCTTTGAAAATTTTGCAGCATTACTGGATTTCTATACACAGTAAAAAATTTGCACAATTGTTGCTACAAAACTTAGGTATTTTTCCTTAAAATGTATGGAATACTCCCTAAAATGTAGGTAATATTCCCTAACGATTTATGCTAATTCTATTGTAATTTGAGAAATGTTCCCAAGACTTTGTACGTACTAGAAAATACACGCAATATGCCCGACCAACGATGGGAAAAGGGCTGGATTAAACTTCTCTAGAATTAATACATTTGTTAATACTTTTTTTCCTTTTGGGCGCCACGTGGTGTTAGAGTCGACGAACTCACAATTAAACAACACACTCTCGCTTTCATTTCTTCTTTTATGAGATAGATATGATTCGTTATATGACGTAATTAAGAGATAGATGACCTTTTTCTTCCTTCACACCGATTCCAAATAAAAAAAGAACAAAGGAAACAGCAGCAAGCAAGCTAGCTCGCGGACTAATCTAATAAACCACAGAAATTCACTTAAAATTTCTAATTAATTAATTATTGATTTCAGGTTCAGACTCGCTTTCCTATTCCTTTCTTCCATTTATTCTGCTTCACCTTACTTATTTCGATTTTCTTCTTTTATTTTATTCCTATTTTTCCTTCCGCCTCTTCGTTTTTTATCTTCTTTGTCCTGCTGACCTTTGCCTGACTTTTATTTATCTCACTGCTGTCCAAATTTGACTTGATCTACTTCGACCGCTGACACCGCCTTCGACTCACTGACTGCTTGACTTTATCTTTCTCTAGGGGTCACCCGCTTCACCTACCAAAGCTGTTACACAAAATCCCATTATATTCTCGCAGTTTACTCCGAATTGTTAGTTTGAATTTGAATTTTTAGAATTTCAATAAGAAATATTCTAATTACGTAAATGAAGGTAATTCTTTGCAATTTTCTGTTTGCCTGGCATGTGTAGTGGCTCCTTTATGTCGCGTTAGAAGGGAAACTGGACCTAGTGAGTTTCTTTTGATTCTAGTACGATAAATTTCCAGAAAAGATAAATACCATTCTTTACCTTTCGAGGTTCTCAACGAATATTTGGCGCGGTAATTTGCCTACTTCACATCAGTTTTACAAAGGTGAGTTTAGATTCATAATAGTGAGATTATTAATTTCATACCTAATAGTGAAACTATTTTAATTCATAATAATGAAGCTATTCTTAAATCTATTTGACGCATTTCACCTTAATCCTACTTAATACTAATTCCAGGAGCAAAAAATTCAACACCTCAATACTTTTGAGACCCAGTAAATAAGTTAAGCTATTAGGTTCCTTGTCGGAGTAGAAAGCAGTAAATCCTCTAGGATACAGCTGAACAGCAAAGCTTCCTTATCCGTACCGATCGCTTCAATAAACGGGGCATTATTTCGACCCGTATCTGACGGGACTATTATAAGTACAATTTCAGGGACGTTGTAAATCCATTTTGTAAATATGATGTGGCATATGGCTTTATGAAGGGGACATAACGATGCGCTAAGATATGTGATCTGAAAATATGATAAGGACTCTGCAGAATCATCGAATTCTCATATTGGGGCAGAAAGAACAAGAACAACATGTATATGTATATTCAAATAAATTCTGTTACATGATCAATATTTAGTTTAAATCCTCCTCCCAATTTCAGCACAGTACATTCCCAACGATTTAACTCATAACAACTTGCAACTATAGAAATACACATAAAAGAAACTAATAATAAAAATAAAAATCTATCCAATTTTTGTTACCGTTGATTTAATACAAAATAATTCAATACTACAGGATTTATCATTTCTGCGCTGTTATTAGTATAACCGTTAGGTCGGCTAGAACCTACTCACACAATTTTTACTCCACCCGTCATTTAACGAAGCTCCCTGTAAATGCATTCAAGTTTTTAAAATAAGGGCTGTAAGAATATGTATTGTTAAATTACGATCTAAAATATATTTTGTGCTGTGACCGTTCTATGTATATTGGTCCAATTTAGCAAGGCCATTCATCTAGCCTGTAGCCTCTCCTATTTATTTAACATATTATGTAAGTGTGTAATAGACAATCTTTAGCCAAGTGAATAGCCTATTCCCAGAGCTTACTACAATTGATTACTTTTCCAGAGTTTGTATATAGGAATTTGGTCAACTTCTTTGCGCATATTAGACCTAGAAGGATCTCTCAGTGTCATTAGAGATGTCTTTTTAGATTGCCCATTATCTCTTCTGCTAAATGCTTTTTTGTTAGTCTGTGATTACCTTTCTGTCCTGGTGTTCATCCTCTAGACCTAATGGATTATGATCTTACCATGCAAGGAGTATGCTTTCAAATTAAGTTTTCGAGGAATTGGTCTTATAAAGACTAATGCTCAGCCATTCAGTTTATGACCAGTCAGAGAAAATATTAAAGTCTCTTTGTATATGGTCTGAATAGTTTCGGAGCTACATATATTTGTGATTTGATAATTACATTATCAGGTAAGTCGAAGCTATTAAAGATACTTTTCATATACTAATTTAACATTCTAGGGGATCGTATTCCTTTTACATCGACTTCTGCCTCTGAATCACCCCTATCGCATCTGACTACCATAAGAAACGAAGCTTGTTGTATGTTTTCAATAACTCAACCTCCTTCCCTCAAGCACTTTCTAATTTTGCTGATAAAAAAGATCGATTAGCTGGTGAACCTCCGCTTGGTACTTATATATAGTTAGAGCTTATAGCATTGATAATTAGTTTTATAAGATTTCTCTTAATGATAACATGTTTTTGTAATTTTTATTGTCTTTAGTTTTCACAATTTTTTTATATTTGATTTTTGATTTGTAATTTGTGACTTCATGTTTTTATTTATTTATTTATTTTTGGCGTGCTTTTTGATTAATGTAAGAAATCTGACCTTTGATTTATGTCTCTATTACTCATATTTCTGGTCCTAAATTGTTTTTTAAAAAATTCCTTAAAATTTTATTTTTGGCGTGCTTTTTGATTAATGTAAGAAATCTGACCTTTGATTTATGTCTCTGTTACTCATATTTCTGGTCCTAAATTTTTTTTAAAAAAATTCCTTAAAATTTTATTTTTCTGATTTTAAGAATCTAACCTTCCATTTTTAAATTTTGAACTTTGCCATTCTTAAGATTATTTATATTTTAGAGTACAATTTTTAATTCGCCCCCCCCCCCCCCTTTTTAAATTTCTGCTCTCTGTGAACGCATTCTCGTGTCATCGTGAGGACGGGCAGACGGACGGATGATCGGACATGCAAAAATCAAAATAACTTCGAATATTATGTCTGGATGTCCAACCTACTTTGCTTTACAAACGGAATGACACCTAGTATACTTTATAATTTCATCTAAGGTATAGGCAGCGGGAAAGAAAGAGAGAATGTGTGCCTTGCATCTCAATAACAATTTTTAATACTGCAGTTTCTGTTGAAATAAATAAAATTAAATTGTATACATAATATAAATAGATAATATTAATCTTGAATCCATATGTATATATATGTATATATATGTATGTATATATTTATATTTTTTTTATTATTAAGCCAAGCTCAGGGAATACCCTATGATGCAAAGCACAGCTTGGCAGGAAGGAGATAGGGAAAGGATTAGGGGATATGAGGAGAGTGGCGGAGGTGTCGATGTATATCGCCCTTAAACTTCCGCAGATTGTATGCCTGAAGAAACACAGAATATGCTAAACTGTTCCACATTCGCACTATTCGGGATAAAAGAGCATCACGGAATTTTACTGGGCTGGTGAAAGTATTTTGAAGTGTAAAACGATGTGCGCGGTTTGCAGCGCGAGTATTGCGTACAGGAATTATTCTACAAGGGATTCGACTAGATATTTCATCAGAGCATTGACCATGTATGTAGCGATAAAGGAGCGAAAGGCATCCATATCCAATATATACCTATTTCTGTTGTTGTATCAAATATATATTATGCTTTATTATTTCCAGTTTTATAAAAGTCTTAGTAGTTTGCAGGGAGCAATTCTTCACAACGTCTTGACTGTATCATTAGTAAATAAATCAATTTAGTTACTATGATATGATTTGTGTAATATTTCTCGAATTAAATTTTCTTATATTGAAATATTCACTGTGCTGTGGGTTGTGTGCCGTACTCTGCGGTGGAGCGTACACAACTCGTCTTTAGTAAAGGAATTAATGGAATCATTTCGTCAATGGTAGAAATGAGAGCTATACCTCAGGTATATTAGAAATTATAATATATTTAGTTTATAATAGGAAATTATAGCAATAATCCTTAGTATGGTTGAGTACTAAAATAAAGGTTTCTATTCTGGGTACAGACTGGATTAGAGATTTTATTTTGGATATCAACTAAAGTAAAGGTTCTTATTGTAGGAGTGCCTAATACTATATTTGACACAAGAACTAGATGCAACATACCATACCGCAAAAAAGTATACAGATTTTAAATGGCTGGTCCATTCCGGAATAGACCACAATATGTATCTGAGGCTCCGAGAACAAATCTTGCTTTGACAGTAGTTTTATAAACATTTGGTCGACTGCCTCAACATGGCAGATGCGGGAAAATATGAATTAGCCGACGTATCTCATATCATTTTTCGTTTAATGTCGCTGTACTGATTAAGGTAAAGGAAGGATGCACAACACAACATATTCGGTGCGGTGGGAGGGACCTAAATGCTACTTCTTTCTTGCCTTGTTTTTGGAAATACTTTTTATTTTGCTGTAGTTATTAGGATTTGATTTTATTTAAAGGAAACAATTCTTTTAAACTCATTTACCCCTGAGAGTAATTTTTTCTAATAGTATTGCGTGACGGCATTGCACCAACTAAATCTTCTCCTATCGAACTTAACAATTTTTCTCGAAATTTACAATTCGCCCTGTTATAGACAAACTACAAAGCCTACACAAAAATATGCAACCCTTCTCTAGAATATAAAATTAACAAAAGGCCACAATTTTTCTTAGAAATTTGTTCCCTAGAATTTAGGAGGACGACAATAAGCAGTAAAAATTTCTAGTAAATTTTTAAGAAAAAATTGCGGCCTTCCATACATCAGGTCGAGGCATTGTTGATTTTATATTAGAGCAAGGCACTGCTCTCGGCCTCAGCCAATGCATTAAAATTCGAAGGAAGAAATTTCCAGTAAATTTCTAAGAAAAAACTGTGGCCTTCCCTTCATCGGGACGAGTCAATGGTGATTTTGTATGGAGCGAGGCATTGCTGGCTTACCCTTTATGAACGTCATCAAGTTCCAAGTCGAGGCATCGTCGATTTATTGTTAATTTTATATTCTAGAAAAGTGTTGCATATTATTGTTCTACGTGTCCAGTCTTTGTATGTTTATATTGTTAGTTTGGCTATGGCCCTGTGTTTGCTCTGTATCTATATTGAATGAAGATCGCTCTGAGTACCAATATGCTCTGCTCTGCATCATTCCTTAATCAGTACAGCTACAGCGACATGAAAAGAAAAATGATAAGAGATACTGTAGAGTGATTCATATTTTCCCGCATCTACCATGTTGAGGCAGTCGATCAAATGTATACAAAACTGCTGTCAAAGTAACATTTGTCCTCGGAGCCTCAGAAACATGTTGTGGTCTATTCTGGAATGGACCAGCCATTTAAAATATGTATGTATATTTTTTTGCGGTATGTTATGCGACATCTAGTTCTTGTCCCATCTATGCTAGTACTAAGCTGGTAAGTATGTACACTCAGAGAAAAATTTAATAAAATTAAAGAAAAACTGCGTTAAAATCAATGAGAAGTAACATTGAATACGAGCCTATGAAAATCTTCATTGATACGAAGAAATCAATTAAAACAATGCAGATAGATTTTATTAAAATAAATATAGCTTCGATTAAACTAATAAAATATTTCATAGTTTTTAAGACAATATTATATTGAACTGATTAACCTTCTTCTTAAAATCAACAAGAAGTTTGTATGACTTTCATTAAAATGAAGATATTTTTAATTAAACTTGTAAAATATTACACTGTTTTTATGACGGCACTTTATTGAACTGGTAATCCTTTTTCTTAAAAGCAATAAAAAATGTTCATGACTTTTATTAAAATAAAGATATTTTTAATAAAAGTATTAACATATTTCATTGTTTTTAAGACAATATTTTATTAAATTGGTTATATTTGTTCTTAAAAATAAAAATAAAATTCAAGAAATGTTGTAAAATCAATGAAATTTTTATTACTTGATGTCGTTGTTAGGAATAGTAAAGATTAATTTTAATAAAAGACAGGAATTTTTATTTGAAACAGTGCTATTTATTTAACAAAATATTATAAATTTCTATATGTTCTGTACATTTATACATACCTATGTATGTATTTAGTATCTTTTTATAGTAATCTTCAAATATTTTCACGTATAATTTTTATATACATATTCAAGTATATCAGTATATTAATTAGAAATGTACTTTAGGTCTTAACAATTTTTTCCCTGTTGATGAAATGTAAATATTAGTGGGTGGACTTTTTAATTTTTTAATATTTTTTATTACATAAGTGTCTATTGGGCTTCCCTATTCGTAACGTGCAAAATGATCATAATGCGAAATTACATCAATTTGCTGGCAAAAAATAAACACATCTTCTAAAGAAAGGATGATATTTAAAATCTTGAAAGCAAACATTTCTTCTTCTTTAAAGTAAATTATAATTTTCTTTTTATACTTAGTCTCACAGTATTCCACGGAGTCAACACAATGGCAGTTTTCGACATTAAAATCACCGGAATGTACAGAACAAATTTTATCATAATGTTCTGACATTTTAATTTCGAGTATCTTTCCTAAAGGTAACCACTGTGTCATGTTAAATGAGGAGTGTCTTTTCAAAAGGGTATATTTACGTCCTAATCGTTTTTTCATAAAATCGAAAAAAACTGACTGTAGCAATACGAACAGCTTTACAGAAGAATAGGAGGAATATATGGAAAGGATATGATAAGTTATCTAGAATACATTATTTTGAAAAAAAATTGACTATTACTTCCGCTAATATTGGCTTGCAAAGTTTGGAAATATCCCCTTTTGAATAAAAATCTTTATAATATCCCCTTCTGTTCTGTACCATTTTGTAAATATCCCTTTTTGTGTTGTACGTTTTTGTAAATATCCTCTTTTGATTTGTACATTATACTAGAATAAAATTATTAAAGCATATTTTGAGTATTCTTATCCGTTTTTATTTTTTAATTCTTACTTCTATTTTTACTCAAAAATATAAAATAGAAACTTCTCCCTTAAAAATTTATTTCGACTATTGAAATCGTACTGTAAATATCCCTTTTTGAAATGAACCAAAGTAACAGTAATAATGTCATATTTTTTAATGTAAATATCCCCTTTTGATCGGAACAAGTGTTTTCAAGTAAGATTTCCTATAAGTTTATCGCGTTTTGTTTCGGTGTACAGTGACGAAATCTTGAATTTCAGAGTAAAGAATATAATCTCATACTTAACTTAAAAAAAATGAAAATTGTAAATATCCCCTTTTGAAAAGACACTCCTCAAATGATAGAATATAAATTCATACCATATTTTATTGCTAGAGACATAGGTATATTAATCCTTGAATTTATGTTTATGGCATAAGACTTGAGGACTTTGTGCTTTGATTCAAAATTAAATGTCCATAGGTACTTCAGTGGCCCTGACATTCTAATAATATTTGCATAGTGCACTAGAACATGATGCTTCGGTTTTAGGTTATCATGAAATAATTCGATGTATTTGCTATTGTGATATGTCACACATTCGCTTAATTTGTTTATTACAAAAGAATCAAATGATGGTGATAACATTAAGTCTATCATTTGCAAGAAGTTGAAAAAAAAAATCCAAACTGGGTCATTCTCTGGAACAAAGTCCCCAACAAAGAGAGGAAAAAAATGAACGAATGTCATCATTTCTCTCGCAGACATTTTCAAATTAAATTTTTTTATTTATTCCGGACTGGAATCGAACCTACACTTTTAGAATCGGTCAATGATGGAGAATTGAAGAATTTTAAGAATTTTTATTTTTATTTTTAACGATTCCAAATCAAATTATAAATACAAGAAGAAAAAACAACCGTTTCACAACCGTTTCTTCTTGTATTTATAATTTGATTTGGAATCGTTAAAAATAAAAATAAAAATTCTTAAAATTCTTCAATTCTCCATCATTGACCGATTCTAAAAGTGTAGGTTCGATTCCAGTCCGGAATAAATAAAAAATTGAATTTACAATTTATTTGTGCGCTTTCATCGTTACTGGTTAATGCCAGCTGAAAGCAACGTGGCTTAGTAGGCTAATTACAAATTGATAAATGCAAGAGGGAAAATCATCTGTCTCGTTAGCTCAGTGGTAAGAGCAGTCGCCCGGCAAGCGGAAGGTCCCGGTTTCAAACCCCGGATGAGACGGTTGTTTTTTCTTCTTGTATTTATAATTTGATTTGGAATCGTTAAAAATAAAAATAAAAGTTCTTAAAATTCATCAATTCTCTTAAATTTTTTTATCTGATGTCCAGTAATTGATGGAGAAAGGTTACCTACTTCATTCTCTCCATAGTCAAAGCTTAGCTTACGATTATTAAGAGTCTCTAAAGTGAAATACTTTTTACTTATACAATAAGAAATTATATGACACATATCATAGGCACATATGCCTTCGAAAATATCGTGCATTACGTCAACAGCGTAGTTTTCTACGACATGGAATGAAGTGAGACTATTAAAAGTTGAATTTTCAATAACTCCGAACTGAGTTTCAAGATTGTATATATCTTCTTAATAGTTATCAGTAGTTCTCAGCATGGCCTTACTTTCTACTGACATTTTTTGTGTTGTTTCTTTATTGCACCTACAAAATCTGCAGAAGAAATGCGACGAGAATGATTTGGGAAATCCTAATATTTTGTTCAATCCTAAATTATCACCTAATATTAAACCCAGAACAAAATACACCTTCACAATTCCTTCAGATGTTTTAATGTCAATTCCAGTATTTTCTAATTCATCAATTTCTTTAATTAAATTGTGAAAAGCAATGTTATTTCCGACTAGTGCTACATCTTTAGTTTTAAAAAACCCGACAGCAAAAATGCTATCATGTTTAGATACCAACCAAGGTGGAGCAGAGGGAAAAGAATAGTATATGCCTAATATGGAAGAAGAATGTGATCCTAGCGGATTATTAATTTCGAAGTCATCGAAATATAAGAAGTAAGGTATGACCACTTTGTTTGTAAATGACTTACATTTATTCTCCCAGACCATCAATGAAATGAGTAATATTTGATGTACGGGCGATAGAATCCATATTGTCTAGAAAAATGTTAAGAACGTTTGGCATTTCAAAAAACTTTCGAAATTGAAATTTTAACGGAAGTAATATCCCTTTAGTTGTTCTTACATCAATAGTATTTGTACTCATTTGAACAACATTGGTAACTGCGCTGTTTAAATATATAATCGTTGATTTCTCGTACAAATCATTATTTTCCAAATATTTGAGAAATTTATATTCAGAATCTATGGATTCAAAAGGGTTTTTACAAAATTGTAACAACTGATTCAAAAGTTCTTTTCCATTGAAATCAGAAACATTTTCTGTTATTCTGTTATTCAAGAGCATTCGAAATTCCACTTGTTATCATACTTGTAATATTTTCTTGAATAATACCTCTTTCCTTGACAAGTTAAATTTACTGAAGTATTTACATGAAAATAATATTACGGACCTCTTTAACGAAAGCATATCGAACTGTTTTATATTATTGTCTACACTTTGTGAAACACATCTATCCTCCAAACGTGAGCAGTAATAGCAGTGTTGCTTAAAGAAGTCATATTAGATTTTGCAACTGTCACTTTCTGTTGAGACTCTTCAGAATCAATTTCAGGATGTGGCTCATTAGAATTATTTTTATTTGGGTTTATAATACTAACCCTTTTACTTTCTATTTTCATATGTTTGGAAAATGATCTGAAGGACGTAAATGTTTGCTTACAATTAGATATACCGCATTTATATATAGAATTAAATGAAAATATCGTAAATGAGCGCATAGTTTTTCTACTAAAGGAAAACTCGCACTGCTAACAAAACATGTGAAATTCATGTTGAAATTCCAAATATAATATAGCTATTTATAATATTACAAAAAAAAAAAATATTATAATAAAGCAACTTCTATGAAAAGTAAAAACAAAGTAAATATGAATAATGTATACAGTATGTATATGGATTATAATATGATAAACATAACAATACTTTTTTAAAAAATAACTTTTTTCATTTTTGGTACCCTTATAATATATATTATATAATTAAATAAATTGTCGATTTAGACATAGGTCCATACAAAGACTATTCTCAATAATTATTTTTTTTTTTCAAATTTTATAACGTTGATTAGTTATGATATATGTTTTAGTTTGTTAGTAAACTTACCATTCCAGTACTTTTAGTATCAAAATGAGTTTATATATCGAAAAAAAAGTTCTGAATGGATGTCCATACAATATCAGACTCTTTTGGATATTGCAAGTCAAATACTTGAAATATTTTAAAACAAGTATCAAGCGCCTTTATAAAATTCGGTAGTTTGTATAAAACTGTACAATAATAAATGTAAAAATCTGTGAGCTGTAAATAATCAATACCGACAGCAAATATTACTGGTTATAACGTGCTTTTAGTTTTTATACACTCATTCGTTAATTTTGTCACATTATTTTCTAAGTCATTAACTGTTTTTACGTGGTTGATAAAACTTTTTCTGGAATCACTAATTGAAACTTTCGCCAATCGTCGTTCCTGTGTTTCCTTATCCAGTTTATATACTCTGCAAGTAGGCACTAAAACCGAGTGTAAAATTATGAAGATTAGAGCACTTTTTCTATCTGAAATGAAACAAAACATTCGGTTAGATGTCTGCCTTATATGTACGTAAATTAACCACATAACAACTACATTTTTTTAGCTTAAATAAAAAAAAAAGTAAAATAACCTTTATTTTCCATATTATCTTCGAGAAGTAAGCATTTGTTCAATAAATCCCGGCTGTTTGAATCCTTAACATCTCTTTTCATAATTGGTATTATTTTCACAGCAAATTCCTCATACTTATCATATAACAGATTTTGCTTTCCTGGAAACCGACTTTCAAAATCTATGTCGATCTACATATAAACAGAAAATTAAGTAAACTGTAATAGGAGCTAGTTTTTTTTATATTGTCTTACCAGGATAAATCCAAAAGATTGTTTATATAAGGGCCACTCCAAAAAAATGTTGAGTATATCTTTGCATATGCTGAAAGAATTTGTTCGGTATATAGCAGTCGTTTTCCACTTTTTCAAGATTTCTTCTCTTGGGCCAGTATTATACTGAAGCCATTTTCTATCTTTTATAGATTCTTCATCTGACCGAATAATATTACAGTCATTGAAATTTTAGTTAAATATTAAATTACCTGAAGGTATAGTTGTATCATTTGTAGTTGTGTTTTTAGAGTTGTTCTCTTTTGCAATAAGTGGAATGGGTATGTTTTCCTTAGCTGGTTTTTCAAAAATAAGTCCTTCAGATCGCAGTTTTCTGATAACGTTATGAAACCGGGTGTATAAAATTCCTCCTGGGCTTTTCTTGAGAATACTTACAAAGAAAAATTGCTATAAATAGTTTTATTTTTAAAATATGTATAGGTTTAATATATTACTCCACCCTACCTTCTCTTCTGAGGGGAAAATTTTAACGATTTGGTCTGCTAATTTATTAAAATATTTGGGAGAGGCATTGACTTTATTTTGAATAATATTTTCTATTATAAGGTTACCCAACTCTCGTCTGGATTGGATTTTAGCACATCAGAATAAACTTATTATTACTCATTTACCTCATCACAAGATGATTCCGTGTTTGAAAAATTTGTATTATTTATCCAATCATTTACTGACGAATTACATGATTTTGTTGAAGGAAGAGTTTGATGATCTCCGTTCTAAATTAGTTAATTAGTTAATTTTCAGATACAACACCTATAAAATATGTAAATTATTAACTTACGAATTGCTTTTGCCATTTAATTAGATTATCCTCAAAAATAATTCGTTGTCCAAATTTATGTTTTGGGCAGACTTGGTCTAAGTGATGACTTCGCATTACTTTTACACTTTCAACGGTTATTCCATGTTCTTAAAAAATTTCTATATTTCACGAGAATATGAATAAAACAAATAAGCATTTACCTAGAAATTCTGTCAAAAAGACAGATCCTTCAAGTTTTTCCAGAAGTTCTAAAAGTTCTTGAGTTTGCACTAAATTATTTAAGGTAGTGATTACACTAGAGTTTAATTCCAGTCCAGGGTCTACATCATTTTCACTCACATTTACACAAAAATTTCCACTTGTTTCTATGTTATTACTTTTCTCTAGTCTACAGTAATCAGATCAGATCTTGATACCGAATAAGAACAAAATTTTAAACAAGAAAAGTTGGCATTGCATAGAAGTTGAATTTTATATGAAATGAAACTTTAACCTTATAAGATACATATAACAAACAGGAATGTGGGTATCAAAATTTGTGTGCATAATTCAAGCCGAAGAACCCTAATAATAAGTTGAAGGGATAGGTGATAACGAAGAACCGAAAATGCAGAGCAAAATTATATGTAAGCACACAAAAAAAAGCAAGTAAAAACAGGAAGCTTAAGTGAATAATAAATAGCAGCGTGTAAACATGTAAACAAATTTGAACTTTTATTAGAATAACCTGACTGCTCCCTCGCGAAATCTACTAACTGTTTACACCCTGTAATGTACTCTCACTAGAAAACTTGAACTCAACACAAATATTGGTCCGACTTCACTTAATCCAGCTTATCAAAATTCCTGTTTGTTATAATATTGTAAGGCTCTAACCTAAAATATTCTTTCGCACTTAATGTAAACTTGTTTGGACTTTAAATCACGCACACACGTCTTACCCGAATAGAATACTTTGCAAGACTGGCTCACTCACTACAGATTATATAGAAGTTGAGTTCAGTTTTCTTCATTTCAATGAAAACCTCTTCGAATTGAAGAAAACTATTGAATAAACTAAGAAATTATGTTTTCAAAATGTTAAAAATATTCTTTACTTTAAAGAAAATCGTTTTCAAAACGAGTAAAATACTTATTCATTTTACGACAAGCATTAAGAATTGAACTTATAATAAATTACATTGAATCAAAGAAAAGATTTCCTTAAACGGATAAAATCTGCTATAAATTTAATAAAGCGGTTTCGTTGGTTTTCAATGAAACCTCTATTCTAGAAATAAATAGTGTAACATCATTTCAATTAAATCAGTTTTCTTTAAACCTATGGAAATATTATTAATTTTATAAAATTATCCTTCTAATAAGAAAATGTTTCTTTCATTTAATGAAAATTGAAAGCGCATAGGAATAAAGACATATTTTCATTGAAGTGAAGCAATTGATTTTTCTGAGTGATATATTGTTAGTAACAGCAAAATTTTTATATATAATAAATTTTAATTAACTCTAATTAATCCTTTTATATTTATTAAATATTGAATTTAGAATTCTAGATAAATTCTAAATTATACATATATTTATTTTATTAACATCTATATATTCTTAGATTAAGTAATAGCATTTATTGGATTGAAAGCTCTAATTTGAGTATGAGTTATCGTGTTAGGCCAATGTCATACAAGCTTCAAAATAACCGCGCGTTCAATTGTCCACGCGTCATGATCAAAATCTCGTTGTTGTCACACGAGTTTCAAAATGACCGTGCGCTTTCACGAAAGACTCGTTGTTGTCACCAAGAGCGTCACTTTATTCGCACAACAGAAAATTAACTATTAAACTTGATTTTAACTTTTGATGTTAATAAATGTTCCAAATAATGTCTTATTTTTATTTTCTATTGGAAAATCTAAAAAAGGAAAGAGCTTTTTGCATTCTCTAAACAGCGAAAGATATTTCACCAGGCATTTATCTTTGACACATCCTAAATTGAAGGAATATTCAGAACTGCTATTATCAACTATTATCGTATGTCTTATTAAGATCTTTGTATATTTCGTTTCTCGTATCCCAAAGATCTGGTATGGTATAATATTAAAAACATTACGTTTCTAATTTCAAATCACGCGCGAATTACAAACGTAATTCTTTTCCAACGAAAAAAAAATATAAGATAATAAAAATAAGTAAAAAAGCTTTCATTGGTCTAAGACCAATTCTTATGATACCCTAGAATAGATGAATCCCCGTATGAAATTTAGTATTGTCACCCTTCTGTGCAAGTTTGATTTTTGAAGTTGTTTTTCGCATATATTTCTAGAACGGTTTGTCGGACAGAAAAAATGATTATAACCATTTTTATAGGATTTCGTATTCTGAAGAAGTTTTTAGTACAATAAAATGTCTTGGACCGATCGTTTTCACAGTATACGTAAAAAACCAAAAATTTTATATGGCAACACCAAGAAGGGGTTACCCGATTTAGTCAATTTGTGAAATTTTACTTTCTATTACTATGAAAACACCATGTACCAAATTTTAGCTCTCTATATCGATGCGTTCACAGGCAGTGTCCAAATATATAGTGGAAATCGAAGGAGTTGCCCGATTTGTCCCATTTTCGAACTTAATATTTTTTTTTCTAAGTCCGTGTACAAAATTTCGGCTCTCTAGGTATACGGGTTCTCGAGCTATCGTGCGCACGGACGGAAAGACGGACAGACAGACATGCAAATATCAAAATAACTTTTAATATTATGCGTGGGTGTCCAATCCATTTTGCCCTACCATCATTATTTCGAGGTGTTACAAACGGAATGACAAACTTAGTATACCCTATAGGTTTCATCTAGGATATAAAAATCACAGAAAGGGAATCTTTTGGAAGAAAACCACAACCTGCTAATTAATAAAATTTATTCTTAAGAACAAAAATTATAAAGTATTCGTGCACTGTTAGTGTACTGTTAGTAGAACGTACACGCAAATTTTATTGAGTGACTGAAATGAATGCACTGGTGAATTTGGATCAAGATCAGTTGTCTATTTCTTAACAACAAATCAACGATGTTCACTTTCCTTTACTTTCAAGAAACTACTACACTTATTTTTTTGATAATAGATATATGAATAGGTATTCAATATGTATATATAGTTGATATAGAACAAAAGTTAGAATAATTCAGCTTCAAAACACTGGCACACTTACTTAGCTTAAATATCTTGAGTAATCGTATTAAGACAGAATTATATATACTGTTGGGTCAGAGATCAACACACACTAGAAAACATACTTATTGACACCGATTTATGATGTACGATTTTCAGAAATTGATATTGTGAGACAAAACTCAGTACATAAGTTTGGGTCAGAGATTTTTGTAACACACTGAAAACACTTATTGGCAACTAGTTGTAACATAAGATCGTCAAAAATATAATATAAATATATATGTAAAAAATAGATATGCGCACGAAATGTATAATATAAGTATATGTCAAAATACAGCCAAATAGATAAATGAATAATGTTACAAGTGGCTGGTACTCACCGATCTCAAGCTTAGCACTTGAGGAATTGAGACCAGAAATAAAGTGTTAATGTTAGTAATATTATCTCAGTCGAAACCCGAGATAATGTTCATTAAGTCAGTCGAGACCAGGCTTAAAGAGTTATCTTAACTTCAGTCGAGACCCGAAGTAAGATTCTTTATTTCCGTCGAGACCAGAAATAAAGTGTTTATGAGTAAAATATTATCTCAGTCGAGACACGAGATAATGTTCATTAAGTCAGTCGAGACCCGACTTAAAGAGTTATCATAACTTCAGGCGAGACCCGAAGTAAGATTCTTTAGTTCCGTCGAGACCAGAAATAAAGTGTTTATTAGTAACATATTATCTCAGTCGAGACCCGAGATAATGTTCATTAAGTCAGTCGAGACCCGACTTAGAGGGTTATCTTAATTTCAGTCGAGACCCGAAGTAAGATTCTTTACTTCCGTCGAGACCAGAACTAAAGTGTTTGTTAGTAAATTATTATCTCATTCGAGATCCGAGATAATGTTCATTAAGTCAGTCGAGACCCGACTTAAGAGTTATCATAACTTCAGGCGAGACCCGAAGTAAGATTCTTTAGTTCCGTTGAGACCAGAAATAAAGTGTTTATTAGTAAAATATTATCTCAGTCGAGACCCGAGAAAATGTTCATTAAGTCAGTCGAGACCCGACTTAGAGAGTTTATCTTAAGTTCAGTCGAGACGCGAAGTAAGATAATTTAATTTCCGTCGAGACCAGAAATTAATGATTATTAATAATTAATATACCAGTCGATACCCGGTATAAATGTTAATCCCTAACAAGCCAACTTACCCCAAGCTATGCCAAGTGCAAAAGGAGATCGAGATCAGTCAGCTTGACGTTTTTATAGCCCTTGCTTGCGGTATTAGTGATAAAATTTGCATAGCAACGAACAAAAATACATAGCAACAAGAAATTGGGAGCTACGCGTGCTGCTGTGTTAAATTAAATTATATTTGCAAAAATATTCTCTCTATCACGTAGAGAAGAAATTCCCTTTGGATGGTACTTGTAATGATGATAATGATAGAGTTGCAAATTGATCGGCTTGATCTGATTGTATTTATGCTATGCATTGTATGCTACATGCCAACACATGCTTTTGTTAGATATTTTTGGGAAAATTGTAATTAGATTGAATGTTTTTCTTTTAGAACTCAATTTTAGCATGGTATTTTTGTAATATTTTCGGTTTTGCAGGAATTGCTTCCAGCACGAATCTAACAGTTCAAATATATGCTAATTATTTTAATTTAATCTGCTCGTTGAGGCTATAATTTTGTATTGTGTTTGTGCAATATGTATATAGATGACAAATACATGGCTTTGTTTGGTTGTGTATCTGTGTTTTGATTGAGAGTGATTAGATTAGGTTTAATTTTATAAAAATTTTCATGCCTTGTTTTCAGTAAGTTTTCTTTTCGGAAGTTTTAATGTTAATAAAAATATATTCGAATCGATTTAGTTCGAACATACTGCCCCTCGTTGAAAGACTGAAGTGTCTTTCAAGTAAAGATCCTTAAGATACATCTCTAAGAAAGAAGAACGTTTGACCTCACTAACTAAGCAATTAATTAAGAAGAAGGTTTGGTGTTGTGCTCCTCGTATAAAGGGTCTTCTTGTGCCAGGATATAATAGAATGCTTGGTTTACAAAACTAGAATTAAATTGATGTCATGTTGTACTTATGAATATACGAATTGTTTATCCTTTAAAAAATACACACTTTTCCGGTAGCCATCTAACGATTGTGAGTAGAAATAAAACAAAATTAGGGGGGGGGGGGGGGGGGAGGATAAATAAGGACCAATGGTGTAAGAAAAGAAAACATAATTCTTTTTGAATAATTTTAAAGTCAAAAGTCTTATTTTAACTTTAGGACCATCTTTGATGGTGAATCGCTGATTTATTTTCTTGGAGCGCTTTAATGCTGCCCAGAATACGGTGGATAAGTTATTTGTAGTATGTAACCAACGTGGTATGATGTAATTCTGATTTGAATTCGCGCAACTACTTACTAATGGGTGCTGGGATTGGTTTAAACCATGAACATCCTGCAAGCCATAAAGCTTGCACTAAAGTTTTAGTAGTAATTATAATTGGAGATATCCAGCCAAGTGGATTGAAAAGCGTCGCAATTTCTGAAAGAATAGAACGCTTTGTAGAGAGGCAATCTGCTCTCTTCCTATATTGTAATGTGAAGCAATCAGCTCCTGGATACCAATAAATGCATAAAGTTTTTACAGATTCATTGCTTGCGAATCGCAAAGGAAATTCAACTTCTCTGTATGGTTCGTGGATCCTAGATAGTAAATCTGAAGAATTGCTAACCCATTTCCTCAAGTTAAACCCACCGGAAAATAACAAATTGATGAGTTGATCTTGCATTTGGAAGGCTTCTTCCTTTGTATCCGAGCCTGTAAGAAGGTCATCAACATAGGGTGTTACAAGTGGCTGGTACTCACCAATCTCTCAAACTTGGCACTTGAGGAATTGGCTGTAAGCTAATGTTAAGCCCTTTGTTCTTGGTTAATCATTCTTTATTTCCGTCGAGACCAGAAATAAAGTGCTAATGTTAGTAATATGATTTCAGTCGAGACCCGAGATAACTTATTTATTTATTTATTCAAAAGGTAAGACGACAGTATACAGATACAGTTGTTCCATTAATATACTACCGTATAATTATTACAATCTTTTAAAAATTATTTTAAAAATTATTTAGAGAAACAAGAAATAAAGAAGAAAGGAAACAAGTTGTATGAAATTATGAACAATTTTTTTTTTGTTTTTGTTTTTTTTTTAGATATGCTCACCACACTACTTAGTTAAAAGTTAATAAGAAATTCAGGTTTACAATTTTAATTAACAATAATTCTGGAGGTGAGTTAGGGAAAAATAATATTAAAAATAATACGAAAAATAATACGAGAAGTAAGAAGGGTGAAGAATGATGAGTTACAAGAATATGAAGGAAAACTCAGGAACGTGAAAATTATTTAGTAACCATTAAGAAAGAGAGGGTATAACATATTGGTAACCTTAAATCGCAGACCCGTAATATGGAAGTATGTAAAATTATACCGGAAATAAATTGCTACAGGATATTTCATTAAAAATTATTTGCTTAAAACTAGCGGGGTTTCTATTATTAAATAAATCGACATTATTAAAGAAAGAGATGGAACATTAAAGCTTAGGTTCGATATTAATTCAGGACAATCCACTATGTTGCTAGTAATCTTATAGAAAAAAATGTCATCCAAAATAAGTCTGCGGTTTTGAAGTGTAATCATTGAAAAATTATTTAGTCGTTGAGGATATTCGCATTGAGTACCGGATAGTTTGTATTGGAGATATCTTGTGAAACGCCTTAATGGAAGTTCCAGTTCATATATATATATGGAATAAAACGGATTCCATACTAGTGAGGCATATTCCAAAATGCTTCTTACAATGGAGTTAAATATTGTTATATGCGATTGCGCAGATTTGAAAGATTTACATGATCTAAATAAAAATCCTAAGACTTTGAAAGCTCTAGCAGTTATATAGTTAACATGAGAAGAAAATAATAATTTATCGTGAAAAATAACTCCAAGATCTTTAATTTCATGCACCAAAGACAACGCGGCATTATTTATTGAATAATCAAATTGAAGTCTCTGCCGTTTCCTAGAAAAGGATATAAATTTGCATTTGGTAATATTAAGGCATAGGAAGTTTTCTTCCCAGTTTTTCAATTTATTTAGATCATTTTGCAATATCAGGCAATCATTTACAGTATTTATCACACGAAAAATTCTCGCATCATCTGCATAAAGAAGGCACTGTGATTCCATGCTTTCCGGCAAGTCATTAATATATATTTTAAATATGAACGGACCAAGAACTGTACCTTGCGGGACTCCCGAAAGTTGTTTAAAAGGCATAGATTGAAATCCATTCAAAACTACGACACTATCTCTTTGGCTTAGGTAAGAAAACATCCATTTAATAACATCCTCATGGAATCCCAAGGATCGCATCTTTAACTATCCTTTTATGTTGAACTTTATCAAAAGCCTTAGTAAAGCCAGTATGTATAGAATCAACTTGCGTACAGTTATCCAATGCAGTTGCAATAACATCCGTGAAAATCGCCAAATTAGTAATGGTCGAACGCCCAGGAAAGAAACCATGTTGGTATTTATTAATCAAAGCATTCGCCTGGTGAATTAACTGTCCATGTATAATTTTTTCAAATATCAAAGCCAAGCTGCTAGAGATAGATATGGGTCGGTAATTGATTACTAATTTAGGGTCACCTGCTTTATAAATAGGTATAGTAAAACATCTCTTTAAAATCTTAGGCAAAATCTTTTTTCTAATTGACATATTGAACAGGTCGGCTATAGGGATTGAGAGGGCTGCAGAGCATTTTTTGTTAAACAAATTGGGAATTCCATCAGGGTCAGCTCTTTTATTACCATCCAATTTAAAAATAACCTGTTCCACATCCCATTGAGAAACAATGTCAAAACAAATAGATGCATTATAGTTATTCGAAGAAATGTTATCGTAAACTAAAGCATCAGGCACCGATTGATATACTGAGCCAAAATATTCAGAGAGCATATTACATATAGTATCAGGGGAGCTAGATATGTTGTCTCCATACATCATGTATTTGGGAAACGAATTAGTGGCTTTAAGGCCTTTAGTAAAGTTCCAGAATCTCTTAGGGTTATTATTAACGGCAGTCTCTGTATCCACTATATAAGCTTTGTAACATTCTTTTAACAGTATTTTAGAAATTTTTCGAAAATAGGAAAAAGTCTGATAAATCTCAGGATTTTTAGTGCGAATATACATATTTCTATACGTCTGTTTCAATTTCGTTGCCATACGTAATTGCGGAGAAAACCAATTTGGAAAATTATTAGAGGAATTAGGCACTTTCGGAACAAAGATCTCAATACATTGATTGAGGCTATTATACAAATTACCAAATGACCTGTCAACACTTGTGCGAAATCATATGAAGATAAAAATTCATTTATTCATAATACATCAAGAGGAGGGTGGTGGGTATCAATACGACTCAGTGTCGTTGGAGATTTATGAACCGATATATTCTCACTTAGTGTGTCCGATAATACCAAATCGAGAATTCTCTCATTGCCATTCAATTGGTCATTTTATTGATTTAATCCACAAAAGGACATACAATTTTGTAGACAGTTACCCGGACGAGTTATGTTTCCCGAAATATACATACATTTGTTAATACTGTCATATAACCAGTTTAAAGAAGGCAAAATAAAATCGCCCACAATTATTGTTTTGGAATTAGATGGCAGTAATAATGATTTGTCACAGACATTTGAAAAAACAGAGTCATAGACTTCGCAAGAACTTTGTGGTGATATGTATATACACCAAAAATAAAGTGAGAAATTATTAATTGTAATTAAGACTACTAAGTCTTCATTGTTTGTTTCCAGTGCCACTTCCCGGCAAGATTTAAATCTATTATGCACAGCTATTACGCACCCACCACCGTCTAGTTTATTTGTTTGGTCATAATTATGATCTTTTCTAAACACGGTATACCTATTATCAAAAATTTCACTACTCAGTACTGTAAAACTAATAATATCATAATCGCTTGCCAATATTTCAAGTCTAACGTCTTCGGTTTTGCTACGCAATCCTCTAACATTCTGATAGTATATATTTAATTGCATTACTACTGATATATTATGATTTAAATAAAAAATTAATTAGAATTTTTTTTTTTAAATAAAATCTATAGATTCAACGTCCTTGATAATGTGAGAGATCGAGGACTCATCCTTCTTCATATATATTTTCCCATTCTTCACCCATAAGTACTTAAAGTTAAGTTGCAATTTACACAAACCAGCTTTATAAAACAAAGTTCTCTAAGACCTAGATAAAAATTCATTAATATAAACTCTATTATTGTCAGTATAGTCTAGATGATTGGTACAAAGATCCTTTTTCAACTTATATGCCGCTAATACCCGATCACAGTGGCGGATCCATGGGGGTGGGGGGGGGGGGGGTCATGACAACCCCCCCCCCCCTCCCTAAATTTGAAGAAAAAATATTTAATTAATTGAGTTATTTGAAAAAACATATTTTTTATTTTATCCTTTTTTTATTTATATAATTCAACTTAAAAAAAAAATTTTATTCCAAAACTTAAAAAAATAAAAATTTATTTCAATGAATGCTATTGTATGCATATGATGTATGTGTATAGGTTTTTCTCGGAATTTGGGTTTCGGACCTCAGAGAAACACTTCCCAAGCCGCGAAACAGACTCCCTCGTTCCCACATCAGAGCCCTAACTTAACGTAGTCCTAACTCCTGTTATATTTCGGGGCTTACCTTAGCCGAAGGCAATCACTCTACGCCGTTTCAGGAAGCTATGATTAAGACAACTCGCATACTTTTATTTTATTTATATATATTTTTTTTTACTTTTGCTTTGTTCACAAACTTTTTCTTTCACAAACTTCCTCTTATGGTTATTTTCACAAAACGTTTATTTTTTTTTTCTTATCGCAACTTCTATTTTCTTTACCTGTTTACAATTAGTGTTCAGCCTATCGCGGCGGACGATGGTTGAAATGAAATTTGATATTTTCATAAATATCAAACCATCGTCTTGCTATTGTGCATACATTGTTGCATCCACAATGTATGCCGCTCGCGACAATTTGCTGAAAGGAGGCTTTTTGGTGAAGACTTGATCGTTTAAATCTTCACCAAGTAAATTTTATGCGCCCGATATGTATGTAGGTATATATGTACATACATATCTTATTTTTATTTTCGACAAATCTGACTGAAGGTAAGATTTGTCGTGGGGTTTTTTTCTATTGAAATTTAAAACTTTTATTTGTCCCAAGTCGTTCTATGGGAAATACTTTTTGTTTTTAAGTGAGGAATTTGAATCAATTGCTGATGGCAATTTCTTCGCCTTAAAGAGAGATAAGCCCCTTTTTAGGTAATTTTGGCATGTAACACTCCTAACATTCTAAAATAGTTGCAGCGTTCTTATGTAAAACCACTGACATTTAAAATATGGACTGACTACGTCCATAGAAATACACTGCAGAAAGTGGGTTCATTTCTATATAGCGTTCTCTTTCGATCTAAGCACTAACTACTAATTCGCACGTCACATAGAAATGTGACCTAACTCAAAATTTGTCGTTTTTGAGCTAATTACACCATGAAATTGGCATATTTCTATCTGATTGTTTTTGCCGCTAGATAGCGATAGTGTCACTTTTCTGTTACTTAAGAACAGAGATATTCTTCATAGAACTGTGTGTCAGTGTCACTTTTTGAGTTGTGACGATCTTCATAACAAACGTAAATATGTTTTCGACATTTTAAGAGTATTATTTTAAATTGTGTCACTTTTCCACAAAACAGCATTTATTTCTTACAAATTTTATTATCAGCTATGACATTTTTCCACAAAGTACGGAATTTAATTCTTAAAAATCGTATTTTCAGTTGTGCCACTTAAAAAAAACTTCTAAAAATATTTATTCGCAACAAAGAAAAGCGACACAACTTAAGATAATGCGGGATTAATAGCTAACCTCGCCAACTGCGGTAACAAAAACTTAAAATTTCTTTTATATAAATCTTCAGAAATATATTTACTAACAAATTTAAGAGTTCAGACTATTTTTAGCAAACAATTACTACGTTAAGCTAGAATTAATTCTATGTACAGCTTTTCGTTCTTTCGCTCTCCTGAAAAGTTGCATTTTTTGAGTTGGGTCACTTTTCTATGTAACGTGCGAACTGAGAAAGGGCTGTAAACAATAAATAAATAAGTGAGTTTGTCGAAATAAATGTTTTTAAATTAATTATTTGGGTTAATAGAAATTCGAGAGGTTTCACTTTTCAACTTTCCGCCAATGGATTTTTCAATGTTGGCACCGACGTATGAACCATTTTTGACACAAAAAATTGTACCCGCAAGAAATAGCATATCGAGCAGTCCATATTATATATGCCAGTGTGGAAAACTGAGAACAGTTTGGCTTGAATGACTCCTGCAGTTTGCACCCTATTCTATTAAAAAAATTAGTGTTTGAAAAAAAAAGTATACTAACAAATGACACATAATCCACACATGCGGAGTTCCTAGTTCCAAGTACTGCAGTAAGTACTGCGGTGGCTATGCAAACCGACTTACGGCGTTGGCGTTGGATGTTTTTTTTTTTTTTTTTTTTTTTTTGCTCGACAGATGTAATTTGGTAAGATGACCCCCCCCCCCTCCCCCCCCCCCCCTAATTTCAATGCTAGATCCACGCCTGCCCGATCACGTATGAATTCGCTTCTGTATTTGACTATAATCGGTTTAGATTTAGATTGTTTTCCTGATCTGTAGGCCTTTAAAACGTCACCATCACCCAGGGGAAGTTTGAATACATTATGAACTTTCTTGACCACTTCCAAAATGTTTTCATTCTCAGTAACTGGGATATGAATTATTTCAATAAAATTGGTTAAGGTGTTATCTTCAACTTCAGTTAATCAACTTTTTATTATTACGAGTTCTTTGGATAGTCTAGATTTCTCCTCCTCTAAGGTTTTTATTCTTGTCTCTTGTTCATGTAAGGATTCTGCAATTTTCCGTATATCATTGAAGCTAGACACAAGAGAGTGCACAGAGTTGTTAAACTCTTCCTGCCTTAATTTGATTTTATCAATATCAGATGACATTATCTTTATTGCAGTCACAAAGTCGGTTGAAGTATCCTCTGAATCCGAATCACCAGTGATGGTTGAAATATTTGAGTTAGTTTTTGTGCACACTAGGCAATGGTAGGCAGCCGTTCCAATCTCCATATTTGTTTGCAACTCTTTACTAATGTTTGCGCAAGTAATATGAGTGTAATTATGGCAATCAACACATTTCACTCCCTTATTTACTCGAGAAATGTTAGATGCACACTTAGAGCATTTAGATGGCATTATTATGATGATGTTAGCAGTAAGTTGACATTAAGCACATTAAATTGAAAATTTAATAGATGGACACAGCAAAATTGTGATTTTATAAATCGTAAAAAGTTCCAGTTTGTATGCAAGAAATAGAAAAACTTCAAAAATAGTTCCTGAACATACAACATCAGTCAGACGACACTCTGTACCAACATCCAACATGAGAAATCTAGAGGTTATGTCCAAAGAAAATCCGGTACGGTTGAAAAATATCTAGGCTCTTGTTAATATGTTGGTTCACTCGAAATCCAGTCAATTGAAGGAAGTGCCTGATGGCTCATATCACTTAGCAAAAGTCCCAAAAATGATTATGGCGTACTATAGATGGATACAGCAATTGTAATATCGTAAATCGTAAGAGTTCCCGTTTTCGTACAAGAAATAGAAAAATTCAAAAATACCTCGTGAACATCCAAATCAATCAGAAGACACTTTACACCAATATCCAGCACGAGAAACCTGATTTAAGAATGTTAGGTTATGTCTGAGGAAATTCAGCTCCGGTTGAAAAAATATGCAGGGCTCTCATTAATATCCAACAAATTGGATTAAATTATTGAGATTATTGAGAATTGTGAGTATGAAGCCCTTAAAATCACCACATTTGTTCACTCGAAATCCAGTTGAAGAAAGTTCTTGATGGCTCGTATCACGGACAGTGGTAGCAAAAGGCACAAAAATGATTACGACGTATTTTCCACAACAAAACTTTAATGTACATTAATAGCAGCTGTAACAAATAGTAGTAATCTTTATAAATTCTTTCAGATACTTTATATAAATCAATTGAATTCCAAAAAAATAAAAGTATACTTCAGAGAACAAATGTCAATTCCAATATTCTTCTTCTTCATTCATAATGTTCATTAAGTCAGTCGAGACCCGGCTTAAAGAGTTATCTTAACTTCAGTCGAGACCCGAAGTAAGATTCTTTATTTCCGTCGAGACCAGAAATAAAGTGTTTGTTAGTAAAATATTATCTCTAAATTAAATT
The DNA here is from genome assembly GCA_963924295.1 of Dioctria rufipes. NCBI lineage: Eukaryota > Metazoa > Arthropoda > Insecta > Diptera > Asilidae > Dioctria > Dioctria rufipes. Next base: position 206,984,510 of record OZ002740.1, read on the forward strand.
ATATTTGCAAAAATATTCTCTCTATCCTGTAGAGAAGAAATTCCCGTTCGATGGTTCTTGTAATGATGATAGTGATAGAGATGCAAATTGATCGGCTTGATCTGATTTTATTTGTGCTATGCATTGTATGCTACATGCCAACACATGCTTTTGTTAGATATTTTTGGGAAAATTGTAATTAGATTGAATGTTTTTCTTTTAGAACTCAATTTTAGCATGGTATTTTTGTAATATTTTCGGTTTGCAGGAATTGCTTTCAGCACGAATCTAACAGTTCAAATATATGCTAATGATTTTAATTTGATCTGCTCGTTGAGGCTATAATTTTGTATTGTATTCGTGCAATATGTATATAGATGACAAATACATGGCTTTGTTTGGTTGTGTATCTGAGTTTTGATTGAGAGTAATTAGATTAGGTTTAATTTTATAAAAATTTTCTTGGCCTGTTTTCAGTAAGTTTTCTTTTCGTAAATTTTAGTGTTAACAAAAATATATTCGAATCGATTTGGTTCGAACACCCGGAAGAAAATTAAAAATCGTCCGACCGAGCCGAGTTTTAAAACTTATCTTAGGTACTTAATGCAACTTTAAATATTATTTTCCGATAAACACAGAAAAATGAGATAAAATATCAAAAGCATATAAGAATCCTTAGTAGACATTTTATTGAGAACGGCAATTCTATGTGAAAAGAATTTATTTATGAGTTCCCAGCAAAAGTGTTCTCATTAATCAGCAAAAGTAGTCTCATGAATTTAAACTTTATATTTGTGAAATTTTCCTTCACGGTGTTGTTCTTGTGAAGAAGAATTTGACTCGAGTAACGTCTCGGGTAGTGTTACAGATGTAACTCCTCCCTCCTTAAGTCTTAGACTCTCCTGAGTCATATTTTTAATTTTTATATGAAATTTTCTGTGTTTACAGCAAGTATTATTATTATAAAAGTGGTAATAGTAAAGAAACTGCCCTAAATATAATGAGTTTTCCTTTCGTATTTGATTTTTTTGATTTTATTAATATTTTCTATTTGCTCTAAAACAATGTCATCAAAAGCCAATTTTTTATTTAGGTCTTTAATATTTTTGAGGTAATTTGGAATGGTAAAACTTTGTTTAAATTTCTTTTGATTGTTACTTAAGATTTGATTTCCTATTTTAATTGAACAATTATTAAAATTAATTAAAGAGTTTCCCATCATTTTTACTATTCTTTCATCACAAGTACTTGTAAGATTAACATTATTTTGATTTTTTGCTATTACTAATCCTTCCTTAACTTCAAGTATTTCGTATGCATTATTAAACATTTTAATACACTTTTTCTTAACTAGACAGTTATTCAAAATTTTCAGTTCTTTAAGATCTTTATTACTTACATAGTTATAAACTTTATCTCCATGCTTAACAATTTCCTGTGAATCAAATACTAGTTCCTGGTTTCGATCATCTCTTACTGGAATAAGTAGTGTTTTCTGTAAAGTAATAATTTCTTTAGGTATTATTATGACAAAGATAATGTTGTCCAAATTGTCTATTATAGTTGCAAGTTTTATATTTTGAAGATTTTGGAAGTCAATGTCGTATTGTACAATTTCTTCGTTTATTAGTATGTTACTATGCAAAATACCTAGTCTTGCTGAAGCTATGTTATTCTGTATATGTTCTATGTTATCTTCTAGTATTTTCAATTTGAGTACGTAGTCTGTTGAAAGGAATTGATTTTCAATCCTATTCGAACTTTTTGAAATCATGGACCTATCGTTTTTAATTACATCTTTCAATTTGACAAAAGTTTCGTTAAAATTTTGGTTAATTCTAATTTGAGAGATAAGATTTTCTATTGCATTATGATTGTTCGTATCAATAACTCTAAGGTGATCTTCAATTTCTTGCCTGTCATCTTCAACCGTCGTTCCATATAGTCATATGAATATCCTTCCAATAAAGTTCAATAAACCTCGTTTCTGGCTATGTGGAACTAATGTCCGAATCTTGCTTCTGATACTTTTTATCTGATACTCAAAAGAAATAGTTTGGCTGCCTAAATCTATTTCCTTGATGTTAGCTTGCAAATTGACTATTATATTCTCAATTTCCTTGGAGTTAATAATATGCATTATAGTGTCATAACTCTTAATAATATCTAGTTCATCTAATTTTATTTCCGTGTAACCAAAATTCGTTTCAATTTTCTTGACTACCAGATGCGCCTGGGTTATTGTTATTGGCATGTGGAGAATTCATATTAGCAGAAATATTTTGAGGATCCAATTGACCTGCAAATTTTTTTCCTCTTTTAATATTTGAAACATGAATATTGTCTAGTTTAGCTTTAATGCGTTTGGGTTGTTCTTTATGTCTAACGCTTTTGTAATTCCTAATATAACATTTTAACTTATTCTCGCGATAGTTCTCCGTATTAACGTTACGCTTGCTTATAAATCTAGTTTTTTCCTTCACTAAATTGTCGTAAATAACATTTTTATCGCATTTTCCCTATTGAATATTTATAGGCTTCTCCTTTGTTGTTGAATGGTATGTATTATTATACCACTCGATAGCCTTGCAAATTTTTTCTCTGATGTTGTGTTGTTTACTTTCAAATCCTAAGGTTCTTATTATTTCACTTAGGGTTATTGTTTTGACCAAATGTATCTCTATATTTTCGTTTTTCAAATAATCTTTAATGTTGATGCTTCTAAATTCGTTGTCGGTAATTAAACTTTGAAAATATCCTCTTTGCGATTTAAACTCTCTCAGATTTTCTATTATTATTTGATTGTTTCTATCCTCAAGATAGAATGCTGTAGCAAATTTGGAAAACCTACCTATAAATGTTAAGAAATTGGTTTTAGAATTTGTATAAACATCCATGTGTATTATTTGTTTAATGTTAATTTTTGAATAAGTTATTTAAGCTTTGGAAAATATATATATTTCTTTAACCCTTCCTAATTTTCGGTTATACCTGTATGTCCTGTTTCGTATTTATGATATTTTTGAATTTCCTTATATGTTTCTTTCTCATTTTTCATTTCTTTGGCACGAAAAGAACACCTGACGAATTTAATATTTTTGATTCCATCGAAAAGTTCAATAATCTTCTGTTGTAATTTATTATAATCGCTGTCACTTAGTTATATGTAAATACCCGTTTTACCTGGCTTGGTACATCTTCTTAGAATGTCTGACATATTGTTCTCTATATCTTGGGAATCTATGTACATAATTCTATTTTTGAGGCCATTCCCTTTAACTCGTACACGAATTTGTCCATATATTTCTTTTTTACTATTTTCGACACTCTCGTAGACACACTTTTCGTGATCACATCGAGCTGAAATTTGGCACACAGGTTTATGTCTCGTGACAATTGAATCAGACACACTTTTCGTGATCACATCGAGCTGAAATTTGGCACACAGGTTTATGTCTCGTGACAATTGAATCTATCAAAATTTGAGCCGGAAATTTCCATGGAAAACGCGGAAAATCGGGAAAAATCATTTAAAAATTTGGTAAATTTTATTAGTGATAAATCCGTTTCAGGGAAAATGCAGAGTTTCCGATTTTTCCGAAAAAATGTCCGGAATTTTCCGGTAAAAAATGTTTTCTAAATTATGCAGGATCAAGTTCCCAATCAACTGGCATGATTACTTTCTTTCCGACAATGGTGAAAACTTGCAGAAAAAATCGACGAAAATTCCTGTCAAACGCTTTTCCGGAGTTTTTCAGACCAAGGAAGCGTTTGAGCGTTTTGCAACCTAAGACAAAGTTGTAGAGCGAAATGAGTTGCATAAAGTTGCTTTTCTGGAAAACTCCGTGGAAAACCCGGAAAAGCGGGAAAATCATCGGACAAATTTCCATCGATATGATTAGTGATAAATCTGTTTCAGGAAAAATGCAGAATTTTCCAATTTTTCTGGAAAATTTTCCGAAAATTTCCGGAATTTTTCGACTTTTCCGGAAAATTTTCCGACAAAAAAGTTTTATAAGCTATGCGGAATCATTTTTTTTTTCGTCCTACTGGCATCAATATTTTCTCTTCAACAATCATGAAAACTTGCATGAAAAATCGAGGAAAATTGATGTAAATTTTTACAAAAATTTCATAGTAATAGGAAAAGTCTGTGGAAACCATGGAAAATCAGGAAAATTCATGTTATATGGGATCAAGTTGGAATACAGCTAAAAAGCGCTGTTTAAAACATAATTTGAATTTCAGAAAACCGTTGCAGTACTTCAACGATTTGATACTCAAACATGACTTAAAAATGGTTTTAAAATATCTGCATGCAGCACGTAATAACAATTTAGTTAACGTGAAAAAGGCAGAACATAAAATAAGTAAAAGACGAGTTTTCAAACAAAACTGAGGCCAAGCCGCATGAAAAAGTAGAAAATAAGCTTTTCTTCACACACAGAGGTGGACTCAGATTTTATTCGCTGACAATCACCGATATATTTCAGTATGATCAATCAGAGGTAATAAGTGATTTGATTCATGAAGAGAAAGAATATTCAATTGAAATGTTCCAATCAAAAAATCTCAGTCCACCTCTGTGTGTGAAGAAAATTTTATTTTCTACTTTTTCATGCGGCTTGGCCTCAGTTTTGTTTGAAAACTCGTTTTTTACTTATTTTATTATGTATTGTTTCAAATTACTTTTTTTTTCTGTAAGTATAATTTGATTTCTGAAGCGATTGACTACAGAGTCTAGTATTGGAATATGGTTGTTTAAATTTCCCTGCTGTGAGTGGATAGTATCGACATTTCCTTCGTCCACATTATTTTGTAATGAAGCATTGGGGAATTCTTCCATAATTTCCTTATTATTTTCTATATCGATTGCATTTATTTCATTTGTGTCAGTATTTATTCTACTTAAAAAATCAGCTATCCTGTTCTCTTTTCCTTTTATGTAATCCATATTTATGTTATACTCGCCAAGCTTTAGCAATCATCTATAGAGTCTGGGGTTAACATCTTTATCTCTTGTCTTGGTATATAGCCATTTTAGGGGTTGGTGGTCGGTAAATAAATCGAATTTAACTCCGTAGAGGTAAGGGCGGAAGTAATTAGTTGACAAAATAATCGCCAAAAGTTCTTTTTCGGTTGTAGAATAATTTCTCTCGTGCTCCTTGAGCGTTTTGCTTGCATAACAAACAGGGTGATTACTTTGTTGCAGAATAGCACCAATTGCGTATGTGCTAGCATCTGTTACAATCTTAAATTTTTTATTAAAATCCGGATACTTTAGTATCGGGGCTTCAGTAATAAAGCGTTTTAATTTTTCAAATGAATTAATATCACTAGAATCATTAACATTTACTTTGACATTCTTTTTTAAATATTTTGTCATTGGCTGAGCAACTTCCGTGTAATCCTTAATAAACTTTCGGTAGTAGCCAGTGACACCGAGAAAGGATTTAATTTGTTTTTGCATTTCCGGCAGTTTTAATTTAATAATATCTTCAATTTTCTTAGGGTTCGGTTTTACTCCGTCGGGTGTCAATATATGACCAAGATATTTTGTTTCTTTAGAAAAGAATTTGCATTTATCAATTTGTATTTTCAAGTTGTATTTTCTCAAGTTGTTGAAAATTTGTTTGATGCTAGTAATATGTTCTTCGAGTGGGGTGGAGAAGATTAGTATATCATCTAGATACACTACACAAATTTTATTAATATATTCCTTTAACACTGAATTCATTAGACGTTGAAACGTAGGTGGTGCATTATTTAGGCCAAAGGGCATTCTCACATATTCGTAGTGTCCTTGAGGCGTGGAGAAATTTTAAAATTTCACTTAGACCATCTTTTCTTCAGAGTTAAGGGAGTCGAAAAGGTCGTGAAATTCACTCCCTTCTATATTAACAGCTTCTAACTGATAGATCTCCTCACTTCTATATGGACAAATATTTAAAAAATTTGTTTCATTACCATTTATTGTTAAAATATCTTTTTTAATATCTCTTATAGCACCTAGGGGTTTGAGTAAATTTTGACCGAGTATAGCGTCAAAACATTTTTCAAATTGAATTAATGTAACTAGAATTATTAACATTTACTTTCACATTCTTTTTTAAATTTTTTGTCATTGGCTGAGCAACTTCCGTGTAATCCTTAATAAACTTTCGGTAGTAGCCAGTGACACCGAGAAAATATTTAATTTGTTTTTGCATTTCCGGCAGTTTTAATTTAATAATATCTTCAATTTTCTTAGGGTTCGGTTTTACTCCGTCGGGTGTCAATATATGACCAAGATATTTTGTTTCTTTAGAAAAGAATTTGCAATTATCAATTTGTATTTTCAAGTTGTATTTTCTCAACTTGTTGAAAATTTGTTTGATGCTAGTAATATGTTCTTCGAGTGGGGTGGAGAAGATTAGTATATCATCTAAATACACTACACAAATTTTATTAATATATTCCTTTAACACCGAATTCATTAGACGTTGAAACGTAGGTGGTGCATTATTTAGGCCAAAGGGCATTCTCACATATTCGTAGTGTCCTTAAGGGCGTGGAGAAATTTTAAAATTTCTCTTAGACCATCTTTTCTTCAGAGTTGAGGGAGTCGAAAAGGTCGTGAAATTCACTCCCTTCTATATTAACAGCTTCTAACTGATAGATCTCTTCACTTCTATATGGACAACTATTTAAAAAATTTATTTCGTTACCATTTATTGTTAAAATATCGTTTTTAATATCTATTATAGCACCTAGGGGTTTAAGTAAATTTTGACCGAGTATAGCGTCAAAACATTTTTCATGGAATTTTGTAGTTTCCATACCATATAAGCATCTTCTTTAAATTATTTTGGAAGATTCGTTTTGATTTCTGCCTTAACGTATGTTTTCGTATTAAGACTATTAAATGGTATTGGTGTTTTTAATAATTTCCTTCTATATTGGGGTAATTTGGTTTCATCTAGAAGAGAAGTAGAGGAAGAGGACCCAGTATCGATGACTCATTTTATTTTGTCTTCATCTATTGTGAGCTCTATTATTGGTAGGTAAATTTTTGAGGAGTTAAGTGAAAATTTACTTCTTCTTGTTGTTGAATGTGATCGACATCCATTGGCTCTAGCCCATTTGAGTTATTTTGTCTTGAAGTGTTATTAGAAAAATTGTTGGGTAAATTTTGTCCTGAACGTTCGTTATTATTTGAATTATATTGTCTAAACTGCCCTTGGTTAGTTAAGGAAGTTTGCCTTGATTGCCCTGAATTTTAATAACTATTATGATTCGGGCTGTTATTGTAATTATAGTTTTGTCCTTGTCCGTTTGTGCAATTTTGTTGTAATTGTAAGTTTGGATCGATGTTATTTAAAAATGCTCTTAACATCAATACTTCATTCGTTTTTGGGTGAAATTCACTAGGTTTCTCTAAATCGTATTCATATTTTTCATTTAATTTATTTAGTGTATTTTTTAATGTAATATAATATTCTCTTACTTGAAAATTCCGTGCTGAAAGTGCCTTATGATATAATGGATGATATGATTCCTGAACACCGAAACATTTTATCAATTCAGATTTGATTTCCTGCCAAGTATGGTTAGGTTCCAAGGTTCGAATGGCCTCTAGAGATGGACCCTGGATTTTATTAATGATGATTCTTTGGAAAACATATTGTTTAAGTTGAGTATTGCAGCTAAAGAGTGGTAAAGTTGTCTCAACTTCTCCGAGAAATGATGTAAGGTCATATTTTCCATCTCCTCTGAATTCTCCCATTCGTTATGCATCTTTAACTAGATGATTTGTTGTAAATGTTAATGCTGGTGGTGGAGTTGATTCACTTGTTGCATTTGGTGCACCTGAAGTGGCTGATTCTAGTGGGGCTTCCGACGTTGCCATTTCTTCTCTTCGAATGCTCACTAAATCACTATTATATGCTTTGAATCTGTCGTTTTCACGAACTGATTTCACTTTTGGAATGTACAAATTTTGATTTTTTTTTTTCTAATTAATTTATTTCGCTTTAACTTTGGCTCAATTCACAATGTTTAGATAAATTTTCTTTCCTTTTCCTTTTGCTGATATATTTCACTTTATTCTTTAAAATTCACCGTGGTAAATGCATGTATTTCACCGATTTATTCTTCAGAATATACACAAATAATAGAAAATTTAAACCTGAAGTTTAGTATCTACGTTGAAGCAAATTTTTTTTCTTCACTATGTTACCGGCTCCAGTAAGTTGACAAAAACACGATAAAATTTTCGTTCGGATTGCATAACTTTAGCATACAATCCTACCGACACAGCGCCAATTACAAACGTAATTCTTTTCCAACGAAAAAAAAATATAAGATAATAAAAAAATCACAGAAAGGGAATTTTTTGGTAGAAAACCACAACCTACTAATTAATAAAATTTATTCTTAAGAATAAAACTTAGTAGTTACGCTATGCTGGTACCAGGCCACAGTTTTATTTAGAATTCTCATTCATAGATGGCCGTTAGTTTCCAGGATTACGCCACAGATGGTGCCACTGTCGCTAGAGAGTTGGAGCCCGGGATAAATATGGCGTGGGCTTGCGCTTGGCAGCAAGAAATGTGGCACGTGAGTTTGTGTCTTGGATAAATGTCTGGAGCGCCTAAATGTGGGCATTTATTGAGTAAGGCTCCCTAGCAGCATTAGCCCGTACTACATATGTTGTAGATGTTTTAGCGGTTTGGTTTTTATGTACCTGCATGAAGATTCTTTAGCGGGAAAGTTCTAGATATTAGCATGAAGTCATCTTGGTTCAAACCCTGCCATCGAGTTTTGGGGATACGAGATCACTTTCAACACTCTTCAGCATAGGGAAATAGCATAGGTATTCGGTTTTGTTTCAGGAGTTCGCTTATTTTTCATGTCGAGTTTTGGGGATACGAGGTCACTTTGGGGATACGAGATTACTTTGGGGATACGATATCGCTTTCAGCACTCTCCAGCATAGAGAAATAGAACAGGAATTCACTCAATTTTCATCTCGCCCTCGAAGCTTTCAGTTGACATCAACATTTGTGTCATATCTAAGCAACAACAACAACTTATGTAGGTAGGTATGTCGCCTTAGATAAGCAATAGAAAGTATATATATATATATATATATTTGATTCATTACATAAACAAATTCGTACAGTCCAATAATGTAAGCAAATTTGAACAGCCGAATAATGTAAACAAATTCGAATAATGTAAACAAAATTCACACAGAGCCGATTAAAGTGAACAAATTGAGCGATTTATGCTTTTATGTAAATGAAAGATTCCCAATTTCTTTAGCTGGAAAAAACAACTACAACAACAACTGATAGTAATCTGTAGGATAAGATGTTTTGGATGAGTAGTAGAAGTTATAATTGAAAATTTCTTTTGGTAAAAAAAAACACAACAACAAATATAACGGTAAGTTGTGGTCTGTAGGAGTCTTGATATGTAAAAATAGATCACGGCTGCTTGGGTCTCCATGGGCCATGGCTTTCGAGATATTAGCGATCTTACCTTTTCAGGTATAATTAATAGTAGTAATAATTCAAGTTAACTCTAAGATATTTTTTTGTTCATGCCAATAGTTTTAGTACTAGGGGGTAAAATTTTCATCAGAAATCCTTTACGGGCTATGGTTCTCAAAGAAATATTGTGAAATTCCCTAAGTGAATTAGTGTAATTAGTATTAGTAATAACTCAAGTTAACCCTACAATATGCCAATAGATTCTAAAAGGTGTCAGTGGGGGTCTTAGTTCTAGTGGTGGACAAGATTTTCATCAGAAATCCTCCACGGGCTATGGGTTTTGAGATATTAGAGATCTTATCTTGGCAGGTATAATCAATAGTAGTAATAATTCAAGTTAACCCTAGGATATTTTTTGTTCATGCTAATAGTATTAGTACTAGAGGGGTAAAATTTTCATCAGAAATCCTCTACGGGCTATGGTTCGAGATATTAGCGATCTTACCTTCTCAGGTGTAATTAAGTTATGGATTAAAGATTTGATGATATTAATCTATAGGTGTCTTTTATAAACAAGATTGCAACATGTGGATCATATATCTAAAAATAGCTCAGGCGAAGCTGGTTTGGGGTGTATATAGGTAGATATGTTGACTTAGATATGTAATAGAAATTAGTAAATACCTAATTTTGCTCTTCAAGTGTAATGTAAAGTAAACAAATTCGCAGTCGAATAATGTAAACAAATTCGCACAGCAGCCGAGTAAAGTAAACAAGTTGAGCGATTTATGAAAGATTTCTAATTTCTTTAGCTGAAAACAACAATAACTGATATTAATCTGTAGGATATGATGTCTTAGATGAGTAGTGGAAGTTATAATTGAAAATTTCTCTTGCTGAAAAAAAAAAGCAGCAACAACTATAACATAAGTCGTGGATTAAAAATCTTTTGTAAACAAAAGTGATCATGCTATAATATTCGTAGATCACGGCTGCTTCGGATGTTAAGAAACATGAAGTAATGGAAATTAAAGCATTATCAGAAAATGTGTTTGTGTGTGTATTGAAAAGCCTTAGGTTTTATGAAAAATTGTTTTTTTTTATTTTCAATAAAATTTCTTTTTGGGTATGTTAAATTTAAAGCTTTGATCACCTATGATATCAATGTGAGGTGATACTAATATAGTATGATACGTTGACTTAGATGAGTAGTGAAAGTTGTATGGGTAAAGTAAAACAGTTTTCTTGAAATTTTTGGTGATAAGCTGTAATGGCATGACCAGTGTTGCCACACGAAATCTTTCTAGAGGAACTTGTTAGCCTAGCCTGAAAAATTACATATTATCATTTGCTTGAGAGTGGGTTAATTAAAAGCATTAATGAGATATCATATTAATGTAGGATGATATGCCAATTTAGGTGAGTAATATAAATTAGTAAAACTTTGGGTGACCAAGTGTAATGAGTTTGAAATATAATATAACTTCTTGCGTAAACAAATACATTCGAATAAAATAAACAAATTGATTTATGTTTTTTTTGTGTGTCTAGGGCTGGTGAGCGTAGGAAGGTAGCAGAGTTATTTACCCTGACATCAAAATTCACATGAAGCTGATAAGAATATGATAATTTTATCTTCATAATATTAGATTGAGCACATATTTTCTAACCATTACGTTGAGCGTGGGTTTAATTATAAGTTTTGATGAAAGAAGTTGGTGTTATGATATTAATGTTGTCTTAGATGACTAGTGGAAGTTATCATATTCATATTTATCCCTCTAAAGCATTATCCGAATGGTGTTGCATGAAGGAAAAGAAAATTGATAATTCTTCAAGCGTATAGTGAAGACCGTGGTGGAGGTTGAGAGTGGGTACTGAAAGTTGTGTATATATAAATTGTGTTGTATATTAATCTAGTAGGATACGAATGCTTTAGTGAAGAGCGTGGAAGAGTATAGTATTATTTGTTTACCTTTAAATCTTAAGGTTTAAAATTTTTAACCTCCAAGCTGGAATTTTTTTCTTTAAGTTGACCCGATGGCTAGATAAGAACGTGTTAACTTCATCGGTGGGGTTCAGAGTTGGTACTGTAAGTTGTGTATTAAGTAAAAAGTTTTGATGGGTGAATGGATAGTATTTGGTATTTAGTTCCTCGAAATGGTTTTGAATGAGTATCAGGAAGGAAGAAAAAAAGTTGATAATTCTTCAACTTCAGCATGATGTTGAGAGTGGGTATTTGGAATGATCTAATTTTAAATCTTGGCATGAAATCATTAGGTTAGGAATGGATTAAACTAAAAGTTTTGTATAAAAGAAGGTGGTGTTATTATATTAATATAGCATAATGTGTTGTCTTAGATGAGTACTAGAGAGCTGTGAGTAATAGGTGCGGAATATATTGTAGGTGAGCATTGGAAGTTGAAAATGTAGGATTCCCAATTCGTTTACTGAAAAAAAAAACAACAACAACTGTAAATAACATATAGCAAATCAATTTTTTACACAATATTTATTCACATCAAATTCATTATTTTTGTCAGCTGTGGATTATGCATGTGTGAAGCACTGAGGTGAATTAATCTTATGTTGTGTAGTATAAAATAAAAGCTTTCATGGGTGATATGGGGATAGAACCGATGTATGTTGTGCACCAGGTTGGTAGTATTTGATTGAATCAAAACAGTTTCATGGCTTAAATATAGTTGAAATTCATAAAAATGTTGAATGGATATCAAGAACATGTTAATATTTGTTTTGAGCATGAGCAGAAGAAATCGCGATTATTGCACCATGTTATGAAATTTGATACCTAAAAATAGATCACATGAAGGTTATTGGGATGGTAAGAAACCATGGGTGATATGGGGATTGAACCGATGTATGTTATGCACCAGATTGGTAGTATTGAAGCAAATGTACCTCTCCCCTCCTGTGTCTGGTCTTCGGGTCGTATTCTTTCTTGCATGGAGCTTGGTACTATCAGTTGTTTGCTTGTGCAAGTTTTCTTATAAACCATAGTTTTCTTATAAACCAAGAAATTACACTGTTAACTAAAATCAACTAGGCAGTAGGCAATTTTATAGGAATATGGTATGTTCCGTACAAAAGCTAAAAAGGGAAAAGAAAATTGCATGAGAATTTGGTTAGTGGTTAGTGTCTTCCCGCATGTTAGACCATTAAGATGGATAATGAGGAGTTCTTAAGGGAATATAATAACATTTTACTCGATGAGCATAAGAAACAAATTCAAGAATGTAATAACTTTTTAAAATTATATGAAAATATTGAAAAAGTCCAGTCAAAATTTGGTGAGCACTATATAAGCTGCCCTTGGTCAAGGGATGATTCAGTACCAGACCACAACTTACGTTATAGTTGTTGTTGGTTTTTTTTTACCAAACTTCTACTACTCATCCAAGACATCATATCCTACAGATTAATATCAGTTGTTGTTATAGTTGTTTTTTCCAGCTAAAGAAATTGGCAATCTTTCATTTACATAAAAGCATAAATCGTTCAATTTGTTTAGTTTCCTCGGCTCTGTGCGAATTTTGTTTACATTATTCGAATTTGTTTACATTATTTGGCTGTTCGAATTTGTTTATATTGTTGGACTGTACGAATTTGTTTATGTAATGAATCAAATAAGAAGCATTACACCTGAAGATCAAAAATGATACTACTTTCCATTACTTATCTAATTCGACATATCTACCTATCTACATTAATTGTTGTTGTTGCGAATTTCATAACATGGTGCAATACTTAATATTGCCTAGTAGAAAATCTTTTAGTGTGATGTAGTAAAGTAAACAACCCAAGGTCAAGCTGTAGCCTCCAAATCCAGACCACACTTAACCCATTCCCAAACGCCACCACTGAAGCTTCCCCCCACCAACCACCACCCTTCCTTAGATAGGACACATAGGTTGATGTCAAATTAAAGCTACGAGGCCGAGATGAAAAATGAGTGAACTCCAGAAACGATATCGAATTCCTGTGCTATTTCCCTATGCTGGTGAGTGCTGAAAGCGATATCATATCCCCAAAGTGATCTCGTATCCCCAAAACTCGAGATGAAAAATAAGCGAACTCCAAAATCGAAAACCTATTCTATTTCCCTATGCTGGAGAGTGTTGAAAGTGATCTCGTATCCTCAAAGTGATTTCATATCCCTAAAACTCGATGGCAGGTTTTGAACCAAGATGACGTCATGCTGATATCTAGAACTTCCCCGCTAAAAAATATTCATGCAGGTACGTACAAATCAAACCTCTACAACATATGTAGTACGGGCTAATGCTGCTAGGGATCCTTACTCAATAAATGCCCACATTTAGGCGCACCACACATTTATCCAACACACAAATTCACGTGCCACATTTCTTGCAGCCAAGCCGCAAGCCCATGCAATATTTACCCCGCGCTCCAACCCACCACGACGGTGACGCCATCTGTGGCGCAATCTTGGAAACTATCGACCATCCGTGAACGAGAGTTCTAAATAAAAACTGTGGCCTGGTACCAGCATAGCGTAACTACTAAATTATAAAGTATCCGGAACAAAATTAAAAAGCGTCCGACCGAGTCGAGTTAAATATTTATTTTCCCATAAACACATAAAAAAGAGATAAGAAGCATAAGAATGCTTAGCAGATACTTTATTGAGAACGGCGATTCTATGGGAAAAGAATTTATTTATGAGTTCACGTTGTTGTTCATGTGAAGAACAATTTGACTCGGGTACCGTCTCGGATAGTGTTACAGACGTAATTCGCGACCATTTAGCAGCTGTGGCAATCCAGATGCTTAGCAGTAGCACTCACGACGCTCTATATTTCGCGCGTCTTGGGAGGAGAACGCTAGATCTAACTGCAAATCCATTATATGTACATACACTCATGACGCGCGGTCAAAAGGGAGCGCGGCATATGGCACTCGTTTGGTATTGGGAGTTACACGAGATAGTACAGCCTGCATGCAAGCCTCCCTTCCAACTCGATTTTTAACTTGACAGCAGAAGGCAGTTCGGTTGATGTCCTATCATCTAGCATGCAAGTTCATTTAAAAAATGGCATTGAGACGTAAAGGCATGCCTATATTCCGAAATTAAAGCAATAAAAGAAGTAGCAGAATGATAAAAACTCAAGAAAAAGTTAAGAGGAAGGTGTTGGTAAATGATGTAATGCAAATGATCCCAGAAAATCTCATTTTCCCAGTATAAATTTATCAATTTCTCTCAAACATTTCTTTTCCGCCATCTTGAAAACTGTATAATGTCAAATTAATATCACCTCAGCTGCCATGGTTTTTCATCACGCAAGTTCGCTGAAAGCTGTACTGCCAGCATGGCAGTAGAGGTTACACGTGCAAGAAGTATGGCAGTGCAGTTTCCATGCAAGCTGTCTTTCCAGGTGTAACCCCCGGGTTAGACTTTGTGGACGAGAGCACATAACCACGAAACTATGGACTTTGAACCAGGCCAATAATTTCCAACATACCATTTATATATATATATCTAGAGCATCTTAAGAATTGGCCTTAGACCAATTCTAGTCTTTTGTCTTGCTTTCAATATCAGTTTCATGGAACTGAATGATGTATGATGAAATTGCAGATTTCTCACGAATACAAAATCAACTAAAATAAAAGAAACAGAAACTGGTCCGTGTTATATTAGCTCACGTACTTTAAAATTGATAAGAATCAGAGTGAGCTATTACTTAAAGAGGGTTGGAAAATATTACAATATCCTAAAAATTGATAAAAAATCAAGCATCAGAACTTAAAAATTTATAGCAGTCTTCCGGATCAATTTTATAATTGTGAAAAGATCCAAGTCATGGCGATTTGAAAAGTTGTTCTTATATTCAAAATCATTGTATTTGTAAAAATGAACTGAAAAATTCATTAAGCGATACAAAAGAATGCGTTGGTTACAGACAAAAACTTCTAGAAATATTATGCTAATATCCTACATATTCGTTCTAGCACTTCAGCTAAACCCAAATATGGGTATATTCTACACTATTGTTCGATCGAACATACCCGGGGGTTACATGTGATAGTACAGCTGGCATGCAAATCGCACTGCCATACTTCTTGCACGGGTAACCTCTAGTGCCATGCTGGCAGTTCAGCTTTCAGCGAACTTGTGTGCTGAAAAGCCATGGCAGCTGAGGTGATATTGATATTTTAACATTATACAGTTTTCAAGATGGCGGGAAAGAAATGCTTGAGAGAATTTGATAAATTTATTCTGGGCAAATGAAATTTTCTTGGATGATTTGCATTACATCATTTACCAACACCTTCCTCTTAACTTTTGCTTGAGTTTTTATCATTCTGCTACTTCCTTTATTGCTATAATTTTCCAATGTACGCATGATTTTATGCCATTTTTTAAATGAACTTGCACGCAAGATGATAAGACATCAACCGAACTGCCTTCTGTTGTCAAGTTAAAAATCGCGTTGGAAGTGAGGCTTGCATGCAAGCTGTATACTATCTCGTGTAATTCCCGGGTTAGCACACAGGTAAAAACCACACATGAGCACAAAATTATTGTATTGAATAGGGTTCTCCAGAACAAATATTTATTTCGCGCTTTTATTTAAAGAACAAAGGCGCAAATTCGTGTTAACAACAGTCAATGAAAATATATAGATTGAAGCAGACTTCTACTATGTTTCCTGTATATACGTAACCTATGCAGGTCATAACAGATAACGTAAGCGCCCCATTCGTTTTTCTGCTGCCTAATCTCATTCATGTCTATTTATTTGAAAGAATACAACACCAGCACGTGGCAGCGAGAATAACATACGCCCTTAATTTGTTCACAAATCACTTCAGATCTTTCGAGTGCTTGAGTGCTCTTGTTCTATGATGCTCAACCAAGAATTATGTATATACATACACATATATTTGCTTTACCCATGATGTATAGTAGTAGCATATGTCATATTGAAGAGAATAATGATCGTGGATAATGTAACGTTTCACTTGGCTATGCGTAAAAGTAGATGGCACAGCTTGGTGCGTAGTCTAGTATATTAGTTACTACAACGACAAATTAACTGGGCTATTACAGTTCGTTTGTTATCGTTGTATGGAAATTGCCAAGTTACAGGTTACATAATGTGGAAGTGCCTTTGACTTTGTGCCAAAATAAAACATCCATAAAAAATCAGTTAAAGTGACTTAGTAGGCTAGTTACAAATTATGAAATGCAAGAGGGAAAATCATCTGTCTCGTTGGCTCAGTGGAAAGTGCAGCTGCCCGGCAAGCGCAAAGTCCCAGTTTCAAACCCCGGACGAGGCGGTTATTTTTTGCTCTTGTATTTATGATTTGATTTAAAATCGTTAAAAGTAAAAGTTCTTAAAAATTCTTCTATTCTCCATCTTTTTCTTTTTAATTAAAATTTCTTTTTAAATTTCAAACATCTATAGTATAATGGACACATTTCTGATTTTAGGAGTCTGGGTTCGAGCCCCAGCTAATAAATTACAGAGATATTTTGCTAATTACAGATAAGTCACTATAAACGATGCTGCAATATGTTTCAATGTTCGGTTCGATGGACACCTTAAATTGTACAATAAAGAAACAGTTGAATATATTGATTTCTGCCATATCATTCGAGGGATTTTATGTATGTGTTAAAAAAACAAAACAAGATAAAATTGATTTGATTATTGGGGTAGGGGCCGGAGAACTAACCTCTAAGCTCAATACATCAATATATTGTCCTACACAATATATTGATGTATCAAACTTAAGAAACCCTGAAAAACACAAAAACAAAAATACATTTTTAATTTCATTTAAACTCACCCTTTTACATTATAATAAAATGCAATTTGCAATTTGCATTTTATTATCAGGCAGATATGCATACTTACCTACATGCAGTGTCCTCTTCTTCCTTTTCTTTTTCATATGTATACTGTATATATGTATATTACTTATTTTCTCTAATTTGTACGTACACATACGTACATACAAATATTTTTACCTTCTAAAATTAATTAAGTAAATTAAGTAAAGACGAGGATAGCTGCATATCAGATTTCAATTTTCTCAGTGCTTTTAACAAACAAAGTTTAATTAAAGTACAGAAAAAATATAATAAAATAATAAAAATATTAAAAATCCGTCACACAGATAACAACTGGTGGCAGCGGACTTAAAAACAAAATCAGTGTCTGTAAAATTAAATTAAATTAAAGAAACTAAAATTAAATATAATAATAATCCTGTCAGAATATAATAACTGGTGGCAGCAGTATTTTTATAATCAGTATATACTTTTCTTTAAAATAATAAAATCCTGCCACAGTGATAACAATCTAGTAGCGGTATATTGCGGAAGTTGTAGAGATTTTGGATCCCAAAACTAGTAAGGCTAATCTTGCAAACTCCAATTCAACGTCATATAACTGACAGATGTATTACTAAAATTCAAATTCAAAAGTGACTTATTATTAATCCCGGCATGAACGCATGCAAATAAACGTTGATTACAGCGATTGAGATAATAAGCACATTGTTGGATTTATAATATTACTATAATTCATAATACGAAAGTAGTTAGTTAAAGTTAGTATTAAATAGCAGTTAATATAGCGATACTTAAACTAGTACAACCGTGAGTTAAGATAATTCAGCGTGTGAATTAAAAAGACAAAGAATCTTCAAAATATCTTTTTAATACAAAAAAGCAGTTGGACATCCCCCGTTGATTTTTCGAACAAATTACATAGCTTCTCTGATGATAAGTATAAGCTTTTCTGATGATGACATTATAAAATAATAAAAAATATCTAGTTTATTTGGGATAACGGTATATGAATTCTTGTTAGGAAGCAAAGATGGGAGGTTCCGTATTTTAATAATAAACGTGTAAGTAATCATACGTAAATAAAATTTTATTTTACTACATATAAGTACCATATACTACAATTACCTATCCGCTGCAGCTAGAATTCTACGCTGAACCTGCACTTTTATATTTACGCAGTCTTTTGCACAATACTTATAGAAAAAATGTCTTCTAATTAAATTTTTCTAATGAAATCCAAAGCCATTTATTATTCTTGCTATAAATAAAAAACGTAAACTAGTTTTTCACTAATACATTACTTGATTTAAATGAAAAATTTATATTTTTGAAGTAAAATCAAAAACCTCACCTGTTCGAATACAATTGACTTGACCATTTGTTTAAATTCAATTGTAATTTTTTTTTCTGACAGCTGACAGTGTAGAAAAACTTAAAACAGAAGCAGTTGGTCTCTGATATTATTAGTTAGCTTTTGACATTACCAGTTGGCACACATGTCGGGTTGTACTCTTCATTCTGTTTCATTTTGAAATGATCACACACCCAGCCGTTCTCACAGAATGGTGGTACCAGAGCAAGGGTTCTTATAATGCCTAATCTACAATCCATGGTAAAATCACGTCGTCAAAACGATATCGTTTGCTCAAGAATGCATATAAATATACGAAATATGCAAGTAGAGGTAAACTGCAAAATTAGACGGCTGTTGATCTGTCAATTATCATAAATGTAATTGCTTTCTCGATTGCATTGTAGAATTACATCAAAGAAAATATTTGGTCTCAATAATTTATATTATATTATGCTTGGGACAAGTCAAATAATATAAAATATTGCTTTAAAGACTGAAAGTACAAGTCCCAGTTTACAGCTGTTTTGTTCTAAATTCCCCTACATGGTTCTAAATTAGCTGAATACAGCTGAGGTATTACTATATCGTTTTTGCTGATTAACTAAGCTCGTGCTTATGTCGTCAAATGAGTGAAAGAGAAGAAACATTTTTCCACGCATGAAGTTTCAAAGGCAAGAGTGGGAAGCAAACACAAAAATCCATGTCGTTTTGACGACGTGGTTTTACCATGCATTGTAGATTAGACATTAGGACCATCGCTAAGCTGGTTATCTAAATGTATATATATATGAATGCAGTAGACACTTGATGTAACTTAGCATGTTCGAACCAGGTCGACTACTATATTTTATGCTAAATACAAGTTTTGAAAAAAAAAAAAACAGCCACAATTCATAAATGCTATTGACTGATCCTTATTAACAGCACACTGTTATACTTGACTGACTTAAGGAATATTATTTCGGGCGATGACTAAAATTCACTTTATATCCAGTTTTGATTGAAATGCAGAATTTTACTACGGATCTTGACTGAAGTTAAGATAACATTTTAAGCCGGACATTGACTGACTTAAGGAGCATTATATCGGACGTTAACTAATCTACTAATCTACACTTTTTTTCGGGTCTTCACTCATATGAAGCATTGTATCTCGGGTATTGATTGAGATAAAATTTATTAACAATTACACTTAAGTTTTGATTTTGACAGGAATAAGGAATTGTGCTAATTAATAATTAGAACAAGGGGTATTAACATTAGCTTAAAGCCAATTTCTCAAGTGCCCACTATTACAACGGTGAGTACCAGCATAGATGGCACAAGAGCTAGATGTCGCATGCAGTACCAAAGAAGTATACAAATTTTATATGGCTGGGTGGTCCATTCCGGAATGGACCACAACATTTGAAATGATGTATACGACGAGTGATTCATATTTTTTCGTATCTGAAGTGTTGGGGAAGTCGATCAAATGTATACAAAACTACTATTATAAAATCATTTGCATTCGTCACAATCTTAAAGATATTATGGTTCATTTCAGAATGCACTACTCATTTCACAATTTGTATACTCTGCTTTAGTATGGCATGCGACATCTAGCTCTTGTGCCATCTATGGTACCAGCCACTTGCAAAATTTTATTTTATATATATATCTGTTTATTATATTTAAGCCTCGGATGCAAGTTTTTAATATATCAGAGTTTATTGGCGACTATTTTAGGATTATCTCCGATCTATGTTAAGTTGAAAAATTAAAATAAAAGAGTAGTTTTTATGACGTCTTTTATTAAAATATATACTCCCAACGTTTCGACCCGCCGATTTTACGAGTCCCCTTCTTGGGGCTATAAAAGTGTGTAGAATAATATCGAGACACATTTTTAAAATTACAACAAAATTAACTTTAAATATAAAATAAATAAAATATTACACTAAACATTCTTACAAATAAAATTAAAAAGATCAGATTAGACGAAAAAAAAAACAGACTACTGACAGGACATAATTAATCTATTGACTAGACTAAACGATCATGGGTTGTGGGTGCCTCGATCAGTATCAATATTCTGATATTCGTGAAAGATGTTATTATTGTATGTGTGTGTTTTATGATATGATCATAGCTGAGTTTGTGTGGTGTTGAATGTGAGTATTTTATGTGTTTATAGAATTATGTAAGTATATGGTGATATTCATTATGGATGGTCTCTTTGTCTAACCTAATATTAATTAAGTTGTGTTTATTTATATAAATGTGCAGGCTTTTTTGGTTTCCCTTTTAGCTCTGTTTCTTTCATTGGCAATGAAATTTGACGGCAGTACTTGCAGACAAAGTTGATTTTAAAATAAATGAACTCAATTCGTCTGTGATTAGCTTGTCAAATAGAGTCGATGCTCTTGAACGTCATCAAATTGCCTCGGATATCATTCTAAATGGTATTCCCAAAACGGGGAATGAAAACTTGCGTGAAATTTTCGATAAGCTGTGCTCTGCAATTAATATTAGTGCTCCTGATATAACCAATATATTTCGTGTGAAGTCAAAAGTTACGGATAGTGGTGACACCTCTATTATTATCAAGTGCCGCTCACCGCATGAGAAAAATATTATTTTAAAGGGTATATCAATGAAATTTAAAGACTGCAAGAGACCATTAATGCTGCGTGATGTTGGTCTAGACTCAACTAGTCGCATATATATTCATGAAAGCCTTACTAAATGTAACTATGCAATATATCGCAAAGCGTTACGCCTTAAGCATTTGAAGAAGATTGTGAGTGTTTTCACTGTTAATGGCCGTGTTCATGTACAAAAAAAAAAACATGGAGATAATGTTGTTGTGATTACCAGCATCGCTCAATTTAACGAATTTCATATATCTACCAATGAATAATCGAACTGATTCATGACCATAATTGCATGCATTCTTACTCTGTGGTGTCTTTATTATGTATATAATTCTGTTCTTTTATTTATTTATTTAATTATTTTATTTTTCTGCCAATTTTGTTTTGTATAAAGTAGCGATTTGCAGCGATCAGCTTGTTAGGTACATTGAATATAGTATAATGATGATTGATCTTGATATAAAGTATTATAATTTGAAAAATTTTATAATATGTAGCTTAAAATTTTATAATAGCTCTTATGTATGCTCTTTTTATTTTTTATTATTTATGCTGTTAAAATTCTGCATGATTGTTTACTTAATTAACTCAATTTTAATAACCAGTTTGTATTTCTATATATCGATTGCGTTCGTTTCTGCTATTTATCATGCTTACTTAAATAATCCTTAATTAGTTATCCAATGGTGAGTTCATGCGTTTCCTTTTCTCCCGGGTTGTACGATAATACTATAATTATGTTAAATATTCTGTGTAACAAAAGAGATGGTCTTAAGGTTTGTCATCTTAATGCTCAAAGCTTTTTTCCCAAAATTGACGAATTTAGAAATATTTTCTCCAATTGCTCCTTAGATGTTATTTGTATCTCGGAGACATGGCTGAAGCCGCATATATGTGATGAATTGGTAGACCTCCATCAGTTTGCAACTTTTCGTAATGACCGTACTACAAGAATGGGAGGTGGAGTTGCTGTTTTTATTAAGAATTCGCTACATGCTCGTTTAGTGACTCAATCTGATCCTAATTCTGAAATTGAGTATATATTTGTTGAAATTCAAGTTAACTCTGCTAAATGCTTGATTGGCTCTGTGTATAAACCGCCAAATGTTTCCAATACTGCCACTTTGGAAGCTGTCCTTGACGGATTTGGACATCTATACTCACATATAATTATTTCTGGCGACTTTAATGCAGATCTACTTGGACGCAGTACTACAGCTACTGCGTTGACTAATATGATACAAGCATATGGATTAGATTTCGTTAACACTACTACCCCAACACATTTTACATCTACTTCTTCAACCCTGCTTGATTTATTTATCGTTGCTAACAAGGAAGCTGCTATTTTTTTTAATCAAATCTCTGTTCCTAGTTTTTCTAGACATGATCTAATTTTTCTTGCTTACGATTTAGAGCCCGTTTCCCCTACAAATCAATTTTTTTCATACCGAAATTTCAGATGTGTTGATCATGATAGCCTTTTAAATGAAGCAACCGAGCTTGATTGGGATATTATTTATTCACTCACATCAGTTGATGATCAAGTTAGTTGTATTGAGAATTTCATTGAATATCTTTTCGATAAATACGTTCCAATCAAAACTCGAATTATAATTAATCCCTGCTGTCCATGGTTTACTATAAGAATTGAAAGTCTTATTTCTCAACGAAATTTTGCTTACCGTAGGTGGAAACGATTTCGCACCAGTGAATGCTGGAATGTTTTTCTGCGTAATGCCGTAAACAAAGAAATCTTACATTCCAAGATCTCTTATTATAGGTCCAAGTTTGATGACAGAGTTTCCACTAAGAAACTTTGGATGAACCTTAAAGATTTTGGCGTTGGGAAATCTAGGCCTATTGATGTGAATGTTGATCTTAATGTACTAAATCAAAGCTTTATTTCAACATCTAGCTCGGGCAGTGAACATGTATTTAATAGTAGATATGCTGAATTCATTCGTAATATTCCTCCTGAGGGGTTTTCCTTTGTGCACATGACTGAGCAGGAGGTATATGCGGCAGTTATTGGTATAAGATCGAACGCAATGGGTCTCGATCGCATACATCCTAGATTCGTTAAAACTATTCTACCTATTTTGCTACCGTATCTTACATATAACTTAAACACTATCATAACTTCCTCATGTTTTCCCAAAAAATGGAAATTAGCAAAGATAATACCAATTCCTAAAAAATCTTCATCAGCATACCGTCCTATCTCTATTCTTCCATTCTTCTCTAAGGTATTCGAGAAAATACTGCATAACCAAATCATATGTTATATTGAAAATAATAACTTGATATCCGAATATCAATCTGGCTTCAGAGTTAAGCATAGTTGCACAACTGCTTTGATTAAAATATCCGATGACATTCGTAATTCAATTGATTATAATATGGCAACAGTACTTGTACTGCTGGATTTCTCTAAGGCTTTTGACAATGTGGATCACATGGTTTTGTTTAATAAACTCGTAGCTCACTTCAATTTTTCCTCATCCGGCTGTAAGCTTATAATGTCTTACCTTAGTGGTCGCAAACAGCGAGTTGTTAGTGGAAATAAAGCCTCTCATTTTCTTCCCGTTCTTGCAGGGGTTCCTCAAGGATCAGTTTTAGGCCCATTGCTGTTCACTATGTTCATTAATGATTTAACCTTGGTAGTCAAACATTGTAAATTTCATGTGTATGCTGACGATTTTCAACTTTATATCTCTAAGCCACTGGAATCTATTGAAGATGCAGTACACTGTGCCAATACCGATCTTATGCACATACATTCTTGGGAACTGCAGAATAAGCTAAATCTTAACTCTTCAAAGTCCGCCTCAATAGTTATATTTAAAGTTGAGCTTGATACATCTTTTTTCCCTGCTTTGAAGATTAATGATGAGGTTATCCCATATAGCAAATCCGTTAATAACTTGGGTATAGTATTCAACCAAACTTTAAGCTGGAATGTTTATATTAACCGTGTTATTTGCAGAGTATTTGCTACCCTCCGCAAGCTCTCAGCATCTGCAGTATATACTCCTCAAAATACCCGCATGTTTTTAGTAAAATCACTTGTAGTGCCTCTCATAACGTATGGATGTGAGATCTTTTATGCACTCGATTCTACCACCTGGAGAAAGTTAAATGTTGCTTTTAATTCCGCCATTCGTTACATATTTGGTTTGAAGCGCTATGACCATGTCTCTCCATATATAAAGTCAATCTTTGGATGTACACTTAAGTCGTATTTGGGAGTAAGAATACTACTGTTTCTGCGGAATATAATTTATAGCCAGAAGCCCATTTACTTATTTAATAAAATTAATTTTGTACAATCATCAAGAACACTTAATTTAATTCAGCCGAGTTTCAAATATCGGACTACTGAACGTCAATTTTTGGTACAATCTGCGAGACTGTGGAACGCTCTCCCAAATAACATAAAGAGAAGCAGCAATGGACGTAATTTCCGATCCTTATTATACAATTTTTTTCAACAGTAAAATATGCAATATTCTTTAGTCAATAATGTAATTTCTTTATTTACTACTTAGCATACATAATATGTATTAATTAAAAAAATAGCTTAATTAAATATATATAAATATTAGTGTATTATTAAGTATTAAGTTTCATTTTTCGAATGTTCGTAGTTCCTACACATAATTATAAATTGATAGATTTAATTGTGTAGTTGTTCTCTAAATAAATAAACACAAATAAACACAAAAATGATCATGGCATCATCAAATTTGAATATATACCCTGTTTCAAGGGAATGTGATGCCAATGCTGAGTGCGGGGTATTTTTATCTATATATTTTGCATGCTGTGATAGGCGGGTTTTTAATTTTTTTGATGATTGATGATGTGGGACAGCTGTCACAATTTACTTTATACTACACTACGCTATTTTATTCAGCAGTTTTTATTTTGCCTTTCGTTTTGTTGTAAATCTTGTTGAGTCTATTGACGGGCTTAAAAGTTATATTTATTCGGTTGTCACCTGTATGTACATGTCGTATTATTTCATGAGATACTGGATGTATGTAAGGGATTGAATTGTATATCTTACTATGAGAGTCTGCCAGTTCTAAAATAGCTGGTTGTAAATTGCTGTTGGTGAACCCTGCTCCGTATGTGAGATATTTGGATATTTGTTTTTTCTGAGGATTGTATCAATTATGAGGTTGTTTTTTGCGTAAGAATGTTTAGTGTAATATTTTCATAAAAACTACTCTTTTATTTTAATTTTTCAACTTAACATACATCCTAAAATTATCGCCAATATAACTCTTACATAACCCGATCATAAACACAGCACAAGCGAATTATTGTTTTAATATATCATACTTTAACTTTTACTCCATATATTTATTCTACATACATATATGCAATACATCACATTATTGACAATTTCACATTATAATTCCCTGCCAATAAGAGTTCTTTCTAATACGTTTGAATCTCTGACCTAACAACTTTGAAAATCACATGCTAATACTACCATTGGCCAATTTTAAAAATAAGAGTGCCAGTTTTAGTGATACTTTTAAGGAAGTGGACAGTGTTTGTATTAACAAAATAAACCACTGATCTGGAATCCAAAATTACCAGTCCATTCATTTCAGTTTTCACTTAATTCAACGTTGTGTGTACGTTCTAACATTTTATGGTCCTTCGAGCCAGATATAATTCTAGTGGTTAATATTCGCCAAATTTTCAATGTTATTTGCACTTCCCAAATTTTTAGCTAAACAAGCTACCTCTGTACAAGTTATTGAAAAATCCTTCAATAACTTCAACAATACTCCAGTAGAAAAACGAACGAAAGGACTCATTTCTGAGTGGTTAATCGCCCTAAGTGAAATATGGTCAGATTATAAAACTGTCCGTTATACAATTCTCCAAGCTATTCAGGCTGTAGCAGATAGTGAACTTAAGAAACACGACTACATTTCAGGATTTCAATTTTAAAAGTGGGAAATAAATATTACTCATTTCGAGGTATTCTTAGAAATGCATTAGATGAATTCGAAACAAATGTTGAAACAAGCCTAAGGACGGAGAATGGAATCTCCTAGTCCCCGAGACTACCTAGCATCATAATACCAAAATTCTCAGGTTCATATTATTCATGGAGACCTCTTCACAATTTGTTCAATTCCCTCCTGCGTACAAGCTCTGCGTTATCTTCGGTGCAGAAATTGCATTATTTGAAATCAAATGTATCTGGAGAAACAAAGCACTTGTTGCTTCAATTTTGTATGAACAACTTGAGTTACGACAACGCATGAAAGATATTGCTTGAGAGGTATAATTATAAACGACTATTATTAAATGCCGAATTGAAAGCATTCTTTAATCTACCTAAAGTAACACACAAATCAGCCAAGGCTATCAAGACCTTGCTAGATAAGACTTTTGAATGTATCTCTGAACTAGAAGAATTGCAAGATTATGTAAGCAATGGGATGCAATTCTTATCTAAGTTTGTACAATGCTTACCAGCAGAAACGAACTTGTTATGGGAACCAGAGGTAAATACTGCAGAAGGACTTCCTACCTTTGAACCCTTAAAAAGATTTTTACAATCTAGATTCAGAATTTACGTAACATTTGTGTACCATATGCAAAGATCAGCGCAGTCTGTTTAAATATCCGAAATTTGTAAAACTTGACGTAGGCAATAAATTCAATGTAGTTGCAATAAATCAATTGTGTAATAATTATCTATCAGAGGGCCACAACACGAAAACGAGTAAGCTTTCATGTCAGCGATGTGGAAGGAGACATAATTCCTTATTTCAGCGAAATAATTCTATCCCAAAGGTTTCGACCCAATTAAAGCTAAGAGAGTAGCAATCAGCTCAACCTTGCAATTCACTTTCCACATCCAATTATTCTCTTCACGAGCTTTACACGAAAAGCAACGTACCAAACAATCACTGCTTGACACAGTATTGCTAAGCGTTTCTTCAAAGAATGGAAACATTTTGGTATATATGAATAGCACTGATAGACTCAGGCTCTCAAGTGTCACCACTACGAAAGTGGAAATCCAAATTACTAACCTGGGAAAAAACGAAAAATGTTCAAAACAGAATATATTGAACATTTATCCTTATTCAACTACAACTAGGGTAACCACGGTTACTACCCTTATAGTGAATAGAACGGACATTTACCGCCTGGAATCACATACATGCCACTTGCTGATCCTTTTACTTTATACTAGGATAAATTGATCCGCTTATAGGAGCAGATGTATAGCGAAATCCGCTACGGAAAGGTCCTCCAGGAACACCTACTCCTCAAAACAGCACAGTTGGATGGATACTTTTCGGAAAACTACCAATTACTTCTAAATTCTCAACAGCGTCTGCGTTAACAGCAAAAGT
The DNA here is from genome assembly GCA_963924295.1 of Dioctria rufipes. Classification (NCBI taxonomy): domain Eukaryota; kingdom Metazoa; phylum Arthropoda; class Insecta; order Diptera; family Asilidae; genus Dioctria; species Dioctria rufipes. The sequence continues at coordinate 207,012,199 of OZ002740.1, forward strand.
TCATTACGACGATCACAGTTCACTGGATAAACTTCTACGCCACTTTTGCGAAACTGAAGAAGTTAACCCAGAAAGAAAGCTGTCTAAAGTAGACCAAGAATGTGAAAAAATCTTCACATCAACAAACTCATTTTCGTAACGCACACGGCAATTACGAAGTTCGTCTGCTCTTCACCACACAAAGTCCTAGCCTAGGAGACTCGTGGTATGCCATTACGTAGGTCCTATAGCTTAGAACGGCAATTAGAATGAAATCTTGAACTCTATCAAGAATATAAAGCTTATATTAACGAATACAAATATTAGGTCACATGACAGTGGCTAACAAGACAGTAAGCAACGAACAAAGTTACTATCATGATGTCATTAAAGATAGGACCATTACAAAAATTTGCGATATCTTTTATGCCTGGGCAAACACAACTAATGAAAAAAAGTATGAACGAACAGCTGCATACAGGTGAAGTATAGCAGTCTGAACTCTTCGCCATCATCCTCAGACGACGAAAGTATAAAATCGGTATTTCGGTTGACATACAGTACGTTTACATGAACACTTGACTTGAAATCCACTTTAAACTCAGGTAGGGCGTTTGATTGAATTAATTCCAATTACTTAACTTGCATTTTTTTTTAATCTAATTTTCCAATTACTTAAGTTGAAATTTACGCGTTGAATGAGGGTTTCATGATATTTTGATTACTTCAAGCATACTTCAAGTATACTTCAAGTATTCATGTAAACGTACTGATAAAAAAAATGTATAGGATGATAAAGGTACAACCTTCAGATCAAAACTATCAAAGAATAGTTTGAAGAAACAATCATAGCGAGCTTATTCAAGAGTACAAATTAATCACCGTAACTACTCGCACACGCCAGCTCCATATCTTGCGATTGAGATTATCAATCTCACTTACTTTTAATTGAGTGCAGATCAACATATACCAGCTCCTACACTAATAAAAATAACAAATCCGGTTATCCGGCTCATTTAGTAGACAACAATTATATACCTAATGTAAATGCAAAGATTCTACATTTGTGTAATAAAGGAAATATTGGAATCATTAGAGATATCTCGAGCACTACTACACAAATACTACCCCTGCTTTATCGACCTAACAGAGCTCTATTACTCATCACTCTGCAAGCCACTGTAAGTGATCAGTTTGGGTGCAATACAGCTTTAGTGTACTAATGACAGTCGATGTTCTGAAACGGGTCTGCACTCAATTAAAAAGTAAGTGTGATTGATAATCTCGTTCTATATCAATATGTCGTATCATACAATCTCAGCCGAAACCACGAAGTAATTACATTAGAGTAGTTGATGAAGAAGGAATTGTTCAAGGGCTCAAGTTAACTTGCTCATGGTAAAGTCAAAAATGGCGCTGTACTGTTAGCGCGACCTACAAATCGAGTTAAGCTAGATTTACAACTTAATCAGGTACCTATATTTGATTGAACAGATTCTTCTATTGTATTAACAAAAATTCGTAATCACCCAAATAATGATGTAGAGCGCAGAAATTTTTTGCACGGCGTTTTCATAAAAATAGTATATATAATATCTAAAAAAACCGGGCAACCCTTTTTTGGTGTTGCCTTGTACATATTTAGGTTTTTTCGTATACTGTGAAAACGATTAGTCCTAGAAGTTTTTATTGTACTGTAAAGTTCTTCAGAATATGAAATCTTACGGTTATAATCATTTTTAATTTCCGACGACGCGTTTTAGAAATATATTCGAAAAACCACTTCAAAAATCAAACTTGCACATATGGATAACCATTCGAAATTACTTTGATGTAACTATGCATAAAAATACAAACAAATAACAAATCAATTAAAAACGGAAGAATGCACATTCAGCATAATTGCAATAATCAATAAACCTGAAATCGTTTATCAATAAGTTAATCACAGTAAATATGACACAATAATGTTAATGCATTATAAACAAAACATTCACCCAAATGCAAGTCACACATTTGTTTACATGTTTTACAACACGCTTAATACGGGTCAAGCTAGTTGCATAAAATCAAGCAAATGTTAAGCACATAAGCGCAAATAAGTTATTTTGTTTAACATGCCCCAAATCACAGGCATATGAACTTATCGTAATTTACAAATCGTATTTAAGATTAGACTACCCAATTTACTTCTGTATAAATAAACTAGGAATATTTCATTAAATATGCATAGTATTATCAGAGGTCCAGTCTATCACTTGGTGCCTGCTAGTTATAACTGCGCCTACCACAGGCGTGTGCTAGTCAAAGCTGCACCTACCACTGGGCATCTACTAGTTATAGCTGCGTTCACCATAATAGTGGAGTTCTTGAAGCTTCTCCTAGGACAACCGTGCCTCATCATGTAATTACTACATTACATACGGGCATTCATCATAAGATGGTCCTAGACCAATTCTAGATTTTTACTTGTTTTTTTTTTTAATTTCTTGTGATTTTTCATTAAAAAGTCTTGACTTTATTGAAATGGAGTAAACTATGTAATCGAACATATTTTTTAATAACTTTCTATCAACTTTCAGACCCCTGACTCAGACACTTTGCAAATAAAATACACTAAAAAGCAAAAAAATAATCTTTCTCTCTCTCAGTGATATACACAAGAAAAGTTTAATTGCGAAATAGGAAATGCTACAACTCAGATGAAATCTTGAAAGTTTGGGCATGAATTTCAGTTAGACAATTGCGATTATGTTATGGATGTCAAAACTTTTAAGATTTATTCTGATTTGTAACATTTCCTATTTTGCAATTAAACTTTTCTTGTGATTATCACTGAGAAAGAAAAAAATCGTTTTTTAGTTTTTACTGCATTTTATTTACAAAAGTTATATATTTTAAAAGTTTTTGTAATATATTTTATTTAAATTGCATACCATGGACTTAAACATTTGAAAGTACTCTTTCTGAAGGATTAAGCAACAATTTTCAAATAAAGCACATGTTTCTAGCTCCACAAAAACTGTTATATTATTAGTTGTTACTACAAACAATACTCTTGACCTAATAAATAAACTAATCTATGTGCACACCTTAAAAGAGAAGTATCAGTTGCATACTATCGTAACATTTCACAAACATGTATGTAAAAATGTACCGAACTAATATATAAACAAGTAAATAAATAAATAAAAGAAGAACAAAATTACAAAACAAATATTTACAACTTCATGAAATCTGGCTCAAGAAGTGGTATTTTATTAACAAATTATATCTGATTGTTCAGCAAAATCCTCCCAAATACTTCAGATTTTTTAACTTAGTAAATTTCGTATTTATCTAATACACGTCCGCTGCTCAATCCATGCTTCAATTCTAAATTTTCTACATTGCACTTGTGTTCTGTATCAATTATATGTTCTACTAAGCTAGAGGTAGGTTTATTTAATTTCGCAGATTTTATATGCTCTCCAAAACGTTGTTTCAATGAACATTTATTCTTTTATACGCCGTCAGTCATCACAGCTTTTCTTAGAAACTCCACTTGATATATATTATTTATCCTCAAGTTTATTATTAACTATTAAACCTTTTAAATTTCTTTCATTAAAAAAAACTGGTTTAATATTTTTTTTCCTCAAAGGTAGTATTAGTTGAATTATTTTGGATGTACCAAGTACCTACGGCTATAAAAATACTTAACAAAAAGCAAAAAAGAGCAAAATTGTTGTAATATCCTTAGAAGGATAATTATTGAAATACACGCACAAAATTTGAGCCTCTTAGCTTGTACCGTTAGCGAAATATTTAAAAAAAAAGCTGATAACTTAGTCAAATTTTAAAGTTAAATGTAAATTTCAAATGTATCATAGGAAGCTAAAACGGAACTATCATGCAACAGTGACAACATATAATACAATAGATACAATATATACAATATAGTTGATTTAGGCTACATTAAATTTTACTTAGGTAGGTAGGTATAACATATTTTGTAATTGCAATTGTCCCAGTCGTGTATCTGTATAGAAGTCAGTATCGAAATTCCTTTTAAATGAATTTAAATAATCTTGAAATTCTAGAAAAATTTATGGAAGAAAATGTGTTTTATTTAGAGGTATGTTTCTGTAATTTATATTTTACTGTTTCTGTAGGTATCCGTCGTAAAAAGCTACGAGCTACATTCTCGGTTCAGTTTCCGTATTGCAATTTTAATATTTTGAGCGTTGATTTCTTAAATAAATTTAAATGTATAATATTATTTTTTAGGCAAATAAAATTTCACCGAAGAATAAAATCATAATATACAGAGTTGTGGTAATTTTTTTAACACATCTTTTGTGGACCCTAATCTAAAAGCAATCTTCTTTTATTATTTGTACCAAAATTGGAACTTGTAACTGATACTATGGAACGCATACTTTTGATACTTGGAACAGGTTCGAGCTGTTCCATTAAAATTTCCCTACAGACTACCGCTGCGAAAGTGACAGCGTGATAGTAGATAAGCTATAAGAGTTCTGGATCACTTTTTTGAGCCTCCAGGATTTCGCCACAGATGGCGCCACCGTCGCTAGGTGGTTTGAGCCCATACTAAGTAGGGGGTATGTCTTGGCTGTATTGGTTTGCGCCTTGGATGCACCATTGTGTCTTGGGTGCACCATTGAGTCTCGACTGCGCCCTAGCGGGATTAATCGGTACTACCGGGATGTATCATTTGGTCTTGACTGCGCCCTAGCGGCATTAGCCGGTACTACGGTTTTCTTGGATAGATATGTGGTGTGCCTAAATGTAGGCTTTTGGTTTTGAACTAATATTAGTAATAATTAAAGTTAACGCTAGGAAATTTTTGTTCATGCCAATGGATTCTAGATGGTGGGGATACTAAGGGGGATGAAATTTTCATCAGAAATCCTCTACGGGCTCTGGTTTTCGAGATATTAGCGATTTTACGTTTTCAGATATAGTTAATATTATTAATAATTCAAGCTACCTAGGATAGTTTTGTTCATGCCAATAGATTCTAGAAGGTGTTATAGGGGCGGGGGGGTTAGAGGGGGAACGAAATTTTTATCAGAAATCCTCTACGGGCTATGGTTTTCGAGATATTAGCGTGGGAAGCTTTATTGATGGATTTGGTCTTGACTGCGCCCTAGCGGCATTAGCCAGTACTACGGTTTTCCTAGATAGATATGTGGTGCGCCTAAATGTAGGCTTTTGGTTTTGAACTAATATTAGTAATAATTAAAGTTAACGCTAGGAAATTTTTGTTCATGCCAATGGATTCTAGATGGTGGGGGTGGGGATACTAAGGGGGATGAAATTTTCATCAGAAATCCTCTACGGGCTCTGGTTTTCGAGATATTAGCGATTTTACGTTTTCAGATATAGTTAATATTATTAATAATTCAAGCTACCTAGGATAGTTTTGTTCATGCCAATAGATTCTAGAAGGTGTTATAGGGGCGGGGGGTTAGAGGGGGAACGAAATTTTTATCAGAAATCCTCTACGGGCTATGGTTTTCGAGATATTAGCGTATTAATAATTCAAGTTATTTTTTGCTCATTTAACGCTAGGAAATTTTTGTTCATGCCAATGGATTCTAGATGGTGGGGGTGGGGCCGATGCTACCAGCTTGCTCCGGTACTACGGCTTTCTTGGATGTGTGGTACGGTTCCCTCGGAAGTTTTTTGCTTCACTTTTGGCCCACACGTGGCAGCATGCTACGGTTTTGGGAAGTTTTTTTGCTTCACTTTTGCCCACACGTGGCAGCATGCTACGGTTTTGGGAAGTTTTTTGCTTCACTTTTTTGGATGTGTGGTGCGCCTAAATGTAGGCTTTTGTTGTTTTCAAGTGTTGCGCCTGGTTTTCAATTAATATTAGTAATAATTGATTTTTCTTGAGCGCCTAAATGTAGGCTTTTGGTTTTGAACTAATAATTAAAGTTAATAGTAGGAAATTTTTGTTCATGCCAATGGATTCTAGAGCGTTGGGGTGGGGATATTAAGGGGGATAAAATTTTCATCAGAAATCCTCTACGAGCTCTGGTTTTCGAGATATTAGCGATTTGACCTTTTCAGATATAGTTAATATTATTAATAATTCAAGCTACCTAGGATAGTTTTGTTGATGCCAATAGATTCTAGAAGGTGTTAGAGGGGTAGGAGGTTAGAGGGGGAATAAAATTTTCATCAGAAATCCTCTACGGGCTCTGGTTTTCGAGATATTAGCGTATTAATAATTCAAGTTATTTTTGCTCATGGAAATGGATTCTTGGTGGTGTGGGGTGGGAGGGGGAACGAAATTTTCATTAGAAATCCTCTACGGGCTTTGGTTTTCGAGATATTAGCGGCATTTGTTCAAACAATTAGTTAATTGGCAATTATATAATTACTAATTGGCAATTAGCTAATTGGCAATTAGCAGCTTGGTTGGTCATTAGCTAATTGGCAATTAGCTAATTGCTAATTAGTAATGTGGTGTGATGCACTTTACTGGAATTCTCATAAAATAAACAAATTTAAGTAATATCACCACTTGCTGTAAATATTTAATAGAAAACTTCAAGTTTAAGGTAAAAATATGGTTGCTGGGAGGTGTATTGATACAATTTCTTTTGCCGAAAATAATGTTGTCAAACCAAAATTAAATTTCAATATTTATTCACATCAAATTAATTATTTATTTCTAAATCTTAAGTTATAAACTTTTTTCCTATGTTCTATATTCAAAATTGGTAGCAATATAAGTGAAGTTCTATGAATCCTATCTTGGAAACGAAAGCGATCCAGAGCATATGTCTCCCAAGGTCCCTTTCTTGGCTCATATTCAATTATATAAAGTTGTGGAGTACTAGTACTAAATGTGACTTTCATTATCACTAATAATTTAGAAATATTACTAATAAAAAACTAGTTTCACATTATTGATTTTTTTTATTTAATGAATATAATAATTAATTGGGTACAAATTAACATCATGGCGAATAAACTCTATTTTAAACGTTCGACCGATAGGACCTCTATTTATAATATAAAAATCTCCTGCAGTATTTATCTCCAGTATAGTTTCATCAGTAATTGTGCTGTACCGTGCAGGAAGGAAAAGTTGACAGTCTTCCAAGTCCAGGATGATACGAGATCCAAATGCAGTCTTACATCTTCTAGCACCCAGAATCTTGTATTCCTTATTAAATTCCATTTCAGCTGTCTTTAGAGAAGGTGGGTACTGCTCCAGCTTCTTCAGTTCCTCCATTGCGTTTGCCATTTCAGATTACTTTCTCCTTGGTTGTTTATCGTTTGAACTCCAAAATAAAACTGATTGCAAATCTGATTCAGCTCCTCAATTTATAGTCATGGTTCCAAAACAAGTTTAATCCTGCTTAAAGCAAATTTGCAATATCAGCACATTAAGCTGAATGATTCATGTAATTTGAAACCACACTTCCTGTAAGCAACCCAATTCTAAGAATTTTACTGATCGAAACGTTTCATTGGAATTCGTAAACATCCTGTCGTAAACAAATTTAAGCAATATCAGCAAATGATTCATGTTTACTCTTTTCAAGTAATTTGATACCGCACTTCCTGTAGGCAACCAAAAATTTTATTGTTCCAAGAATTTTGCTGATCGAAACGTTTCATTGGAATGTAAACAAATTTTCACATTTTCATGTATGTAAACAATCTTATTTGCAAATTCAACCAGCAGAATAAAGTAATCAAATTAATTTGAGTGATTTTCTTATCGTGTAATTCGATATCATCTCAGCCTGTAAGCAAATTCGTTGGAATTCATCCTGCGCAATGATTATTGTAGCAGCAGGATCATTCATGTTTACAAACCGTTGCTATAAAAGCGCAAGCAAACTCTTGGGGAGCACCAGTCAATCTAAGTAATTCAAAGTGTTAGTGCCGAATAAGAAAAAAATTAAAAATGTCTATCACAGTAATAAATGAAAGTTTTTCATTAATTAAGAAATTGCGAGAAGATGTGTTGAAGTGTTTAAGTGATGCAAATTTTGTGAATAAAAACAATATTGTTAAAGAGTGTAACAGAAACATTCGTAAATATCAAGCAGTATTTCGAAAGTGTAATAAGAATGCTAGAAAACGACATTTGGACAGCTGTATTGCTCAAATTAAATCGTTGAGATTGTTACTCAAAGCTCCCCATCGAGGTAGAGGAATTAATCAACGATTAATAAGAAGTGATTTTGTTAAGTGGGAAGAAATCAAAACAGCATTCGTAGGTAGAATTAGGGCAGGTGTTATCGTGAATATAAGCCACCTAGATCCTAAGCTGTTTATGCAAGATGCTTCCAAATTACTTGCTCGCCGCATTAAAAACACATTAAAACAACAACACCATATTAAAGTTGCTACAACGTTTTGCGGCGAATTTATTAAACAAAATGCTGACAATGAAATTATAAAAGACATTAAATATTTCCAAGCGAGAACTGCTCCAATCAGTGCAGATGATAATTTAGAGGAGTGGTTTAAAACAAACATTTTGGATCCAATAAACACTCAGCTAGAAGAATTCCAGGAAAAAGACAGTGGCTGGGCACTGCACTCTATAATACATTTAGCGGTGCATATCAACAAGTTTGAGCCGATTCGGGGATCATTTTATGTACCTCTGCCAAAGGAGATTGCATCAAAGAAAGCATGTATAAATGTGAAAAACAATGATGAAGCATGCTTCGCGTGGGCAGTAACATCAGCGCTATATCCTGTCAATATTAACACCAATAGGACCTCATCATATCCACATTATTCTACTGTGCTAAATTTAACTGGAATAACATTTCCCATGACGCTTAAGCAAATAACGCAATTTGAAGGCCAGAACGATTTATCAATAAACGTGTTCATCCTAGAGAGAGAGCGTTTCTTCACCACAGTTCCAGTTAGACTTACGAAACACAGGATGGAGCGACATATAAATCTCTTAATGATTCAAGATGACTATGACCAGGATGATGATGATGATGATCATATGGATGATGATGATGATGATGCCGGCAGATATCATTTCTGCTGGATTAAAGATCTTTCGCGTCTCATATCGAAGCAAACTTCGAAGTGTAATGGTAGAAAGTATATATGTGAGAGATGTTTGCTCTACTTTTACTCTGAAGAAAAATTAGCATCACACACTCCTGAATGCGAGAAGCAAAACGATTGCAGAATTATGTTTCCCTCAGAGGAAAAGAAATGGTTGGAATATAAGAATTATAACCATAAGAATCCAGTCCCGTTTTGTGTGTATGCTGATCTTGAATCAATATTGAAGCCGATTCAGGGAAACGAACAAAATACACAGCGAATCCAGGAACATGAAGTTCACAGCATCGGATTCTATTTCCACTGCAAACATGATGCTAAGCTCTCATATTACAGAGCATATAGAGGCAAGGACTGTCAACAATGGTTTGCATTAGAATTGCAAAAAATTGCATCCATAGCTGTACAGGAAAAGCTGAACATCAGACCAATGCAACCCCTGACTAAAGAGGAACGACGTTCACATATGGAAAATACTTGCTGCCATATATGTGAAAAAACGTTTGCATCCGATGAGGAACGAGTCCGGGACCATTGCCACTTAACAGGTAAATACTGAGAAGCATAATTCAATTCATTTCTTTTCATAAATTCTTTTAACAGGAAAATACCGAGGACCAGCGCACAATGCATGCAATCTGATGTACCAAGATTGCTCCATAGTTCCAGTCATTTTTCACAATTTATCTGGATATGATGCTCACTTCATAATTAAGGATATAGCTACATCTTTCCCAGGAAATGTTGATCTCTTGCCAATAAACAAGGAAAGATATATCTCGTTCACCAAGCACATGGACGGCAGCTACATAAAATTCAGATTCATCGATTCCTTCCGTTTTATGGCTGAATCTTTAGATAAGCTATCATCATTGCTGCCGATGGATAAATTAAACATTACAAGATCAGTATGGCAGGGATTGGATGATGACACTATCAAACTTCTTACACGCAAGGGTGTCTTCCCATATGATTTTATTGATGACTGGGATAAATTGGATTTCCGGAACTTGCCAACACAGGAAGCGTTCTACAATAAACTGACTGACAGCGCTATATCTGCTGAGGACTACAATCATGCTGAAGAGGTCTGGCAAAAATTTGAAATACAAACACTTGGTGAATATTCAGATCTATACCTTAAGACTGATGTTCTCCTATTGGCTGATGTGTTTGAGAACTTTCGAGAAGTGTGCATGAAGACATACAATTTAGATCCAGCACATTATTACACCATGCCAGGCCTAACATGGGATGCTATGCTAAAATACACTAATGTGAAATTAGAGCTGATAACCGACGTAGATATACTGCTATTCATAGAAAGAGGCATTCGAGGTGGTATAAGTCAATGTTCAAACAGATATAGTAAAGCCAATAACAAATATATGGATGATTTTAAGCCTGAGGAGAAAGAGAAATACTTGATGTATTATGATGTCAATAACCTTTATGGATGGGCCATGTCACAGCATTTACCAACCGGAGGATTCAAATGGGTTGATGTTCCCAATATTGACGTTTCCGAAATTCCTGATGATTCTCCAAATGGATACATATTCGAAGTCGATTTGGATTATCCTCAACATCTGCATGATAAGCATAAGGACTTACCGTTTTGCTCTGAGCATGCAACACCACCTGGAGCAAAATTAGAAAAGCTTCTGACAACATTACATCCAAAAACTAAATATGTTATACACTACCGAAACTTGAAGCAATGCTTATCACATGGACTCATCCTGAAAAAAGTGCACCGGGTACTTCAATTCAACCAATCAGCTTGGCTTAAACCATATATTGACTTAAATACCACCAAACGGATGCAGGCTACAAGCGATCATGAGAAGGACAGCTATAAGAAGATGAATAATGCAGCTTTTGGTAAGACCATGGAAAATGTACGCAAGTATAGCGATATCAAGCTTTGCATGAAGTGGGAAGGTCGCTATGGTGCAAAAGCTCGGATTGCGGCACCCAACTTCCACAGTGCAACGATATTTGATGAAAATTTAGTTGCTGTGGAATTAAGGCGACTCAAAATATTATTCAATAAGCCGCTCTATATAGGAATGGCAGTTATGGAAATTTCGAAAATATGCCTCTACGACTTTCACTACAGTTTTATGCAGCGTGAGTATGGAGATAAATGTAAAGTCATGTATACTGATACAGATTCTCTAATATATGAACTTGAAGAGAAAAATGCATATGAGTTCATGGCCGAAAATATAAACAAATTTGATACAAGTGATTATCCAGAAGATAACCAGTTCGATTTACCGCTCATGAATAAAAAGATTCCCGGACTAATGAAGGATGAGCTGAATGGGAAAATCATGAGCGAATTTGTAGGCTTGCGCTCGAAAATGTACAGTCTGCGAATAAACGATGGTAAAACTGTAAAAAAAGCGAAAGGAGTAAAGGCTAATGTAGTCCAGAAGCATATCAATTTCGAAGACTACGTCGAATGCTTGAATAACGAGCGAATATTAACTGCCAATCAGAGCTCCATACGATCCCATAACCATAGCGTGTACACTGTCAGTCAAAAGAAGATTGCATTGAGTCCTTATGATAATAAGCGACATATTATGAGCGGAACGACGGATACTCTACCATGGGGGCATTACTCCATTTCATCAGATCAACAAGTAGCAGCCGCAGAAAGAATCTAAGTCAAGTGAAAATAATAAATCTATTATAGTTTTAGTTTCATTTATTCAAGTAATTTGCATTATAACTACATGTATAATTGTAAAATAAAAAAGTATTGTAATTGTATTATAGTTATAGTTGTTTTTCAAGATATTATAAAACATCTTTGTTATTAATCCATGAATTGTGTTTTGATGAAAATCCGAGCCATTTAACGTAAGCTTTATCTCCACTCTTCTTTATGATTTTCTCTACGAGATATAGGTTTGGGTGTTTAACTTTCAGCAGCTCCAATTCATAAAAGCCTCCTGTGATTGGATTTCCTTGATAATCTTCCAGCCGATATGTGATGGGATTTGTGTTTTGAACTTTAATAATTTTAAAAATCTCAGCTGTCCAGTTTGGTGTATAGCCTTTCTCAAATATATGCTTGTATTTGCTGATGCGTACAAAATCTCCAACTTTATACTTTGCAGGAACAACAATCTTTATATGACTGTATACAGTTGAAAGCAGTTGTTTCTCATTGGTGGTGTTGATATCACGTGGTCTCATTTTCGTAGTTCGATGTATTCTTGAGTTGTATTCAGTAAGCAGTTTCTTTACCATACTAATCCACTGATAAGTTCCATTAAAACTGAATTCCTTCCACATCATATCCTTCAGAGTTCGGTTAAATCGTTCCACTATTGATGCTTTGAGGAAACTGTACGTAGAGTAATGATTAATTGCATGCTTCATCATCAGATTTTTAAAGAGGCTGTTGTAGAATTCCTTTCCATCATCAGTTTGCAGGTTCTTAGGTGTTCGTCCCTCGCTTAATATAGATTGTATGGCATCTCTTACTTCTACACCAGTTTTTCTTTTAATTGGAATTGCCCATGCATATTTGGAGAAGGTATCAATTACTGTCAGTAGATAGCGGTAACCCTTGTTCACATACTTGTAGGGATCCATTTCAACCAAGTCTGCCTGCCACAAGTCATCTAGTCCTTTGATAATCACACGACGCCGTTTAAAATTTTTTCTCGCTGGTTTATGCAGCTCATTTACCACTTGTCTCTTACTCATCATAATTATAAATGAAACAGATTTCTCAAGAGTTTTTACTCATATACACCATCTTTTGGTGTCAAGTCTTTCTTATTTATTACTGAAGTAAACAGATAGTTTTCAATCTTCGCGATTTCGTCATTGATATATAGCGTTAAATTTGCCACCTCTATATTAATAGTTTTTCTTATTTCTTCCACACTTATTTTAATTTTCTTGTCAACATAGTTTTTGGTAGTAGCATCATCATTTTCAATTGGTTCACCAAGTCGTTTTATACACTTTGAGTTTAGATCGTAGTCTCCGTTTATCGTTAAATTAAATCCAATACCCCGCTCTCCTTGTTCACCTGCTGGACCCTGAGCTCCTTGTTTACCAACTGGTCCTTGAGTTCCTTGTTTACCGGCTGGTCCCTGAGCTCCTGTTGGTCCACGTTCACCTGGTTTCCCAAGATATCCCCGCTTAGAGAAACGTCCAAACTTGTCAACGCTCATCTGTAGATTGTGTAGAAGTATGGTAATGGAGTAGTATTTAAACTATAATATCTGCTTCTCGCAACTCCTCCAGGATAGATACAATTTCATTGTTGTGACTGGTGTTTCCAGCCTGCTTTGAGGCCATTAGAAGGCGCAGTCTATCCACTAATTCATTTGGGTCATCCCAGTAAATGTGATCAATGTTTTCTTTAGGCAGACGCATTAGTCCCATGCCTTTATGCTGTATAAGTTTACTGATTATAGCTTTATACTTAGCCGCTCTAGTACCTTTTATTTGTCCATCTTCAGCATAGTCACGTTTATATGCATTGGTATCTCTCAAAATAGATCCATAATTAGTTAAATCCTCTTTACTATAGAGACTTTTTACAGGATCTTTCATAAATAGAAGCTCACATAACCCCAAAGTTGTTTTATAGCTCTTCCCCTTGATAACAATATTTCCTACATCATCAACATCAAACGTTGAATTACCGATTCTCCACGCGTTGTCATCATAGTAAACTCCATAGGTTGGATCAATTTTAGGGCTATTATCAGTGAATAGCTTTAAATAGTTTGTAACTATGTATCCAGACGTATCGGGGGAGGTGACAGGAGACCTTCCTGTCAATGTTCTTGAATGTGTAGGTGTTGCGAATTCTTCTTCAGATGTTAAGGAATAATCTCCATAATTTATAGGTGTGCTACTAGCCTCCATTTTCACATATTTTCGTTTTGGAGGAGTAAAAGGTTCCACAATTTCGTTGTCTTCTTCTTCTTCTTCTTTTGGTTCCAATTTGACAGGTGGCTCGTTTTTGACTCTTGTTACAAACTCTTTTAAGGGTTTGGTGATTGGCTTGAAAGTTTCTTCAAGTTGAGCTTCTGCTTCAATCCTTCCCGTCTTTAGAGCTTTAAATTTCCTTCGCACTGCATTCCTTGTCTTGATGATTTCTTTTAATAGGTTTTCATTCATCTTCGATATTAACTGAATAACGGCTTTTCAAACAGGTCTGATAACAGGTATACAGCTTTCCAAACAGCTCCGATAACAGCTTAACAGCTTTCCAAACAGCTCTGATAACAGCTTAACAGCTTTTCAAACAGCTCTGATAACAGCTTAACAGCTTTTCAAACAGCTCTGATAACAGCTTAACAGCTTTCCAAACAGCTCTGATAACAGCTTAACAGCTTTCCAAACAGCTCTGATAACAGCTTAACAGCTATTAAACAGCTCTGATAACAGCTTAACAGCTTTTCAAACAGGTCTGATAACAGGTGAACAGCTTTTCAAACAGCTCTGATAACAGCTTAACAGCTTTCCAAACAGCTCTGATAACAGCTTAACAGCTTTCCAAACAGCTCTGATAACAGCTTAACAGCTTTTCAAACAGCTCTGATAACAGTTTAACAGCTTTTCAAACAGGTCTGATAATAGGTGAACAGCTTTAATCTATTCAGCAGGTCCACAGGATTCGGTGTGCTTTCGTCTGAGTTACAGCTTCGACTTATGAATATTTCACATGTTTCATCCTTTTATAGTACAATGAAGGTATCAAATCCTTTACGGTAGCGCCCCTTGTTTAATGAGCTGTCCTTATCAATCAACAAGAAACCATATTTATCCTTCCAACACTCAGCACAGGCTCTTCGAAATTTATCAAACTTCATGTCTGTATTCACATGATCATTATAGATATGTTTCAAATTCAACTCATCTTGCTTAAATAAGATGATTAAATTAGCATTGTCACGTATTAAGTGCTTTGGTATATGCGTATATGTTTGACAGAGATAGAAGCTATCTATATCTTCGTGACGACCCATGCAAAAATAGGATCGCACATTATTTTGCTTTTCACATGCTACATCATCGAAAATAAACACTGAATGTGATTTGGCTTCTTCTGGAGGTAGAACGTCGCAGTTGTTTGAGAATGTATAATACCCCAATCCTGATATATGAGTCATCACTCGCTTCAAGTATTCATACTTTGGTTGATGTAAAGATTTTGAATATATGTAAATATTTTCATATCTCAGACCATTGGGATGTTCCAGCAAACTTATCATAACATTAGTTTTTCCACAATTCGATGGTCCAACAATGATGCTCCTTATACTATTAGGCAATAGGGGACCATGCTTCTTTTTCACCTTCATAACACCTACATCAGCATTTCGAACAGGAAAAGCTTGTTGTTGTTTAATGAACCGCATATTGAAGACTAACGGGATTCCTATAAATACACCTGTTTATATTATATTTCAACAGTATCATCGGAACCTTATAAGATGCCGGATCACAAATCGAAACGCTCCAGAAAAGCTTTGAAAGGGGGCAGAGGACTATTAAATTCAATCATCAACAAATTACCTGTAGAATTACATCTACCGGGATATCAGTACTGTGGACCAGGAACAAAGTTACAAAAAAGATTGGCGAGAGGAGATCCAGGCATTAATCCACTGGATGCAGCCTGCAAGGAACACGATATAGCATACTCGCGGCATAAAGACACAAGTGATCGACATATAGCTGATAAAATATTAGCTGAAAAGGCCTGGCAGCGTGCAAAATCTACGGATGCAAATTTGAGTGAACGTGCCAACGCTTGGCTTATAACAAACGCAATGAAGGCTAAAATTAAGCTAGGTATGGGTCTTAAGGCTAAAAATAAACGCCAACCCACATTCCGAGAAGCAGTACGAAATGCACGTAAAATTTTAAAAGTCAGAAAACCAAAAGACTTGATGGAAGCTACAAAAATAGCTCTTAGTGCAGCTAAAAATATTGTGAAAAGAAAGAAGAAATCAATTAAAACTCCACGAGTGATACCTATACCAA
Source organism: Dioctria rufipes (assembly GCA_963924295.1). Classification (NCBI taxonomy): domain Eukaryota; kingdom Metazoa; phylum Arthropoda; class Insecta; order Diptera; family Asilidae; genus Dioctria; species Dioctria rufipes. Next base: position 207,028,285 of record OZ002740.1, read on the forward strand.
AGGTTGGTGGAGCACTTCCGTTCCTCATCCCGCTGTTTGCTGGGCTTTCAGCATTGGGAGCACTATCGGGAGGTGCAGCAGGCATAGCTAAAGCAGTAAATGATGCCAGTACCGCAAAGGCAAAATTGGAAGAAAGCAAACGTCATAACCAAGCAATGGAAACTATAGCGGTTGGCAAAGAAGGAAACGGGCTGTTCCTGAAGCCGTACAGAAAAGGACTTGGACTCTATCTACAACCTCAACCAAAAAACTATTAAAGACGCTACCCAAAAGACCGCTAAACGAGTTGGATCTTCACAAGTATACCACACACTTGCCACACTTCAGAGGAGTATTTATGCGTGATAATCTACCTAAAAAGCCATGGAAGCGAGAAAGCGGTATTGTTAACTTGGACATCTCAACTGGAGCCGGTACACACTGGGTAGCGTACTACAAGAAAGGTGATAACATCGAATACTTTGATAGCTTTGGCAATCTCCAACCACCAAGGGAGCTCATAAACTACTTGGGTAGTAATATTACGTACAACTACAGCTCTTATCAGAACTATGATGCAGTAATTTGCGGTCACTTATGTTTAAAGTTTTTATATAATTGTTATAACCATTAATTATTATCTATAAATAAATGTATCTATATTGAAATTGTAACAGTTCATTATCAACCGCCATGTCATTAACACTTACTCTCACGGGAAATTCATCTCTACTCACTGCTGAGTACTTTCCTCCGCTGGAGCTAGCAACGGATTATGTTTGTGGATTAATTGATTTTCAAACATACAACTCTATACCAAATATTGATGTGAGCAATAATCTGGTTCATGTAGGGAATGAGGTTGTTGAGATACCTGTTGGATCCTATGAGATTGATGATATAGCAAAATATGTACAAGGATACTTGGATAAAGAAGGGAGAAGGATAAAGGTTGCGATAAAGGCTAACAATAATACATTGAAGAGTGAAGTCAAGGCAACTGAAGAAATACATTTTGAAAAACAGAGATCCATAGCTCCTCTGCTAGGATTCAGTAAAAGAAACTTGACTGCTAATATAGTGCATACATCAGAGTTGCCAGTCAACATCATTAAAGTAAATACTATACGCATCGAATGTAATATTATATCAGGATCATTCTTCAACAACACACAAGTATACACTCTCCACGAGTTTTCCCCGAACGTTGGGCCTGGGTATAAAATAGTGGAGGTACCCAAAAATGTAATCTATTTGCCTGTGAACACCAAACGTATAAGTTCTCTAACATTGAAGCTCCTTGACCAAGACGGTGACTTAATCAACTTCAGAGGAGAGACTATAACCATCAGATTACATTTGAAGCCACAGCATGTTGATATACAATAATGATAAATACGAGTTCGGAGCAGACAAGATCATTAGTCAGCGGACAACCTTGAAGCGATCAAGACCTACATTAACACCTGCAAATACAGCATATTTACAATCAATTGGCTTAACGCTGAAACAATGAATAAAGGAATACTAGATATTGCGCCAGACGCTCACTTTGATAACAGTGTTACTAAATTTGAACATCACTCCTATTCACCATTTCTAACATCATTTAAAAACAGCGATGAAATCCGTATCTCTGTACAACATCAGGACTTGAATCTTCTACCCAGCAGGAGTTTTCTTTACATTGAGGGGTCGCTAACAAAGCTGGATGGAACCGTTTCAGCAACTGCAAAATTAGCTAACAACGCTCTACCATTTCTTTTTGATGAAATACGCTATGAATTGAATGCAGTGGAAATCGATCGTACAAGAAATCTTGGGATTGCAACAACATTAAAAAACTACGTATCGCTAAATGCAAATGTAAGCAGGATACTACTCAACGGCAGTTGGTCACCAGATTCATCCGTTATACCAGCCAATGGACTGTTTAACTATTGTGTACCTCTGAAATATTTATTGGGATTCGCTGAAGATTACAAGAAAATTCTGATAAATTCCAAACATGAACTCATATTGATCCGGAGCAGGACAGATGATAATGCCATTATATCGGCCACAGATGAGGTGAAAATTGAAATTACCAAACTTCAATGGAGCATTCCACATGTTACAGTATCCGATGATGAAAAGCTGCAACTATTTAAAATTATCGGGAGAGGTCGCCCGATACAAATACCATTCCGTAGCTGGGACATATATGAGTATCCAGTACTACCGGAATCCACGCATCAAACCTGGTCAGTTAAGACTTCCACTCAACTGGAGAAACCTCGATTTATCATCTTAGCATTACAAACGGATCGAAGGAACGATAAAACCAAAGATGCAAGCAAGTTTGATCACTGCAAACTCACCGATGTTACAGTTCATTTGAACTCAGAATCATATCCCTATGATGATTTGAATTTGAAATTTGATTTGAATAGATACGCATTGCTGTATGAGATGTATATAAAGTTTACACAATCATACTATGGTCATCAGTATCAGCCGTTCCTCACATGGGAGAAGTTCAAAACCGATGCTCCGATCGCTGTCATTGATTGCTCACATCAAAATGAAACAATAAAAACTGGACCTGTTGACATAAGGCTAGAATTCAAGACATCTGAAAATATACCGGCTAATACGACAGCATATTGTCTGCTTCTACATGATCGAATAGTGGAATACAGTCCGCTGACAAGTGAAGTTAGAAAGTTAAATTAAGAAGATGGCTGTCATCGTAGACGTTCAAGGATTCAAAACTAGTCTCAATGAATTTATCACTAAAGAACTGGCAATTTTAAACAATGAAAACCAGATACAGCACTTTATATTTCAACCACCGTTCAGATACAAAGATTTGACTTCAGCAAAAAAGAGGCAAGTAAAATGGCTTCAGCACAATTTTCATGGATTCCGCTGGGATGATGGCTACATACCGTATCACAAGCTGTACACTATAGTTGAACCACTGCTTCGAAATAAAATCATATATGTAAAGGGAGCTGAAAAAGTTCAATGGATGCAGAAGATAGTTGGAGAGAGTGAAATCATTATCAATGTCGAAGATGAATACAACTGTGGAAAACTAATAGAGATTAACACAAATGCGCCATCTTGCCAAGTTCATATTGGACAATGTGCTATAAGAAATACTTTTATAATAAGAAATTTTATTGGAAATAAAAACAAATGTTTATAAAAGATAAGACTTTTCAATACACACATACCCCAGAACCCTCACTGACATCTTCTATAATCTGTTCATGGTGATGTCATGTTGTGAAATTCGAATGATGCTGATATCTACAACTTCCCCCACCCCCACCATCTAGAATCCATTGGCATGAACAAAGATTTCCTAGCGTTAACTTTAATTATTACTAATATTAGTTCAAAACCAAAAGCCTACATTTAGGCACACCACATATCTATCCAAGAAAACCGTAGTACCGGCTAATGCCGCTAGGACGCAGTCAAGACCAAATCCATCAATAAAGCTTCCCACCCCACAGGGCGCAGTCAAGATCAAATGATACATCCCGGTAGTACCGATTAATCCCGCTAGGGCGCAGTCGAGACTCAATGGTGCACCCAAGACACAATGGTGCATCCAAGGCGCAAACCAATACAGCCAAGACACACCCCCTACTTAGTATGGGCTCAAACCACCTAGCGACGGTGGCGCCATCTGTGGCGAAATCCTGGAGGCTCAAAAAAGTGATCCAGAACTCTTATAGCTTATCTACTCGTGATCGGTGCTTGTGTACCTAATCGGAAGAACACTCGTGTTATTATTTACATTATCATCACCATAATCGCTTCTTATAATTGTGAACTAAGTACAATAAGGCAGCTTTCAAAAGTAACTGTAACCGTCACTGAATAAACAAGTAAGAAAGCTAGAATTGGTTTAAGACAAACTCTTATAATACCCTAGATGAATGCCCGTATGTAATTTTGTATCGTCAAGTATGACTTTTTAAAGTGGTTCTTTGCATATGTTTTTAAAACGGTTCATCGGACAGTAAAAATGGAATTTCACATTGTGGAGAGCTTTTCTGTACATTAGGATCGTCAAGGACTGATCGTTTTCACAGTATATGTAAACATTCTAAATTTTTATATGGCAACACCAAAAACGGGTAGCCCGATTTAAATTTTATTTACTATTGCTATAAAACTGCCATGTACCATATTTCAGCTCTCTACATCGACACATTCTCAGGCGGTGCCCAAATATATAGTGAAATCGGAAATTTTTGCATGGCAACCCTACGAAATAGTTGCCGGATTCGAGCCATTTTCGAACTTAAATTTAGATATTTTTTTTTAAAAGCCCCTAGGCAAAATTTCAGCCCTCTAAGTGAACGCATTCTTGAGTTATCATGCGGACGGACGGACAGAAGGATGGACGAACAGACGGATGAACGGACAGACTGACTAACGGACATGCAAAAATTAAAATACTTTCTACCATCATTATATCTAGGTGTTACAAACGGAATAGCAAACTTAGTATACCCTATAGATTTCATCTAGGGTATAAAAATTCACATTGTTTAAATATAATTCCAACATTTTCTACATGTATCCTAAGTAAAACCACATCTAACTTCAAAAAGTCATCATCAGTTTCTAATTCTAATAAATCTGTGTAACAGTCACTAATTTTTATATGAAGATACTGATATTAAAATTGGTCGATTGTAGTCAAATTCACTAAATGTCTCAACACATACTGATTTAACGTGAAGCGTACATAATTAAAAAAAACAAGTCCTTTTGAGGATCTTAATATCACCATAATTTTCTAATTATATGAATGTCCTCTGTGGTAGTCGGGCTACTCATAAAAAAATGACCAGACTGAAAATATGCAGGATGTAAATATATCTACTTTCCTTATTTCTCAATGGCTTACAAATTTCGTGAGCTACCTCAAATATTTATACGGTCCCAAATGATGATTTATTTTTCCGCTAGCTCGCGAAATTCCTAGCTACTGTTGCTGGACCGCCCGTTCAAAGGAGACGCTAGTTATTTAAAATTGCCTTACCTGATTTGATATACCCCAATTTAAGCTAATTGGGCCTCTTAGATCTCTCAAAAGTTTTGGTTGCATGGAGATATTTTTGTTTAGATTCTGGATTCGGATAATTTATAGTTGGATCAGACGGAAGCGTTATTCGCTTCTGTCCCACGAAGGAAGATCGATGACAAAATAATTCCTTGAAAAAGTGTTTAATTCATGAATATTTGTGGGAAGCTACCAGTTTGGAAAAAGAATAGAACCTTTTCTGATTTCCACGGACCACTATTGATCACTTACCTGTCAATTTCCCCGGACTCTTATCGACCTCTCACTATAGGTACCTGAGCAATTTGAAACCAAGCATCATGTGAATGAAGTAAACCTGCTGTGGACATGTTACAATATGTGACAAAATAATTTCCGAGATTAGAATACTATTTCAACGTGTGTAAACAGAGAGCATTCAGCTGAATATCTTGTTGCTGCAGCTTCTTTTATAAGTAAAACCAGCAGTGATCATCAATTACCAGGCAAAAGTATAGACTTTTGCACCATTCGGTAGATGACTTGCAAAACTGGATTTAGGCGCCGCAGTCTGAAAAATGACGAAAATAGAAACATGCAGAATTCTCACCAGATATAAGGCTAGATAGCTGCGGATGGATTTCAAAGATAAAAAATTTTTAACTTCTGTTACTTGAAAAGAACAAGAACAAGTTCCTGCTGTACTCTAGTCGTACAAGAAATTACTTATCATTTGTGCGCGACCAACAACTAACAGACTGACGCACCATACCTGATAGCCGGTGTGTGAATAGATAGCAATCGAGCACCTAATGATTATTAAAATCATATTTTTTACTATATTCACCCACAGAGGTAAATTCGGGAAATAAAAAATTACTATACGAAAAGTGCTGAAGTCACATCGACGTGCTATAATTACTTCACAATAGACGTCTCTTGACTTATGTTCGAAGGGCGCCGAGTTTAAAAGATACCTTCTGATTCTGAGGATTTACAATTCAGAGATTTGAAGAGGGAGGCAGATGTGAAATTATAGAGTGAAGGTACCACTTGAGCTGGCTAAATTCCTCAAACCCTGAATTACGCGATTGTGTGTCTGCCGATCTTGGAATGGCTGTTTGCCATTGTCAATCATTTGATGAATTTAATTTCACTCTAATTAAATTTTTGCGGACGGACACAGTAATGTCTATTTATAGAAGGAGCGCAGTTGAGCTGATGACAACTATGCAATATTGCGGCGTGAACTGTGAAAATAATATTATAACCTTTACGCAACCGGATTGCACATGGAAAATCATAAATCAAATACATCTCGCTATTAGTGGCGTGCAAAATATCAATGACAACCTCTCCTGTTTGTGAAGAATATTCCAGCTTAGTCCGCTCGGAATTTATTGATATCTCATTATCCACTCATTAATCATGCGAACGTACGGCTGCAGCCAAACGGCATAGTCTCACCTGTGTGACGTCCAGACGTGTAAATAAACATGTTTTGTCAAAATATGAAAATTGGATCAACAAAAAAATTGCTGAGTTATTTATAAAAGGAAAAAGGGAAGCGAATATTATATAATACTAGCTCGCACCTTCTCAGCAGGACTCGGTTGCTATTAAGAAGTGATGGTCATACCAAGGTTCAGAGAGCTGATTAGTGTAATCCCTAGGAGAATGAAATTATCACACTTTCTTTTGCTGATGCAGTTCGAATACATACAATTTTAAGATATACATACATGTATCATATAACTCCGCAGATGTGAACAAATGGGCAGCTTATGAAGTACATTTTTTGTATTATTCTCTTGGAATCAGGGGTAAAATTTCTATAAAGATTTGGACATTTTAAATATAAAAGTATTAAGTATCATATAAATCCGTAACGGTTTCTATCAAATCAATAGTCTGTATTGTTATTTTCTTCTTTAGATAATACCATTTGAATAATGCATATACAAATTTGATATTTAATTAGTTGAACCCACACGTACCAAATTAATTTTAATTATTCAGAAGAAGATATGTAGACCTCACCAATTCTGATGGCCTTGAAATATGTCATAGAAGTTATTGCACTGAATAATTTTACATATAACTGTCGCTCAATTTTAGTTCACAAGTCTTTTTACCATATGAACAAAAATTATTTCTATTTTACAAGGAGTCAGATTACACTTATTAAAGGAAGAATTCATGTAATCAAAGATTTGTTTCAAACATTGTAAAGTAAATAATCCCTACGATACACTTTTAATTGTAAAAACATATTAAAATACAATCTAATAAATTTATATTTAAGTGATGTGGTGTAGTATGAAAGAATTTTTTTGTATAACTTCGGAATGACGCGTGTTGTATGCCCATATATGTATTTATCATTGATATATGTTTCCGTTAAGCATACATATATCATATAAGTTATGATAGCTTAAATATAAGGGGACTGTCTTATTAAGGTTTATTATGTGCCATGCGGTTTAACACTCAGCGAACTCGATAGGATATGTAACTGAGTCCAAAACTTCACAATTATACAAGGACAACTTGATTGAACCTGCTCATAATAAATAAAATTAAAAGGTACCTACGATCAAAAAGCAATGCAAATATAAGCCAATTGCGAATTCCCCAATTATACTTCTAAGATAAACCAAAAACTGAAAATTAAAAATCTTAACTGGCAGTAGCCTATTTATGCGCTTGAACTCCTTCCTTACACTGCTTATATACCTACTATAGACTCAAATTCTTGGAGGAGTTGATAAATAAAATTATATTTTCTTTGTCGTTTCGACACTAGCAGATAATACATTTTTTATTTTTTTGTTTTGATTCAGCAAAATCTTTATTTAATTTTTCATTAACATTGTACGGCCGGCCGCTGAATAATACCTACACTAAAAAAAAATAATTCATTGTACGGTGTTTATTAAAAATTTCATAGGAAAATTCTTTGAATTAACGAAATTTTTCATTAATAATGTAAAAATTTTAATCAACTCAGCTAATACCCCATTTACTAATACAATTAATTGGAATTTATTAAATAACTTTCTTTAAATCTAATAAGCTGGCAATGCACGTTTGTATTTTTTTTTTTATACCCTAGATAAAATCTAAACGGTATAAATACTAAGTTTGTCATTCCGTTTGTAACACCTAGAAATAATGATAGTAGAGAAAAATGGATTGGACACCCACGCATAAAATTGAAAGTTATTTCGATTTTTGCATGTCCGTCCGTCCGTCTGTTCGTTTGTCCACACGATAACTCAAGAACGCGTTCACTTAGGGGGTTGCAGTTTTGCACACAGGATTTAAAAAACAAAACAAAAAATTTAAGTTCGAAAATGGGCCGAATCGGGCAACTGCTTCACAGGGTTACCATACAAAAATTTATTTTTGCATTATGTATTTGGGCACTTCCTGAGAACGCGTTGACATGGATAGCTGAAATTTGGTACATGATGTTCTTATAGTAATAGTAAATAAAATTTTAAAAATGCACTAAATCGGGTAACCCCTTCTTAGTATTGTTCTTCAGAATATGAAATCTGTTTAGAAATATATAAGAGAAACCACTTCAAAGATCAAACTTGCGCAGATGGGTGACTATACGAAATTACAAACGAACATTTATCTAGTGTATCATAATAATTGGTCTTACAATTAGACCAATTCTAGCTTTCTTACTTGCTAATAAACCATTTAATTACTTCAACGAACAAAATTATATCAAACATAGTAGTAGAAATATTTATATGAATAAATTCATTAATTTTATGTTATCAATTAATAAATGAATCCATAAAATCAACAAACGAAAACATTGATTAACAATTAGACATGAAATTTAAAAACAGTTACCAGTCGACGCAGATATTTATTAAATGAACGTATTGTGGTATCAGCGCTTCACATTTGATTTTTGCAGCCATTTGAAGCGGTCAATTTTATTTTTATAACATGTTGCTTACTGTTAAGTCATCCAGTGAATAAATTTTGCAGTTATTATTAAAACAGTGTATATGAATTCAATAAAACAACATTTTCTTTAATAATCAAAATAAGGTAAAATGGTTATTAAATAAGTATGAGTATTATTAAAAGTTAGGGTTGATGCACACCGGCGCGATAGCGTGAATCATATATTTTGTTGTTGTTACAACTGTGATAAAAGAATACTTTCCTATTTTGAAATCACTTAGAAGTTAACTTTTCAAGATTCCGTAATATTTTTCGACGGATCGCAAAATTCAGTTAAATAGAAAAGTAATTAGAAGCCTTTCTTCAAAGTAGATCATAGTACTTATGTGTAGTGGGATTACTTTTATTGAAGCAGTTAAAAAAAAAAAATCTTTCATTTTTTATAGTGTGATACTCTTGGAAATGTCTGGTTGGCAAGAACAATAAAACCGGTATACAATAAAAAATAAAAAGCATTATAAAAACCAGTATTATTTAGGCAACGAAAGAACCTACAGGTGTATAGAGGTTTCATGCTCTCAAGCCTTTTCGAACTTAAAAAGCTTTAGGAAACATATAAACCGAAAATATTCGGCATTAATTACATCTAAGAACACATATGCTAAAGACGAACAACGTAATAATAATAATCAAGAAAAAGAACTTTAGAAAATGTTTTACCTGACTATTTTGATTTTCAAAAGTTTTTCACTGAGATATCAAAATTAGCAGCATGGTTTGCACTTGGTTTACATAGTAATAACAATCTTTCAATCTTTCTTGATTGTAAAGAAGAATCAAGTAAAAATTAGGTAATAAATGGGAACATACTATAAATTTTTTTCCATCTATTTATTCATTTTTTCTTAGTTGCTGAAAAAATGCACAAATCTGTGAACGTTCGCTGAGATTTGACAATTTATCAGCATAAGACTTCGACCGAATTTGACAAGCATGCAACAAACACCGGATTAAGAAAGTCCGACAGATGGAATCCACCTCGGATATTTTTAAAAAATGGTCTTTCCATAAAGAACGTGCAGGTTATTATTTCTACATATATTGGACTTGCGAGATAAACTTAAATTTACCTTACAGATTGACACGGATTTTCAGTAATAATATCTGATGCACTTTGTAAAGTAGGAAACATAAAAGATAAAGCAATAAACGCTTTATTGTCTGACCTAAAGTCAATAGATAATATATCTGAAAGTAAGCGAAACACAATGAGCCGACAGAGTAATTTCATTAATTTTCTTTTTATAGACAGTCGCAATACAGCATTGTGAAATGCATCTGTAATCATGCATCATTCGAGCATATAATTGCATATAAATCGTATGCACATCTCCTTAATAGAAAAAAGAAACCGTAAATCATTTCATAACAAGTAAAACTCGGAGTTCAATTAACTTCTCAATTAAACAAGAATGAGAACCATAATTGTTATTTAACATACATACAGGTTTGTATGTTATCATTTTTGTGATTCATTCATAAAAAGGTAGAAGACAAGCTCATCAAATTACCGCGCGAGCAGAAAGTAAAATATGTATGTATAGTGCACTAGATTGCACAACACAAACAAAGAGCATGCTAGACATACAGTTCACGTAAGGTCACCGTTCTTTCGATATAATACATAGGAAAAGGTAGAAATAATATTGATTGTAAGAAGTATAGGGAAATTAAATGTATATTGATTATCTAGCCAAATTTAGCGATTATAAATTGGAGAGAAAAGACAAGAATAAAGAATTAACCATCAAGTGGTACACAATTAGGTCTTATTCTACACAGCACAAAGGTAGTGGTAGTTCATACCCAAAAAGATATAGAGGCTTCTTAGCCAGATATCTAGTACAGCAGAATACCGAGCAAGCTGCCAAGTATTCGTAGCCAGAGATATAGAGGCAATCCAGCCAAATATCTAGTGATGATTAAGGCATTCAGCCAGAATATTGCGGCGACACGCCATATATCCAATAAAGTTAATATATATATTTCATCATGAGCAGATTCTTCGACATCGGAGTTTTCGCCAATCCATTGGCAACAAACATAACAATTGTGATGGGCCTTACACGGATACTTAATTAATACGCTTAATAAATATAAGGCTGGGAAAAAAACCTCTATAACATACAAAATTCGTGATTCACAGGATGCATTTCTATTAAATCCATACAGGAAGTGGAAACTCAAATATACTGTGAGGTTAACATTCAACATTGGCGCTTGGTGAAAATATATCCACTATTAAGGAAATATATGCTAATTTCGATAGAATTAAATTTGCTTTTTTTTAACTTTTTGAGAGCTTTAGATATTTGCTTCAAGATTTTTAATGTCTTTAATTTAGAATATCCACTTTCTGCAAGTAATTTTTATATTTTTATTCAAGAACTGTTTTACCAAATTGATTACCTACGGAGTAAGAAAAACTATCCAAAAATGAATATTTTATTAAATGAAATTAAGAATTAAAATTTGAATTATATAAAGTAACGCTAACATATTATTATGAAACCTGAAATTTGTAAGAAAAAAAAAAAGGGTTATACTTTTCTATGTAAATTTTCGAAATAAAAATCAATATATATGTACTAAACAAGAAATTTACAGTAGACCAAGTAATTAATTTCTTAATTTCAGATTTAGTCCATTTTTGAAATTTTACTTACCATTTCTATTAAAACCAATGAAGCAAATTTCAACTCCCTACGTAGACGGACGCTTTCTCAGGCAGTGTCTAAAGATGAAAATTTTGTATGGCAACCCTACGATGGAATTACCCAATTTCTCCCATTTTCGATTTTAAATTTACTTTTTGTTCAAAAGCCGTGGCCAAAATTTCAGCTCTCTACGTACACACTTTCTCAAGCTATCGTGCGGGCAGACGGATAGACGCACGGACAGACGGATGGACGGACGGACAGACGGATGGACGGAAGGACAGATGGATGGACGGAAGGACAGATGGATGGACGGAAGGACAGATGGATGGACGGACGGACAGACGGACGGACAGACGGATGGACGGACGGACAGATGGACAGACGGATACACAGACGGATAGGCAAAACTCAAAATAACTTTTAATATTATGCTTGGGTATCCAATCCAATTCGTTCTACCATCATTATTTCTATGTATTACAAACAGAATTACAAACTTGGTATACTCTATGATTTCATCATCCTAGGATATAAAATGGAGAAAATTTCGAAGTGTTTCGTTTGTTTGTCTAAGGTATATATCTTCTTTATCCTATCTTGCAAATCAATCCAAATAGAGATTTTTACTTATCGGAAATTTCAATTCCGACCTCCTTGTGTACGGTGTCACTCAAGAGAATTTATTAATTAATTAACTATTTAATGACATCTATAAATTAATTCATTAGTTTAACAAATACGTTAAATAGTCCATACATTGAATTACTAAATTAATGATACCAATGTATATCTACATTATATTATTTATATTTTTATTACGTTTAATGAGGTTGATAATACACTCATTATTTTGACGAAACTTGTTCGTTAAATTAATAAATTTGTTTATTAATATTGTAATAAACGATTTTCATGATTTCAATAAATCCGTGCATTGTATTAATTAATTGGATTCGTTAATCCAATGATTTAATTAATAATTTTTTAGTTTGCTTTTAATGAATCGATTCACTGAATAATGAATAGTTAATACTTTTATAATTGCGTTCATTACTTTATAACTTTGAATAAATTGCGATGATAAGCGTGTTTATTAGTATCAAAATAATGTTTTGTTGTGTACACGTACCTTTTTTTCAGTGTAAATCGATCGCAATCGTCAATTTGATGGAAAGTATATACTATACAGGGTGTTTTCTCTATCGTGCTCCATAGAGCCAAAGGTAATAGTACTCACTTAGCCAAAACAAAAAATTTATGGCAGGGGGCGGGGGCATATCAACCGTTTCGGAGTTACAGGGTGATTAAGAAATTATGCTAGGTTTTTACAAAACACCATGTATCTTAAAAAGTACGTGGTGTACAGTCACTGTCTAAAACTAATTGTATGCAAAACATTGTGGTATTTCTAACGACTACTCAACCAGCCCCGTTCTTCTCTCCCCTCAAGAGTTGTTGTGGTCTAAACTAAAAACTTTGGATTTTCCTACCTTTTTTTTACTTTGATCTCTACTTTTTTACAAAAGGGTCATTAGCATAACTTGTTTTGGTATTAAAACTATAAACTGTAGACTCTCCTCTTTAATTTGACCTACTATATCCTATGTGCTAACTGTAGCCGTTAGCTCAGTTAGAAACATTTCGAGTAGCAGCATTGAGTAAAAGTGGTAACACTGCTACTTCAAAATAAGTGATTCATAACGTGGAGTGCGAATGATCCTATAAGCTGCCAATATATCTTTTCTTACCCGTCGCAACGTTCCGACAATACTTCATCTGTGCCTAAATAGAAGAATCCACCCTACGCAGATACTTAGTATTTGTATCAAATTTGTCAGGCTTATTTGCAATAAGATATTTTTTCTCTAGGAATATAACAGATTTTACAATTTTCCATAAACTCTTTCCAAATTTCTGAAGCTACTGCATATAGATATTGCGCTTCTCAAATCAAAACGTAAATATTTCATTTATTTGAACCTATTATTGCTTTCTTTGAATACAGATCACCCTTATTCTTTCGACCAGATGAGATCTAAGCTCAAATAAACACATCAATCTCGTACATGCAAATAATCCAACTAGCATCATTAGTTTGTTGGCATGTCGGTTTTCACTTTCAGTACATATTTGTATGTGTCGAAGAATTGGTTAATTGATAAGCAATCGCCAAGCAGTTACGACTTCATTGTCTTCAACATATGGAGTTGGAGTTTCTCGCAGTACGTTTTGTAGGCTGCGACGTCCTACTCGGCTGAGACTTTTACGATGTGGTATACACGTCAATTCTCTACCATCACTACCAATTAGGATATTTCCTCCAGCTGAAAATAAAGTTATTCTTGTAGATCGTCCACCACATGCATGTGGTTGGCAATCCTCTTTAAGCTAGTTATTCTGATTCCGACTCGTCCAATGAAGAACTATTGTGCTCTTGTGGTACAAAATCGCCGTCATACATTCTCCCATTTTCCGATGAAGAAACTGATGACGCTTTCTTCACCGGATACATCATATGGTATATTTCGGAGTCTGCATAATTGCTTTTTATACCCTAGATGAAATCATAGGGGTATACTAAGTTTGTCATTCCGTTTGTAACACCGCGAAATAATGATGGTAGAGCAAAATGGATTGGACACCCATTCATAATATTAAAAGTTATTTCGATTTTTGCATGTCCGTCCGTCCGTCCGTCCGTCTGTGCGCACGATAACTTGAGAACGCGTACACTTAGAGAGCTGAAATTTTGTACACAGACTTTAAAAAAAAAAGTAAAATTAAGTTCGAAAATGAGCCAAATCGGGCAACTCCTTCGTGGGGTTGCCATATAAAAATTTCGTTTTCCGCTATATATTTGGTCACTGCCTGAGAACGCGTCGACGTAGAGAGCTGAAATTTCGCACATGATATTTTTACTACATTAGCAAATAAAATTTCAAAAATGGACTAAATCGGGCAACTCCTTCTTGGTGTTGCCATATAAAAATTTCGGTTTTTTACGTATACTTTGAAAACGATCAGTCCAAGACATTTTTATGGTACTAAAAACTTCTGCAGAATACGAAATCCTATAAAATTGGTTATAATCATTTTGTCTGTGCGACAAACCGTTCTAGAAATATATGCGAAAAACAACTTCAAAATCAATACTTGAATAGATCGGTGACCATACGAAATTTAATACGGGCATTCATCTAGGGTATCCTAAGAATTGGTCTTAGACCAATTCTAGCTTTTTTACTTGTTTATTTTAAAGTCACTCAGATTCTTAGTTGCACTCATATTGAAATTTGCAACAGTAAATCAAAATAAACAGTAAAGTAATAAAATAAAATAACTCCCGCCCCATACATTATGTTCCAATCGAAGCTGTAGAACAAGACGGAGCAATGAATCGGGAATCTGAGAAAGAACGCTATCGTGGATATCGCAGAAGTTGGAAATGTAGAATTGTAGAAATTCTTTACCACGGAAAAGAAAAATTGAGCGGTCTTAGAAAAGTGCATAAGTCTAGATATTACAAATATGCGAAGTCCTCCAGAAAAAAGTTTTCCAGCCCTTGGCAATTTTATGTGGTTGTACTGAAAATGGGCCTGCGTGCCTGGGGTACCAGAAATGGGTTTATGGAAGAATCCACTGCAAACATAACCTTCCCTAAGTTGAAGATCATATTTCTTCCATTTATTCATGCTCACCCTTACGATTACGACACAATATACACAACGCTCCATTATGCTCTCACGCAAAGTAAAGCTCCCAAATGCAAATCTTGTATTGTAACCTTCGATCAGCCACTGTTCTGGAAAGCACACGATATTGTTTCTAGCACCGATCCCTCTTCCGGTGTTGATTCTATTATCGTTCGTCTCGGAGGATTCCATGTCGTAATTTCATTATTAGGTGTCATAGGCCACATAATGAATGGGAACGGATTCGAGTATGCTCTGAAAACGATTTATGCAGAGAATAGCGTGGAAACGATTTTTTCGGGTCATTAAATATTGGTTCTAGCAAAAAATTCGTAGAGAAATGTAGTTCTATACAACTGTGTTCCTATACATTTACTAGATCGAAAAATATCGATCGCACGATAAAAATTGTTATGAGTAAAGTTGTAGAGAATAAAATCTACAACAACTTAAGTCCATAAAATGAAAAGTTAAAAATGGCAGAGATTTTGAGCAAAAACTATTCTTAAATTCAAGATGGCGGCTAACGCACCAGCGGATATTTTTTCTTCATTTTGAATTTGAACTTCCATTATATGAGTCAAGAAATTTTTGGAAATTTATAAATTTCTATAGAATCCGGAATGCTGTTGAATTAACTCACACCACTTTCACAAATAATTTTCAAGATTTTTACTACCTGACCTCGTGAAGATCTCAAGCTGAAATTTGGATTGGTTTTAGTAGAAAATAAAAGACAATGAATAAAATTAAAACTACGTTTTCAAGGATAAAAAATAAAATCTGCTGCGGTTGAATTGTCTGATCTGGCAAAGGATAGAAGGAAAATTATTTGTAAAATAATAGTGCTAAACGTTACTTACGTGTAAGAGATGTTAGCATACTGCAGCTAATTTCACTTTCAGAACACCAAACTTAGTTCCGGCCGCTTTAAGAGAGCTGAAAGTAGGAGGCTAGATGTTCTTTTAAAAGCTAAAATGAGGCTCACCGAAAAAAATGGATCGCATAAAACCTTGGTGCACAAGGAATACCGGATTCCAAATTAATATTAAGTTTAAGTTTTAAGCTGGAGACTCAAATGCTTAAATTGAATCTAAAATAGTAATTTGAATTATGAATATGAATAGGTTTTAACAGCAGAAATAATTAAAATCGAGAAATGAAACGCAAAAGAGTACGTTAAACTGGAAAATTAATTTGAAATAAAAATGTGAATATTCATAGTAATATAGTAACATTCATACTTTCATAGTAATCTTCATACTAACCTTTTACGGTATACGGACATAAGCTATGTTTAAGCCTTAAATGGTCACGGTTAATTATTTCTTAGTCAAAACATCTGAAAAGAAAATCTTGCTAATTAAAAGAAATTAATCAAAGTTAATTATGCTATGATAATAATAACACGTCAACCCAACATTAAAAAAAAAGCAAAAAAGAAACGAGCGTGTACTAAACTAGTACACTCAGTGAAATTCCGTTGATGTTTTTAAACCAAAAAAATTGTAACTTAACAATCTACGGAATACTGTTAAAAGTAAATACCTTTATTTTTAATGTTAACAACCCTGTAATTGTTAAAAGTAACAATTATTTATTACTATATTCTGATTTGCAGTTAGTTACTATATTCTGATTTGCAGTTAACAACTAAACGTTGTTACTTAACAATGGTCCCTATCTCAATTATTTTATAGTCTTCAATTTAGCAACTGCAACATTGTGTCGTGTCAATGTTTATTATTTAAATTTAATGAAATTGTTGTTAAAGATTACAACGTTTGTGGTGAAGGTTGCAATGCTTGCACTAATGTGTAAAGTGAACAACATTTATTGTTGAAAACAAATCAAATTATAGTTGATTCTTCAAGAATTTGTTGTTATTATTTGCAGTTTATTTGTGTTTACAAATATGTAAAGCTTAGAAAACTTTCAGGAAAGTATTTGATTGAATCAATAGTGCTTTGGCATAATATAAAAAGAAAATTACAAGGTAAAATTTTTAAAGAAATGCGCAAAGAAATTGGAAGGATATTTAATGACGACCCGGTATACTAAACGTTTCTAATTTAGAAATAATATTATTGTTTTCTTCAAAGAGTAGGACATATTCTAGAACCTTCTTAGAACCGAGCCATAACCCTACGTTCAACAAAAATGGAAAAGAACATTTTTAGATCGCCGTTCGGATATTTTAAATTACATATTGTGGTAAAAAAATTACATATAAAGGTATAGACTATTTGTAAAATACATTTGTAACTCAAAGCCAAGACCATGTGGCCAAAACTTTGTTTAAAATAATCGAAATTATTCTTGATACTAATGAGACAATATATTTAATTGCTAAAAATATAATAAAAATAATAATAAGACATATTTATTCTTACATTATTTCTGATAGCAAGGAAAATTTTTTCGTAATGTCTATTGATTCCTTTGATGACCCACCTATTCACAAACTGGGAAAACTTATTTCTAGCCAAAAATATACTTTTAAGACAAATCAAATTTTTCACAAAATACATATAAATAATTTCACTGTAATAAAGTTATTTTTCATACAATTTATTTTGTTTTAATATATAAAAACTTATATTTTTCCTCTCATACAATTATCACTATAATTATTAATTAATTGGAAAAATTTAATAGTAAAATATGATGTCATAATAACTTTATGTTGTAATCTTACAATTACAATAGTTGTCTAACCAAAGCAATGATCAGCCATACATGTTCAACAATTTCTTACTCACTTATTACCAACTAATGTTGTTATTCTACAATGATAAAGTTGTTGTATATGCCAATTATAGTTTTCAAAAGATTGTTGTTTATTTACAACAATTCATTGTTTAAAATAACCAAAATACGTTGTTAGCGCATTTTCATACCCTACTTTTAGTTAAATCTACCAATGTTTTTCTCTGAGTGTACACTTAAACAAGCAAAACAGCTAGAATCAGTAAGATCAATTCTTATGATAGTAGATGAATACCCATATGTAAATTTGTATAGTCGTACTCGCATCTGTGCGCAAGTTGGCTTTTTTATATGATTTCATTATCTAAAGAACAGTACAATAAAAATGTCTTGGACTGAATATTTTCATAGAATACGTAAAAAACCTAAATTTCTATATGACAACACGAAGAAGGAGTTGCTCAATTTAAATCATTTTTTAAATTATATTTACATGCAAATATCGTGCACAAAATTTCAGCTCTGTACGTCCAGGCGGTCTCCAAATAAGAAATTTTTGTATGGTAACCCTACGATGGAGTTATCCGATTTATCCCATTTTCGAATTTAAAATCACTTTCTTTAAAAGCCGTGGAAAGAATTTCAGCTCTCTACGTACACACGTTCTCAAGTTATTGTGCGGACGGAGAGACGGACACGCAAAACTCAAAATAACTTTTACAAAAGGGTTTTCCAATAAGAGGTGTTATTTCGGTAGATGTCACTTTTGGAGCTGTCATTTTTTGACATTTGACAAGTAGAAACTACGCCATTAATAAAAATGGAATGATACACGATTCAACAACGCATTGAAATTATTAAAATTCACTATAAAAATGGTGAAAATGTGGCAGAGACGGTTCGTAAAACTCGAACATTTTTGGGTCGTCGTGAAGCACCTTGTCGGACCGCAATACAGAAATTGGTAGAAAAATTCGAGCTATCGGCACAAGTTAGTGATGTGAAGAATAAAACCCGTGCACGTCGCTCAAGAACAGTCGAGAATATTGCTGCTGTAGCCGAAAGTGTTGAAGAAAACCCAGGTTTGTCCATTCCTCGTCGTTCTTTGGAATTAGGCATTCCACAAACGTCATTACACCGTATTTTGCATAAATATTTGGGTCTTAAGGCTTATAAAGTTCAGTTAACACAAGAACTCAAGCCGGCCGATCATCAACAACGTCGAGTCTTTACTGATTGGGTCCTTGAAATGCATGAAAATGATCCGGAATTCCATCAAAAATTCATCTTGAGTGATGAGGCCCATTTCCACCTCGATGGCTTCGTCAACAAGCAAAATTGTCGCATCTGGGGCTCAGAAAACCCAAGAGTTATTGTTGAAAAGCCTCTCTATCCTCAACGTGTGACTGTTTGGTGCGGTTTATGGTCCCGCGGGGTCATTGAACCTTACTTTTTCGAAAATGAGGCTGGAGCAACAGTTACCGTGAATGGATTGCGCTATCGACAGATGATTAATGATTTTTTATGGCCGGAATTGGATGGTATTGATCTGCACAACGTTTACTTTCAACAATACGGCGCTACGTGCTATACAAGCAACAAAACCATTGATCTTTTACGGGAATAGTTTCCGGACCGTGTTATCTCTCGAAGAGGTGATCACAATTGGACACCGAGATCTTGTGACTTAACACCTTGCGACTTCTTTCTTTGGGGCCACGTGAAAGAGAAGGTCTACGCCAACAGCCCAGCGTCGATTCAAATCTTCAAAGATGGAATTCGTGAGGCTACCGAGGACATAGAGCAGCCACTTTGCGATTTGGTTATGGAAAATTTCATGAATTTCCATTATACCTTCCTCTTTATAATGAAATAAAGATCCGATCATTTATCTCAAAAAATTGCATTTTTCTTTGAATATCAAAATAACACCTCTTATTGGAAAACCCGTTATTATGTTTGGGCGTCCAATCTATTGCATTCTACCTGTTACAGTTCATATGCTTGTACATAAAAAATGAATAAAATGAAATAAAAATCAATGTTAATAAAGCGAAATAGCAATTTAAATTTTATTTAAAAATTCAATATATTTTTCAATATTTCTTAATATATTAGTTCGTAGAACTCCCTGTGTTATCCTCAACCGCGAATGGTTGATGTAGCTAATCCCTGTGCCCGTGTCGAATTTAAATCTGAACCCTGAATGGCTTTAGCACAGAGCAATGTTCCAAAAAAGTTCAATGTTATTCTATGTTCCCTATTTAAATTTGGGTTTAAAACCAGGTCAACAATAAATCCCCGAAAATATCTTAAATTGTTTTGCGGCGATCTAGCTTCGATGTCAACTGGAATTTTTATATATGTAGTATGGAAATCGCCCAATATTATTTTTTTCCTAACCTAATGGATTGATAGAGTTTCCTGTAATATTTCACCCGGAAATGTCCAGTGAGACTCTATTTGAATAGGTACTTGAATGTTTCCTAAATTATTTATTGCCCAACAAATATCACAAAAGGACAAATAAAAAATCGAAATTATGAGCTTTATTCTCAGCTTGGTCATTTCCCATAACCTCGAATTAATTTTCAATTTAATATAACAGTAAAAGAAAAACTTTATGGTGCTATCCCAAAAAATTATCTTTTTATGAAGAAAATTATGCATAATTTAGAAATTGTAGAACTTCAATCTCAGTTTGGTAATTTCCCAAAACCTTGAATTAGTTCTAAATTTCAGTTGGATATTCTACGCCAACAGCCCAGCGTCGATTGAAGACTTCAAAGATGGAATTCGTGAGGCTATCGAGCACATAGGGCAGCCACTTTGCGATTTGGTTATGGAAAATTTCATGAAAAGGATATGGTCCTGTAGGCGTGGTCGTGGTGGTCATTTGGCTTTATATTTTCCATTATTAATGGCATACCTTCCTCTTTATAATGAAATAAAGATCCGATCATTTATCTCAAAAAATGGCATTTATCTTTGAATATCAAAATAACACCTCTTATTGGAAAACCCTTTACCTACATAGCTTATTTAACTCATTATTAGTATCCTGTGTCGGAAATAAATTTTAAGCTTAATGACTTGGTCAATTTTCTAAATTCTAGTTGTAACTCATCTTCCTCAGTCAGCTATAAATTGAGGTGGCGCCCAACCTATCTTGGGTTGGTAGCACATAAAGTATCTATTAGAGAAACTCACCCCTTCTCCACTGAACTATGGGGCAACCCTAATCAGAGCGTATGTATATACCTACGAAAAGTAGCGGGTAACATTTTGGCACCCAACGTGGGGCCATCGCTAAAAGTAAAATCTTTATAGCTCATCTGCTGCAAGTTACCAGTGTTTTCACAGCATTATTTCATTTAGTTATACGTCTGTGAAAATCTTTTCAAAATTTCCAGTAAAGAGTAAATGAACAAGATTTCTTAAAAGCTAATTGGCATCATTGCTCAAAAGAAACAAAATCTCATTTCTTGCTTATTAGATCTTCTAATAAAAATTTCAATCCGTTACATATTTCTTTCGACTTACACACTGAAATAATAATCTATATGCCACGACTATAATTTTAAATAGCCATAAAAACTAGACACCTAGACTATACACTATTATTTTGTTCATATTTTTCACAACTATATTTGTTACAACACTTTTAGATTTCACGACTATATATTGCCAACAATATAGTTTCGCATGAAAAAATTAATTTGATGTCAAAAATATATTGTTAATGTCTGCAGAACATTCAAATGATTTTGGCACTTTTGCGGGCACAGTAATACCTTTAGTATTTATATAGGATTCTCCAAATGCTGTTCTCCTCTTTTTAATATTTCTTGCCCAATTTACTTCATTACGAAATCGTTTCCTACACCTTTTCTTATTTTCTTTATTTTCATTAGATTCTACTCTGGAAATTTGAAACTGATAAAGTGATGGTGATGCTTGGAATTGCTTTTCTTTTTCACTATCAGACATTCTAAGTTCTATTAACTCAACAACTAAGCATCTCTTTTTTGTAATAATTAATTTCTAATAAATGTTTTGAAACTAATAACACAAATAAGTAAATATACAAATAACTAATCGAATAGGAAAATTAAAAACCAGCAGTCAAATACATGTTGCCAGTAATTTTGCAACGTCTCGTTGGAATATAAAATCGACGATTTCTCGACCTGACGTAGGAAAGCCTCAATTCTTCCTTAGAAATTTACTGGAAATTTATTCATTAGAAGTTTTATGCATTATTCGAGGCTGACAACTGCAGAAGAAATGAATGCTTATTGGCACAAATGAAAGAATTGTATCTGAAAATAACTCCAATCAACCATCAATGTGAATAAAAATTCTACCGAACATTTTCTGTAAATTTCTAATAAAAAATTTTTATTGAATATTTATGCGTCTATGCTCATACAAATTGTTGTCGGCCTCCAACAATGCGTATAAATTCTAAGAAAAAATGTCCCTACATTAGGTCGAGGTTGAGCGTAACCCCTCGAGGCATCGTTGATTCTATACTGGAGCGAGGCATTGCATTGGTCTGGTAAAAGATAGTAACTTGGCTGTGTGCCTGAATATAAGAAACATTTTCTGTTAATAACCACATTTCCTAGCTACAATTTTCGTCGTAGCTAACTAACTTGGTTACCAGAAACGTTGATAATGTTTTAATTTTTCTGATATGCGTTCTTCATCTGTGTGTACCTATACTTATTTGTACTAATAATATACCGTTTTAAAAATAAAAAAATGTATGTTTTGAAAAATTCATTCTCTATTTTTTTACTATTAAAAATTATAAAGTAATCTTGATGTTTCTTATACTACTTGCGTACTTCACATAAAATTCTATTTTCACTTCGTAGTAGTCTCATATAAAAAGCTTTTCTGTTTGAATATAATGGATCATTTTTGTTCAGTTTTTTTCGGTTTTGTTCTTTTATGTTAAAATTCACTAGTAGCCTATCCTCCCAAGATTCACCTTGTTTCTTCGAAATGTGTCGAGATGTATTGTGGCTTAAGTTACTTGGCCCTTCTAGCATATAGTTTTTTGTTTTTTCTTGTAAGTGTGGAAGAAACTTTTCAAAACATTACTTAAGGACGGCTAAGCCAATTTTTTTTCATTTTCAGCTTTGTTTATTAAATTTTGTGGCTTAGAGCGTTTTAGCGCTGGGCACCTTAATTAATCTATCTACTTTTGTGTAGATCCAGTTTAAATACTGTTTATAATTTTATAAGTCTAAGACTTTTAATACTGTTGTAATTTTATAAGACTTTAAGACTTTTGTTGAATTCTACCCTAGCATTATAGTTATTTAGTTAAGTTACTGTAGCATTTAATTCCAAGGCTTTATTCATTCCTAAAAAATCAATATAAACAAAATAATTAAAATAAGTTGCATAAGAAATAAAAATTCATCATAATCAATAAGAATATTCACATTCACAAGGTACGCATTCCTAATACGATTTAGAACGCTGTGATAACTCGTATCAGATTACTTTCCCATAGCTATGAAATATTTATCGTAGCAATATTGTGCGAGGATCATAGTGGAGCTTGCAGCTCCATGGTTGTTGGGAGAAACACGGAAGTGTCGCACCATGGAATAAAAGCCTACGATACAATTATTTCTTTTCACTCTTCAAGTGAGAACGAATTGTTATGTTTAAGATTTTAATTACTTCCTAACTTGTATGTTATCGAGTTTATGTGAAGCTAAGCAAATTTCTAATTAAAAATTTCGCGCTTGAAAAAAATAAAATTCCTTACTGTTTGAAAAGTGCAAGCATTTTATTTAACTAATATTAGAAGTGGAGCCATTAATTTGTTTTACAGTGAAAGGTGTTAAGGGCAGTGTCTTGTGAAAAGTGTTATACACGTTTTTGAGAATTTTGATGTTCTGGTCTTTCACCAGAACATTAGCACACCAGAGCACTGGTTTCTGTACCAGGGCTCCCGCATCCGGGCGGCAAGTAAAGGAAGTTGTCATGATATAAACAACTTTTAATACTGTTTATATTATGTAAGACTGTATAATCTGTTATATTTTGACTTCTTTATATCTAGTTACTATATATCTGGTCTCAATACTGTATATGGTCTAGCTTATTGTGTGGTTTTAGTGCTATCCGGTTCAGTGCAGTATGTATAGCTCTGTAGGACGGTATGATCTTCCATATTGGTTTTTTTGTTTATTTTGCTATTGTTGTATTAATCTAATTGCTAAACTATCTACGACATTAGAGCCCAACGTTATACGTTCGGTTAAGCAGGGGTTTGAAAATAAATACACTTCGAATTTGAATTTGAATTTATCCATACACCATTTTTGGTTCATTTTAGTAAGTTCCTCCACTAATTTGATCTGTCTCTATCCTTTTGCGCACCATGGCCCTCTTTCGTACTCGTTAGTGTGAATGTATGTTATTAAAGTGGCGGTTTACGCGAAATCGGCGAAAAATATGGCGCAACAAACGCGGCCCTTGGAATTTCGCGACGATTTCACCCCGGTATGATAATTCAAACGTGGTGGGAACATGAAACTTCGCCGTTTTTTTTTTTACAATTCGAAATGTCGAACGTGCGCGAAGTGGTTTTTATTAGATTTATCTTCACATCGACGCGTTTTCAGGTAGTTTTCAAATATAGTAAACAAACAACGTTTTGTATGGCAGTACAAAAGAAAATTGTCCGATGTAGTCCATTTTTGAGGTGCTATTTGCTATTGCTATAAAAACACCATTTACCAAACTCCATCTATCTACATTGATGCGTTCTCAGGCAGTGCTCACATATATAAAGAAAAACGAAATTGTTGTATGGCAACCCTACGACGGAGTTTACGCGATTGGTCCCATTTCCAAACTTAAATTCATATCTTCTTTAAGAAGCCCGGAAGCAAAATTTCAGTACTCTAAGTGAATGCGTTCTCGAGCTGTCATCGTGACGAACAGACAGGCGAGCAAACGGATGGACAGACAGAGGACGGACGGATGGACGGACAAACGGATGGACCGACAGACAAACGGATGGACCGACAGACTAACAGGCAGACGGCCATGCAAAAATCAAAATAACCTTTAATATAAAGCTGGCTTCCCACGGCCTAGGATTTCAAGAGCCGTACCGCATGAGCCAACTAAATGGCTTAGCTCGTGAAATCACGCGCCGTGGGATGGGCCTGGCTCGAGCAGGCGAGTATCCAGACCTACAGCCTAAGGGGGTCACAACTAAAATATTCGAGGGGGAGGAAAAAGTTGGAAGAAGTCGATTTTAAAATTTTGTTTAATCATATTTGCAAAATTCAATTTTCGGTTTGATTTGGAAAACCTGTAGATAATATTATCCACATTAATGCCGATCTCAGGGTTGACATTAAGGACTCATAACTAGATACGCCTTCTGGTGAGCGTTTTTATCACGGCTGAAGTAATTGACTGACAGTGAGCTTGCACCTTGAGCGACATTTAAAGGAATGGGAGTACGAGTGCATGATATGTTACTGACTATTTTTTTCTGATGGGAACTTAACTGATCTTGCTTTCTTCTGGAAAAAGTTGTCAGTGGTCTTATCAGTCTTCCGCTTTACACTTTCGCTACTATTTCTGCCTCCACCGATAACTTATGTAGCAAATTTATCCTTTATCCTTCTTCTTCATTTTTATAGTTTTACCGTAAAAATTGAGAAGAAAAATTGTAGAATCACTTTTAGTGGCATTCGAATCAATCCAACTGATGGTTTTCAGCCACCAATAGTGTATAAAAATTCGAAAGAAAAATTTTCCAGTAAGTTCCTAAAAACAAAATGTATGATTGCCAATGCTTATAAATATCCTTAGCGACCAATCCAGCCAAGGCATCTACGTCAATATAACTCTTTTGAACCATAATCGGCCACCAGTAGTGCATTAAAAATCTAAAGGAAAAATGTCAAATCTTTCTAGGAAAACTCAATGCTTGTGCCCTTGTTCGAAAGAGTGAACAACCATAATCAATCCACCAATTCGTTTGGACCGTTGTCGGTGAATAGTTTAGAATTAAAATTCTTAAGAACAATTTGCAAGTATATTTCTAAGAAAAATTTAATGCTTCGCTATGAACGTAAAAATTTTTGAACAACTCTGGCTTGGATCAGTGTCGCTATGAAAAATCAACGGGTTATACGTTGATGATTGTATGGAACTAGGGTTCTTCTGTATGCTTTTTCATCTATAGGAGTAATCGGTGTAACAAAAATATAAAAGTATCTTCATAACTGGGCTGCTAAGCATTGCGTGCCCTTTTCTCTGCAATCGAACATTACAATAAATAATATGCAATATTCCAAAATTACTTACCATTCTGTGATGTGATAGGTATGATAGATGACTTTTCGATACTATATAAAACACAAGAAAATTCTAAAAAATTCGTACACGTTTCAAAGACGAAGAGCTAGGAGCGAGGAGTAATGTCGAGTAAAATTCCCTGGGCGCGAAGTAATGAGAGGGCCCAGTTAATGTTCCTTAAAAAACACAAATTTTTTTATTTTTGCGGTACGATAAAAATTAAACACGCACACTCTTTATTTTTTCTCTTTCAAATTTCAATTATTTCTTTATTTTTACAATATTCGAAAATTTACTTTTGTCCTTGCTCAAATTATGTAAGTCATAAATTATCACCACGGCGGCGAATTAGACTCTAAGCTCCTCTAACGGATATTGAAGTAAGTAACGCTCCTCTAGCGTTTCGTTCATTGATTGCAGACAGTAGGTATATTGGCATCGTGACAGCTTATTGGAAGCTACACTTAGTCCAGTCTACACGCTTCAGCTCCAGTTGGTGTACGTTCGGCCACTCTGCTTGGGCCCACACGCTTCAATTTCAGGTTGTACTTTAGGGGCTTTCGGCAAACACCATGGCTGATTCGAGAGGAATTTTTTGTGTTGCTACGTCATGAGGTGACTAAAGTCATTTCCAGGGAATTTGTTTTGAGTTTTTCGTATTTTATTGACTGAAATACGTTTTGAATATATTAAAATATTTAACCAAACATTAGTTTCTTCGTTTAAATCATTTCGGGAAAAGTAATTATGCGCTAGTGGGAAAGCAAAGGAATTTTCAAATAGAAAATTTTTTTCACTGTGATAAGGACGATTGAAATTTAGACGAACAAATTTCTGACAATTGTCGCCAAAGGCAAGCAACCAAACAGATTTTCCGGCCATACTTGTTAATCTTTAGGCGCTTTCGGCAAGTACATTCTCAGTGAGACAAGTGAGATATTCTCAGTTGGCTCACTGAGACTGCACTTTCGGGGAACTGTCTCCGTTCCATATTGAGCTATCAATTTCGAACGCAACCACTGAGCAACTGAGACAAGTGAAACTGAACTTTCTTGTCTCAGTTGACTCAGTTTCGTTATTTTGTGATTTTAATTACAAATAAAAGTTTAGTGAGCTGTTTGAATAAACTAACAACACTTTCCTCAATTTATTACTATCCAATTCTGTGTTCAAAATTATTTAAATGTAAAAATTGGCAAATCAGCTGATTGGTTTGAACGGAGACAACTGAGACGATTGCTCAAAGTTTAGTCTCAGTTGTCTCACTGAGACAATGCTTGCCGAAAGCCCCTTTTGTATCATGGGCAAACACTGTCTCAGTGAGACAACTGAGACACAACTTTGAGCAACCGTCTGAGTTGTGTTAGTTCAGACCAATCAGCTAATTCCCAATTTTGACATCGAAAAGAGATAGTAATCGTATCGTCAATTTATTCCAATAGGTTTAAAATATTTAATTAGTTATTAAAACAACAAAACCACGGAACTTAGTCAACTGAAACAACTGAGACAAGAAAAATCAGTTTCACTTGTCTCAGTTGCTCAATGGTTTGCGTTCGATTTTTGTAGCTCAATTTGGAACTGAGACAGTTCACCGAAAGTCCAGTCTCACTGAGCCAACTGTGACTTTTGTTCAAAACAAAACAAGAAAATAATGTAAGTACAATAAATTTAAAGTTTTCTAATTATGCAATTTGATTTGTGTTCATTTTAGTTCGGTGTGTATTATTCAAATTATTGAAATGTAATTTAATTAAAATTGTATTACTAAACATAGCAAAAAGGTACGTATGATTTTAATAAATATATTAATAATATCCGTTGATAAACAAATTTTTATTTTTACTTTATTTTAGAATATCAATTTTTAACTATAGATTACTACAAACATAAAACGAGAGCAAAAAAGCGAAAGGAAAAGGTTTTGAGAGAGCAAGAGAGAAATAAGAATCAAAAATCTCTAGAAAATTTAGGGTTTATAGTGAATAATCCAAATACTACGGCAACTTTACCAAATTTTGGTGATAATATCAAAGAAAATAATGAACAAGAAGTTCAATTTGACAATCAGCAAGAACAAAATATATCTGATGTCATAAATGATGATTTTCAGTCAAGCGATGTTACTGAAGAATCTGAAGTTCCGTTAAGTTTGCAACAGGCATTAATTGATTCTTATGATGTAGGTGTAATTGAAACAGAATATTGTACCTCAAATCAAGTGGAGAATGCGATACGCTTAGGTCCAGGAAACCACCGCAACGTATTCCCAAACGACAATAATGGAAATAAATTTCCTATTAATTTACTTAAAATAACTTTGCAAAATGGTGAACAAGTACCTCGCGATTGGCTGGTTTGGAGCGCTAGTAAACAAGCACTATTTTGTTTTCTCTGTAGACTTTTAATTAAAGCACCTATCATACATCGAATTTAGCTTCAAAAACTGGATATTCAACTCAACAGAAATGGAAAAAAAATTATACGAAAAAATTCCAGAGCATCAAAACAGTGTTAACCACAAATTTCATTATATGGAATGACGAAATTTCGAGAAAAGATTTTCCAAAGCAACAACAGTAAATTCATTATTTCAAAATTGTATTAAGGATCAGGAACGAGAATGGAGACAAATATTACATAGAATTTTGGACGTGACGTTATTTTTAGGAGAAAGAGGTTTGGCATTTCGAGGTAAAACAGAACTGTTAAATGATTAAAAACGGTAACTTTTTAGGAATTTTAGAATTAATAAGTCATTATGATCCGGTATTAGAAAAACATTTGGATAAAGTAAAAAAAATCTCAACAATCACACAAACAATTGCAAGTACATTACTTATCACACGAAAGCCAAAAGGAGTTTATACAATGCTGTGCAGATATTGTTCCAAAAACGATTCTTAAGGAAAGAGGAAAAGCGAAATATTACTCTAAAATCGTAGACGCGATTCGGCTCATATTAAGCAAACAGTTTTAGTGTTACGTTATATGCAAGTTAGTGATGCAGAAAAGTTTGAAATTAAGGAACGGGTTTTAAAGTTTTTTGACTGTAATAAAAAAACAGGTGAAGCGATTGCTAATTTAATTTTAAGTACACTTGAAAAATATGAAATCCCAATTACCAATTTCCGGGCCAGGGGTATGATAATGACGTAAACATGAGTGGTCCTTATAAAGGTGCTCAAAGTTTAATTTGGAATAAAAAAAGGTTTGGCGGTATTTTCTCCTTGTGCTTGCCATTCGCTTAATCTTTGTGGTGTACTCGCTGTAGAAGCTTGCATTGAAGCAGTTACATTTTTTGGAACCATTCAAAAATTATATAATATTTGTAGTTCAAGTCCCATGAAATGAAATATTTTAAAAGAAAGTATTGGTTATTCCTTACATGGTTTATCTGAGAAACGTTGGTCAGCAAGAACAGATGCTGTCAAACCATTTGCCAATAACTTACGGCAAGCAGTTAAAGAAATTTCAATTTTTAATTTATCTGCAGAAACTAGATCTGGAGGGTGATTCTGTGCTGTTTGTCGTTCTATTTAGTCGTGAATTTTGACATATTTTGTCGATTTTTTTCTTCAACACAGTTCATTTTGTGTCTTCACTATTATCTACCACGAAATGAACTATAATAAATTTTCGATGAACAAACGTCAAAAAACACGACTAAATAATCGACAAATTAGTCAACTGCTCCCAGAGGTTGTGATAAAAATTTTACACTGGTAAATAAAAATTCTACGCCTAATTAGAGCATTACAAGTGCTTAAATTCGAAATATTATTTTGAATTTGTAATGTGAAGTGACATTTTCAGTTCATTCTTAGTCATGCAAGGGTTGCTGACCTGAATAAAAACACGAAAAAATCAGTAGAAAATTTCATTTTATTTAGTCGATTATTTTGACATTCAAGATCGACAAAACCCACAGAATCACCCAACTGATTTAAATGGCATTCTAAAGTATTTAAACTCTTTTGAGTGTTTGCTGTTATCGAATAAATGGTTTAAAATATTGGCGCCAATTGACTGCAGAAACAAAATTTTGCAAAATGTAAATGCAACTATTGACATTGAAGAAAGCAATATCAATAGTTTGATTTTTGATTTAAAAAATATTAGAGAAAAGTGGAGTGATATTTTGACTGAATGTAAAATTGTTGCAGAAAAT
This sequence comes from Dioctria rufipes, assembly GCA_963924295.1. Lineage (NCBI taxonomy): Eukaryota > Metazoa > Arthropoda > Insecta > Diptera > Asilidae > Dioctria > Dioctria rufipes. Next base: position 207,058,888 of record OZ002740.1, read on the forward strand.
TTTAAGATCGATTTTCACACTAATTCGTATGGTAAAAACGTAAATTTAAGAAAAGATTTGCAGATGAAATTAATGATGACAATAATGATACAGAAATAACAGGTGCAAATTACTTAAAAACGCAGGTGCTTTACAAAATCTTAGATTTTATTATCGGAAGCTTAAGTTGGCGATATCGATATCTTTGAATGAAATATGTGGTTCGTTCGGGTTTTTGTGGAATTATTTAAAAACTGATGTTGACTCGTTAATACAAAGTAGTAATGATTTATGTAATAAGTATACTTCTGATATTGCCAAAGAAATTTCTGATGAAATAATTCATTCGAAAACCATTCACCAAGCCACATTTGCTGAAAATCAGTTGCTTCCTATAAATTTATTACTGAGAATATATGCCGTATTTCCAAATAATTGCATTGCATTAAGAATTGTTTTCTACAATACCAGTTCTGTGGCTCAAGCGGAACGTTCATTCAGCACATTGGCGAGAGTAAAAAACGTATTAAGGTCAACTATGTGTCAAAATCGGTTAAATAGCTTAGGTACTTTAGCTAAGCCGCTTTAGCGAGAGAACTAGATTTCGAAAATGTGATAAAATATTTTGCAAATAAAAAAGCGCGAAAAGCTTTATTACCCTGATTTGTAATGAATAATTAAGTTAAATAAAATAAATACTATAAAATATATTTTGTTATTTACTTTTTTAGACTCAACAATTTTTTTTATATTTTTTTCCTGAGCCCGATGTCGTCTCTCGACGGCCCTGTAAGCGAGTAACTGTTATACCAACTATATACTGCACTATTACTACTCAAAAGCAGACAAACAAACGCCCAGTCGTGCATTACAGCACCAGGATTAATCGCCGGCGTCAACTACACATTGTGCCCGCACCATACGAAAATCGTCCTGTTAAACATTTACAACGCATTCTATAGTTCAGCGCCACATTCAATTTACCGCGAAGGTGAGGTGGCACTTTGGAGGGGGTCATGACCCCCGTGACCCACCCCCTGTATAAGCGCCTGGGCTGTAGGTGGTGCGAGCTCGCCTGTGATGGCGTGTCCTATCCATTTCGAGTCGGTAACTTCAAAGGCATGGTGCGAGTTGCGCGGGGGTGACTTATGGTGGAATGCATATTTAGTAAAAAGTAGGGACAGTGCTGCAAATCAGCTTGACAGCACGTGCAGTGGGAAGCGTATAGGGGCGGCGCGGCCTATATGACTTCGCTCGTGACACCATGCACCGTGGGAAGCAAACTTTATGCCTGGGTATCCAACACATTTTGCTCTAGCAGTATTATTTCTGTGCATTACAAACGGAATGACAAACTTAGTATACGCTATGATTTCATCATCTGGGGTATAAAATCGATTTCCAGTATTCCTCTTCTTTAGTTCTAATTCCTGCATTGCACACTTTTCGTTTAACGCATCGATATCTTTCCGATTAATAAGGTTTGGTAAAAGTGTAATTAAAGGTGTTAAGCTTAGAGTTAAACAATTTAGATTGATTCCTGTAACTGCTTCTAGTACTGGCTCTTCAAAATGTATACGATGTAGTATTTATTTTCATTAGATAATATAAAAATCACGACATTGGCGTCTTATTTTTTGTATCTCCTGTTCTTGAAGTAGTTTTTTATGAATTAATCCCTCCATGTAAATTAAACTTTTAAATAAAATTATTTAAAAAAAAAAATGTTTTAAGAAAACTTGTTATTTAAAAAATGTACTAAAAAGAAAAAATAATTTTTTTCTTATTACAAATAACATTGATCGTTACATAGATATAAAATTGTGCGTCTCGGAAATATCATAAAATTTTTCTTTCACGCATTTTAACATTTTTGAATTCATACAATTTGGAAACTAAAAGCTTTGAGGGCGGACTTATAACACTTTTAAACAGTTATGTTAACCGCCCCAAAGCTTTTAGTTTCCAGATGTATGAATTAAAAAATTGTAAAATGTGTGAAGGAAATATTTTCAAATGTTTCTGTTTTGTAATACTTTCTAGTAATTTTTTTTTTTTTTTAATAAAGACGCTTCTTAAAAAATTTCTTTTTTATACATTTTATTTTTGATTTCTTAGTTTTTAACTCGGTGCACTAATTCAATCAATATTGTCGCATACGAACCATTTCTGCGTCATTATTACATGGTTTTATTTCAGTGATTTTGTGCAGTCGAGCTCTTCAATGCGAAGTTCATCGAGTGTTCTTACTCTGCTAAGAGCGACATATACTTGACCTTCTGCTTAATGGGAAATATTTGCTATTGAAGAGTAATAAAATTAGTTTTTTAGTTCAGAGTTTCCGTCTATCAATGTGACAACACCAACCAGAAATTAGCTTATACTACGCCACTGGCAGACTTATGTAAACCTTTGAAGAGAAAAGCTTTTCGAAATTACTCAGACTTTTCTTACCGAAGTCGTAACTAATTTAGCTTAGGAAGTCGTGTCAACCATTTCTTATATTTTTCTAAAATACTTCGGGCCGAAATCGATTCCGAAATCGGAAGTTTTATGCAACATTATGTAACGACTTCAAAACGAAATCGGAAAATTTGGTTTGCTGGGCAGTGTGCACATTTTTCCGCTACTGTTATTATATGCTGCTTTCCTTTTCTGCTTCTGAATGAATTTGTATAACTCGACAGAACGATGTCATAATTTAGTTCATAGTTTAGCACATAGAAAAAGAACAAAACAGAACCATTTAAAGTGTTCGACATTTCTTCCATTTGACAAAAGCGAGTATCAATTCATAAAAATTGTTGTTTATCAAAAATAACGCCATTTTCCAAGATAGAGGACAATAAGAGCTATTTGGAGTCCGAAAAAATCGACGGCAGGTTGATACTTACTTAATCGTTCGGCCTGAGAAAAAGAATGATATCGATTGAAGCAGATTCATCATTCCTAAATGAGAAAAGGAACGCGGCACAAGTGTCTCGGTTCGTTTAGTAGTTTTGATGTTTAGCGCCGTTTTAATCCTATAATTCAAGGTGGCAACTTTCAAAAGTGGCGTTTCGAATCGAAGTGCCCATCATTGGTTCAGCTGTCAAGTCAAAATGTGTTGTGTGTATCTCAACTTTTTCAAGTCATATGAAGTGCCTATCATAGCGCTTAAACGCACGCCGGCAATTTTTGCAACTAATGCAATTATTTTAGACTAACATAAGAATTGACCACTCTGAGAGATGACCTTTGTAATTTTTTTGAGAAAATATGCTCAGAATTAAACATTTTTCAGGTAGAAATGGGATTGAGTTTTTACTCTTTCGGGAACCATATAGAGTCTACAGGCAATATTTCAACCTACTGCAAGTAGCAGAGAATTAAAAGTCAAATACCGAGGTACTGTCCATTTGTTGGCTTAAAGCCGAAAATCAAAGTTTCATGAAGAAATTTTGAGAATAAAACTGAGTGTTTCGATCAGCAGCACAGGGAAAACAGTCATGGACATCTGAGTTCACTGTAGTGTAGACAGCAAGCAGTTCAGGGTTTTATTCCTGTCTTAATGAGATCAACCTGTGCTCGATCACTCAGTTATACTCTAAAAATTTCTTCATGACGACCTTATCTCGATACCTGTTTTTTTTAACATTTTTCAGTTGTCTAAGCTTGCTATGATCATCATTAAAGAGTAGTTATGCAAATGAGACTAATTCTGGTCGCTAAATTTTATACGTATTTTCATTTATTTGCGATTAAAAAACATTTTTTAAGTAGTTAATAATAATTTCGATATTCTTGGAAATAAGCAGATCTGACTAAAAATCAGTAAAATATCATTTCCTTGAGAGATAATAGTTTTGGTAGGTAGGTATACTAATTAAGGATTAAGGCACACGATTAAGATGCATTTCGATATTAGCATGTTTGTGAGTTTGTTGACAAAGAAAGTTGAAATTTTAGTCAAAATACTTGATTAAAGTTTTAGATTTTAGTTCGAAAAAGGGTAAAAACGTGCAACGTCTTTGTGGGGTTGACATATTCGGCACTTTTACGTCTACAAAAAAACAACGATGTTCCGTTTGGGGGCAAAGTAAACAAATCTAGAAAGCTAAAACAATAAAAACAAAGTTACAAAATTAATCTAACTTTTCTCACAAAGGCAACAGTTGAGTTTTTCCAGGATATTCAGTATCAAAAGCTAAAAAAGAAACAAAAAGCATAAAAAAAACATAAACAAATGGTCAAGTCTCAGATCATTTTTCGATCTGAGACTTTAACCAAAACACAACTTACCAATTATAGGAAGCCGACTCCAGCTCTGCATCATAGTCCGCAAATTCATTTTTACATACAAAAAATACACAAAATCATTAATTAAATAAATAACATAACCAAAACTTACCATTATGTCAAAGCGAACAAAATCTTTAGAATATAGAGACAACAGGAAGTGTTGATAACTTTTTAGGGTCCCGTGAAGTAGGTCAGCATTATATTGAAGAAAGATACAAATGTATTTTCAGCTGTCAGTTTCGTAATTTGCAACAATTTGAATATAATTTAAAACTTGTGAAAAGTGAAAGATATTTTATTTTAAAATATTGCAAAATAAAGTAAAGAGTGTAAGTAATTATATGTTGATATTATAGTGGTAAATTTCTAAGTGATGTTCATGTATTTTCAGAATGAAGTGTTCGGTGGAGAATTGCCACAACAACACTGAGGTACGGCGTGGGTAATAATTTTTTAGGCAAGTATAGTTATATAAAATATTATTTTGCGTACTTCACACACCTGTTTATATTAAACTAAATTAAAAATACATAACACAAATGATGAAATATCGAAAAATTCCTTCATCCACTGAGATTTGTTTACGTTTATGACATCTGAGAAACTCCCAGGGTATGTTGGCGTAGTGACAGCGAATAAGAACATTTTCGGTGGCAGCAAAAGTAATATTTTCAACCATATATCTTGTTGTCCCGGTCTCCATATTCATTCTACTACACGGCCGTACTGAGCTTTCACTACATCGGCAAAAGATACTTACACAACCAGGATTTGACTACGCTAAATTGGGCTTATCACACATGCTGTACTCTCTATATTCTAACACAAAAACCTTCGTTGACAAAACAGCTATTTGACAACTATATATATTATATGCTGCATGGCTTCAAAGCTAAAGCCTGAATCAGATTACACAACACCGACAGGGGTAGCAACGCAAAAAACAGTTTTTTTATCGAGTGTATCAGATTGCACTACAGCAAGCAGAATATTTTCACATATCTATATTGATATGAATGCTACCTATGAAGACAGACAGCGGTAGCAAATTTAGAATGACTCGGCAGCACGGACGTTCGTGCTGCTTTATCTCAATCAGCTGACCGCTTCCAACAAATAAAAACAATTTGCTGCCGCTGTCGCTGCTGCTGCCATGGTAATCTAATTCAGGCTTACCCGGGCACTACACGAGATAGCATAGCTTCTATGCAAGCCCCCCTTCCAACGCGATTTTTAACTTGACAGCAGAAGGCAGTTCGGTTGATGTATTACACAGGGGTTACACTTAATATAAGCCGCACTGCTATACTTCTTGCACGTGTAACCTCTACTGCCATGCAGGCAGTTCAGCTTTCAGCGAACTTGCATGATGAAAAACCATGGCAGCTGAGGTGATAGTAATTTGACATTATACGGTTTTCAAGATGGCGGAAAAGAAATGCTTGAGAAGATTTGATAAACTTATTCTGGGAAAATGAGATTTTCTGGGATCATTTGCATCATTTACCAGCACCGACTTTATGCCTGAATGCCATTTTTTAAATGAACTTGCATGCAAGATGATAAGAGATCACCGACTACCTTCTGCTGTCAAGTTAAAAATCGCGTTGGAAGGGAGGCTTGCATGCAAGCTCTACTATCTCATGTAATCCCCGGGTTACCCTAAGCCCTTAACCCATCGGAAAAGTCCCCAATACTCTACAGCCCTCCCACACAGAGTTAGGCGCCCATGAATATTGCGACAAAAAATTTACCGCCGAGGACCCTCAAATCTGCAAATTACCGTTAAACGAAATAAAATATAGCCTACAATATCCATGCATACCTAACCCGGGGGTTACACCTGCAAGTACAGCTTGCATGCAAGCCTCTCTTCCAACACGATTTTTAACTTCAGCGGAAGGCAGTTCGGTTGATGTCTTATCACCTTGCATGCAAGTTCATTTAAAAAATGGCATTGAGACGTAAACTCCTGCGTATATTGGAAAATTGTGGCAATAAAAGAAGTATCACAATGATAAAAACCCAAGAAAAAAGGAAGATGAAGGTGTTGGTAAATGATGTTTTGCAAATGATCCCAGAAAATTTCATTTTCCCGGTATAAATTTATGAGTTTCTCTCAAGAATTTCGTTTCCGCCATTTTGAAAACTGTATAAATGTCAAATTACTATCTCCCAGGTGCCATGATTTTTCATCATGCAAGTTCGCTGAAAGTTGCATGGCAGTTGGATTAACGTACAAGAAGGATGTCAGTGCAAGTTGCATGCAAGCTGTACTTGTAGGTGTAACCCCCGGGAAATTACCAAAGCGAGTTCTTATTTTTTTTTTATTGGGCTTACAGATCATGAGCTTAAACTTGCGAATAATTTCAGCTCCTGATATTGTCTTTATTTTTTTTTTAATTTTCAGTTAATCAGATCTCATTTCTACCCCACAGTCTCCCCGCCCCATTTCATCCACCTATCTTGTTCGCCCTGAGCTCCCTTTTTTTTATAGCACATACCTTCTCGAGAAAATCCACACTCCTACACCCCTCAAAAACTACCCCTACAAAAATGAAATTTTATTTTATTTCGACATTCGAAGGTAATAGACAGATGTACCTCAAATAAGAGAAAAAGTCCAACCCTCTACAACAATAAGTGATACCTTTAATTGTCCCAGGCGATTCACACTTTTTCACATTTCTTACGTTTTCCCTAATTCTCCGACCATGTTAGTGAATTGAATGGAGAATTAAAGAATTAGGCATTCTAAGAAAACGAAATTCTCATTTCGAAATTCCCAAAAAATTTCCGTGTTACAGAAGAGTGAAACCTGTTCCTGTTGACTATCCTACATACCGTTGTCTGTCCAATGGATAATTGGTGAGTAATACTGCGGATACTTATCGTAGGAGTGCTTTCTACTTTCCTTAAATGCCTTTGTTCTGTCGTAACATCCTAAATATTAATAGCAATTGGTTATTCAATTTGAATGATAACGTTAAGGAAAAATCTACACTTAACATACTTACATAAGAAACATTCCCTGAAGAATCCCTCCAGGTAATAACAGATCCAGTGTTCAAAAGATTATTATATAACCTCTGGAAGAATCTGGTATTAGGGCAATTTCTGTCAGGATATCTCTGCATGTGTTGGGAGTGTGCTTGTGTGCCGTGCTCAAATGAAGAGAGCACACAACTTTTTGCTTAGTTTATTTCGCAATAAATTAAAGAAAATATTCAATATAAATGAACTATATTCAATTATACACAACTTAACTTTTCTTCTGATAGAAATGAATTATATTTAATTAATGTTTGATGTAAGGTATTATAAATTTTAAGCAAATTTAAATAATTTAATACAATGACAAATATATTTACAAAGTGGAACATAAATTGCCAAGTGTTTTTTTTTTTAATTATTTAAATTTCCTTAAAATTTATAATACCTTACATCATGTGTAATATGTTTCACCAAGTGCCCACACAAAATAGAATCAATATGATTAAACAATTTAATTAATGATAACACACTATTTATATTCGATATAGGGGAATTGTCCCCCAATTTTTATGCAACACAACTTAGTTTGTTTTAAAAGAAAATAAGAGATTCCCGGACCTTTCCTTAGACGGTTCAAAAAGCAACTCCTCGAGGTTTGGGCTTGCTGCCTCCAGGTACACATAAAAGCTTTTTTAAGCTTCTTATAGTTTTATTATCTTCTCACGACGTTGAAAAATCGTACGTGAGAAAATGCAGAAAGTTTTGATGCAAGCTATATGGATCAATGAAAAACTGTAATTAATTTTAAGAGGGTGCGAATAATTTTGATATTGGGAAAAATAAGTACTGAACGTATGTAGAGCATACATGCGGAAAAAAAGTAAGAAGACACTGTATGTAGGTAAGTATGCATATCGCGTGAGTGGACTGTGTGTCTGATAACAAACTGCCATTTATGCTAAATTGCATTTTGTTGCAGTATGGAAATGCAATTTTAAATGCACTTTAAATGAATGAATTTAAATTAATTTTTAGGGTCAACTTTGCAATGCATCGATATATTGCATAGGGCAATATATTGGTGCATGGACCTTTATGGTTGTGATTTAGGCAAATGAGTCACAACATTCCTCTCCCTGGGGAAAAGAAAGAATAATATTAAAATTGTAATTATACCTAAATGTTTGTCAGTCTTACAGCAACTCACATTTATCCTATTTATTTATTTATTTTATTTACATATATAAATCTTTATTTTTTCCCATTATTAGCTATTTATTTTTCCTTATAAAAAACTACATAGTATATATTATATATTTATCAAAAGAACGTGAGATATTATTTTTGTCCTAAATTGTTTACAAAATTTTTGTTAGGATGAAGATGAGTATTGTTGAAGACGGTAAAAACTCGGAAGAAGATGTTACTGTGTCTTTTTTTCTGTTTGATTTGTCACTTTCCAGCAAACATGTCGAAACGCAAAAGATTCACTTTCTTATTACCTGGACGATAAAATATCTCGTGGATGATAATCATATTCGTATTGCATTCTAAACGGGAGAAACTGTTACCCTGAAGGCAAAACATCTTGAAGAAATGAATGCGTATCTTCCACACGATTCGTTAAACTAATTTGCCAACATCCCTTCCTGCCGAATTATTTTCATATCATGAATAAGAAACGTATCGTTTCTTCAAGATGCACGTCTAAGCAAATCGTTCAAGAATCGTCGAAATAAATCCTTTGGAATTTGTAGTAAGGGAATAATGAAGATATTTCTTTGAAGTAGGTATATATTTATTTAATTAACTTTTTTTTAATATAAATTGTTGAAATTAAAATCACTAGTGAACTCACAAATTAATTACTGACGTAGAGTCTAATGACGCGTTCTTCCAAATGATAAATTCGTGTTTCATAGAGATTACGAATAAGCGAAACTATCTTCTTGCTTCCACATTTAAAATCAGAAAATAAAATTGTTCGTAATGTCCATTGGTGTAGCCAGCGTTTTGTTATAGAGGGGGCAGTAGGGGGGGGGGCAGACTGACACAATATTGAAGAAGAATATTCTTCAAGCAAGTATTGTTTTTCAAAAATGTGTATAACTTTCTAAAACATTAATTAGTGTTAAATCCAAGTTTCCTTTCATGAAGCAAACTATTTCATTGATTACCGTTGCTTTTTTCAACCAATGTATGCTTAAATTAAACAACAATAAGAATATTTCCTAAAAACAAGAATAAAATTAGAATAATTACTAACATATAATTAGACTGTTTTCTAAAAAAAAGTTATTTCGAATTCATGGTTCTAATAAATTGTCAATGTATCCCAATAATAGCCCTGAAATTAGAAAATTATTTCTTCAATAAAGCTGGAATTGGTCTAAGACAAATTCTTATGATACCCTAGATGAATGCATTTATGTATCTGTGCAAATTTGATTTTTGAAGTAGTTTTTCGCATATATTTCTAAAACGGTTCGTCGGACAGTAAAAATTATTGTAACCAATTTCATAGGATTTCATAGTCTGAAGAACTTTTCAGTACAATAAAAACATCTCGGACTGATCGTCTTCACAGCACCTTTACGTAAAAATCCCACATTTTTATATGGGAACATCAAGACGGGGTTGCGGGATTTATCCCATTTTTGAAATTATACTCATCATATTTATGAAAACGCCGTGTACAAAATTTCAGCTCTCTACGTCGACTCGTTCTCAAGCGGTGTCTAAATATATAGTAGAAAACCAAAGTTTTGTATGTCAAAGCAATTCAACGAAGGAGTTGCCTGATTTATTCCATTTCCGAACTTACATTTCCTTTTTTCTCGAAAAGCTCGTGTGCAAAATTTCAGCTTTCTAAGTAAATCCGTTCTGGAGCTATCGTGAGGACGGACAGACATGCAAAAATTAAAATAACTTTTAATATTATGCTTAGGTGTTCAATCCATTTAGCTATACCTTCATTATTTCTATGTGTTAGAAACGGAATGACAAACTCAGTTTACTCAATAGATTTCATTTAGGGTATAATATTCAGTAAACAGTCCAGAATAAAGCGATGCGAAGTACACTGTTGTGATGTGCAAGATATTCGTATGTTAAGTGGTTGTTAGATATGCTTAAGTGGATGAAGATACAGCAACGAATTGATTTAAATGTACTTTTATTCATTTTTAAAATAAAGAAGAAGTATTACTAGAGATACATATTTACATATCCATTTTCTTTATATAAATGACGTACAAAAAAAAAACTTTAAACAGATTTAAATTATTCTTGCAGAATCTATCGCTGTTCAAACATATTAAACAATTCTTCAATAATAATAATAATAATTAATATTCCCAGTGAGATAGACGAGATTTAAGCAGATCTGTATTAAATCATTAAACGCCATATCTATCGAAATATTTATTCTATTCGATTAATGAAACATATCCATTGCCAGTTACCACCCCATTAAAACTAGTGGGGCATCTTTCTAGGTTGCAGATCTGCTGAATCAGCTCTTTATCTTCAGATTTGCAAGGAATGGTATTATTTTTTTGATATTCGGCATTCTAGGGCTATTATTCTTGGATCTCCCAATTGAAACTCCCTTGTAAAAACTATGGCTGCGGCAAACCCAGGTGCGACAAGTTCTTTTAAGATGTTTCCACTGCCACCATTTCCTTGTAAGTTGAAAAGTTATTAAAAAATTAGAAATGAAGTGTTCGGTCAGTGCTTGCAAATATAAATTGGATTATAAACTAGGGAAATCATGTTTGAGGCAACTGCACTATCTAAATTATCTTTTTTGTTAATAGAAGCAGAGATTTATATAAATTAATTATGTCATTTATTTCAAAATAAAGTAGAAAAAGAACTTTTTTTATCACAGATGCTCTGCACAAAACCTTTGTTTACTTTTTGCAAATTGACAATTTGCTTATTATAGGGATGACGGGTAAATATATGTAAAAATGGGCTACCAACACAACCAGAAATTCATTACGCAAAATCTGGTTTATCACCATTCCTGTTTTCTATACATTCTAAATAGTGAGCTATTACTGCACGGCTGTTGCCGGCCTTTTAATTAATAGAATAAAATTGAAAGAAAATATTAATCATATTAATATGATGATCACACGCTGTATAGCCGATCGTTCTTTACACAACAATGTATACATACGTATATTATCATGTTCAAAATTAATTACCTTTGAATTGAAATTCTTTACACAGGAAATTGAGGTACAGTAGATACACGAAAAATTCATTATTATGAATAATTTGAAAGGATTTTTAAGTTATTCAAAATTTTGCAAATAATTGAATAAAATCAATTATGCTTGTATGTATATCTTACTACATGAAAGAAGAATGAATGAAAGAAAAAATTGCAAATTATTAGTAATAATTGCTTTGTATTTCTGTGGGGGGCACCGAGCTACACGGGTTTCTCTGGGCGGGGGGGGGGGGGAGGGAGGGGGGGGGGAACAGAAATCTATATGTGTGCGTCGAGAATACTTCCCAAGCCATGAAACAGAAATCTATATGTGTGCGTTCGGGGGCCGTTTTCTAAAATGTTCTATATTGATACTTATGGAAAAGTGCTAAACATTGGTTTTATGTATGTCACAGAGCCTAAACTACTATCCATATAGGAAAATAGTCTTCTAGTAAATTACAGCTTGATTCCTTATCTTCCCAAAGGATAATTTTGATTACAACTTAACCTTACCAAATAACGCTCAATACCTCTCAGCTGATAATTGCATGTGTGCATGTGCAGCCGGAGTCCGAATCTGTAGGCAGCTACATTCGAAATTATCAGCCCACGGCATGCCATGACGACACAGCGACATTACAATGATTACTCAGCTGAGAATTTTTGTTTGAGAAATCGCAGTAATTTGGTTAAGATTAATATTTTTAAATAATTTTGTTAGGAAAGGTATGAAAGTTTTATTACGGTTAGGAAGATAAGAACGCAAGCTTAAAATTATCACAACACCATTTTTCTGTATGAATAGTAGTTTAAGGAGGAAGTATTCTCGAGGGTTTTGGCACCGGAGTTATTTTAAAACTTATCTTTCGTGGTGCAGGTTTAGGCATGTCTTCCAATTCATGTTCGGTGATTGTATTTCTAGATTCACAGACTTTTGATTTGTATGTTACGTACAAATAAACACAGACAATAGAGATGATTAAAGCCACTGTTAAATATGACAGTTCAGAATGGTGAATATGATGATTATTTATAGGATTGAGAGGAATTAATTCCTGACCTTTTTTGGAGCGAATGGATTCTAGGAGTTTCCCTAGATCCATGTTTTTTTTAACATAAGGAATTTGGTTTCATGTACGTTTCCATAGGAGAAGACGTTATATTCCGGATTAAACTGAAAATTTTTATTGTTGGGATAACAAGGGAATTAAATTTGGAAACCTTTACATTATGTCCGTGCAAGATGAATTCTGTGCTTTGCATATAACAACCGGGATAGATATATAATGTTCCTGTTCCTTTCAGGGTTTGTGAACTAATGGATTCCTCACAAATTATATTTATATCGAGGGGTTCTTTTAAGAAGACAAGACACTTGTTTTGCGGCGATAATTGCATCCAGTACTAATTCTGTTTTAAAGTTCATATTTTACACTCTGATGTAATCGGTTCCTTCTTTATCAGATTTATCTCACATTGGTTTATTTTTGTAATTGAATTTAGGATAGGGGATGATATCTTGCTGTAGAAATGTATATATTCCAACGTTGCGCCATTATGGATATCCTCAAGTGTTGATTCAATAAAGTGTTCACGATTGTAGTCTATTAATATGTATTCCCTTGACGGGTTAATAGATACAAACGATCCGTTAAGGAGTGTAGATAATGGCGTTGCTTTAAATATTTTATATGATTCCTTGAACGGAAGGGGAATTCTGAGCTCTATGATTATTTTATTATTGAAAATATTTGCTGCAATTGTACTTAGTTTGTAAATTTGAGTTATTAAATTTTATCTGGGGTTGATGGGAAGCATCATTGAATTTGGCAATTCTTGCCTGATATTCCCTAAAATTTCTTCTATTTTTCCAGGGGATATAAGTGTAGGATGAAATTTCCCATGCCTTGAATCCGTTAGGAGTTCTGTTTGGGTATTTTTGTATCTGAATGCCATTAATAAAAGAAGTGAGATGAGGGATTCGAACTCAATGGATATTTTGTTATAAGTGTCTTATTTTCTATTAGTGATGCAGCTATCTGTACTGATATTAGTTTTTTATTCATATTCAAGAATTTAGCTTTTGTTTTATTAAATACGTGAACTGTTGCTTCAACAATTGCAGTTTGGATTTTCATGAGTGATATGAGGGAGTCTTGATTTAGGGTACGATTACGGATTTGCTCATCATAAACTTTGGCGTCATCTTCGCCTAACGTACCGAAGAGAGCCTTGTAGATTGAGCCTATCGCATTATATAAGGCTCATACGGACCTCACCATAATGGTGAGACCTTTTTATCTCTCATTCTGCTCTTAAGTAGAACTTTATCGCCTACTATAAAATATTTCTCGACGGAGTTTTTGTCATATTGTATTTTGAATTTTTCTTTATTTGCCATGGCTATGTTTTTTGCTATTTTGAAGCTATGTTGTAAACGCACTTTTAATTCGTTTACATAATTGTCATAAATATAGCAAACGGCTCGACGTGATTTCAAATTATTTGGGATTTCGACTGGGAATCCATAAAGGAGTTCACGTATAATTCGTACTCGAATTAGGAGTGGTATTGTAGACAAACATGGTATAAGGATCCATGTATCCCAGTCTTGTGGATCTTTTGCTACATAAGATCGGGGATATTCTGCTAAGGTTCTCTGGCTTCTGTCCAATGCACCATTCGTTTGAGGTTGATATCGAATAGTTTTTAGCCGTTTTATTCTAAGCAATTTAGATACCTCGGCGAACATACCACTTATGAGGTTAGAACCTTGATCTGTGAGGATTCTTTTTGGAATACCATGTCTACAAACTATTGTTGTTGTGAAGGCTTTCGCTAACGTCTTAGACTCGGTGTCAACTATGGGAATAGCCTCAGAAAATTTTGAAATGTCGTCTTGGAATGTAAGGAGATATTTATTTGCAGAATATGAAATTGGAAGAGGGCCTACAACATCTAGGTACACTCTTTCGAAAGGTTTGGAGCTAATGCTGGAGATTTTCATTGCAATTTTGGGGTTTCTGAATACTTTGTTTACTTGAAAAAGTTTACACTTCCTTACATATTTGATAATATCGTCTAACATGCCAGGCCAGTAGAATTGTATTTTGAATTTTTATTGTATGGGATTCGCCTTGATGGCTTCCTGTCGGTAGTGAATAAAAATCTTTCAGGATTTGCCCAATTTCATCTTTATCGGATAAATATTTCATTGAATTTTGATGGGGTTTTATGTTTATTTGCTTATTAGCGAAGACCTGGGTAAAAATCTTTTTAATAATTATTAGATTTTGTGGATCTAATATAGGGAAGGAGATATTTATTTGTTTTAAGTGATTTGCTTCTCTGTATGAGCAGATCTCAGTTAAAATCTTTTCGAGGTCTGATCTATCTCTTGGGGATCGACAATGTAAATTAATCTTTAAAATGAGGTTCATTTTCTGAAAGTGGAGATTTAACTGAAAATTTTAGTTTCGAATCCAACAATCTTTCAAGCTCAGTATCTTGCATCTACTGAGAGCGTCTGCATTGTATATTGTGAACTATTTTATAGTCATATTCCTCAATACGTATTCTCCATCTCATCAGTCTTGAGGAGTGATCTTTCAGATTAATGAGCCATACTAATGGTTTATGGTCAGTTAAAATTGTAAACTGTCTACCATAAACGTATGGTCTGAATTTCTCAACTGTGACAACGATAGCTAAGAACTCTTTCTCTATTGTTGAGTAACCAGTCTCCGCACCGTTAAGAACTCGACTCACATAGGCGATTGGATGATCTCCTTGATCATCAGCTTTTGAAATTCTCCTCCGATGGTTTAGTCACTGGCATCGGAGGTGACAACAAATACTTTGTCGAAATCGGGGTAGGATAAAATTGGTGCAGAAATTAATTTATTTCGCAATTCTCACAAAATGCATCATCGCAGACTGCTTCGAATTTGAAAATGGTATCCTTCTTCAACAGATTTCTAAGGGGGCTTCGCAATCTTTGAAAAGTTGGGTATAAAGCGTCGATAATTGCCGACGAAACTAAGGAAAGCTGTAATATCTTTTACCTTCTTGGGTCTAGTATAGGATTGAACTGACTTTATCTTTGCTGGATCTGGTTTGACTCCATTTTCAGGTATAATGTGCCTTAAATACATAATTTCCTTTCTTAGGAAATGGCACTTGTCGGGTTGAAGTTTCAAATTAAAATTTCGGAGACGGCTAAATACTGCTGCGAGTCTGGAATTGTGGTCTGTGAGATCGTATCCATGGACTACAATATCGTCCATGTATACGAAGCAATAGATGCCTTGAAGGCCAGATAAGACATTATTCATGGCTCGCTGAAAAGTAGCAGGGGCGTCTTTTAAACCAAATGGCATACGATTATATTCGTAGTGGTCGTAGGGTGTGCTGAAGGCATTTTCTCCCTGTCCTTCGAATCCATTCTTATCTGATGGAATCCACTGGCAAAGTCGAGTGTGGTGAAATATTTCAACTTCCCCAACGGATCTAATATATCTGTAATATTACGTAGCGGGTATGCCTCGCCAATGGTTATGTCGTTAAAACCACGAAAATCTACCACAACTCGCCGCTTTTTATTTCCATTTTCATCTGGTTTTTAGGAACCAGGAGAAGGGGAGAGTTCCATGGACTGTGTGAGGGTCTGATGATGTTTGACTCAAGCATTTCTTGTATCTGTCGGTTTATCTCAGTTCGGCTTACCTCAGGAAGTCGATAAGGCTTGGTATAGATGGGTGGCTTGTCTTGGATGGTTTCGATTTTGTGTGTTAACAACATTTCGATTTACCTTGAAGTTCGTTTGAAAATTTGATTGTCTCAGTTCCAAACGTTTTGCGTGCTCTAGAATATATGTCTTTAGTGAGGTGAAAGATTTATCAATATATACTTTAGCTATTATTTGGAGCTGGCATTTGTCAGCCCATCCTCAATAGCTCTCACTGCTTGAGATTCATTATCACTTAACAAAGACCTCAGAAGAACTTTATCGTTTGTGTACGATCGTGTCGCTTCATTTAATTTGGACAAATTTGTCTTAAGTCTTTGGAGAAAATCTTTTACACTTTCCTCCTTTCTTTGTTTGGAATTGCTTAACTGCGACTGCAGGGTATATCTGGGAATTTCTTGCTCGAAATTTTGCTGTAAAATTGATTTTAAAACAGGCCAATCTTCGACTTGATTGTATTTAAAAGTATCTTACGCCTCTGCCGATAGTTTACTCCTTATTAAGCTAAGGAGGGAGTGTTTTTCATGCAGAGTCGTTGCTGTTGCGTAAATATCATCGCAACTTAAAAGAAATTTGTGAAGATCTTTGGGAGGTATAAACGACCTTGCCTCTGCTAGGGACGAATTTCTTTGGTCTGACAAGGAACCGTTTTGCGTGTTGTGTGTGGATGAAGCTGGGTTGTGTGCAATTTGTTATATCTGGAAATAATCTATCTAAGTGTTCCTCTATTGCGATTGCTGCGTCCGAATATGATGTTTCCGTAATTGTGTAGACATCAATTCTGAAGTAATTATTTTCTTAATATTTTGGATTTAGATAAGAGATAATCCCTTCATGTGTTGTTTCAAATGTACTCCAATATTTATTCAATATTTGCAACTTTTGGTCAATATATACTTTACTGACAGTTCTAAGTGTGGACGAATCGATTGTCTGAATTATCCGCGATGTGGATTTTTGCCGGTCTGTCAGAAAGCGAAATCTTATTATGTTGCTCTGATCATCCACATCGTTTTCGTTTTCCTGCGCCTGTTTTGTTTTTGTGAAGTTTTGGGTAGTGGTATATAAAAGGGGTTATTTGCACGTTCTGTATGAAGTGATGTGGACTTTATCCTATCGGACAGAGTTACCTTGGTAAGGTTGTACCAGTCCTCTGTTTTACCATAGCATGACTTTCTAAAATAATCATGAGTCTCATCGAATTCATCATGATCTTGAATCAGAGTTTCAATTTTTTTCAAGTGAAGCCGACAGGTCTTCTAATCTTTGGAGTTATTTCGAAGTGAAATCCGAAGTACTTTTCCCTTTATTTGTCTTATGATATTCTGCCAGGATTTGTCTGATTTGTGCAGTTTTTTCAATTCGTTACAAGCACAGCTCGTCGAAAGTTTTGTTTTCTTCAGTCATGTCTGGGTCGAGTTGTTATTTGTTATGACGAAAACTTTGGAAAAAAGAAGAGAGTGATAAAAAATGAGGAAAAGAAAATTTTCAAGCAAAAGACAAGAAATATGTGTGAAAATACAGACAAAAATTCTTTGTTGTTAAATAATACTTTCTTTTTTTTTTTATATACTATATCTAGTAGCTGCTACGCAGCACATTGATTGTAGGTATGGGAGAATATTGGGATCAAATTTGATTTTTTTTTTGTTTAAATAAAAAAAATATAGAAGACGTGGTAAAATTGTATGGAACTGAGAAGATAGAGAAAAAAACATGTTTAAATAAATATAGGACTCTCAGTGTTCAGTCCTCACATAAATATAAAAATCCCACGATGAATTTACTAAGCAGCAAGCATAACAATAGTCCCCCGATGTATCTGCAGCTCCACGTTTAATTTACCTACAAAAATGCCTAAGAAAAAATCAACACAATACTTATCTGATAATAATCCTATAATCTTAGTTTTTCATCCAATTATAGCCCTCCTCAATACCGTCTCTAAAACAAAAATAAAGAGAGGTTCATAAAACAATAAATAAATAAAAAGTAGTAACAAAACTCTCACCAAATTGCAGGCACCTCCGTGTATTTTTACTTGTCATGTCATCAAATGACATTACGGCAGCCAGCTGTTTTCGCCTCAAACAAAATTCAAGTAAACGTTGCTAAAGCAACACCAAGAGGCGAAACAGACATAACTGGTTACAGTGGCTATATAAAGCTGACGAAATTCAGTAGATGGCACCATCCTATCCTTCCATTAACAACTAACTCCAAAGAGAGAACTACATACAGTACGTAAAGGAAAGAAACGACTACACGAAACGCAAAGTTTCAAGGAATAGTAAGGACAGACAAACGACGTCACCGAATCGGACTGAGGGCTAAAGATGAGCCCCAAGGATAAAAAGGAGACAAAAAGGTTACATCGCGGAAAACGACGACAACTCCGAGAAGAAAAAAATTGCGCAAAACACACTTGACTTGACTTGACTTGTAGATAGCACCATTCTTTTGGCAGAGTTGATCAGTATCAGAGCTAATCTGATTGTGAGTTATAAATAATCGTGTTTCCTACCTTTTTCACAGCAGATAATTCTTGTCAGGGATAACCTGAGTTTCCTATCACACAGAAGATAATTCTGATCAGGGATAAACTGAATTTCCCATCCTATCATACAGAAAATAATTGTGATCAGAGATAACCTGAGCTCCTATCATATAGAAGATAATTCTGAACAGGGATAACCTGAGCTTCCTATCCTTTTATACAGAAGATAATTCTGGTTAGGGATAACCTGAGCGTCCTGTTTTTCCATAGAAGTAATTTGCTACCCTTGTGCTGTCACGTACTAGCACCAAGCATTTTACTACCCTTGTGCCCTCACGCACCATCACAGAAAATAATTTTTATCAGAGATAATCTGAGTATTCTATTTTTTTCTATAGAAGCATTTTACTACCCTTGTGCCCTCACGCGCCAACAAAGACATTTTTTTATCGAAATTTATTTTGTTGACAGTCGCTTAAATCTGTTCTTCTTCTTCTTTTTCAGAAATAAAGAAAGCAAGAAGGTGCAACATTCCCGAATGTTAATTTTAATTTTTAATTTGTATTTTATTTTTACTTTAACTGAATTGTATAGTAGTTTGTAGGATAATTTTATTGAATAGAATTTGTGATATTAGGTTAAGCTAATTGAATTGTTGAATTTTAATAAATTTTATATTTGAAAAACCAAAGAAAAATTGAGTTATCTTTTACACCGGCCTCCTCCCTCACGAACGAGGCTACATCTCACACTCAGTATCAAAAAGAATGAGTTCCTGGATTAAATATAAGAAAAACCACAAAAATAAGAGTCGGAACTATTTACAGCTGTCCGAAAGGGAGAAATTTGAATAAAATATTTGATTAATAAATGAAAAGAATTGCGGCACAGGTCGCGACTTCGAACCAAAATCTTTCCTCTAATCAATAGGCCTATGAGTGTCTATCGCAGGGATCGATTATTGATTTTCATCGAAGTCCTCTGATCAGCAAGCTTACGAAGTCTTGCCGCAGAGGTGGCTTCTAGGAAGAGTGGATCTTGATTAGAAATGTGTATACATGTACGTATCAATATAAGAAGCTATAGTGCTTTAGTTACTTAATAATCCTACAATGAACGTATGAATCCTTTAAAATCAAAATTGTTTGAATTCGTCTCGGTTGACTTTTTTATAGTAAATATCCACTTAGTTGTATTTGCGTGGGCCGGTGGATTTTTATATTAATTTAATTTTAAATTATATATATATATATATATGTTTTAACTATAAAATGTGTAGAAAAAAAATGTTTGTGTACAACAATAACAAATCTATGAAGTGCATATATACATATGTATATATTTAGAAGTACGAAGAGATTTTTACCCTATATTTTTTTAATATTCACGTAGGTTTGAAGGTCTCAAATATTTCTGTTCAAAACCATGTGTTGATTGATGAAGTTGTTGGTTTTTTTTTTTATTTCATTGGGGTGATGCCGGTGCTGTTGATTTTGGGAATTTGTCGTCGAGAGTCCTGTTTGATGATTTCCTGTTGTCTTCTTTCAGAGCCACTGAACCGTCTCGTTGAGGCAGAGATGAAGCCTCCTTGGGTCCCACGTTGGAGAACTATGGCACTCTAAGCTACTTAGTTTCCTCTAAGTACTCTTTTTTTATGACTATCCGGGCTTATTGTTTTTATTATTAATATAATTTATAGATTTTTTCCATTTTCGCTTATTTTTATTTACATATTTCACTGTTCCTGGTTTTTTGTTGTATTTATTTATTTAATAATTATATATTATTATTTTTTTTTTTATTAACTTTTTCTGTAAAGGCACTTTATTTTGTTTTTGTGATTTATGTAGCACTGATTTTAAAGAGACCGCTACCACCAGTTGTTGGGAGTGTGATCATGTGCCGTGTTCAAATGAAGAGAGCACACAACTTTTTGCTTAGTTTATTTCGCAATAAATTAAAGAAAATATTCGATGTAAATTAACTATATTCGATTATAGATAACCCAACTTTTCTTCTGATAGAAATGAATTATATTTAATTATTTATATTCGATATAGAGGAATTGTCTTCCAATTTATATGCAATACAACTTTGTTTGTTTTAAAAGAAAATAAAAGATTCCCGGACCTTTCCTTAGGCGGTTCAAAAAGCACTCCTCGAGGTTTAGGCTTGATGCCTCCATAAATGCTTTTTTAAGTTTTTCGTTTAGTTATAATATGACAAAATGCAGAAAGGTTTGATGCAAGCTATATGCATCAATGAAAAACTGTAATCCGATATGAACTTGTGCCCCCGTCTTGAAATATTAATTTTAAGAGGGCGCGAATAATTGTGAGTTTTGTATGTATGTATGTATGTATGTTGTACATACAATTAGATTTGGAAAAATAAGTAATGTACGTATGTAGAACGTACTTGCGGAAAAAAGTAAGAAGACACTGTGTATAGGTAAGTATGCATATCGTGTAAATGGAATGTGTGTCTGATACAAAATGCAATTTATGCTAAACTGCATTTTGTTACAGTATGAAAATGCATTTTAAATTTAAAATGAAATTATAAATAAATGAATTTAAATTAATTTTCAGGGTCAACTTTGCAATGCAATATATTGGTGCATGGACCTTTATGGTTCCGATTTAGGCACCTGAATCAAAACACATGCATATACTTCTTGCCCTAAGTCTACTTCCTAGTAACTCTCCGTACATATAAACCATTTCTCCTAATTCACGCATGCTATACTGATGTCTGTTCATTATCACACGCTTAATAATTTTTCAATACAAACTCTGATAACCAAGTGGTAAATTAACTGCGACATGCACTATTTATATACATATTGATGACAAATAACCAATTCGCCCCGCTGTTACGCAGTGAATTACTCCCTATAGCGAAAAAATACACATAACAATTTTTATTTGATAGGTTGCCGGATTCTTAGAAAGTTACCAAAATTTTCGGGAGTAAGTGCGTATGTTCCAGGTATATCGGTTTTGTGCGCTTCTTTTGTTTATTGTGATAACTGCCGTTATCGACCACTGATTGGCTCAGTTCGTAGGGAGTGACTCATATTACAAATCAGATTATCAAATCCGCTTCAACCAATAAAAACATTTGCGATCTTCTGCCGTGTCAATGTAATTCAGACTTTACGACCGAGGCATTCAGTGATAATCTGATACATGATACCTGACTACTGTGATTTTTTTGTCCAAACATACATATTTTGTTGTTATTTTTTACTCATTCCTTATAACGAAAACTCTCTTTAACGAAAGAAATTGCTCGGTCCCTTAGGATTTATAAATTTGAAAATTTTAAGAGGTAAGTTCATAACATTGTCGACAACAGTTGTTGTATTCTTAACCAAAGGTATACGAATTTGGTCTGAATTTGAAGGTAATCGACAGGTTTTCTAAATAATGTAAAAAAAAGGCTTAGTTTCTGTACAAAATGAGTAAATACTTGAAATTTCGGGATTCCAATTAAAAATTTCTGAACTTGAAGGCTCTTAATTCTCTGCGTATTAGCATAACTCACTAAGGGTTTTTTTTTTTTTTGAAGGCTAAATAAATACCTACTGAAAATAAAAAAAATTCAATCGAATAAATACTTCAAAAGTTACAACAGCTTCAGTGAAAGCCTAACTTGAAGAATGCATTAAACAGTATAGCTCAAATATCTCTTAGGAGTGAGAATTTTTATAAGGTCTAAAATAACTCTTTAGTCAGAAAGCAATGCTCTATTGATGGACCAAATATTCATCATTTCTACCGGATCACCCTGTAGATAATTACAGTCTAGCATCCCTATGAAGTGCGCTGTTGACCTAAGCGGATAGATGACCAGATTGTCACTATGCCTCAAATACGGGGCATAGTGACGAAGGACTCGGAGCATAATAACGAATTATATTTAATATATGAAATAACATCTATTTTATCAAAACATATTATTATTAATATCATAATGAGCATTGCAGGAATATGGTTTTTACAATTAAATTATGCATTCTAAAATCAGGAACGCCTCAAGTTTCTAATTGGAATATTTTACCTTTTTCATTCATAGAACTCGAAAAAAAAACCGAAAAATTCACACTTCACCAAATGCTAAACCAGGCGCGTATCCAGATCTGCAGCCTAGGGGGTCACAACTAAAATGTTCGAGGAGGAGGAAGATGTCGCTTTTAAATTTTTTTTTTAATCATATTTACGTTATATCATAAAATCCAATTTTGAGTTCGATTTGCAAAACTTATCGATAATATTATCCACACCAATGTGGATCTCAAGGTGGACATTAAGGATCGTGGCGATCGCCCCCCCCCCCCCTCCTAGAGCTCGACTAAATCAAAATTTATACTCTAATCAAATGAAATGGAAAATAGAAAAAAAGTCTTTTCAAATCTTCTAAATCCTCATTAAAAAAACAGAAAATAATTTTTCCCTTCACTTAATGAATCTCTAGAGTTTCCCTTCATTTTGCATTTAATTAAATATTAAAATTATATTACATTTGTGTACAAATTTTAAAATTTTCAAGGTATACAAAGAAAGTAAGATCTGGGGCCGGATTCCGCAACTATTAGTTTACGCGTGCATACAAAAGTTTGTGTACACCACCTTGTGGAAATGATTTTTTCTGTCAAAATTTGGTACACTTTAACTGATATTTTCTCCCCGCCATTTTGGTCGTGAATTTTGAAGAGGTACCTGTGAGTTTTCTTCAAGCGTTATTTTCAAAATTATTTGTTATTTTATTTATTGTACCTCTTTCTAAGCCGTAGTTGCCTTAATACTAGTGAATTCATGTAACTCCTTTCGTGTAACTGAACATAATTTCTTCAAAAAGACTATTTTTTCACTCAAACAACATTCAGCACAGAAAAGTTTTCATTCAGCAATTAAGTGTACACTCTCCCTGCTTATCAAAATACCTAATTAAATTACTTTGCTTTGATTTTGCTTCTTTGTGTACCATGAAATTTTTAAAATTTATACAAAAATTTTATTTTATTTTAATATTTAATTAAATGGAAAACTCTAGATAGTTTTTTAAAAAGTTATTTGTTATATTTAGTATTTTTTCTTTTCTAGTCATAAATTATTCTCCAAAAAGTTAAAATTATACCACTAAGGAATTTTCAGTACAAGCAAAATTATTGCCCTTTTTTGTGATCGAAAACTCACAAAAGCCAGGTATTTTGATGAAAAATAGTATGTTGGGAAAATTATCATAGCCGGGATAATTAACCTCAGATTCAGTTTTCCTGCAAATATTTAATTTAATTTTATACATATGTGTATTAACCCTACCTAATTAGCATTCCCCGAAAATTTCTTTAACTATTTAATTTGCAAGAAATTGCTGTCCAGCCCATAAAATTATGGTGTCTGAACGAAATGCAAGTGACCTTTATATCAAAAACACCATCAGTAAGTCAAGCAAGAAGTGTATAATGTCTATTTTATGTGAGACTAAATTTTATTATGCTTACGGGATTAAAAATTTATATTATATAAATAAAATAACTCCGGCGATATCTGGATGCTAACGAAATTTTCATCCTTAATGGAAAAGTGAAGCCAGAGTGGTGTACAACTAATGGCAAGTGCGGCTATATGTGGCGATGGGGACGATCGCAAATGTCTGGATCCGCCCTTGCATCAGTCTTCCGCTTTAAGGCTGAACCACAATAGAAGTAAACGTAAGTACATTTACTTACGTAAAGCGAACGCGCTCTTTCATTTAACAGACGTACACAAATTAACTTTAACTCGTGTGAGGCGAACTTTCGTTAAATTTAAAAGTCAAATTGCAGTCAGTAAAGGTGCGGTAAGAATCGCTCATTCCGCTCATTCCGTAAGAACGCGATGTGTCAAAAATTATTATTTGTAATGGCGGAAAGTCAACAAGTTCACGCGGCAATTTTGATGTTAAATATTGCATTTATAATGGCTAAAAATTATTACACTTCTTTTATAAAAGAAGAAATAGAGGAAATAGAGGATGACTGGTACTCAAAGCTAATTGAAGTAGTAAGGGATGAAAAAATATTGCATTTATAATGGCTAAAAATTATTACACTTCTTTTATAAAAGAAGAAATAGAGGAAATAGAGGATGACTGGTACTCAAAGCTAATTGAAGTAGTAAGGGATGAAAAACTCTTGTACGATAAGAAGCATCCCAGTTACTTCAACAAAATGGAAAAGCAGAAAAGTTGGGAGCATGTTGCTATAAAAGTGGGAGAAACAAGTAATTTTAATTAATGAAAACATTTTAATAATCGATAAAACTCCTATTATTTTATTTTATTATAGAAGAAGAATGTAAGAAGAGGTGGTGCCTTCTAAGAGAAAGATTCGGAAAAGAATTAAGAAAGGGAGATATTGCTTCTGGAAGTGCTGCGGATCTTTTATCAGAATGGCCATATTTCGACACGATGAATTTCCTCAAAGAATTTATAAAAAGTCGAAGGTAACAATAATTATTCTTTTGTTAGAATGTATCCATTGATTTATTACTGTTAAGTTTATATAAAAATTTATCAAAAATAGATTTTCAATTTTTACATCGATTATTGTTTTCGACGAAATTAATTAACTTTAGAAGGCAGAAGGATTTCTCATAATACTGTGACTACATGCAAACAGTAGTTTCTAAAAAAAAAAAACAAATAGTAAGATATTAATTTTAAAAGTCACCATATACGCACATACATAAATATATGGGACACGGTATTTGTTCATTTGAAGGAATTCCATGTCGTATTGTACAGGAAATCATCTTGGTATGAAGGTGGTGTATCGGTTCTTTTGAAAGGAAGTTTTAGAGGATGGCTTTCGTACTTAGCACTATTACATATATGGCACTTATTGATAGTTATTTGAGCTTCTAACTTGAGTACATTTCCTTTTTTAATTCGGAGAATACGTCAAGCTGTATGTACTTATATGTTAAATTGTGCTGTATGTACTTATATGTTAAACTCAAAACAATAATAGAAAATTATTCAAGCTGGAGTAACGTTCTTATCTGAAGAACATTTCTCATGGTATATTTGAAAAATATCTCCCTCTCACCGGAATAATTGTTTTCGTGCTCGATGAGAGCGCCTGATTCGTAGATTGAGAGATTAACTTGGAATAAGACAACGCCAGTAGTTAGAGTGAATTTCTTGGAAAAGTCTGGGTTATCTAAGATTGGATCTGTAGTGATTATATATATGTTTGGCATGGATAGATACTCAAATAAATGCATGTTTATGTTTAAATGATTCTAATAATTTTCATGATGTATTTCTTATGTGTATTTCTTTATTTTTCTGTTAGGACAAGATCTAATACACAAGCGAGGAAAATCTGCTTCGTGAGCGAGAAGCGAGTTTTATTGTACAGGAATACTCCGATTTGTCTTCTTCCATACAGCTTGAAAGCGGGGCATCAAGCGGAACCATAA
Source organism: Dioctria rufipes (assembly GCA_963924295.1). Taxonomy (NCBI): domain Eukaryota; kingdom Metazoa; phylum Arthropoda; class Insecta; order Diptera; family Asilidae; genus Dioctria; species Dioctria rufipes. The sequence continues at coordinate 207,085,083 of OZ002740.1, forward strand.
GGAAAAAAAAGTCTTCCGGAATTGAAACCGAAATTAAGGGTGTCTTGAAACAAATGAAAAGTAAATACCAACAAGAGAATCCAGATGAACTCTTCTTCAAGACCATTTTAAATTTAATGAAGGATTTCGGGCCAGAACAAAAGGACGAATTGCGATAAAAAAATTTCGGTCTAGTAATGGAGGAAAGAACCAAGCTATATTACGTGGTAGCATTGGATTAGACTTAAGCTGGCTAAGTCTTGTGATATCATATAAAGGTAATAAAGTGAAGTAAGGTTTTTTTGTTACTGATATCTTTTAAGTTGACAAAGTTTTGTTTTACAGGGAAAGTAAAGTGAACTGCCGCATTGGAATATTCTGGGCTGTGAATAATAAAATGAAGTATTTTTTCTTTGTTACTGATATATTTTAAAATGATTGTTTTTTATTACAAAGAAAATAAAGTAAACTGAATTGCAATATTTTTTTCATTGATATATTGTTATAATATAAATTTCAAGTGCTCTACTAACAGAGAAAGAGAAACACCAAGAATATTTGAATATGTAGAAAGCAAAATGACTTGTAATTGCTGGCGGACTAATGAAACTTTATAAAATGTCACCATGCAATGTACTTGTCTTGGATTCTCAACGAAAAGTTCTGTCAGGTTTTTTGTGCTATGCCCCATCTAACCCCTTCTAAAATTCTTATGCTCACCCTGTAGCATATTCATAATCGTTAATATTCAAAAATTTAAATTTAAATAATTTCAATGAAAGATTTTTTTGTATTATTTTAATTATTAGTGAGATCTTTGTGCTTGGTGCTTGCTGCAAAGATTTTCAGAAAAGGGCTCGATCACACGCTCACTCTCAATTTATATTTTGGATAGTGCAATGGAGCGTTTATTAACCGAGCGCCCTCATAAGTTTCAAATTGAGATAATTTCTGATTAAAATATTCTCAGGCACTTTAGCTACTGACTGCTCCTAGATATCAGGTTGAACGCTGACGGAAGATTCCTTCTCCAGAGCCACTCTTGTAGTACACGTACATCCTTCACTTAAGACTGAGACAATCGTCCATAATTTTAATGAGAATAGCACGAACGTTGCCTTGAACCCAAATCCCAAATGTCTCTATGAAGCTTAGGAGACCCGTGAAAACACAACCTTAATGAATACAAGGTATCACAAGGTGTCTATCCTCCATCTCGATGTAACGTCAGCTTGCAGCGCTCTCGATTCTTGTGGTACATACCTCTACCATTCCCGTAGCTATTATTCCCGTCAAAAATAACTGCTTACAGAAGATTCATTGTATGATGTTATTTCTTTTGACAGAGGAAACTACAATGGAGTTATCATAAAGCAAAATGCAAATACTTTTTAAAGTTTTATGTGCCCATAAATTAGCACTTATAATGTTGTTTCCATCTAGGTGGTCAATAGAGCAGGAGGTGATAGTACTCACTTACTCACCGAGAACTGCTCCAACGTAAGAGTAATAATTAGTAACCTGATCCATTGCGGTTTAGATTTGAGATAATTAAAAGAAACGTACAATACAATAATATCCTAAGTCATTAATGAGAACTACTAATCTTATTGTTGTTGTTCCTTAATACTAGTTACTATGTACGACACATTGAACCATTATCATATAACAAGTTTATATGGTAAAATCAATGAGATAATATGTAATCCGAGGCAGTACCTTACATATAGCTCTACCGCAAATGTATTCTAAGTTCCTTATAGGAACTAATACCCTAACCACCACACTGGAGAGTTGAAATAGTTGAATACAAAGCTGTTCACATGCATTATTGAATCCAATAATACTACACAATTACAATACAATCATATGTAATGAGGTCAATGACATGATGATTACTACTATACAACATACAAGATTGATAAAGCATAATTAATACAAGGTGCTTAATGCAAAACGTACTAATAAATACCAATACTGGAGATGAATGCAAATTAAAATTGTATCTCAACATTGAATAAATAAATTGTTTATAAATATCGGAAAACTGTAATCACTGAGCATCATGTTGTAACGGAGGCCATCACATGGTATAAACCATTACCGAGCACATAAATTGGACAATCTAAATGGTGTGGTTGAATACAGTACCACTAACATGAATTCGGAAATAATCTAATGAGAGGAATAATAACTAATAGCGGCCTTATCCTAGACTAGATTGTTAAAATAACCTAAAAAATAGATAATGGCAGTAATAATTTAGAAAAAACACGAAAGCTGTCTAATAAATCCAGTAGTGCGAAGAAAGGCACCAGTACCGTGCCTTCGACTTTACAGACTAACCTTAGCAAGAAAAGAAAGATCCAGGACTCAGGCATTCAGGAAAAGGTCTCACCCTCTAAAGCAGGAAAAAAGGTGGAAGAGGGAAAAGGACCGCAGACTGACTGCAACATAAAACCAAAGTGTCCAGGTACCCGATGTGTGGTCTGCTGCGCTAAGGTACCTCCCAAAGAAACAACTGAAGAGAGTGAGTCAGACACGTACAGTAGAACAAAAAAGAAAACTCCAATTTGGTGGCTCATAGGTGGTTCCATATCCAATGCTGCAAGGTTAAATTACACATATTCCTGGCGAATTATAACGAAACCGAAGTCAAGTGGTTCTGTAGGGATTGCCAAGAATTCCTCAAAGCAAATACAAAAACAAAACAAAAAAGCAACAATAAGGCTCTAGATCCCAGAAGAATAATTGCAAGCTCTGCTAGCAGCGCTTCGATAAACGAGGTAATTGGCAAAGTCGAAGCGGCGTCCTAAGTGCTGGAAGACGGGGCTTGTCACACCAATCCCTAAAGTTGCAATGCCAGCTTCTCCTTCTGATTGGAGACCGATCTCGATAATGCCGGCAATCTCCAAAGTATTCAAAATATTGGCCAGGGACCAAATAATAGAACATCTAAACCAAGAAAAGCTACTCGTAAATGTTGGTTTCCACCTTTATGCGGATAATCTGCAGCTCTACGCTGGTTCCATCGACTCAGACCTTCACGGACCTGTCGCAAATCTAATTGAAAACCTACAAAGAATCAACAGCTGGTGCATAAATAATGGACTTGCACTAAACCCTACAAAAACTCAGGCAATTATATACTGCTCCAATGTCAGTAGCCGAGTCGCACTAGACACACTTCCCCCGGTCCGCCTTCAGGATCACATTATCTCACTAGATTCATCCTACGTCAAAAACTTGGGTCTACTCATAGACATATGCCTTAGCTGGCAAGCACATGTCAACCTGTTATGCTTAAGGGTCTATTTTGGGCTACGATCCTTATATGCAGTCTCACACCACTTGCTCCCGCGGGTTAGATCTCGTCTGGTTTCCGCGCTGGTCCTACCATTGTTCTTTTATGCGGATGTGGAAATGTATCCAGTGAACTGTACAGCCTTATCAAAGGTAGAACGTGGGTTCAAGGCCTGCCTACGCTATGCTTTCAGACTACGATGCCAATCTCACGTAGCAACACTCACTAATTTATTACTGCCGGGACCAATGGACAAGGTGTACGATAGCACTCACATATATTTTTTAGAGAATTTTGTCATGACGCTTGACCATCCTTCAGCACATCAGATATATATATAGATGGACAGACAGCCATTCAAAAATCAAAATAACTTTTAATATTATGCGTGGGTATCCAATCGATTTTGCTCCATTTTCCATCATTATTTCTGTGCATTATAAACGGAATAACAAGCTTAGTATACCCTTTAGATTTCATCTAGGGTATAACAAAATAACAACTGAAGCTGGGAACGTAGTTTGGTTTTCTATTTCCCTTTTCTTGATTTTTGGTGCTGATTATGACCAGTATTTTGTTCATTTATACCATGTATTTATCACACCGCTTACTAAAGCATAACAGGAGGCTTACATACTGCAGGTTTACCTAGCTCGAGTAGCGGCTGAGAGTTGCTAGACGGATAACTTAAACTCTGGATGACCATTTTGGAATTTCCAGCTTAACAATCGATTCGTTCCCCTGTGGGCATGCCCCCCACGATGAGAAATACTGACATACAGGAATCATCTGTTATTCTTAGATTGTACAAGGCACTCCTCCAAACTCACGTTGTAAAGCTGCACGTTTAGTTGCATCAAAATATACTGTAATAGCAAGAGTACATGTCTGTACGAAAGTGTGGCGAAAATCGAAAAGAAACTAGACAAATTACAGGAACCACCTCCGCTAACTTAATAAAACCCCTTCCAAAAACCATTGAAGATAGCAAAAAGAAACAGGGTAAAGGTGTCCATGAAATGAGGGAACTTTAGGCATTAAGTGAATTTAAAAACCAAGCAAATCTCATAAATTTCTATGAAATTGAAGAAAATGAATACCAATATCAGTGGGAAAGAGAACTACGTAAAGGAATTTGTAACACTTAGTTCATTGAAATAAACATATTCAAAATTATTTATTCGCAATATAACTTCTTTTTAATTAATAATGGAATTTGTAACATTTAGTTCATTGAAAAAAACATATTCAAAATTATTTATTCGCAATATAACTTCTTTTTAATTAATAATGGAATTTGTAACATTTAGTTCATTGAAATAAACATAGTCAAAATTATTTATTCGTAATATAACTTCTTTTTAATTATTAAAGGTTGCATTGATGTATCTACAAAGAACTTCTCGTACTGCAGTACTATGATGCCCACCATAAAGGTGCCTACTGTGAGATCGAGCAATAGGGAGGAGGCTTACATTAATTTCCCGTCTCCATAATCCTTCATGTGTGGTGTTATTTGCATCCTCCCAATCGATGTAATTCGGTGGAATATACTCCTTGCTGCTTTCAGCGTTTAAGCGCAGGAAATTGTGTAACGCCACACATGCAAGAACTATTTTCTCGGCATTTTCAGGAAACATATGCAGCGTTGGTCTGCAACACTCTCCATCGAGCCACAAGAATTCCAAAAGAATTCTATATTACTCGTCTAGCGCGAGATAGCCTTTTATTATAAAATTCTTTCGTCATTGGCAAATTACATCCGGGAAAGGGTTTCATGATTGTTTTGTCCAGTGGGAAAGCTGCATCTGCAACAAAAAAATGTGGCAAAACCATCTGACTATTCGGAAGTTCTGCCTGTTCTGGTATATGCAATTCCCTCTTTAATAATCGTCTACCAAAGGTGCTTGCTTGAAATATACCTGAAGAAAATAAAATTATGTAGTTATATTTTTGATACATATTTTATATGTGCTGTGCGGTACCTCCATCATGTTGAGATCCGTATGCGCCAACGTCAATATACGTGAACGTGTATCTGGCATCACATACAGCTAACAGGACAATACTGTAAAACTTGTTGAAGAACTCTGCTCCTGTATTCGCTGGTCGTTTGACCGCAATATGCTTGCCGTCAATTGCCCCAATGCAATTTGGCATATTCCCATTTCCCAAAAATCTTTGCTAATAGCCTGTAGTTCATCAACGTGAGGCTCTGTCACATAAAATTGTGATAAAACATTCCATATAGCATCGCATGTTTCATAGATGACTGTTCTGACCGTTTCCTTTTCAACTTTCCAGATCCATGCCAAGGATTGCATTGAACAACCTTGAGATAAAAATCTGTAGGATAAATTACACATAATACATACTTTCTAATATAGTTTACAACTGTAATTAACTTACAATAAAGTTAATGCCAAGCGACATTCCGGTGACAACGGTTTTCTTATTGACCTTTTTTCTAGATGTGGTTTAATTAATCCCAGAAGTAATAAAAATGTAGGACGTGTCATTCTCGTATGTTAAAAAAATTCATGTGCATCAATTTCTTTAATTCTTAAGAACGTAGCGGTGAAATATCCGTGTGTATCCCTTGTCCTGTTTATAATTTTATCATGCTTCCTCTTTCTTTTTGCAATTATCAACTTCTTATAATTGTTGTATAATGTCCACAAAAGGCACAAGTCTTCAATTAATTCAATTTCCATTTTAATTTTTTTACTTCTACCACTTTTTAAAAGTCGAAAACATTTTATAAATAAATGCTGATTTGATTTGACATTAAATGTCAAAATAATAGCCCTTACGAATGTGACGCCCATTTAGGCTAAAAATATCAATTTTTCGTAAGTTAACCTCAGTCTCGTTCAATTTCGTACAGTTATTTACGTCTATTGTGGTTCAGCCTTTACTCTTTCGCTACTATTTCTGCTTCCATCGATAACTGATATATCAAGCTTATCCTTCTCCTACAAATTAAAAGTTAACATGAAGTTAAAGTAAACAACACTATTTGAATTAATACGAAAGTACAAGCAAAGCAACGCCAACTACCGCAGATGAAAGCGAATGGATTTTATTTTTATAGTTTTGCCGTAAAAATTATAAAAATTTGAAAGAAAAATTTCCAAGTAAATTTCCAACAACAAAATGTATGATAGCCAACTCTCAGAAATAGCTTTCGCGACCAAGGCCAGCCAAGACACCTGAATCAATACAGGTCTTTGGAAGCATGGTCGGCCACCAGTAGTGCATGAAAAATCTAAAGGAAAATGTCAAATCTGTCTAAGAAAACTGAATGCTTGTGCCCCTGTCTGAAAGATGGAAACACCAGAATCAATGCACCGATTAGTTTGAACCGTTGTCGGTGAATAGTTATTCATTCAAATTCTTAAGAACATTTTGCAAGTGTATTTCTAAGAAAACTTTAATGCTGTGATAGCTGCGATAAATGACTTTTCGACAATACATAAAATAGAAGAAAATTCTTAGAAAATCGTACACGTTTCAAAGACGAAGAGCTGCAAGCAAATACCCACTCTGGAATCTACTAGTAATATTCAAAAGAAGGAAAACAAACGCCCAACCTAGCGCTAACTGTCGCCGCAGATTGGAATAGTGCGTTACAGCACCAGCATTAATCGCTTGCGACAACTCCACATTTTGTCCGTACCATACGAAAATCGTCCTGTTAAACTTTTAAAACTCACTCTACAGTCCAGTATCACATTCAATTCATCGCGAAGGTAAGGAGGCGCTTTGGGAGAGGTCATGACCCTCCCCCTGTATACGCGCCTGTGCTAAACACACTAATTGTTGGAGCCATATTTCTTGACAACGACTTTTCTTCTAATGTAAAATTATGTTTCTGAGCCTGCCGGAATGTGAAAATCAAAAAATGATTATACCCCGTAAAAAGCTCGTCATTATTCTCAGTAAAACGCTTGTCTTTATTCCTCGTAAAAAGTTAGTCATAATGCCTTGCAAAAAAATAAACTCGTCATTATGCCCCATCACACATTAGTCTTTTTCCTACAAGGAATGCAAAATTCATCGTAAACTTATGTATATGAAATCTATCATTATCCCGACAAACTGTACACCATAAATATACTAGTTTTACTCGCCATTCAAATCAAAACGTCTAAAATATTTCCTCAAATACGATCTTTGGAAAAACTAAAATTTTTGCGTGTTCTAATTGCAAAATTCGTCTACTATTTTCGTGTAATAAAATAGACTAATATGAAAAAATGTTCAGCATATGTTGGTAATACTAAACCCTGCATGCTGGGTATCATAGCGCGAGTTTAGAATAAAGCTAATTACAGATAATATTCATTCGTCACTATGCCCCATTCGTAATTATGCCCCGGGCTTCCCTACAATGTTTACATAGATTGTAATATCCTAATTCTTTGCTGTTTTCTTCATTGTTTTATTTGATAGAATACGATTTATTTTTCGTGAATAGACTTAAATAAATAATAATACAGAAAACTTATTAATATTGTGCCAGTGATATGCACAAAAGGTGCTTTTTTCACATCTATTTCTCGCACAAATCTTTCAAGTAAGTTTTTTCATACCGAATTTTTTCAATAGTTTTTCTTTCGTAGCATTCAAATTCAATATTAGTCTGTTCAGTGGGAAATTCTCCCAATTTTATTATACCCTATCCGTGAATGTGGGGGTGTGTGATTCTGAAATACTTTTTGCCTCAAGTTCCTAGACAATCTTATCACAGATGGATTACGTTCATAGCTTCCTTTATTTGTGCGTAATATTGAAAAACAATTTTGATTTATGTGGGAAATCATCAAAACCCTCAGCTGTTATTTCAAATTTTCCAATAAAAATAAAATATTATTACTCGTCTTCATTTTGCCCGATCCGATTTTCTTGACATATATAAATTTTCGAATATTTTTCTTTGAGGATTTTAAAAAAAAGTCTTGCCACGCACTTCATATTGTCAAATATATCATTAATTTTCTTAAAAACGTACCCTTACTCCGAACAATGTAGATCTCATCTTGCATGACAGATAAATTCCTGCTTCAACATTTTAATCGTGAGAAATCTTTACTTGGTAATTTTGCTGATCAATAAATTAGGTAAATAACTAAGGCTAACCGTTGAGATGATATATTAAATTGATAATAGAGTAACTATTCTTAATAAAATCATTTGCTTTTCAGAATTCACTGAAGGCATTTTAATTTGTTCACACTAAAGTTGGATTTACATTATGATGGCATGCAATGGTACCAAAATTGTGATGGAGATAGTTTATTGAAGCAATCACTGCAATACTTCTCACGGAAAGTCCCTGCTTAGACCACACATATATGTTGATGATCCCTCGGTGTAAACCCCATCCACATTCCTAATCCTTCCCACGACGAAATCTTTCCTCCTAAAGAAAAAGGAAAAGAAAACACAAAGAATACAATACTAAAATGAATTAAAAGAAAAACCACTTATCTGATTGTTGGGAATATCCTTCCTTTAGCCTAGCGACGTCCAAAGCTTCCAACGAACAAATTTAACACCTAAAACATATAAAATTATTATCATTTATAACAAATTTTATAAAAAATATCATCAACTTACCTAAAGTATACAGCCCTCCTGTATATCTACATTTCCTTATTACACATCATGATATTACACCAAATCATTTGATTTCGCCTCAGTCATCAAATCCAACAAACGTCGCTAGGGCAACTCCAAGATGTCTGGTCTTCTTCTCTCTTTATTTCAGAAAGAATTAATCCAGAACAGGACTCACACAATTGAATTCTAATTTGAATTTTTGTATTTTTTCTCTTTGACTCTGTGTCAGAGTTGGCTCAGTCCCAGAAAGAAGTCAAAGGTTTAATAGAAGAATTATTTAAAAGGCATCAAAGAGAAGGAAAAAAGAAAACTGTTAAATCGACAGAAAAACGCCTACAAACGTTCACTGAGTATTGGAAAGAATTCCAAACTCGACACAGGTCCATACAAAAGAGAGTAACAAAAGAAGATCTCTAATTAGAATACTTCACCAAAAAAATATTCAGCGAGATTCAGGAATACTACATTGAAACAACACCATCTGTCAGCAATCCACTTTACACATGTCATGCAATAGCGAAAGACTTCCTAGAATCAAACTGCCGACATTCAATGGTGAATATTCGACATGGATCTCATTTCACGATTTATTTAATTCAGTAATACATAATAACAATAATTTGAGAGACAAGCTATATTTCTTTAAAGCTAATCTAATTGGAGAAGCTGAAAAATTGCTCAGGCATTATGAAATATGCGACTCAAATTAATAACCAGCTTGGCAAATCAAATAAGCGAATCCTAGTCAATGTACAAAAAAAATTATTGTCTCTCCCAACCACAAATCATGATACTGCCGAAAGTATCAAAAGTTATTAGATAATATAACTGAGGCACTATTAGCATTACCAAACTTAGGTGTAGAAACAAATAACTGGGATCCAATAATTATATATTTGACTGTACAAAAGTTACACTCAGACACTCACCAGTTATGGGAGCAGAGCCTCCACAATAGCACAGAACTACCTGAATTAAAAATATTAACTAAATTTCTAGAGACTCGCCTCAGAACCTTGGAAATGATAGGAAATAAAAGCACATTGTCAAATGTGACACAGAGAAAACCATTCTCGCCCAAACCAACGTATGGATTATTGAACAAAACGAGGAGTTCAACACCAAGTCACCCAGCTACAAAAACATCCTCTTGCAGTCATTGCAAGGATGATCACATAATATTCCATTGTCCAACCTTCAGAAATTTGACCATCCAACAACGACATGAAGTTGTTACACATAAGCATTTATGCAAAATTTGCTTATCACCTAACCATACGACTTCAAATTGCACAAGCAATAAAAGATGTTATCATTGCAAGAAAATTCACAACACATTGCTTCATTACGAGCAAAACCATCCGGGTACAAAATCACCCATTCAGCACTCTCAAAGTTCCAATATAGAAATAAAGCAAGTCTCACCCACCGATAGAAAGAATGAAAAATAAGTTCAAAATTTTTTAACCTCAAATCTGAAAAGGGCACTTCTTTCTACAGCCCTAATTAATATCCTAGCACCATCCGGAATCACAATGACATTCCGAGCATTACTGGAGTCTGGGTCACAAGTATCCATCATGACCGAAAGAGCCCTTAAGCGGTTACAGCTTAAAGGATCCCCGACCACCCATCAACTCATTGGACTCGGCACTACACCCACCAACATTGCAGTAAGACAAGCAACTGTCATAATTAATTTCTTATACACCAAATTCAAAATAGAAAGCAATATGCTTATTATCAAAAAAATCACAGAGTTATTGCCAGCCCAAACTATCGAAGTGTCAAACTGGAAACACATCAGCAACCTAACGTTAGCAGATCGCAACTTCTCAATTCCAGGAGAAATCGATGTCTTGCTTGGAGCAGACATCTATGCCGCCATCATTAAAAATGGTATAAAACGATTATCTGGCAACTCTCCAACAGCCCAAAATACAGAATTGGGCTGGATTGTTGTCGGAGCAGTACCAGAAATTACGAGCGCAATTTCAACAGTGCTAACCACCTACATTACAATGCATACTAAGGAAAACCATCAGTTGAGAAAATTCTGGGAACTTCGAGAATGCATCACCCGACCAATATTATCACACGAAGATCAAATGTGTGAAACATTCTCCAAAAACACAACAAGACGTCTATCCTCTGGTAAATACGAGGTTCATTTACCATTCAAGAGTCAAGATAGACCACAGCTTGGGCAATCTAGGAATATGGCGGTCAGACAATTCCTACAATTAGAGAAAAAATTGTCCAATAATCAAACTATACATAAGCTATATAAGGATTGCATAGACGAATACATCCGTCTTGGCCACATGAAGCCTATCCCACCTACATTATCAGAAAATAAATCGTACGACAACATTCCCTTTTACTATCTACCACACCACGCTGTGCTAAAGGAGAGCACCACTACAAAACTTCGGATAGTTTTTAATGCCTCAGCTCGTCCTTCAAATGGCAAGTCACTAAACGAGCAACTACTAGTTGGACCTACAATCTAACTAACGCTTTGGACCACTCTATTAAGATGGCGTCTGTACAAATTCGCATTTACAGCTTACATCGAGAAAATGTACAGAATGACTCAAATGACATCTCAACACCAGCTTATTGAAGCTCTAGCCACAGGAACATTAAACTTGCGAAAATGGACAGCTAATCACCACGATCTTTTAAAGAATATATCAATAGACCAGCGAGAGTTAAAAACGAATCTAGAATTCTCTGAACACGAGTCCATAAAAACTCTCGGCATTCATTGGTATCCAACCACAGACTCTTTCTCATTCAAGGTTAATATTCCGGAGCCGAAAAACTTCTATACAAAACGAATAATATTTTCGGAAGTCTCATCTCTTTTCGATCCATTGGGATGGCTGGCCCCATGCATAATCAATGCGAAAATCCTGATTCAGAGACTTTGCTCTCAAAATGCGACTGCAGTGACGTAGTACACATAGAACTCTCAATAGAATGGAATCATTTTAAAGATCAACTACATGCGATAAAACTCATCTAGATTCCATGTTGGCTAGGATACCAACCTAATACAACTGATATTGAGCTCCACGAGTTCTGTGATGCCTCTAATAAGGCGTATGCAGCAGTTCTATACCTTAAAAAACATGAAAACTCTAAAATGCAATTAATGACTTCAAAAACCAAAGTCGCTCCCATCAAACCTGTTTCTCTACCACGCTTGGAGCTATGTGGTGCAATCTTACTCTCCCGACTCATCAAGCAAGTCACTAATGATTTAGAATTAAAGGAAGCTAAACTCATAGCTTGGACAGACTCCAAAATAGTTCTAGCATGGTTGCAAAAGCACCAATCTACCTGGAAAACGTTCGTGGCCAATCGTACATGCGAAATACATGAAAATATGCCACAAGCCATTTGGAAACATGTCCTCTCCAAGAACAATCCTGCCGATATAGCATCTACGGGTAGTTTACCAATTACTCTAACAACAACATCTATGTGGTGGAATATCCCATACTGGCTATATCAAGATGAAGAATTCTGGCCTCAACAATCACCAGATGTACATACTCTATTAGAATATAAAAAGACAAGGGCTCTCACTACTACTATCGATGAGCAACTAACTTTAGTGCATAAATATTCTTCATTTCAAAAAACCATAAGAATAACTGCATGCTATCTCAGGTTTATAAACAACATGCGCAAAATACAGTCCACTACTCAGTATTTAACCGTCTTTGAGTTAAAAAGGGTAGAGCGATGTTTAATTAAACTCCTCCAAAAAATCTCCTTTCCTACTGAAGTTTTGAATTTGGAGAAAAAATTGCCTCTTCCAAAAAAGAGCCGAATACTCTCCCTCAACCCCAAGCTCGACTCTGAAGGCATATTACGAGTTGGAGGTCGTCTCACAAATTCTCAATTAAATTACAACCAACAACACCCGATAATTCTCCCCAATAATCATCATATGACCAATATATTTATAGACAATGTACATCATTACACTCTACATGGAGGCACTCAAATCATATTGAGTACGATAAGAAATCACTATTGGTTATTAAATGCCCGCAATACGATTAGACATCGTACCCATAAATGTGTCGATTGTTTTCGATGCAATGCGAAGCCTAGCTCTCAGTTAATGAGCTCTCTGCCCTCAGCAAGGGTTAATGTATCTCTGCCTTTCCAACATGCTGGGGTCCGCTTGACATAAAAACATCAACACTAAGAGGAGCAAAATTAACAAAGGCTTATATTTGTCTTTTCATTTGCTTGCCCACCAAGGCCATACACCTTCCTAGCTGCCCTTAAGCGATATGTAGCACGAAGAGACCTCTGCTCACACATTTACTCTGATCAAGGAACGAATTTTATAGGAGCAAATCGACTTTTACAAGCAAACGCAGAGAAGTCGATCAGAGCAATTGAAGTCGAGCTGGTCAGCCAATTTGCCAACCAAGGTATAACTTGGCATTTTAATGCCAGACCCCTTTCTCCTTTAACCAATGATTCAACAGATTACAACATCCTCACTCCTGGACACTTCCTAACAAGTCGTCATATTCTCACTATATTAGAACCTCACCCACTTAATTCATAGCAACATCCTCTCAAGAGATGGCAGCACATCCAACGTCTTTCTAATAATTTTTGGAAGCAATGTTCAAGGGATGATTTGCATACGTTGCATCAACGACATAAATGGCAGACAGAGAAGGAAAACTTAAAAATAGGAACTCTCGTTTTAATAAAAGACGATCAAATTCCCATTGGCAAGTGGCCATTAGGGAGAATCATTGACATTCACACTGGTTATAACGACTAAGTTAGAGCAGTAACTATAAAAACCCCAAAAAATATTCTCACCTGTCCTATTTCAAGAATTTGTCGTCTCCCGATTACCAACTCATCCCAATAACTATCACCACCAAAATTTAGTGCTCTCTGGCAGTACCAAAATTCAAAATATCCGTTATATTCAAATATAAATAAGGTCAGAATCCGCCAAAATTTACTTCAGTTTTGAAAGTTGTTCAGTGCGGTTCAAACTAGTGTTTTGTATTTATTTCGTTGAGTAGTGTCAATTATGTAAGAATTCCTGAAAATTTTTAACTCCGAGTCTTTAGACTCAGTGGATGTAGGCCTCGCACCTACACCTCCGGAGCTATTATCACCTCCTAAGCCAATCAGGCCAATAAGTCCACTGCCACAAACTCCGAATAAAGGTCGAAAAATGCAATCAGCAATCGTACGACCATCTGCACACGATATTTTACCTATAAAGAATTTTGTCAGGCCTTTCGAATCCAGACCGGTCGCGTCTGACATAAAAAGGCTTCAAAGGCCGTCCAAAACAAGTGACAACCTCAAATTCAAGCCAAGGACCAGAGAACAGCATCCAGGAATTCGTGCCCAGACACAGCCTACAGTACCACGCTCCACTCCATTAAGTATGCTGAAGCTGGATACAATAAATAATAAGCAGCACAGAATTACACCAAGGCAGAAGGAACACCACCCAACAACGTCACGATCGACAAAGAAGAAACCTGCAACAACTACAGCACTACCGAGTCTGCCAAAAGACATGGAGTCATTAAGATCCATCACTGAAACAGGATCGGTTAGCATAAGCACACCACCTGTGTCCACACAGACTGCTAGAAGACCAGAACCAGTGACCAGCGCAATACGCAACACCAGCCTATCACCTCAAACAATAATCATTGAACCATCGAATCAATTTATGGACTCCGCAGATACTCTACCAGCACATTTTTCAAACCCGCCGATTACTCCCCCAAGGCAGTTCCAAAATCCCGCATCGAGTAGTAAAAAACCAGCTGACCAAGATTTAGAAATTCCAAAGGATCTAATTGGAAAAATTATTGCCACGCCAATTATCACTAAGTTGCTAGAGGCCACAAATACACCTTGGGAAAAAAATGGGAAGACAAAATCCTTCATTAAATGGAGTCTTCCTGGAGGCGTGGAGATGAAAATGAAAAGGAAAAGAGCAAAAATGTACATATTCCATCAACCAAACGTAAGTTTGCTTTTACAATATATAAAAATTTTATAATTTTTTGGTCCAGGAGGATGTTTAGGCCACACACATATGTTGATGATCCCTCGGTGTAAATCCCATCCACATTCCTAATCCTTCCCATGACGAAATATTTCCTCCTAAAGAAAAAGGAAGGGAAAACACAAAGAATACAATACTAAAATTAATTAAAAGAAAAACCACTTATCTGATTGTTGGGAATTTCCTTCATTTGGCCTGGCGACGTCCAAAGATTCCAACGAACAGATTTAACACCTAAAACATATAAAATTATTATTATTTATAACAAATTTTATAAAAAATATCATCAACTTACCTAAAGTATACAGCCATCCTGTCTATTTACATTTCGTTATGTCACATCGTGACATTACGTCAAATCATTTGATTTGGCCTCAGTCATCAAATCCAACAAACGTCGCTAGGGCAACACCGAGAGGCGAGAGCTCATAACTGGATGCGTCGGCTATATAAAGCCGACGAGCCGCAGCGGAAAGTCATTCTTGGTCCAGAGTTTATTTGGTTTAGAGACTAATCTAAGTACAAGAATATTTCCAACCTAATTATAGAAGATTAATTTTATATTTCAGAGATTAATCTGAAAATCCTATCGTTTCCAAATTTCCTACCTACACCTAAGCAGAATATTAATTCTGCGCAGAGATTAATCTGCAATATTCATATTCACATCTAAGCAAAAGAATAATTCTGCGCAGAGATTAATCTGCAATTTTTTTAAAGTAGCAGATTAACAACAACACCATCTGTCAGCAATCCACTTTACACATGTCATGCAATAGCGAAAGACTTCCTAGAATCAAACTGCCGACATTCAATGGTGAATATTCGACATGGATCTCATTTCACGATTTATTTAATTCAGTAATACATAGTAACAATAATTTGAGAGACAAGCTATATTTCTTTAAAGCTAATCTAATTGGAGAAGCTGAAAAATTGCTCAGGCATTATGAAATATGCGACGCAAATTAATAACCAGCTTGGCAAATCAAATAAGCGAATAATAGTCAATGTACAAAAAAAATTATTGTCTCTCCCAACCACAAATCATGATACTGCCGAAAGTATCAAAAGTTATTAGATAATATAACTGAGGCACTATTAGCATTACCAAACTTAGGTGTAGAAACAAATAACTGGGATCCAATAATTATATATTTGACTGTACAAAAGTTACACTCAGACACTCACCAGTTATGGGAGCAGAGCCTCCACAATAGCACAGAACTACCTGAATTAAAAATATTAACTAAATTTCTAGAGACTCGCCTCAGAACCTTGGAAATGATAGGAAATAAAAGCACATTGTCAAATGTGACACAGAGAAAACCATTCTCGCCCAAACCAACGTATGGATTATTGAACAAAACGAGGAGTTCAACACCAAGTCACCCAGCTACAAAAACATCCTCTTGCAGTCATTGCAAGGGTGATCACATAATATTCCATTGTCCAACCTTCAGAAATTTGACCATCCAACAACGGCATGAAGTTGTTACACATAAGCATTTATGCAAAATTTCCTTAACACCTAACCATACGACTTCAAATTGCACAAGCAATAAAAGATGTTATCATTGCAAGAAAATTCACAACACATTGCTTCATTACGAGCAAAACCATCCGGGTACAAAATCACCCATTCAGCACTCTCAAAGTTCCAATATAGAAATAAAGCAAGTCTCACCCACCGATAGAAAGAATGAAAAATAAGTTCAAAATTTTTTAACCTCAAATCTGAAAAGGGCACTTCTTTCTACAGCCCTAATTAATATCCTAGCACCATTCGGAATCACAATGACATTCCGAGCATTACTGGAGTCTGGGTCACAAGTATCCATCATGACCGAAAGAGCCCTTAAGCGGTTACAGCTTAAAGGATCCCCGACCACCCATCAACTCATTGGACTCGGCACTACACCCACCAACATTGCAGTAAGACAAGCAACTGTCATAATTAATTTCTTATACACCAAATTCAAAATAGAAAGCAATATGCTTATTATCAAAAAAATCACAGAGTTATTGCCAGCCCAAACTATCGAAGTGTCAAACTGGAAACACATCAGCAACCTAACGTTAGCAGATCGCAACTTCTCAATTCCAGGAGAAATCGATGTCTTGCTTGGAGCAGACATCTATGCCGCCATCATTAAAAATGGTATAAAACGATTATCTGGCAACTCTCCAACAGCCCAAAATACAGAATTGGGCTGGATTGTTGTCGGAGCAGTACCAGAAATTACGAGCGCAATTTCAACAGTGCTAACCACCTACATTACAATGCATACTAAGGAAAACCATCAGTTGAGAAAATTCTGGGAACTTCGAGAATGCATCACCCGACCAATATTATCACACGAAGATCAAATGTGTGAAACATTCTCCAAAAACACAACAAGACGTCTATCCTCTGGTAAATACGAGGTTCATTTACCATTCAAGAGTCAAGATAGACCACAGCTTGGGCAATCTAGGAATATGGCGGTCAGACAATTCCTACAATTAGAGAAAAAATTGTCCAATAATCAAACTATACATAAGCTATATAAGGATTGCATAGACGAATACATCCGTCTTGGCCACATGAAGCCTATCCCACCTACATTATCAGAAAATAAATCGTACGACAACATTCCCTTTTACTATCTACCACACCACGCTGTGCTAAAGGAGAGCACCACTACAAAACTTCGGATAGTTTTTAATGCCTCAGCTCGTCCTTCAAATGGCAAGTCACTAAACGAGCAACTACTAGTTGGACCTACAATCTAACTAACGCTTTGGACCACTCTATTAAGATGGCGTCTGTACAAATTCGCATTTACAGCTTACATCGAGAAAATGTACAGAATGACTCAAATGACATCTCAACACCAGCTTATTGAAGCTCTAGCCACAGGAACATTAAACTTGCGAAAATGGACAGCTAATCACCACGATCTTTTAAAGAATATATCAATAGACCAGCGAGAGTTAAAAACGAATCTAGAATTCTCTGAACACGAGTCCATAAAAACTCTCGGCATTCATTGGTATCCAACCACAGACTCTTTCTCATTCAAGGTTAATATTCCGGAGCCGAAAAACTTCTATACAAAACGAATAATATTTTCGGAAGTCTCATCTCTTTTCGATCCATTGGGATGGCTGGCCCCATGCATAATCAATGCGAAAATCCTGATTCAGAGACTTTGCTCTCAAAATGCGACTGCAGTGACGTAGTACACATAGAACTCTCAATAGAATGGAATCATTTTAAAGATCAACTACATGCGATAAAACTCATCTAGATTCCATGTTGGCTAGGATACCAACCTAATACAACTGATATTGAGCTCCACGAGTTCTGTGATGCCTCTAATAAGGCGTATGCAGCAGTTCTATACCTTAAAAAACATGAAAACTCTAAAATGCAATTAATGACTTCAAAAACCAAAGTCGCTCCCATCAAACCTGTTTCTCTACCACGCTTGGAGCTATGTGGTGCAATCTTACTCTCCCGACTCATCAAGCAAGTCACTAATGATTTAGAATTAAAGGAAGCTAAACTCATAGCTTGGACAGACTCCAAAATAGTTCTAGCATGGTTGCAAAAGCACCAATCTACCTGGAAAACGTTCGTGGCCAATCGTACATGCGAAATACATGAAAATATGCCACAAGCCATTTGGAAACATGTCTTCTCCAAGAACAATCCTGCCGATATAGCATCTACGGGTAGTTTACCAATTACTCTAACAACAACATCTATGTGGTGGAATATCCCATACTGGCTATATCAAGATGAAGAATTCTGGCCTCAACAATCACCAGATGTACATACTCTATTAGAATATAAAAAGACAAGGGCTCTCACTACTACTATCGATGAGCAACTAACTTTAGTGCATAAATATTCTTCATTTCAAAAAACCATAAGAATAACTGCATGCTATCTCAGGTTTATAAACAACATGCGCAAAATACAGTCCACTACTCAGTATTTAACCGTCTTTGAGTTAAAAAGGGCAGAGCGATATTTAATTAAACTCCTCCAAAAAATCTCCTTTCCTACTGAAGTTTTGAATTTGGAGAAAAAATTGCCTCTTCCAAAAAAGAGCCGAATACTCTCCCTCAACCCCAAGCTCGACTCTGAAGGCATATTACGAGTTGGAGGTCGTCTCACAAATTCTCAATTAAATTACAACCAACAACAACCGATAATTCTCCCCAATAATCATCATATGACCAATATATTTATAGACAATGTACATCATTACACTCTACATGGAGGCACTCAAATCATATTGAGTACGATAAGAAATCACTATTGGTTATTAAATGCCCGCAATACGATTAGACATCGTATCCATAAATGTTTCGATTGTTTTCGATGCAATGAAAAGCCTAGCTCTCAGTTAATGAGCTCTCTGCCCTCAGCAAGGGTTAATGTATCTCTGCCTTTCCAACATGCTGGGGTCCGCTTGACATAAAAACATCAACACTAAGAGGAGCAAAATTAACAAAGGCTTATATTTGTCTATTCATTTGCTTGCCCACCAAGGCCATACACCTTCCTAGCTGCCCTTAAGCGATATGTAGCACGAAGAGACCTCTGCTCACACATTTACTCTGATCAAGGAACGAATTTTATAGGAGCAAATCGACTTTTACAAGCAAACGCAGAGAAGTCGATCAGAGCAATTGAAGTCGAGCTGGTCAGCCAATTTGCCAACCAAGGTATAACTTGGCATTTTAATGCCAGACCCCTTTCTCCTTTAACCAATGATTCAACAGATTACAACATCCTCACTCCTGGACACTTCCTAACAGGTCGTCATATTCTCACTATATTAGAACCTCACCCACTTAATTCATAGCAACATCCTCTCAAGAGATGGCAGCACATCCAACGTCTTTCTAATAATTTTTGGAAGCAATGTTCAAGGGATGATTTGCATACGTTGCATCAACGACATAAATGGCAGACAGAGAAGGAAAACTTAAAAATAGGAACTCTCGTTTTAATAAAAGACGATCAAATTCCCATTGGCAAGTGGCCATTAGGGAGAATCATTGACATTCACACTGGTTATAACGACTAAGTTAGAGCAGTAACTATAAAAACCCCAAAAAATATTCTCACCTGTCCTATTTCAAGAATTTGTCGTCTCCCGATTACCAACTCATCCCAATAACTATCACCACCAAAATTTAGTGCTCTCTGGCAGTACCAAAATTCAAAATATCCGTTATATTCAAATATAAATAAGGTCAGAATCCGCCAAAATTTACTTCAGTTTTGAAAGTTGTTCAGTGCGGTTCAAACTAGTGTTTTGTATTTATTTCGTTGAGTAGTGTCAATTATGTAAGAATTCCTGAAAATTTTTAACTCCGAGTCTTTAGACTCAGTGGATGTAGGCCTCGCACCTACACCTCCGGAGCTATTATCACCTCCTAAGCCAATCAGGCCAATAAGTCCACTGCCACAAACTCCGAATAAAGGTCGAAAAATGCAATCAGCAATCGTACGACCATCTGCACACGATATTTTACCTATAAAGAATTTTGTCAGGCCTTTCGAATCCAGACCGGTCGCGTCTGACATAAAAAGGCTTCAAAGGCCGTCCAAAACAAGTGACAACCTCAGATTCAAGCCAAGGACCAGAGAACAGCATCCAGGAATTCGTGCCCAGACACAGCCTACAGTACCACGCTCCACTCCATTAAGTATGCTGAAGCTGGATACAATAAATAATAAGCAGCACAGAATTACACCAAGGCAGAAGGAACACCACCCAACAACGTCACGATCGACAAAGAAGAAACCTGCAACAACTACAGCACTACCGAGTCTGCCAAAAGACATGGAGTCATTAAGATCCATCACTGAAACAGGATCGGTTAGCATAAGCACACCACCTGTGTCCACACAGACTGCTAGAAGACCAGAACCAGTGACCAGCGCAATACGCAACACCAGCCTATCACCTCAAACAATAATCATTGAACCATCGAATCAATTTATGGACTCCGCAGATACTCTACCAGCACATTTTTCAAACCCGCCGATTACTCCCCCAAGGCAGTTCCAAAATCCCGCATCGAGTAGTAAAAAACCAGCTGACCAAGATTTAGAAATTCCAAAGGATCTAATTGGAAAAATTATTGCCACGCCAATTATCACTAAGTTGCTAGAGGCCACAAATACACCTTGGGAAAAAAATAGGAAGACAAAATCCTTCATTAAATGGAGTCTTCCTGGAGGCGTGGAGATGAAAATGAAAAGGAAAAGAGCAAAAATGTACATATTCCATCAACCAAACGTAAGTTTACTTTTACAATATATAAAAATTTTATAATTTTTTGGTCCAGGAGGATGTTTAGGCCACACACATATGTTGATGATCCCTCGGTGTAAATCCCATCCACATTCCTAATCCTTCCCATGACGAAATATTTCCTCCTAAAGAAAAAGGAAGGGAAAACACAAAGAATACAATACTAAAATTAATTAAAAGAAAAACCACTTATCTGATTGTTGGGAATTTCCTTCATTTGGCCTGGCGACGTCCAAAGATTCCAACGAACAGATTTAACACCTAAAACATATAAAATTATTATTATTTATAACAAATTTTATAAAAAATATCATCAACTTACCTAAAGTATACAGCCATCCTGTCTATTTACATTTCGTTATGTCACATCGTGACATTACGTCAAATCATTTGATTTGGCCTCAGTCATCAAATCCAACAAACGTCGCTAGGGCAACACCGAGAGGCGAGAGCTCATAACTGGATGCGTCGGCTATATAAAGCCGACGAGCCGCAGCGGAAAGTCATTCTTGGTCCAGAGTTTATTTGGTTTAGAGACTAATCTAAGTACAAGAATATTCCCAACCTAATTATAGAAGATTAATTCTATATTTCAGAGATTAATCTGAAAATCCTATCGTTTCCAAATTTCCTACCTACACCTAAGCAGAATATTAATTTTGCGCAGAGATTAATCTGCAATATTCATATTCACATCTAAGCAAAAGAATAATTCTGCGCAGAGATTAATCTGCAATTTTTTTAAAGTAGCATATTGCTACACTTCTGCGCACGTGCATAATACAATCAGAGACTAATCTGACTCGATTTTCCAACTATAGCACTTTGCTACCCTGGTGCCCTCACGTACAAGCAGAGGTATTTAATTGCCTTTATGCCTTCACGCACCAACAGCATCAACATTTTCTTCTGTTTCTTTCATTCTGATGAAAAATAATTATTTCTGGTCTTCTTCTCTCTTTATTTCAGAAAGAATAAATCCAGAACAATTGAATTTTAATTTGAATTTTTTATTTTTTCTCTTTGAATTGAATGTATGTAGGTTAGTGTTAGTTTTGAATTGTAAATTTTTTATTGAATTTGTTTCTTTTTGTGATATTAGTTAAGCAAGTGAAATATTAATAAAATTTTATATTTGGATTTTTAAATCGACTGAGTTGTCCTTTATAAACCGGCATACCCTCCCAGGTCCAAGACTAGCTCTCACAGTCCACGTCCAGTTTTTATGGTACAAATCACGAACTGTCACGTTGCCAAGTTGTCAAATTGTGAATTGTAAATTTTTTAATAGTTTTATTATTGGTGTTAAAAAATGGACGAAAGACTATATCCGAAATAACTTCAATATTTTCTATAAACTTTCGATTTCGAAATATTTAATTACAAATTAAAAACTTACTTTTATTTTCTTCTACTTTTGACAGATAATTTAATTAGTATTTTCTATTAAATTATAGTTACAACAACAATATGGCAGCACGAGTAGTCGAAATTAACAAATTAGGGTTGCCAATAACAATGTTTTAGTTTCAATAACTATAAAAACTTACTAAGCTTGAGGTCTTTTTATGATTCCGGACACGAACACATTGACAAATTGAGGTCTGGAAAAAATGCAGGACGCGTTTGCTTCTCTCGTCACTAATAAAGAAATTTCCGTATACAATGTATTATCTCCCTTACAATTTCTGTAAAAAATATATGCCATCATAATCGCCTTTTTCTGGTGTTGTGGTACGTTTTCACCCCCATCACGATCAAGGTATAAGAGCCTTGGATTATTTTATAATATAATAAATCAGGGTAAAGGAGTACTGATTCAACAGTTCATTCTCATAGAGCAATTCTATCATCACAAACAAACATATACCCTAAATAGAATTCTAGAACGTCGATTAAATTGATAAATTGCTTACCTACTCGTATAGTTACACGAAGCTTGGATGCGTACTTCATTAACGTAGGTTATATTTATTTTATCCAAAGGTTATAGCACTTCTTTCGAATTCTTACTTTTTGCTGTTAAACAGAGATTGATAGTATAGAAATTTTACTATAAATTATAAAAAAAAAAGTTTTGTACCTCAATGCTTTACTTTACCTCAGAATTACTTATAGAGTGTCAAGTATTGATGGTTGGATGTAGATAAGATAAATTATATTTATTTCATGTTCTTTACAAATCCGTAAAGCCAACATCAATGTATTCTTGATTTTCTCTGAAGAAATCGTTTTAAGCAAATTTTGGTTTTGCTCATTCATATGCAAAAATAGAAAATATTTATTTTAATAGAAATTCTATAATAAAAAGAATTGTTCTTTTATTTTGAAATTATTGAAAATTCTTCTTCTTCCATTTTTTACATTATATATAATATTTTTTTAGATTGATTTGTTTTTATTTTTATTTTGTTAATTCTGATACTTTTGTATCGTAAAGTACTAATTGCAGTCTGTCGGTGCGTTCAGGTATACACACTGATGTGCTTTTCAGCACATCGGTGTGCACATCACATGATTGAAAAATTAGGGATAGTAACTGAATGGTTGGTATGCACTTCGATTCGAAATGTCAATTTTGAAAGATCTTTAAGAATAAAACTACGCTAAACGTAAAAACTACTAAGCGCACCGAGACACTAGGCTACTAGACCGTAGCGTGAAAATATGCACACCAATCATTGAATAAATAATTAATAAGGAAACGGCATATCGGGTGAAAACGGAAGCCACTCGGCGAAATGCATTAGTGTGCTTTGTTTGTATTCGTTTCGCCATGGTAGTAATGAAATTCTGACATTCTGAAACAGTTTTTATAATCCAAATTCCTATGTAAAATAAAAAAATTTTTAGTTCCCCCTTATTTTCAGTTAATATTTTTTTGGCGTTGCCTTGTATGACTGGAATTATTTAGGTACCAATTACAATTCAATTGTAAACAAGCACACCGGCATTGGTAAAATGTTAAATTTTTTGCCATGGCTGTTTAATTTTAATAGAAATAGAATAGAATAGAAAAATCTTTTATTAAAGAACCTCAGCTTACGCTACGTTACAACGTTAGGTACATCGAGTAAGTAATAGCTAGTTGGTATAATCGATACAATACAAAGTTGTTAGAAAACTAAAAGAGGAGCAATAATATTTCACTTTTATTCTGCTAGAAACACTATAATTAATTAGTAAAGCTATTAAAATTACTTGAAGAATGCTTTCCCACGACAATAACTCCGTTCGTTCCTGCAGCACAGCACAGCGCACTTCATTATGATAATTTAAGACTCCGGAGTCTCTATTACACAAAATATCGTTCACAAAAGAATATTTCGCACTTATTTCACACTGCTGTTACATAAAAATCACGTTTAATTATTTATTTTTCACAATATCTCGAATTCAAATCCGACAACTTCTTTTCAAAATTATGAAATGTCAGAATGTTTAACTGACACAAAATAGCCACTAGACCCTCTTGTCATTTCTCCCCCCCCCTCCCCCCCGCCATAGGTCGCGATGTCATTGAAACACGTACACTGTATTCGCACGATACCCCGCTTCCTTATTAGTTATTTATTCAATGACACCGATGTGCTGGAGAAATGACACTGGTTCGGTCGCCTTCTACATGGAATTCTTGATACTCTAAGTGTATGTACTCGTATACTTGATTTAATTTTTTTAAACGATTTGTTTGTAGTAATTCTTTATGCTATTTCTTAATGCAATATTCAATTCTTTTCCAAACTTTCCGTTTCACTTTGAATATTTTATTTAATTATCTTTTACCCCTATATATACACATATCTACATGTAGCTTCTGAACTGTATGTATATCGACGAGATATTGGCGTTTTGTGGTAACAAAGAAACAAATATTAATAATTTTGAACGAAATTTAACAGTGTGCTTCTGTCAATAAAATTTTTAATTTAAGTAAGTTTCTTCGATGGAAGCTTAACAGATTTACTCCGGAAGAAAGCGAAAAGCGAGGGGAGTTCAGAAAGACTATTCCTCAGTCATCCAATTCCTGAACCACCAAATAGAGTCGAGCATAAAATTTATATTTATATAGGAACCGCAATGTCATCGATTGTAGAAGAACAAACTTTGTGAGTGAGTAACACTGTCATATCAGACCCACACATCAGGCACTAATTCTGATTGTCTTCAATTATTCTGTGCGTTTACATTTCCCTGGGCAAAAGTTCATGCAAATTTTATTGAAATTCTTAGTAAGAAACATAAACTAGGTCGTGCAATTAATACAATTACGAATATTATTATTAATGAACTGTGAGACACTAGATTAATTCATCTAAAGAGATGTTCGTGGATAATTAATATCTATAGTACCAGACACCGTTTTTTTCAATAAGGAGCCATCTAAAGAAAAGGCGGACTGCAGCCATCATTACCTTTAAAAAAAAAAGTTCCAACACATTACAAAAAACTTGTATGAACTGAAAATAACTGATGCGGACTCACCAGGTACCATTGAATTTAAAAAGGCGGCTCCCGGAAATAAAGTCCGACAAAATAACGCGCGAAAATGTAAAGTAAAATTAATCCCAAAAGCCTCATTTAAAACAAACGTGTCAAGTGCAAAATAATGTTCAAAATTTTAGGACGTTATTTCATAGTTTTGGGTCTTATTTCATCTCATTTAAAAGGAACGTGTCAAATGCAAAATAATGTCCTAAATTTTAGGACGTTATTTCATAGTTTTAGGTTTTATTTCATACAGAAAGGCAACATATTATTTACTATGAATTACATAAAATTCAAAATTCATAAATGAAATAAACTCCAAGCAACTTAATTGATCCTGTTTAAAATGGGTGATCTTACTGATGGGGGTTGTGGGATAAACTCCAAACAAGAAAATTCTATCGATACATATTACTAATAACTTTATTAAAAATTCGAGTTTAAACATAGCTAGATTGCTTGGTTTCTTCGTGTTACAGTTTACATCGTAATAAATAGATAATCCGCTCGATTTTATAAAAAAAAATGCAGCTGCTCGCTGGCTCTTGTCGTGGAGATCTCTTATTTCTGCTATATTTATAACGTCAATGCCAATGCTGCTTTTTCCAGTAGAGTAGAGTAGACATTCTAAAATTACTGATAAGCATCGAACTCTTCGACACGATGAACAGAGGGCTCCAGGGCAGGAAATCCTTAAATTATTCAACATTTGGGCCCCCCTGAAATCCCTTGATTTCAAGAGGATCGTCCGAGCAATGGTAACTGCAAGCAATTTCACGACGACCAGGAGTCCATCTCACATCTTAGGTGGCAGCTCAATGTAGCTTAGGTCTACTCCTTCACGAATGTCAGAAGGCGTGGTCCATGCATCTCTTCGAGGTTGTAGAAATTAGGATAACGGATTGGAAATTCAAGGAACCCCATAAATTAAATAAACTAGCATGATATCTTATCGATAATAATTCATTAATTTTTTTTATTTAATTTAATTTAATTTATTCGATTAAATTCTGCGGGTTAAATTGGTATGGTTCTATACTTGGTAGTACGCAAATTTTTATAATTGGTCGGAGCATTTCGGAATCCTTGTTGTGTACCTTTATAACTTGTACTAGCCCATCTTTGCCTAGATATACTTGGAGTTGGAGAACACGCCCCAACATTAACTTTAATGGTGGCAGTCTTTCATTCTTGATTAGAAACAAGGTCATCAGTTTTAACATACTACATTTTATCGAACCTTTTGAGCCTTTGTAGCAGTCTAACTAAATATTCGTTACTCCATTTGGACCAATTTTCTGTATAAACTGCAAACGATCTAACGTACGTAATCTGCAATTCGAAAGATCTTCCTCTGGTGGCACCATGGGCGGACTTCTTATTAAAAAGTGGCCAGAGGTTAAAACTTCAAGATTCCTTATGTCATCGGATAGAGGGCATAAAGGCCGAGAATTGAGGGGCTCAAAGGCAGAGTGGTACGCTTTTCACATTTTTTAGATATAACACTTTAAATTTGGTTGGATATCCTAAGTTCTGTGTCAAGTATTAATTTTATGTAATTATACTAAAAATAATTCGGATATCTTAATAACCTTTTGTTGTGGTTAAAATATTGTTCGATGATTTTTAGGTTAGTTAATAATGCAATGTCTTATACCCCTTTCCCTGTAAAAGGTATACTTGTATCACTATGCCTTTGCAGGAGTGAATTCCCATCTACACCTTCCATACTAAAAATCTCGGCTGCCGTAACGTTAGCTGAACTTATAGAGCGTTGCAGCACAGCATCTAGCTGCGTTTTCGTTCCAACAAGTTCGTGCCGCGATCTGAATACACTTTACAGCATAAACCTTGTCGCGAAATAAGTCATCGAAATGTTAGGGTCGAGAAATCTCCTACTACTTCTAGGTGAATCGCTTTCGTACACAGCCAAACAATCATAACCTCTTTTCGATTGAAGGTTAGCATGAGTGTTGGGTTTCAGTGTAATGTTTGAATATGTGCATTTCTCACAACAAGTTCTGTAAAGTGTCCTTCACGAGGTAAAATAATAGGGTGACGTTCTCGATAAGGGAGTGAAGAGTGTTCAAGATGGCCACCGATGCGTAAGACCTTTTCTTCGTCAATAAAAGCATTCAAAAATAAAAGTTTCGAGTTTCTGGGTAATGGTCTCCCTGTTTTTAGAGCTTCACAATCGTCTTTGATATATAGATTTTGAGTAAATATTATCCAAAAGGTTCTACTGAATGCTATTTCATTAGCGGGTACATAATACGTGCCAAGAGGCTCATTTCTCTATCTACATTTACTAAGAAAACGAAAAACATATGCTGTAACATGCAAATTCACGCTATTAATATTTTGTTCATGAAAGAATTTTTTGGGACTCTCCGGTATATAGCAAAAGCAAAAAAATGTTCTAATTTGCTATTTCATCACACAACCCATTAATTTTTGGTGACAAGTTTCAAGTCTTGGTTTGACTCATCAACAGGTCACAAATAGCAAAATTGTGTGAATTGAAAAACAAATGAAAATGAAAAAAAGAAGAAAGAAATGAAAAGTTTGAGAAAAATAGAAAAAAACTGGCAAATAATCCACCAGACGAATGGCCAACATGATTTCATTCCTGGGCGTTTGACTATTACTAATTTAACGATATTTACTGACATTATTGCAACAGCCTTGATTACTGTACACAAGTTGATTCTATACATACTGACTTTACTAAGGCATTTAATAAAATTCAACATAAAGGAATATTTGTAAAGATGCGATCCTTGGGGTTTCATGAGGATGGTATTAATTGGATGTTTTCCTACTTAACTGATAGAGACAGTGTCGTAGTTTTGAATGGCTTTCAATCTATACCTTTTAAAAAAATATGAGGAGTTCCGCAAGGTACAGTTCTTGGTGCGTTCATATTTACAATATACATATATTAATGATTTGCCTGAAAGTATTGAATCGCAATGCCTTCTTTATGCGGATAATGCGAAAATTTTTCGGGTGATAAATACTGTAAATGATTGCATAATATTACAAGATAATCATAATAAAATTAAAAAATGGTGCGATGAAACTTGCTATCCCTTAGTATTACTAAATGCAATTTTATATTTTTTTGTAGCAAACGGGAGAGACTTCATTTTGAATACTCGATAAATAATGAGGCGTTGTCTTTGGTGCATGAAATGAAAGATCTTGGCGTTATTATTGACAATAAATTATTATTTTCTTCTCATGTTAATTATATAACGGCTTTCAAGGTCCTATGGATTTTTATTTAGATCATGTAAATCCCTCAGATCTGCTAATTCGCACATAGCTATCTTTTACTCCATTGTTAGAAGCATTATGGAATATGCCTTGCCAGTGCGGAATCCGTTTTATTGAATTAGAACTACCGTTAAGGCGCTTCAAAAGATATCTCCAATACAAACTAACTGGCACCCATTCTGAATACCCTCAATTATTAAGTAGTTTGTTAATGATTACACTTCAAAACAGCAGACTTATTTTAGATGAAATATTTTTGAATACATAAGATAACTAACATAGTGGACTGTCCTGAATTAATATCAAATTTAAGCTTTAATGCTTCATCTCGTCTATCGCGTAATTTCAACACTTCTAATTTACCATTTGCAAGAACTAATTTAAGAAATAAATCACCAATATTCCTTATTCAAAAACTCATAATACTTTCATTAATAATTTCGATTTGTGTAATAGTAACAGCCTTAATTGTTGCAAGCAAAAAATTTTAAGTGAAGTAGACTCCACCAATTTATTTCCGGTGTAAATTTCCATATTTCTATATTATGTGTTTATAATTTACAGTTGCCTCTATGTGTTTCCTCTCTTTCTCAATAGATTCTAAATAGTGTTCACGTTCCTAAATTTTCTTTCATATTCTTGTAACTCAACTTTCTTCACCGTTATAATATTATCTCTCCTTAGTCAGTCCAGAAATATTGTAAGCCTGAACTTCTTGTCTTCTTTAAAAGGGTTTTCCAATACGAGTTGTTATTTTGATATTCAAAGAAAAATGCCATTTTTTGAGATAAATGATCAGATCTTTATTTCATTATAAAGAGGAAGGTATGCCGTTAATAATAATAATAACATCAGCTAAATGACCACCACGACCACGCCTACAGGACCATATCCTTTTCATGAAATTTTCCATAACCAAATCGCAAAGTGGCTGCCCTATGTCCTCGATAGCCTCACGAATTCCATCTTTGAGGTCTTGAATCGACGATAGGCTGTTGGCGTAGACCTTCTCTTTCACGTGGCCCCAAAGGAAGAAGTCGCAAGGAGTGGTGGCCAATTGTGATCACCTCTTCGAGAGATAACACGGTCCGGAAACTTTTCCCGTAAAAGATCAACGGTTTCGTTGCTTGTATGGCACGGTGCGCCGTCTTGTTGAAAGTAAACTTTGTCCAGATCAATACCATCCAATTCCGGTCATAAAAAATCATTAATCATCTGTCGATAGCGCAATCCATTCACCGTAACTGTTGCTCCAGCCTCATTTTCGAAAAAGTAAGGTCCAAACAGTCACACGTTGAGGATAGAGAGGCTTTTCAACAAGAACTCTTGGGTTTTCCGAGCCCCAGATGCGACAATTTTGCTTGTTGACGAAGCCATCGAGGTGGAAATGGGCCTCATCACTCAAGATGAGTTCCTATAATAACATGGGCAATATATGTATACTTTCTTTTCGGAACTTTTCAACACGCCTTGTGAACCAATAGTAAATTATTTTTTTATGTGATAGTACTGGATGGAATTCCGGATCATTTTCATGCATTTCAAGGACCCAATCAGCAAAGACTCGACGTTGTTAATGATCGGCCGGCTTGAGTTCTTGTGTTAACTGAACTTTATAAGCCTTAAGACCCAAATCTTTATGCAAAATACGGTGTAATGACGTTTGTGGAATGCCTAATTCCAAAGAACGACGAGGAATGGACAAACCTGGGTTTTCTTCAACACTTTCGGCTACAGCAGCAATATTCTCGGCTGTTCTTGAGCGACGTGCACGGGTTTTATTCTTCACATCAATAACTTGTCCCGACAGCTCGTATTTTTCTACCAATTTCTGTATTTCGATCCGACAAGGTGCTTCACGACGACCCAAAAATGTTCGAGTTTTACGAACCGTTTTTTCCACATTTTCACCATTTTTAAAGTGAATTATAATAATTTCAATGCGTTGTTGAATCGTGTATCGTTCCATTTTTATTAATGGCGTAATTTTTGCTTGTGAAATTTCAAAAAATTACAGCTCTAAAAGTGACATCTACCGAAATAGCGGGCTAATTAAAATAACACCTCTTATTGGAAAACCGTTTAGTTCTTGAACATTGGTGACTCCGAAGTGATTAAAGTGAAACACTTGAATCACAGTTCACAATAATCTGAAGGCAAAATAGACTACCTATCAAGGGGTTGCTAAAGGTTGTAAAAAATTATAACAAGGACGGAGATTACAGAAAAACCAAGGAGTACTATTAAGAAAGATTGATAAGACTAGAATCATCCTGGTCTTCTTTCGACTCAAACAACAATAAGATTAGGGCTCTGCCTAAAACTGCTATGTAACATGAGTATTTTGCAAAGGGGTACTACGAAGAAATACATAAGGAATATGAATAACCTAAGAGCCACTTTGAGGAGCAATTACAGTTCCTCCAAGAAGACGAAGCCAGCAACGTTGAATATATCGCAAATCAATCTGAGGACAAGTCAGCAGAAACTGCATCAAAGCCACTGATTGCGTTAGCCAAGTCAAGT
This sequence comes from Dioctria rufipes, assembly GCA_963924295.1. NCBI lineage: Eukaryota > Metazoa > Arthropoda > Insecta > Diptera > Asilidae > Dioctria > Dioctria rufipes. Next base: position 207,116,695 of record OZ002740.1, read on the forward strand.
TCACCAGAAGAACAATCTGTTCGGTTGTTTTTAAAAAATTGTTAAAATAACACCTCTTATTGGAAAACCCTTTATAAACATACAAAGGCTGGGAAGTAGATAACGGCTCTACAACACAACAAGGTACTAAGTCAAATTGCGTTTCGCAATCACTATATAGTTCTATACACAAGAGTAAGGTATTGGTAAATGACGTAATGTAGGTATATGATTCCAGAAACACTTCTTTTTCGGTATGAACTTATTAATTTAAAAGCTCCGCTCTCATATAATTTTTCCGCCATCTTGAAAGCTGTGTAATGTAAAATTACTATCACCTGAGCTTTCATGCAAGCTATACTTCCTCGTGTAATCCACAGATAGTTTGACATTATACAGTTTTCAAGATGGTGGGAAAAAAAGCTCGAGAACGCAGCTTTTTAAATTTATACCAGTAAAATGATTCTTTCTGGGATCATATACATTACATCATTTACCAACACATTCCTGCTACTTCCTTTATTGATAGAATTGCCGATATACACACGACTTTACCATGCCATTTTTTTAAATGAACTTGCATGAAAGGTAATAAGACATCAAGCTAGCTGTTGTTGAATTTATTCACATGTCGGAAGAAAGGCTTACTGCTTACTGCTGTACTTCCTCGTGTAATTCCCAAGTAACATCCAAATATATAATGTAGTGAAGCACTACGACCCAAAAATGTTCGAGTTTTACGAACCGTCTCTGCCACATTTTCACCATTTTTATAGTGAATTGTAATAACTTCAATGCGTTGTTGAATCGTGTATCGTTCCATTTTTATTAATGGCGTAGTTTCTACTTGTCAAGTGTCAAAAAACGACAGCTCCAAAAGTGACATCTACCGAAATAGCGGGCTAATTAAAATAACAGCTCTTATTGGAAAACCCTTTATATTCTTAATTCCAATGTAATATACAATATAATGCCTATATTTACTTATTTTCTCTAAAAGTAGTAATACTAATTAAATTTTTTCCACTCTCATTACGTTTCAATTATTATTATTATTTTTTTTTTAATAACTTATGTCGCGTGGATCAAATAACCTGAACGTGACGGTTACGGGGTGGAGTAGTTGTTTTTCTGAGGTGGATGCTTCATTTTTTATGTTTACTGTGGGAACATTTAAAGAGGAAGGTGATCTTAACCGTTTGAGTTGTATGTTAATAGCATTTTCAGAGGGTAATCCTGGGGGGAGGAGGTTTGACTTGTTGCAATTGAGTCGCTTGTGCTTCAGTTTCCGCAATTGGGGTTGGGACTCAATGTCCTGTAGTTTTATTTTTGTCATTATGGATGGTTTGGATTGTTTATCCAATGCCTTTTTCTCAACTTGTTGTACTAGTTGTACGGTTTTACCAGATGTACGACCTCTCTTCCTTTTTACTAGCTTGATTACCTTTATCATCCCTATTATAGTAAATAATAAGATAGCCAAGGAGCTCAAGCTTAGCGAACTTAGTTGAATGGCTTGTATTTTATTTCTTTCACGACGTTGGGTCTCTAAATTGTGCATTTCTTGCTCTAATTGGTCTAGGGAGTATGTGTTCTCGTTTAGAATTTGATTAGAGCTTTCCCCCCGTAGTAAGATAAATCGGTTAGGACTACTCGAGTTACTCAATGTTTTCTGAACGGTTTCGTTTAAATTCAAAGTTTGGGGTTGTATGTGTTCTGGTTGTGATAATTTTATGTCATGATGATCTTGATCTTCATAAAATATCACTTGGTCGTCAATTTGAAATTGACACGGTTCATTGAGTATTAGTACTCCGTGATTGTTGAGGCTAGAACTATGTAGTCCGCTTTTGCATGACATCGTGATCTTTTGTTGGGAAGAGAAAGAGAATAACCAGGCATTTTTTCGAATTAATTTCACCAGAAGTTCTGCTGCATACGCTTGAGCCAAATACTCGCAATGATTCGACTCATTGAAGGGGTTAAATATGAAGTTGATTGGGCATTCTTTTACAGTTTGTCCCTTAAAAATTGCATTTAGTAAAGGGCCAACATACGTGTTTTGATGGGGATTAATTAATAACTTTTTGTATACTCTAAATTCTGTTTGTCGAAGTAATAAATTTTTGGGTGGTTAGGTGACTAGCTAAATAGGAGTGTTCTAAATTCAGAAGTAGTGTGTGGTTGTTAGATGTCTTGATGGGGAACAGATGTATTTGATGAAGCTTGAAAACCGGGCGATTTAGAATAGGAAATTTAATTCTGACTACAAGGTTACCTTTTACGACCTGTGATTTAACTTCTAGGGTTTCAGATAATAGTGCAAAATCCTTTTTTTTCGCTAGGCTCTTTTAGGTTTGCCTTGTAATAGGCATCTAGAAGAGTAGATGGAGATATTAGCAAGGGGTGGATTTGATTATTTTTTACAGTTGTTAATATTTCAAGTAGTGTTTGTTGTCTTAACTCTATGTCGATAATATGCAAACCGATTGTTGTCATTACTTCTTGAATCCGTTGACGGGTACTTATCTCCTCTATCACCTTTTCGAGCAGATCGTTTACTGTTCTGACGATTTCACGTTGGTTCGACTCCAGCTTCTGTACAGATTTCTTTTGTTGTTCGTACGTTGATTTGAAAAGCGTAATCTGATGTTTTTCTAAATCTAACAGTGCCTTTGTGTCTGTTTCAAGGTTGGAAATCCGGCTATATATCTCCTTTTCGTTATCGCTATCCATTGTGCCAAATAGGAAATGAAAACCCTTTCCTATTCCATCAGCCAGTGATCTACTCTGACATCGGGTTGTTGTTAGTTCCTTGATAACAGCGGCACGCTTTTTGATCGCTTCTATTAGGTTGTGGATTTGACTACTCTGTTCGGTGCAAACAGTTGTATTTTTATGCTTTCCGCACAGTTGGCTTACGAGGAATCCAGTATGCTCCACCAACATGGTTTCCGTCTCAAGGTTACTTATATTGATTTGGGTAAATAGATTCCATGTGTCGTAGAAAAACAAAATATCTCCTAAATCTTCAAACATAATACCCGTATTTGTTAGAGGCTGGACTTCGAAAGGTAGAGTTGCTCCCAAAGAAATAGATATGCTGACGCAATAGAACCCTAGTAATAGTCGCGCCATGTCTGGCGAAATATATATACATATTTTGATTTAGACTTTATTCATAGAAAGATTTTAATCTATTATTATAGATTACGACTTTCCTGTTACCAATTTGGATTTTAGTATTCACTGAATTGAGAACTTCAATCACCTGATATGGTCCTAGCCATACCTGGTAGAGTTTGTGTTTTTTGGCGGCGTTTTTCAGTAATACTTTATCTCCGACATGGAAAGTTATTGGCCGTGAATGTTTGTCATAAAGTTCTTTAGAGCGATTTTTGCTACATAAAAGGTTTTTACGAGCAATGGCATATGTCTTCTGTAGTTTGTATTTTAGAAGATAATAATAACTTTGATGATTGTATACAGGTTCCGGTTCTCTCTTCAAATTGGAGGGAACATCAGCCGTGAAGCCGAATAAACAGTCCATGGAGCCATGGAGGTAAGTTTGCTACCATCGTGTACGCTGTTGTTATATACAAAGGCTGCAGTTCTTAAAAACTGATCCCAAGCATTTGGGTTCTCATCTAAAATGGTCCTAAGATACTCTACTAATGGTCTGTGAGTTCTTTCTAAAGAGCCATTTGATTGAGGGTGGTACGCGGATGTCTGCAACTTATTTATTTTAAGGAGTTTACAGACCTTCTTGAATAGGTGGCTTATGAAATTGGAGCCCTGATCGGTAACCAAATTTTTGGGTATGCGGTAGCGGGTAATTATTTCATCAAAGAATTTTCGGGCAACAGTCTCCGCCTCTGCATTTCGTATAGCATACCGATCAACAAACTTTGTTAGGTTGTCTTGGAATGTTAGTATATATTTGTTTCCCGCATGCGTTTCTTCTAGAGGCCCCACGATGTCTAGGTAGATTTTCTCGAAGGGCATTCGAGCTGTGTCTGTAATGGTCATTGACATACGTGTTTCTGGGCTAGCCTTCATTTTCTGACACTTTGCACATCTCTTAACGTATTTTTTTATGTCCCTCAACATGTTTTTCCATCGAAATTTCTTTTTGATTCGGTTGTACGTTTTCATAACAGCCTGATGTACACCAAAAACAGAATCGAGATAATCTTTTATTACTACTCGAATTTCTGTGGGGTTCGTGATTGTCTCGGGAGGCTGGTTGCTGAGATTTGATCTGAGAGAATAAGGTTCTATAGGATTTTCATCACTATGTCCAGCTTGTCTGCCATAAGAAATATTAGTTTGAGATTGTGAGTCAGAACTAACTGAAGACTCTGAAGGTATTCTTTTTTTGTTTGTCATTTCGCGTGAGTCATTCGTCACACGGGTATGCTGCGCCTGGGCACGAGTGATAGCAAGGCAGTGAACTGGAGCTGTATTTGTTTCCTGTAAGTCTGGCGGAGTATGGACTTGCGCTTGTACAGGTATATTTGAAAACGTTTGTTCAACCTGCTCTGAGTTATAAGAACTTGTACTAAGAGCATCCGCGTTTGTGTTGTATTTCCCTGGCTTATACTCGATGGAATAGTCGAACTCAGAAAGCTTGTGATGAAATCGAACAAATCTTCTAGTGGGATCCTTGGTGCTGAAGACTCCTTTCAAGGGCTTGTGGTCTGTATATACTGTGAATTTACGCCCTTGCAAATAACAGCGAAAATTCCTTGTAGCCCAAACAATTGCTAGTAATTCTCTCTCAATTGTCGAGTAATTCCTTTCTGCCTTATTTAGAGTCCGACTCGCATAAGCTATGGGGCGATCTTTACCTATTTCTCCCTGAGACAAGACAGCTCCTAGAGCTTCCTGGCTAGCGTCCGTGGTTAAGTTAAAAGGCAGAGTAAAATCTGGATATATAAGAAGTGGCGGTGAAGTGAGATTTCTTTTAATCTCGTTAAAAGCATTCTGGCAGTTTTCAGACCACGCAAATTTCACATCTTTTCGCAATAAATTAGTCATAGGACAAACAATCTTGGAGATATTGGGTATAAATTTCCTGTAGTAGTTAGCTAAGCCGAGAAAAGATTGAACTTGTCTAACAGTACGCGGGACGGGAAAGTTGTGAACGCATTCTGTTTTTGGGGCATCTGGGAGAGCCCCCTCACTGGAGCATTTGTGTCCCAGATATATGACTTCGCGCCTTAGGAACTGGCATTTCTCTGGCTGTAACTTTTAATTATTTTCTCGCAAACGATCAAAAACTTTTATCAATTTACTGTTATAATCTTCAAGGTTTTTCCCATATATAACTATGTCATCTAGGTAAACGAAACATTTTAGACCTTGAAGACCTGTGAGAACATAATTCATCAACCGTTGGAATGTAGCTGGTGCCCCTTTCAATCCGAAAGGCATGCGCCGAAATTCATATTGCCCATAAGCTGTACTAAAGGCTGTCTTGGGTCTATCTTTAGAATGAACCAGTACTTGATGATAGCCACTGGCAAGATCCAAAGTAGTGAAATACCGGGAATGACCTAGTTGGTCCAGGATATCTTCAATCCTGTGCAATGGAAAAGCGTCACCTATTGTTTTATCATTTAATTTCCTAAAATCGACCATAACCCTCCATCGTTTTTCGCCATTTGGCCCTGCTTTATTTGGTACCACTAACAGCGATGAGTTCCAAGGGCTTTTGCGAGGTTTAACTATTTCATTTTCTAGCATTTCATGGAGCTGTTGATTTATAACTTCTCTTTGCGTCTCTGGAAGTCGATACATTTTTTGATTAACTGGAGGTTGGTCAGAGACTATTGGAATGATATGCGAAATGGCATTGGTATAAATGAGCTTATCGCCAACCAGATGAAATATGCCATTATATTGGTGGCAAATATTCAGTATAGAAGATTTTTCATCTTCAGAAAGAGTTTCATCTAATGTTAATTCTTGTTCTAGTCGTACTAGGCGTGATACTTGCAAAGAGTCTGTTTGAAAGTTTGGTTGAGTCTGCTTGAGTAAACGTGTGGAATTAATTAGTTTTGTACGTGAATTCTCGTTTTTCGGACAGCTAGTGTTAGTGAAGTTATGTTTCACTTTTGAAGTCAGACTAGAGCCGCAATCGCTACTTGGCTGTAGGCTGTAGGTATTGTAATTACTATTGGGCTCCAGCGTAATTGTGAGTTTTTTTAATGTAACACTATGGCTATTAACGTTAAGCACACCAATTAAGTTTTCTCTGTTTTCGGAACTTAGCAAGCTGTTAGCTAGAAAAACTCCTGATTCCACGTCTTGAGACTCACAGAGCATTTCTTGCTCTAGTGTCAAAGGTGCTTTAACTACTACGTGCGACCGCGCAGGTATGTGTACTGGCTGTGGGAATTCAATAGTATAGTGCGTGATATTGTCAGTGAGCGCGATTTCCTTCAAATTTGGGTTTTTCTTCTTACTTTCTTGAAGCCCCTTTACTCGTTTGGTGGCACTCTCGTATACGTGGGTTTCGACATAGTGGGTGGCTTGAATAGTCTCCATGGTTTTCTTTTGGTTCCCTTTGTTCTTACCAGTGTCGCAACAATATTTCTCATTAATTGCGGCCAAAAGCGGTATTGTGAACTCTGTCGAATTGATTTCCGTGCGAGGAAATCTGAGAATTCGATTAGGGCCCTCAATGTTACAATGAATGAAAGAAAGTCGTTTCCTAGCAACCCGTCGTGCGAGATCGGTGTGCTGGTTTTCACAACTTGAAAATTGCATGGTATTGGGCTTTCAAAAGAAAATTTACCGTGGCAGCTACCTAGTGTTTTACCTTCACCGAAGGGAGTTTTCAAGACAGTAGTATCATTCCGGTTGATTGAGTCGCTAGTATTTAAGGCGTTTTGTTTGATTAAGCTGACTTCAGCTCCAGTATCCAGATGAGTGTGAAAGAATGAAGATAAAAATCTAATAACTAAATCATTTTTGAATATCTACGGGGTGTCAAACTAGCAAAACTCTTAAGAGCAGCTTATTCTAACTGCCTGCAGTGGGCGAGAAACATAATTTAAGTATGTGTTAGCGGGTGTATTTGCGAAGCGCACAAGCCATAAAAAAACACTTCTCCTAGCGCACAAGCAGGAGTTTGCGAAGCGCACACCTATTGTTAAGGGATTACGCATTGTTTTGGAAACGCGCGGGTATGATTAAGGTCAACGCTTTGTTATAGCACGTATCTTTACCTGATCTATGAATTTTGCCTGATCTATGTAAGTTAAGTTAAGTTTTTAAACCACTAATATCAATAGGAGGAGTACGCTCTGCTCCAAGCGCAAAGACACACACACAGGCAGGCAGGCGCACACACACACACACACAGAGGCAGGCTGGCAGGGGCAGACACACGCGTCGCTCCGCGCGCGTGTGTGTGCCCCTGCCAGCCTGCCTCTGTGTGTGTGTGTGTGGGCGCCTGCCTGCATGTGTGTGTGTGTGTGCCTGCCTGGGTGTGTATTTCTTTGCGCTTGGCAAATATACCCTACAGGGGTATATTACTTAGGGCAGGTAAAGATATGTACTAGAACAATGCGTAATCCCTTAACAATAGGTGTGCGCTTCGCAAAGTATTTTTGACTAGATTAATTTTGGGTTGTGCGCTTCGCAAATATACCCGTGTTAGCAACTATCTCTCTCCCTCTCTCCAAGACCTACCCTCACAATAAACATTTCGAGATCCCTCGGTCCACTTCTTCACCGTCAGGGCTCGTCCGGTAAAAGATGCATAGCGTGTGTAGGTGAAGAACAAAAAAATAAACGTTCAAGGTTTCTCAATGGAAATCTGAGGAAAGGTTAGGCCGAAGTGTCAGGGACTGAGAGCATTTTATTATGCTTTTCAGTCAGGTAGTTAGCAGTATATCAACTCCGGATCCTCAGACAACACTTCCAGCCATTGACAACTCTTCTGTTCCCTTTCCCAGCTTGCTCTATTGATCCGGCCAACCAACTGGGCAAAGAAATGAATTCAGTTGATTCATTAGCTATCAGCCAAGAGCTCAATCTCATGAATCTATGTGTCTGTTCAGCCCAGTGAGCAAAAGAACGAGGCATCCGTGAGAAACGCAGTACCAAAACAATTTTAAGTGGGAAAAAATTTGCTCGTGGACCCCCTGTCATTTCCGTGGTAGAAGAAAAGATGGAAAGATCACTAAAAAACTTTAAAAAGTTTGAATTAAAAACTCGAACTTGAAACGCGGAAGAAATTGAAACTTAAATTTGGAAAGTTTTAAAATGAAACGCAGACAGCTAGACCACGAGTCTTCATGCAACCTCCACTGGATGTTAGGCTTCGAGTTTGATTACTAGCTATAGGAGCCAATGATCAAAGAATCATTCGAAGTCTAGAAGGCACATGCAGACGACAGTAGTCTAAAACCGTTGGGCGCCATTTTGATATGTACATTGCACATAACGTGCACAAAGTGATTAAAAATTGAAAAAATCTGAAAAATTCGAACAGAAGGTTTGCGTGGAGCCGACTACTAAAAACTCAAACTCTCTATAAATGATATGTAGGCAGTTATGTAGTACAACAATTTGCGCTTAACGACTTTTTACACGAAGTGTCTGAAATTTTTAGTCTCTTCATGAAGTTGTACAAGCCTGTACGTCGATAGTGTAATACCAGTACCAACCGATATATCCGAATATTAGGAGAGGGAGATAAGCACAAAGCTACAAGTTACCGCCAAACACACACACTCACACACGCGGCTAGGATGCGCCCTCCCCTTTCACAACTCATCTACATCTTCGGGTATTCGGTTAGATCGGTTGGTATTACATTATCAGCGTAAAGGCTTGTACCACTTCATAAAGTGACTAAAAATTTCAGACACTTCTTGTAAAAGGCTGTTAAGCGAAAACAGTTTCACTTCCTGCCTACATTTCATGAAGTGTCTAGACTTTCCATGAAGTGCTAAATTGTGTCAAGTATCTACGACATATATATGCACGTGCAAGAAAAATTTCGCTTCTCTTTTTTTTTATTCAATTTTAAAGTTTCGACCCGGAACGATTGCTATTCCGTCAACAATAAAGAAAATTGCCTGGGTGATGGCTCAAGACCCGGCCAGTTTTCTGGCACATTGTGACAATATGAACTTATATATGTGGGGTGGCGATCTTGGCTATCTCCCTGTTTAAAATAGTTCCTTTTTAAATTATTGCAATACTTGTTTTCCATAAAACTTCATGAAATTACCACAGGTCCATGGGGGTGGGTGCTGTTGTGGTACCAAGCAGCGCTGCTTATATTCCGCGCGTCTGAGCGAATCTAATCTTTCTGCATCTGTTGAGAGAATTCTCCTTTTCTTGAACCCGGGACCCTGTTTGTTTATATCCTTGCAGTCTGGAGGAATTCGGAAAATTTTTTTTTGCGACCGCTGGCCTTTCGGATCGGAGGACGATAATTTTGATTCGGTGTGACTAAATCTGTGCTGTGCGATTTTCTCCCTGGGAGAGTCAAGCCGATTATTTGTATTTTGGCGCCGTAGTGCTAAAGGAGATACCTTGTTTTTTTAATCTGTAAGTTTTTATAAAAGTTTTATTCTTTTAATCCGCGCTTCACTTTTCTCGTACTCAAAAAATGGCTACCTTCTTTTCATATCTGATTTAACTTGACAGCCCTTCTTTCCGTCGTTTTTCTTCCTGATTATTTATTTTTGCTCGAACTTCGTCTACACTCCCAGGTATAGAGGAGAGTGGGATAACTAGGTGGGTACTTGCAGCTGCACTAGAATCATAAGAGTTGCGACCATAAGAGAGGAATGCACTCAGGGGCTGATTTCCCTATAGGCCGAGTAGGCCCGGGCCTAGGGCGGCAGATTTAGGGGGCGGCGATTTTTTCTTGTAGTTGTGGGTATTTCATTACATTTTTATACTTTTTCGTTTTTTTAAATAAAATAATTCGTTGGAAAGTGTTATTTTTAATTCTACTCCATTTTTTTCAAATCTACTCCGATTTATGAGGCAGCCTACTCCGCCAATTCTAGCCTGGGGTCCCTTCACTGGAAATAGATCATTCAATTTTTCGTGTTTTACAGGGAGTAGGGGACAATCTTCCATAGGCCTAGGGCGGCCAAGTGATCAAATCCGCCCCTGAATGCACTCATTTGTGATCATTCTATGACAGATTTAAGCTGAATGCTCATTAATGCCCTGGCACCGGGCAAAATGAGCGTATAGAAGATTTTTGTCATACTTTAATAACTATTGCTCTCTTTATATTTTAGCTTTTTTATTGTTTTTAATTAACCTCTTTATTCACGAACAGATGTGAATAGCGCTCAAGTGACAGATTACAAAAACCTGAATGTAGATGTATATTACCAAAGAACATATACATAACTGTTAGATGTTCTTTGATATTACCCATCAAAAATATGACGCCATATAACGATTCAATAGATAAGAGCTACAAGTGTAATATAGTCAACAAATTACAATTACTTTCCACGACAAAAAAATTCGTCATGTCGATTGAAGTAGTGTTCTGGGTATGACGAAATATTTCGTCATATGCAGTTAACAGGTAATAAATCGACTTATGAATATAAGAATTTCGAGTTTTTTATATTCTTACGAAAATCCTTTTAATTTCAATAATGATTATCTTTAAGGTGCCCGTTATGCCCCGGGTTCCCCTATCATTAATTAAGTATTCGAGGAGTTCCCTCTCATCTTTTAGTTCCATCATCTTATCACAATATAATTCAAGCTCTACAAAGTCAGATATAGTGAATATAATTGTCATAATGAGGCGCCTTGTTTATTTTTTATTCTTGTTCAAATTCGTTTTATGTCTCTGAGGAAAAACGTGTTATACGCGACGCATGCATTGAGCATTCAAGTAATCGACAATTCTTGTGAATTCATAATGCATATGCGCACAGACATCTGTTTTCATTTATTTGCCCACCAAGCGAAGCAAGCAAAGCAAAGCAAGCAAAGAAAGTCAGTCCCTAGTAGATTATGCAATTAAGTAAAATGTCTATCTAAAGAAAGATTTTGTAAGCGTCGTACTTAGTTGGACATCAAAGCCATAATAAGCTTCCTATGTATGTATGGCGGTGTAGCGTGCACTCATAAAAGGCTGAGATAATGATAGATTATAGATTATGAACGCAATGCAAGAAAAGTGCCATTAGATGCCAGCCATTTTCCCAACTCATATGCACGTATAACAAAACCTGGAAAAAGCTACTACAAAAAATATGTGATAAAAGTTCCCTCCTTCTCCTACGGCAAATGTTGACTGATTGTGTAATTCATTGCCTTCCATTCATTTATTTTAAAAATATCATCCCCTCCGAAATTAGCAACAAAGAGCAAGCGGGAAAGGTGATGGATGTATTTGAATTTTGAACTTTTCATCAGTGTTTCCAACTCTGAGTTTACCTTAATAGCTGATTTTAACAATGTACTAGGATAATAATGCATTTATGTAAGCTTTATAGAGCTTTTATATTTTTTAAGGTTGTATGGAACCGGTTTCACTTAATTTTTCGAGTTAATTTAAAAAACGAACCATAAACGACAGTTGCAGTTCATTTCGATTACGAATAGAATGGCGATACATAAAAATATGCACATGTGTATGTATAGCAATAGAAGAAAAATTAATAAACTCATCTTCGTGTTACCCACTTTAATTAAAAAAATTATAACGGGTAATACCTACATTAGTTAAGTTCTTTCAATATTTCTTTAACATATATGCACTCACTAATTTCATAAGTCTGTAAAGTATACCAATTTATTTAACAACATGAGTAGGATTTTCATATTCATCACAACATTTACTATATTTTTGCAATCCAACTGTAAGCATTGACTTCTAAATTTTCTGTCCTTCCTTTAGCCAATTCTTTATCTTCTTTTGGCGTTAATAATAAATGTACGTCGTACGATACTCGCATTGCTGCGTATATACCATGCAACATAAGTAAATATAATTACAATTTACAGCAGTGCCAAAAGTAAACCTTTCAGCAGTTTAGATTTGAGGTAAGGTCAGCAAACAATTTTTTCTCACAATTTGGTAAAAAATGTGTGGTCAAAATAAATTTTAGCCAAAATTTGGAAGTTAAACAAGTGACAAAGTTAGAATTGGTTTAACACTAATCCTTATGATACCCTAGATGAATGCAATTTTGTATATACTCTTTGGAAGTTTGATGTTTGAAGTAGTTTTCGCATATATTTCTAGAACGGTTCGTCGGATTGTAAAACCAGTTATAACCAATTTCATAGGATTACATATGTATTCTGAAGAACTTTTCAGTACAATAAAAAGTCTAGGGGTGATAGTTTTCACAGTATACGTAAAATACCTAAATTTTTACGTGGCAACACCATGAAAGGGTTTCCAGATATAGCCCATTTTTGAAAGTTTTCTTTACTATTTTTATGAAAATGCCGTGTCCTTAATATATAATGAAATAAGAAATTTTTGTATGGCAACCCCACGAAGGATTACCCGATTTGTTACCCATTTTCAAAATTAATTATGCTTTTTTATTAAAGTCCATGTACAAAATTTCAGCTCTCTAAGAGAACGCGTTCTCGAGTTATAGTGAGGACGAACACACGGACAGACAGACTGCAGGACGGACGCACGGACCGACTGTTACAAACGGAATGACAACCTTAGTATACCCTATGATTTCATTATCTAGGGCATAAAAAGCCCACGGTAGCAAAATGAAAATCTTTGTACATAGTTAAATTAATTTCTTTGTCTTGATAAATTTAGCTAATTTGGAAACACTGCTCTTATCCACAAAGCTTCATCTTTTTTAAAATAGTAAGTAGGTATGAGGTTTAGGGAGCCCATCAAGATTAGTGGGAAATGACTTGCACGTCTCGAACAAAGCCACTAAGGTATGAAAATCCGTTTCTAAAATTTGTCATTTTCATCGATTATCCCTACAAAGGTGTAGTTTGAATCTTTTAATTATTTTATTCTAAAAATGCACGTTTAAATTAGATTTTATCGTTTACATATTCTTTAAAAAATTAATTTAGGCACTTTTGCATTCAGGATTGATTTCCCCTCCTAAGGAGATTAAACTATCAAATTCAATTTATTTTTATATTACTGTACATATTAGAATTGCACTTATTTCAATATTTTAATTGGATTGTGTAAAATATGGAAAAAAATTACTGTTGGAATAGCAATTTTATTTTTTCGCATATTCATGGATTCAGACGAGGACGTTCAAAATGGCGATATCATGGGTGTGAAGCAGGCTTACTTGGTTATGTTAGGCAGCATACGGTATGCGTACATCTTTTGCAATGGTATGCCAGTTTTCCTCTGGCTTCGCTTCCAGTTTTTGCCTATATAAGCTCTGATTTGACTCCAAAGGTATAACGCTGAGCTTATAAAGGAAAGGAAGTGAAAAGTCTGAATCGTGTGCTGCTGCTGCTGCTGCTGGCAGCATGAGTTCCCCACTTTCCAAGTTATTCCAACTTAATAGGATGTACATAACTTGTTGTGGAGACTGGAGGAGTGGAAATTGCTGGTTTCATTCCCCACACAATCACAACTCAATTCATACTCCTCAGCTGAGATGACGCATATATAACTGGGGAACTTATTTCTGAGCACGTCAAATTTTATTATAAACATGTATATAAAGATTGAATAAACGGGGTAAAAATGAGCAACATTCCCCACTTTCGTGTATGAATAAGTAGAGAGTATCTCTTTTCCTCTTATCAAGATGCGGATGTACTAGCAACGCCCAAGTTACGCCTATTTTATCTTTGCATTTAAGCCGAATCAACACGAACATCCAATAGCGCAAAGCAAAATTATCCTCCTACTGGAGGTCGTAATTTTTTCTTTATAAGTGTGAGTGTTAAAGAGGACAGTAGTAGAGGTATAATTTGATAAATATAATAAACAGCTATAGGGTTGCGGCGGAGGCCAAACCAATGTGCTGTGCGCCGCGCGTGCGTTAAGTGGTCGTGCTCGTGAATGATAAACAACGGGTTATAGCGGTTTCAGCTTAACGCATTCGTTTCCCGTGAAATTCGGATAATTTTCATCTCGATTGTTTTGAAAAATTTCCGTGATATGTGAGCCCGGGCTGTCGGATTGACGTTTGTGTTGTGTAAAGAAAGTGCTTAAAATTTCCAAATAAAAATAATTATAAAAGGTGGAAAAAAGTAAATTCTTATTAGCATGTGAAAATTGTGAGTGGAAAACTGGCACGTGAAACTTGCATCCACTAAAACAAGCTCTGACTAATACCTGTATCGTTGCCTCTGCAAACCGGACTCTGGGATATTATAAATAAAATTTATCGGTGGACGGAATCTTAAAAGGACACGAGGAACCCTAAAGTGGTTGTTATCTTTGAAGAAGATCTTTCGTGTGCGGGACCCGGTTACGTCATAAATTAATTTCTTTGGCATATCTACGAATAAACTCGTCGACTTTTTATTACTGAAAACGAATTGTCTTTGGAATTTTTTCGTCGATAAGGATTCATTCGCTTAAATTATCAGAGATGTCCTAGCATAGGGAAGGGTAGGTCGATAAACTTACAGAATAAAGTTGTCCATATACTTTACTCCTCCTGGATTCTGTTCCTTCTAAGGATATATATATACATATGTACACACATACTCATAATTCACGGTGTGCACAACGAAGTTTAGTGAAGCAGTGGACAGCCATAAAAAATATACCAGTGATTTTGTGAAAAACGACGTTGAAAGAAAATTTTGTGGGGGATCCTGTACCTTCACACACCGCTCCTGCAATAGCTAAAAGGCCGTTGGCGAGTGTCTGCGTACCAGCACAACAGACGCACATGGGCGTCTGCACTGTGGAGCGCCCTGTGATGCATTGGGTAAGTGAGAAGTAAAGAGTGAGTATGCTGTGTAATGCGAATTGGTGGCACCCAACTTAACTTGGCAGCCCCAGACGTTATCAAAACCAAGCCTTATCTGAACTCCGGTTCGGCAAAAAACTCGAGTTCAAAATGTCTCATAAAGTCATTATTTATCTGCCTTAATACGATCTGATCTATCTATGGCGTCTCGTTCCTGCCTATAGTATGCACTCTATACAAAACAGGCTCCTCTTGCTGTATCTTTCTTATAAGTATTACCGATCAACCGTTGCTTCGCAGCTAGTGAAGTGGAACTTATTATGAGTAGACTACTGCAGGCAAGCATAAGAGTATGATTTCAACGTTTATTATATCTCTGATCCTGATGCTATACTAATTCAATTCAATTGAAATGCTGTCGATCTTTTCCATGTCAGATGACAGGTCTTTTTTTTATTCATTTTCTATATGTCATGCATTAGCTCTGAAACCGGACAGAGTATACGAACAAAGTGGAGAAAAGGTTATCATCCGGTCTTATTAGATGATAAGCTTGAGATAAAGGCTTGTTTATTATAAATTGTTGCTGGTTTCGAAAACCAGATAGGGGTTTTTTATACATAGATACAGCACCCATCAGCATGGGTGATCTTAAAAGAGTTTTAAATTTTCATATAAATGACAACCTTAAGAAAATCTTTAATAATCGAAACAATTACCTGATCAAATAAGAATTTTTCGCCTAAGTTAATTATTTTGGAATTCATTTAAAAATAATTACATTTTTCTTGGAAATTCCTTTAAGTCAAAATTGCTCAGGAAAAATAAATAAGCACATTACTTACCTAATAATATAGTAATTAGGTACCTAGTGTGAAATTCTACAAGATATCGACTGATCTTATCACGATTAAAAATTTAGTAATATTTAAGATAACACAAGAAAATAAGTTAGTTATTTTCAAAGCCTTCGAAAACTGGTAATATCTAATGTATTTGTAAAAACTCAACAAAAATTTTCTCGGGTTTTCGTATTTGTGAGTTGTTCTCCAAGAGCAACAAATTGATTTTCTCTCGACATATGGCCTTCAAGTTCTGAGAACTTACAGAGAATTATTCGTTTTTACGAATCTCTCTCGAAATATTACGAAATGCTCCAAAAGAATTATCGGTACATGATTTTTCCAGATTGTGCATGACAATGCAACGTACCACCGGCATTCTTTTATAAGTATTCGGTCGTGAAAAAAAATGGTATACAGGATGTTTCCGTCTAGGTGGTCCATAGAGTAGGAGATGTTAGTACTCACTTATACGAGCAATAAATTGTAAAGCAAGGGTGGGGGGGGGGGGGGGTCAGATCAACTGTTTAGAAGATACAAGGTGATTAAGAAATTATGCTAGTTACTCACAAAACATCATACAGGGTATACGGTCACCATCAAGGGCTCATTGTATGCACACGGTTTTTCCAATGACTGCTCAACCACCCCCGCATCTTTCTCCTCACGGAAGTTATGGGGTCTAAACTGAAAATTTCGAACTTTTTTACCTTTTTTTTTAGTTAGACCTATTTTTTTTTAGAAAGGTCGTTAATAAACCCGTTGTTTTTTTTATAAAAAGGGTAGGTTGTGGACTTTTCTTTTTATTTTGATCTATTTCACCTTATGTGCTCACTGCTGCCATTAAAGAGTTGTTAGTTCTTAATCTATTCTCAAAGCTATTCTCAAACCTACTTTTAAAGATAACTTGTTGCCTTAGTGACTGAAAATCGTAATTTTTAAAAAAAGTCGTCTAATTTCGAAATGACCTGAGATTATAAGCTAATAACTGTTTAACGGCAACAGTTAGGATATAGAGTGCACTAGTTCAAATTAAAGGGTAGAGTCCACAGTTTACAGTTTTTATAAAATTAAAGTTATGTTAATGACCTTTTTGCAAAAAAAAAATGAAGTCAAAGTAAAAATAAAGGTAAGAAAATCTTAAAATTTTAGTTTAGACCCCCATAACTCCTGATAGGCGGTGGGGAGCTGTTTGAGTAGTCATTGAAAAGACCATGAAGTTCTGCATACAATACAATGAGCTCTTGTTAGCGATCATAGACCCTGTACTTTGGATGATACAGGGTGTTTAGTGAAAAACTAGCATAATTTCTTAATCACCTGGTATCTTCCAAACGGTTGATGTGGACCACAATTTTTTGTTCTTCTAGATGAGTACTATCACCCCTTGCTCTAGCTTTATGGACCACCTAGACGGAAACACCTTATATAGTGAGTTGAGTGCTGAGAACATAAAACTTGAATTTGGCAAATGTTAAATGTTTCTCTTAGTTTACTATTTTATTTTCAATTCGATATCGAGCAGTTTTCCACAAAGCGTAGTTTACTCGTTTATTCAATTCGAAATCGAGTAGTTTTTACGAAGAAATCTCAAGTACATATGTCCCTTATAAATATATAGTGCCAATACACGAAAATCTTGGAAAAATTCCGGAGAAGATAAATCAATATCGAGTCGTTAATTCGATTCGAATTAACGTTTCTTTGGGTTCCTAGCGTTCGTTTGCTGGATAGGTAGATGCTTCAACGCTGATCACAAAATTATATTTAACTAGATGGGCAAACGCCATTTACTTATTACATGCTGGAAATACCATTTGGACTTTTTTGGAAAAGGTATAGTTATATCGTATTTTTCTGGATAAGGCTAGACAGTGGTTCCCAAAATTGTTTTGTTTTGAAATATAAGAGTTTCAATACAAAACAATACGATTTCCAAAAATCATGGATAACTTACGCCACACTATCTCCATGAATATAATTTATAACTAGGTAAATTTGTATTTTTTAATTTCAAGTATCGCTTAAAATTTGGTTTACTATTGCATAATTTAATGCGATTAACGGATACATAGTCTAGTCTATTGCGATTTCCTACATATTTTGCGAAACATGCGAAATTGGAGTAAATCATTTCGATTGGATATTCGTCATACGTCAGAGCAGAAATTTTCTACCGGAACTTTTTCAAACTGAAGCCTATAACTATGTACATATGTATAAATATTTTTGTTCCTCCCATTTAAAAAATCATTATTTGAAAATTTTATTTTATTATTTTATTTTTATTTAGAAATCAGTTTTAATATGATTTCGAAGCTTATAAGTTCAGTTAAGGTTTTTTAGCGTAGTCACTTCAAATAGGAAAACCGTCACAAGTATTTCGTTTCAAAGGTGAGGTCTTGTATTGTAATTTAGGCGATAGCAATACCATTTTGTCTTCGCTTTGCATAATATTCACTTCTTTCCATGCAGAGATAATATAATCCATTGAATTTTATTCTTTCCACAATTCAAACATTTTTAGAAGAATATTATCTTCTCACTCCTATATAAAAGTAAAGTGTTGCGAAAACTATCCATATTTTCATATTCATAAGGCTTTGAAAGTACGTAATTTTAATGTAACTGAAATTGAAGTTGATATCAAATGCATATCTATAAAAAATACAATGACTTAAGTTGGAGTTTCTTGCAGCTCAAATCACTTTTCCTATCACTGCTTTTGCTCCATCACTGTATGTTTCCATACATTTCGTCTAAATTATATCTTCAGTTTTAAAAAACTTTTACATAAAACCAAATCTTAAAGTTTATTAAATTAATTAACAAAAACAAGTAAAATCGTAGGCCCCGCAAGGTCTATGGGTTGATTAATTTATTTCACAGCTCTAGCTTAAACTCAAATTGTCATTCAGAATATGATTTAAACTCAGTTTTACAGTGTTTAGGCTAGTTAAGGTCCATTCTTGACGGATTTTAAGCTCAGTGTGTAAGCATTAAATGCAAATACTCATTTATTGAATTTTTAAGCTGTTGGTAAAATAAGCTTTCACATTAATTAAAACATAAACAAAACTTTTCAAGTAAATTCATTCAGAATAGTGGGAAGGCTCATAACCCCACAATGCTGCCATTTTTAAAAATAAACTTAAGGTCAATAGATACGTATGTATAGGTATGCAGGTACATGGAATTGATAGAAGCAGATTTTTATGTGTAAATCAATCCAATTAGATGTCGATGCTTGTAGGGGTGGGTTCTGCAATCTCTGTGGCTTCTATAGAAACTGTAAACCCACTAGTTTCTGCATTACATACGTAGGTACTAGTAAAGGTAACTCCAGTTTTCTATATTTTAACCATCTATCCACGAGCAGGATAGAATTTATTCTGAATTTCTTTATTGAAGAAGAATATGCGTGTACATACAATTCTTTTACCTGTTTTATATATATATACAGAAACGCTAGATATCTTTTTAGATGACAAAAACCGTTACAGCATTTTTTCAGAATGTACAAATGGGGTAGACAGCACTCTTAGGCGCATGCTTTTGACTGAAGAAACACTTATGTTGCCTAGCTTATCACCTCTAAACAGGAATTTATTCGTAGCCCGTGCCGATATCACACCTGAGAACTCCCTCCCACCATGGATTCAACTGAAGGCAACCCTCACCTCACCTCATTTATTATTTGAAAAGGGTAAATGGATTTTTTCCGTCCTCCCTTTTATTTTCGGAATTTTTATAAAAAGTTTTTTTTTAGAGCAAGCTTTGAACTTTATTTGACGCTTAAATTCTGATGCTAAACAATAATTGCAATGGCGGTTAGGTATCTAACAAGGATTACTAAATGGTCATTATCACGATATTTTATGGTTTAAGTCCTGATGCTTAATTTTATTTTGAACATGAAATTTTCATGTAACTGGAGTGGACTGGTTTTCCGAAAGTTCTTCCCACCTTTGATTAATTTGAAGTTTTACACCCAAATTTCATAAAATTACATGGATATAACTAAAGAATTCTAACTAAGGGACTTTTGAGGTTTTAAAATGAAACCGATTGGATAATATGAAACTGAATACATAATCTGGTTTATGTTAAGATCGTTGTTAGTTTCAGTACTATTTAGCTTCAAAACTGCTCCTATTAATAAGTGCTTTTTGGAAAGTTTGTAAAAGGCACTCAACTTTTCGTTGATTACATATTGAAAAATTTGCCAAGAATTGAATATGTATACATAATTACAAACATAACATAACTTTGTTTGTTATTTTTTTTACATAGTTTTTGTGGATATTTTCCAGACACTGCTCTTTAATTTACGGCATTAAAAAGTATTAAATAATTTTAATCATAGCTCTTTCTAATACAGTTTACTTAGAACGTATTCATTTGATTCTTGTAATAAATAAGTATTAAAGAATTTAATCAGGCTCAATTCTTAATACACAATATACAGATACTATTATTGTCAAACTTAAACTGTGTAAAATATATCGTTTAGTTTAAAACCAACATTCTTCACTTTACCTGCAAATACAACTAGAAACTTTCTTAGGCTTGGCGACAATAGGGTAGTGGACCCGGAATTTTTTGTGCCCCTTTTAATTGACATTAAAAAGAAAAAAAATTAAAATTATATTTATATCAAATAAATCTAGAGACGCAGAGTAAGCAGTGTGCGGCACGGTGCTGGGCCGCGTTCAACATTTAAGCTCTATAAGCTAATGGCTGCGATTAGCAGCTCTCTCTCGTTCAAGATTTCTCAAATAATTTATTTTCTGCAAATATAGAGCAATTTTTTGACAATTCTCGAGAGCATAATTTAAGCTAAATTGGAGCTATAAAGTTGCCATGTGAAAATGTCTGTAGGTGTGAATTGTCAGATTTTTACTAGAGTTTTTTTAAATAACAATAAATTTGTAAAAAGATAGTAAATTTAAATGCAGCCTTTGCTTTGCACTGGAATTTATTGCTTTTTGATCTAATTGAGCTAATTTGATCATTAAAGATTTCGTGCAGATATTAACTTATTTCGCCTGCAAGCAAAGAAGCCTGCACAAAATTGCTTAGATCAGAAATCCTGAACGTATCTCTGATTTGCTGCCTTGGTTCCGATTTTTTTCGTCAACTTTGGCAGCTATCAAGTCGGGTTAGGAGAACAATATCAACATGCTAATGCAAGATGTCGACAAAGAGGAAAATTTGTGCTTTTTGCAGCAATTGCAGTTTTGAAAGAACTTCAAAATGTATACGAAAAGTTTAGGGTTAATCCATTTCTATGCTTAAGAGATGGCCCTGATATCATTCGCACTTTAAGTTTATATGATTACTATCCAGTGTTTTGACCATTTCTCAATTTTCGAACTATGAATGATGATGATGAGACAAGAAAAAATTTGTAAAGAATTGATTAAAAAGTACCCATCACATGAAAACTATTTATAATGGGATTTTATGCTGAACCACAATTGCCATAAAGAACTTTATGATTTGAACGAAACTGAAGTTTACTTACGATTTTTTGGCACTTTAGCACTAATTAGACATCACATTCCATAAGGCTTACTATCTTAACATTTAATGTTTCAATTTAAAAAAATTGTAAAAGCAAAAAATTAACAAATGGAAGTTAATTTAATTGAAGTTTTGTGTCTTTTATTATTATATAAAATATATAAGAATAATCTGATCAAAAATTAGCAGCACTTCCAGAAGTAAAATCTCGCTTCTTAGCTCATTGTCAAACTGTTCTCTTAAGAAACCACCTCTTTTCACATTCTTCTTCCATAATAAAATAAATAAATATGTTACCGATTTCAGTCATATTTCATTAATATCATTGGATAATTATGAGCGCACTTTACTTACGGCAATTCGATATTTAAACTTAATGAAACTTCCTTACCGATGCCTAACGTTATTTTGGGTACGTCATTTATATTTAATGGGTGCGTTCGCCACACTTAAGTAACTTTACTTATAAATACGGCAATCCTTTTTAAAGAACTTTCAAACTTGGTGGCAGAAAGTTGCAATTGGAAAGCATTTTTGCAGATGAATGTATTTTACTGCGCATTTGTTGCAGTCTGCCATTTTCAGTTACAGAAATATTCATGAAGCTTACCTTAATAAAGAATTACATTCTTCAAAAGCAATTAAAGGGTTTGTCTTTGCTATCTATAGAAAATGTTGGTTTACACTCATCGTCGTCTTTAGCCACGTGGGGGCCCAGGGCACTTTAGGATATGGGGCCCTCTAACAAGATCTATTTTCTTAACTACTTTGAGTTATTAACAGGGATAATAACGATAAATACAATCGCAAACACAACACGGGGGACCGATTACAAGTTCAAAGGCGAATATACTGATTTTCAGTCCCGAGAAGAAAGATATCGTAAATTGACACTAAGGGGAATCCCCATTCGAATGTCGTATTTAAAGTAAAGGAAAAATCCTGAACGTGCGAGACGGTTTATTGTTTTGTAATGAAATTATTTAGGGGAACAACAGGCAGCTGCCTCTCTTATTATACCAAATAGACATGGCCACAGAAAGTATGCCATGAAAAAATGGAGAAAATTTAAAAAATACTAGGGCTGCAAAGAGCAATAGGTACTCTGTATGAAGTTCGCATAAATCGCATAACGTCGAGCGTATACTAACAAGAGATATCTCTTGAATAGCAGTTCAAAAGAAAGAGAATACCCATCAGAGTACGCGTCATTTGAAAAAAATAAAAATAAATAAATAAGAAGAAATATATACCTACTTATGTTTTTTTCTAAAAGATACATTTTTACATCAAGCACGTGGTTTTTAACATACTGGCGAATAAGGATGTAGTGGTTCACTCCTGTTTTTTACACACTAAAGAATTAGGTTGTATTGAACAGCTGTTCAATAGATTTATCTTTTAATATACGCTCGCCGTCGCATAGTCTACTTTCAGTAGACAAACTCTAACAACTACATAAACTTGTACAGGGTTGCAACTTTGGTACAATTGTACCAAAAGTGGTACATAATTCTTACTTTATTCACTCTTGATACAAAGATATAATTTAATCAAAAATGGTATATTTTCCACAGGGCCCTTCCCAAAATCTTCTTTTTATAATAGTCTTCCATAACATATGTACAAACAAATGTAAAATTTTTACTGACCATTACGTTCTTAGTGGCGATAACTTTTAAATTAAAGAAGAAAAATAAGCTATATATTTCTTATCTTGCCGTATATTCCTTCGTTTCTCGTTAACAGTTTTCCTTGGTGGTCGTCAAAAGCTTCTGTTAAAGTACATCGTTCCTTGTCAGGAAAAGTAATACAATTCAAAAATCAAAATTTGCCTGTTTTGGTAATAATTCAACTTAAAATTTGTCAATTGAAGAGTATGTTTGACATACATATAACATGGTGCATTTTAATATGAAATATCCTGGTACATTTTTGGTACATAAATTGCAGAAATTTTGGTACATTCAATTGTATATAAGTGGCAACCCTGCTTGTAATCGGTTGCGCTACTGTTTGGAAAATTGGTCATTAGTGGGATTGCTATGGCAGGGACTAGAGGCGCCATGTATTGCCGGGCCATGGGCCCTTTCGTAAAGATCGCACTGATTACTTTAGAGTTTTGTCCGCTAATATAACCAAATTTACTTTTATTTTGATGACATTTTTTATATTGGGACGTTTCGCTTTCATCTTTAAAGACTGAATTTTGTAGCTATGAATGTAAGAGAAAAATGTCAACAATGTGCTGTGCTGGTATCGTTATGTTGACCGTCTTTGTTGAGTATAGACGAGTTCTTACTGATAGTTTTGTATCTTTTTAAAGAAATTTTTAAATACTATTGACGATAATATACAGTATACTTTAGAGTATCTATATGTTAATAAGTTAATATGAATTTCCATAACCTTAATGTAAAACCAAATTCCAATTTAACATATACAAAAGGTACTTTCACATGTGCTGTAATACATAAAAATTCTCAGCACTTAAAGTCTATGAAAAAGTAATCCTTGTATTCGGTATTAGATAGATTAGTTAAGGTTCTTATGAGTAAATTTTAATGTAAAAAAAATGCATGACCCAATAGTAAAAATCATACCTACCTAAGAACGGAAATTCATTTACAAAATGTCGAGATACAAAAACAAAAAGTATAAATTGCCTATATTCTTTATTATTGTTCAGTTTTTTTTTTCTTTTTGATTAATTAGGAAAAAAATTCCATAGTTAATAAACCAAGCATTTTACAAAAAAGAAGCATTAACTATCTTCCATAAATAAACTAATCCAATTTTTAATAAAATAGAAATAAGAGCTGGATTTATAGTATTAAGTGTACTCATTTAAATATAGTTTATATTGCATAAAATAAAACGTTAATGAAAAATTATTTACAAAGCAAATGCATAATTCCCACTCTTAAACTACATCAATTAAAGAATTATTTTTGGTAAACGATTAGGCAGATTTCGTGTGTAGAAGTTTATTTTTGTGTATGGATTTTATAAGCCCGTCACAGTGAACTTCAATGTCCTCAGAAACACGTTATGTAAAAAATTGCATAGCAGTATTATGTATAGGCATGTGTGCTTTATTTTCTTAAAAAGTTATAAAATCTTGCAGAAATAGTCCGTTTCATTGAAGATTCTTTACACCTTCCGTCCTGACTTTTGTAACGACAACAGTTGTCATGATATTTCATTCATTCATTTCAATTTTTAGGCATTTACATATTTATTGATGAATAATATATTTACATATTTATTAATGAAGAATATTTAAGTGGCTAAGACTATCTATCTTCCCCTTGTGCGAATACTATTTGAAATTTGATACTAAGCCGCCCTCAATAAGATTTGAATTTTCGCAAAACGACTTATCTTATTGGCCTGCAAAATAAGATACGCACAACTTTTTTTTTTTTTTGTAGCCTAAAGGAAATAATAAGGTATGCATAATGAATATGTTCTGAAGTTTGAATAACATTTAGAATTAATGATGATACGAAGAAAAGGTTAGGTAAGATGTAGTGAAATGAAGAATGCAAATTGAATGGGTTGAAAACTTACTACTTACTTAGTAAGGCTCGAATTTGAATATATTAATTATGTAGATAACACACTTTGGAACGTCAGCTACTTCTCCAAACTTTATTTCTAGAAGTAAAGAATAGCTTTGAGATTTTAAAGTTGTGTAAGTTTTATACCATGCACTAAAAATGATTTCACTGGATATGTACTGATCTTATTTTGTATGTTTATTGAGTCGTTTCAAATCAACTACTATTGAGTTCAATAAATATCAGACAAAACAAATATCATGATATATGATGTCACAATTTTTATGGAACTCAATAAAAAATTAGCAAAGTTAATTTGAATTCATATTACGTTATTTCAACAGAGTAAGAAAAATTTTAAATATGTAGGTTTTTTATTTGCAAACTATTAAGTTATGTTTTTATCAAATTAAGTCATATAAATTTGATGAACTCCTTGGTTTTGCTCAGTTCCGTTTGAAAAACAAGAAATCAAGATTAGTAAAGTCCGCATGTATTCTGTGTGGTTTCTATTTTATTTTAGAAACACTATGTTGTAATGAGAAATATATTTGACAATTAACAACTCTCACACTATCCTGAAAATTTTAAAAACAGCAGCGACAGATCCTCCTATATACATCGTTGTATCTTTCCAAATGACAAACGATTATTGAACTCAAGACCCATTTGTAATTCAAAACAAATGCACATAATTTGATTTAAGAAATAAAATTTGGTTGGATACACAAATCTGACAGCTGATTATGCAAGATGCTGCTAATATTTTAATTGAAGAAGGAGTTGATAAAAAGTATTGACAGCCAATTGAAGCAGCGTAAAAATGAATTTTCTTCTGTCCCACGAGAAGATACATACAGTGGCGTGCTATCTCTACTATCTCGGGTAGCAAATTCAAAGAAAATGCTATTCACAGTGGAGTTTGTATCATTGAAAGGAATTTTTTGAAAATAAAATTAACTACAATTAATTTCAGATAATATTTTATTTGTTCAAAACCCTATTTACAATAAAAAAAAATAGTTTCATTTCGAAAATTAATGGTATTTCAATTTTTTCACTCTATTTTCATGCAGAAAAACTATTTCAAAAAAAATGTTTTCCTTAATATGAATGTTTCGTACGGTGTGAACTAGAGAGAAGTTTTACTTCATCTTCCTGTTGAGAATGAGTAGGTATAGTTTAGGGTTTTTGTTTCAATCATTCGTATATGATCTTGTCGTTTTTTGAAAAAATAGGGGAGATGTAGGTACATATGTATTTATCTTACTATAATTTAATAAAAATTTAAAGTATTATTGAGATTACATTTGCTTGATAAAGTAACATACACAATGACGCTGGTTTTCTTTGGAATCGGAATTATGGAAGAACACTATAAGTCATATAGAAGTAAAAGAGATATTGCGATTACATGATGATGAGTTCATTTTGATATTATTGATTCATATATACGATTTTTAATCAAACAAGACTAGCCCAAATATTTCTCATTATTTTCACTTTAAGCGGAAAAACCGGCAATTCACTTCAAGTCCGATTTTCCACGTATATATACTCAGAGAAAAAGATTGTCAAATCAACTAAAACTTATGTAAATTCAACAATTTACGGCATTGATTTTCAGCTAAACGGAAAATTGTCAAAAAGATCTTTATCTATTATAAACGAACACAGTTCGATTTTATAAAAGCAACAATTAATTTGTTAATTTGAATAGTTCAAGATTCTGGTATATTTGACAATTTTGTTGTACTTTCTTCAATTGTAGAATACAATAATAAATAGCTAATTTTACAATCCATTTATATTAACAAACAACTAGTAATTATTACTGTTGAGGTTTATTTGGTTAGTAATAATTAAAAATAATTATATTAACAATTTAATTGTACTTTACACCATTTATGAGATTGCAAGCGCCCCGCAGTTTAGTCTTTTTAAGCCATTTATTAAACATTACAGCGAATTTCTAGCCGAGGTGCTCCGTTATATGGTATTTCGTCTATAGACGATTTTAGTTTTCGTGCTTGTAAGTAGATTTCAACGAAAAAAGTAAGTAGACTACGCCATAAAGGAAGTAGAAATAAAAGGCTGTCAAATAGTGGTATTTGAATATAGAAAAAAATACAATTTTTGTTTATTTAAAACAAATCACATGTTATAGTACATATATACTTATATTTAGAAAGTGCAGATACATAATTAAAAGTTCAATTACATAAACGAAAAATGGTACAGTAATGGTAAATCATAATTTGTAAAATGATCAATACCTACCTATAAAAAGGTTGTAACTAGTCTCAAATTTAGTCTTTTTTTTATTACGGTTATACAATAACTATAACTTGAACAAAAAAGACTTTAACAATGGTAAATGAAAATTAATAGAACAAGAAACTTAAATTTTTCAAATAAACATAATTAATAAAACAAACATTTTCGATTTCAATTATTTCAAAAGGTCTTTACTCTAACATATAAATCTCCATTATTAATTCTATGAATACAAGATGGTGCATATCCGAATTCTTCCACATTAAATAAGAGAAAAGAATTATTTATTTTTTTACCAATTTTGTAAGAATTATAGTGTTCATCGTTACCCAATATTTCGTATGTAGAACAAATTATCATTAAATGTTGATTTAAAATAAATAAGCATTCTATTTTGTTAATCGCTTCTAATGTGCTTTCTTTAAAAATGTAGTCATTTTTACTGTATTTAGTTCCTTTATAATCATTATTTGATAACAGTTCAAGGACGGATACATCATTATCTATTATTCTTTTCGATTCAGATCTAAGTAAAATAAAACAAGCCAACTTCTTGACTTTGCATTTGGAAAGATGTAAATTTGACATAGTATTTAAAACATCCCTATTTTTTATCAGGCTAGCCGAGAATTTCATACTAAATTACGTTGCAATAGAATAAGAAACATTAATACGGGATGTTATTACTTTTGCGTATGATTTCAGTTCTTGGTGTTTGCTTTCGAATCGAAATGACCACAAATATTTAATTGGACCTGATTCTGTTGTTTTACGACTATAGTGTGTCATAAAATGATGTTTGGACTTTAGTGTGTGCTTAAATAATTGACAGAAAAGCTCATTGTGACGGGAAACTAACATATCTAAATGTGTTTCCATTCTATTAGACATTCTTGGGCTTAATATCATGTCAATCAATTTTGAAAGAATAATGACGTAATTCCATAGTTCGTCTCCTTCTGGAATCAAATTTCCGATTATTAATGGAAAAAGAGAAGCAAAACACCAAAGTTCCGGAGCTGACATGTGTAGAATATTCCTTTTTAAATGTTCTAATTTGATTGGTTCAGAAAAATTACCTATTTCGATCGGCCCATAGTTAAAGTGCTGATAATTTATTTGATTCAAGTCAAAAAAAGTCGTATTATTAATATAAAATAGTATTACTTGACATAATCCGTATTTCGCTACACCTAAAAAAATATCGTGCATAATATCAACAGAATAGTTGTCAGTTACGTGAAAGTGTTTTAAATCGTTGAAAATATTTCTCTCATTAATACCTGTGTGGAAAAAGTTTCCCTTTGTTAAGTCTTCTTCATAATTCTGTTTATTACGGATAAGAGTTGAGTCCTCTTTTAAAGATATTTGTGTTTGCGATTTAGGCATTTTACAAAATCGACAAAACTGATTAGCGCTAAAGGATTTAGAAAATCCCATTATTGAATTTAGGCCTAAATTATCTCCTATCAAAAGCCCCAGAACGAAATAAATGGTTTCTTCTCCATTTTTTCTTTTTATTTTTACACCGTCGCGTTCGATTCGTTTTAATACTTCCACCAAAGAATGTAAATAAGAATCATTACCAAACGATTTTAAATATTTTGCTTTAACTAATGAAGCTAGAAAAATATTGTCTAGTGTAGAGATACAATAAGTTGGAAGAGCAGGAAAACTGTAATAAAATGCTGTCAACGAATTCTCTCCAGAATGAGATCCTAAAGGATCATCTACCTGAAAATCGTCGCTGTACAAAAAATATTGAATTATAGTTTTACCTTCATAATGCTGCAGAATATTTTTCCATTTATTTCCATTAACGAAACTGCAAAAATCACTATTGGAAATAATTTTTTGCATGTTTGAAATTATTTCATCTAATACATTAGGTATCTCCAGAAAGCTTTTTATTTGGAATTCAATATTCATCAATACACCTTTGTGAGTAACAGGTCCTACAACTGCTGCACCATTTCGGTAATAAAGTGTATTTTCTGAATTAATCACGAATGATGCAGGAGGAGAAAAAGATCTCTTTTTTGTAAATAATTAATAAATTTATGTTCTGTATTAAGTAATTCTATAATTTTCAATGGTTTTTTCAAAAAATTTTCGATTTCTAGACTGGCTACATTTGGTTATGTTGAAATAATTTGCCTAATGTGCTCATCACTAAGCGCGTGTAGTAGGTACTATTTGTAAACAGCTACAAATATCAAATATCTGTGCTCTTGATAAAGAAGGTTTCTCGTGAAGTTTACATAAGAAAGTCAATAAGTCAGGGTTTTTATTCGAAACAAGTGACTCCTGGGACCATATTATGGAGCATGCTCCATAAATGGAATCATCTCTTACGTCAGAAGTTGCATTCAAACTAGGTCGAAATGATTCGGCTTCTCTTTCGTAATAAGAGCCTTGTACTTTTTCTAAGTTTTCCAA
Organism: Dioctria rufipes; assembly: GCA_963924295.1. Taxonomy (NCBI): domain Eukaryota; kingdom Metazoa; phylum Arthropoda; class Insecta; order Diptera; family Asilidae; genus Dioctria; species Dioctria rufipes. The sequence goes on from OZ002740.1 coordinate 207,146,218, forward strand.
TCGTGAAAGAGATGTTATGCTCTGTAAATTTTTGCCGTAGTCCAAATTCTGTGAAATCGGAATCAATTCGTTAGGTATTTCATTTTTAGTGGAACTAGAACAGTTTTTATTTTAGATATGTGTCTTCTAAATGAATAAACTGATTGGAAGGTTTGCAAACAATTTTTCTCGGAGCATTTATAAGTTTTTTCAAATGAATTTTTGTGAGTATGCATGATATCAATATGACTTGTAAGTGTTGAGACATTTTTATATCCTTTTCCACATTCAAAGCAGTAGAATATTATTAAGCGTAATCCAATCAATCACTATATGTAATATAAATTAATTATTATTTAAACTTAATTTTTAAAAGTTATAAAATCTTGTAAATAGTTTAATTATTATCTTTGACGATATTAAGTTCAGTAATAAGGCTTGCTACAGATGATATCTGCTTATCAAAATTAGTTTTAATTTCGTAGAAATATCTCTGGATAAAGTACCAAACATTATGACATTGACGAGGATATGAAATGTTTTGAAACAGATATCAAGTGCAGCAAGAAGGGAGTGTTGTATATATTTTGTTTCATCTATTCTAACAAAGAATTTTATTGGTGTTTCGTTTACAATTACTACTATAATAATAGGTTGCAGTGTTAGGTTTTTTATTTTTAGTTCCTTATTAAGTTCATTCACCTTTTCTTCAATTGTAGCCTCATCGGAACAAAAAATAAACATGGCATTAATGGAATCTTGTATGGACGGCTTCCAATGTGTACTATTTTCACCAGCTTTCAATTTGTAGCGACTTCCAGGTGGTAGTAAATTGTGGATCGATTTCAAAATATTTAAAACACACAAATCTGAAATAATGGAAAGATTAGCAAAACTAAACAATGTATTCTGTATGGTTATAGTACCATTATTCGTATCATCAGATGGAAAACATCCCTTTCTTTTTAGCGTAGCTATATCAATAATTCTAGTTGATCTTACATAAAAGTGGGAAAAAGCTTACTTGAATTTGATTCATATAAATATGCAAAATCGAGTTCTATCTGCAAAAGAAATTACATTTATACTTCATTTTAATATTAAGAAATATGACTTAACTTACCAAGCGATGACCAGATGTATCTCTATATAGAGGCCATTGTGAAAGATTTGAGGCAATATTTTTTTTCTTACAAGATAATATATCAGCTCTACGTTGCACTCTTGTTGTTATCCATTTTTCTTCAACAGCAGACCAAGGAGTGTTTTTGTAACAAAGCCAGAGTTTATCGGCATAGTCATAATTTTCTTCTAAAATATAACATTAAGCTATATCACAAAAAATTAAGATTTTATTACTTCAATTAATCATTAACAACTTAATCATAACACAATACAAAAAATGGCGTGAAATAATTTGCAAAATTTAAATTAAGCACCTGTTTCCAATTTGCCTAAACTTTTTTGCTGTTTATAAATCTTATTAAATCTATTCACGCAACCTTCTTCACGAAGCTTTCTCATAGTATTGTGGTATTTATTATATAAAGTACCCCTAAGGCTGGGTACCTTCAGTTCTCTCTATGTAATACGAAGCCTAATTAGAAGAGGTAATTTGTTAATAGATTTGCCTTATTTAACTGAAACCTTACTTGAGCTTCGAATTGAAATATCTTTTTTATTTCTGTTGTAATTTTATTGAAATCATCTGTTGTTAATCTAACATTTTGTTGTATGCAATGATTAATAACAGCAGATATAATATTTTTTCTATGAAATTCGTTCAACAAATTATCCTTCTTGTAATATGAAAAAGCTGCTCTTGCTAAATAATTCTGTTGCAAAAATTCACGCACATTCTATTTAAAATAAAATATTATAAATTAAAAATAAATAATTTGCTTATAAAATAGCGTACCAAGCTAGCTAAAGACCCATGGGATAAAGCCGGTGATAAAGGAGTTGAAGATCTGTTAGAATTGGTACCAGCTGTACAATGTTCTTGAACCCAGCGAGAAGTATCGGAATTCATTGATAACGTTTCTGATATTGGCATAGATGGATGTCCCTTCAAATGAGTAACAGAAATTAAAATTCCTATTTTTTTGAAAATATATTTTAGAATACTTGTTTGATTCGCCATTCAGCCAAGAAACTTTTAAATTTTGTTCTTATGCCTATCATTGGAATCATCTGGTCAATGTCACTTTCTTTAATGTGAATTAGAGCGTGAATATCCATCATATGCTCTGAGAAGGAATTATAAACTAGGTTTATCCTTTTTGTACATAGATTAAGTTTTTTACCTTTAAATGTTTTTTCCTTCATCATACAGTTTCCATGCTTGTAGTAAAGATTCAATTTCTGACTGATTTTCTGGTAGTGTGGTCTCAGTTAAATTTACTATTTCTGGATTTGGGGCACCGACTTGCAATATATTATAAGATTGCCCGTCACTTTCATTATATAATAGATTTCCACAAATTGGATTATCTGGATGAAGGTTGATTACATATGACGCAATTATTTAAAACATACGTACAATGTACACATAAGCGGGATAGAATGGATGTTAAATCAGCAGTGTATACTTTCTACACAATGAAGAAGAATTGGATTTAGATATACAGACTTGTGCTGCTCCTAATATGTGTGAGATTATAAATATTTCTTATGTAAATATTATTAACAATTTAATTTCTTCATACACATAAATTACCGAGTATACGAATAAGCTCCCAGTAATTCCAGCAATTTAAAAGTTTCACTACTTTCAAAATAATCCACATAAATTCCTACTTAACTCAGTATACTCGTGACTATTCTCAGCTTTGAGTTTTTTATAGTAAGTCATAACGTTTAGTTTCAACAGAATTTTCTCTATAATCTTGTAATTTTACTAGGTACTTGTAATTACTTTAAATTACTGAAAGAGAGACATGACATGGGAAAAAATTAAACTGTTAGTCACTTTTGTATGAGAAGCACAAAAACCCAAAATCTTACACTAAATAAAACTTGCGCTTGGGTTAGAAAAGTATGAAAGGAAACTTCTGCTTCATTGCTTGGAAGTACATATCATAAATACCGAGAGTTTTATTTTATAAATTAAAGACGCCAAAAATACTTACAAAAATTTCCGGCAATGCGTAATTTATTTCCTTCCATAATATTACTGCCTGTTGATGTTTCAGATAAGTAACTGGTATTGTCCATATGTTGTGCAAAATTACTGCTCGTCGTCATTGCTTCACTGGAATTAGAATCCATTTGGAAATTTTGTATATACACAAACCACGATAAACTGATCACTTTCACAATATTCTCAAAAAAAAATAACTTTTTATAATAATATACTCGCGGCAGAGCGTACATTCGTATTTTACTGGCACGACTTGATATGATTACGACATGATCCGTTTTGCAAAAAAATATAATTGCTTTACCGAAAGTTGTAATGCACTTGTTCACGTTCAAAACTAGAATGCGAAAGAATCTCTATGATTCTTATTTAACTGCTAATGCAAATACCGAAAAACAGTTAACAAAGTTGAAAACGTAAAATTAAAATGTTTAAACTAATGCGGATTTGTCAATTTTACGATTTTATAATTGATTCTGTCTTTTCAATACAGAGTCGTGTTAAAGGAAAATCAAGTAATTGTAGGAACTACAAGCCGATATATGTAAATTCAACATCTTATTCGTATTTTTCGTGCCTCGTGGTAAATTTGAGACACTTTTACAATTAAATTGTAAATCTTACCAGTGGCAAATAAACACCGAGTTTAACGATTCTGTAATTAAATTTACAATCCTCTAAAATGAATTTTTATTCAAAAAAGCTAATGTAAAAATTATTCTGGTGTTCAATTCTACTATTTTTTATTATTTTTTACAAAAAGTCATTGGTAAAAGTGTTTTTCATACGGATGTAGCAAGAAAATCTAGTTTTGTATTTTTAACAATTCCAATCTGTAATTTTTACAATTATTTTTCTCTGAGTATATATATATATATATATATGAGTTTTCAAAAGGAATAAATCTACTAAAGCAACTAATAAAGAATCAGTAAACATATGTGTGTACTCAGTGCTGGATCTAGAAAAGTTTAGAAGGGGGGCAAACATGTTAGTTACCGACCTCTCTAACAACGTTCTTTATTTGGGGCAAATTTTATTACAGATCCAGGGTATACTAGGCATCATACATATGTACGTATATAATAGATGACCTATTTATACTGCATACCCTGAAAATTGAACCAGAATTGTTAAAAATTTGAATTTAAAACAAATGATTGTTAAACAAAGAGAATTTGAAATTCAAACAAAATTAAGATCCATTATAGATCTTAAATGTCGTGTGAACCTCAAACTGTTTTAAAATAAAATGAAAATAAAAAATCGTATCATTACAAATACAGTTTATTTTATACCAGAAACAGACTTGTAATATCAATATTGATATATTGATAATGAAATAATGTCAATTGCAGTATAAAATTTCAGAGACACACTTGCTGTTTACGATACTAAGAATTTAATTAGAGAACTTACAATTGATTTATCACTTGATTTGTCATTTGACTTAAGAAAGTTCCGCGCACGTACAAAATGCGAGCAGATATTGTGAAATTACTTGTCTTTATGACAAATAAAAACGAAATAGAGACTTCAATTTGACAAGTGTCAAATATTAAATGTCAGAAAAAGTTGTAGCCAGCATTGCAGTATTAAATTTGGTTCTAAAAGTTTCGTGTATTATATGATTATGGTTTATAACTAGGGTCATATTACAATAAACTCGTATTCCCCGTACGTTTTTTGCAATTTCAATATTGAGTTCGAATGTACGACATACTAAGTGTACACCGAGCGTATGCCGAGCTGTTCCTCAGTACATATATAGAGAAAGTGCGCAAAATGCAATATTGAAATTTCAAGCTTGTCTCCGGTATTATTAACACAAGCATAAGAAATTAAAAATTTAATTATGTTAGAGATTAGTTTTTTTATTTTTGTCGCTTTTCAATATGAATCTTCTCGGCTAAAACTAATAAAATTTGAGACCGTTTCAAAAAACTCTGGGTAGGAATTCTGGAAAACTGCCGTACCTACAGGTTGAAAGGATTTATCCGATCTTTTACTCGGACTCAGATTCCTTAACTCCGGCTAAAATGGCAAAATTTCGCTGGCATAAATATAATTTTCAGATAACTCCAGCTTATGCCTGTAGCGTCAGCATAAATAGCACTACAATGCCTACTGTCTTATATTCTGTCTACATTCGAGGTAGGGTTGATAGATGATGGGGAACATAGGGTTTCCAGCCACATTTGTACAATTTTTGAATTCATTTCATATGAGACAAAGGTACAATTTGAAAATTTAGCAGAATTTTTAGTTTAATTAGCTTACAGAGGTTTACAGACTTAAATTTAATAGACAGTAAACTGATTGACTGTATAAGTATAAGCACAATTGAAAGTATGATATCAGCAAAGGAGCCTTTAGATTCCGGAAAGAAGACTGAAGTGTTAAGCATGGTCTGAAAAAATTTCCAAATCTTGTAATTAGAGTTTTTCTCGTTTAGTTATGGGTTCAGAAGTCCATCGTATTGCCGCCTCTTTAAAACTAGTGCCCGGAGGAAGTGCCCCCGCGTGCCCCCACCCTACCCCCCATAGATCCGGCCCTGTGTGTACCTGAACTTAATTACAGTCCAAAAACTGTAATACGGATCGAGATTAGTTTATTTAGTAAGCTAAAACTTTATATTTGTTTTCTAATTTGGGATGCCCCTTCGGGTTTTCATCATCTGGATCTCGTTTTCTGAGAATTAATTACATTATATCAATCAATCAACAAGTGAAAATTGCTAAAAAAAAATTCTAGATTTTTATTTATTGATTATATTCTTGGTTCATTGCTTTTCAGTATGTCCATTAATGATATGGTGGGTGTAATTTGTGATGTTCAACTGCATCTTTATGTAGATGATGTGCAACTTTACCTAGAGAGACCTATTCGGTTAATTGAAAACTGCGTATTACGAATTAATTGTGATCTAACGGTTATTTTTTATTGGTCTGTACAAAAGCCTCTAGCTCTAATTCCCGAAAAGTCCCAATGTTTTTCATACTCTCGTGGCTCTCTTGATTTTGATGATATTCCTCAGGTTAACTAACCTTGATGACAGAGTATTATGTACACTTTGCAGACTCTATACGAAGGCTTGGAATAGTTTTAAATTTTAATATGAAGTGTTATAATTATACTAAATGTCAATTGTCAAACATATAATCTACACTAAGGAGGCTAAAGCTTTCAGCAAGCATTCTGAAATCGCAAACACAATTGAAATAAATTTCTTCCTTTTCTCACTTATGGCTCTCTGTTTGTAAACGGAGAATATACCTTTAATGATTGCTTAAGATTTATCTTTGGATTAAGGCTGTATGAACATATCTTCCTATTTAAATCAAGTCGCTACTTTTAGACGTTAAGGCCTGGTGTGGTGCAGTATTCCAGTTCAGTAGTTTACGCACTTTTACTCTGTTGTTCGTTTGTATATTCTGGTAGATTTCCTTTGCTATCTGATTGAAGAAAAAGAAAAAATATATATATTTACAAATTTCTGGTGAATACACTGCAAATGCAAAACCTACATAAGGCAAAAATAATCTTAATATCCTGGTAAAGCGGAAAATCTATGTTTACACTTCCTTCTCATGAGTTTATTATACAGTTTAAGGAACACTGAAGAAAGCTAGGAGAAAAGAGTGTGAAGAATACCAGCAAACATCACAATTCGATTTTAAAACGAAAGTGAATTGCAAAATTTATCTTCAAAACTCGAAATTACGACTCGATATAAAATTTCTTTTGTTGAACTAGTCTCAAAAGTTTGCACGTGAGAGTGTGTTCGATAAGAAAAATCGTTTTCGAATAGTGCGAGCGAAAAAACTACGAGAAGAAGTAAAAAAAAAAAGTTAGAACACATTAATTATATTAAAAAAAAATGCCTCAGGAAAAGAAATTTCACCAAAAGAGAAATAAATAGCAATTATGAACAAAATTTACGCAAGTTGATATATATTAATTTTTTTTTTATATGGGTAATATTTTTCTCTCGTGAAATGTCGCCAACTTGGGTTACTTCCCGTATTTGAACGCTGGTATTTGGAGTAATTTTTTTTATTGGAATAGTGAATTTATAAAATACTGCCATTACATTTGAAGTTTGCGAAAAATTTTCATGAAATGCATTTAAAATCAACAATGAAATTACAGGAATTTTTTATTGCAAGAACCACTTGAAGCGCTCGAATAGATTTTTTCGTTTTCTTTCCCAGCCCAGGAAACTCTTCAGCCCCTTCACATATATATATATATATATATATATATATTCTTCGCAGAGCTAATGTAATGTTGTATTTATCCAAAAGAATTCTAATTTCAATAGTGAATTTTAGAAAGTGTTTATATCACGCATCAGCATATGTATACTATAATATAAATTTTAAAATCAATGGACTAGTTTAGAATCGCCTAAAATTTAATTCGTCTCTAGTTTATACCTTAAAATTTTGAAGATGTGTTGAAAATTCGCATATTATGTATATAATCCTATATTATCAAGTAAGTTATTGAATCGACTAATTTTCTAAAAGGATAGAGAAAATTTGTAATCTCTTGACGTTGTCCAAGTTTATATACAAGATAAAGTTCTTATTGCAGTCAAAGATTTGCTATGTGCAGTCAAAGATTTTCTAAAACAATCGATAGTTAGAGATAGTTTGATCCATTTGGTGGTCACGTTAAGGTTGTGCCCTTGAATGATATCGCTTGTTCGAAGCTCGCTATTTTCAAATGGCTATATTTATCATTTTACTTATAATTACAATTACACCTTTTATATTGCATTTCATCATTTCATACAGACATAATAACTTGTGTGTCAACTTAATTAATTAAAAAACTAAAAGAAAGGATCGGGCTGTGCGTCAAAAATACATATATCTCTTTAAGTTCGTAGAATATTTGTTATTGTTAAAAATAATATCTATGGCAATAATGTGTTTTTAATATGAAATGTTACAGATATTTATCTTAAATTACTAATGCCTTCGTATTCAGTATAAGAAATTTTTAGAAATATAGGCCAAACCTCTTATCATGAACTTTTCGCAGCAGGAAGTTCATCCACATTAAAATGTAAAAAAAATGGGCTCTGTCATACGCGTTAGAAAATAAGAATTGTGTTAATCCATCTTTTATTTTATAGTGAATATATTTATTTACCGCAATCTAAAGGTGCCGTCTACTTCTGTCTAATTGTCTATCAATTAAGTAGTTATACCCTATTCGGCACTTTACACCATGTGGATCTTATTTTCCTGATTTGATGATTGAGTGACATTCCACTCGGACAAATAATAGCATGAATTACCACTGCAGGGAGACATGGACTAATGGTCATTAAACAGGAATAGAGTTCTGGGAAGAGGATGATAGTACGACATATTATATATGAGGCTGCCCGATTTAGTCTATTCGTGAAATGGTTTTTACTATTTTTACAAAAACGTACACAACAAAAAGGAAATTTTTCCGAATCTCTGAACTAATAAGTCTTTGTAAAATTCGATTACCTGTTGAAAAGAAAGTTTACTAAGAAATCTATATGAGTGATCCTTTTACCAATCAATTCATTTTTCCAAAAGCTGTTTTACATATATTGAAAAACTGGTGCGACAAAAAATACGACAGGGGAGGTAGCTGGTGCATTTAACACCTGGTGTTTAAATAGTCAACAGGTTTACAAGTGTTATCAGAATTTTTTCTGTGAATTACGTCTTTGTGGAGTGTTTTGTGTATTATGAATTCTTTTTATGGTAAATATTTGGCTAAAATGGGTCGCGGCAAAAAAAGTTACCTGCAGCGGAATACAAACCTTAAAAAATTAAGAAGTGAAATTAGGAGTAGGTATTGCTAATATAGCAAAAATATTAAATAGAAGTAGGAGTGCTATCGCAGCTTTACATCAATACCCCGAAAATTATGGAAAGAAGAAAATTCCTGGAAGGCCTCGAGCGATTAATGATCGGAATCAGCGTGCACTTTTGAGACTAACGTCTAATTCTGCAGGAACTGCGACACAAATAGCAGAAAAAGCGGGTGTACAGACAAATGTATACAACGTACAATGCGCATAAAAACGCACAGCATTTTAAACAGAAAAAACTAAAAAGAAAAGCATCGCTTTCCAAGCAACACATAGCAAACAGAACGAAGTTTGCACAACAACACGTTAGATGGAAAAAGGGGTAGCGACAAGTAATTGGTGATTGGCTAAATGGATTGAGATATTATTTCCACGATTTACGGAAAGATGAACTCTATAACAAACGAAAGACAAATGGGAGGTGGTGGGGTAATGATACACACGTGCTTTGTTGCACAGTTAAGGACTTTTTCGTCGCCAAAAATATAAACGTCCTCGAATGGCCGGCAAGATCACCAGAAGGAATTACAATTGCTTGAGCACTACTTCTCGAAAATATATAAAAATTCTGAATAAATCTTTATCTAACAATAAATATTTGCTTTTTTTTTTCACATTTTAATTTTTTAATTTTAAATTTCTTACTCGGTCGTATCGTTTTGTCGCACCAGCTCTTCAATAAATCTTACAACAAGTATCATAAGTCGCGAAGTGCATACTATAGTAGAAAACGAAGCTTTTGAATGGCAGAAATGGTATAAAGCTTGTTTCTTTTATATTTTGAATCTGTCGATTAAAAGAATATATTATATAAGTTTTCTGCTTTATCATCAAAGTGCTTCACAAAGCGCTGAATAACAATATGCTTAGCAGGTAGGAGCTATGGAGCTCTCTGTTAGCCAAGCGGCTAATCCACGTAAGAGTTATAGAGCTCACTATTAGAAAAGCGAGAGCTGAAGAGCTCAATTACCTTGAAGTGCTGCCATGTCGGAGCTAAGGGACCTCTCAGTTAGGTTCAATGAAAGGCAGTTGTAGAGTTCAAAATTCAGTTATTATTATTTATTATATATAGATGTGCTCTTCAAAAGGAGTTACGCCGATTTGTCCCATTTTCAAACTTGAATCTAAGCTTTTTTTTAAAAAAAAAGGCTGTGTGCGCAATTTCACTTTTTAAGTGATTGCGTTCTCGAGTTATCGTGGGGACGGACAGACATGCAAAAATCAAAATAACTTATAATATTATCCTGGGGAATTTAGTATACCCTATGGTTTCATCACCTAGGTCCTAGCCCTAGGTATAAAAATTACTTACGAAATGCAAGTTGATATTTCTTTCAATATTTTCCTTTTTTTTTCTTGTATTTTTAATTTCACTATTAATTTAAGCAACCTTTTTCCTGTAAAAGCGAACACAAAACGGTTGGACGGCTGTCGTCACGCGCTAATATTTCCACTACTTCTTGGAAAAAATTATCTGTACGAAGACGGCAGTTCGAGTCGAAAATATCTCGCTGAGACTACAGATTATTTTAGTACTTTTATCATTACTTTTTCCTGCTATGCGAGCCGAGAATTCGAGTATCTTCGATAAAACTATAAATTCTCAAAGAAAAAAATCGAGAAAATGTTTGCTATGTGAATGCGGGATATAGCATTTGGCAACAAAACGTAGGATTTGTTAGGCTACATAGTAGGTATTTCTACTAGCTCTTTCTTGTATATATGTAGTATCCACTTTCACTCTACATAAGTATGCACTAAAGTAATAAAATTCAATTATCTTCTTGTGCAGAAGACAGGCGGAGTCTTTGTGGTGCATTCTGGTAGTATTACATCAATTTTAAGAGTTTTTTTTATTTCGTATATGATGAAATCAAGGGTATATTAAGATTGTCATTCCCTTTGTAATGCATAGAAATAATGGTGGTAGAGCAAAATAGATTGGACACCCACGCATAATATTAAAATTTATTTCTTTTTTATTTTTGAATGTTCGTCTGTCTGTCCGTTCGTCCGAGTGCCCTCACGATAACTGGAGAACGCGTTTACGTAGGAAGCTGCAATTTTGCACAGTCGTTTCCCCTAACTATGGACCAGGTGCCCACCAATGGACCAGCGTATCCGTTTTGGCATCACGGAAATTCAGTTGCACGTACTTGATCGACAGTCTTATGCTTATTGCCACTTGTTTGAAAACATCCAATGCCACGCTATGCATTTATTTAGTAGTGGTTTCGATTCCACAGTGAGTAGTTCTTGTAATAGAAATCTAAGGGTTATTTTTGATGGAAAATTATTATAATTATAGCAAGGTCAATAAAGTGGAAAGTACAAGAGATTGCATAATATCACATATAGTTATCTTTTATATCTCGACTTAAGTTATACATTTTTTCCATATTAGTATCGCATTTACTTTTCGAGATATTTTTAAATTTTCAAAAAATGAGTAGTTGGTGCCCGACAATGAACTAAAATTGTACTAATGTACAATGCTTTCCTAAATGTGGAGCGTTCTAGAAATGGTCGCATATCGTTGATAAAATAGAGGAAATATCATTCTAAATTAAAAATACCCAGAAAATATCATCATGGGATATTTTCAAAATCCCTAAAATTGAAGATATTTGCTGCAAAAATAAAAGATAAATAAAGTTTTAAATACATACAAAATATTTAAAACGTAATTTTATATTAAAATCTCACATGTATGTATGTATGTATTATTGCAAACATTTACACGGAATAAGAAAAACATTAAGTTTCCCTGTTCTCGGTCCTCAATTTTGAAATCTGCTCCATAAATTGTCAATGGTCCATAGTTGGTCAACTCAGAGCCCAACTTTAGACCAACACCTTTTATTACATATACTGCATGAAAAATATTAAATATAGAAAATTGTACTTCGTTTCTTTAGTGAAGATACACAAATCCCCAGTACCAAAAGTAAATGGCACAGACTAAATGTTTTAAGAAATTATAACCAAATATTCCTGATAAGTGGTCCGAAGTTAGAGGAAACGACCGCTTTTTATAAAAAAACAAATGTAAATCTAAGCTCGAAAGTTCGTCAAATCGGGAACTCTTTCTTGGGATTGGTATACAAAACTTTGGGTTCGCACTATTTATTTTGACACTGCCTAAGAACGCGTCCACGTAGAAAGTTGAAATTTTATTGCGCATAAAAGTAGTAAATACAATTTCAAAAATAGACTACATCGGGCAACCCCTTCTGGGTGCTGCCAATGCAAGATTTTGGGTTTTTTACTATATTTTGCCTAAGAACAGGTCAACGTAGAGATTTAAAATTTTGTACACGGCGTTTTCATAAAAATAGCAAATTCAATTTCAAAATCGAAATAAATCGGGTAAGACCTTCTTGGTGTTGCCATATAAAACTTTGGATTTTCACTTTCTTTTACTTTTATTTTCATCTAGGGTATAATATTAGACCAATTATAACCTTTTCTCTTGTTTCAAATTAGAGTGAGTTATAATTTATTATATAGCTTTACTTATACTCTTTCAATTAAGATAACGTAGGGTGTATCTAATGTGTGCTAGATAATGCTTGCTATTATTCTGCCTGACAGACTTTTAGCCAAAACTATAGAATTTCAGACATTTGTTTGTAACTACATAACCTACAGGAATTCTTGTCAATTCAACTCGGTTTGAGTATTATATGCCAATAATACCTATTATTGAAAGTCAATTGCGCACAATACCACGCATAAGTTTATCCAAAAAGTTTTTGTACAGGATCTTAAAAGAGTTAAAAGAGAGCTCTCCGTTATAACTATTAATTTGATTTTTAATTTACAAAAAAAATATATCACGCCGAGTAGAAGATTTTAGTTATACGGTTATCTCTTTTGACCATATCGATAGCTGATTTGATTGTTTTCATGAGTTAAGTAATGTTTCTCGTTTATGTTGCTTATAACGATAAAACCAACTGAATGAATTGTGATAGATTAATGTTTTCTTCAGATTTTTAATAGCTCAGATCTTTGTTACTTTTTGAGGCATCACTTATTTCTATAACAAGTCGAAAACGAAAATTTAACTTAAGTTATATTTTATAAGAATGGCTTTAATCACTCACTCTTAAATTTGGTATAATTTAATATTTGGCTAGACAACTGCGTTGAAATTTTGCACATCACTTAAATAAATGGCCGAGCTATCATTGCCTAAGATGCCCGATAATAAATATAATCCATCCGCGAATGTCATCATAAATTTTCTTGTGTCGGAAATTTACATCAAGCTTGATGGATGTAATTATTTGAAAAAAACAAAAAAAAAACAAAAAACTACGACAACTTTAGTCAACAGCTATATAGCAATTTATGTAGGTTTTTAAAAGCTTGAATGTCTAAAATAATACTTACGATTTATGTTGACGGTAAGATTACTTAATAAAAATGAAGAGAGCTCCCTGCTGGGATTTTACAAGAGATACAGCCGAGCTGCGGTTATATCGTAAATCACGACTTTAATAGTTACGCTGAGACTTCTTGATTCTGCGATAGTCCGATGGGGCTTGCTGTTGTCTTAGTTTATTTACATTTATTTTATTTCAATTTTGCCGTATCGGTTTTGGAAATGCTTTCAAGAAATGTTTAACTCTGTTTTTTTTTTTTTTTTTAAATATCTAAAAACGATGATACTATTAAACGAGATATTCCAGTATATTTTTATATTAGGAAGAAGTCATGATTAAGGATTTTGAAGAAATGGAGTGAGTCTACTATTTTCGGGTGCGAGACAGAGAGTTCGAGAAAGAGATTTAGCTAAATATCGAACAGAATTTCCAATATGTTGCATTGCAAAAAGTCTCTTTTCAGCGCTTATTTGTATCGCCCAAGAGAGCAGGTACTTACGATATTCGTACAGTAAAAAATGCTGGGAAAAAACACTTTTGTTAAACACAGATAATGGAATTATTAACTTCCCTAGCAACTATTTTTTCCATGAAATGCTTTAAATCGTCGAAGGACAAGATACAAATTTTTCACAACAACTTCACCTAGGTTTACACAAAACACCCAGCAGAATGCTTTTTGTCGCTAGTGTTTAAGTATTCTACTTTATTTTTGATAATGAAGAACTTCTAAGCTGTTTTCGATTGTAATGCTCTGCTGAGTTGTTTATTCATAAAATAAAATAGATCCATTCGCAAGCGGAGAATTTTATTTTTATTTGTTTTTCAAATATATTTTGCCTTTTTAAATCGTTTATGACTATGAAGGATGACTTCTTTTATCGGGATTATTGAATATCGTTGCCTTAAAATTGGTGTGTTGTATTCTACAAAATTGACCTCTTAAACTGTTAAGTAGTCAAGTTCTCGAAAACTTTCTCTTAGAAATGTAATTTGATTTTTAATTTTAGGGATATATATAAAACTTTGACACTGTATTATATATATAACTAAGTGCATTAATTATCAATTGGAAGCAAACCACATCACGCGTTACTTTTGTATATATATTTTAATTGCTTCTTTACATATATGTATCTTATAATAATCAAATCAATCAAAAACTAGTTAAAACTTGCTACCGACATTACTTTTAGCTTTTAGACTCGAAAACAAACTCAATGAATCTGTTTATTGTCATTATGTACAAATGCAATAAACTAAGTGGTCACCTATTTTCTCTCTCCTCTCTGGCGCAACGTCGTCATCTTGCAACTTGAGAATTCTTGCGCGGAGGGGAATTATGACACTCGATCTACTTTAATTGTTCTTCATGCAATTAAGTAATTAATGTAGCTCAAGAAGTTACAGACATCACACCGCACATCGCTAACGTAAGTGTCACAGCACAAAAAATGTAGTTTTTGGAAAATCGCATTTTATTATTTTTTGTATCAGAAAATCTATAAAACTCACATGTAAAATTTACCGAGGGTATTTTGCGCCACCTCTCGGCTAGAAATTTCACAATATTTATCACGCTTTTTGTTTAGCAATTCGATCTTTTGGCACACTTATATCAAATTCGTATTTCTTTTGTGTTGTGGCACCACCTTTCCCCATGTGCGACATAGTTATTAATGTAGGTCAGTTATGAGTGGGTTCATACCATGATTTTAAATAATTTCTTTATAGAAATTGGGGATGTAACAATGCTTGATATAAAAATTAATATAAAGTATATAATTTATAGCTATGAATAATTTCACCTACACATATGCAAAACAATGTTATTCGCTTTTGAACTTCTTATCTAAATTAAATACTTTCAATTATTTGATTTATTTAGTTATTTAAGTTTTTATTAATTTTATAAAAAATAATATTCCAATTCAATGCAGAATTTCAAGTATTTCCAAGTACTAAGCAAACCCTTAGTAATAAATTTACAGTTATGCGCGAACCTTGAGGTCACAAACTGAGGTACAGACAAAGTACTTACTTTTCGGTTAAGATCTATGCATTTAGTGTTGCGCTATGTACAGCAGCCTCATGCAATGGTATGAGCATGATTTTATTTTGATTAAAATCGGTTAGACTAAAAATAGAAGCAAATGAACGCTATAAGTTGAATGCCGGTGTACAAGTATGAAATGCGGATTTCAGACAACAGATGGCGCACTAATGCAGCTTGTGCTATAAAGATTAGACACTGCGCCATTTTGTTGTGTCATCAACAAATGTCAGATGCGCATGTGTGATAAATTGGAAAAGTGTGTGCATACTGTTGTGTTGTTGTATTCAATATGTCGAAATTTCTACCGGATAAAGAGCATTCGCTGACAGAATTAATTTTTTATTTTCGTTTGAAGAAAACTGCTGCTGAATCATACCGATTACTTCGAGAAGCTTATGGTAAACATTCTCCACCGCAAGATACGAGGAACGTGGAAAACCGTCAAAAAAATAGATAGATGTGGAATGGCAAGAATTGTTGGCCGAAAGCTGTTAAAACCTGCGGAAACGGTAAATACTAAACGTTACCACTAACAATTGACCGATTTGAACCGTTCACTGGTTGAAAAAAGGCCAAAATATCGAAAGGGGAAGCAGAAAGTCATTTTTAGGATTCCGTACCCAAAGGGTAACAACGGGAACCCTATTACTAAGACTTCGCTGAACGTCCGTCCATCACCAGGTTGTATCTCATGAACCGTACTAGGTAGACAGTTGAAATTTTCACAGACTGTGTATTTCATTGGCGATATAACAACAAATAATAAAAATAAAATAAAATTAAAAATTAAAGGGGGTCCTCGTACAAGAAATGTAATTTTTTCAGCGTTTTTCATTCTTATTATTATCTGCTTTCACCGGACTGTATCTCATTAACCGTAACAGGTAGACAGTTGAAATTTTCACAGTCTTTGTATTTCTATTGGCGATATAACAACAAATATAAGAAACGTGTTTTTTTCCTCGTTTTATTCTCATTCATTATTATTACCATAAGTAGGCAATTTTTTTTTCAAATGTCAAAATTATTATTATTTTTACAAATAACAGCATTATTTTTTCACATAACGCCTACTATCATTTGAAAAAATAAATAAAAAGTACTTGTTAAATTTTGTACGATGGTACGGAACGCTCCTGCGCGAGTGCGACTCACACTTGGCCGGCTATTCTTCGTGACAGTGCTCAGATAGTCACATCACATACGGAAAAACCGGTTCGCGACACGTTGGATGCACTCAGATGGGAATTTCAACCCTATGCGGCTTTGAATAAAGCCCTTTTTATCATTTTTATGAATTTAACTTGTTTTTTTTTAGAAAAAGAAAAAATCCGCATTTCATACTTGTACGTAAATAAATAAATAAATAAAGAATTTTCCAAAATTTTGTCTTGGTGTGTTCAGTTTTGCTCGTCACTGTATATCTGAGATAATACTTAGTAAAAAATGTGTCTAAAAGCCACAGACTTACGCTTTGTTGTAATTATGTGTACGAATTGAGCTGGACTACATGTAATTAAAGTCAATTTATAGAAACTAATGTTGATATCTAACGAGAATTCGAGTACAGTGCGTTTGTTTGTATTGATCAGTTATATTACTTACGGTGGTCTTGTAGCGAAATAAATATAGATTAAATTTGCATAGAGTGATTTTCATGTAAACCATTTGGAAATTTGGGATATACCATATTCGGATTAGGGATATAAAATGCAGGGTCCCACTGTTTTCAGTTTTTTCGTCTTAATAATAAAATCTAACGAAACACTTCTTCTTTGAGCTCCATATTCATAATTAATAAGATTTTTTTTTTGTTAAGCTGTCAGTTGTGATAATATTTATTTATTTATCAAGAAACCATTTTGTCTAAGCAATTAATAAATTCGTTAAAAAATAATATTGGATGCACGTAGTTTATTAGTCCGTTTGAATATTCTTGAATTTTTGAAAGTTGTAGTTCTGTACTACATTCCCAATGTTTGGTTCTAAAATTATGAGGAATGCACTATTACTAACTTTTTTCTGCAGATAAAAACTTAAGCTAGTGGTTATATCGTGTGAGCCACCAGAGGAAAGTTAAATATTGAAAGCTTATTGCATATTTTGAATACATCATGCGCTTATTTTAAAAAATATGGAACATTTTTATTTCCCACATTGGAATAATAAATATTGTGACCCAATGCTTTCCTTATTTGGATGATTAACACCAAATTTACAGCTTCCTCTTCAAACTCCACTATTACTACTGCACTATTGATCTCAAACTTTTGAATATTTATTAGTATTATTTAATTTATACTTATGTAAATTAAATTCAAACAAAAACGAACTCTAATTTGGGTGTAGATTTTGATGCATATTTGTTAATAACTATAGGATAACTATACAAGTGCGGAGCTGCAAAAGTAAAAAGCTTGTGGGTCCGTAACGCTATGATAAAATATGAACTTGAAATACTTTCATCTGTCCTAAGTAGTTAATTCATTTATATGAACCAGAAACTGCTTCCATTTTGCATTAAACAATTAATTGGGCTTCTTCTTGTAATTTCTCATTAAAAAAAAAACTGTAAAGATAACAGCAAAGGAAAGGGATGAAATAATTCAGCGTAAAAGCCGACACATTTACACTAATTGAGTAAACTGTATGCACACAGGGTCGTGTTCATAGGGCGCAACCTACTGAATTTGTTTCGAAGCGCTCTTATAGTTGTTTTGATCTCCACTCAAATCAAATGCTACAAGAGTCATTACGCACGCGTAATTCATGACTGCGGCAATAATAAATCAACAGCGACGTAGAAGCAATCTCATGTTACGCAGAGCAAATGCCTTGGAGTTCTTTCTTCAGTTCAGTCCAGTTGGACTTTTTGGAGGTTAGGGAAATTTACGGCTAGTCTGTGTCAGCAGAGCCGATAAGTGTGACCTATAAATAAAATTAAAGGATAATTCTCAGGCAAACATAAAAAATATACAAACATCACAGCGCTCCTTAATTAATCACAGAATTCTTGAGTAATTGCATTCTTATTCAGTGTGCAAAAACAGCTGACAGCTTGCGAGGAAATTATCATTGCATCCATCAATGGGTGCTCGGCAGATGAAGTTTTGTGCACATTGTAGACATGCTATCTTTAATTGGATGGTTGCTTTGCTAAAATTGTCTAGAATTAAAAAAAGACTTCAATATGTACGAATGCAACATATTATTTTATTATAAAAATTAAATGTCTGTGTATGTTTTATTTTACTGTTTCCAGATTATTTAAAATTTAATTAACCAAAGCAAAAGTTTATACTACATATACTATAAAACTAAATTAGTATTAAAAAGTTTACTTTCATAATTTTAAAAATGTTGTGCTATTTCTATTTGCTCTGGTAATTTATTATTAACTACTTTTAGTTACTGTAAGAAAATCATTTTGCCGTCGCAGTATGAAAGGGTTGTATTTATTTTAACAAATATAATAAACTTGGTATATAAAGATTTTAATGCTTAAAAACATTTGAAAGAAATGATATTTCAATCCATTTATTTATTTTATTCAAAACAATCAATCAAAAATTTGTTAATTGCAGTCCAATTTATCCTGGTTTTTCGAAATCAAACCGAATAGCACTTAGTAGAAAAGAAAATCATGCTTTGGGCATTATCTACCGGAAAATTCCCGAATGTTATCCAAACCATATGTATGTATGTATATCGTAGATCCTCATTAATTAGTTTTAAATATTTCTTGATGGTATATTAGTGGACCGATAAATGTTTGCTGTATAATTAAGTCTGTTTTATATATTACTGACATATGACCTCAAGAAGGTACGATATGTTTACGTCTTTTAAAAGGCGTTTATCTCTTCTCTTTTCGCATTCAATTCAGTAAGAAGAAATTGAAACATTAAAGAACAGTTGGGTTGGCTATAAGATGTCTTTTGCAAGGCATTATAGACTAGAAAAAATGTACTAATGTTTTCAACTGTGTTGTTATGCTTAATGTTGCCTACTTCGGTAATTTCGCCTTATTACTTGAAAATTTTCAGTTCGAGATAGTCTTCAATTTTTGCTCCAAAAGATGCTTTTATATTCTCCTGTAATAATTTTGAAAGAAATTATTGTTTTGGAGAAGATTAATTTGATCTGGAAATCTTGATTAGTTTTTGTGAAAAACTCTTCGCGTACTCTCGTTGCTTGGCCATGCTAAACCAGTTACAGAGTTTTGCAATTCCTCATTCAACGTGGTACGTATACTTTAGTTAATTGTGGGAAGGTAAGATGACCAATTGATTGTATCGGCATATGCTCCTATATAAGCTTCGAATTGGCAAATGAATCTTTCTTTCTGCGATAATGTCATTTAATGGATAGGCTTCTGGTCAACAACGAATAAATCTATTAATAAGAGCAAAAATGTATGAGGAGTCTTTTGATCTACTCATATCAAACAACAATTTCTATAAATGAATGTGCTCGAATCTGCGAGTACCTAGATATTTTAAATGTTCCAATTTCCGACCTGGTTTGTCTATGAATCTTTGATTGTAAACGTAATGGGCAGGGTTTTTACCCATTTTTAATCATATTTGCCCAAAAATATTTGCTTGAAATCAATTTTTGAGTTGCGCATTTGTACGCGTTTAAGTAATAATCAGTATAAAATATAGAAAATTGATATCCGAAGGATTTTAGATACATACGGACGAGTTTTCCTGTTGAAATTTTACATTCCAAAGATTATGTTGATTAAAGGGATTTCAGTTTCAACCAATTTGTAGATTAGGTTTGTTGAAAATTGGTTGATATTTTAAGAAAAGTATACATTTGAAGCAACGTTGATTTACATTTTATATGCCGATATCAGTTGTGAACTACAAAGTTAAGTAGTCTAAATGTTTTGTTTGCTTAAAATTGTTTCCATTTTTTTATCTTTTTTCAAAAAGCAGTTATCGGTTTATGATTCGTTTATTGGATGAATTTTCGACCTTCTATGAAAGGCCTAAAATGTCTACTGATAGGTAAACTGCTAAAACTTTGCTGTCAAAAGCTCAATTTTTAGTTTCGATAAATCTTCGTTAATATAAATGAAAACGAATTCAAAGCTTCTAGTAATTTTGTTCATGAAGTGTTGTTGTGCTGCATTCCATAAACTAAAGGCATTCTAGAAGCTCTAACCGCTATTTTATAAATATTCTCTAAATTCATCAGGAAGCTTTAACAAAAAATATTTTATGAAATGTATTGCGATTGTATAGGTTGGGATGGGACAGGATTACTATTAGAAATTGTGATTTTATTAAGTTACCTAGGTCCAAGTTATGTACATTACCCGATACCGAACAAAAGTTAGCGTTGGGTTATCGTTCTTCCTTGATGTAACTCGTTATGTCGAATAACTCTGATCGAATTCTCGATAATGAAAGCACGACACCACTTTAGCTATCAAGCTGTGCTTGGTCGAGTGACTGCGTGTAGTTTTCTAAGTTTTTGCGTAATATATAAATACATAGAAATCCTATGTAACTTCTCAAACTGTTTCTTTATATCATATATTTAATGGTGTAGTGAATTGCGTTATAAATATTTGGCGGAATTGAGAGTCATGTGTAAAACAAAAGCCACTTGTACCCTCCTCCTGTAATAACTCAATGCTGCCGCTACTCTTATTATTTTAGGAATACACGCACTCAATATTTCTACTGGCAGAAGTGTATTTTCTACTACGATTCTTTGGATAGTAGAAAGCTTTTAATAGAACAAAATTCGTGTCCTTTTTAAATTTCCACTATCACGAAAAGCTAATTTGTATACTACTTTCTTTCTTTTAAATCAAAAGCATTATGAAGCTTTTAAAATTCTTCTCTCAAACGTTCACTACTCGTATCAGCTAAAATGTGAATTGAAGACCATTTTCTACACTAAATAAAAATTTTTTTTATAAATTATCAAAAACAAAACATACACCGGTTTTACGACAATAAAAATGAGATCGTTTCACGTGAGGCAACATTATGTTATCGAGCTAACGATATCGTTTTTATATTTCGATCGGACGATTCTCAAGTATCGAGTTACATGATTCGGCCCCTCTAGTGACCATAGACGGACGCTAATCTGTAGTATGTTTCTTGGGTGCCATATACAATACTGAAACAGATGATGATGATGGCTCCCCATACTTCATATAGACCTAGTTGCAGCATTGAATTTTAATTTTACTATTCTAAGCTTTGAACAGTCGAATTTTTTGGTCTAGTAAAAGAAATCTCCTCTTTTATGATAATAAAATGTCTTATCTGGTGCTTTACTGCTATATAAATATATATATATAATGTATATGTATACATCATAT
The DNA here is from genome assembly GCA_963924295.1 of Dioctria rufipes. Classification (NCBI taxonomy): domain Eukaryota; kingdom Metazoa; phylum Arthropoda; class Insecta; order Diptera; family Asilidae; genus Dioctria; species Dioctria rufipes. The sequence goes on from OZ002740.1 coordinate 207,168,004, forward strand.
TTAAAAAGTTCTGTAAGTGACGGACAATTTTGTAAAAAAAAAAATTACATAATCTTTGTTGATCACGTAATGTCTTGGTGAAGGATCGTTCGTTAATATATCGATAAAAAATGGATTTTTTTTCTTCGTGAAGATCGTATGGCTGGATTACATTAACAGCGCCGACGACGGCGTGGTCGTCGTCGTCGTCGTCGTCAAACACCGAACAAAACGCCGGGCAAGTTACATTAACACTGTGCGGCAGCGCCATACCTTAATTTCCCTTATATTTTGTTATTTCCTTGTAATCTCTGCCGGTTTGCAAACAATTTTTAAATAATAATAAAAAAGATATTTTCTATTCCTTCAAGTCCACATTTTTTAATATAAAATAATTTATTTTCAGAAATTCAAATATTGTTTCTTTTCATCATACTTTTTCATAATAAATTTAGATCTTCCATATTGGCAGCAATGGACCGCCAGCGTTAAAATTAGGATTAGAGATGGGTCGACGACCACGCCGGCATGGGTAATGTAATGCATTTCATACATGCAGTACTGTCTCTAAATATTTTTGATATAAAACGACGACCACGCCGGCGTCAGCGTTGTTAATGTAATCCGGCCAGTAGTCTGGTAACTTGGTTTGGAAAAATCGATTTTATCTTTTTTTACATATTTCGAAATAGATATATATAATAAGAATATACTGTAAAAATTTTAGACCGAAATTCGAAATATTGATGAAGTTATAGCACATATACGTGAGCGCTTAGTAGTAGCCCGCGCAGAGCAAACGGCCGGACACCTCTATTGTTTACGCGTTACTTTTATACCTGCTTCGAGCATCGGATACCTTTGTGTATAGTAAAAGTTTTACCTGTTTCTTCACATACATTTATTTTGGAGCTCAGTTAAATCGAAATTCAAAACGAACAGCCAGTGTACGTTCGTTACTTTGTGCGTAAACATCTTCGAAGAGCTTAAAAATGGATTTTAAAGGAAACTTTAAACGCGTTTTTCTCGATACCACGTTTTTACGGTCGGCCGGGCTAGTAAAAATTTTTATATCCAACCGATTGTGCTGAAATTTGGATATGTTATTCTACTCATCAATAGCTCTCGCAGGAACTAGGATTATGTTTTTTCGTCCCTAACTTTTCATTTTACCGCCCGATTTCCACTAAAAAAAGTCACTTTTTTTTACGAAGCCCACCATTTTGTTCCAACCAGAATGACAAGCTTACAGAACAATAATCTTTTTGCCTTTTTTGTATAAGATGTCCTGAAGCGGCGCAATCACCACGGCCAGCCGCCTACCTTTTTTTTTTAGACGATTACTTCAGTGCTGCAAAACTATACAAAAAATTAAAAAAAAATAAGTAATAATATATAATAAGAATATACTGTAAAAATTTTAGACCGAAATTCGCAATATTGATGAAGTTATAGCACATATACGTGAGCGCTTAGTAGTAGCCCGCGCAGAGCAAACGGCCGGACACCTCTATTGTTTACGCGTTACTTTTATACCTGCTTCGAGCATCGGATACCTTTGTGTATAGTAAAAGTTTTACCTGTTTCTTCACATACATTTATTTTGGAGCTCAGTTAAATCGAAATTCAAAACGAACAGCCAGTGTACGTTCGTTACTTTGTGCGTAAACATCTTCGAAGAGCGTAAAAATGGATTTTAAAGGAAACTTTAAACGCGTTTTTCTCGATACAACGTTTTTACGGTCGGCCGGGCTAGTAAAAATTTTTATATCCAACCGATTGTGCTGAAATTTGGATATGTTATTCTACTCATCAATAGCTCTCGCAGGAACTAGGATTTTGTTTTTTCGTCCCTAACTTTTCATTTTACCGCCCGATTTCCACTAAAAAAAGTCACTTTTTTTTACGAAGCCCACCATTTTGTTCCAACCAGAATGACAAGCTTACAGAACAATAATCTTTTTGCCTTTTTTGTAGATGTCCTGAAGCGGCGAAATCACCACGGCCAGCCGCCTACCTTTTTTTTTTAGACGATTACTTCAGTGCTGCAAAACTATACAAAAAATTAAAAAAAAATCAGTAAATACATTTTTTTTGTACACTCTTAGACAATATAAATAACATATTACAAAATCGATTGAATTTTATTTTTCTCTAAAAAAAATTCCCCAAAAAAAGCATTAAAAACGTGCAAGTTACCAGACTACGACCTTAAACAGGAATAAAGGTTTAGGGTTATAAATTGTCAATTTTTCTGAGCATACTAAAGGTATAATAAGTCTCGTGAATTTATGGGATTATTAAGATGACAAGATGATATATAAGAACGTCTTGAGCAATACCCTTATAGTCAAATTGTTGCTCCAGCTGGATAAATATGTATGGGATCAAGGTGCTAAGATTGGGGGCATCTTCATTGCAACAAGTTTAATGCGTATTACTACCATTCATCTTACTATTACTTTCTGTTTTAGTTTCAGAAAATCACTTTTACTTACTACTTTACTTTTGTACTCGTAATAAATTATTGTTCAACCGAAGGAAGAGCAGACTAATAAAATAATGAAATGATTTTGTAAATAGATTTAAATTGAGAATATATTTGGTACGATTTTAATGATCATAGAAATAAAAATGCCAACTCGTCTTTTTATACCCCCTAGATGAAGAAATCATAAAGTATACTAAATTTGTCATTTCTTTTCTAACGCATAGAAATAATGATGATAGAACAAAATGGATTGGACACCCACGCATGATATTAATGGGAGTCAGTGCCGATTTGCATGTCTCGTAGATTTTTTAATTCGAATTTCTGACAAAGTATTTGTAGCAGAATAATGATTTATATCTTAAATCAAAGATAAGGAAGAGGTTTAGTAAATAACGTCGTTAAATATTTAAAAAAAAAATGTATTGGAATGGAGATATTAGCTCCGAAATTTGTAAAAAATGGTAAAAATTGAAGTTTTTACATCAAATTCCTGTTAATACGTATTCTCATTTCTTTAGATTGTGACTATTTTAGAAACATAAAGACTAGATCTAGCAAATCATGTCGAGTTTTTTTCATTTTTAGTCGCGCTTTTTTTAATTATTTGACTCTAATAGTACTCGTTTTTTCTCCCGATATTTCACCGACGAGAAATTGTCATATTTCATTGAAGGTTTTTAAAATACAAATTAAAATGGTACGTTTAACAATTATGTGGAAAAAAAAATGTAGGAGAGTTAATACTAATTAAAAATTTTCAACTTATTTGAACTGCAAATATTAACTTTTAGTCTTAAATTGTATCATTTTTCGGATGTTGAGTTTCTGTCTTTTAAGCTAGATGTCTCTAATGTGGTGTGTGGTCTAGGGCTAATTTTATATGAAATTTTTCATTTTCTGTAGGTAGATGACAAGAACCTACGTATAGTAAATTATATTGCCAATAGATTTCGCTGGTATCTGAATTGAAGCTTTTTCTGAGTGCTGATTCCTCTTGAAAGTTATTTTTATTTTTGCACGCCCGTCTGTTTGTATAACCGTCCATCAGTCCGTCCGTTGGTCGTCACGATAGCTCTAGAACGCATAAACTTAGAGAGCTGAAATATTGCATACAGGCTTTTAAAGAAAAAAAGAAAATTTAAGTTCGAAAATGGTCCAAATCGGATAACTCCTAAGTGGGGTTGCCATACACAAATTTCATTTTTCACTATATATTTGGACACTGCCTGAGAACGCGTCAACGTAGAGAGTTGGAATTTTTTACACGACATTTGCATAAAAAGAGTAAATATAATAAGTTGTTTAGGCTAGGTTAGAGTGGCAGCCGTCGTAAAAGCATGTATAACCAGCCACCTTATTGAGACCCTTCCTGAAAAAGATACCTCAGATTTATGGGATGTGCTGAAACCAGCCACAAGAGTTAATAAACCCCACCTGGTCTACTTTGTCTGCTAATTCCCCTAGTTCGTAGGAAAAGTAGCTACGAAGCGTATTTCTGCTACAGTTAGCAAGGTTAGGGCATTCACACCGCAGGTGCTGAACGGTGTCAACCTCTTCCCCGTCCATACAGTTTCTGCAGAAGTCATTGCATGGAGCTTGCATGCGCTCTAAATGTTTTCTAAAGAGGCAGTATACTATGATAACTGCAGCAAAATTACGCACGTCATTCCGGTTCCTCCCCAGCAGAGATTCAGTTTTCCCAGGACATATCGCAGATCAGAGCTGTATGCAAATCACGCATGTGGTAAGTTCATCCCCATGTGTGATTTGCCGAGTGGGTTAAATCGGGAAACGCCTTCTTAGTGTTGCCATATGTAAGTACCAATTTACGTTTTTTACGTATACTGTGGAAATGATTAGTCCTAGATGTTTTTATTGTAGTGAAAAGTTCTTCTTCGGAATATGAAATTCTATGAAACTTGTTATAATCATTTTTACTGTTCGATAAACTGTTCTAGAAATATATATGAAAACTCACTTCAAATAAATATCAAACTTGCACAGATGGAGACCATACGAAATTACATACAGGAATTCATTTAGGGTATCACAAGATTGGTCTTACAGGAGAGAGTCCTTACTCGTCATACCGATTTCGTCCAAATTCACAGTATATATTGAGCTTGACTAGAAATGAAAGTGACGCAAGTCGGAGCTCCAGATGGCCAAGCGAAACCGAAATAATGCATAAGGTGAACCCCGGGTTAAAGTTAACACTTTTCGGAAACTTTGATAATTAGCATCTTGCGGGTATATTCACAACATTTAAGACAATTTCTTTTCGTCACAGTTATCTATAATCTGTTATCTTTCATATACAGAAAACCAAAATTCATTACCCCAATTAGTTTAGGAGCATTTTCCTAAATAAGATTGCAAGGTGTGCTAAATTACTTTCAACTTACATTAATTAGCATATATACTCTCGGCCAAATTCCACGCGAATTTCAAAATTCTTTTTGCTAAGTTCATTGTGAAATTTTTATGATTTTGGAAGCTATTCGTACACAATCTCATCAAAATCGGTTGAAAAATTCAATGTCAAAAGGTTATTCATATATACACCAATGGGAAAAAGTTTTCCATTTCCCGAATTCGGGGTAAATATTATCCGATTTGCAAAATTCCTTTTGCTGGTTTTTTTGTAATTTTTTTCTGATTTTTTGAACATGCTTTCCCTCCTCTTCTGATTAAGTTGCGAAATTTAATTTTCGACGGCCAAAATGCTGTCTGAAAAACTCATTTCAAAATGTCTTTCTAAAGCTTATCGATTAATCCAATTTTTTGTTTTTTTTTATGGATGCGCTTTTACTAAGAAATTACATAATTTCAAAAAGATCGGATATCATTTACCTATTTAAAAAAAATAAATCTATAAACATTTTGCATACCCACTTTTCGCAATCTACCGGCGACTTTTGAAAACGAACGGAAATGCGACTTACAGAATCAAGAATCAACATACCTTCTCCATGGTTGGCATTTTACCAGAATGAATTTGGCACTTTCATTAAAGTTCTGTTGAATTTTAACCGCGGCAACTCCTACGCGCCACTTTCATCTCTAATCAAGCCCTACTTATACTGTGAATTTGGACGAAATCGGTGATGACGAGTACGGACCTTCCCCTTGTTAGACCAATTCTGGCTATTTTATTAGTTTTATCTTGTTGTCTTTTTACTCTGAAAAATGTTTTCGGGTCCATTTTTCCTGGTTTTCCCTTCTTCGCTTGCTGCTGGAGCTGAAGAAGTTTGTTTTTGTGAAATTACTCTTCTTGCTTTTAATATGTCTTTACATGTACCATTTGATATTCTAATTTATTAATTTAATTGTAAATATATAAACTCGTTACAGCCCCTTTGATTTAAAACAAACAACCAATTTCATATTTTGAGCTTTTCATTGTCTTTTTTCTTTTGTTTTTCTGTTCTGGGTAATTGAGTTTAAATTATATTGCGTAGAGTAGTTTCTGCAAAGTGTTTCTCAGCTTGATGTTAAAAAGTTTTCATATTCAAATTGAAGTATTTCTTATTTAAAACAACATATTTAAACCAAAATCGATGTTAATATATAAGAAAATCTGCGTATCTACTGTATAACTAGCATTCAGGTCATTACCGGAAATTTCCTCATTTACTATTTTTAAAAGTTCATCATCACAACTTAAACCATACATAATTGTTGCTTTTAATCGATGGAGTTTCTATTAACGAATAATGCATAATAATAGTAGGCATTTGGGCCTATTCTGGTGACGGTGTTCCATCTATAGTAATCACGGCTTAATCATGTTTCACCTGATGCTTGCCAAAATTATTTTCCTATTCCAAATACAAACTTTATATAATAAACGACGCATCCTATAATATTTTTCGTTCGATTTGGCTCCCAAACATCAAAGGACTTGAAACAGATTTACAGGTTTATTTCTGTATATAAGTTTATAGACAAATATCGGTGCTGTAGCACATACATATGTACATCAAGAGAAAATTTCAGAACAACTAGACTGTTTAATGTTGATAGCAGAAGATGAGTTTGCAAATTGCTACGTCACTTGTCAACTATTGAAATGAAGTATAAAAGCATGTTCATCAGTAATGCGGACAACTAAAGTTTTCATTAGTTTCACATTGATTTTTACGAACAACGCAGAAGAAAATTTTGAAATTGTTTAGTTTCAGTTCAAAAAATTTTTCAAGTAAGGCTACTCCTCTTGTTGAATATTTGTACTAATTCTAAGATTAATTTTCAGTATGGAAGCAAGCTTAAATTTCCTTGAGTTTCCACTTTAAGGAATACTTGTAAAAGGGTATGAGAATTTGCATTTTATTCTTAAAGGGATAGTCTGTCGGTGAAAATAATTATAGTTTCATAGATTTTACATTCCGAGCAACTATTCAGTAATATGTTGGTTGAAAACGTCTGGGCTAGAAATCAATAGACGTAATATTTCGAAATTGGTTTATTTGCGAATCTAGCATTACGAACACTATATAGTTACAAGCACTGCATCAAAAATTTAAACTTGGTCAAATTATTATTTAATATACATATGCAGGTACGTGAGGCTGCTAATTGAAGGTGCTCTGAACAAATTACCAAAATACTTTCAATATTAAAATTGTTGTGTTGCAACTCTATAAAGGAGTTTCGCATATTTCTCCATATTCGAATTGAAAACTTTGAAAGGGTATGATTATTCTCAGGTTATGTTGAGTTAAGGTAATAAGCAAAAGAAAAGAGTTTTAAATAGATTTAAGTTCTAGAAATTTATGCTCTTGGTTTTTTTTTTTTTTTTGTACGCTTTTTGTACACAATTTAATTAAAATTTTGATTAATATATAAATTATGTGATATCTCTTTTTTATACCCTAGATGAAATCTATAGGGTATACTAAGTTTGTCATTCCGTTTGTAACACCTCGAAATAATGATTGGTAGAGCAAAATGGATTGGACACCCACGCATAATATTAAAAGTTATCTTGATTTTTGCATGTCCGTCCGTCCGTCCGTCCGTCAGTCTGTGCGCACGATAACTCGAGAACGCGTATACTTAGAGAGCTGAAATTTTGTACACGGACTTTAAAAAAAAAAGTAAAATTAAGTTCGAAAATCAGACAAATCTGGCAACTCCTTCGTGGAGTTGCCATACAAAACTTTCGTTTTCCACTGCCTGAGAACGCATCGATATAGAGAGCTGAAATTTGGTACATGATGTTTTCATTGTACTAGGAAATAAAATTTCAAAATGAACTAAATCGGGCAACTCCTTCTTGGTGTTGCCATATAAAAATTTTGGTTTTTTACGTATACTGTGAAAAGGATCAGTCCAAGACATTTTTGTTGTACTAAGAACTTCTTCAGAATACGAATTTTTTCTGTCCGACAAACCGTTCTAGAAATATATGCGAAAAACCACTTCATAAATCAAACTTGCACAGAAGGGTGACAATTGGTCTTAGACCAATTCTAGCTTTTTTACTTGTTTCTTGTTTTATTTATTTCTAGATTAATGTTAATATAGAGAATCGTTCGGGCTCATGAGGCGTTTACTTCCCTGAATTTTGATCCGGTTATAAAATCCCTCGTGGTTTATATGTACGCCCGCTGCTTCACTTCGCTGGGCTGCTTCTTGTGCGATACTTCATTAACTCCTTGATATACATGATCTATTTAACTGAACTAGGATCTCCTTGAGGATAGCCAATGCCATTTTAGGCCAAAAACTATTTATTTGGTGCTCGTCCTTTAGTAAATAAAAACTTCACCAGGAAAAGTTGCATCCATCAAAAAAGCAGAACAAAAGCAATCGCGCTTTCTCAGGAATCTCCCAGCTAGGGACATCGCCTGTCATCTAAATCGTTCAGTCGTTGTACTGCCACATAGATTATCGTCCAGCTGATCTTCTACGTTCGGCTATACTTATGTTCTCTTTTATTTATGTTCCACTAATTCATGGTTTTATTGTTTAATTTCAGAGGGTTATTTTTATTTATTTATTTTATTTGTTTTTATTTCAGATTAGGATTAATTTTATCGTTGTACTAATTATTTTTATATGGCATATTAGTTAAAATTATATATTATCTGATGAGTAAAATAATCAAGAGCATGAATTTCAATACTTACTAGTTTCATACATTTCATATGGGAAATTTTAGTGGCTCATAAATCTTATAGATAATTTATATATGCATATGGTTAGGTATTTAGTGGAAAATAAGTGGAAATAGTGTGGGTCTAATATCCAGTGTTGCAAACTATGAGATCTTTTGAAAAATACTGAACTGAATAAAAATTATAGCGTACATTCTTTACCCATTTTTGTATATGACTGCGTATGATCTGCAAGTTTTTAAAAAAAGACTAGGCTGAGTTAATGCAAAAGATGAAGACTAAGTAGAGAGTATTTATTTATAAATTCAAGTATTAATCATAATGCAGTGCATTTATGTTAATGGACTAGGAATGTGCTGTTTTATTGTTAGAATCAGAGCACATACTGAAATAATGGTAAAGAAGTCGAATAAATTGGAATGAAAGAAGTGTACAACCATGTCATCCTTCTTCTAGATCATGCTTACAGATTTGGGGGGAGCCTGCTTTAGAGGCTTCAAAAAATCGATTTTTTCGAGGATTTTTTTGGGAAGGAAAGAAATATCCGATTGAAACGAAACTCTCAGGGTTTATTGTTATATATTTCAACAGTCTCCTCAAATTTTTTCATTAAGATATATGTCATATTATGCTTGGTACAAGCATTTCGCCGAGGCGCCTCGATTATGCATTTGTCGTGCGGCGGGAAAGATGCAGGTCGTAATTTCCATCTAAAACAAAGAACCCAAAAATATTTTTATTTCTCAATAGTATAGCTTCTAGTTAAACCAAGAAAATTCAACAATTTTTCGCAAATTGAAAAAAAAAAATTCATTTAAAAAAAAAAAAATCGCTTTAGATTGTTTTAAAAGTGGGTTAATCTTAACTTTCTTAATGTTTTTTAGGTTCAACTAGAAGAGAATTTAATCGCGAATATAATCCATTTTGTCTCTTTTCGATAGGATGTTTAATTTTTTCCCTATCCTTCCCGTCAATTAGGAAAAATCGTAAAAAAGAAAAACCGAGAAATCGCGCGTCAAAGTTTTCGTATATAAAAAATCGTAATTTTCTTGAACTTACCGCATTAATATGATAATCAGCGATTCCTGGTCCAGCTCATATATACCGTTATAATTCATACTTTTATCCCTACCATAGCTCCATAAAGACGAATAGTTAATAGTGTCTCGAAGGACCGTTAGTCCCTTTGGATTATAATACGTACAATAGATCGAGGGGCGGAGCGCGTGCGCTCCGAGCGATCCGGCCGCTCGTATACCTGCTCGACGCTTGCTCACTATTTCTTCTATAACTCGGAAAATATTTCGAATTTGCTTCTGAAATTTTAAGGACACATTCTTGGATAGTTTAGGAAGACATTTATGCAAAAAAAATCGATTTTGTGAAGCCTCTAAAGCAGGCTCCCCCCCTTAACGATACAAAGGAACTAGAAATTAGTAGGATATAATATAAAAAAAGCTACTTAGAACATTTAGAACTTTATGCTGGATTTACATTGCTGGAACATGCTGAGAGAGTGAAGGAGATATCTGTATACTGTTAAATAGAATGAAAGAGGCTGTCAAGGGAATTTTTAACATTTAAATCAGTCAAGTTTCGCTTTAATGTCTTCTGTTCTTATCATATCAATCTGAAGATAAACCTCTTACACATTTTTTCAGCAATGATTGAGTAATCTAAATTTGTCATTAGGGATGAAGAGACAACTTCTAAATTTGTTTATATTCGACAATGCTGCAGATTCAGATTATGTTATATAATATGCTAGTCTGTCCAGTAAACTGAATTTTAAAAACAATAAACGGATATTTTTTTGGACAGGTTCCATTCGGTCTAATTTATATAGGATTTTTTGTTTCACTCGAGGTGTGTATAGGTTTGCCAGAAGTACTACTCATACCTACGTATTTTGTTGGATTATTGCATTCACTTAATTGATTTACCTGCACCTGCTCCTTCAAATGCGTGTGCGTAGACGAAATATAAAAGCAAATTTTTAGTTGATAAAGATGATGTTCAAACTTTTGGAGAATGGCATTTTGCTCCGAGCATAGCTGCCAAATAATCTGCGGTTACTTTTTGATAACGACAATGTCAATGATCGAGGTGTACCATCTAATTTATCTTTTAATTTTTATTTTTCGTACTGAGCCAGCAAAATGATATATATATACTAATATAGTTTTTAGCAAGAACTTAAAACGCATAATTCTCCATTCAGTTTTTCCTGTGTGAAGTTCACAGAATTGACTTTTCTTATGGTGTTGGAAGTGTTGAAAATTAGCTGACATCCTCATTTCAATGAACCCATTAGATTGTTGGAGGTTTGCTTAGCATGCAGTAATAATGACCTTATTAGAATATACCAATGGCCACTACGAAGTAAACTGATAATAAGCCCTAGTAAATACTAATATGTTGTTTTGCTTAAGAGCATTGATTCCAACATCAATGCCCTACCTAAAATGCTGTTTAACTTCTTTAATCTTCTTTATCTTAAGTAAGATTTACGATGGATTTTGCTAACGTTGTCTATCAGCTAATAATTTCACGAGGTGCTTGTCAGAGCACTTCCTCGTCTCCACTTCAATTTTGGAAATGAAGTGTTTAAAAAAAAAAAAAAAAAATTTCAAAAAATATCATGCCAGATTAAATTGGGTAGTCTGTGATAAAAGCTTGCAATAAATTATTTTTTGACCAAATGACAAACATTGGCTTTAAGTGTCGTTTTGATGCTCTTACAATTTTGAAAAAATCAAGAAGAATTGGTGTGCTCTGCAGTTAAGTACATGAAATGGCTAACAACCGCATTTTAATTTTGAAGTACTCATATTCTATTGAGAATAATGCTAAGGGATTTAATATGAATATTTCATAAGTATTTATTTACTTTCCTGTTCGAACATTTTGCCAAGTATGGACAAATGGTTAACAATTATAACCAGTAATGAAAACAACCGCTCTAGTCTGCCAAGTGGCGGTTGATTTTTGGCATAACGGGCTTCACAAGGTTGGTAGTAAATTTTGTTCTTTTCTATGCTGCAATGGAATGATTCTGGTTGGTGCTAAGTTATTTGAAGCGTCGAAATATCTCCGCCATACAGAAAGCAAACATTCACTTTGATGTGCCCAAAGTACAATGAATACAAGGTCTGCTCAACTAAAGTAAGCTGTGTCTTATAATTTCAAATTTTTTGTATTTTTACGGGAAGTTTGAAATTTTTGTGAATTTACTTTTCTAACACTAAAATACAGATCGGTTTCGAAAAAATCATTCTTTGCAATTTTACGTAATTTTTTCGGCCACTGGGATTAAATATTTCAAATAATTTTGTTTAATCAAAGTTTTATCCCCATTAATATTTTAAAAAGTGTTTTCCAATTGTTTTATTTTTCCATAAAAGCATCCGAAAGTTTTGTTAGCCCGTCTTCGAAAAACTACTATACCCCCGTCCAACTATTAGTTGTATTGGGATCCATATTTCCTATCTTTAGTTTTTAATAATGTATGTATGTTGCCAAATTTTCACCTACAGCTACATAGATGCATCTCATCAAAATTAATATATGGGAAATTCTTAAAGGTAAAACCGAAATAAATTGGTTATTAACTAACAAATTAAAAAATAAAGAGGTTCATCTTCTTCAACGTTGCATCTGTTAAAAATGTTTGGTTTTGTCCTAAAGAAAAATTTACAAAATTTACCGAAAAAAATTGCTTAATAGACCTTAATCCCAATTTTTGGGCCGCATATCGTCGGTGATACTACATAATCGCGAGACTAACAATATCATAACCGCGTAACTGAATTGAGTAGCACATTGCAATTTTGAAGTTATAAGTAATGTAACTATGAAACTACAAATTGTTTTGTAAATCTTTTGTCTAAAATCCAAAAATATGATGTTTCTCGTTCCATGCTAGAATTCAGTAGCAATAATTTTGTCATTTTAATCGAAAAAAAAAGAAGTTTATTGTTTGTTGACAATTTTATTTTGTCTTTAACTTACGCGGTAGTGACATTAGTAGTCTCGCGGTTACCGACGATATGGTTACGTATCAGCTTAAGAAGATGGGGCGTATCGGCGAAAACAAAAATTTGCTCATTTGGATTATGCATATTTTGGATCCATTATACCTATTTCAAGGTCTCTTTGGTTACTTGCACCCATATCTGAGACGATAGCAACTACTTTATAATCTAGATTATAGAGTTTGGATATTATCTCATATATCTATTCTTTGTCATCTTACAGTCATAAGAATAAAATATGGGCTGCTGCCATTTATGCAATGGCTCCCGGACCATAAAAGCGTGCACGTAATATTGATGGGTTCAGTACTGTATCTTTATCTTCTCATACTTGTATTCGGACCTTATTTTCATTTCATAAAAAAAAAGAACGCATAGCCTCTCCTTCTAATCTAAATCAGATTTTTCCATTAAATTATGCATATCAGATAAAATTCTAGTCTGTATGTATTTTTTTTTTTTTTTCCATCTTCGAATTGTTGATGTTCCTGGTAAAGGAAAATACATTTTACGTAAATAAAATACCTATAGGCCCTTGGGCTTGCCGAATATAAACAACTTGCAGGTGATATATTATCTAGTGACAGCTTAATTTCTTTGCAGGGTTATTAAGTTTTGAAATTTGACCGTTCGTAAAAATCTTACTAAAGGATTTTCAAGTTCATCGTGAATTCCATATTATTTTTTAAGTCTTTAATTGCTGTTTTAATTTCTTTAATTTTAGCCTCTAATTCCATTATTTAAAATTGTTTTGCACATTTGTAGTCAACCCTAATCATTCATAAATTAATAAAAAAAAAAAAAACAAAAAAAAACCTTTTTGTTTTTCCTTTGCTTGAGTATTACATCCTGCTTGTGTTCATCCACATTCTCTTCAATTTCCTGATTTACTCTGTTTAAATGTTTAATGTTAATTAATAAATAATTATTTTAGTATAAAGTAATGTCAGAAAATGATTTTCTAACTTACTCAAAATTTCCCAATGCTATGGTAATAATATCTTTCTAGTTTTCTTTGGGGATCTTTCCTGCCTGGAACTAGTCTTAATAGGAAATGGTAAATACAGCTTTGGAATAGCACCCACAAATTTCAAAATATGTCATTCAGGAATTTGAATTTTTTTCCAATCTAACTTGTATACCAATGGCACAGGAAACCATTTTTAAAATTTTAGCACAGCACAGTAATATATCACTATTTATTGCTTGAAATCGCTATAAAATAATATGTAATATGTTTATGTACTGTTGTATCTTGTCGCATCGCTTAATTACACAAGAACAGAAAATTAAAGCGATTTTATTGCAATCTTCACAGCAAGTTTCCCAAATGGAAGTGATTTTCTTGTTGCTTTACCTGGTCCGGTCCGAATCTGGCTTCGAATTACGTCACGCGATATAAACATCGAGATAGATGCACATTCGTACTTGTATTCTTTGTACCATGGTTGAGCCGAAAAATATATACTACATGAGTGTTCATACACATAAAACAGCAAACTACTACTACCACTCCGAAAAAAAGTAAGAACAGGGTTTACCGCTCTTAAAAAATAGGTGCATTTCTTACATTTGAATTTTGTGCAGAATACTCTGTAAAATATGTTCGAATTAATCAATTCAGACTGCCAGACCGCTATTTCATTTACTCGTCACCATTAATTGTAAATTGCGAGTATCACTTCATAGTCGCCAATGATTGTCGATGAATAAATGAACACAGATTTAGTAGCAGTTACATTACTACATTATTCCGACAATCGACAGCGTATACCAAACAAACATGTATACATATATGCCTGTATTCGTAATGACAAAAATTGTTCAAAAATATTTCTTTTTACAATTGAATTTGACTTTGAATTAAATGAAAATAATTTCATTTCTGGTAAATGAGCTCCCTTTTCCACCAAATGTAAAGTTAAAATAAATCTTGTTGTAATGATGTGAATTCTGCGGCAAATGAAAAAAAAAACAATTATTGTAAATGAGCTTGGTCAAAATAATTTGCAAGAAATGAATAGTAATAGTATTAAAATCGATTATGGCAAATAAAGTGAGCTATTCAAATGAACATTTCTTGCAGTAAGCGACCATTGCTGTTTCTGAGAGACTGTATTGTACAGACAAAATTACAAATTATATTTCTCTGGTTTATACATAAATCTTCTTCATTTGAAATAATAATATTCATTAGAAATGTAGAAAGTTAAGTTCAGTTGTGGAGAAGAAATAAGAGAATTTTCCTGTCAGTCAGAGAACATTTTAAGACTCTCTAATTATGCAGTTCAATTTTGTAATGACTCTCAGCCTATGCTGAAGTGTTAAATAATTTGTTATGTGGAAGTAGTTTTTAAAAATCTTTTGTTTTAAATCATCAATCGGATTATTTGAATTTTCAAAGGTATAAGCATACTTAAAAGCTATTAAGTTTACGTTTGGGTAAATTAGTTAAGTCTGAATCATTTAAAGCTAATAGTAAAATTAGGTCGTTTATTGTTCGGTGCTGTAATACAAATTTTACAAGTCAATTTTTTTCTATTCTAATCTCATAAAATGTATATACATTATATATTTCCATTGAATTTGATAATACATAAGTTAATAGGTATAGGGTTCTTCAAAAAGAATGATCCGAGCTTATGTCACAATATTTTATTAAAGAAAACAATCATGGTAATAAAAACTTCCAACCTAGCCACAAGTGTTCTCTCCACTACTCATAATAAAGTTTTATTCCATGTCCAAGTGTTCAATGTCGCCATACCACCACTTCTAACACGTAGCAGCATATTAGGATCCACTGACCAGATCGCTGTTCTCATGCGATGTTTAAGTTGTTCGAAATTGTGGGGTAGCGGGGGAACATAAACTCAATCTTTTACATATACCCATAAGAAAAAATTACATACGATGAGGTCTGCGCATCTCGAAGACCAAGCACAAAAGGGCAACCCCTTCTGACCAATCTATCGAGTGTTCTTCAGAGAGGAGGATTAATTCCAATAACCTTCGAAAAACACTTTACATCGTGATGAAAGAATTTATTTTCGCAAACTCGAAATTATGGCTTATCAGCAACGACTTGCTATTCCGCGCGCACAAACAAAGAACTGAGCATTGTCATGGCAGCAATTCGAAACTCAAAAACCTCCCTTATTCATTTTGAATAATCCTGTATTTTGCAAAATAACACATTATTGTCGCGTCAAATGTTCAATGATAAAATGGCATGGTCCGCGCTGTTAAGTGAAAACTGACAAATTCACGAGAAAAAATTATTGTAAATCTGTTCTAAACAAAATTTTTTAATTAATAAATAAAAAGTCAAAATGTTTATTTTTTATATGATACCGACTATGATGAAAACTACGATTCGCCGGATACTATAGCTAATTCCTTATTATTAGCTGAAGCGTTATATAATTTAATCTTTGTAAAAATTAAAACATCTGAAGTAACTGATTTAAATTACGTATTAAATAAATTTCAATTATGAACATATATATTGCCTTAAAGCTGGATTCAAAAATTTTAAATTCAGACGGACACATTTGAAGGAATATTGGTTTAGTATATGATATTAAATTTAAAATTATTTGGGGAAATATTTGTTTTGTTTTTTATAATCAATTGGCAACACTAATTCCAAATGCTAATACATAAAAAATGCACATCAATATGTTCATTCTGAAACATGCAATGCTTTTCCCTATTGATTTTGTCTTATGTTTTTATGGATTTCTTCATATAATATACATTTAATGGTTTATGCTAAGAAACGAACCAAGCGCGCGAGGGTTAAAGGTGAACAATTTATTCAACTGTCTTTCTTATATGTAATATCTAATATGTTTGTAATTTGCAGTTAAAAACAAAAAAACTATGGAAATACTTGCGAATGATATGTAAGGGTCATTCTATTCGAAATCGTCCAAAATTGTTAGATTTTTCATCATGGATTTTTTTGAAAATTAACATGTTTAAAGGTAAGGTTTTATGGGAGCACTACTATGTCACTTATATAGTGACTTTAAAAATTTATATCTCCAAAACGAAGCCGAACCCACAACAATTTTTGGCACATGGAGGCTTATAACTTCAAAATAAAAATTTTAAAAACGTTTTGCAGACCCTCTATTTCAATAATAAGTAATACAAGTTTTTTTGAAAAAAATACCATTATTACAAAAAAAAAGGAATTTTGTTCGGTGTTATAGTATATGAAGCGTTAAGCTTCATTTTGCATTTGAATCAGAGAAATCGGTCGCATTGAATTGGTAATGATTTATTCCTTATTCAAACTCCTTTCCGTCATTTTTCTTTAAAACATAAAGATTACAAAGTATACCTATTAAACTTTTTTAGTCAATTCCCACTAAAAAGAAAGAAGTTTCCGCCATTTTAATATTACTGTAGATAGTTTATTGACTAGTCAGAAGGGGTTTACAGGAGTTAGTGCCAGTGATAGCGTCAGTTCTTTTAACGCGTGTAATTCCTGATAAGCCTTGGATCCGCAAAAACTACATTCATAAGTTCTCTCAAATGGTTCACGAAAATATTGATGTGGTACTGTTTCGATCCAGATGCATAGAGAATAGAGCTAGGGTTCTCTCGTATCACTGTGAAAGCTTTCTATGGAAACTTATATAACACACAGACCGTCATGGATAGATAAGAATCGGTGAAATTAACATTTTAGTCTGCGCCACGAAAACTGAGTATCAAGGTCAGGGAAATTTCACTTTGAGGTTGCCACAAAAATTGTAATTTTTACATTTAAATTAAGTTATTTTATTGATTTTCTATAAATCTGCTTATTCTAATGAGTTGTATGCCGACATTCTTACTGTATATCTGGAAATATGCTACAGATATTCTTGATCTTGTTCCTGATTAAACCTCTTGGAATTTTATTGATGAAGCTTATTAATTAAAAATTTGTTTTAGAGAAAATCATAAAGATTTTAGTTAGGTCATTAAGAAACTCCACAAATAATAGAAGGATTTAATAAATATAAATATAAATATATATACAAAAAACTTAATTTTTAAATTTAAAGCTTTCCAATAAAGTGAAAGCATTTTAGTTTAGATACAAGCCATTTAGGATATTTTAACTCTCTTCCAATTTTAGTTGAGAATTAAGCCAAAAACTATTCTGGTTGTAAATTAGAATTCAAAATTAGTTTTAGAAGTTCTGTGACGAATATTTATAATAAATAATCTTTTTGCAAGGATGGAAGAAAAGAAAATATTATGAAGTCATAAATATCTATTAAAATTACAAGAAACTTTAATAGTAATTCAAAAATATCAAAGTTTTTTTTCTTTTAATGGCAATGCCCTCTGAAAGCTCTTTTACCATTGGGAATTTACATACACAATGGTACAAACTTATAAATTTCCCTCTGGTGACTTTGATAGTTCAGTTTTCGTGGCGCGGGCTATGTATGAACTTAGCTCTATGCACTCTTTCTTAACCCTAGCCATAGCCATAGAATTGTAGGCACAACCAATTTGATAAGAAATGTTTTTGTTTTATTTATTTGTTGAAGGATAAATTTTGGTTATTTTTGTACTGAGTTATATAAATAAGAGCTTTACAAGCATGGATCAGTTATTTTTAATTTTTTGAGAAACCGTTCTGTGTGTTTTTACACTTTTTCTAGAGCATATCCATTGAAAATGCTTAAAAAACTGATTCCCAAAAGATATTTGCATACTTTCTGGCATTTATTGAACTTTTTTGTGGCTATGTTAGGGTTAAGGAAAAGTGCAAAAACCGTAGAAAGGGTTACATTTTGGGTACATTTTGAAACGAAGCTTTTCGTCTTTTAGATGTGATATGAAAAGTGGTTGTTGATGACGTGTTTATTGATAATAATAGTAGCTCAATAAAAGAAGACCCAATTAAAAGTCCGAAATTTTAGCTTTGTTGTGCCATAACTTCAAAACGGAGTGGAGGAGGGGAAATTTTATAGACCTTTGGAAAGATCCAACGAATGTCAATCTAAAGAATTTTAGAGCATCATCATAGGCTGCCACGTTCAGAAGTTACAGGGTAATCTATAAAAATATACACACATATTTTTTAAGTCCCGTTATCTCGGAAACCGTTAGGTTTTCCCTCCCCCCACCCATAATATTCTTTGCATTCAAGTGTAACACCACATTCGGGCCACCCTGTATAATATTAACATAGTTACAACGCTGTGAAAATTGTTTTTTATGTGTGCACAAATAATTTTGTTAAGAAAATTGGATGCACAAATAATTTTGTGAAAAAACTTTTTGTTCTATTTATTTGTTGAATGATAAATTTTTTTAATTTTTTTAACTGAATCATGTAAATAAAAGCTTTACAAACATGGGTCAGTTTTTTCTTTTTTTTTTATTTTTTAGGAAACATATCCGTTACAAATTACAGATGTCTGTACAGCAACAGTCTCGAAACTACTGTGCACAAATAATTTTGTGAAGGATTGTAGATTCGCTTCCACAGCAGCGTGTATTTTAAGAGTATTAACGTTTGCGGTAGAAACTCAGATTTGATCTTGTTTGACATTAGCCATTGGAGATAAAACAAAGAAGCGACAAAAAAAGCATGCGTGTTTCTTTTTTGCGTGTTTTTTTTTCACCTAGGATGTTGTGTAAACGTTCTACATCGGAATTCCCAGTGTGGTTTAACTAAGTGAAGATCAATATTCTCGTTTCTAAGATAATCTTTTATATTAACACTTCTAAATTCATTGTCGATAACTACTTACAGAAGTTTCTTCTTTGTGTTTTGTGTTCTGTCACTTTTTCTATTATTGTCTCGTTATTCCTATCTTCAAGGTAGTAAGTTGTTGTGAATTTGGAAAATTTATATCTAAAAGTAAGGCTTTGAAATTAGTATAAATGTCCATGTGTACGATTTCCTTAATGTCTTTGGGGGCTTCGGTTACCTTGAATTTTCGTTTAATGGATTTCCTATCATATTTAACTCGGTTACATGTGTCGCAGTTGTTTATATATTTTTCTGTTAGAACCTTGAAGCTGGAGAAGTAAAAATGTTTCTTTAATTCTTCGTAGTTTTCATTGATTCCTGTGTCTCCGCCTTGGCTGGTATTTGTGGAATTGTTGGATTTGTCTGCAAGTTTCATCTTCGGTACCTATGTCTTTAGGATGATATGTACATCTGACAAATTTTATACTTTCAATACCGTTAAATAATTCTATAATCTTTTGTTGTAGTTATTATATAATTATTCCCAGCTTTATATATATATATCTTCTTAAGATGTCTAATAAGTTATTATCCAATATACCTACTCGTATATTTGTCTATTTTTATGCTTTATTTTTAATTCTTTTTGATTTTTGTTGATTAGTATAATTTGGGTTTGAAAATTATTAACTACTGTATCCAGTATGAGAATGTGGTTATTAAAATTTGTGAATATATTGTTCTAATGCTCTCAAGATCTATGATATTTTCTACCGAAAAGTCGAAAGGCTCGTCAGAATTCTCTATTTCTTCCTTAGTGTTGTTACTTGAATTATTTGTCTCAACTGCGTTTATATCATTTGTATCCGAATTTATTATTATATTATTTATTATTTTATGAATCTATATTAACTTTAATAACCATCTATAAAACCTTATTTTAACATCTTTTCCTCTAGTTTTTATATATAGTCACTTAGAGGTTTATGATGTGCTAGCAGGTCAAAATTGATACCATAGAGGTAGGGTATAAAATAATTTTTAGGCCAAACAATGGCCAGAAGTTTTATTTCGGAGACTATTTAATTTCGTTCATGTTCGTTTAATGTTCTGCTGGCATTATTGAATGATTGAATGGTTGCAAAGATACTGGCATCCTTTTCTAATTTAAATCTTTTATTGAACTACGGATATTTTAATATACGAGCTTCTGTAATAATTTAAGTTTTCGATTGAATTTATATAACTTGGGTCATTGAGGTTTATTCTAACGTTCTTTTACGGTATTTGGTCATTTACTGGACTACCTTGGCGTACTGTTTAATAAATTTCCTGTAGTACATACCCAGTAACGTCTAAAAACGGCTTTATTTGCTTTGGTGTTTTGGGTTTGGTCTGACTCTTTCAGACATCAAAATATGACCTAGGTACTCTGTTTCTTTTGAAAAGAACTTACACTTATCAATTTGTATTTTTAAGTAGTATTCTCTTATACTGTTTATGTATTCATCTAAAGTTGTGCTGAACATTAAAATATCGTCTAAATAGGCGACATATATTTTATTTATGTGTTTCTTTAGAACAGACTTCATTAGACGCTGGAACGTCGAGGGGCCATTTTCAAACTGAAGAGTATTCGCAAATACCCATAGTGTCATAGAGGCGTGGAAAATTCTGTTTTCTTCTGGTATTCTTCTTTAGCTAAGATTTGGTGGAAATCTTTTGCCAGATAGAGTTTCATGAAATACTGTGCTCTGCCTAAATTTCTATACTCGGAATCGGGAACTTGTCATCGATTGTTACCTCGTTGAGCTTGCGATAATCGATAACAATTCTCCATTTTTTCATTCCCGAATTATCGATTTTTTTTTTTTGTACAAATCCAGATCTTATGCGATTAACGAAACTATCTTTCAACTATGAAGATTTCAACAGAACCCATATCCCGGGATATTTGTTTAACATTTTCCTACAGGCTTTGGCCACATATGACTAGTATGAGGAGTTTCCCTCTTTTATGATTTGTTTGAGTATATCTGCTATTTCGGTTGATATTTCTTGCTCATGAATTTGGGGGTATCTATATATTTTGGAATATATGGGCTTATCGGTTGTTGTGATAATTGCAAGCTGAATATCAAAAGCACTAGTCAAATTGTCGCCTTCTTGAATAGTAGTACTAGTTCTCTTGAATTCTTTTCCTCTTCAGGCTTCAAAGATTTCAGGATTCAGAGATTTTCGAATATCCTCTACTTTATAACAGAAAACTCTAAGTGATGTAGCTCATCGGTATTAAACGGGCAACTATGGACGATTCTGATTTCATTATTATTAATTTTTAAACACTCGTTTTCCATACCTACGATAACCCCTAAAGATTTGAGTAAATTCTGCCATATTATGGAATCAATGCTTTTGTTTCGGAATATGGTTGGCTTCAGCATCATGTAAGCATCTTCATTAAATTCGATTGGTAGATTTGTATACTACTATTGAGGCTATTGAATTTGATAGGTATTTCTGAGGATTATCTTTTATATTTTAGGAACTTTTCTTCGTCTAAAGGTGAGGTATCGATGAGGCATTTAATAATGGATTGATAGCTCTGCTATTGGTAAGTAAACGTGTGAGGCTTCGAATGAAAATCTACCCCATGGTGGATATGATCAATTTTCATACGTTCTACTATATTTGATGTATTCTGCCTGGAAATATTATTAGAATTGATCTCAAAATTTCGTCTGGGTTGACCAGGATTAAGTTGATTTCTTTTATTTGTGTTGTCTTGTCTATATTGTCCCGAATTTTGTCTGAAGTTCTAGTTAGGATGTCTTGAGTGACTATTTTATTAAAACTATTATTATTATAAAAACGTCTTGGACCGGATTGATTTCTGTGGTTATCACTAATCACTAATTTTATTGATATACATTGCTATACATTGCTATATATATATATATTGTTTTGTCTCTTATTATTCCTGGTGAAAATTATGGAACCTAAATTGGCGTCAATATTACATATTTCAAAATTGAGTTGGTTCCTTGCTATCGTATTCGTACTTCTTGTTTAGTCTTGCTAATATATCTTGTATCTTGTACCTCTTACTCTTCTTAAAACGAGATAAAAAACTTCCGACCTGTTAAAATGAAAAACCTAAACTATTAAAAGCTTAGTTATGAATCTACTAAATCGATCTCAGAAACACTGTTGACTAAGCGAAAATTGTTTGGGATCGCTTAAACTTTGTATATATGGAGACCTTAAGGAGCAGATTGTGGGGTGTTCATGCTTTTTAATGTCGGTTAAAGTTGCCGACGTAACTCCCGAGTTATCTGAGCAAATGCATATACGTTTCAAGAAATATTGTGCCAAGCGCGTATGTACATATATAGAGTAACTGCAAGCTTGATCAATATAGTAAGAAATAAATGATAACGTACACAGGAAAATATCGTTAGAAATTTTTGCTTATTAATAATTGATGAGGGATTTTTTAAGTGAAACTTGATGCGCTCAAGTAAATGAGTGCATCAAAAAAATAGTTTCGCGTAGTCTCACGTGAGTTCTGGTAACATGGTGATAACTGCAGCGTTATCATAAGGTCGCTTTCCTTTTAGAAACAGAAAATTCATGATACTGAAAGAAGAGCGAATTTTCCGTAAAATATTTAAGTGTCGGACGTTTATATCTATAATAAATAATAAAATAACTTTTTAAGTTTTCTGTGTAGATATGTTTGTGCACATCATAAAATATTCACTAAGTTCAATCTCTTGTTATTCCGAGAAAATTTATCTAGTCGTGTATTTCAAAGATCAAACAGTCGATATTTTAGGGATACTTATATGTTATTAAAATCATAAAAGTTTTCATTTCACGTCCTGGCCTTATAATTTTTATTGTCTAAGAAAGAGTAGTTGTATCTAAAATACAATTTCCTAAAGCTCAACTAAATTGCCTTCAGTTCTTTTAATACCTTTCATGTCATCGTACAAGATATCCCATAGCTTTACTTATAAATAAGTAATAAGTAATAATATATTCATTAATGTATACTAAAGATTACAAAATCTCATATAAGTTCTAAAAATCATTGTAATAGGTTGTAATAGGTCAGGTTAGGTTAGGTTAGAGAGCTGGCTATAAAGTACACATTAGCCACACCTCAGCGGTCCATTGTGATACCACTTCAGTAGGGTCCACAACTGGAAATGGTAACCTGTTGTAATTTAGGGGGAGCACTAAAACCAAGTATTAATGAACCTTACTAAGTCTTGTTGCAATTACCCCCAATTCGCGGTAAAAGTAGCTACCAAACGTAAGTACTACTTCTATATTTGGCAAGGCACAGGCATTCACACAGCAGGTTTTGAACACCCCCGATCTTCTCTTTGTCCATACAGCTTCTGCAGAAGTCATTACAGTCTGCATGCATACCTTCCAAAGGGACAGTATCCCGTGATGACGGTAGTAAGATAAGATTTCACACATCCTTATGTTGCTGGCTTCAAATCACACATGTGGTTAATTCTCCCCATCTGCTATCAGTCAGCAGCTTGCAGGAATGTAGATTTATCCTCTTCTATTGGTCTTCCGATGAATTCTTCCGCTATCATTGGAATAACTAAATAAGGCAATTTGAATCTTAATATAACGAAATAAAAACAAATAGAAAAGCTAGAATTGGTCTAAGACCAATTCTTATGATACCGTAGATGATTACCCGTATGTAATTTCGTGCGGCACTCCCCTCTGTGCAAGTATGATTTTTGAGTGGTTTTTCGCATATATTTCTAGAACGGCTTGTCGGACAGAAAAAATGATTATAACTAATTTTATAGGATTTCGTATTCTGATTTTAGTACAATAAAATGTCTGGAACTGATCGTTTTCACAGCATACGTAAAAAACCTAACATTTTATATTGCAACACCAAGGAGGAGTTGCCCGATTTAGTCCATTTTGAAATTTTATTTGCTAGTATAATGAAAACATCATGTACCAAATTTCAGCTCTCTACGTCGACGCGTTCCCAGGCAGTGTCCAAATATATAGTGGAAACCGAAATTTTTGTATGGCAACACCACGAAGGAGTTGCCCGATTAGTCTCATTTTCGACCTTCATTTTACTTTTTTTTAAAGTCCGTGCACAAAATTTCAGCTCTCTAAGTATACGCGTTCTCGAGTTATTGTGCGCACAGGCGGACATGCAAAAATCAAAATAACTTTTAATATTATGCGTGGGTGTCTAATCCATTTTGCTCTAATATCATTATTTCTAGGTGTTACAAACGGAATGACAAACTTAGTATACCCTACAAAATTCACCTAGGGCATAATAACATAAAAATAAAAGTAAAAATTATTTCGGTTAACTAGAAAAGAAAATGAAAGACTATTATGCCTTGCATTCTATATTGGTGCCTTCATTATTTCTTAAATTGCTGATGGCTGTGCTTAGCAGAATGTGACATCTTTGATTCTCACCCCTTTGTTCTGCTAGAGTTATTGAATTGATAGCCGTTGCGTTCTTATTGCTTGGTATTGACATGTCTGAAATGCATTGGTTAGTGATGACTGCTGTAATTTTGGTTGATTGTAATTTATCTGTTGATGATGTGATACTTCGAAGAATATGAGATGGTTTGGTCAAACCTTCAATGCAAACATTTCAAGCAATTTCGCATGGAGCACTTGATTGCTGAGTGTCATTTCTTCATGAAATGGATACATCAATTTTTTTTTTCTTTTTTTAAGATTTGGTATTTTGGAGCTGGAGATTGTGATAGGAATCCCTTTCAAAGAAGACGATTATGAATACCGAGTGGACTTCTCTTGAATCAAATAACGCTTATATAGCAGTCGCAGGTTTATTTAAACCAAGGACAAATAAATTTTACCCAAGAGCAAATAACATTAACCCAAGCACAAATAAGATTAATCCAAGCATAAATAAGTTTAATCTAAGAGCAAATAAAATTAAACCAAGCATAAATAGGTTTAACCCAAGAGCAAATAAGTTTAAACCAAGCAGAAATAAGTTTTACACAATAGCAAATAAATTTAAACATAAATTCTCAATAAGGCATTTTAATTTCAATTCAAATCAACATTTAATTATTTCATTTTGTCATTAAAAACAACTTCTGCAAATATTGACATTAATATGAAAGATACTATAAAAGATGAGATAGATAAAATTTCTTAACAAATGGTCAGTGCAAAGGCTGCCCTTCCATTGCCTTAGGCATGAGTAAAACCATATCCATTATGTAATTGGCGCAGTCAGTCGGTGTAAATTGTTACAGGCTATTTTCAATAACTGTAAGAATGTTATACTCTGTACTTACATCAACTAAAACTGGTCGTAAGTACGCCTTCATTTTAGAGAATGATTGTTCTATTGGGTTGAGCATAGGGGAATAAGGAGGAAAGAATTTTAGACTCAACACTCCCCCCCCCCCTCCCAGAAAATTTTGAAAAATTCCCAAAAAACATTCGTTAGCTCGTACAATTTTAGGCCTAATTAAATTGAATCCATTCGGATCGAAATCGAAAAGGCTTTAACGAGTTCTTCCCGAAAACTTATTAAAATCCTTTTAAAATTTTTAAAAACTGTTCTGAGATTGCTCTGATTCCACTGAATTTTGACAAAGGCGTGATCCGTAGAAGACATCATGCAGAACTATTTTGAACAGTTTGTGCGGAAATATTAATTGATAACCTTTGATATCAATGAAATTTTGTAAATTTCGTATAACGTTGTTTAATTTTCCCGACAAAAAGCTTTGCTAAGCTTTTTCGATTCTAGTACCAACTGTAGATGTAATTACAAAATTCTTACTTAATTTTTCTTCATTGACTTTACTTTACTTTATATAATGACTCTAAATTCTCTGATGATTCAGATATACTAGATCCTAGTTCGAATAGTTTTCAATAAACAATAATTGATATTGGTATTTTGAATTAAATTATTGCCATCATAAGGAGTGGATCCATATTTTAGTCCATTCTTGAACTATTCATGTGTACATAATCATCGGAATCGAAATTTAAATAGATCTCTACTGTGTACTGTATTAATCATATAAACATAATTGAAGAAATCGAAAAGAATTATTCAAGAATTTATAATTGTAATATTATGAATTAAAATAAGAACTAAATTGTAATGCTTTCTTGAACTCGTACTGCTTATCAAATGTTAATTAGCACTACAAACTTCTCTCATGCTTATATGATAGCACAGTATTAATTTAGCAACACATTTGTCAAGGAAATATAGATCTTATTAAGTCATTGTATCCGTGCTTCGTTCCACAAGCAAGAGTAAAAGTTGAATTAAAATAAAATTATATATTTTCATACGTTAAGGCCAAACCGGAATTTACGCAGCAAGCATTATGCTCGTAGCTAACCTCCAAGCCGAAATGAAAGCATTAAATCAAAACTTTGCAATGCTAACCTCTTTTAAAGTTGAAATCTTTTTAGGTAAACATAACACCCTAATACCAAATTTTTATTTTTCTATATTTTTAATTTACTCGATTTTCTTTAAAAAAATATGCATTCGCAGCTTTATTAATTTTTCTATTAGAAGTGTGGAAATTGATATTTTATTTATTTATTGATATTTCAGTTCCGATTTCTTTGCGCCAATTATACCTAGTTTCCTTGCTATCACAAGGGCTCTTTGATAGCGGATCAGAGCAAAGTGAGATGCAACTGGGACAGTCATCCTAAACAACATTTTTGTATTGTTTTATTTTAAGATTATGTTTGCAATACAAACAAAGAAATAAGATGAGTGATGGCAAAACCTTCGAGAATACTTCCCAAGCCATGAAACAGAAATCTATATGTGTGCGTGCTTAGTCCGTTTTCTAAAATGTTCTATATTGATACTTATGGAAAAGTGCCAAACATTGACTTTATATTTGCTATAGATCCTAAACTACTATCCATACAGGAAAATAGTCTTCTAGTAATTTAAAGCTTGGTTTCTTACCTTCCCAAAGGTTACACTTCCTATATACCTTACTTAACAAAATAATAAAATAGTTTTGATTACAAAGTAACCTTACCATTTTACGCTCAATACCTCTCAGCTGAGTGATAATTGCATGTGTGTATGTGCAGCCGTAGTCCGAATCTGTAGGCAGCTACATTCGATATCATCAACCCACGGCATGCCATGATGGCACAGCGACATTACAATGATTACTCAGCTGAGCATTTTTGTTTGAGAAATCGTAGTCATTTGGTTAAGATAAATTTTTTTAAATAATTTTGTTAGGAAAGGTATGACAATTTTACTACGGTTCGGAAGATAAGAAAGCAAGCTTAAGATTATCAGAACACCATATTTTTGTATTAATAATAGTTTAGGGCGGAGGAGCTATTCAAATCAAACTTTTGCCACTTTTACATAAGAACACTGCAAATATTTTAGAATGTAAGGACTACGTTGGGCCTCGCATGTGGTAGGGAGGGAGTCTGTTTCATGGCTTGTGAAGTAGTACGGGCCTGGACATTAAAAATGTATTATATTTATATACATAACTAATTAATAACAAAAAGGAATTGATAATAAGAATTGTGGAACGGAAATGGAATAACCCGAACCCTTCTAAATTTTTACACACAACAATTTTTAATAACAAATGAAACTTTTTAAGCTTTTAACCTTCATGGGAGCATCGGGTTGTCATAGGGCCCCAAGCTCTTGATTCTGTTTTTATAAGAAGAGTCGAGAGTGGAGAGTGGAGAGAGTGTATAGAATTTATGACTTAACAGTAGAAAATAAAATATATTTAAAAAACTTTTAAAATAAATAACTTTCGTAAATAAATTGCACTAAAAAGTATAAAATAATTTTTTCTTTCCCGTGAATACACAAAAAAAGTTTCGTTGTAAAATAAGAAATGCTACAACTTAAATTAAATCTTTAAAGTTCTGGCTTGAGTTGCAGTTGGACAATTGTGATTATAGTTATGGATGCCCAAACTTTTAAGATGTAATCTAAGTTATAGCAATTCTTATTTTACAACGAAACTTTTCTTGTGTGTACTTTTTAGTGCAATTTAGTTATGAGAGTTAGTTATTTTAAAAGCTTTTTTAATATACTTTATTCTAGATATCCATATAGACTCTTTCTATGTTCTTGAACATGAAAAGAAATGTCTATTTCACTAAAATATGGGCAGTTGAAGAATAAGTCGACGTTTCGGGGGAAGAAAAAAAGTCGGGTTCGTGCGGTACTCACCCTTTATCAGTTAATAGTCCCATTAAAAACGGTGAGCTCTGATATTAGTCTTCAATCCCCAACAGCGGCGCACCGAGAGGGGGACGAACGGGACCGGTCCCCCTCCAGAATGTCAGTTTTCTGAACATAATTTACAAATTACGTATAAAATGTGGTCTGTATATTATTACAAAGTCCGCTAGAATAAAATAAAACCTTTTAATCTACAATAGCAGTGCTTAAGTGCTCAGATGGGTGCAGGACGCGACTTTAAAGCCCTATTTTTCTGACTTGTTAGGACTTGGGACACCTATGCCCCCCCCCCCGCCAAGCCAAATCCTGGGTGCGTTACTGATCCCCAATGTCCTTTTTGCATATCTATTATCAGGATAATCAAGAGTGGATCGTACTTTGCGGATCTCAATACGATATTCCATAGTATGCTTTATTACTTTCATTTAATTTTAATTTTGTCACCGGGGTTGATTTTATTATAAGCAATATTTCACTAGGTTTCCGCCTACAACTGTTGTTCACAAATACCATCGCAGCCAACGTGAGATACTCAATGGATGTAGCACTAGCAAGTAAAGGCCAGTATGAGCTCAACTTTGTTTCGTTTCAACAACAACATGAGTTTTGTTTCATAAGTGCTAAAAGCAACTTATGCTATCCTGCTACTTTTATAATGAGTGCATAACTGTTCCATTCGGACCAAAATCCGAAATCCGAAATTACAATGTTTTATAATAAAATAAATGGCAGGGTTAACATGTTCGACCATTTCCTAGGTACATTTTCCGCTACGCCAAAACCATAAGATAGTCAACGGCTCTTTTCTACACTTAAATATATGTGACAGCACTTGCTGAAATTTATGCTATGTTGTGAAGATCGAAAAGTTAGGAGCGCTTATATGATGATATTTATACCGACTGTTGAGTGCCAATACAGTAGTAATTCCTAATGATTCCAGTTTTCTTTTTAGAAATTTATGAAAATTATAATAAAGTATATATTTGCCTTTAAATAAGATTCATTGGTAACATTTTTTTTTATTCAAATTACAATTTCAAATGGATGCCACATTTATGCTTTAATTATAATACGCAGTGAAGCTGAAATGTTTTACGAATATAATGGCCTGTGTTATAGTATCCCAAAATTTTTAGCCAAACTTACGTTTAATGCATTGAACAGATTTAAACTCCAGATTATCTGGAGCTGACATCCAACTTTGACGGAGAACTATCGGGTAGCTAATAAATATCAACCCTCAATCTCAGCAATACACAAAATAAGAGACAAACTTTTTTCAGTCGAATGTATATCCATCCTCATAACTTTTTTCAAGGACGTATTTTTTTAAAATATTTTTTGTTTTTATTTTGCAGCAGCAGAGCGCAAGATTCTTAGGACCTGCAAGGGAACGCAGCCCCACACTTCCAGGCACTCAAAGCGGTCAATGTACTGGTGTGAACAATAATCACCCCCTTCACCGTATGTGTTCATCTTGTCCGGATGTATGCGAACATGCCCCCAAACCATTTGGCGCGAGTCCAATTTTCAATGACTCTTGCCGAAGGTACTTCAAGAAATTAATCGAAAATGTCAAAAGCAATTACGCTAATGATCTACCAAGGATTGATTCATCTCACAATTGCAGCTATGACACATCCGAACGAACTGTGTTTGACGAGTCTTCCATTAACTATGCAGAAGTTAGTCGCAACGAATGTTCTGAACTGATTGGCAATATAAGCTCGGTTATTCCTCTAAAGACAGAACCATGTGGCCCACCAAGCAGTCCAGATTCATCGCCCGATCCAGGTCCAGAAGATTGCGCCGGTTGCGGGAGATTCATACAGGTTGGAGTTTTATAAAGAAAAATGATTAGAATATATTAAATTAATCTAAATTAACTTTAATTTACAATAGGACCGGTTTTACCTCTCGGCAGTCGAAAAGCGCTGGCATGCCGGCTGTCTACAGTGCTGCGTTTGTCACCAACCATTAGATAGGGAAACGTCTTGCTTTTCTAGAGATGGCAACATCTACTGTAAAAGTGACTACTACAGGTAAGTCTGAAATTTATTTTCCTATCATATCAGTCAAACTTATTATTTTTCACCACGCAAGCAAGCTAACTATGAAATCACTTTCATTCAACTCATGTCGTACTAATTATTTTCTTGAGCTGATCTGAAGCGATATGTGCGCACCTCTGGAACAACAAGACAGGAAAATAGCTACAGTGCACGCAATCGACTACAGAAGAACGTCTTCTTCTTTGGTTGAGAATACAGTTGATGCACGGTAGAGCAACATTTTTATGCAATTTTAATTGTTGAAAATTACCATTGAAATATAATTGCCGATACAAACTTCTTCCTCTTTGATGGGCAAACATGAATTATTTAGTAGAGTGCATTTACACCTTCTTTATGGCCACGAAAGTCTTAACTTCAACCCATATTCACAGACAGTTACTTTGTTTAATTTTTTTTTTTAGATTTTGGGAAGGATTATAGTTTTGCTGTTACATATTCATTTAATGCTTTTGTTCAATATAATCTCACACAATAGAAATTAATTTAGTTATTATTATTATTATCGCAACTAAAATATTGACACTGATTTTAATAACATTTCGGCAGAAAAGGTTCGGTTTGTCAAAATAAAAAAATAGTTTTTATAGTCTTGCTTGCTTAGAAATTGCGTAAGTTATGCACAACATACATATTTGTTGCTATTCTATCTTGGAACTCATACTTAATTTACGTAGTATAATTTGTTGTCTTAATGTTTTATAACGATCATATAAAATACAGTAGCCATTTGATTATATGAACTTATTACTGCATAGTCAATTCAAATAGTCGAATATTCATATATGCGAGACTAATTAATAAAAATGATACATAATTATGTATGTAGGAAAGACAACACAATAACAAAATTTATTTTCTATTTTAAAAGGAACTTTGTTGGAGCATGTTACTAATGCGATTCGCTATTGCACTATAGTTTAAAATTTGAAAGAAAACCATTTTGCAAAACTACTTTACCCCTGACGGCAAATTTTTACTATGATATTACATGACGTCTCGGCTTCAACTTAACATTCCTCTATCTAACTTAATAATCCCCTCAAAATTTACACTACCCCTTAGCGTCTTGTACATATTTTCCGAAACCATTTATGTTCATTCAAGGACACGACCTTCCCTTCCTTTAGTTCATTATTCGTGAAATTATTACAATACCCAAATATAAAACAGTAAATCTCTCCATATCGTTAGTCATTCTAGATTTCTTACTACTCCCTTAAAATCTCCACTATTCAGTTGTAAACCGTATACTATTATTATTAACCACAACGTTAGAAATTTTGTTTGGTAGAGACGGATAGGCATACTTTCTAATTTTAGTATAACTTCAACTGTTTGAGCCTTGTGCGACCTTTTAGTTTCATTAGTTAGAGCCTTTTTTCTTTTGTTTTCAGAGCCATTTTTTACATGTTTTTAATTTTAAGAGTCATTTATAACGTTTTCTTAAAGAGTCCCACATAAAAAAAATTATTATATATTATAGTGTGTAAGTTCAGTTCCAATATTCTTTTCAATTTCTTTACCAAACGATTAGAGCAATTGTGCAAAATTCGTTGAAATTTTGTTCTTATATGTCCATGTAAGATACTGATAATTCATATATCCACGTAGTTCGGTTAACCGAATGTAATACATCCTTCCTTTTGGCTCTTTATCATAAAATATTTAAGGCAAATATTCAAGGAATTAACTACTACAAAATATTAACAGATACTACATAATATTAAAGTTTGGGCCAATTTAAAAGACCCTACATAGGATTTAATTTTCTAATTCTCCAAGTCTCGTGTTTTCTCTTTACTTTTGTGAGGACTCATTTTACATTTTCGATTTATTTTTTAGAGAGAAAAAAAAACTGTATGTAGTTCCGCGTTCGATGGAAAATATTAGTTAATTACTTTTACTTTGTTCAGTGATTTATTAGTCCATCAACAAATTTAACGTGTAGCCAGACTTGGAGTGCGGAAAACTCTTCTTTATATTTAAGATGACATCGCTGAAATATTAATGTACATACACCAATTGTCGTTAATTATTATGAAAGTCGATTATCTAGCACCATATTTAAATTATTTCGGGGATTATTTGATTTATATATATGTCAGTGCGATTTACTCTTAGAATATACAACTGAAGGAATGTCCCACTATTTGGTGGAATTCTGTTTACGTATTCGTTATGCTCATGGAAGTAGTAAATCGGAAATATTTATGAAGGGGAGCTTGGCATAATTATTTAAAATAAAACAAAATTGTTAGCTGCCACTGACACATTGAACAGAAAAACGTAAACAAAGAAATGTTTTGAACATAAAATTAACACAATTAATGGAACAATTTAACGTTTTTTAATTAAATAACACACTATCTGATGTTTAACTCGAATTGACTAATATCAAGGTCACGGTTAAACCTTGGTTAAACTTGGTTAAATTGTTCTTGCCTTTCCACACCTTCACTTAAAAACCGAGTTTCCCTCACAACGATAATGTTTTTACTCCATATTTTGCTTCTTTAGTTATATGCTTGATAGGAAAGGTTTGATTACCAAGTTACCACTTCTGCAAATATCGCTGAACCCTAAGCAATTTCTCATTACCAATCGTTACAACTCAGAGAAATAATGCACTCAGAGACATAAATATAAAAGTGATGCCATTTAATTTCAAGCATTTTTGGTGCAATGAGCAATCCATTTATATGCATGTCAGTCATTTGGACTAGATAATATAGAGTGGGTAAGGCTTGTAAAGCCTACGGCTTTTTGTCAAGAAGTAAAAGTGAACAGACAAGGTTTAGGTCTGGCAATATCATCTAGACCTTGCATAGTCTTGCAAAATTTGAATGTCAATGTGCTTTCAAAAATCTAATACATTATATTGTACTGTCACGTTAATAATTCTAGTACCAGAAGCTCAAATTTCTATACTTTCACTAACATATATAAACAGACTGATTATTTGCTGTCTCTATATGGCATAAGTTTTTGTTTAAGTTGATTGATTTGACAAGGAAATCGGGGCAAGGAGATAAAATGATAAAAACATGTATTTTTATCTTTTTCTTTTTTTCAATATTACAAGCCACCTGAGATATTTTAAAACCGAAGTCAACTAAGAATAAAAATTAAAAAACTCAGAAGTTAACGCTAATAAGTCGAAAGAAATTTGATTGCATTTGGTTGTCGCATTGTCGCCTATAAAAGCGCAAATGTAAGGATAAGTAGTAAATCTAATAAATAGTCTTAAAATGTATAAAGTTTGACTGGAAAACAGTATAATTATATATCTGACTGGATGAGTTACTAAACTACTTTCATTTTTAATTGCATTGTTAACCAGTTGAAGAAGGGTCATCTGCCACAATCAACATAAAATTGCTCATGCGCAGATAATGTTTCATGAATTTTAGCCAGTGTGTTTTATGTATTTTAATGTGGAAGCTAAATCATGAGTTTGTTGTTGATATTATCACTAAAATAGGAAATGGATCGTATCAGATATTGGAATGGAATATGCCTTCCTATAGTATATGGGTATGTCCTCTACTGAGTTAATTATCAACAAAAGTTCCGTACAAATTTACATCGAAAACAAGAGAAAAAATAACTGGTCTAAGACCAATTAGATGAAAATAAAATAAAATATGGTGAAAACCCAAAGTTTTGTATGGCAGCACGAAGAAGAGCTTGCTCGATTAGTCCATTTTTGAAATTGTTTTTACTATTTTTGTGAAAATGCAATGTGCAAAATTTCAGTCTCTACGGCGACGCGTTCTCAGGCAATACCTAAATATATAGTGAAAAACGAAATTTTAGCATGGCAACTCTACTGAGGAGTTTTTTGATTTGTGCCATTTTCCAACTTAAATTTATTTATTTTTTTAAAAGGCTTTGTGCAAAATTTCAGCTCTCTAAATAAACGAATTCTCGATTTATCGCGAAGACGTGCGGGCAGACGGATAGACAGACAGATAGGCGGAATGTAAAAATCAAAATAACTATTAATATTGTGCGTGGGTATCCAATCCATTTTACTCTATCAGCCTTGTAAAAAATGACAAATATAGTACATACCCTATCAGATTTCATCTAGGGTATAAAAGGTAGTTATCGTGGCTTTAAGATGGCTGGTTTCTCACGAGAGTTTCAAATGTGTCTATTCTACAATCTATCTATATATATATATATATATATATATATATCATATATCGTGGAGATTTCCTTGGAAAGTCAAATTGCTGTCAGTGCCGTAATCAAGTCCTTTATCAGATTCAAATTACTAATACTGGGTTAGATCACACTAAACTAAACATCCGCTAAATTTTTATTGGGTTTGATGGATTCAGGGCATTTTGCGCAGAAGACGGATAAGTTCACACAACTTGGAACTAACTCGGAGGCTCGTCTGTCCTCAATTTGCATTGCCGCAAGAGTGTTAGTCTTAAAAATCCGACTTTAAGCCGCCTCTCGGTTGAACCGACTGAGCTTCGAATACCCCATAGATAGAATAATCACATAACTTTGGAGAAAAGCTAATCCAAACTGAACGTGGAAAAGCCAAGGTATCTCTTATTGGCAATGATGAATTATGCTACACACATATAAAATTGAACTTAAATTACTTGGGTAGTTAAGTAGTTTTGAATCAACTCTTCTCCAGAATGGTATTGATGAGGGGAGGAAGAGGATTTTGTTTTACCTTTTTTAACAGAAGATTGAGGAAACTCGCTGTACTACCACAAAACTACTAAAAGTGGTTCTCCGACGTGCATGAATCCCTTGAGAAAAAGAGAACGAGGCAAGTTTTCTTGAATTAATTTTTATTCTCTTTAGTTTTAATGCAATTATGAAAAATGAATTGGACACCCAAGTATGTAATAAAAAGTTATATTGATTTTTGCATGTCCGTCCGTCTGTCTGTCTGTGCGCACGATAACTCGAGAGCACGTATACTTAGAGAGCTGAAATTTTGTAGACGGACTTAAAAAAAATAAGTTCGAAAATGACACAAATCGGACAACTCCTTCGTGTCATACAAAAATTTCGTTTTTCATTATATATTTGGACACTGACTGAGAACGCGTCGATATAGGGAGCTGAAGTTCGGTACAATAAATATAAATAAAATTTCAAAAATGGACTAAATCAGGCAACCCTTCTTGGTGTTGCCATATAAAAACTAAGTTTTTGACGTATACTGTGAAAACGATCAGTCTTACACATTTTATTATTTATTCTACTAAACACTTCTTCAGAGTACGAAATCCTATAAAATTGGTTATAATCATTTTTTCTGTCCGCCGAGCCGTTCTAAAAAACCACTGTAAAAAACAAACATGCACAGATGGGTCAATATCCATCTAAGGTATCATAAGAACTGGTCTTAGACCAATTCTAGATTTTTTACTTGTTTTATTTTATTTTCCAAATAAGAATAACATTTTTTTTTTTCAATACAACACATTCACAAATACCAATGAAAACTGTCTGTTTGAATCCGGGAAAAACTCAGATGCATTCAGAGCTATTCGAAGTCCGAAAAAAAGCAACGACAGATTGAAACGAAATCGTTCGGCTTGAAAAAGAAAGCAAGCAAAAAAGCTAGAATTGGTCTACGACCAATTCTTATGATACCCTAGATGCATGCCCGTATAAAATTTCTTATGGTCACCGATCAATGCAAGTTTGATTTTTGAAGTGGTTTTTCGCATATATTTCTAGAAGGGTTCGTTGGACAGAAAAAATGATTATAAGCCATTTTATAGTATTTTGTATTCTGATGAAGATTTTAGTACAATAAAAATATCTAAGACTGATCTTTTTCACAGTATATGTAAAAAACCTAAATTTTTATATGGCAACACCAAGAAAGGGTTGCCCGATTTAGTCCATTTTTGAATTTGTTTTGCTATTATTACGAAAACACCATGTAACAAATTTCAGCGCTCTATGTCGATGCGTTCTCTGGCAGTGTCCAAATATATAGTGGAAAACGAAAGTTTTATATGGCAATCCCTCGAAGGAGTTGCCCGATTTGTGTCATTTTCGAAGCTAATTTTACTTTTTTTTTGGAAAGTCAGTGTACAAAATTTGAGCTCTCCAAGTACACGCGTTCTCGAGTTATCGTGCGCATAGACGGACAGACAGACGGAAAGACATTGAAAAATCAAAATAACTCTTAATATAATGCGTGGGTGCTCAATCCATTTTGCTCTACCATCATTACTTCGAGGTGTTACAAACTGAATGACAAACTTAGTATGCCCTATATTAAAAACGATATGAATTGAAACAAATTTATTTTGAACGAGAGATCATTCGTCATCTGAGTTGTAATGATTGTCTTTGCGAGAGAAAACAGGCAAAAGTCGTACGAGACAAAATGTGGCCTGTACAGAGGGTGCAGTGCAGAATTAAAAAAAAAATCCCTTTTCTCAATAATCGTTGCATGCATTTAACGGTGTAGTGCTGTCATGTTGTAATCGAATTGGTTACAAAATGATGCTACTGAACAGTTTCTGCTGTTTAAAAAATAAGCGAGGTAAACGGTTAAGTTATTAAGTATCCCAAAAATAGCATATGTGCCCTTGATTATAAAAAGAATCTAAAAAAATGAGTTGATCTGTTATTTCGCATTGCATTACTGAATTACATTGTCGTTACCTGAAACAATCTTTCAGAATTTAGAAAAATGAAACCGTTAGATAACTTAGGATCATGTGTCTTTGAACAGAATTCAGTTTAAATTAATTGTGATAGTTGATTAGGTCAGTTCCGCTGGGAGGCATCTTAAATTTGTGTACAACCATAGAGTAAAGAAATCTATAGAGACCGAAAAGGTATGACGGAAATTCTCATAGATTTTGTCCACAAGAGCCGAATCTAACAGAGCCAAATCTAAAAGAGCCGCATTTTTGAAACTACACTAAAGCAAATGTATATGCTTATCATGATTACCGCCATCTGGCTGCCCATCTCTATATTGGTTCCCTTTGCACTTGCATGCATTCTGACATTGAACTTTGAAAGTTCTTTAGTTTATAGAGAAATACTTCATACGAAGCTTGATGGTGTGCATGCAAATGTTTTTAATCTGTGTTTCTAATGAAAATATTTGTGCCTTGCTTTTTTTTGTGATGACTGGAGAGCTACTGTAC
Organism: Dioctria rufipes; assembly: GCA_963924295.1. Taxonomy (NCBI): domain Eukaryota; kingdom Metazoa; phylum Arthropoda; class Insecta; order Diptera; family Asilidae; genus Dioctria; species Dioctria rufipes. Next base: position 207,205,863 of record OZ002740.1, read on the forward strand.
TGCATGGACTTGCATCAGAGAACTACAACAGCAAGCAATACTAAAAAATGTTGTTGGGATTTTTCACTTCTGAGTATAGAAAATGCAGATTTCATATTTTTCATTGCTCTTTATGATTTCGTTTAAGACTTTATTGAATTGCTAGTAATGTGAATATATTTCCATTTGATCCAGCGATAAACTCTTTTTAGAAAGATCTAAAAAACGGTCGCATGTAGGTGGGTATACTTGCAGGATCAAATGAAGGGTAACATTCTGAGGTTTCCAAATCTTGCAAGAGAAACCTATAGCGACCATGCATTTTGGCGGGAAAATGGTTAGATTTTAAAAAATTTACAATTTTTTTTCATTTCGAATCGAAAATAAAAAGCATAAAATGATTTTCATTTCACATAATTATTTGTCGGGTGAAAAATACTTTGGCGCTTGATATTAAATATGTGTCGATATATGCCGAAGATTGTACAACATATGGGAGTGGATGGAAATTACATACGGGCTTTGATCTAAGGTACCATAAGAATTAGTATAGATTTTTTGCTGATTTTTATAATTGAGTTTTAAAATAAAAATCATTTTATGATTTTCATTTTTGATTTTTAAAATAAATATCAGGTTTAGATTTTTATTTTTTATTTAATTTTTAATTTTTTTTTTAATTTATTTAATTATTATTTCTGATTTTGTAAAATATAAATCCAAAAAGAAAGTTACGTTTTATAATTTCGAATAAAATTCATAAGTTTATAAAGTATATAAAATTTATGAAGATTCGATAATAAGAATCATAATGCTACATTCCAATCAATCCTCTTATAACTTTTTCTGTATGAAAATAATTGTTACTTGATTTTGTTACTTTGACGCACTGTAACTGTTGACAAAATGGAGATGGAGACTTGGAGAGGTGATTGGACATTTATTGGAAATTTTATACATGACAGTTATCTTCAGAGAATGCGCAACAAAAAAGTTGCAGAAGATTAATGGAGAAAGTGTCTAAAGTCACAAAATCTCCCTTCTACTGTCCAAATGAAGCATTAATCCGCAATATTCACCATATCAATTTCCTTACTCTATGGTAGAGTTTAATTTCACTTAAAAATTTTATTTCAATTGTATTATCAAGTGATAGTCGTGTTACATACGGGCCTTAAAGGATACATATTTAACATTATAAATATTGAATAAGCTGTGAAATTTTACGAAACTGTTTTTTCATTATGTAATTTTTTCAACTTATTTAATGTTATTTCGTTCTACTCTTCTCTATATTCTTTGTTGAATTCTAAGCACATTTTCGTAATTTTGTTTGGATCAGCATGATACAATGTTTTAATAATATCAGAAGTGTCCAGATCAAATTTAATTATTGTATTTCGCTCAGATTTCACTAAATGGATAGAATGATAAAATGAAGCTATTGAAACAGAATCATGTGGAATGTTAGATGATCCTTAGTAACTCCAAGCTTCTGTCTGTCACAGAAACATCGAAACAACGTGACGTAGGAATTCGAAATTTGACAGAATGTTAGATCTTTATGACGAGCGCATATTCCAACAGTCAAATATTATGAAATATTATTTTTGTAATTTTAATGGGGTGGATGAGCTCCTTAAATTTTCTTTTTTTATATCATGTGGGGTATCGGTTGCTTTCAAGGATTCCAGTTTTTTTTTTTAGTAAAGTGGTTATAAGGATAAAGCCCAAAATGTTCAAAAGAAATATCTTTTCCCCTGATCTTCTAGGTTTCTAAAGCTAAAATTTGGATATTATCATGGTTAGGTAGGTGAATTATTTCTAACCCTGTCCTATTTTTCGTTAGACTCATAGTTGCTGAAAAATAATGTTTTTAGAGTTATCTTTTAAGACAACTCTCAATAATAAGACCAACTCTTGTAAAATTACTCGAGCGTGTTTGTTTGTTATTGAGTTATCACAAGCAAATTTGGATTAGATTTAAATATTCTTGAATTCTGTCGATCGACTGTTCATTGAGAAACTTCTGGTACGGAAACATGATTGTCAGAGCCCAACTCGCCTTTAACTGGACGTCAGATTGAATACGAATTTCATCGAAAACGAGAATAGCATTTTTATATGATACATTAGAACTTTCAAATGTCGGGCTTATTTGTTGTAATAAATAAGCCTTTAGCGTATCCAGGCACTGTAAATTAAACATTAAACTGCACATATATAATTTTGAGGACTTATAATAAAAGGCATCGATCATAGGGATATTTTAAAAAATGAAAAAAAAATTTTGCAAATGTGAAAATATTTATTGTAACGCGTTTATGTGAATAAGTTCATTTTTCTGATATGATTTGCAGATTTTATACAATCTAATACGTCTAGAAAATGGAAGCAAATAAGACATTTTTTATCTTCAGATGAATCAAACCGGGATTTCAGTGCAAAGGTATTTTCTGTAAATTTGGAAACCCAAGATATGGAGCAAAAAATACAATTATGCACAAAATAAAAGACAAATGAAAAGATATAGCGACGAAGAATACATTACAAAAATTTTAAATTAGTTTATGCTAAAGTTTTTGAAAATAAAAATTGCCTTTGCTCAAATAAATGTTTGAATCTCTTAAAATATGAAGAGAGTAAATCCAATTTTGAAGACTCTTGAAGACTTTTGAAAAACAAAACAAAGGAGACTTATTTGACACATTTGAAAGGAAAATGAGAAAAGGCAGTTATAAATATTTTTTATCCACTTATAATCCTGTTGTAGTTCGTGCTTGTAAGAAATTTTTCTTGGAATTCAAATATCTGCTGGACGATTAACTCGTGCTTTTAATGCTGAAACATTTGGAATAGATCAACGTGGGAAAATGCCGAGTCATCTCGAAAAACAAATGTAGATAAGATGAAGATAATAAAAAATCACATTTTAAGCTTTTCTGCATACGAAAGCCACTATACCAGAGCTCTTCTTCAGTCCCGATCTAGATATTAGAAAATATATGTATATAGTTATATATATATATATAGTATATAGTATATATATATATATATATAGTTATGTTGAGAAATGTAAGGATAATAACGAAGAATACGTTAATGAAAGGGCATGAAAGTATTTAATAGGAAATTCAGCTTACGTTCTTATTCTCATGTGATTTACTAAAGCTTAAAATTGAAGCATCCACTAATGAAGTAGAGAAAATGGATCTTAAACAAAATCATCATTTGCTCTTAGAAAACGCCGAACAAGCCAGAAAATGTTTGAAAGATGTCCAGGAAAAAGCAGAAGGGAGTCCAGAAGAATATTATGGATTTGATTTACAAAAGCCACTTCCGTTTCACAAACTTACTCATTCAGTAGCTTGTTATAAGCTGAATACAGCCGAGGCCTTCATAAATTTTATAATAATGATGGCAGGATGTTTGTATGGGATGAGATTATAGCATCAAGAACATTGCAAGGGGTGGCGTCATATATTTTAAAACTTATTAACAATGTTACAGTGCAAAACCATGAAATAGCTTTTAGAGATATTTGCTCATGCCAAAACTGTTATATTAAAATAACATTGACATGAATTACAACCAAGGGGAAGGCCAAAAATATGCAGAAATATTCCCTTACTTCCATTATATAAAACTAATAGAACAGTAACAAAGGGTAAGTATGAAGATATTATGAATTTACAAGCCCACATCCCGCCAATCTGTCAGGAATATTTTAAGTCTAAATTCTATTCCCGAAGAAGGAGAAAATAACCAGGAATGATAAAAAATAACTGCTTGAAAACTTGAATTAAATGAATGCATTTGTTTGTAATTTCATATTTTTAATAATATTTAATATTTTTAACACATTCTTTTAATTTTGGAAATGGTCTAAGTCATTTTAAGCTTTACAAAATCCATTTTCTTACAAGTTACACACAAAATTTCACAATAATAAAAAATTTTTTAAATATCTAGAAACGAGAAAAATATGAATTAGACCATTTCATAATTGGGGCACGTGTGCTTTGTTCTTCGAGATCATAACTTTTACCTGGAATTCATCGTCCGTCATAATATTTAACAAAAATTTATTCCCTCCCTCTCAATAACTCCGCAAAAGTTTTTAGAAACATTTAAGATGTGTCTATGTACTTCATGTTTGATGCAAATATATATTTCGTTGACAATACACAAACAAAACGTTCCTATACTGCATTCACGTGACAAAAAGATATGCATCATTTACCAGTCGCAATTCTTACTCCACTGCAGTTAATAATATTACTGCAATATGACACACAGTTCGTTTTAATTTTCAAGAAAAACGACGAAGTGGTTTTGGGTTTTCTTATGAAAACTTAATGCGAACTTTTTAAAATTACTTTTTATTGAAATGCAACGGCAAGTGGTTAAACTGTTATACCAAGAGATGTATATACATACATCTCTATTAATTGAAGTAACCTCTATTCACTGGCCCAATGAATGGTCATTTTCACTTCAGTAAATGCTTAAAAAATTGGTGAAATCACAGACACTCACTATCTCTGCAACGAAGAGGAAGAATGCGAATACGCAAGACTTACTTGCAAAGGCTCCTATAAAAAAGGTGAACATATAAACTGGACCTAACACGGTAGGTGCATAGCACCAAATTACTCTCAGGTCGTAATGGCAAATGTCCGATCCGTAGCGTCATATACATATTTCCATACTGAATTAATTGTAAGCAAGAATACTATAGTATCTTCTACTTGCAATATTTTTGCCAACATTTCAGTAGTAGTACCTAGTTTCCATTTTCCACTGATTTCATATAAATCTTTGAATAGTGCTTCTGGGAGTTTCTAAGTGTAACACATTTTCACACTATTATGACCCAACAATATGCACTAAAAGATGGTGGCCCAGCAGCGCTGATTCGAGTACCGCTTATTCAACATTCACAATGCTAATAACAATTTAATACATCGCATCTATACCTAGGCATTCTGTTTCCATTCTGGGTTTCTTCGGCTCGAAACATTCGCGTGAGAGCGTCAAATAACAGTGCGCTGAATGTATCAACATTGTTTTCAAATAATTTATGCATGAACTGAATAGCTCGACTTCGGATCTGCATTAACGGCGACTGAGGATTGCAGAATAGCATTTATTTGCATCTGAAGTACACGCCACGAGAAAGATACACCATTGAATTTTCTGGAAAAAGACTGCTACCAACAATGCTATCCCGATCTGCTGCGAACAGTAGTTGCACAATTTGGTTCATATACGAAATAGGCAGGTAATGATGGCTGCAAGAAATACCATAAAGAAAATATCGGAAAGAAGCCAATAGAAATCGTCTCAAGCTTCGCTCGTTCAATCCCAGATCCTCCCATCATCCTCAAATCACGGCGACTTCGTCGAGTGTTCAATTGTTCGAATAAGTGGTTTGTAGAAATAAATATGATTTTTTTTTTTTTTTTTTTTTATAATGAATTCATGTAGGTATAACATTCTTTCTTAGGGCTACCTAAGTTCCAGCATCGTATAGCCTAATATGGATTTTCTGGTTGCAGTAAGTCCATAGCAATAAAACAGGTAGTAAGAGCAACTGTTTTGGCATGCATTTTTCTGGCTAAACAGGTATCTTCTACCTCTAGATTGTGTGCGTTCTTAGTTCGCGCAATGAGTGAGATGTAAGAATGGAGAATTGGAGATATACTCCAAGTAGTAGGGAATTTCGGACTCAATCTTTCTGTGGGTGCTCTTCTCTAGCAATATTTATTGTTTTACTTTAAGGGAAATTATTATATTTCAAAAACATAAATCATTGTCGCAAAAATAAGAAAAAAATCTTATGCACTGACAGCGCCAGTCAAGTTTTATCTTTGTCATCGGAGGATATTCACATGTGAGTCTTGCCTTCAACACTTTCGTGTCTGTCTGGCTGCCGCTTACCTCAGGGCACATGCATACATGTATCAAAGCATATAAGTTGTCTACTGAAAATGACACCAATTACGATTTCCGCCAACAGTGAAGCGGCATACACTTTTTAAGATCTTCGAAACGCTCTTATGCGTGACTCTTCACTGGGATTTCTTCTTTATTTTTATTTTCTTAATTTTTAATAGAAATTTAAAGAATGGTAGGTATAAATTTCAGCACTTAATTAGTTCTTGTGTCATTATGTTTTGAAATTTTCCTGTGCGATACTCAGCGGGGAATTTATATTTTGTGAGGATGCTGGCAGTGTTTGCTGAAAAAAACATATATATTCTGGATTAAATGGTCAGGAAACAACTTTATTTGGATCTATCTATAAACTTATTCCTATAATTACTATGGAAAAATTTTTCAATATTCTAATTACAAATGTGTGCAACAAATTAAGTCAAGACAGTATTAAATAAAAATCAGAAATACCTATTATATTATATACCTAATTTTTTTCAAAATTTTTTAGTAGATATTAAAAACGGTATGAATATCCATGATCATGATCCACATTATTCAAATTCCTCCGATGTAGAAATGTCCACCATAAATATTTTATCATTGGCTAATATTTATATTAGAGACTCATCTTTAGATGGGATAAAATTTACAATTATTTAATTAAAATACTGCGGCATACTTAGTAGTCAAGAATTGTTTACAAGAGATTTTTGAATATAGTTTTGTTAAGTTTTTCGAAATGTAAGAATACTACATTCTGTGGATACAAGTTATAAATACAAGGATAATTAAGGTAAACGCACCAATTCGTGTCCATTTAAGGAAATGTCATCCGGTTTTAGAAAAATTTACTTAATGTCGGTGTTTAAGCTTTTGTAGTATACAATAGCAGCGACAACGTACAAGTAGATTTGAAGCGGCCGAATAAAAATATGAACCGAAAGCTTCGTTTTAAAACGAGCTTATGGTCCCCTGATAGAAGCTCATCAGAATTTTGTTGCTAGCAATTCGGCGTCATTATTTCAGTATCATTTGTTGCAAATGCTCTTCACGTTATTGTTTTTACGTTAGGTTCATTTATGCAATTTAGACTTAGATTTAATTTATTACTGTACTTACAAAGCTATAAAATTAGATTCATTGAAAACATATATAAATTGTAATTTCGACGTCTGTGCGTTTTCATCGATTCTGGTTAATGCCAGCTGAAGAGGTTAGAAAATTACAAAATATAATACTCTACTTCATCTGCTTCATTAATTCCTGTTAGAACTGTCGGGGAAAGAGCGGAAGGTACCGCCTTCATCAACCGGACGAAGCAGTTACTTTTTATACCATAAATGATGAAATCCTTGAGTATTATGAAGATACCTTTTAATTGTAGCGCATAGAATAATCTGGTAGAGCAAAATGGATGTTGATTTTTGCATGTCCATCCGTCTGCGCGATAACTCAACAACGCATTCACTTAAACTGCTGAAACTTTCTACATGGGCCTTTGAAAAGTGCACGTCTAAGTTCAAAAATAGGATAAATCAAGTAAGGTATTTGTAAGGCTGCATACACTCACTATATTTGAACACATACAAAACTACACTCACTATATTTGGACACTGATTGAAAATGAGTTGACGGCAAGTGCTGAAATTTTATACGTGAATATCGGCCTAAATCGGGCAACTCCTTCGTGAAGTTGTCATACAATAATTAAGAAAATTTATATATGCTGGGAAAACGGTCAGTCCCACCCACATATTTTTAATCCATTGAAAAATTCTTTAGTATACGCCAAAACCTATGAAATTGGTTATAACCCTTTTTAGGGTTCCGTACCGAAAGGGTAACAACGGGAACCCTATTATTAAGACTTCGCTGTCCGCCCGTCCGTCACCAGGTTGTATCTCATGAACCGTAATAGGTAGACAGTTAAAACTTTCACAGATTGTGTATTTCTATTGCCGCTATAAGAACAAATAATAAATATAAAATAAAATTAAAAATTAAAGGGGACAACAAACGTAATTTTTTCGGCGTTTGTGTTTTTTTGTTTTATTCTCATTCATTATTATTATCATAAGTAGGCACTTTTTTTTCAAATGACCGCATTATTTTTCACATGACGCCTACTCTCATTTGAAAAAAATAAATAAAAAGTACATAGTGTTAAATTTTGTACGATGGTACGGAACGCTTCTTGCGCGAGTCCGACTCGCGCTTGGCCGATTATTTGTTACTGCCCGATGAATCTTTCTAAAAATAAATGAAAAAATCAACTTTAGTGACCTATCTTGCCTAGAAGGGTGGCATATACATGTACAGCACTTCCATACGAAAACGATCAAAATTATCAATTTTCAGACCCAACCCCCTGCGATTTCGATGAAACTTTCAGAATTAATTAAGTATTAAAAAATACTCGACCCATATGTTTTGTTTAGCCTGACGACCTGAGGTCTTGGATATAGGGTAACTGAAAATATATGGTTTTCACTGTGGTCATGTTTTTTAATATGCTGATTACTTGAGACCGGCTTACTCGATTCTTTCGTGTCATATGTTAAATTATTGGTATTAAATGAGGCTTTCAAAACAAAAAACAAAATTAATTAAAAATAAAAAAAAAATATTGAAGAAAACTAAATTTTTATTAATTTTGGATTTTTGACCTAAAAGATATTATTTTTGAAATGCTCTAAGATTAATACATATCATATCAAAAATTTGCGGATGCTTAGCTCTTAGTTTATGAAATATTAGTGTCTCTCCTAAATTTCATATAAAAATTTTAGAATTTACTCCCAAAAAATAATTTCTTTTATTGTTTTTAGATCTCTTAATGAAATATAGTTTTAAAAAATATTATAATAATAGTTCTGTTTTATCATTTCATAAATTTTATAATTTCATTTTCATTACAAAACGAATATCCTTTAACATTAACGCTATCCTTGAAATCCTTTAACAGCATCTTGAACCACGTAAGAATAATTTTCGGAAAATTCGCAGATCATATTGCACTCGTTTCTCTTTAAGTTAACCTTGGAATGCTTTAAATATTTTGATTTTTCTTTAGCAATAAGATAATGTGGAAGAATTTTGCAAACTTTCGTGCAAGAAACATCAATGAATTGGGGCTCCATTTTTATAATAACAAGAAAATAAAATTTACGGAATTCCGTCAAAATTTGTTTTTCTTGAAAAAATATATTTCCCAATATTTAGCAAAAAAAAAAAAAATATCAAAAAAAGTGACCAAGGGAAAGTAATGCATTTTCCCACTGTCTCATATAAAAAATGCTATATACGGTGCCAGTCATATACGCATAGATGAGGTTCATTCCAGTTCACTGAAAATGTTCCTTCCCTCTGTCATGAGGCTCAGTTATTCATATTGAATGGGTGCACATTAAATATATATTCAATTCATTGTATGATCTATGAACGAATTACGCATAGAAAAATTGAGAGATTCTTTAGGAGCGGCCACAGAAAAGTTTCAAGTTCTGATTCTCTCAGTTCATTCTTTCGCAGATAATTCATTTATAAAAGTTGGCCACTCAAACTTTAATAAGTATGTCCGCGCTTGGAATGGGAGATTTCATATCTACTTGTACGTTGTCGCTGACAATAGTACGCTGTAAATTTAGCTTTTAATTTAAATAAAAAAGTCAAAACATTTGTCTTATCTGCATAGAAAATATCAGTGTATTCGGAAATCACCACCTTACGTCTAGTCTAAGCCAGTTTGCGTACACCAAGCCAATTTGCATCCAGGCTAATAAATTTACAAAAATCGCTTCATAACAGCATCTTTTGAATTTTTATTAAATTAAAAGGAGCAAATCAAGAATAAATTATATGACCAGTGGCCCCAGTTTGCCGTAAACGATTGCTTTATTTCGAAACTTTCTTTTCGAGAAGCCGAACGATTTTCGTTCCTAACACCCGTGAGATTGCTATCCGTGACCTAGGAACAAATGACAACAAATGATCTAAGGGTGCAAGCACAATATTCAAGCGACATATCGGAAGTATTGCCACTTCAGGTTCTGCTGTGTATTAAGATACTACGGCCGAAAATTGGGAAGATACCATCGACCAAGAATTGGGCGAGCATATAATCATTAAATTCAATGATATCAGTTCGAGTTTCTCCGAAGTCTACTCCTTGTTGCGTTTTTTTTTACGATTCCTGTCATCATTGCTTTCGAAGAACGGTCGTTCTCAAAACTCAAAATAATAAAAAACTATCTTCTATGGGTCAACATCGCCTATCACAATTAACACTACTTAGCATAGAGGAAGGAAGAGCAGAAAGGATGGATCTCTCGAAACGCATCGATGAATTCGTGAGCGCTAAATCTCGAAAAAAAAACCTTTTGAAAGCGCCACGCAATTATATGCTATCTATTAAGCTATATTACTATTTGAAATTAACTTAATGATTTTCTACCACTGGCTCTATATTGTCTATATAAACTGTGACCTGAGATTAAAAAAGATTTTCAATTTCGGTTTTAATTCATTTATAAGAAAACTCATCCAGCTTTCAGGTGAATACTTCCTACTAGCCTACTTCTCGTCTACTTTATTTTTCATAGGAAAGGAAGGGGGGGGGGGGGGGGCGGCTTCCATATTTTTCACATTGGGGCCCGCAATTGCTAGTTACGCCGCTGTATATAACATAATAGAATAATAGCTATATATAGTTCAACATACCCTTTACCTAAATTTAAATCTCTTGATCTATCCCCTCCTCTTTTATTATGGATTGATAGTTTTTTATCTGGTCACCTAATATGGGTTGTACTAGACGGCATTACATCTGAACCTCACCCAATAAATGGCGGTGGGACCCAAGGCTCTGTTAACTCTCCGTCTTTCCTCTTAACCCTTTCGGTAGTACGGCCGCATATATGTATGCTTTCAGGAAAATATGGTAATTCTGGCCTAAATGTTTAGGCATGTTTTTAGAATGAAATCGCATCTGCATTTTGTACCCTAATCACATATCTAATTAGTTTTTCAAGTTATAAATAGTTTCGGAGATACATAAGTCAAAAAGAAATGTATTAGTCCTTTTTAAACTGGAAAATGACAGTTTTTTTATTGGAGAAATGGGTTTACTTTAATGTCATATTTGCGAACAACAAAATTTTCCAACAAAAAGCGTTCACAACAGACCACTAATGCATATGAAAGATAGAACGGGCAAAATATATGCAAAATGATAGAAGGGGTGCATTTGATCCAAGTGCGGAAAAACATGGGGATTTGGAAGCGCTTCTTTCCCCGTTATCATCTGATGACGCCTTTAACCGATATATTTGTAATTAAAACAATTGAAGAGTGGATTGGGGGCTCAACATTGTTGAGATTCTATGGTAGGCGATTTGACGATTTGCCACAATGTAAGAAGTTTTTCCCTATATCTTTGAATGATATCCTCAACTTTTGCTCGCTTTAGTGACGCTATCTTATTCTTCTGAATAAAACAAAGCTGATACTTTATATTATGCTTATTTGTCATTTTTGAGCATTTATTATTCCATTTCATTCTAAACATACAAATTCAACAAAAAGTGGATTACTTTTTGAATAATAAATCACAATTTCGAATATTCCCTTGTTGAGTTATCTATCCATTACATGATGAATGAGTGGGAACGTAATCACAACTTGAAAAAATAATTTATATCAAAACTGACCTGCTCTCAAGAAAGTATTTTATTTGGAGACAGAACTCTCTGGCTTCGGCACTTTGTACGGTTGCGATCACTTTTTCAACTCAAAATTTTTTACTCCATTCCATTTAGATGGTGATAAGTAATTCTGTCAGTAAAAAATGTCTCCAAAAAGTCAAATGAGCAAACCAAGGCAATAAACAAACTTGTATGCCTCTGTAGATTGGATATTTATCTCTAGGAAATAAAAAACATTTAGTCGTGTCTTATCGAAAGATCTTGCCTCTGACTTCTTGTAGAGCAATCAAGACGGGTTCAAATTCAAAACATTAGTGCTGGACGTTCACTTTATCGGACCAAGTATTAAGATAATGTATAAGAGGCCTTCTAGTAATAAAACGGAAAAATATAAAATAATCACTTTATGGACCATCTGTCAGTTTGATCATAACATTTATTCTCATAAAACCACAGGTGTCACTAGGTCTCTTGGAGACAGCGAGAATGAGTTTTTGTTGCGTTGGAATTTTATGTACAATAGAGAATGTCTCGAAAACTGTGAGTTATGTTGATGATGTAAACAACTTTTTCGATTGTTTCAAGCTCATTTTGTGCACTTACGAATTAGTAACATCAATACGGTACAAGTACCCAGCAAATTTTTATTCATTTGATAATATTTGGCATTTGTGCAACGCCTTTTTGTCCTAATGTCTTATGAATATGTGGTAAAATGCCTCCTGTGGTTTATTGGTACTAGTCTAGACCGTCTTGTTTCAGTCCACGATACCACATAAAACTCGGGATTTAAGACAGCCGGCACACTTCGCTGACGTTTACGGTCCAGTTCTTTGTTTTTCTTCGATTTTCCTTTTTTGCTGTCGCGGTCCTGGGATGGTTTATATCTCTATTTTCAACCCCGGGACGGGTATTACTATTATCGATACATGGGATCAGTTCTCCCAGATCGTATTTCTTTGGTTATGGCTCAATATTTCGTATTTTACGAGGCAAAACCTTTATCTTCCTTTGTCAGTTTTTGGCTCCTTCGTTGAGCTTATCACAATTGGCTATTTATGTATTTTTTTTTTTTTTATGAATCTTCAAGGTATTCATATTGTGGGAATTTGAAATGGTGTTACCGAACGGTATTTGTAAATATATGCAGTTGAAGTAGTTGAGAGTAATGCTCTCTTTAGAAAAAATATTTTAGACAGACATTTATCAAGACAATTCATAAGTGGTCACAGCAATTATTGAATGAATTTTTGTAGTTATTCAATATATTTAATTGGTATCGAACTACTCATTTTATAAATTATAGCGAATATGCTGATAGACTAGCAGTAAATGATTTATAGATCTTTTTGCACGGCAAGATTGTAGATATTTCTAACTATATTATTTCGACACTATATCCTATCTATTGATCTGTTTTTTAGGCAGCATCAGTCCTTCGAACTAGATTGTATTTGGATCTTCTTGGGAATTCAAATTTATTCAATAATATACAATACAAAGCCTTAAGTCACCGTATTTTAGCAAATCCGTCAATTATTTACAGCTTGTCACTCTTATCCCACCATCAATTGTTCTACAGAAATGTAAGCACTCAGTTTTCCCTTAAGAAGTGAACAGGAATATAGCACTCTCTTCGTGATAGTGGCTTCAGCAAATCAGTTAAGAAAGCGGGTAGCTTCTCAATCCTTCCTTTATTCCATTATAACTTGGTGAAACAATTGCAGAGAAATGGAAGAAAGATATCCCAACAAAACGGTACGCTAAGATTATTTGTTTTAGGATTACATATATGTATAGGTTTGTTTATTTTCTTATACTGTGGTTTAACATGTCATTCAATTAAATTGAAAAGATATTTTGTAGTTAGCCTAGTAAGAGTATTGTTATGGTAATCAAGAAAAGTTTATTACGGTATTGTATATTAAACGTAAAACATGATTAACCAATAATAATAATTTTTTTTATTAATTTTGTTAATCGAAGAATTGTTGGGTGGATTTGCGATAATCTTTGAGCGAAACAAAGATTTGCTGTTGTGTACACAGTGAATGGATATGATCATACGAATGAAACCAGAGATTGAAAGTGAAATTTTTAAAAAAAAATTATATCCTCTGACATAATGGTAGGGTTACACGTTGCAGCTTTTGATGTGCAGCTTTTAGGTTGGAATGATATTTACACGTAGCGGAATGAGGTAGCGCGCAGCCTGCAGTTTTAGCTGCGCGCAGCTTAAAAGCTACAAGCCTTCGAAAAAAGCGGCAGGTCTTGCTACGCACAGCTTTTGTTATCAGTTGTATTTAAATACATAATTTATTCAATATATAACAGCATTAGAGTTTAAATATAAATACATTAAAAAAAAAAAATTCAAACAATATAAATAACAATATGGTGAAAACAAAGCATGGAGAGTATGAAACGATTAACTTATATCAAGACGGTATAGTAGTACTACTGAGTTAAGTAGAAGCATTGCTTCAAACGCACGCCAGAGTACCCAATGAGCATAATATTCCCAGAACAGTGCCTTTTCGATCAAAATTTCCATACTCTGAGACTAATTTTCATAGTCATACATGTTACAACAAAGGCAGTAGGTAATCAGAGACATTTTTGATTGTTCAATAAAAGTATCTCTGAAATTATGGTACATAAGGAATGTAACTATAAATTCTAATCCAGAATAAATAAATAAATAAATAAGTAAAATATATAAATCCAGACTGTGTGAAAAGCAAGTTTTTAAAAGTTGCAAACCTAAATACTGATGATATCCTACAAAATCCATTGCATAGCATAAAGAAGAAACAACATGCTTAGCTGGCTTTCTTTTGGTAAAGACTCTGTGAGGCATAACTACATATGAAGAGTAAATCTGCCACACACAGAAACATAGCAAAAAGAGATGGAAGGTAGAACAATGAATTAGAATTTTTATCAGAATTCATGAGGATGAGGAAAAGATTGAGAGCGTTCAGCACCTGCTGTGTGAATGGCTTAACCTTGCCAAGCGTAGGAGGAATGCGCTTGGCAGCTACTTATTCGGCGAATTGAAGGAGCCCGCAGACAAGGAGTTGGGGGACCTGGTAAAGTTCATTAAGTCTTGTGGCAGGTTTCAAAGCACCCCCTAAACTTGAGGTATCTTTCCTAGGTAGGGTCCCAATATGGTGAGGCTGATCGCAGGAGTTCGCGCGATGTCACCACACTAACCTAACCTAACCTAACTTTATATATAAGAAATTTTTATGGAGTTATATACAAAAGTTGGGTATTATTTTACAGGTAAAATAATAATATAATAAATATAAAAACCACTAAGAATTTTGAAGAATTTGAAATTAAAATGCGGTTACTTATCGTGCAAATTAAATCAGCCTTTTAAAAACTGCACGCGCAACCGCAGCAAAAGCTTCAACCAAACTAAAAATTTCATACTGCACTTGCAACCTTCTCTTTAGATGTTTACACATTGCAACTTCGGAGACTACGGCAGCACGAAAAGGCTGCAAGCAATCGAGCTTCAGGCGCAACTTCTTTGGTTTCAGAGGTGTTTACACATTGCTGCCTTCGAGTAGCGCAGCTTTTTGTGCTATGCTGCAGCAAAAATTGTGTAACCGTACCTTAAGGATCGAAAGCTCTATCAAGTTTTAAAAATTCAGTTTCATAGACTAGATTGAGTTCAAATAGATTACGAATTTATATATACTTATAACATTAATGTTCAGTTAGATAAATTATTTCCTAATATTAAGAGCAAATATTATAATACTCATATCTAGGTATTAAGTTACGAATGTATCGAATCAATTATAATGTAAAATTATAATTTTTTTTATTGCATCGACACTGTAATATTATTTGTGTGTCCTCTCGTTCAAATTCCAAGCCTCATAGTGAAAGCTACATGTTCCACATATATGTATATCCCACCCACCTGGAAGCAAAACAAAGTGATCTTTATTCTCAAAGGAAGCCGAAGTAGATTCATGATCACTAATGACTTCAGACCTATGAGCCTTATATCTTTTCTTCGAAAGGCTCATAGAGGCATGAAGAACTTACTCAAGGAAGATCACAATATGCATACTTAAAAGGCAAACTGATTGAAACTGCACTGATTTTATAAGAACCATTTCAAAATCAATTGAAAATAAGGAACGCAATATGAGTAAATTCAGCAATATTAAGAGAGTCTCCAACAACGTCAAAACAGATACTATTTATGATACCCTGAGGGCTTATGTAAAATACAAGAATTGTATCGCTCAGAAAGGGTTAAGATATGAATATATGTATGTTTACATAAAAAGGCCACAGAATCAGCTAAGATGATTCGCGAGTCATGGGCTTATATTTATATATAGTCGAAGGTAAGAAGAGTTACCAACATGAACGATCTCTAGTCCGCTATGACCAAGATGTTTGCTAGAAAGGCAGAAACTTTGGTAAGGAGAAACCAAAATAACGTTACTGCAGTTACACAGGACACTGTCTCTTTGGTAAATACTCTAATATCATTAATGCGCCTTATAATGTCATCTTCAGAATCTATACAGGCGCGTATGGGGCTCAGAGCGTTCAATATCTCCTGTGTGAATGCGCCAACCTTGTCAAATGTAGAGGAAGCACGTGAAGGACCTAATAATGTTCATATTTCTGGCTGATTTTATGTTATCACAGCTACCTTCAATTAATCAATCATATTCAGGTTCACGAATCTCAAGAGGTGGTATCACAACGGACCATCCAAGATCTAATAGTGGCTAACTCGGTAGTCGCCACTCTAGCCTAACCTAGTCTTGTGACACTGTCAGCATTGCAATTATTTTGCTTTATTCCCTCGAGCCAACACAAAGGAGAGCCTTAAAACTTGTTTTGGCACAAGTCAAGTAATTTGAAGTAGTTTTATATGCATATATAGGGTTCTTTAATCAGACTTACTTGGCCATCACTCGTCTGTCAGGGTATTTTTCTAGTAAATTTCTAATTTTTATAGAAAAATAATAATTATGAACTAGGTCAAGGGGGCAGGTATATCGAGGGCATTATGGTCTTTGAAAGTATTTTATGTAGTTCCCTTTTATAATGTCTTTGATCTCATTGGTATTTCGCTAATTCGTCTTCCGTCCCATATACCATTTTCTATATTGTTGAGTAGGAATTCAGAATGAAAACTCAATTGACTGATAAGCCAATCCTCCTCTGAAGGCTATGACAAGGATATTATAACTACATATTTTATATATTCATCACTTCGTAATGTGGAGAATGCACAAAAAGCAACATCAACCTCAACCTGTTGTACATTACAAACTTTCAATGTCAAGCTAGGGAATACTGACAGGGTAGCCCTGATTTTCAATACCTCATAGGTCAGATCAATCACTTTATGGTTTCATTTATAATTTAAGGCGAAAATGCAATCAACGCAGTAAGCATCTTCGCAGCAAATATCATGCCGCTTAGGTAACCTCCAAGTTGAAATTATAGCATCAAATGCATATGGTATGGAAAACTTTGCAATGCCAACCTTTTTTATAATTCTCAATTCTTTACGTAAACATATCACGTCAATGCCGAGTTTTTGTTTTATGCATAATTTTGATTTTCTTGATTTTCTTTAAAAATATGGATTCGTTGGAAAAATGAAGGTTAAATA
The DNA here is from genome assembly GCA_963924295.1 of Dioctria rufipes. Classification (NCBI taxonomy): domain Eukaryota; kingdom Metazoa; phylum Arthropoda; class Insecta; order Diptera; family Asilidae; genus Dioctria; species Dioctria rufipes. Next base: position 207,223,152 of record OZ002740.1, read on the forward strand.
AGATGTCAAATTTATTTTTTACTTCATTATGTTGGCAGAACTGTCGCAGCAAGCATCAAAATTTGAGCTTTTCGAAACCTAACAGCAAGCATTATGATTCATCCAAACAGTCTTATTCCATATACCCGCCATTGTATATAAAACCGAGCATCACAGCATATTGCAAAGATGCTGCTCGGTTTAGAAAAGTTCAAATTTTGATGTCTTTTCGCTGCCAACTTGAGCTGCGTATTCTTCCATGAATATACATATTTAGAATAAAACTAAATTATAACTGGCATTTATTGAAATAATTATTTTTGTGCGAAGCCCTAAGCCTATAAGTTATATTATTATCCGCGGTTACGAATGTTTTTAAATCTATGTACAACGTACACCATATTTTGCCGTGAGTTTTCGATTTTTCGACTAGGGACTTTAATCAAAAGCGGTAATTTACTGATATTCTGTTTTTTTTCCGAATTTGTTACGGTTCTTGCCCACCAAATTCCAGAAGCCAATTATTTTATTGGACCTAATGATAGTTAAGAAATATCATTGGTCACTGCTGAGATGTATATATTACTGCAAGGCTACAACAGCGTGAAATATCAATTACAACTTCTACACCGTTAATAAGTGACACTCGAAAAATTGTTACACCCTCGAAATTCAGTTAACTTGTTCCGCCCTTGGCATATTCCTCTGTTATTAAAAACGAGTTAGGAGCACCGATCTTCGTACCTCTGGGTCTTTTTTCCTTAATAAGCCTGAGGTAATATCTTAATTAAAAGCAGGTCGTGGTAAATTAACTGCAAATTGTGAGTTACAAGTTCCTTTTCCGCCTCCATGAGCTATCAATATTTTATTAGAATTTTTTAGATTGTATATTATTTTCAGTTTTGTGTGAATTTATGTTTCTGGAAGATAAAGTTTAGGAATGTACCCTAATTCTGTTTCAGCAAGTATAATAAAAGGAAATAATTCATAATTAGTTACACATTTGTGAGCATTGTTGTCGATGGTATAACGTCTCCATACTTAATTTTATGGTTTATGAGATGATAGAGAATGCTTTAGCTATAAATTCAAATGTTAATTATAAGTTGAGTTTCGTAGAAAAAGAGCACCAACTAATTCCAATGGACTTGAAGTTTCTATTAGGTACCTTAGAAATAAGAATTTTGGATTTTTCTTTTATTGAGTCATATGATACTTAGAAATCACAGAAATATACGGCTTCTAGAGACTGACAAATTCTCGTTACTGTCTTTGTTTTCACATAAAAGGCATAAAGTATCTCAGCGGGAAATTAAATGTGCACGTAGGTATTCATTAATGAATATTCTTTAAAAGCTAAAAGTAGCATTACTCAATTTTGTAGAGCAAATGTTGAGGCAAGCATACATGGAATACATTGGAATTGGAAATTGTGTCATCTGCGTAGTAGTTCTCTTACCTTAAATTTCATTCAATGATAACATTACAAGCGCATAATTGAGTTCATTATTCAAATTGTTTTGTGTAGTTAACATACACAGTGAAAAAAAATTACCTAAAGTGAATGGCAACAATTTGTGTCACAAAGTTTAGATATTTTTTGATAAGATTAAGGAAAGCTCCACCTTGGAAAACGTAGAATAGGTTTTATCCCTACAATTCAGGCAGGTTTTTTTTCTCCTAAAATGCAGGGAATTTTCAAATGTGTTTATTTCATTTTCCCTAAAATGTAAAGAATATTTCCTAAAATGTAGTGAATAGGTAATAGTTTTATAAACTGTAGTTACTGATGTAGTTACTACACCTTTAAAAAACATAAGAATGAACTGAATAACTCATGTCTTATGTGCCATACTACCATATAGATATATGTTTTTTTCTTTAAAACAAATAGTTAGTATGGAAGTTAGTGCTGTCGCTGGGGCGTTACGCACTCTCAAATGAAATAGTGAAAAACAATATATGACTTGTTTTTAAAAACAATATGTGAATTATAATAACGAAAATATATTTGTAAGAGTTCCATAATAAAATATAGAATACTTAATATTTCGGGAATCTTACGTATAATATAGGTTTTCTGGCGCTAAATACCTAAATTCATTTAATGTTCTATTGATTATGGAAACTAAACTGATTTGTCTTTTCTATCAGAGAAAATTTATTTATTTTTAGGAAAAAAAGTGTCTTAAATTTAGGGAATTGTCCCAATGTCTTACAGTGTATTTCTGATAAAACTTAAAAAAAAAATATTAGAAGCAAGCGAGAAAAATAAGTAATTATTTCAGGTATTAAATATGTTCATTACATATATAATTAATTATTGCATCAAGATGGTCATAATAATAAGAGCTTGGACTAGAATTATTTATCGAAGATTTCTTGGATGGTTGTTCATTGAATATTTCGTTAATAATTGCTTATCGATATTTCCATTAATGACATTTACTTCTGTAGAAATTTGTGATGCAGCTTTTATGCAGATATGAGTAGATGATAGCTGCCAAAGGTGCAATACGGCTTCGATGTGGTATGAAATCCATTTTCCGCTGGGATGAACCTTTTCTACGACATGGGTAGATTATCCATATTCAAATATTATGAATTCAACCTTCGTATGCAGAGATTTCCTCATTATTTTGAAGTTCAAAATTTTGAGAGACCGCTCTAGAAAATGTTCATACAAGGTAACAATTATAACCATGAAACAAGTCAATATTTTGAAATTGGTGTAAGACCAATTCATATGCATGGTATCCTAAATGAATGGCCATATGTATGTAATTTCGTAGGGTCACCTCTCTGTGCTAGTTTGATTTTTAAAGAAATTTTTCGCATATATTTCTATAACGGTTCGTCCAACAGTTAAAAAGGACTACAACCAATTTCATAGGATTTTCTATTCTGAAGAGCTTTACAATGCCTACAATAAAAACGTCTTGGCTTGATCGTTTTCACAGTATACGTAAAAAATATACATTTTTATATGGCAAGACCAAGAAGGGGTTGTCCGATTTAGTAATTTTTTTTTATTTAATTTACTATTTTTATGAAAACACTGTGGACAAAATTACAGCTCTCTGCGTAGACACGTTCTGAGGCAGTGTCCAAATATATAGTTAAAAACGAAATTTTGTATGTCAACCCTACGATTGATGCAATTTTCGAACAGAATTTTACTTTTTTTTTAAGTCATCTTGTAAAATTTCAGTACTATTTCTGTGCGTTACAAACGGAATGACAAACTTAGTATACCCAATGATTATATATTATAGCAAAGAACATCTAACTTAAGTTAGATGTTCTTTGATTTTTAGGGTATAAAAATGCTAATATACTACGTCTTTATATCAACGTTTTTTGGTTTTATTCTTATCGCATTCATGAGCAACGTTCTTTATTCAATGCCAAATCGGAATTCCAAAATAAATAAGTAAAATATAAAAAAAAAACGGATGAAAAAAGCAGAAAGGATCAAATTACTTACTCTTCTATTCCCCGGCAAACTCAAAACTTTTCCAGTTTTAAGTGGCCATCTATATTGTTTCCTCGGAATACCGATGTAAATTTAATCAATTCCTAGATCATGAACAAAATGCAAGCAAAAGTCAATATTGTTAATCTGTTTCTTCACAATGAGTTAAGAGTTTATTTCAAACTCAAATTAAAAATTTTATCAACAAACGTATTGCACATTTAAGATTTGAAGATTTTTATAATTTGTACAAGATAAAAGTGAAATAAAATATTATTTATAATAAAAGAGCAGAAAAAGCAAAACAAAAACAGAAAAGAATAGAAGGATAAAATAAGGTCAGATATGATAATATAAAAAACAAAACACTAAGGCTTATTGCTAAAATTCAAATATCCTGCGATTTATAGAGGATAGTGTGCTAGACTGTACAGAGCTTCCAATTTGGTAACTGGTTCCATGATTTAATAACGTAATATTATTAAAAAGCGAGGCCTAGGTAAAATTAAATGCAGTGTCCTATTTAATCTAGAGAAACTAAGGAGTTCAAAGATATATCTAGGTTTATGATATTTTATAATTCTTGCCAAAAGAGCTAGCGTATAAATCTTTAAATAAGTAACCAAATCACACCCCAAGATTGAGCATCTACAAATATTGGGATACATGATCATATTTCCGTAAAACATACACATACGTGATTATAGAGTTGAAGGTAATGTTAAGTTTTCTTGTATTATTGTAGTCTAGTTTTCCAAAAGTTTCGCTGCTATAGGTTATTACAGATACTAGTAGAGGACGAACGAGTAATATTCTGATTGGTATTAGTGTAAAGTATCTAGATGTCCATAATGTCCGAAGACCACCATAAACTTTTCTGATAACGGAATTAATGTGGTCATCCGAAGTAAAAATGCTATTAAATATAACACCAAGACTCTTAACGGAGTAGACAACCGAAGAATAGTATTATTAATAGTTACAGGTGAATATCCATCTAGATTTAATTGGGTTAAGTTTAGATTTATTCGACACAGACCACAAATGAATTGATTCAAGATCTTCATTAACACGAGATATGTTATCCTGCAATTGGAGATGTATAGTTGTACATTATCTGCATAGAGATGTAAATCACAAAACCTAACTTGACGAAATATGTCAATAATAAGAGTCCAAGAATCGGTCCTTGCGGCACAACACAGAATATCTGCAAAAAAGAGGAGTAGGTTCCGTTCATGTAAACTGGCTAAGATCTGTAGTTCAAGTAGTTGAAAATCAGATCTGCTGTCTGAGATGAAAATTAAAAAAAAAATTAAATTAAATCTAATAAGACTAATACAGTCAATTCATCTTTGCCGATGAAATATCATTGCTTACCTTAAGTAAAGCTGTTGTGCAACTATACCAGAACTAAATCCTGACTAATTGTCATGTAAGAGTTCAGTAAAAATCAAAAAAATTATAGATTTGCTGATACATTATTTTCTCCACTAGTTTTTAAAAATATATGTAGCAAGCTAATAGGACGATCTTCCATACATTGCGACATCTTTAGGAACAGGCACAATCTTTGAAGATTTCCAAGCTCTAGGGAAGATGTAGCTTGTGAAACAAGAATTGCAAATGTGAGTAAGGGCAGGAAGGATTGCGGGTGAACACATTTTTATAAATTTAAGACTTCAGAAATCTATACCAGCAGCAGTAGATTGAATGCTGTCCATTACCGTAATCACTTCGTTAATATTAGTCCTCAGGAGACTAAACTGAATTTGATCTAGAGAAACATTCACAGTTTCATCATGCATTGCTCGCGTGAGTTAAAGAAAATTCATGCATCAGGATCAATCGAACAAGAGATCACTTTCGAGATCATAAGACCATATTCTTTGATGTTATTCCACAGGATTTTTTTTTTACTGAGTTTAATGTTTAGAACACTCTTCAGCTTTGTGGACAGCAAACAGGGTTCTATCCCGTAGTGACCGATATTCCTCATGAAAAGCCAATATTCTGTAACGTTTCCATTTATCATATGCAAGATTACGAGCAGCAATTACATATATTACGAATATGAGAAGAAAACTATGGGTAACGGGAATCTATTATAGTTTTAGATAAAACTAACGTGGTTTTCATGCAAATAACTTAAAGTATAGTTAAGAAAATCTGCTTGATCCTCAACGTTGGGTAATTGAAATATAGTATCTCCAACAAGCAGTTCTACATATATCCGTAAGCAACGCTTTCTGGTTAATCGAACATGATCATGTCGTGATCGAATATTTTTGGGAGGGAAATTTGTTGGAAAAATAAGACCTTTAAATAATTCGAAATAAGAAAAACGTCTAACAAAGAGGGTGTTAGGACAAGGCCATTTTGTCTTTCCTGGGTATGTTTTAAAATACAGTTGCTAAGCAGTTGCTAGATCTGGATACTAGTTGGTGGTGGCATAAACGGCATTTTAATCGAACACCAAAAAACCTTTAAAAACTAGTAAATATTACTTAAAAAGAAAAACTCTCTTATTTTAAATAACTAACTAATAACTTTATTAATTATTATTTATTTATTATTTATTATTTATTTTACTAACCTTAACATCAATAACTATTCCACTAAATAAATATCTAATTAATAACTAATAATTAATCGTAACAATATTGCTTAGACAGCGAAATAGCAACTCGCGTGCAAAATATATTCTTTAGTTCTTAACTTAGTGTCAAATTTCTGTATAATGTAGAAAAGTGAAATTACGTCAATGACTAAGAAGTTATTTTGCATGAAGTGAGGAGAAACAATTTTACACAAGGCGAACGAAATTGCGAATTTATTTCTATGTCTGTCTTTTTTAAAGATTAATGTATGATAAATTATGCAGTATTTAACAGAGGGCGTTCTACAAAAGAAGTATGTTGGGTAATTATTGACTCTCTGTAGGTCCAAAGCATCCAGCACAAAATTTGCAAATCGTTCGTCAGCCTAGAAGTTGATATGAAATTAGGATTAAAATCACCTCCAATGAACACATTTTGGTATTGGGGTGAGACGCTCAAGATCATTATTAAGAGACTCCAAAAATGAATTATTAAGGGATTTATAGACTGCTCCAACGAGGCACTTCACACCGTCGGCAGACAGTTCGCAAAAAATATATACTCAAAAGTACTTGCAGCATTATCAGATGAGAATAAAAACTTATGCTTAAAGGTGCTTTTAATACATATCATTACCCCACTACCACGCATATTTACACGATAATTAATTGTTGGTTTCAGTCAACTCTCAGAAATACAAATTACATCCACTGGTGAATTCCTTTGAATATCATGTAATTCATCAATTTTAAGGAGTATACTTTGAGAGTTCATATGTCAAAAGTTAATTTCATTACATTGCTTACACAAAATGTTAGGCTAGTTATGTCCAAATCGCCTATTACAGCCATCTCATCTTCGTCAAAAAAAATTTTAACAACGCTCATAACAGGCAAGTACACAGCCTTAAATGCCGCTCCTAAAAAGTTTTTGCTTCCCTCAGATTTTATTTTTACATTCAATATCTACTTGTGTAAAGGAATTCTGTTACCGGTATTTATAACTGTGAACGGCCAGAAAATGAGACGAAAATATGCAATCATCAAGGTAAGCATTGTGAATGTATTGTATGGTTCATGCTTAGAAACAAACCAAAAGGAAATTTCAATCCTGTAAAATGTTTGGTTTAGGTGTAACGTCAGGCGGCAATGGTACTTGTCGTTATCGTTAAGGTTGACTACTTTGTGAGTCAGGGTTGGCCCATTGTGATTGTGTGCTTTGAAGACGCCCAAAAAACGTCCAGCACTAATCCCAACGAAGTTCGCCAATAAAACACTTGCTAAAAGAAGATGCCTGCTCAAAAAAGCGCAGAAAAAGCTATCTTTGAACAATGCATGAGAGAAGTGCATTTGAAGTGCGCCAATATGACGACGAGGTATTACATTTGTCGAAAATGCAATTCCGAATAATGTATTATTCAAATTTTGCTAAATTGAAAAAATAACTGCAAAATGCAACAAATTCGGCTTTTTATTTCATTCAATTAATTTTTCTAGGTCAGTTTCAATCATTTCAGCACATATTTCGGCGATTTGCCAACCTAAACAGCACGTTAGCAACATTTCACTTTTTCTACAAATGCCTATATTTCTTTAGTTTTTCACCCAATCAATTTTCCATGTTCAGCAAAAGTGTTCATTTTCCCCAGATGTACTTGGATTAACCAATTTTTTCTTTAAACAGAAGTTATGAGCTCAAGTCAAAAGGGTGGCCAACCCTGACGACATCCCCCTACCGGTAAATTCCTGTCTATGCATTTGCAATAGCAACGAAAGTATTTAGTGATAACCTGTGTCCAGTTTAGGTTACATTTTTGAGAAGAGAAATAATAAAAGAGAGGAATACACTTTGCAAGTAGTGAAACATAAGAGTCGTCAGAAATATATATATATATATGTATATGGACTCAAAATAATGCGCATCGACAAGTATAGGTACAACTGAAACCATTTATCGCAGCAAAACATTAATAGTGAACTAGTATGCATTAGATGTACTTGTTGAGGGCAGCTTGAGAGCCATTGATTATTCCCTTAGTTATCTATACGTTAATAAGTGCATGTGCACATTTCCTCAGATCGCATGCTTTCCACCAGATTAACATCTGACAGCTGAGGCAAGAATTAAGTGTTAAATTATGTTACTGTAACATTTTTCAAGAAACATTGCAATGAGTTGAGTTCTCCAACCAGCAATGCTTGAAAGGTCGGCTGCACGGTTTTTTACACGATGCGCTAGTATGATTTTCTTGCAATTATATATTATCATACTTTTACCTTTCCACTCTATGAAAAAGTTCGCATAGTTTATCGAAAATATCGAACTCAGTAAAATCAAAATTCCTCCAGAGTATAGAAATGCTTGGCAGAACTAATCATAATAATAAATTAATTTTCATTACTACTGCATTACAGGTGTGTGAAATCAAATAAGATCCCTAGAACTATTAAAACCTAATGTTTTCTTGTATTTTGTTATTTCAAAGATTTGATCTTATGTATATTTATATTTATCTATCATAACAACGAGTATTAAAGAACACGAAGGTACAACGTTATTTATGATGACAGAGCATGCTTGCAAAGAAGATGTACCTAGGTACATACAATGGTCGGCTATAATATGCTATCAACTATAATTGTCACTACTCTATAGTATACGCATTATGTTCATTGTTTATATTAAATTAAAACATAGGAGGGAGGGTTTCACTTAGAAAGAAAACCGTTACATAATAAAGCCTATATATGGTCTAATATCAATCTCTTGACGAAATCACATTACTTTACTCCACTTCAGATTATCTAGCTGACTAGAATATTATGATTATAGTCATTATATCTTCCTTGGTAAAATTATGTATTTGTAACGCACCCTTTCCTCATAACCTGTTGTCACGAATATATTGAAAGAAGACGGGCTGCATCTGTTTCCTTCTATGACAGTTGATGCTACCTGTATAGCCTAATTGTAGGGGTAGTGTAATCCTTTAACTTATTTATAAGGGTATTGAGGTTTTATTTTATGCCGCAAGATATAAGATAATAATGTTACCGACATAACAAGACTCACTGTGCTATGTACTGTAGTTTGAGCTACACAATTTCTTGCTTCGTGATTTTATAATAAACATAAGTAAGTATATGATGTTACGGTTCGGTAGGTCAGAGGAACAATCAGTCCCTATTGTATCCTGCGCGAGTTTTTATCACGCCTGACTTTAATAAATTTCATAAAATACTGATACCATACGTTCCATATATACTGAATTGAAAACTTTCCATAATAAACAAAAGTCAGATTCAGGGAAGTTGGATTTGGTGCTTTGGTCTACGATGATCCCCAGTGCTCTCGTGAGCTTTCAAAGTTTAGCTTGACATGTATAATATAGACTGACTACTTTCATAGAAATGCACTGCATAAAGTGGGCTCACTTCTATATAGCGGTCTCTTTCGGTCTAAGCACAAACTATGAATTGAGGGACAAGTATAAACAACAAAATAATTGGTAGGTTCGTTGTATTAAATATTTTGAAATTAATTATTAAGGTCTAAATCAAAAAGTTATACCAAGAGAAATATATTCATTTATTAAAATCACTTATCAACGTTCCGCCGTTTCTTTCAGTGATGGCACCAACGTAAGCACTCTTATTGACACAAAAAGTGTGCCCACATGAAATAGCATATCAAGCAATCCATACTATATAATGTTCGTTGTTTTATCTGACTTGCTTTTTAATCTAGCGTAAGGCGGGGATACAGGTTTTCGTTCGGGGCGCAATTTTTGTCAGTTACCAATCTTCGAAGAAATCCATTCTGGCCTTCTTATTTCTGCTAACAGATTTGGTTTTTGTCATTCAAGGAGTATAAGCCCATAAGAGACAAATACCTCGCGATGAATCTTCCTCTTCCCCGCCTCGCGCCAAGGAATATATACTAGAGCCAACGAATAAATGTCTAAAGAAGCGCCAGAACACTTCGAAGTGCATACAATTTTTAAAGATTGGTGTCAACTACACAGAGAAATTTCATAATTATGCGGCTCAGTCAGCCCTTCAATGCAATGATGCCAGATAGACAAATTTATCTTCATGTGGTAGATTTTAAATATAAAAAAACATTTGCAGATTTCCTTCGTAAAAAAGGAGAATTTCCAAGCTAAATTTTATTGTTATTTTTTTGCCTCATTCACTTGCATAGAGCAAATCTTTAAAATATAAGTTTAGAAATAGACTAGAGGTTGAAAACCTCAAGACGATAAAATATACTGAAGTTAAAAGTAACCAAAAGTACCAAGTTTAATGAAAAAAAAAATTTAATAAGAGTGAATATACGAACAAAATTATAGAATTGGTGACAAATAATATTTAATACCTAGGATATAATACATAAATCACATTATGTCTCTGATAATTTTGTCCTACTTAGTTTTCATCAAAATTATTCTAAGGAAAATATAGAAGATTATCTTAGCGAAAATTTAAGATTTTTATCACTGTCTTCCTGGCATCACTGCTTGGATTCCAGTTCGGCCTACGTCAGCGCATCTCGATGCAAACTTAGCATCGGTTGTGTTGTGTTATGATTGTTTCGTGCCCTGTTCCCTGCTTGCTGTTTAGGACTGGGTTAAAAGGAATGTTCGATGGGTATCTAACCCGGGGGTTACACCTGCAAGTACAGCTTGCATGCAAGCCTCCCTTCCAATACGATTTTTAACTTGACAGCGGAAGGAAGTTCGGTTGATGTCTTATCAGCTTGCATGCAAATTAATTTAAAAAATGGCATTGAGACGTAAACTCTTGCGTATATTTGAAAATTATGGCAAAAAAGGAAGTATCACAATGATAAAAACCCAAGAAAAAGGAAGATGAAGGTGTTGGTAAATGATGCAAATGATCCCAGAAAACTTCATTTTCCCGGTATAAATTCATGAATTTCTCTCAAGCATTTCGTTTCCGCCATTTTGAAAACTGTATAAATGTCAAATTACTATCTCCCAGCTGCCATGATTTTTCATCATGCAAGTTCGCTGAAAGTTGCAGGGCAGTTGGATTACACGTGCAAGAAGGATGGCAGTGCAAGTTGCATGCATGCTGTACTTGCAGGTTTAACCCCCAGTTAATAAAAACGCGTATGAAATATACGGCGGAAAATACTTCTGGAGAATTACTGCCGTTTGCTGGTTTTCCTCCTATTTCCCTGTTGTGAGAAATATTTAATTTAAGATAGTAGGAACATACACTAGAGAGGTTGTGTTAGCGATGAATTGATAACGATCTTTGCAATCGGTTTAATTTGCAATAGTTTTATAAAGATTCTTGTAAACAGTAATACGTTCCGTCGATGCTCAGGGAGGGGGGGGGGGGGGCAATTGCACCCACCCTCTCTATCCACGGTAATTTTTTCGAAATCCATAAAGTGCAAAATTGCAGATTTTTGTTAGTATAAAGGAGATGCTTCAAATGTCTGCCATTTTGATGTTTGGAGGAAGTTTGTAAAAAGTGTGTTTGGTTGTTTTTGGAACCTACTTTTGGGGTTTCAAGCAAGTCTCTGGTCATTATCAGTAACAGAAAAGTGGAGTTTTATTGTTTATACTATCATAATACTATATATTTAGACAATAAATGTATCAATAGTCTTCTTGTGATTGACGTTAAAGCATTTGGTAAAGGTCGTGTACATGAATTCACATCTACATTGGTATGGAGACTATTACATAAACAAGTATGTATATACCTTTACCTGAATATATGCATTAATACAAGAAAACTCGGATCTTCGTCAAGAAAGACAGTATCATGAAAAGCCATTTACCTAAAATTGAAAATAATAATTTAGTACCTTAGTATTCGAGTTTCCAAGATACCAAAAACTGAAGGCGAGGATACGTTGGATAATATTAAAATGTTCTATCGTAATTTTAATTTCCCAATGGAAAAACGTCATGAAATCGTATCACTCTAGACCCATATCCTCTTAACCTATAATAGTTAAATATATGTATAATAATCAAAAATCTGGTCCAAACAGACTACTAAATATATTCTTAAAAAAATTATGCAAATATTTTAGTAACACATATCTCACAACCCTTCAATACGTTCATATCTGAAGATACCTATCCAAGCAAATTCAAGGACTCATTGATAAATCCCACATTGAATGCAGATAACTGAAAATTAATTAGAATTATCATCGAATAAATCAAACAGTTTATCGGTAGTTTTTGAAAGGATCTTTATGAACAGATTGCAAGTTAAGCACTTACTAACTGATTATAAAATAGTTTTGTTTTTTCCAAATCGCTCAATGTCTACTAATTTACACTGATGTTATTGCAAAGGCCCTAGATATATGCTTATAAGTAGATATAATCTACACAAATTTTCCTAAGGGTTTTGATGAGATGTATACTACCTACTTACATTGCTGAGTAGACTTTGCTCTCATATATACGCAATTTGATTCATATTTAAAATTGTTTAGTTGTTGATGGTTTTACCTGCTACATTTTCGTTCAAACATCCTATTTCTTGGTCTTTATTGTATGAAGTTAATTATATGTTAATTACACTAAAAGGATATTCGTAAACTTCAGGAGTGTATAATACACAAGCTTCCTTTAAATATAAATAAATGCAGTTGCTTCATATTCTGAGGAATTTCATGACTACTAGATTTTCAAGTCAACTTTAATATGTGTCACAGAAATAAAAGACACAATTCTACCGTACCTACATATGTACATATTGCAAGAAAGGCTTTGTTACTAATCACAAGTCTCAAAAATCTTCGAGATTATAATTGATAAATTATTTCCTTTATAATATTGCTCATAACTACATAGACAGAACGGAATTTATACACAACTAGAATATAGCGTACCGACAATCAAATCTCGCCGTACCTACCCCCACATTTAAACTGGAACGAAGCCAGAACGAACATTAAAGAGTATACAGAATCCAGCAACAATACAAAAATATATTTAATTCCATCGACCTCTTCGGCAACAGTCTTCCTTTCTCAAATCGTTTCAGTTTCGACATAATTAAGACTCGCTCTTTCCCTCCCTGAAATTCACATTAGTCAATTACAATAAGCAAAGTTTATATGTATCAAATTATATCTATCTTTAATTGCTCCTAAAATTATATTAATAATTAAGTCATAATTAACTACTGTATAAAATTGTTATCTTGGATATCAATTTAAATTAAGTGCGCTCTGAAACTGTTTGCTTAAATATCGTTCCGGAAGAGTATAAACAAATTTATATTAAGTCAGTTAATAAATTCGAATGTATACATATATATGATTGTATAATTAGATGGCTTAAAGCAAAACTGATTTTGCAACAGTAACTAGCTACATGAGTATTGATGTTTTGCAGGTCTTTTTATGAATTTTATCCAAATCTTGATTGCTCAATGAAAAATGTTTGATTTCGGTTCATAATGTTCAGTCCCTTATTCCCATAAAAGGATAAATATAGTTCAACTCAACAATGTGACAGAAAACAAACTCATTTCACGCTCGGCTGAACTCCACAATGGATACCCGCTGCGCAGCATACAACACATAATATGTTTATGCTTAGCGGGAAATGTTTTCTTTTTACATCTGAGACTCTCGCAACAGGGTGGAAACCAAAACTTTCCGGTCATATCCAATACAAATATATTATGTATATTCCAGTAGTGCGAGAAGGACAATGAAAGCAAATTCACACGTCAAAAACATACTATACGACCCATTTTGCGTAATTGCAGTATTGCGTAAATAGAAAAATTCTCTAACCACGAATTATCTCAGCAGGACGTCTTGGGAAATTGCTCCGAGGGCTGAAACGACTCAGTTTAGTGTGCAGCCGGGCAACTGAATTTTGTGTTTACATTCAATACTTGATTCCTGTTGAAGTCCTCATAATCCGATCCATGTGCCCATCACTTCCTTCATTTCCTGAATTTTTAATGCTGCAAAAAAGTGAGCAGAGTGATCGGTTAAAATATTTCGAAACCTCTCTGAATTTTCTGGAGGTCACCCGGACAAATTGCTGATAGAATTGCAAGTAATGTCGCCATAAATTAGTGTTCTTCTTCTTTTTATGACACTTGGAGTCGTGTTGCTGCTCAAATCTTACACGGTCTCCAGTTGAGACATACAATTCGAAAGGTAACGAAATTGCTGCCTATAAATTTCATCGTTGGCAAGTCTCACGTTTAACTTCGTGCTGTTTACTCTTATTATTATTATGTTTTCAAGGTTTTCCACTGGTATGAGTAGTTGCAGAAGCTGTAGCATTCCCTCATGTTCAGCACACAAATTATAATTTACAGGGAGTCTTTCGGAAAATCCACTCATCATAGAGTTTGACATAGCCGAGCATGGCAGCGACGAGAAATGAAATACTTGCTCACACTAGCAGGAACATACATAGCCCTGTTGGTACTATGACACATCTGATAAGAGATATAAAACTCAGTAGATATCAGATTTCCAGGCTGCGGAAACATTATCATATATTAAAACATGTCTCTGGATTTTGCTTGCTCTCCACAAGGTAATAATCGTAACTCATATTTTTTGTGGTCCGTACGCAATTACTGCGTTGGTCTCCTTCGTTGGTTCCGTGAAGATGTTTGGTTCCTCAGTGACCGCCCTGAATGGGGTACAACCGTTAGAAGCTGCATTGCACTTGCTGTGATAAACTGCTCACATCGGTGTCCACTTCTAACAAGATTACAAGAATGACAAGAGACGATCAGATTGGGCCGTGTTTTACCTGCAACAATTACTAGAAATAAAATCACGCACGCGGCGATTTTCCTTACTCTGAATTTTTTATCGAGGTCTTTTCTTAGACATATTAGTAAAATCTGCCTGACAATTAATATAGGAAAGCAGTTTTAGGCATTAGAATACTATGATAACATTCAAGAAATCAAATAAATGTTTTCCATTTATTGTATTTCGCATGGTCAGTTTCGAATTGCTTCTTATTTCATTTCTTAATTAACTAAAGAAAAGTCATTCAGAACACGGATCTGAAGAAAATTTTCTATTCCCTATTTGAGATACATGACGTACGCAGCGAAATACAATACTAATGATTTAACCTGCCTAGCTTCTTTATTGCTCTGTTATTAGACAGGGCGCGGGGATCGGGAGAGTTCACTTTTTTTAATAAAAGACATTAAGCTTGGTGCAATTTCAATGTCTACATATTATGCTTCTTTCAAATGTTAAACAATTTATACATGTAGGTACATATCTCGAATTTGTAAACCAAGGTCGCCTACTTACAAACCAGTCACATTAATGAAATTTTGCACCATAAACAGTAAATTGTACTGAGAATTGAGAATTACCCTTTTGCATGAAACACTATTAGCTATTTGTAGTTTTACTGACTACATTGACCTTATGCCTCTGTATATACATAGATCTGAACGCGAATATTTTCAAAGCGTTTGATAAGAGAGTCTACCGTTTTTTTTTTTCGAAAATTTGCTTCGGCATATTATTAGTAATTAGCTCTTTATCCGAGTAGTTGTAGGCAGCTTTTTTAAGAAATTTCTTAATTCTTTACCTGTTTATGTATACATATACATATATTGGTTTTGTATTTCCTATGCTGCATGACTTCATCGCTATCAGATGATGCAAATACTAGTTTTTTCAAAATATTATAGGGAAAAATTTCAATTATTACTTCCTTTTTACTTGACAGTCTTTTTTGACGTTTATCTTCGGGCATTAGTACATATGTGTACACTGAAAAAGAGACCCGAAAAGGGGAATGTGTGAGTAAATTAAAATCACTCAAATCTATTATTCATAAATTACAACAAGATTCGCTATATTGATACGTTAGTGACTCCAAAATTTGGATTATATAGAAGTCATGGAAAAATCTTGGTTAATATTGAATTACGTAAATTCATAAAAGACAGTAATTATGTGATATTTCGCGAAAATTCGTCATATGAATTGTATTGCTTTTAATTTTATTCAATGATGCTAAATCTAGGATTGAAAATGCGCTTACAAAATTGATTGATGAAGTCCTTGATACATTTTTGCAAACATATCTATATTTCTTTAGTTTGGTTTGAAAAGTTGTTGAAAATGATTCGAAAATAATTTGCTTTGTGTCCTAAAAACGCAAAGTGTTTTATGTAAAAAGACAACAGTTCTATATATTCGAAACCGGCAAAGTTGGTGTAGCTTATACTATACTATATTTTGTTTTCTAGATGAGTACTTTTAGTTATTCTAGTATTCCCCTTTAAATCTGTAATATCCTGTATACTAGATATGGCCATATATAAGTATATGCATTCATAATTTTCTTTCCATTGTTTGATAAAATCAAACGTCAATCCCAGTATGGTGAATAAAATTTATTCATATAGCACAACTAGGGAAATGCTATCATTAATATTGTATTCTATTGATCTATCGAAATCAGATTGTCATCTATAGTTCCTCATATTTCATCATCTTCAGACATTTCTTATTTTTCTTCATTTTTTGAAACATGGTCGCTTTCCTCTGATTATTTCATATTGTTATTACTTTTACATAACAAACAGGGAAGAAATAAAACTTCACAGATCATTATTTAGTGATAATGAGTTACTAAGGACTCATCGGTAGGATTTTTACTGTAACATAGTAGATACCTCATGCAAATACATATTCCCAGATGTAGAATGCTTGAACCGAAGAAAATAACGCCAATTGCTAAGGATATTTAATCTAGCACTGTTGTATTTCAGGGTTAAAGTGGTGACATGGGGCGGCGATGAAAGTCAACTTTTAACGATAATTAAAATTATGATCCCGAAAAATTATTTATAGCATATAATACAAGTAGAAACGTCATAGTTTATGAAAAATCGATATATGTAGGTCCTTATAATTTTAAAGTCTAAAATGCGTTATGCCTTTCTTGGAAAAGCAATCTAAGTCCACAGCTTTGCTATACTAAACTATACAGATGCTTGGAATTGTTTGATACAGAGAAAAAACAGTTCAGTCGTTGAATTCTAGTCTTTACAAGCAGTTCATTTTAAGTCATAACAACTGGCGATAGTGTTACCGACAACGGTATTAAAGATAATGGTTTTTTTTTTAAATTTGGAATTGACTAAACGAAAATCTTACGGTTGCATAAAAGATGTTGTTCGCGAAATAAATAAATATTCTTTTCTGATCAAGGAACCATGTAGCTGCAATCAATTTGAGCGTTTCCAAAAAGTTACGGAAAAACATCGCCCAGATTTTAAGAATATGAAGCATCGCAATGAACCAAAAGCTTATTTATGTGGCTTGATAAAATCAAAAGTGGTACTGATATAAGAGGAGACCACCTTTGGAAGATCGAACGCATGAACTCATACAATTACATAATTTTATCGTTTAAAGGCTTAAAATCCCCTTATAGTTTGAAAAAGCAAATAAACTATACATTCTAAAGGGACTGAATTTAATAAAAGTGCATGAATTATTTAAGTATAAATATATCCGCTCATTAAAGTTTCTTCAGAAAAATATTTTTAACTGAATACACAATACATCCTTCGGTTATCCGCGGACAGATAACTACAGCACATGTGATGAATATAATGTTAGATGAAGTAGATTTATGAGCGCCGAACTTAAAGTAATACGATATAATAAAATAAATTAAAGTAAATTATAACAAAGCATAGGCTGAAACTTTTTATAACAGGACACGTGCTGCAAAATGAAATACGCAGAAGAACAGAAAAAAACTTTCTAGTACCAAACATAAACACGAATGATGTACATACATATTTTATCCGAGGCAGCTTACTTTTATAAGCTTCAATATAGACGTATTGTCCACAAGTCAAGCAACCTTCCACTCTTATCTCGAATATATTGTTAAAAAAGAATTCGTTAAAGTATGCTAATTTTTTCATGATCTTGTATTGAAACATTTTCCTATGACAATACGTCTTGTAATTCCTATGGACGGCAGAATAAAACTACTATTCGTGGGTTAAAAAAATTCGAGAAAACTAAAGTTACTCAGAAGGTGAGCATTCCTACTAAGAATAGGATAAAGACTTTGGATTAATTAGACAGAAAAGTGCCATAGAAATTCTAAAAGATTGGGTAAACAACTTTCAAAATGTAAACCCACGTATTTTGATGTTATTTAGTGCTTTCAAATTATGTTTATGAATGGAATTCAATTCCTAACCCAATTTTACAAAAAAGGTTCCTCCATTTAAAACCATGCTATTTTTATCGGCTATGTTTGACGGAGCTCGAAAGCTATGCTATTTTGGAAAAAGGCGAGAACAGCTATCAGAGTTATCTCAAGGCTTTATATAATGCCTATAGTGAAGGTAAAATCAGATGATCTAATGGTATCACACACTACTAATTCGAAAATTATAAAACATTAAACAAAAATTATTTCAGTTGGTTAAGCAATTTATTTCTAATGATGCGAGAATATATTTGGAAACTCTACGCCTACCAAATAGTGATAATATCAAAGACGATGAATAAATCTGTCAGATTCTAACATCGTTCATTGAAGTTTTTTTTTTTAAAGGAATTGAAATTGAAAAGCCCGCTCTGTATTCTTTCAATGGTCAAATCAAAAACATGTGATAATTGCGTTAGTAAACATTTGATAATAATTGCGGTTGGAAGCATTTGTTCTTGTTGGTAATCATACAGAACACTCTATCGAGTGTGTAGAAGTGTTATGATGCTGATTTGTTTTATACCAAACAAGTATTTTATGCAGATCTACATACGAAAATTATCGAAAATCATACAACATAGAATGAAATGGTTTTGTCACCAACTGAGAAATCTTTGAGTGATATTAAACTTAAGATACAGATTGTTATAACAGTGTGCTAAAGTAAGTTGTTGGTGGATACAATAAATAAACATCTCCGAAACTCGATGAATTCGAAAACTTTATAAATATCATGAAATGGTGAATTAACAATTGGAATCCAAGTACATTAGATAATTTTTTTAAATTCGAACTTTTACTCAAAAATTGATAATATTCCTTCTATAATGAAATTTTGCAAACTACCACATAAGAACTACTTTCCGAATTATTCGAGCTACCCCAATTCCTTTACGCCCAAGTTTGAACACATAAAGTAAAGTGCAGCAGTTTATATAATTTTCAAATGGCTCTTAATTCGATGTATATCAACACTGAGATTCAACTTTCAAATGACGTCATGATCGTAAAGAAAACGATTAAAAGAAGACAACGCTTTCAGCAACACTAAATATGTACAAGCGCTTACAAAAACTTTTACTACTATCTTTAGGTTAATTCAATTTTATTGAAGCTGATGCTCTTTTAGATGTGATTGGTTCGAGAATGAGAAAGTTATAAATTTTGCCCGTTGCCGATATACATATTTATTAATATTTAAAAATCATTCAATTTTTTCATCGCGGGATAAAACTAAGCCAGATCAAAGTAATATTTCTTTGCAATATTTAAAAATTATCTATGGTTATATTTTTTAAATGAATCACATTAAAAGTCTAATTACATGCATGCAAGATGCTACAATATTAACCGAACTGCCTTCTGCTGTCAAGTTTAAAATTGCGTGGGAAAGGAGGCTTGCATGTAAGCTGTACTATCTCATATAACCCCCGGTTGAGGGTCTATCTAAGCGCTTTGTCTAGTTTTTTAGAGCGCTTAATTTTATTAATTCCTGTTAAGTATAAAAGTAGAACTGCCAGATAATATTTCATACAATTTGTACGATGCATATCTATTAAAATCAAAACACGACTGAAAAATGGAAGATTAGATGCAAGAGAATACGAAATACGCAACTTCCACACACAAAAAAAAAAACAAAAAAAAAATAAAAAAACAAAAACAAACAAAAAATTGGACCGCTTCAGGTGAGCGTTTCGTATGTGTATATATTTTTATTTTTTTTTCTTCCTGGAGAAATTATTGAAACTTTTCTGTAAAAGGGACTATTATTGCTGGGGTCTAATTAATCGACAAGTAAGATATAACCATTATCTGTCACTTTTTCTTTAGTGGTAATATAAATATCTCCAATTGCATAGTGCAGAAAATGTAAAAAACTTACGTTTTTTTATTTTAGTTGAAAATATAGATTCTTACCATTGAGAATATATAGTCAATATGCTTTGGAATGAATTACAATGCAGTTTTTTTTTTTTTTAAGAATTGATGATATTTCTAGTAATTTTTGCACATAGCAGTATACCTAAGGATATGTTGAAAATAGTATTAATAAAAATACCTGGTCCTTGAGAAGCTTTTAAGACATGCTGACATTTTAACAAAACAAATTAACAGGAATAAATCAAATGAAAATTAAACAAAAATTGTCAAATTACTCTTCAATGAAAACTTCTTTTCGGTTGGGTTGCTAGCAGAAGATGTTAGAAGCAGCAAACGTGTAAAATGTAAATTGTCATACTTAATACTTAATAGTAAAAATTACGCAATTTTATCCAAATTTGTATGCAAAATTCATTTTTTTGTACATACTTTTTCGTAGGCGCATCAATGAAATTTAACATAATTTGTTTGAATCTAACACATCTTGGTTATTACTTATTAGAAATACACATTTTAAATTTATTGGATATGTTCTTACTAACTAATCTTAGTTAAAGCAATCATTTTTATTAAGTTCACTTTCGTTTTGAAATTAGTGAAATTGATGAGTGGGATAAGTGGCCTGTTTATAAATAAATGGAAGAAAACAACAATTTTTTTGATCCAAGGATCCTTTACGCAATATGTAACATGAATATAATTCTGTTTTTTTAGAGTAAGCTTTTCAGAAAATGTGTATTATATAGTACGTATATTATATTATATTATTATAATATTATGTATATTATAGTAGAATTAAGTTTTGTTCAAGAAAGAATTTTTTGGGATTCTCCGGTATATAGCAAAAGCTAAAAAATGTTCTAATTTGTTATTTCATCACACATATTTTAGCTTTTGCTATATACCGGAGAATCCCAAAAAATTCTTTCTTGAACAAAATTAAGTTTAACCCGGTAAAAAGTCCAAACGTAATCTAAGTGAATTAAGAGAAGTCATTTTTATGTAAAATAAAAATATTCATGATAGGTCACGTATGCGGTTAATTTTTGAACTTTGAATAAGTAAAAAACCTGGAATGGATTTAAGACCAATTCTTATGATATCCTAGATGAATGCCCGTATGAAATTTTGGGTGACCATCTGTGTAAGTTTGATTGCTGATTTTGTGTTTGTGATTATAACCATTATCATAGGATGTCAAATTCTGAAGATCTTTTCAGTATACCATAAAAACGTCTAGAACTGACAGTTTTCACAGTATGCGTAAAAATCTACATTTTTATATGGCAGAACCAAGAAGGAGCTGCCCGATGTGGCCCATTTTTTAAATTGTATTTACTATTATTATGAAAACACCGTGAACAAAATTTTAGCCCTCTGTGTTGACGCGTTCTCAAACAGTGTCTAAATATATGGCGAAAAACGAAGTTCTTGTATGGCAGCCCCCGAACGGTTAACCGATTTGTCCCATTTTTGAACTTGAATTTACTTTTTTAAGGCCCCCATGTGAAAATTTTTAGCTCTCTACGTACACGCGTTCTTCAGTTATCGCGAGGACGGGAAGATAGACGTACGGACGGACAGACGGACATGCAAAATAGCTTTTAATATTATGCGTGGATGTTCAATTCACTTTGCTCCAGCAGTATTATTTCTATGCGTTGTACACGGAATGAGAAACTTAGTATACCTACCCTATAGATTTCATCTAGGGTATAGAATGACACCGCGTAACAACTTAATTTAGATTCTTTAGAAATTAATAAAAAAAAAAATCCATTCCATCGATGACTGATTCCAAAAATTCTGAGTTCGATTCTCGTATGGAGCAACCTTTAAAATAAAATTTGCAACAATTGAATATTTGTGCGCTTTCCATTTCTGGTTATACAAAATACCAAATTGAAAGCATTTGTGTGTTAATAGGCTACAAAAATTGCGAAAACAAGAGGGAAAGACATCTGTCTTGTTAGCTCAGTGGTAAAACCAGTCGCCCAGAAAGCAAAATGGAGGCTTCAAAAACCGGACGAGGCGGTTGTCTTCTTCTCTTGTATTTAGACATTTAAAAAAAAAATTGTCCGCTCCATCAATGACATATTGTGAATTCGATTCCCGTATGAGGAAAAAATTCAAAATAACGTAATAATTATATTTAATTGTTCAAGTACTTAATGTTTTGATAACCAAAAATAATACCTCGGTAAGAATTATACTGCTTTATTAGGTGAGGGTTCACTTATGAATGGATGGGATGGATGGATTGAAACGAGGTTGAGATCCATGGATGTCCCTTGTTCTTAGGCTATTACAAGGCCAATTATTCACCCTTATAATTTGGACATCTCATAAACCCCAGCCGTCGGACGCTCTAACGAAATTCATAGCGCTCACCCATAAAGTATTTCTTGAGTACTCCCGTTCCTGACGCTTATGGGCCAGGCTTATTTGGTAATAATTTTTATTCTGTAAGTGAAAAAAAGGGGAAATTTATCGTCGGCACAAAACTGAAAAACGTCAAGTAAAATTTTGAAAATATTTACTTTATAAAGATTTCTGTTGATTTGAGAAAAATAGTATGATCGGGCACAGAATTAAAATCAATGAATTGATTGGTAGTGTACTGAAGCAGTAAGCTTTAGCTGTTTTCTTTTATAGAGATCGTAGTTTTTGGTTCGAAAATAGGTAAAATTCGTTAAGGGCATCATAGGACTATAACAATAATATTTAGAATTTTCTCGTATAATAAGAATTAGATTAAATTGCAGATTTTTGGTATAGGAATGATACTCGTAGCTCTATGAAGATTTTAAGAGAGTTGAAAAAATAAAAGAAGAAAAATAACTGAAATAGATCACGAATATATATATTTATATTGAAGATATGACTGACATATTATATACATGCATATATATCGCTAATGAAATTATTTTGTGCTTGAACCTTCTATCGGAAATATCTTACTAATAATATACATTCAAGAATATTGCATGACAGCACATATTCGTCTTCCCAGTAAATATTACATATTTAGTCATAGAGAATATGGATTAACTAGCTAAAGTTGCCCCTTCTTAGAACGGGATTTTCTCCTAAGTTTGAATTTTTTTTTGATTTTTTTAATTTTTTTAATATAAGTATTTTAATATTTCTAATTATCTTTTATTTTTTTTATACCCAAAATGAAATCATAGGGTATACTAAGTTTGTCACTCCGTTTGTAACACATAGAAATGATGGTAGAACAAAATGGGTTAGACACCATGCATAAAATTAAAAGTTATTTTGTCTGTCCGTCCGACTGCCCGTTCGTCTGCCCATCCGTCCGGCAGTCCGCACTCCGCACGATAACTCGAAAACGCGTTCACTTAGAGGGCTGAAACCTTGTACACGGGCTTTTTTAAAAAAAATTAATTTGAGTTCGAAAATAGGACCAATTATACACAAATTTCGTTTTTCACTATATATTTGGGCACTGCCTGAGAACGCATCGACACAGAAAGCTGAAATTCGGTACATGCTGTTTTCATAACAGTAGTAAATAAAGTTTCAAAAATGGACTAAATCGGGTAACCCCTTCTTGGTGTTGCCATATAAAAAAGTTGGTTTCTTACATATACTGTGAAAACGATCATTCGTAGACGATTTTATTGTACTGAAAAGTTCTTCAGAATATGAAATCCTATGAAATTGGCTATAATTATTTTTACTGTCCGACGAACTAGAGATACAGTGTTGTGCACAAAAATAGGTGTGGGAAGAAATTATGGCATAAATTCGTTTTTTTCTCCACGTCATTTTATTTCACATTAATTTTTGGTTGTTGAAAAAATACAATATAGTAGATTAAAAAAATATGTTTTTAAATGCTGTACATCTTAAACATTTCCAAATATTGGTTCATAACAAAAATTTGTGCTGTGCAAAAAAAATATGTGTGCTCATTATTCTGAGGTGTAAAACAAAGTGAAAACTGAATTACATACAATACTTTGCTTTTGTCGGCCTCCAATTGCCAATAAGCATTCATTTCTTCTGCTTCTAAGGATCAAATTTCCAGTAATTTTCTAAGAAAAAATTTTCAGTAAATTTCGAAGAAAAAATTTTCAATAAATTTCGAAGAAAAATTGAGGCATTCCCACATCAGGTCGAAGTTCGTGAGAGAAATTGCAAATTTTTTTTTATTGACTTGCAACATGTATCTGACTTCTGGTTTTTAATTTTCCTATTCGATTCGTTAACTGTATATTTACTTATTTGTGCTTATAGTGAGCTGCTTCTTTTTATCTAATACTTTGTTTTTTTCCCACCACTTTTAATAACGGCTGCATGTCGACAAGGCATCGAGTTAATAAGCCCTCTGCACCTCTCTGGGGAAATCGACATTCAAGCATTTTTCGCAGCTTCCCATAAAGCGGCCTTATTTTTGAGTTTTTAACATCACCCCATGGGGCTCAGGTCGGTTATTTATTTAACCCTTCAATGAGTTTATACCTATTTTTTGCACAACACATATTTTTTTTATAAATGGATATTTGAAATTATTTAAAGTAGTATAACCTTTAAATGGTATTTTTTTTTTATTTAAATATATTGAACTTGGTTAACGAAAAAGGTATAGCTAGAAAATAAAGGGATGTGGAGAAAAAACGAATTTATATCATAATTTCTTCCCACGCCTATTTTTTTGTGCACCACTTATGTACCTATATGCGAAACACCACTTCAAAAATTAAACTTGCACAGATGGGTGAGCATTCGAAATTATTCATCTAGGGTATAATAAGAATTGGTCTTAGACCAATTCTAGCTTTTTTACTTGTTTTGTTTTTTTTTTGTTTTTTTGTTTTTTATTTTTTAATATTCTTCAATTTATAAACACATTTTTCATTAAAAAAAAGCATCTCTGGGATAAATAACTAGTAAGGAAGCGGAATACCGATCCAAGGTACGTAAATAAGCCGCTCTCTGACGTTCAGATCTCATTTAATAAGTGAGATTTTTACGTTTCTGAAAGTAAAAATTTCAGAGATTCGCGAATGCAGTGAAATCTTGTAAAATTTAGTTGTAATAATAAATATTACATATTTTAAATTGTGTTGTTGCGGAAGTTTAAGGTGTATAGTTTTATTGATTTCAGTATTTTGTGAAATTAAAGCTGTTAAGCTATTAGAATGTTACGAATACGAATGTTTAAGATCATGTGCAATTCATTTATTCGATAAATGTCAGAAATGTCTTCTTTTCAATGGAATCCCTATATTTCTTTTACCTAAAGAAAGGGGGCTCTGACGATTTGTTTATTTAACACAGCCATTTCGATTATAAAAAATCGCCCCTTTCAAATTGTTACGATTTCACTACGTCCATAATTCAAGGAATACAAATGCAGCACATAAATGCAATTCGCGAGTGGCTTAAGGTATCACCCGATATGCCGCTTCCTTGTGGGTTATTTATTCAATGGCTGCGATTTAAGCTCGTTACAAACAGTCTTGGCTTTTTTAAATTTTTTTTTCTTTTTCATAAAAAAAAGTATGCTGGGATTCTTCCGCGTTACATACAGAGTCTGGGCTTTTCTATAATTTTTTTAACTTTTTTTTTAACGTTTTTATGAATTTTTTAATATGTTTTTATTTTTTAAATATAATTTTTATTATAAAAAAAAAACAGACTGGGATTCAAACTCTTTACAGACAGTAGTCTTGGCTTTTCTTTGGTATTTTTTTTTTTTTTTTTTTTTCATTAAAAAGAAAGCATGCTATTATTCGTCCGCATTAGAAACGGAGTCTATATATATATTAGTATTATTATTATAAAACTGGTGATATAAGAAAAATAGAAAAATATGAAATATAAGACAATTTTGGCTGAAGTATGGGCTATAAGCCTGTAATAAGTTTCTGTAGTTATTATGATTTTTGTTAAATTGGTTTTTCTTTATCACTACATTGTGGCTTTTAATGTAAAGATATAGATACGAAATTGATACGAGAAAGCACTTTCTTTTACTTTCATGTGCCAAAAGTTTGAAGATCCAGAGATAAATTTAAGGTGTATCTGGTATCAATACCTCTTGTCCTTAAATAGGATTCTAAATTCTACAACTATGAGATTATGTATTTTGAAATATTAAAAGCTTATGACTAATAGGAATGTAAAAAACTTAACCGTGGATAACTAGTCCAGTCGAATGCTCTGACTGAGTACCCTACCCAAAAATCATTAGAATACGAAGAAAGGAGAAGAAAACACCCGAAAAGTTAAATATCCGAAGTTTACTTTCAGTAAAATAGAAAGGGCAAGAAAAGTATTGCCTGATGAGGTATAAGCTGTCTTGCTGTATGATCTAGTGATGTGCAAAATCGGTAATTTTGGTGACTCAGGTCATACGAGTCTTTTCTTATAAGCGACTCATGCAAACGATTTGGTTGGTCATTTGAGTCAGTTGGGAAAATCATTTAATACCCTAAAACCACCTATCTAACCGAAAAGTGCACTAAAATTATCAATTTTGCACACGTTTACGACTGATATATCACTGCGTGTTAAGCAATGACAATCAAAATTGTGCCTTTTGTAACTGCTCAACTGCTAAAATGTGGAATGGCAAAAAGTCCGGTTTGCCTCAAAGCAAGCATTTAGCAAAAAAAAAAAACCACGACCCATCACTAGTATGAACAAATTAGAGCTATAAATACAATTTTGCTCACAAGTCCGAACGATATTTTAAACACCCAGTGCAGTGTTTTCTGATCTGTCTCATTTTATATTCTACTTTGAAATCACATAAAACTCTTCTACTGCAGTGGTCAAATCGAATAAATTTGATCCAACTATAAAATCACTTGATGACGTCACAAATGAATTAGAAGAAGAGCACAATCCGATAATCTGGAAATGTATTCAGGATTTCCAACCCCAAAAATAAATACCAGGATGTCATTTGGGCGGACTTGCATAGCTTTTCTTCCTTCACTTGAAAGCTGAAGAATGTTTTTCAGCTAGCAGTATAATTTGACGAAATTGTAATTTAACACAATATTGATAACATAAATTCTTAAATTACGCATTGGATTTTGAGAATGCTCGGCAGATGTTTCTCAAGGCACGAAACAGAAATTCACATGGGTTCTTTCAGTTCCAATCTGGTCCTATAAAAGCAATAAATCTTATTCCTTCTATTGTCTAAATTATCTTCTATAGTGAAAAAAAGTCTTCTTCTAAACTTTATTTCGGCTCATTAGCTCCTCAAATTTGGTCACTTTTATACTCTTTAATTAACCAAATACTTACAAAAAGATTCAGTTCAAATAATGAAACCTAAGATTTCCATTCAAAAAACTAAAAATTAATAATTAATTAAAAATTAATGTTGTAACATGCCTAATCTGATAGTTTTTGCTTTTTTGATGCAACTAAAAAAATGTTATAATATTGTTAAATATTAAGTCTAGAATTAGACCTTCTGTGGGAAGAACAAAGCCAAGCTCAAATAGTCGGAATTCCATTTTTATACCTTAGATGAAATCTAAAGGATATACTAAGTTTGTCATTCCGTTTGTAACGCAGAAATAATGCTGCCAGAGTACAATGGATTGAGCACCCATGCATAAAATTAAGTTATTTTGATTTTTGCATATCCGTCTGAAATTTTACACATGGGCTTTAAAAAAAAAAAAAAAAACGTAAAATCAAGTTCGAAAATGAGACATACAAAAATTTCGTTTTTCACTACACACTTGGACACTGCCTGAGAACGCGTCGACGTAGAGCGCTGAAATTTGGTCCTTGCTGTTTTTATAGCAACAGTAAAAAAAATTTAGCAAATGGACTAAATCGGGCAACTCCTTCTTGGTGTTTCATATAAAAATTTAAGATTTTTACGTATACTGTGAAAATGATCAGTCCTAGATGGTTTTAATGTACTGAAAAGTTTTTCTGAATGTAAAATCGTATGAAATTGGTTATAATAATTTTTACTGTCTGATGAACCGTTTTAGAAATATGTGCGAAAAACCACTTCAAAAATCATACTTGCACAGAGAAGTGACCATACAAACTTAAATACGGGCAATCATGTAGGGTATCATAAGAATTGGTCTTAAATCAATTCTAGCTTTTTTACTTGTTGCATATAAACAATAGTTACCCTTCAGCTATTAGTTGGGCCATCTATTTCATGGCTTGGGAAGTATTTTTATTGATTATTCATATTTCTTCAAAAATTTTTACTTCATAAACGAACGACGGTAACTTTTCTTTTTCTTCTTTGATAAAACTTCAACTTTATTCGCAGTTGATCGCGGCATGTTTGATAGTGGAAAACTAATATTTTTATAGTATTGAATACAAATGTTTGACGTATAAAGCTAGATACTTATAATAAGCGAATCATTTAAAACTATTCACAGTATGGTTCAGTTCGCTTACATACTTCTCTGCATGTTTTCGCCTATCCCTTAAAAGTACAATAATTATTTTTAAAAAAATATTTTCAATTGTGGATATATAAATAAATTGGCATGTATAATTATTAAAACATTTTTTATCAAAATTAAAGCCATCTTCAAATCGTTTTTATCTATGTATCGCACCTTTTTATTATAACTTTTTAAAATGAGTAACAAGAACAAGCCTAACGTGCCGATACGTATGTATGTGAGTTCCCGCAGGCAAAGCTCCTTCTTCTCATACCGAAACTGAATATAACCCAATAGCCTTATTCCAAGAAATTATTGTAATTATCATTTGAGCCTCTGCAAAATCTTTCAATTTGATTGGCTTCATTGAAAACACGGCGCAAAATTCAGCTGCAGCCAAGACGGGTCAAGGCTTCTGCGAGCATGACCAACATTTATCGTCGTTTTTTAGCCATGTTTTGTGTAATTTCAGCTTCTGTTCCAAGGTTTTCGAAATTGTTTGATTTTTTTTATCTTACTCTTAAAAATTAAATTGCTGGCTACCGTTGGCTATTGCCTTATTTCGTGCAGAGAATTTTTCTTGGTTCGTTTGATCTGCTTCCCAAATTGTGGACTTCCTTTCATCGCATCGCCTAGAATTGGTTACAAATGTACGAAATGCTGCATATAATTTTTAAGTGATAGAAATTCATTCCCGCAGACTGAAGTTGAGCTGATCATAATATTCTACACGAATAAATCATTCCATCCATTGCTCGTTAACATATGATTTATATGTCGTAAACAAAGTTTATGGATTACGGAAATGTACATCGTGTCACTTTAGGTCTAGGGACCCAAACCCATAAAAAGGAGCGACGAGTTTTTAAATGAATTTAACTGAAACCTTAATTAAGATGTAACTAACTAAGATTTGTTTTTTCTTTCAGAATTTTTGGCACCAGAAGATGCTCAAGATGTTTGGCTTCAATAAGTTCCTCTGAATTAGTTATGCGTGCTCGGCACTTAGTTTTTCACGTAGGCTGTTTTTCCTGTACAGTATGTAACTCGGCACTCACAAAAGGTGATCAATTTGGTATTCGAGATTCAGCTGTGTTCTGCAGGTAATTTTGGAAATTTTTTGAATCGGGCTTCAAAAAGATGAGTAATTAGATAATATTTACAGACTGCATTATGAAATATCGTTAGAAGCACAAACATCAGGATCGAACACTTTACCAAATTCATGCTCTTTTGCAACGCAATTTGCATCATCTCCAAATGATCCCTCGAGTCCAACTGATCCATCGAAAATGGTTTCAAGTGGATTTTATGTACCTCCCACACATGTTATTTCAGGCTTGCCTCAACCACCACGACAAAAAGGACGGCCAAGAAAAAGAAAGCCTAAGGACATAGAAGCATTAACGGCCAATATTGGTAAGTACAGTTGTTATGTATGCATACATACTTATAATA
Organism: Dioctria rufipes; assembly: GCA_963924295.1. NCBI lineage: Eukaryota > Metazoa > Arthropoda > Insecta > Diptera > Asilidae > Dioctria > Dioctria rufipes. Next base: position 207,253,224 of record OZ002740.1, read on the forward strand.
GCAATATAATTTGAAAAATAATTTATGTCTTTCGACATCAACCAGAAGAGCTTCCAATTTCCTTCATTATAATTATGTAATAACTGCGTCTGACCATTCTCTGCAACTTTAATGTTGCCATGTCCAAGAATCTGGAGAGAGGACTATGTGATATTAAATATTATTCACAAGCTCCATAATCATTATTGTTTAAATTGCTCTACATTTATTCTAGTTGTCTCCACTCTTTGTGTCTAATTGCGATAACCAGCAATATCACAAGGTAGTCATAGTCATAGATTAATTTATTAACAGCTTTGCCACAGCCGCGTCATGAATCGGTAGGAAAATCGAATAGAGAGGGTAGTCGTCCGTCTACCAATTGTAATTTATTATTAATCTTAGAAATGACAAAATATATTAAAACTTTCCAACAGGTTTACAATTTCTGAGATCAGGGGCTCGATTCTGACGAAATTAAAATGACAAATGACAATGATAAAATGACTTCGAAGGAAGGACAATGTCACTATGACATGACATGTATCTTAAATTATAGCAGTGACAATTTGACAATTGCGTAGTGATTGAATATGTTCCGAACAACAAAGTAATGGAGCACATTTTATTGTGAAGGCGTATCCAAAAAAGGAGGCAGTATGTAAAATAATTGCTGAATGGTTATAACGAGTAACTTATCCTTTTACGGTTTGCTGCTAAAATTGATTTTTTTTTTTTTTCAATAATACAATAATATATAATAATATAATAAATACAAATATTTATTATTTTTATTCTTACTTGACATCTTTGATATTACTTGTTGCTATGACAATATATATACCACTTGAGTATGACAAAAGTCACAGCAGCAAGGGCTAAGTGACTTCGGTTGCAAAAGTTGTCATGAAAAAAATTCATTTGTCATGTCACCCAGTTTTTTTGGAATCGGCATTTCGAAAATAAGTCATATTTTAACGCTAAATGTAACTTTTTATTAATGAAGTCATGGTGTATGAATCGCATTTTTGGAAAAAAGTCACGAAGTCATGTCATTTTTTTTTTCTGATCAGAATCCAGCCCCCGGAAGATAATATAAAATTAAACGATGCTCTAAGTTTACATACACAAAGCGATTTTGATATGCGAGTATTTAGACTTGGTTTTCATACTTCACGAAGTTGACACTTCCAAATATGTTTTATATCTTAAAAGTTCGCCTACATTTGCCTTAAAAGTCTTCATGTTAGGCAATCTCAAGAGAATTTCTTTAATATGAGCTGCCTTTTCTATTCACTGACCTGAAATAGTTATATTTAACCAGAACGATCCTGTTGTCGAGGTCTTCCAGTTATAGAAGCCTTAAAATCATAACCTTAAAACCATAACATTAAAACTTATTATACCAACTTAATGTTTTCTAATTACTATTTAAAATTATCTAACTTTTTTATGGAATTCCTCATCAATCATTAAATTGGGAAACTACAAAAAATTACGAATTGTTGCACCTATACGTGACACATAAAGTTAGAATCAGGTTCTTTTGAGTGGGATGTTGTTGTTATTCTAGATGTAATAGAAGGTCAGTGAGAAATTCCGAGCAATTGAAGTTTTCGTTGAAGAGGAACAGTTCATTTCTGCAATTATCAGACTTATGTCGCAGTTTGCCAATATTCAGATAAATGTAACTTTCTGTCAAGGTATTTTGAGCTACCATTCTAGACTCTTTCTTAGTTTCCTGAGTGTTATCTGTATCTATGGCAGTAAAGTGACAGAACTTCTTGCATCTTCCTCAAAGTAGGTCACCCTGCCTGTTTTTTAATATGACCCCAGTCATATTAAATATATCGGAGATAATCAAAACAAATTTGAGCTGCTTATTGAAGAAGTCTCAGGAGTATCGTTTAAAATCATTCTGCTGTCAGACTCTGTTTATAATATACGCTAATTTTAAAGAAATCATATGCTGCCCTTATGTTCTCTCGATGCCAAGATGAAATCACATTTACTGAATTTGCAGGCTATTAGCCGAAACTTAGAACTACACGGGAGTGAGTTGGGATTTTCGTCTGTTGCTATCGTTTCTAGTGTATTAATTCCATTTCTTGGAATCAAATATAGAACACCAGGGATTGCGATAAGCGTATTCCGTCGATGAAATGAAAACAATATAGCGTTGACTTCAAATCAAAATTTTTTATTATTACTGATTTATTGTTACTAAAAAATAAAATTGTTGCTGCAATGTTTCTTTTACTCATTATTAATGTTCGTTAATTTTAATGTTCACGGCTAATATGCTCCAATTCGTCAGTCTCAGTTCACTAAAATATACAGAATTTTGAAAAGAAGAGGTCTGAATGAGGTTTTTCGTAACAAAGAGCGATTCTAATTTCTTTGCCTTTTACACATAATCAGTATTAGTTGCCCTCTTATAATAGTTACATTATTCAATTTCATTATCAATTCTTATTTCTGTAAGAACCATAAACGTTTCTGGTGGATCACGTAAAGCTTCATTATGATATATATATTTATCTCCGACGTGTTTCAAATTGTAACAGATAGCTTATCATCCAGATCGAATGGCGCTGATTTGGCTGATTTGTCAAGAGATATTTGTCGAGAAGATAATATAACGAATTTTATGCCTACTTGAAACTTATGAAATGTTGGTTTGTAATTCTCTGTAATTTCACTATAATCTATTTGTGGGATCTTTTCAACGTGGTTTTGTGAAGGGTAAGTCTACCACCCAATTTATTAAAATTTACAAACTACTATATCTCAGCTACTGAAGTTGCATGCAAATTGTCTGCATATTTACTCATTTCAGTAAGAAATTTGACTAGGATTGCTGTTTTACTAATCACCTTCTTTTTAATATTGATAAGAATGGCCTTCATTATAATTATGCCACGGTTATTCTGTATCTAGCCTTGATAGTAGCAAGGCCTTGGATATATGTATGTATGGTTCAGTACTGAATGAATGCCATTATAGTTAATAAGGCTAACTTTAGTGTGGTCTTTGTTAAGCGGTGGTCTATGGGATTTAAGGACTTTTATATAATATAAGAGGAAAAACAAGCGCCTCGTCCAGGGTTTGAAACCGCGACCTTCCGCGTTCCGGACGACTGCTCTTACCAATTAGCTAACGAGACAGATGCTTTTTTCTCTTACATTTCTTAATATTATCTAGCCTAATAAGCCACAATTGCTTTCATCTGGCATTAACCAGTAACGATAAAAGCGTACAATTGTAATTTTTTTAAATTTTTCTAGATTTTCCCATACGGGAATCGAACTCATGATTTTTAGAATCGATTACAGATGGAGAAGAGAAGAATTTTTCAGAACTTCTATCTTTAACGATTCTAAATTAAATCAGTAATAAGAGTAGTCGCCCGTAAAGCGAAGGTCCCGGTTTCAAATCCCAAAGCAGGCAATTGTTCTTTTCTTGTTTTTTGTTTTTTTTTTTTTGTTTTAATGATTGAATTTAGAATCCTTTAAAATAAAGTTCTTAAAAATCCATTTATGCTCCATCTATGACCTATTTTAAAAATTGTGAGTTCGATTCCCGTATGGCAAAATAAATAAAAACTTAATGAACTTGTTGTATATTTGCCTTGCCGCTCTTGAAGTATGTTTGTCCAGTTTGATTCTCTTCTTATGCAGTGCACTGTGATCGGATAGAACATAAAAGCAGTCGAGCAAAGATTCGTAAAGTTTGCTCACCGTGACGTCCTTGGAATATTTGTGTGGAGCGATCAATTCCTCTGAACTTTTATTATCTTTCTCTATTTCAATGTCGGCACAATCTTTGCAGATGCCTCATCATTGTACTTTTTTTTATTTTGGTTTTATTTTGCAGTATTTTGTTTAATATTCCTTTTTTTAATTAACTTAGTCACTTATAAAATTTGATAAATATGTAAAACGCCTAAAACGTTAACTTCACTTCAAACTTAATAAGGAAAAATCCCAATAACAGGATTTATGGCAGACTCACGTTTATAAAACAGACAAAATATTTATAATGAACCAGGAGAAAGAAAGTGTGGACGAAAACTTCTAACAAACTAACTATTTAACAAAGTACAAATCTAAAAGAAGGAACAAAGACAAATCTTAAATACAGAGTGTTTCCCAGTAGGTCAGTAGAGCGGGAGGTGATGGTACTCAGATAGATGAACAAAAAATTGTATGGCAGGGGGGGGGGGGGCATATCAAACGTTTAGGAGTTACAGGGTGATTAGAAAAAAGCTATTTTTTCACAAACACCCTGTATCTTAAAAACAACTAGGTGTAAGAGCTCATTGTATGCAAAACTTCATGGCCTTTCCAACGACTGCTCAATCAGCCCCATAGCCCTCTCCCCTCTTGAATTATGGTTGTAACTTCTATTATTTTTGCAAAAAGGTCGTTAACATACCTTTTTTTATAAAAACTGTAAACTGTAGACTCTCGTCTTTAAGTTGACCTATTACACCCTATGTGTTAACACCACCCTTTAAACATTTACTAACTCATAACCTATTCAGGTCACACGGAAATTAGACGATATTTTGTAAAATGACGTGCTAAGGGAATAAATTATTGGTAAGAATAGGTTTGAAAATAGGTTTGAGAATAGGTTTAGAGCTAATAACTCTCAAAGGGCTTCAGTTAGCACATTGAGTGTAATAGGTCATATTAAGGAGGAAAGTCTACAGTTTACAGTTTTTATAAAAAAAAAGTTATATTAACGACTTTTGCAAAAATAATAGAAGTTAAATTAAAAAAAAAAGGTAAGAAAGTCCAAAATTTTGAGTTTAGACAACCATAATTCTTGAGGGTAGAGGGCTATGGGGCTGATTGAGCAGTCGTTGGAAAGACCATGTAGTTTTGCATATAATGAGCTCTTAACTGTAGCCATACGCCTAGTAGTTTTTAAGATATAGGGTATTTTGTGAAAAAATATCTTTTTTTCTTAATCACCCTGTAACACCTAAACGGTTGTATGCCCCCCTCCCTGCCATACAATTTTTGTTCATTTATCTGAGTACTATTACCTCCCGCTCTACTGACCTCCTAGTGGGAAACACCCTGTATAACGTCGTACCTTACTTTTTACTTACTTTACTTTGTACTTGGAGTTGAAGCCTGTTCCAAATATTATCGGAATGGATCTCCACTGTATCTTAGCTTGTAAATTATTCTAAAGGCGAGCAGTTGTAATCACTTCATTGTATCGTAGAATTCTAATATAAGGATGTTTTATTGAGTCAAAAGTCCTATCTGCTGAGTGGTTATATGCTCATATATATGTACATAAGCAGGCGGCTGATGTGAAACAACTCAAAAGAGAGCAAAAGAGATTCTGCGATTATAGTTAACTTGAGGCAAACTTGTAAGGAATCGTAGGCAGTCCTTGAACACTCTTTCCAGTTTACTAGGAAAAAATGAACAGAATTTAGGACAGGTATTACTGGGATTGTAATGATATTCTCTACCTGTAATAAATTCCATTTGTTTTTCAAAAATTTGGAGCTTTTAAGATCGCGTGTCTTTATAATCCATACTGCTCTTATCCGAATATCCCATTGTGTGACAAATACATACACAATACCATATTTCAGTACAAAATCTCGTGATTTTTATCTTAAAAAAAAAAAAAAAAAAAAACAAAAAAATTCTTAATACATTTTTCAATGTTTTTGCTTGGGTTGGGCTCATAGATGTCCCAAGTCCAAATGAATCGAAAAATAGGGCTTTATTTTATCGGACTTTTGTAATAATATACATATTACATATACCTACATAATTTGGAAATTATGTTTAAAAAACTGACCTTTTGGGGTAAAAAGTTGCTTTTCAAAGTCACTTAAAATTTGTTAAGGTTTCAGATTAATGCCATACGCAAATTCCGCCGTATAATCTGCGGTGAATAGGAAGGAGTTGACGCAATTTAGATAGTAACTACCACATCAAACGTGTCATTAGCCAGCAATGGAAACTCTTCAGGACAAGTACAAAGAATTCTTCTTCTTCATAGTATTCTGCTATACTGATGTGCTCAGAAGACGTATCATTCTAACTATTAATATTAATGCGAGAAATTTTGTTATTTTTATGTTTGCGCAAGCTCTTTGAAAGCAATGTTAGGTTTTATCACTTCTTTCCTATATGATGGTGGTGGATGAGAGTAGCCTGAATATTGTGCGAGCTATTCATTAGTACAGTTACAATATGAGCTATTTCAATTTCTACGCACTAGTTGCAACTTAGCTAATTAAACACCAATTTACATTAACAGAACAAATGAGTAACATAGCCATTTGTGTGACAACAAAAGCCCGTTATTTTGTTAATACTTTCATATAGTTTGAAAAGTTCGGCGAATTTGGATACCGAACTTTATACGATTTTATGCAAAATTTACAAAATACGAGCTTCTGTTGTCTTGAAATTATGAGCGACAGAAATATAAGAAAACCGGCCAAGTGCGAGCCGCGAAGGGTTCCGTACCATCGTACAAAATTTAACACTGTTTATACGCCAAAAAACACGTTTCTTGTATGGAGCCCCCTTTAACCTGTTACCCCCTTTAACCCTATTACGGTTCATGAGATACAGTATAGTGAAGAACGGACGGACATCAGAGGCTTAGTAATAGGGTGAAAGTTTTAGTAAGTTATGGTTATTAGTTCTGTGATTTCAAAATCATTATTTTATTAAGAAGAATCTGTAGAATCAAATTAGCATTAATTCGCACCAAAAATATTATAACTGCAAGACCAAGCTGTCATGAAAATGGAACAGTCAAATTATGGGACGCACAAAAGTTTAAGAAAACTGTAAATAGTTTATTAGGCAGTGGCCGTTCGTGGCCCTTAAAAGAAGGGAAGCAATTCGTTTTCTGTAAATTTACAGGGACATTTTACTATAACAACATGCACATGCTATGTACCACAATCCTGGCCAAGGCTTGAAATATCGCTCGGCAAATATTGATATACTGAGGAAAAATCTTTAAAAAAATGTATCTTACTCCAGTTGGAACAAAAATTTTGCTAGATGAAAGTAAAACTCTTCACTTAGACGCTAGAGATACGGGTCAAAAATATAAAGCACCCTAAGGCCTCGCGCAGACTAAAAGTGTAGCACAGCGAAGCATATATTATCCAATGAACGCTTGAGCGTAAAATTTGCAGACTGAAAGAGTATCGCAACGCGGCGTAATAATAATACACAGGCCGAACACACACTTCACGTATTAAAATCTCGCGTTCCATTTTCCGTTTTTAATGGACAGTCGCTTTCTACGAGCGAAAAATTCAAACCGATTGTGTAGTTCAAATTACGCTCATCTACTGTACGCTATGCTACTGTACGCTACGCTATGTTTGCAGTATACTCAATATCAAAGAAACAATGGATTTGAAAAAAAAAACGCCAATTTATGCTACGCTATGCTACGCTTTTAGTCTGCGCGAGGCAAGTCGGCATTTACGCGAATTATCAATAAACCTTTTGGATTTATAAAAATATGTATATCTATACATCGGACATAACTTCTTGCGCCGCTTATTGTCCACTAGGTGTCCTTATGTCTTTATTTTAATTTGCTTTCTAAAGTGCTATATTATTTGTGAACAAAAAATGTATCTCCAAGTGGAGCTTAGAATTAGTTGGACATCTTAAACACACCAGGCGAGGTAACGCTTTAGTGTATGTAGAGCATTTACTTCAAATCACATGGAATTCGGCTCCAAAAGGAGTTAATCAATTAGGAATTTAAGATATAACGCTCCGAAAGAAACTTGAATTTTTTTTTTAGATTAGTATTTTCAACAACTTTAATAAAATAATTGCACTTTGACAAAATGTTCACAATCCACACTTTGATTACAAATAATTTCGATTTGACGCTTAGTTCTGAACCGTAATCACGAATTTTTATGGAGTCAGAAAATTTAAAAGTGGTGCAAAAATCGATTATAGAGCCGATGTGAAAAAAAAACCTTTCAAAACCAGTTCTGGGTCAGTGTGGTGAATAAAAAACTTTAGATTTAGGAACCAAACGAGTGACGGTAGTGATTGGTTAAATGTTAAAAATACTTTTCTAGGAGCAGACAACGGTCAAGAAGGAAAAAAGATAGGTCGATCCCTAAAGTTGTTCGAAGAGAGTAGCGACAGATATTGAAAAAGGAAATTGAAACCTGTGTTGGTGAGATTGTTCTTGCAGCTGAAATGGGTCTACGATCTACAGGTAGACGTGATGTGCAACACAAATAGTTAAGGAAGTATCAAGTTTTTCTCAAAAAATAGCTACGAAAATAAAAAAAGCGTACCACACACCAAGTAACAAAGCGCCCATAAAAATGACATGCGAAAAGGCATTAGCTTTTTTTGTGTGGATGAAAAGACCAGTACATCTCTATGCGTGAAATAAGCAAAGCGCACAATGCTGATATTTTTTCCAAATTATCACATGCTTCTTGAGGCAAAAAAGCAATGCTATCCAAATAAAATTAAGATCGCTGACTACTCCGCAGAGGTAGAATTACAGTCATTGCTTGATCATACTATACAACGCTTAGGGTCAGTACAGTTGGAGGTGTTGGGTATACATAGACGCATTTCCAACATTAAATGTGGTCTTTAAGTGGGGCTGTGATAGATCGTCTGGGCAAAGTCAATATAAGCAGCTATTTTCGGCCACGCAAAAGGATGTGGATATTCGTACACATACACATTCATTGAATCAATGGTGCCAATACAGATAACTACGTATTCTATTATTGCTAGTAGTAGCCGCAGTCAAGAAAGGAAAATAATTATTTGGCAAAACCCCTTTCCTTCATAGACAAAATATTGTCGACTTATCAAAGTAATTGTACAGAAAGAGAGCCGACAATTCTTTCTTTCAATTCTTTTTCTTTATAACTTTTTAATTGCAAAGAGCTTCATTTAATAGATATACTTAAAAAGTAAGGAACAATTTTTGCTGATTGCTAAACAGGGTGTTTCCTCCATAATCATCATCATTGCTGTCGTCAATTTCATCATGTCCTGGAGTAGCCTCAATACATCAGAAGATATACATTTTTGCTCTTCTTTTGACGTTTAACTCGAAGACTTACAGTCCGGTCCGAAGAAATTAATAATATATTTATCAAGTCCGTCATTGTATCCGCTCTAGAAAATTTATGGATATGATATTCTCTAAAGTTTCTACAGGGTGTTTCTTCCATGGTGGTCCATTGAGCGCGAGGTGATAGTACTCACCTAGCCAAACAAAAAATTGTATGGCACGGGGGCAATATCGACCGTTTCGGAGTTACAGGGTGATTAAGAAATTATGCTAGGCTTTCACAAATCACCCTGTATATTAAATAATCCGGGGCGTTCGGTAACCGTATAAAGCTGATTGTATTCAGAGCTTCATGGTCTTTTCAACGACTGCTCAACCAGCGCCATACCCTTCTTCTCAGTGGAGTTATGGTTGTCTAAACTAAAAATTTCGGATTTTCTTACTTTTTTTTTACAAAAAAGTCATTAACATAATTTTTGTTTTACAATAACTGTAAACTGTCGACTCCTTGACCTATTACAACCCATGTACTATCTGTAGCCGTTGAAGAGTTATTAGCTCTTAACCTATTCTCAAGGCTATTCTTAAACTTATTCTCGGAGATAATTTGTCCCCTTACACGTCATTTTAAAGAAATATCAGCTAATTTCCGTACAACCTGAATGGGTTGAGAGCTAATAACTCCTTACTGGCTGCAGATAGCACATAGGGTGTAAAGGTCTAATTAAAGAGGAGAGTCTACAGTTTATAGAGTTATGTTAACGACCATTTTGCAAAAAAACCTAGAGGTCAAATTAAAAAAAAAAATGGTGAGAAAATCCAAAATTTTGTGTTTAGACCACAATAACTCCTAATCGGAAACGAGTACGGGGCTAGTTCAGCAGTCGCTGGAAAGACCATGAAGCTCTGAATATAATCAGCCTTATACAGTGACCGTGCCCTGTACCTTCTCAGATGGTTTGACTGGCTATGCAAATTGCATCGGAAAGTTTTAGAATACCGGCCCATTTTCTCTAAAAAAAAAACATTCAATGCTTAAGCGAAATCACATTTTTATTAAAATTACTATTTAAATAGTAGGACACCACCACAAAATAATATATTTCCAATACATGGAATTCTCGATTCATTTCCAATATCACAATTCAACCTCTCCCGAGGGCACGCACCGCACGGAAAGAATATTTAATAGCTGGAGCTGGATACATTAACAACGCCAACGCCGGCGTGGTTGTCGTCGTGGTCGTCAAACACCGCACAAAACGCCGAGCAAGTTATATTAACACTGCGCGGCAGCGCCATACAATAATTTCTCTTACATTTTAGAGTTGAGTTATTTGCTTAAAACTCTGCCGGTTTGCAATAAAATTGTTAAAAAATAATAAAAAAATTACTTCCTTCAAGTCCACATTTCTTTTATATAAAATCATTTACTTTCATAAAATCAAATAACGTTTCATTTCGTCATGTTTTTTCATAATAGATTTAGATCTTGCATATTACAGCAATTCGCCAGCGCTAAAATTAGGACTAGAGATGGGTCGACGACCACGCCAACGACGACGACGCCGGCATGCGTAATGCAATGCATTTCATACATACAGTACTGTCTCTAAATATTTTTGACATAAAACGATAACCAGGCTTCGGAATTGTTAATATAATTCTTCCTTAAGGGGGAAACACAATTCCACCGTTTCGATCCAATTCGTATAAACTTCAAAATTGCTTACGTAAAATTGGACACATTACAACGAAATGGATCGAATTCAAGCGGTGAAGTTGAGCAAATTTCAACTTTTATGGACAACATAACCTCATCTGTAAAGATTTGTTTATACTCAAAGATGCAAGAAAAGGCTTTTGTTGAGGAAATAAAAAACACATGAGTTATTTGACAAAAAATAATGTTTTCATGGATGGATGTAAAGCGGAGAGACAAAATCTGTCAACATTTTAAAGTCAAGTGTTTGAAACCGAACGGAACAATTATGCTCATACCTCCGTTAGATCGAAATTGGTTGGATCGAATCTGATCGAAACATCGGAATTGTGTGAGCTTACGTAGTAGTCAAGCGAGTTGAACTAACTAAATTGAACTATTTTGTTTTAACTCTATTTGCTTTTTCTACATTTTCGACCGCTCAAACAGCCCTGCGTTTCCCACAATATTAGACACGACAAAATTATTAAATTTGTAGAAAATTCAGGACTACCCTTACATATTTCTTCAATTACTTACTTCATTATCAATAGCCATTAACTAATCTTTGTTTCCGTTCATTACATTCAGCGAATCTACATAAACATCACTTATAATATTTTTTAGGTGATTCTTCATATATTTTAGAATTTTAAATAATTGCTCGCATTAAACTTGGGTCACTGACAACCTTGACACAATTTTAATAATTTTAAAACGTCTTCGTAATAGCGAGACTTTCAAATTATAGTCATGTATTATTTTAAAACAACATATTAAGCAATTCTTGCATTGATTACACTCACTCATTATTTCTAGTTCGGACCCATCAATCTCCAAATCATAATTTGCAACAACATATTTTCCAGACAGATTTTTCTTCAAATACTCCCATTTCTCCACAAAGTCTTCATACATTACGAAATTAGGATCCAGTTTTTCCATTTTTGCTACCAGAATTTTAAAATTTTGCAATATGCATATATTGAATCTCATTAAACAGCTCTTCATTATTGAAAGATCGTTTCTTAAAATCTTCCACTACTCATTCATAAGTTTTTTTTTTAAGTTTCTATTTCAAACTTTTCTATATTTTCTATATCAATTCATACTACTGTTTTATTTTTGTTACATTTTTATTATAGGTATATTTAATTGAATAGGTAGGTGACCTTAGTGCATTATTCAAAGCACAATATTTTAAATATAATTCGGAAGACATCTTTATTATATTCCACTGTTTACTGTTTTATAAATTCACTAACAACCACAAATGAACTCTACTTTTAATTATCGACTATATACTTCAATTATTCGCAATCCAATTAGAGCACTTTGCTCTGTTTAATACATTCACTTCACTGTCTGTGATAAGACTGCCTCCTGTCTGTGACTGCCGTATTTATACTTTACAAATTGCCCTAGATCCTTCTCGAAAATTCTATTCTAGAACCATCGATTCTCCGAATCCAAAGCTGTTTGTGTCCGTATTTTATAGATGTCGCCTGTCCTTTTATACTACGTTCACTTCACTGTCAAAGATAAGATTACCTCCTGGCTGTGACAAGTGCCGCACTTATACTTTATAAATTATCCTAGATCCTTCTCGAAAACTCTATTCTAGAAACATCGATTCTCCGAATCCATAGTTGTTTAAATCCGTACTTTATAGATGTCGCTTATTCTTTTCTGTAATAGGTTTCACCGGAAGGTGTTTATGTCCATACTTAACTTGCCATTTTCCCCCACGTATCCATTTCCAATAGATGTCTCTTTTTCTATTGAACATAACAATATTATTCATTTCAAACTCATTATCAACTGAATAGTTTTAAATTTATTATTAATGAAATGAATAAACTTATCGCAATCTAATCTTATGATTTTAAAAGTATTTAAATCAGTTGATATAGTATCCACCGTAGCATGAATCATAGCTACAGCTTTTGATACGATTAGATTACCTGTTTGCAAATATCTAGATGAAGCCAAATAACTTTAAATATATATGATAATACGGTTTCCAGATGCTTCGTTGATTTCTTTTCCAAAGTGAACTTTGTTTTTCTAATTTAATTTGTATTACTTTCAGTTTCCAAAGTGAAATTTATTTCGATTGTCGATCTTTTTTCAACAGTCGATTGTTCACCGGCTCGGCCCATTTGCGCACAGGGAAACTTCCAGGCATCTCGGCGGGCCTGTCAAAGCCTGCTACAGAGAATTTTGTCAAAACCTAGCATAATTTCTTAATCACCCTGTAACTCCAAAACGGTTGATATGCCACCCCCCTCCCTGCCATACATTTTTTTGTTTAACTAGGTCAGTACTGTCACCTCGCGCTCAGTGGACCACCATGTAGAAACTTTAGAGAATATCATATCCATAAATTTTCTAGAGTGGAAACAATGACGGACTTGATAAACATGTTATTAATTTTTTCGGACCGGACTGTAAGTCTTCGAGTTAAACGTCAAAGTAAACGTGTATATCTTCTGATGTATTGATGATACTCCAGGACATGATGAAATTGACGACAGCAATGATGATGATTATTATGCTGGAAATTAAATAGAAGTACATCTCTATGAAGCCTGTAATTATTTGAAATGAAATATATTTTATTCCATCTCCATAAGTGTTTGTTTTTTTAAATCATACCAGTTTGTTATTTTTTGCAAAAATGAAGCTAAAACCTCACTTGAAAAGATAAAAAATACTGGAAGAAAAGAATCTAGATACTTTGTGACAAGTAAAAAGGCCAGAATTTATCTAAGGCCAATCCTTATGATACTCTAGACTAGATGAATACTCGTGTGTCATTTCGTATGGTCACCCGTCTGTGCAAGTTTGATTTTTGAACTGGTTGTTCGCGTATATTCTTATAACGGTTCGTAGGATAGAAAAAGTGATTATAACCAATTTTATAAGATTTCATATTCGGAAGAACTTTTCCATACATTAAAACCATATAGCACTGATCGTTTTTACAGGATACGTAAAAATCCTAAATTTTTATATGGCAACACCAAGAAGAGGTGGCCGCATTTAGTTCATTTTTGAAATTATACTTACTATTTTTATGAAAACACTATGTACAAAAGGTACAGGTAGTGTCCAAATATGTAAAGAAAAACAAAATTTTTGTATGGTAACACTACCAAGGAGTTACCCGATTTGTCCCAATTTCGAACTTAATTTGCTTGTTTTTAAAAGCTCATTTGCAAGATGTCAGCTCCCTAAGTGCACGCGTTCTCGAGTTATTCTGAGACCAGACAGCCGAAAAATCACATCACAATAACTTTAATTTTATGCATATATATATATATATATATATATATATATATTGAGGATACACATACCTACATACATTGGGAATTGCTTCTTTAAGCCCTCTCATTTGATACCCAATTCGACTAGTTTTTGTTGATTTTAGATTTTTAGTGTTTGACAATATGGCGACCAGTATTCGCCAATTTATTTTTTATAGAATGTCACTAACGAAATTATGACGAATATCGATACACCTTATTCATCAAAATCCATCTACCCGTTTAGATTTTCACATATACATACTTACATACATAACGACCAAACACATTATCCTCTGCGTTCGCAGTCGGGTAAATATAATTATTTTTGCTGAATATGAGGAACTATACCCGTATTAGGTACTTTTTCGGTACTTTAACCACAGTAAACAAACACGTTGCAAATTGATTACCAAATAGTAGCGGAGTGAGCGGATTTCCATGGAAATGCATAGGCAGTACCACACAACTTACTAATTGGACACTTAAAATAAATTTGCATCACTTTATAGTATTTTTTGAAAAGCTCCGTGTGCGAAGGGCATTAGTCTTCTGTCATGTCAGTCAGCTTCAGAGTTTAGTCTGACGATTTTTTACAGTCGAAAATATGTTCTAGAATAAGCTTATTTTAAGAAAAGTTATATCTTATCTCACCATTATAGGATAAATAAAGTAAGAAGAATTACAAGAACTGAAATCATTCGCCATTGAAGGAAGATTCACACAGATGTTCCGCTTCCCGTTGATACTCCCATTTATGCCCCTTTTGTTTCAGTGATTCAGTGTATAGTTTCCCGGAGTGTGCTGTTCAGTGCTACTTCTGGGCTTAACGCGAACCCTCTTTTGAGAGAAAGGACCTCGTGCACCAGTTCAAACCTGTCGTTACAACAATACATCAGTGTCGCCTCGCATTGGCCGCAGACCTCAAGAGAGTCTCAACGCAACTGTCATTACGCTAACTCAGGTTGTCATAGCGATGGTCTGTAGTTGTAAGCCTGGTCCAGTTAATCCTACTCAATGACTTCGCCAAGGTGCCTGACGTTCTGTCATAAGGACAGCACGTAAATCACACCAGATAGCCACATTACAGATACAGGCAACTCCCTACAACTTCAATATTCATTCGAATTTTTAATGCAAGTACCACCGTCGAATGGCTATATAAACGCTGCTTTAAACTGCGGTCAAGCTCAACCGACTTGTAATTGCTTTCCTCACAGGAGGACAGTCGTTATCTCAGACAGAGTGTCTTATTACTTCTGATGAGGCCACACTCACTTGCTACTTCGTATAGATTGTTAAATATACGCCAAAAATGAATGGTATACACACGTGTAAATTTTGAAGAATTTTCGCCGGATATATACTCTAGGTAAAAATTAAAATTTATTCTAAAAATGTATAAAGAACACTTCTAACTGAATATGAAATTTATAACAATAGCATATAAAGTATTTATACAATTTAAATATAAATAAAGTAAGTTATAAGCATATTTGATACGAGTTTATAATTCCGAATATAAATTCTATAACATTTTCGGATACATTTGCTCTTATATGTGTATAGAAACAGTTTTTATGGAAAATTTCCTATTGACGTCAGACTGACATTGTATGCAAATGATATATGTATACATATATTCGACCTTACCACTTTCTATATGAACCGTGTAGATATTGCTCTGATCACTGAGGGCTACAGTTGTACGGTATTGTCCTTAATACATACATAGGAGTAGGTATATAATATTAAGTTCCATTAGCTTTTGTTTCAATCGTTGCATTGTAATAAGTACCAGGACAGTCTCGCTGGTGTCTACACTGAGATCAACCTCACCACACCTATTCCAGATATTGCTAAAGAGATCTACTTAGCTAGACACATACAATTTTGTAGACCTAACCGTAGTACCTACCCACATTTTATAATTTCATCGATGAGCTATTCAAGAGCCCTTAGATGAATGTGATGATGAAACCGGTTCTGGACCCGGGACTGAACTCATTGAATACTTCTCTTCAACATAATGAGCTTTTCCAAGATCACTCAATGAGCAGTTCCAAGAGTTGTTACATTATAATCTGGCTGACATTATGAAAATATTCACTAATCCATATTGAAATATATATACAGGGTGTCCCGTAAGTCGACGTCAAGCCGGAACCGGGTGATAAACCAAATCGTTACAGTTACCAGAAAAATTTAAAAAAAATCTAAGTCATGTATTTTTTAAATTATAGGCATTTCTTTTGTTTTCGAGAAAATGTACACCTTGTGATGGTTTTTTAGCTCCTGCTGCTACAAATCTTTACTTTTTTTCAATTTTATTTTTCTTATATAATCCCGAATAGTGCATATGTAACCTGTTGCTTTAAATTCTAAACCGACTGCTCCAGCTTGGAAGAAAATGTCACATTTTGCCGAACCAAGAATAGAAAATTAATATTTCACCCAACTTTAACTGACTGTACTGAATAAAAAATGTACTACGTCAGTTTGGCAAGTAACGTTAAAAGTTGACGCATTTAATGAGGATTCTAAAATGGTATAATACTTGCTACATTATTTCTTAGATTACGGAAAAAAAAATTTTTTTCTTCAAGAAACCCAGTTTCGAAAAATTTCTTTTTACCTACTAAAAATAATTCTAGTGTACCCAAAGCCTGCCTTAAGACCGCAACTTTAAGATTCTAGTTTGAGTGAGACTTAGAGTCATTCCATGAAGTGTGAGTGAGACAGATAGTGACTTAGTGATAGTGCTTATGTAACCTGTTGCTTTAAATTCTAAGCGAAGCTCACCGAATATTACAAAACCATGAGCTACACCCATACCATGTACAGCGAGTACAAACCCTGCTACCTCGGGATTATTAACCTCGGGTAGCGTTTTGCCAAACGATGCCACAAAGACAACGGGAAGATCCGCGATTCTTCGAGAAAATTTTGTGGTCGGATGAATCGACATTTAAAAAAGACGGATAGATGAACCTACACAACTTACACGAGTGGCACGTAGAGAATCCGAATTTAATGAGACAAAATAGATCTCAATATCGTTTTAAAATAAACATGTGGACCGGAATTTTAAACGGAAAAGTCATAGGACCTTTTGAGTTGCCAGAGGTCTTTAATGCTGAAGTTTATTTAGATTTTTTACAAAACCGATTACCTAATTTACTGGAAGACATGCCACTAAGTATTTACAGAGAGATGTGGTATCAGCAAGACGGCTGCCCAGCGCACTATGCCCTTTCAGTTAGAGAATATCTCAATGAAGAATATCCGGACAGATGGATAGGGCGGTCTGGTACGATCTCGTGGCTAACACGTTCACCTGATCTAAATCTATTAGATTTCTTTTACTGGGGAGCAGTGAAAGGAAAGTTTATAAGAAGTCAATTGAAAATTTAGTCGAGCTTCGGCAAAGAATTACGAAAGCAGTTGAATTTGTTAACAACGGAAGAATTGCCCGTCTGATAACCCGATCTTTTTTAAGAAGTTGTCGAGCTTGTATTGAAGCTGAAGGAAGGCAGTTTGAACATCTTTTGTAAATAATAAATCTTAGCATCCAAATAATTGGTGTTTAATTTTAAAATTAAGGAAAATTTGTCCTAAATTTAACAAAAAGTTAGCATCTCTGACTCGAAAGCGTGACTATCTGCCTCACTCACACTTCATGGAATGACTCAAGCTAGAATCTTAAAGTTACGCTCTTAAGGCAAGCTTTGGGTACACTAGAATCAATTTTAGTAGGTGAAAATAAATTTTTCGAAACTGGGTTTCTTGAAGAAAAAATGTTTTTTTTCCGTAATCTAAGAAATAATGTAGCAAGTGTTGTACTATTTTAGAATCCTTATTAAATGCGTCAACTTTTAACGTTACTTGCCAAACTGGTGTAGTACATTTTTTTTCAGTACAGTCAGTTAAAGTTGGGTGAAATATTAATTTTGTATTCTTGTTTCGGCAAAATGTGACATTTTCTTCCAAGTTGGAGCAGTTGGCTTAGAATTTAAAGCAACAGGTTACATATGCACTATTCGGGATTACATGAAAAAAAATAAAATTGAAAAAAGCAAAGATTTGTAGCAGCAGGAGCTAAAAAACCATCACAAGGTGTACATTTTCTCGAAAACAAAAGAAATGCCTATAATTTGAAAAATACATGACTTAGATTTTTTCTTATATTTTTCTGGTAACTGTTACGATTTAGTCTATCACCTGGTTCCGGCTTGATGTCGACTTACGGGACACCCTGTATATATATGTATATAATTTGAAATTATTTCAGCACTTTATAATGTAATATGAAACTGACATTAGTGATACAAATATTTAAAAAAAAAAAACGTAAAAAATCCAGTTAAACTAAACTTAAAAGGTCAATAATTCATACAATATAATATAAAAGGGTCAAATTTATTAATATTGTCACATTTAGGAAGTTGTTGTAATTCTCTAATATCTGCAGATAGCTTCAGATTTTTATTGCAATTAAAACATGAAAATCGAGAAATTGTATTATATTAAGAATGATTTCAGACTTTGATGTACACTTTTCTCTGCTGTATCCGTTATGGGATCTTAGGATACAATTTCTCTGTTCTGTTTCGTAATTTTTTCTAGTCAAATCAAGAGCAACTTTCAGTTCAATATAGTTTTCCTATTAAAACTTACCACAAAATAAATCTATAAAATACCTATTCAAAATTCAAAATGCTTTTACGTGACGCAATTCACTTCACAGAACTTTACACAGCTTTCTTAATCGAATGCTAGTAGTTGCAAAACTACGCATCAGAAGTAAAAACTGTACTGTTTATACCCTAGATGAAATCTAAAGCGTAAACTAAGTTTGTCATTCCGTTTGTAACACCTAGATATAATGATGTTAGAGCAAAATGGATAAACTGCATAAAATTAAAAGTTATTTTGATTTTTGCATGCCCGTCTGTCCGTCCGTCTGTCCATCCGTCCTTCTGTCCGTCCTGAAGATAACTCGAGAACGCGTGTACTTGGAGAGCTGAAATTTTTCAGATGGGATTTTAAACAATAAGTAAAATTAAGTTTGGAAATGGGACAAATCGGGTTTCGGGTAACTCCTTCATAGGATTGCTATATTCCTTTTTCGCTACATATTTGTACAGAGTGTTTTCATAAAAATAGTATATATATAATTTCGAAAATAGACTAAATCGGGCATCCCGTTCTTGGTGTTGCCATATAAAACTTTAGGATTTTTACGTATCCTGTGAAATCGAACAATCCTATATGGTTTTATTGTACTGAAAAGTTCTTCAGAATAAGAAATCCTATAAAATTGGTTATAATCATTTTTCGACGAGCCGTTCTAGAGATTATTCAAAAACCACTCGAAAAATCAAACTTGCTCGGATGGGTGACCATACTAAGGGCCTGTGGGGATCCAAGTGTTCGTCTTCGTCTTCGTCTTGTTATTACAGCTAGTGCCGTAGCTTCCAGTCAAGATCTATCCGAATCCATGACTATGCCACCGACTTTGTAGCTTTGTATAACAGTTTTGACATCTGGTTAGCTTGATCACAGAGTCAAGGTTCGAGTTGACTTATTTAAATACACAACGTATGTATTATGAGGTTATGTTTGTTTGTTGTCTGTGAAATCAAGGTAAGCAAACGAACGAATTCGGACAGGTTAGCTTCATCTTCGTCTAACTATTATATATAATAGCTGAGCTTGTTGTGTTACGTCCCTAGCTGTAATAACAAGACGAAGACGAAGACTTGGATCCGGACAGGCCCATTACAAACGAGCATTTATCTAGGGTATCATAAGAATTGGTCTTAGACCAATTCTAGCTTTTTTACTTGTTTTGTAATAAAGACAACACACCATTCATCATAATTTCGTAGAAATGCACATGAATTTTGAATATGAAAATGGTAATGATATGCTCATCGAAGGGCTCATCGGAATGCATTGGAAAACTTCGCCCGCATTCAAAACAGAGAAATTTACACTAACATATGTATGTATATGCACAATTTCTAGATGCAACAGGTCTAGTTTGCATAGGATTCCGTCCGATAGGGGAAGAGGGTTTTCAAAACCGATCAGCATTTTCTACTAGAGAATAAGCAAAATCCTTTTCTTGTATATAGCAATAATATTTAAAGGGTAAGACTTACAACTACTACACCTTCGTAAGCGATAGCAACTTTCAATATTAAAACGAAAAACGTTCGTAGGAAAGTTTTCGGGAAAATATTTATGAGCGTTACCTTTTAAAAAAATCCAGTTATTGTTATGTATTTACATATATGTATTTTTATTACTTTAAATTTTATCTGGATTTATTTATGTTTAGCAAATTATCATTGAAATATTCTTAATAGCAATTAACTTAGAGAACGAAAAGTTTTCGTTCTAGAATGCTGCCAAAGATAAATAAGTACTTATGTATGTAAATATTAAAAACTTTTACGGCAAGTACGGATACATTACTTAATATGTATGTAATATCTAAAAGGAAATGTAAAAAGCATTATAAGAGCTCACTTGCTAGCAATTCGCATTCACTTAATTCGGATATCATCAGTACCAGTGAAATACCTGATCGCTCTATTAGCCATAAGTTAGCGAGATTGAGCCAAGCTGAAGAGCCCGCCAGATACATCAGTATGCATATTTTTGTGAATATAATTAAGTTATAAATACATAAAACCCAGAGTTTATCCAATTATGAATTTAATTCTCTCTGGCCGCTGGGAACTTACTCGAACGCAGCACTGCTTGCCTCAATGCCTCGGTGCTGGAGTGAGAGATATGAGATGTCTAGAACGAGTGCCCACGGGAAGCATAAAAGCAAAATTTAGGCAACAAAAAATATTTGTAAAAGTCATAAAGCGGCTGGGTCTGAGTTTATGACCAAGGAAGAAGAGTGCACAGCAGAATTGATCCATTGATTTGACCTATAGCAGTAAACGCGGCAGAGGCCAGTAAGTGAATCGATCCGTATCTACGTGTTTCTCCTATAGTTCTTCTTCGAATTTTATAGCTAGTAAGGCTTTGGTTCGTCAAGTAAAAGGTGGCGCCTTAATGCATAACCCACAAAAACAATAAAACATGCTGTGCCGTTTTCTGTACTTATGGTTTATTTTTCCTATTTGTTAAGAATTTATGACTTCTACACTTGCGCCTTATTATCAGGTTAGTGTTAACTTATATTGATCCATACGTGGAACTAAAGGCAAAAACAAATACCCATAAAGATTTCTAACTTTGGTGCTCACTGCCTATATAGTGATTCGTGGGAAGTAAGCCGCAACCGCACCTCATTGCAGTCGAAAGCGCAGTGATTTTTACTTGTTGAAATTAAAATTTGTGATAAAGCAGTAATCGAAACTTAAATTTAGCCCGATTGCAGCATCCGGTACATGCGTAATTCCGCAAGTTTAGTCGGTCGGTATATGGTTTCGGTGAGAGAGTGGCCGTTAAGATAAATCGAAAGCCGTTGCCTTACGACATTCACAAGTAGCAGTTATTCGATGGCGATCATTAAACTCATCACCGCTTTTCGAGTGGCAAGGAGATCATGGTGAATCTTGATCATCTTGCTTAGTTCTGTATATATGAGGATTTCTGCTTGCTTCTTTTATGGGAACAATAAACATTTTTTTGTGGTTCGTTGATCGTGAGAAAAATAAAAAAGTTAAGCCTTTGATGATTTTCTTATCGTAACCATAAAAAATTTGAAAAAGAAGTAGTCATTAAGCTAATTTTTCTTCTGTTTTTTTCCTTGCATTTTCAGATCTTAATGCGGAATATTTAGATTTTGGCCGTGGTGGTCACCTGAGTGCCTCGTCTAGAACGAAAAGGATGCGGACGTCATTCAAGCACCATCAACTTAGAACAATGAAGTCATACTTCGCCATTAACCATAATCCGGATGCCAAGGATCTCAAGCAGTTATCACAGAAGACGGGCTTGCCAAAGAGAGTTCTACAGGTAATTTTTGACAAAAGCAAACATAATTTTTCAATAAGTAGGTAGAAAAAAATTTATTCCTCATTAAATCAATTGTGATTTATATGATTTTAACTTATATGAAAATAATGTGATTATTTCAAAAATTGGATTATTTCCGCACAAGAAGGGAAGAATACTGCATTCGTGTGGAATTAACTAATTTAAGGGGGAAGTTCAAGATTTTTCTATAACCTTTTATAAATCAACGTCATTAATTTGTTATACATTTAGTTTGGGAGTAGATTTCATATGAAGAGCCTTGAGGGATTTTCGTGTACCTGCCTTTCTCTTTCTGTTAACCTACGACGTAGAGAAGCTACCACTAATCTTACTACCTATGTATGTAGTGTATATGGCGCCTAAATTACTTTCGATAACCTGTTGGGATAATTCAATACCTCTAAAATAACTATCCGATTAATGTTGCCTGTTGCTCCCTATTCTGATTTAATCTCTTATGTATGTATATATAATTTTGTCAATTTAACGTTTTTTTTTTTTTATTCTACATATTTCAGGTTTGGTTCCAGAATGCAAGAGCGAAATGGCGGCGAATGATGATGAAACAAGACGGTAAAAGTGGTAGTGACAAAAGTGAAGGACCTCTCGACCTAGATACATACAGTGCGCATAGTCCACCTTTTATGCTTGGCGGTCCTCCAAGTCCGCATTCTATAGAATAATTTAGACACCAGTGAGGATTTCAACAGCAACAAACAGCAGTAAGAGCGGTCTTACGTTTCTCCATTCACCAAAATTAACGGAATAAATAGAACTTATTCAACATTTTTCTTACTGTTGTAGACCGTAAAAATAATACGACTAATAACCTGGAGAAGTTATCCTACTAATTTTAAGTTTGAGTTTCTTGAACTATCGTAGTGTTAAGAATTCTTTGCCCACTCGCTTATGGCAAAGAACTTATGTTCAAGAAATTTCCATACTTTTCTTTTTTTGATTCCTTTAGTTCGTTAAGTTATTTATATTAGTTTATCAACATTTGTACTTATGTATTATTTATAAATATACTTAATATAGAAAATAATTTGAAAAGCCGACAAAAGTGGTGTTTTTCTTAATACTTTTAATGCTTCCATACACTACCGGTCGCAATAAAAACACAAAGACCATCTTAGTGCAATTCAGAAATAGAGAAATCATTTAGAAGATAAATGTGATGACCGTCTTTTTTAAATACCGTAGCTCTCATACGAAAATTCTGTTATTGTTTAAATTTTTAATTTTTTTTTTTTTTTCATTTTAATAGTTTTATTGAAATAAAATACAAAGCAAGATATGAGATTGATTTTAGTAGCCAGATATTCGCTATGGCAGACACAGTATTCGAGAAGAAAACAGACAATTTTGTTGATATATCTTTCCACAAAATTACTTTTTTGAAATTTACTGCAGAGCTAAAGTGTTATTCAGATAAGTAATGGGTTAGTATAATCGCAATGGGATTTTTGTTTTAAATTAACAGACAGTTTCGTATGCCTGTCCGCCAATATCGTTGGGGTTTATAAATGCTCAAAAATCATCCAAAAGAAATCTCACAAATAATATTCATACATATATCTACTACAATTTTTACTCCAATAAATACATTATTAGATATGAAAGATTTCTGATGTTCAGTGATAATCTAATTCTTGTGGCAGGTTTTCCATCCACAATATGCGGTCAAGTCCACGCTGGTAGGTTGTATTGTTACTAATATCATATTGTTACTAATATCATAGATGGTACAAGAACTAGATGTCGCATGCAGTACCAAAAAAGTATACAAAATTTATATGGCTGGGTGGTCCATTCCGGAATGGTCCACAACAATTGAAATGATGTATATGTCGAGTAATTCATATTTTTTTGTATAGGAAGTGTTGAGGAAATCGTCCGAATATATACAAGACTGCTATTATAAGAACATGTGCTTTCTGTATGCTCTAAATCATGTTATGGTCCATTCAAGAATGCACTATCCATTTAACAATCAGTATACTCTGCTCTGCTCTAGTATGACATGCGACATCTAGTTCTTGTGCCATCTATGATAATATCCACGATTAATATCGATTTCAAAAATGACCAACTATCTTTTATTAATGTCGTTTATATAATTTCGATGTTCTTGTTTATGGGATAATTGGAGAATTAATTTCCCTGTTGATGGCGTTGTCGAGGTTTCTTTGCATATTGAATTTTATTTGTTCTGATTCAATTGTACCATCCATATGAAGGATTGTTGTCAGGTAGAAATAATAATGTAATAATTGAAACAACCGCTGCTTAAACGTCCAAAATTAAAAAAAGAAATGGGTTTAACTTTAACTCTGTATAGTCCTATTTGCTTATGGATAAGTATTGCAATAAACTCGATGCATTAGTTCGTCGTCCATTCGCCGAGATAATAATTCTTTTTATTTGAACATCCAAAATAGTGGCGCCCAAATTGTTGATCCAAAAAGAAATCATTACATCAGCGTACAGTAACATTGCGTTACGGAGACACAGTAAGTCCACTGTATCTTAACTTAGCAGGTACAAATGCTGGCACCAAATTATAAATCATGACCCATTTTCCTCTTCAAATGAAAAATTTGAGTTTAAACCAATTAGTGATAAAATTAAAGCTGTTTTCTCGTGTCTTCACATCAACCATTAACTGATTTTCTTTTCCAAATTCCGTTTTGCCATATTTCTGTAAAGCATTGTATTTTTTTTCTTTTTTTTTATTACTATATTTTGACATTTTTTACACTTTGACAACTGCATTTTATGGTAATTTTTCATTTCAAATACTTGGATTAAAATACACTACGATATAATGGCAAATTATATACATTGAAATGAAGATCGAGACAAAAAAAAATTTTTTGGGACATTTTTAATTTTTATAATTTGGGTAAAATTGCTAGGGTGTTCCTACTTTACATTTGCAATTGTAATATTTCAATATAATTGAATTTTTTTCGTGTTGTTATTCATTTCAGTCAATCTGTGCTCTTGAGGTTAAACGTATGGAACCGAGTTTGTAAATTATGGAAAATCTAGAATATCAGTTCATTGGTGGTAAAAAAAATTAAAGTTCATAACTATAGATGATTTGTGAAAAACAGTTTCCTAATTAAATCTAAAGTGCATATTAAAACTTTACAAAATAAATTTATATATAATTATATGGTATAATAAGAATTATAATTTAAAAATTCAATTGAATCGCATGAATCTGACAGTAGATCACAAAATTTTAATATACATAATCGTAATGATCAGGATAATCTCTATAAGGAACTAAAGGCAATTAATTTAATAAAAAAAGTTTGATTATCATCAGCAAGAACACCAGTTGAACAACCAATTGTAATGAATAGTAATGATGCTGCTAGAGCAAAGTGGTTTGAACATCCACACATAATATTAAAACTATTTTTCACTCTTCATTGTAAATTAAAGTTATAAACTGGAACAAATCGTGTAACTTCTTCATATGGTTGTGATACAAATATTTCGTTCTTCTCTATATATTTGGATACTGCCTGTGAACGCGTCAACGTAGATATTTTATAAAAATACCAAATACAAATTCAAAAATGAACTAAATCGGGCAACCCCTTCTTGGTGTTGCCATATATAAATTAAGGCTTTTTACGTATACTGTGAAAACGGTCAATCCTAGACGTTTTTATTGTTCTTTTCCGAATGTGAAAGTTGTCTTACAAAATATCGTTTTCACTATATATTTGGATACTGCCTGAGAAAGCGTCAACGTAGAGAACTGGAACTTTGTACACGATGTTTTCATAATAATAGTAAATATAATTTCAATCAGTAAAGTGTCTGATGATGTATTAAAAAACAATTAAAAATGCTATGGCCACCCATCTGTGCAAGTAAAAATAATTATAACCAATCACAAAGAATTTCACATCCTGAAAAATTGTTCAGTACAATAAAAACGTCTAGGACTGACCGTTTTCACAGTAATATGTAAAAAAGCCAAATTTTTATATGGTAACACCAAGGATAGGGGTTGCCAGATTTAGCCCATTTTTGAATTTGTATTTACTATTTTTATAAAATTTCAGCTCTCTGTCGACGCGTTCTCAGTGTCCCAATATAAAGTGAAAAACGAATTTTTTTATGGTAACCCTACGAAAGAGTTATACGATTTGTACCATTTTAGAATTTTTTTTTTAAACTCGTTAGCAGAATTTCAGCTCTCTAAGTATACGCGTTCTCGAGTTATCGTGCGAACAGAAGGACGGAAGGACAGACATGCAAAAATAGCCTTTAATATTATGCGGGAGTGTCCATTTTGCTCTACCATTATTATTTCAATACATTACGAATGGAATGACAAACATAGTATACCCTATGATTTCATCAGTTAGGATATAAAAGTGGTTTTAATCGGGCGAACCCTTCTTGGTGTTGCCACACAAAAATCGAGGCTTTTTTACGTATACCTAATATGTGAAAACGCTTTGTCTTAGTTGTTTTTGTTGTACTGAAAAATTCTTCAGAATATAAAATCCTGTGAAACTGGTCAAAATCATTTTAACTGTCCGGCGAACCGTTCTAGAAATAAATAATTTATATAGAGTAATTCGAAATGTCTGTTCATAATTGACTTTTGATTAAGTTTTGATGGTGAGCTTAAAATACATCTGATTGCAAAACATGAAATGTATTGATATTTTATGTTTTTTTTTTTTTTATATTTATGTGCAGATAACTCTACAGTGCAAATACTCTACGGCCTCTCGGCGGTTACGTTGTGTAGAGGCGGATTACACATCCTTATTAAGTAATAAAAGTAGAGATTACTCTTTTGGATTTTTTACCGGGGTAAACTAATATTTGTTCAAGAAGGAATTTATTGAGAATCTCCGGTATATAGCAAAAAGCTAAAAATGTTTTTAATTTGTTATTTCATAACATAACCCAATATATTTTTGGTGACAAATTTCAAGTCTTGGTTTTGACTCATCAACATATCCCAAACAGCGAAATTGAGTGACTTGAAAAACAAATGCAAAAATAGAATAAAGAAAAGAAATGAAATAATGAAGAAAAAATGAGAAAAATAGAAAAAAAAATTTTATTAAAAAAATTTAAAAAATCAGATTCATTCGAAACGAATCGAAACTGTATACGCCCGCAGTGGGCTGAAAAAAAAAAAAGAAAAAGGAAGAAGAAGAAACGTTTCGTGTTAGCAGAAAACCTAACACTCATCGGTACAGCTTGGTTTTCTGCCTACTGCAGACGCTTGAAACAGATCAAATTGATCTCCTCTCATATAAACTCAGAATAAATTCTGGATGTGAATTATATAAGGCAAAAACTCCTATATTACACCAAGGAGGAAGAAATAAAAGTAGAGATTACTCTTTCGGATTTTTTCCCGGGGTAAACTTATATTTGTTCCAGAAGGAATTTTTTTAGAATCTCCAGTGTATAGCAAAAAGCTAAAAATGTTTTTAATTTGTTATTTAAATTTTTTTAATAAATTTTTTTTTCTATTTTTCTAAAATTTTTTAATTTTTTTCATTTCTTTTCTTTATTCTATTTTTTTCATTTGTTTTTCAAGTCACACAATTTCGCTGTTTGGGATATGTTGATGAGTCAAAACCAGGACTTGAAACTTGTCACCAAAAATATAATGGGTTATGTGATGAAATAACAAATTAAAAACATTTTTAGCTTTTTGCTATATACCGGAGATTCTCAATAAATTCCTTCTTGAACACATACTTATTAAGTAAACGTATCCTTGTTTTACAACCAACTACATAAATGATTGGCTTCTTGCGTTACCGTCAATATTTGGTTAACTTGCTTCGAGCGAATTATGGTCACCATCCAATAATATCTCTATGTTGGCCTTTGCGTGTTCCACCTCATTTCTTATCTCCTTTGATGGCCGTGATTGATAGAAATCGGAGGAGAGATACAGTAAGGAGAGAATTAGCCTCTTCTTCTTTCTTTCGACTTTTGATTATATATAGGGTGCAAAAATAATATTAATGAATGAATGGGATAAAATAAATAATTAGAAAATTTTAAATGATTTCGATGAAATGAATAACGAAAAATCCATACAAATAAGAAAAATATCAACAGAAAGGAGACTACGTTATTTGAGTTATACATATTAGAAATAGGAGGTTAAAATGTTTCCTTCATATTATATACAATCCTGAGTTTTATTTCATCTGGATTAGGTTCAACCTCCATAGGCACATCATCCCCTTCTGTTTCCTTTATCACAAAATAAACAAATATGCCTGATGGCTACAAGGTATTCATATTTGACAATATCTCCAACAATATTGATCACTTGCATTCTGTATCCTTTTTTCCGAAATCACCCTGGTAGGCTCTTTTAATGTCCATAACATACCGTGGTTCAGATATTCTTCAACTACAAGCTCTGCGGGCCGATTTGTTTAACACTTTTGTGGATCTTTTGATTTGCAACAGCTAGTGGATGCGAATTTCTAACGCAGCTGGAGATGGACTTAATTTACCAGAATTGTGTTTAACATCTCACTCCGATAAATATTCCATCTTAGTCGGTTCCTCTTTCGGTAATTCAGGTCTCAACCTCCAACCTGTGCCGCCCTACTCCTTCACCTACATCTACATATAACTAGATTTCTATGGCACTATAAAACTGATAAAACTGATATGTAGCTAGTTGAGAAAGTCTCAATCAGTAACTTAGAGATATTGATTTGTCGGTCTGTTTTGCTTCAAGGAATGTTGATGAATATATATTAGAACTTAGTACTATTCTTATTATTTGCATGCGTTACAGCAGGTCTCAACAACAGCAAAATCTCTCTTGGCATAATGATAAGTGCAAGGCTTCAAGACTGCAAGGAACAGAACAAGAGTCTTGGAAAGCAGTAAAGACAGCAATGGTTTTTGGTCCCAGGTCAAAACCATCAGGAACAACTTCAGTAATCCTTGTATACATTCAGTGCTTAAAAATGGGGAAGTGGTTGTTGACTTTCTGGATAAAAATATCTTGGCTGCTAGGCTCGCTTCAAATTCTCGGTTTCCACCCACTTCACAAACACCTGTTTTGCATCTCCCGTGTGAATGTGTACAGGAGCAAAAACACATCCGGGCGAAAGATATATTCAAGGCCTTTGATTAAAACCAACGTGTTCAAAGCTGCAGGTCCTGATGGTTTCTCGCCCATGTTAATTAAAAGCTGTGCCTCATCCTTGGTTAAACCTCTTATTGAATAGGAAAACTTCAAATTCCTTGAAAACTAGCTTACGTACAGTCTATTTATTCAACTGGAGACTTTCTGACTTATCTTACGGAATATTGGAACCTGAGCCCAAAATCGTTTTAGCCAAATTTAAAGTACTTGAACTCTCACCTCCTCTTCTATTATGGTTAAAAGTTTTCTATCTGGTCGCCTAATACGGTTTGTACTAGATCAAATTTCATCAGAGCCTTGGCCTGTAAAATTCAGTGTGCCCCAGGGCTCTGATATCTCTCTATCTTTCTTCTTCATTTTCATTAGTGATATGCTTACCTTACATTCAAACCTATCCAAACGAGATCGCATGATTTAATCATTGAATAAAGACTTTCATAATATACTCGTTAGGTGTAAAGCGAATCTCGTCGAATTGAATTCATCAAGTCCCAAAACTGTGTCATCTCTCTAAAACAAGATCATAATTTTCAACTCCCATGATAGAGCACTGGTTTACGATACACCGTCTTTATGTATTCTTGGCACTAATATTTCCAGTTAGTTAAGCTAGACAGATCTCATCTTCTCGATACATTGAAATGTCTTAGATTTCTGAAATGATGTAAGAAAGATTTCAGCCCATTGAATCTAGCGCTCCTCTACAAGTCTTACATTAGGCCTTAAATGGAATGCAATTTCTATATCTGACTGGGGCTCGTCTCAGAGCCGTTTTGGCGATTTGGCAATAGTCTGGCACAACGACTAACTCGACCACGGCCGCAATGTTCGATGCCTTTCGATCCCTTATCTCTACATGCACGGTCAATGTTTCGATAAAATATGTAGTCTAAAACCTGGTAGAATTATTCCTGCATACAATACTCGCGCTGCAAACTGCGTACATCCTTTCACCCCTCAAATTTCTTTTGGTCGTACAGTAAAATTCCGTGATGCTTATACAATATGCGAAAGTTTAATTGTGACATAATTCCTAATTCCTTTGCCTATCTCCTTCCTGCCATGCTGTGCTTTCCATCATAGGGTATCCCCTAAGATTGGCTTAATAATAATAAAAAAAATTATCTTATAAACTCTGAACGATATCTCCTATTCTTAGGAAAAGTGTAAAATATGCTGAAGAGACTGTAATTTTGGTAGAGCGTATTAAGTCATGTTATAAAGAAGACTTCTTAAATTTGATATGAAAAGCTTATGTTACTGGAAATAATAGTGACCAAAAGAAAGGAAAAATATTATTTGAATTTCCGAAATTCCGACTTTGTTGAATCATAACCTCGAAATGGAAGGGAGGAGAAATGTTGGGAGCGTGGAACGATTATCCGTCATAATAAGGTTTGTCACTGAGTTATAGAGTGAAGTTCCAAATATTCTTTTCCACTGCTAAACTTGTTTTGGTGAGAACTTTTTCTGATGAGCTTTATAATGAACAGGTGTAACATAACAACAAAATAGAGGAGAAGCTGATCTTCTTTTTAATAAACACTTATTTTCCAGATGTAGATATTTACTAATGAGTCAATTGATCAAATAAAAAAATTACGTTTCAACATTTTTATCCATTTGACCGCCTCTTAAAATTATTGTTCAAAAATTGGCTACACTGTAAAAAATGTGCACAATTATTGCCACAAAGCTTAGGTATTTGTCCCTAAAATGTAGGAAATATTCGTTAAAATGTAGGGAATATTCCCAAAAATGTAGGAGATATTCAGTACATTTTAGAGAATATTCCCTACATTTTAGGGAAAAATACCTAAGCTTTGTGGCAACAATTGTGCAAAGGACGTTGACGTACATTTTGTACACGACATTTTCGTGATAACTAGATTTAAATTAAAAATGGCTATAATAGTGCAACTCCTTCGTATACATATTTGGGTACTGGATGAAAACGCGCTGATAAAGAGAGTTCAAATCCTGTCTGATACCAGTTCTAACAAGAAAAAAAGCTCTAATAAGAAAAAATGCTAGAATTGGTCTAAGACCAATTTTTATGATACCCTAGAGAAGTGCTCGTTTGTAATTTCGAATGGTCACTCATCTGCGCAAGTCTGATTTTTGAAGTGGTTTTTGAATATATCTCTAGAACCGTTCGTCGAACAGCAAAAATGGTTATAACCAATTTTATAGGATTTCATATTCTGAAAAACTTTTCAGTACATGAAAACCGTATAGGACTGATCGTTTTCACAGGATACGTAAAAATCCTAAAGTTTTATATGGCAACACCAAGATCGGGTTGCCTGATTTAGTTCAATTTCGAAATTATATTTACTGTTCTTTTGAAAACACTCTGTACAAAATTTCAACGCTCTAATTTGACGCGTTCTCAGGCAGTGCCCAAATATGTAGTCAAATACAAAATTTTTGGATGACAACTCTACGAAAGAGTTACTCGATTTGTCTCATTTTCGAACTTGATTCTACTTTTTTTAAAAGCCCATGTACAAGAATTCAACCCTGTAAGTGGAGGAGCTCTCAAGTTATCGTGCGCACAGACGTACGGACGGACAGACGGACGGACAGACGGACATGCAAAAAGCAAAATAACTTTTAATTTTTTGAATAGGTGTCCAATCGATTTTGCTCTACCATCATTATTTCTAGGTATTACAAACGGAATGACAAACTTAGTATATCCTTTAGATTTCACCTTGGGGTATAAAAAGGGGCTATGTTTACGGTCTAATATGGGATTATCTACCCACTTCTTGGAATATCGCCAATTTATTACGAAAGACAAATGTTGCGTAACAGAATCCGTACTTAAGAAAGTCAACTGCTAAAGGATATTTACATACATCTTATTGTAAGAAGTGCGGCTGCAAGAGCACGATATTTATTTGTTTTGAAATAAAATGTTTGATAAGCATCTACGAGTTGCTCCCTCCACAAAAACGATTATTAATACAATAACACAGTTATTCGAAATCTTAGTAATATCCTCATAATTGGTGGAATCAACATTTAACAGTTAAAAATGTGATACACTGAGAAAAATACATTGGAATTTACTACTTTTTAAATAGTAAAAAAGTTACACTTTTTTCCTTAATTTTACATAACCCTGGAGTAAATTACTAATAAAATCCATGTAATATTTAAGAGATCAGTGAATCTTAAGTCGAAATAATTTAAAGTAATATAATTACGTTTGCATTAAATATAAATCACGTAATTTTGCCCACACTTTGAGATGCTGTGCACATTTATACCGTAAATTCAGTAAATTTTATTTATATAACAAGTTTAAGAAGCGATGACATTTAATATAAACGTGAAGTTAGTGAGAGAGAAAAGTTCATTCATGCAGTGACTTTTGTGTCGACCGGGAAGGTTTTTACAGGCCTATTTGTTGCCTATTCGCAGATTAAGAAAACTAACCACATGGGCGATTTCAAGGCAGCTATAGCTCACAATATGTCCTAAATCGCAACGTGCACAACACTTAAAAGCTCCACATAAAGATTTCTGAAGAAGCTGTATGGGCGAGAAAGAGAAGAGGTTGAGAGCGTTCAAAAACTGCTGTGTAAATTCTCCAACCCTGCCAAGCGTAAGAGGAATACTATTGGTAGGTACTTTTTTTTGCGAATTTGATAAATTAGCAAACAATGATCTGCGGAAGGCAGTTAAGAGACTATAATTTTCATTATAAATCGGTCAATTTACGCATTAAAGAGGGAAAATTACATGTTTAAAACTTATTTCCTTGCACTATTCCAAGTGCAATTTTACTTGTTAATCAATTGATTTGCGCATTAAAGAGAGAGAGCTACATATTTATATCTTTTTTCTTACACTGTTTAATATTTCAAATTTACATAATTTAATTTTTTGGTAAATCCGATTACAGATCATTTGGGAATATTACATATCGCAGCTTACGTTACTATTTTGAATGTAGGCAATAAATTTCCAACATTCAAAGTAGTAATTTTTTCTCTCAGTGTAGGTACAAAACTAACATATCATCACGAATGAGTAACGTTTGTAAATCATATTACATAAAAGTTTAGTTAAGTTTGTCAGTAACTATTAGGTACCTTCTCAAGGAAACTATATTCCATAGTAGCAGAATGATTTGTGTCAGGCAGCTCCATTTTTATCACTCGTTAATGATGCCTTTCGTAGATTGTGAGCAAGGCGATGTAATTTATATCGATTTGGTCAAGGCATTGGACCGAGTAAACAGCCCTGATAGCTACATAATACCATATAGCCACAAGTAATAAACCTCCAGATATGCAACTTATACATATGGGTATAGTATTGAATCAAATCCATGAAATCGCAAAATGCTTTTAAAGCTCATTGCTACAAGCACTAGAGCCATACAGTTGCTGCCGTGCTTTTTACGTGATTTGGTTGGGCTGATAATCTTGTATACAATGAAAATAAAGACCAATGGATTTGTTGATTATGGAAACGGTGGAAGGAACCAATGTAATGCAAAATCTAACTGCATTTTCATGATAAAGAAGTCTTTGTGAGAAGTTTTATAATATGATTCTCCAGGCGTAATCCCTGCTGACATTTTGAATAAAGAGCTTCAAAAATTCTTTCAATTTTGTGACGAATTAGGCCTGCGCATCAATGGTATTGTTGGTGATCAAGGGTCCAGAAACACAAAATGTTCAATTCCCATTAAAGTTTTTATTCAGATCCTTGTTCTTTTATAAAAACTTTACATACCTATATGATATTCCACATCTGTTCAAAAGCATAAGAAATAATTTGCCCAAAGCTGATTTGATAATATCTGATGGATTTTTAAGTTTGAATTTTTTTATAATTTATAAAAAACTGAGACAACAAAACTTTTTAAGAAAATTAACATTTGTTCATTTAAGTCCGAACGATTTCCAAAAAAGTATTGTGCGACCTTACGTAGAAATACGTAGAAATTTTTAGCTATATCGTTTCAGCAGGTATTATAACCCTTTTTACATTAGAGACGTTTCCTGAAAATATTATGATAATGATATTCGGACAGAAGATTTTATTGAAAAGAGGAAAAAACTGTTTAATATTTGTTTTATAAAAAGTAATAGTCCGAAATTTTCAAGCTTTAATTTTTGGAAAAGATATTTTAAGCAAATGGAAAGTGCAGACCATTCACTCTGTTTCAAAGATTCAAGTGCATTGACAATCTATATTGGAAGTATCAAAAATTTTATTCGATACTCATCAAGATTTTATGTTCCTAGATTTGCAACAATTTAATCAAGATCATCGTCAGGTTTTCGTCAGAACGATAAAAGATCATTCTTACAACACCTTAGAGGTCACGGCAGACTAAAATTGAATGAAATCAATTGTGGCTTTGCTTCTGATGAGACTATATGTATATATTACAGAGAGTCATACGCCTACAAATAATGCAATCTTTCGGTCGGCTCTCGAGTTGCGACGCTTAGGAAGGTTGTACATGGTTTTTACAAGATATGGTCTGGTTTACCTTAAGCTGACGCAGGCGGATGCAGCAATTAAAATATCCAGCCACAATCAATTGGACACTTTAACATCAAATTCCAGTGCTTGATATTGTAGGAGCGTAGATGTAGTGAAATTGCATAGGGTAATTTATATTTTGTTTTTATTATGAAATATTATCAGTTTTTCTTTTCTTTTTTTCTATTTCTTCTTTCTCTTGTAATACATAATTTGGACTTACGTTTTTTAAGTATTCTAATCAGTTAAGTAGGTTACCTCAGTCTTCTATTCTATTTTGTAATCTTTTGCTTACATCTTTAAAATTTCACGCTTTATTGTGTAAATCGGTAAAATTTCTTTTTGGGATTAAGAAATCGAGTCATTGCGTCCAATATGTTGCTTGCTGTGGGGTGTGAGGTGGATGTTTTTTGCCTGTCGGATGCACCAGTGTAATTCTGAACGCATATGTCATCTCGATTTAATCTGTCGCCCCTGTTCAGGGTGAGATCGCTGCTCAAAATAGCGGACTTAATATCTGCCATCTCAGGAAATCTTCGAGGGATCCAAAGTCCACGCTGTCTTGGTCTCTGAGTCCTGGTTGAATGAGAGTTCCAGGTCTCGTTCTATATGCTTACCTGGATATAATGTTTTTCGTTGTGACAACGTCGGTCACAGGGGTGGTGGTGTGGCCATCTACGTGAAAGATTGTTTGAAAGCAAAGTTTATCATCAGCTCTGAACCTGGAGACGAACTTGCGGTTCTGTGAGTAGAAATTAACTCAAATGGACAAATATACGTGTTGGCAGCTGTCTAGTGTCCACCTAATTGCTTTGATGAAAATGTTGCTGCTAAATTTCAAAGCACTATAGCAGATTTATTGGCACAATGCAACAATATTATTGTTGGCGGCGATTTTAATGTTGATATCCAATATGATCAAAGTTCCACACGTAGTTTGAAATATATTCTGCAAACTTTGGATATGAAAATATTGAACTCGCTTCCAACATATTTTAATACTCAAAATCCATCTCAACTAGACGTTCTCTCAACTGCTGACACCGAAGCCGTCTGTCTTGTGAATCAAATTAGTCCGCCTGATAATTTCGACCACGATTTTATCTATATGACAAATGATTTTTAGGTGGAGTACATTCCTCAGACAAGCGAGTTTACATATCGCGATTAAGGTAACTTGGGCTATGATGGCCTTTGTAATAAATGCATGAT
This sequence comes from Dioctria rufipes, assembly GCA_963924295.1. Classification (NCBI taxonomy): domain Eukaryota; kingdom Metazoa; phylum Arthropoda; class Insecta; order Diptera; family Asilidae; genus Dioctria; species Dioctria rufipes. The sequence continues at coordinate 207,289,207 of OZ002740.1, forward strand.
GTTGCCTTGGGAGAATATATATAAGTTTCCCACCATTGACGAAAAAGCGAAATAAAAAATATTTATATAATAAGTATGTTCCCATCAGAGTCTGTAAAAAGCGTACCCGGGGGTGTCCCTGGTTTAATAGCGACATACGCAGGCTAATCACGAAAAGGGATGTTTTGTATCTTCGCTATAAAATTTCTGGGTTTCCTGCTCATAAAAATCGTTTTAAGGGCTTTCGGAATAGGGTAAATTCTATCATTCGTGCAGCTAAAAAATTGTATTTCGATTCGAAGCTTGGTCCTGGAATTCCTTAGAAAATTGTGGAATAACATGCGAAAGCTGGGTGTGTATGGCAGTGATTTTCCAAGTTGTGCTTTCGATCCTAATAACTTAAATATTTTTTTTACGTCGAATCAATGCCCTACATACATCTCCCAACAGCAACATATGAATTCTGATGGTGGAGCTCGGAGAAACAGAGAGGAGACCTTTTCGTCTTTAGATGCGTTGATTGGTCCAAGGTTTTCATTGCCCTGAATGGTGTCAAATCGTCTGCTATTGGACCTGATAATATCCCGCCTAGGTTTATTAAAACTATTGCGCCATTTATTTCTCCAGTTTTGCTGCATGTATTTAATGCATGTTTAACAACTTCACAGTATCCATTGCTCTGGAAGAAGGCTGTTATCATTCCTCGTCCCAAGTATCGCAAGTGCTCCGAAATGGTAGATTTTCGTCCCATCAGTTTACTCTGCTTTTTGAGTAAAGCACTAGAAAAGCTTATGCATTCTCAAATCGTCACCTATTTAAATCAAGGACGTATGCTGTCCTGTATGCAGTCTGATTTTAGGCCACGGCACAGCTGTGAATCAGCCTTGCTTAAAGTTGTATCCGACCTGACAGATGCAGTTGACAGTGATCGAATATGCATTCTGGTCCTCCTTGATTTCAGCAAGGCGTTCGATTCGATCAACCATGACCGACTTTTCCTTAAGCTTCGTCGATATTTCTCGAATATAGCCGTCACCCTTATTACAAATTTCTTGCTGTGTCGTGCTCAATCTGTCTAGATCTGTGATAGACTTTCTACTTCCTTAACTATCAGTCGTGGTATATCCCAGGATTCTATACTTGCTCCGCTGATCATCTCTTTATATATAAAAGATTTACCAATGTTCGTGAAGAATTCGTCCATCCATCTCTATGCAGATGATGTACAGATTTATTTGGATAGACCAATAGGTTTGATTGTATTGTTCGGAATAGTCTACCAATCAGTGCTCAAAGAGCTTGTTCCGTTGGGGCATTCAATAGATTACTGACTATGACTCACATACCTTAAGGCGTAATAACTTCCACTGTTCTAATGTGTCTTGTAAGTGTGGTGACGCATCACTTTTCTTGGTTTTTTGATTCCTCTTTTTGTATTTATTTTTTGCTTTAATTTTTTTACTGAATTTTGTTCTTAACTTTTCTTTTCTCTTTTCAAGTTTCCTTTTATATTTTGTTCTTTTTCTTTTTATTATTATTTTTATCTTTACATAATACTAAATTTTGTTATTAGTTAGTTATATTTCCACTCATTTTTGTACGTTTATAAGATTCTAAATCTTGGGTACCTTGCCAGCAAATAAACATATTATTATATTATTATCTCCTTGAAAATTCTTTCAACTTATTCGGGCCCGGAATGTGAATAAATGAAATCCTAATCTGTACGAATTTTCGGCATTATGCGTCCAAATATTTATTGTCAAAAGGACTCAGATGAGATATTATACATACATTGGAAAACTGATTGGATAATTATGTGGAGGATACGGAATAAGAAGAAAATCAGTCTGAAATTTCAGAAAACAAAGAATTGTAAAATATACGTAAAAATCAAGGAAGTAAGAGCAAATTGATTGTAGTCACGCAATGACTCAGAAAAAAAATTCCCTCATTTCATCTACTTCGTTCAATTTTAATTCAACAAATGAAAATTGGCCTTCTTATAAGGCCTTGGTTGCTCCTTCTGATAATTTATTCTTGATTTATAGGTTATAAACAGAGGCTTTCTCTGAAATAAAAAAACTCCCAATAGCAAGGACATTAAGAAATATATTTTTCAGGAATGTATAAAGCAGACAAGAGCCTTGGATTTTGATTCTTGTGTTACTTCGCAAAAATTGCAAGTGGGTTAAAAACTTGAAAAAAGCCAGCACCAGAAATAAAACACTATTAAAAGTATAATAGGCGTCTAGTAAGCAAATCTCTTCAAATGTCTTCTAATTGCAGTGATTGCTCTTTAACTTTTACCAACTTCAAAGAGGAAGGTTCCAAGTTTGACATTATTTACAGTCCTTGTATGTAGGTCGCTCATTCATTATAATAAACATATGAATATACGGGGAGGGAAAAATGTATGGCATTTCATTAAAAAAGAAAGTAGAACAATGAAAAAGTTATAAATGGTCTAAGACCCAAAATTTGGATAGCCTACCCTAGTTGAACTGCCACTCATTTGTTTTAATTTTCTCGTTTAAGTGGTTTTCACATTTTTTTCGAGAATGGCTCATCGAACGACAGAAATGGTTATATGTAAATTCATAGATTTCTGATAAACGTTTCAGTACATTGAAATTATCTTGGACCGCTCGACCCATACGATTTGAAGTCAGCAGGCTTTAAGAAGTATGAGCCAAAAGCTTGGAATCTACATTGTGCAATGGCCTCGTATTCCCAAAGGATGTGCTTTGATGTTTCATCCTCTTCGAAACATAGCCCATGGTCGAATCCAGCTAAAGGTCGCGGGGATCTAGTTTTGAAAAGATAAAACAGTTTTCGGACTTAGATACAATGAATCCGACGCGATTTGCTTTACCGAAAGCGAGGATATTATCAAGGTCTTTATTCAATGATCTAATCATGTAATGTGGTTTGAAAGATGTGGCATTCCCTCTGGAGTCCTCAGGAGTGTGACAGGAGTAAGCGGTACTGTCATAGGAAAAGTTCTAGTACAATCCGCATTAGGCGACCGGATAAAAACTTTATAATAATAATAATATAATATAATAATTTATAATAGAAGAGGAGTTGAGAGATCAAGTGCTTTAAGTTTGAGTAAAAGAGCTGGATGTCAACTCTATCAAAGGCCCTTGAAATATCTAGGGCAACGGTTTTGGACTCACCAAAATTATGAAGACTACGGTTCCAAGGTTCCGTATGAAAAGTCATCAAGTCTCCAGATGCGTGTCCAGCCCAGAAGCCATACTGGCGATCCTTGATGAATTGTTTGGTTTCTAGATACTTCATTAATTTGAAGATAATAATAAATTCAAAAATCTTTGAAAGAATCGAAGTAATTGCAATTAGTCGATAATTTGAGGGATCGCTACCCTCTCTCTCCTTGGGAATGGGGTGAACGTGAGCTAGTTTTTGGACACGGATGCAAGTGATTGTAGGGAAAAGCAGCCCTTTCACTTTTATTGCTTGGTTGCACTTCATTAAAGCAAGAGAGATTTTGCTATTGTTGAGATCTGCTGTTTGAATACATGAATATATGCATGCATACCAAAACTTAAAATATTTCCAAGTTCTAATATACATTCATCAACATCACTTGAAGCAAAACAGATCGATCAATCAATTTCTCTAAGATACTGATTGAGACTTTCCCAGTCAGCATTTTATTTTGTTTTTATTTAGTGTTTGAGATAAGTATTCTAGTAACACTATTCCATTCAACGAAATAATAAAGCATTTTTATTCCATAATAAAACTCTTGCTGTAAATGTAATAACTCACTTCAACAATACACCATGATTTGTTTAGCGTTGTGTAGTTTCGCTGAATTTCTCCATTTACGACTTATAATTGTTTCTTTAAATGTTTATTTTGTCCCACCGATAATATTTTAACAAGCTGCTTTTACATCAAAGACTCATCAAAGAGAAGCTTTGGTGTCTGTTTTCAATATTAGCGGAAAATATTAATATTACATTATAACGGAATATATTAATATTTTCATTGAGAAATTCTTATACCTATTTGAAATACCACCTCTTATTATTAATTATCTCCGAGCCTTATCAAACATACATTTTAATTTTCGTAAAACAATTTATTTAGTTCTATATTTTTTTAGATAGCGCGGATTTCGTTAAATACTGTAGAAGAAACTAGTTTTCCGGTCATCTATTACGATTATTATAATTTTCAAAAAACGGGTGTACTGCATCACAAGAGGCAGCGCTAAGTAAGAGTTAGCTTCAGTATGGATTGGCCCAGACGCTATTATTATGCTACACATTTAATTGATGAGTGGCATTCAGGGGAAGGATAAATTCCGTGGTACATTTTTCTAAGCTGCATCACGGGCAAACATACCAATACTACTGCAAGCGAATAGTTTGGACCATTTTAAAATGTTGAAATTTCTGTTCGGAGGTCTGTAGAATTCTTTACCTGTGACTTATGTGATTATATATCAGGGTGTTCCGTGACCAGTCTGGTACCCGGAAGCTATGGATAGATCATGCTTAGACAAACAGAAAATTGTAGGGTAGGTGGGGGTAGATCCTAATGGTCTTGGAGATCACGGGACTTAAAGATATTTGGATATGTTTTTATAGATCACCCTGTAACTTCTGAACTTTACCTCCTATTTTCATCAAAAATACGACATCAACATCAATTTTTTATATTGGATTTACAAAGTCCAAAACCTTATCTTAAAAATGAGGTACCACACTCCGTACCCAAAATGGAACCCTTTCTGTGTTTTTTGCACTTTATTTCCGAAACAGTTAGGATTTATCGCGCACCCACCATACAAATTTTTGTTTGTTTTAGCGTTCGGGCTCCAGGCCGTTCACACCCTGTATAATAATTCAATTCTTATTACGTGCTGTGAATTTGTGATACATGTCATATGTCAAAAACTGTAACTGTAACACACACAACTAAACTCGGTAATCATATAAGGAAGTAATACGGGTCAGATTATTGTGATGACACGTTTGGCCACCACTGTAGCAAAATCCTCCTGTTTCGTGCTTACTACGGCTGGATTGGCCTTATAACTTACGTTTTCTCTCTGCTTCTATCTCTTATTCAGTCCTCTTGGATCCATTTGCTTGCTTTGACATTGATTTCAGGGGTTGTATACATTTTTTGTTCCAAATCAAAAATAACCACGCAGTTCCGAATGGAAACGAACAAACCTTGTATGGCTTCTGCCGCCGCAGTTCAATTAGTGTGATTTATTGAACGAATTTTTCCGTCATTTTTCTTAATGACGGATGTAGCTAACGCTGGTAATGCACATCAAGCGGAGCGAAAAATTCTCCCAGCATAAAATATTGAATTTCTAGCAGTGTTTGTCTTGTTACAGAAATAAAGATGTCACAAGACGACAAGTAATGATTTTAAAGTTAAATAAAAATTATATATGATTCCCGCTTTATTTATGTTCTCCGGATTGTCTCAGCACGCTTGAACGTGGCGGCGAAGGTGAAACAAGGACGTATTTGAATTCTAATTATGCGACCAAATTTTTCTTTTCATATAAGCTTATCGCAGTTTTGCGGGAAAAAATTTCAGTTTCTTTGTAGCTATATACATGGTAGTCACAGGCGTAAGAATTTAATTGCAGACTGAAAGAATAATGCTCTTTTACAGTGTGGTTTAAATGAAACTGGGATAAAAAAATGTGCGGTAATTACATAAAATTGGTTTTGCTTCATCTCTCGGGTATGATGATAAAAACATAAAATAAAAATTATAAAAATTAAGTTTGTCCTTCCGTTTCTACCGTAGAGAGAAATAATGACGACAGATGAAAATTGATTGAACACCCATGCATAATATTCAAAGTCATTTTGGTTTTTGCTTGTCCGTCCGTACTCTCGATTACTTGAGAGCACGTTTACTAAGAGCTGTAATTTTGCACACAGCCTTTTTAATTTTTAAATGTAGATTCAAGTTAGAAAATGGGACCAACTGGGTGACTCTTTCGTAGGGTTGCCATACAAAAATTTGGTATTTCATATTTTTGGACACTACCTGAGAGCAGGTCAACGTAGAGAAATTTTGTACATATGATGTTTTCATAAAAGTGGTAAATGCAGTCTATGAACGGACTAAATCAGGTAACCCCTTCTTGGTATTGCCATACAAAAATTTAGGTTTTTTACACAAACTGTAAAAACGATCTGATCTAGACGCTTCTACGTAAAAAACCTGAATTTTTATATGGCAAGATCAAGAAGAGATTGCCTGCTTTAGACCATTTTAAACTGTATTTGCAGTTTTTATGAAAACACCGTGTACAAAATATCTCTACGTGATGTGTGTCTTACACCAGTTCCAGCTTTCTTCCTTGTTTAGTAACAATTTTCAGAGAAATTGAATTAAATTTCAGAGAATAGTTTAGATATTTTGCCTCCTTCCTTTTGGTATAATATACTAAACTGAAGGCATAGTTTTATTTCTTCCACTTTCGATTTACATATCTAGGAACTGTAGAAAGAGTAAGTATCTATAGTTACGTTACAGAAGCATCCTACTCATTCGACAGTTTTGATTTTGAATAAAAAATATATACACTAATCGTGTGGTTTTTGTTTACAACAGTGGCCGATAGCCCGAGCATCCATCCATACATCTTAATCTAAACGGTTAAAACCAAAGAATAAATAACTAAAAGAAGAGACAAAGAAGAGTGTTCCGATTGTTTTCCATTTAAATATATACGGCCAGAAAAGGAAGGAAAAAAGAGAAAAAAATCAAACCCTTGAACATTTTGCGACAAAAAATGTGAAAGCGAAGATTACATGCAACGAAACGGAATGGCAAATGATTAATTTTCGTGCATAAGAGAGAATGGGCGGAGTTTTCCGATTTCACGCGCTTTTGTGAAAACAAGTTTTTCTGAAATATTAAGACAATTGTCCCAATGTTTTTCACAGGAATTTGAATGTTTTTTTGTGTAATCCCATGATATTTGAACAGCACGTTTTTCTGTTTACATTTGTTTTACTATGAAGAGATTAAGTGGGAGAACTCATGCTGGATTCTCTCATATTTTCGGGAAAAATGAGAATTTCATTTGAGAGGAACTTTACATCACCTTTCAGCATTTTGGCCAAAGCGAAATTTATCTTTTTCTTAAAAATGGGAGGTAGTGTGACCCGAAGTACATTATTATGAATAGTTTGATAGGATTTTGAGGGATTTAATAAGACTTTGTCGTGCAGGTAGTCCTACGTTTTCTCGATTTTTGTTTTTAGCTCGTTGTCTCAGTTGCACTACAATAGTGTATATCCAAGTTCTTTTCCCCCATTCATGCAAAAGACGAAAGTATATGAAATTACTTGTTTCATTCTAAAAAACACGTAAAATTTCCTATTTTGTTCGCCTCTGTCTTTACTTATCCTTATTTATACTTTGGTTAAAACCTTACTCAACGTGTTTTGATAGAGCAGATAGAGAGTTCTACCACGGTACAGAGAATACAAGGTATTCTCATCACGAATCAAGTCCACCATTAGTGGACGAAATGTCGTGTCCAGCTTACAAAATAAGATCAGAAAGTGACTGGCAGAATATGTAAAAGTACACATCACGTCCAGTCAAATAAGCCAACAAAATGCTAAAAGGGCATGTAATTTGTTTCAACCTGCAAATTTGAAGGATTATTTAGGGAGTATTGTCGCAAAAATACGGGGTCCCAACACCAAAACAAAGGGATGAAAAAAATAAAATTAAAACACTCCGAACGCGTGACGCAAACCAACCTATTTACAATGCGTGTGGATCGAAAGTAGTAAAATTTTTAATAATTTAAAAGCGCGGACTTTATTCAAGATATAATTCTAAATAAAAAATTATCCCCTATCCGTAAGTGCGCGATAGGGGACGTGAGAGAATTTAAGAGTGGACACATCGCTATATCCACTAGCATGTGTTCGATTATTTCCAACTCTGAAAAATTTTGGTTCAAAACTTTTCGAGCAAAGAACTGAAACACAGGGGTAGTGAAGAAAGTTATTAGACTATAATTTAGAACAATATTTAGGCTAATGTTTTGCCGTGGTGGTGACGTACGGTGGCTGTGCAAGGCCAGAAGAGATATGAAGGTAGATTGTGTGGGCTGGTGGAAGAACGGGATTTTGGACGGCGCTCGACTTACGACACCTTACTTAGTTACATAGCTAATCATATTTTTCTCCTTTTATTTTTCATGATAATAACAAAGCACAGTTTTCACCTATAATCCAATGTTAATAACTTGCTCAGGAAATGTAACATACACATGTCACCTATAAATGAAATAATCCAGACGCATGATTAGTTTTACAAAGTCTAAATAATCATTTTGCACCTTTTATCTGTCAATTCGATTACCCATAGGTACAAAGTACAAAGTTATTAATTTAGGCAAAACTTTGTATAATTAACCGAAGTATGCTTAAGTTAGTCTTCTACGTGCTATAATTACTAACAAATGGCTTAAAATATAAGAAATACGTAGTTAATTATTTTTTTCCTGTAACCAAATTTATTATCTTTAGCTCACGGCAGCCGGAAAATTCAATTCAACGTTAAAAAGTTATTTAAAAATACAGGCGTGTAAATAAGAGATGATTATTGTTTAGAGCTACATGCTCTATTACCACAGACAATAAATACCCAGATAACGACGACTGTACTAACAAAGTGATGTATGAGAAGATATCGTAGCAAACATCAATAACTCACTGATCTCGGCTAAATATATCATGAATACGAACCAAAATGTATATGTATTATTGGTATCAGATATGATATGGCTTTGCCTGGCCTTCTACTCATTTCATATACTATTAAGAAGTACTGTTTCTTCGACTTCTGTGACATTATTTCGGTTTACCTGCCTACCTAGTCGACAAATTTGTAATATACCTACTAAAGTAATTAAGGAGGAAAGGGTCCAGGAGGAGCGATATATCGAGGAAGGAATTATAGAAACTCAATCTAAAAATTCAAACTAGTCAACAAGATCGGAACAGACAATTTGTTGTCGGGTGCAAGAAATTCTGAAGAAAAAAGGTTCAACAAATAACTTAGAAACAAGTAAAAAAGCTAGAATTAGTCTAAGACCAATTCTTTAGATATGCTAGATGAATACCCGTATGTAATTTCATATGGTAACCCATCAGTGCAAGTTTGATCGTTGAAGTGTTTTTTCGTATATATTTCTAGAATGTTTCGTCCGAGAGAAAAAAATGGCTATAACCAATTTCATAGAAATGCATAGAGAGCTTTTCAGTACAATAAAAATATCTAAGACTGATCGTTTTCACAATATACATACAAATCGTAAGTTTTTATATGGCAACACCAAGAAGGATTTGCCCGATTTAACCCATTTTTCGAAACACTTTGCACGAAAATTCAGCTCTCTACGTTGACGCGTGCTCAGGCAGTGTCCAAATATGTAGTGAAAAACCAAATTTTTGTATAGCATTCTTATGAAGGAGTTACCTCAGTTCTCTAAGTACACACATTCTCGAGTTATCATGCGGATGGACAAACGGACAGACGGATACACAGACGGACGGACATGCAAAATTCAAAATAACTTTTAATATTATGCGTGGGTGTCCATTCCATTTTACTCTATCATTATTATTTCTACATATGTGTTACAACAATGTAATGACAAACTTAGTATAGTATAAAAAAGGCTTATCTAGCCAGACACAACTTTTTCAACGATTTCTGAAGAAATATGTTCGATTAAAATTCTAAAAATAAAATGTATTTCTGCCTACATTTACGAAATTTTTTACCGGCCTGAGCACAAGAACCAATCGAAATCTTTTTGATTGCTGTCATTAAATATAGATGCTTGTTTGGCTAAAATTTACTTTGGTTTACGTTGTCATTATTTTCCGGGCTTTAAAGTGTTAATATGAGTCTAAAGTTTATAAAAACTCTTTTCATACAGTATTTCTCTCTAGTGGAAGCCTAATCTTCAGTCGCGTGGACTCTGTCTGCCGCGGAAAGTTAGATGTGGCATTTACTGACTGTATAAGATTCATTTATTGCCTAGGTAGGTACACTGACTTATAACAATGGACTGAGCGTATTGCCATTTTTCTATAGGAAAGAATGGCACAAGTTGGTACAGTTCTCTCTTTCGCCCTATGGCAGAGTTGGAGCTACCAACACAAAATATTGCTTACTGAACGTTCACTTATGCCATTTGATGTTTTTATGTTGGCTGCAGATGCAATCACGTCAGAAAGAATAAGGTAAAGATAGTGTTTACCATGCGCCGTCTCTCTTGTTCATACGCAGGATTCAGTTAAGAATAACTTTTGAAAACTAAAGTCGGAATTACTTTAATTTCTTATAAGAGTGCTTATAAGCGATTAAAATATCACTTGGACAAAAGAAAATATATTTTTTTTAATTTAATTCAATTTGCGGGTGTAAAATTTCATCTGATTTGTTGAGTTTTACGTATTTTTACGTAGTAAACGTTTTAAAGGGTGCTCTAACGGTGATATACAGAAACACAATATTTTTTATGCCACATGAAATAGCAAATCGCTCAGTCCATTGTTATAAGTCAGTGGGTAGGTATGATCACATTATATTCCTTTAAGAAACAAATTAGTAAGCTTCTCCCTCGAAGCTTATATAAAACGAATTTATTTAAATTTATTGTATAAGATTATTCACATTTATGCACTAAGTTATCTAGCGGAGTATATTAATTTCCTATGGTGTCGGAAAGGTCGCAAACCTTTGAATCCTCGCTATCATACATCTTTCTTGGAAGGTTCCTACTTGATCCAGGCGTTTTGATTGTGGAACGCTCTTCCATATAGTGTTCAACCCTCAGGCACCCCTAGTGCAATTAAAAGGAATCTTATTATACCCTAGATGAAATCTACAGGGTATACTACGTTTGTCATTCCGTTTGTAACGCGCAGATATAATGATGGTAGAGACAAATGGATTGAACACCCACGCATAAAATTAAAAATTATTCTGATTTTTGTATGTCAGTCCGTCTGCCCCTCCGTCCGCACGGTCTTAGACCAATTCCAGCTTTTTTACTTGATTCTTATATTGCTTAATTCTTACTCCTTTCTTTTTTCTTTCGATTGAGTCAACATGTAGTTATGCTTAAGTGTAAATTTTGATTTCATATTTTCTGTAATTATTAATAAATAATCTTCTGAATGTTGATCTAGTACATACTATTTCTGCTTTACCATATTATGTTTATATTTATTATTAGTTTTTGTTTTTATTAGTTTCATTTCATTTTGAACTTTCCGGAATATAATTTTTCTTAAACTATTCTTATTGGAACTAGTAAATACATATAAGATATTGTATTTCTTGTTGTACAGTATATATGCATATAACTTTTTCTATGTCTCTAAAATTCAATAAAATTACAGTTGGTAGACATAGTGTAAAATATTTTTTTTTCGTGATATTTAGTTAACATATTAAAACATAATAAAAATGCGTTTGCCCAACAATTCTTTCTTACTGGAAATTTTTTTTTTTTTTAATTTATATCCAATACTGTATATACTGATAGAGAAAAATGGATTGGATACTCCACATAATATTAGAAGCTATTTTGATTTTTGCATGTCCGTCCGTCTTTCCGTCCGTCTGTCGGTCCGTCTGACCGTCCGCACGATAACTCGAGGAAGTGTTCATTTAAAGGGCTGGAATTTTGCACTCGGGCTTTTTAAAAAAATATATAAACTTAGGTTCGAAAATGGGCCAAATCGAGCAACTATTTCGTAGGGTTGCAATGCAAACATTTCGTTTTTCACTATATATTTCGGCACTACCTGAGAACCCGTCGAGAACTGAAATTTAGCACATGGTGTTTTCACAGCAATAGGAAATAAAATTTAAAAAAAACGGGCAACCACTTCTTGGTGTTGCCATATAAAAATTTAGGATTTTACGTATACTGTGAAAACAGTCAGTCCTAGAAGGTTTTAATGTACTGAAAAGTTCTTCAGAATATGAAATCCTATGAAATTGGTTATAAACAATTTTACTGTCCTACGAACCGGTTTAGAAATATATACTTCAGAAATCATACTTGCACAGAGAGGTGACCATACGAAATTACATACAATCATTCATCTATGGTATGATAAGAATTTACTTAGACCACAATTCTAGCTTTTTTACTTGCTTTCTTCTAGCATTATTTCTGTGTGTTACAAATGGAATGACAAATTTATTATATAATATAATATAATTTTAACTAATATTAGAGTACTTATAGATAACTAAAAAAAAAAAAAAAAAAAAAAACATTATAAAAGCTTAAATCCTTATTATTTACCTATTTGCCCTACTTCGCCTAGTTAAGAAATGTTAGAGATTTCACGCATGCGCTTGCTCAAAACCCTCGAGAATACTTCCCAAGCCAAGAAACAGAAATCTATGTAAATCTATGCGTTAGGAGTTGTGTCCATGTGCAGCCGGAGTTCGAATCTGTAGGCAGCTACATTCGATATACAATGATTACTCAGCTAAGAGTTTTTGTTTGAGGAATCGTAGTCATTGGGTTCAGATTAATTTTTAAATAATTTTGTTAGAAAAGGTATAAAAATTTTTATTTCGGTTCGAAAGATAAGAAAGCAAGCTTAAGATTATCAGAATACCATTTTTCTGTATGAATAGTAGTTCAGGTCGGAGGAGCGATTCAAATCAAACTTTTGTCCATTTAACATAAAAACACTGTAAATATTTTAGAATGTTAGGACTCCGTTGGGGTTCTCATGTGGTAGCGAGGGCCTGTGAAGTATTCTCGAGGGTTTTGGCTTACTGCAACTTACTGACTATTGCATATAAAGATTTTTCATACCATGGAATCACGAGGATGATTATGTACATTAGGAATGGTTTCGATGGACGAAAGGTAAACAAGAAATGAAGTCTTATGCAGCAAACATAATCGTCATAGGACTTTTCTTTAAAAGTGTGGCCAGGATAGGGATGGTCGGGAGTAGTCTACTAAATAAAAATTTAAACAAAATTTAAATCCTGAAGTTTTGTATGGGATGACCAAGTAGGGGTTGCCTGCTTTAATTCAATTTTGAAATTTTTTAAGTGAACGCATTCTCTAGATATCGTAAGGAATAAGAGACAGACAGCCAGATACATTACATAGCCAGACACAGATAAACGGACAGACGGATAAGCAAAAATCAAAATACCTTTTAATATTATGCGTGGTGTCCAACCCATTTGTCTCTACTACCATGCGTTAAGCCTGAAACACATTCACTGCAGTATCTTCGACTTTGCAGTAGCCGTTGCAGTAAAGTCGACTTCCCTGCACATTGGTGCCACATTAACTGCAGCATCTTCATTTTGACCATCCGCTTATCATACAAATTCGGATGATCACGCATTATGTTTATTAAGCTTTCTTCCATTATTTTGTAGCAAACTCTTGCAAATAACAAACGCAGCCAGATTTAACGCGCACGAAAAATCTACTGACTGAAAATGTTTCGTTTTTCTTATTTTTCCTACAATGCCCTCTAATATTTAGGTTGTTATTACTGAAAAACTTGCAGCAACTTTGCAATTTCTCAAAGTCGAAATTGACGTTGCATTTACGGCTGCTGCAACTGCATGTATTGTGGCAGCTTCAAGTTCAACCAAATAAGATACCACGTGAAGTAAATGAATTCAAAGTTGAAGTCAAGGTTATTGCAGTGAATATGTGTCAAACTTGCAACGTTGCTTAAATTTGACGGTAAGTAACCAGTTTTTAATTTCAAATGCTTCATATTGCGTTTGTAAAATAATAACTTAATGCTTATTGCTTATCTACGTTATCTACGTGGCAGTTGTGGCACTCTTTTGAAAAAGACTTCAGTATTAATTTAACCAAAATTTTAGATTACACTAATTCTAATTACTCTGAACTTCACACTAAAAATGAGAAATACGTTACTTCGCTTTGCACAACAGTGAAAAAATGCCAAGTTGAAAAATTCGTAGAAAATGAAATGACGTCAGCCCTAGTTGCACTTCTGCTGGAGTTCATCAAATAGTCTTCTATAGAGCTTCCAAGTGATGCCTATAGAAGCTCTTGAGTTACCTACTTTTTCATTTACTTATTTTTCTGGATAAATCAGAGAATTTTCTTCTAAGCAGCTTCCAAAGCGTTTAAATTCTGCTTCTTTGAGAAGTGCCGGTTTTTCATCCCAATGGGTTGCAATGAAAATTGTTTTTATAGGAAGGAATAGTTTTTGTGAATTGCGTACCAATTAAAACACATATAGACACCAAATCACTAAGTAATTTACGTAACGTCCTTGTGTACCCTTAGTACATACATAATATGTAGAAGCGCAAAGAACAGAGGCTCAAAGAATTAGTACCACCCGCGGTTGGAATATCTTACAATGCACAATAGAACCAGGCTAAGAGCTTGCACGTGCAACTTGTTTCTAGCAAAAACTTTGTTTGGTGCACGTGGCCTTCTTTTTCACTTTTTTCCTTGTAAATGAAGCGTACACATGGGGGAAGCTCTTTAGAGGTGAACGAATCAATTTGACTCCCTGTAATCGCTGGGGGTGATTTAAAGGCAAATCTGAGCAATTCAATATTTTTCCTGAATCCAGTTGAGAACTGAACACGTATAAATTTGCACTTGCATAATATACTCGCATTTATAGCGGTAGTTTATGATTCCGTCATTAACGTCATGTCAAAGTAATAGGACTCAACCAACAAGCTCGTCCTGGGAATACCAGGGAGATGTAATCCGTTTCCCCCTTTGAAATAGAGGTAGTCGTATTTGGTTACAGGATTTTAGGGGGGGATCTGACGAGTGTCACGTGGCCTCCTCATTAGAGCGATATGTGAGACTCTCGCAGTCCCACAGTCAAGTGGAGATTTTTGGTCAAAGAAAAGGAGCAGCACTTATTATTCAACATGGCTTTCTATGTGTGAGTTTTTTGTTGTTATATCATTCAAGGAATTATGCTCATTTTGAATACTTCGTATACTTGGTATACTTTAAGTTAACAGTAGATTTAAAAATCTGCTTAACAATTTGCTGGAAATAAACTTTCAGAAGTTGGTATTTGTTGTATTTATTTTTTTTATTTTTTATTTTTCTTAAAATTGGTTTCAGTTATTTCGACAATTTAACAATTTTTAGATAATTCCATAAGCAAAATTTTCGCAAACTGGAGAAATAAATTTTTGGTAACATAGTAATAGTAGGATGTAGTATACGTACATATATATGGGATGTAGTATACGTACATATAAGGTCATGTACTTTATTTTATAAAAAAAGATTACGAGAGAATTATTGAAGTGTAAAAATGTTAACATAAAATGAAAAAGTGGTACATATAGTAAAGTCGATTTTGAGAAGACCAAACTCGTGTTGTATTTATTCTAGCAGTAGTCCACCTTTTTGTGCACACTTAAGCTGAACGAACATACATACTTCGGTCATATTCGTTGTATTTCTATATATGTACACGTATTATATCTACATATATAAATGGAACTGTCAAACATAATCAACGTTCTTTATTGGTATATTTAGAAAAAAATCCATATTAAAATTTATAGAATATACTAGTTACCTACACTTAATAAAAATTGTCAAAATAAAATCTTTCAATCAATTTAGCCCATAAGTTTCACATATAAACGTTTTGTTATAATATGGCAGCCCATTCTGACATCAGTTTTCTCAATTGAACTTAAATATATATATTCGTAATACTGAGATGAAATCCAGTGCCAAGTACGAGAAGTTTAGTGAAAAAGTAGTGTTGGACTTCTGCTGTAAAAGTAGAATTTTTAGTGCAGCACTGCTAGAAAACTGCAATACGGCAGTACCATCGAAATAGACACACATTATACCATAGATGACACAAGAACAAGATGTCGCATGAAGTACCAAAAAGGTGTTTGACTGAGTGGTCCATTCTGAAATGGACCATAACATTCGAAATGATGTATACATCGAATGATTCATATTTTTTTCGTATCTGAAGTGTTGAGGAAGTCGATAAAATTTATACAAAATTGCTATTATAAAAACATTTGCTTTCGGAACGCTCTAAAACATGTTATGGTCCATTCCAGAAGGTACTACCCATTTCATAAAATTTATACTCTGCTCTAGTATCCCATACACATCTAGTACTTGTGCCTTCTATGATTATATATACGTGTTTTAATTAAAAAAGAGCAACAATTTAAAGTACAAAAAAGTTAAATTATACAAATTATTTTCTGAAACATAACATAAATAAGATAAAGATGCTGCAAATACAAATTATATATTTATAATGAACATATATATAAGTACCACGTACATATGTACGTATATATGCAATATTTAATATTTTACGCATATGCTCCTTCATGATCGGATAAAATCATTTATAAGAGCAGATCTTTATAAAAATTCAACCCTTTAATTGATCTTAAAAGTTAATGGCTAATTGAAGGCCTTAATTATTTATCTTCAACTACAAGTGGAATGATTGTGAGAATAGACACTTCTCTAAAACATTATGTATACCTAATAGAGAATGATTACGGTAGCATTTTACAACAATTTACCCGATAGAGTCAATATTATATATGATTTACCATCTACAATAACCAGGCAAAAGGCATTCACTCTTAATAGAAGATTATGCAGAGCAGCCCAAGGGTATTAACTCTTTTAACTTGGAGCGGCTGCTATAATCCAGTGAGGTAAAGGGAAGTAGCTTAACATCAGAAGATTATGCAGAGCAGCCCAAGGATATTAACTCTTTTAACTTGGAGCGGCTGCTATAATCCAGTGAGGTAAATAGTCCAGCGTCTGGTTTATCTAATGAATGAATGACTGACTTAATCATTTATTCCATTATCTTATCAGTAAAATTGATACGTAGTCAATAATATTGCATTGCATTGCAAGGTATTGCAAGCAGGCATATCACACAATAATTTATCGGGATGATAAACTATTATCAATTAGTTCATTCATAAGTTAGCAGAAATTTCGAAACCTATTCACAGTAATTTAGTCAAATAAAATAACATTTTCTTCACCGGATCTTCGTTTCTTTCTTAACTTTGAATAGAGTCAACCCGGTTCTGTAATAATTCAACAAAAATTCTTCAGAACTGTTTGTTTTCTTTACTAGAAAATTAAAAAAAAAAAAAAACACAAACAAAACATTGTTGCGAAGTCTTTAGATTTAAATTCATTTACAGTCAAAAACTTCTGTAAAACCAACCAAAGAGTGCTTGTGAATATAGAAGATTGAGTACAATTAACAAAGTCACCAGCGTTGTCCATTTCACCCATAATCGGAGACTTACCCAAAATTACAGCGTCGTGGTAGATCCATTAGTGAACGGACAGACTTATAAAAAAAACGGAAAGAACAAAGAAAAACACAAAGATAAGTAATGTCTGGTTTTATTCACATTTTATATTCTTAGCCTATAAAACCCTATGAACTGAAAATTTTATTTCTATAATTTTATTTATTGCTAATTTTCATCCAGAAAAGAGAAAAGAGAATTTGTGAAAAAGCTTTATCTTCTATAGTGCAATTTTATTTCCATATCCTATAAGAGACTATAAGTGAAAATTTATTCCAACAATTTGATTTAAGTGAAAAGTAATCCATTTCTGGGTCCAGTTTTATCTCAAGAAACTTATTTATTGTTAATTTCTATAAAAAAAAGGGAAAAAGTAAATTCGCGAAAAAGTAATTTCCTATAACGTGATTTGATTTAAACGAGGATAAGTTAATTTCTGGTTCCAATGTTATTTCAATAACTTGCCTTAATGCGAATTTCCACCCGAATAAAGGAAAAGAAAATTCGCGGAATAGTTTAGATTCCGTAGTACAAACTTTATTTACATAGACTAAAAGAAGTAATTTCTGGTTTATTGCTATGGTTCTTGTTCTATTCTCATAACCTACAACTGGGAAGTTTATTCCAACAATTTGGTTTACACAGATTTTAATAATCCGAATTTCCGACGGCAAAACGGCACTAGTTTCTAGTGTACCACAGATTGCAGACGTCAGGAAGTGTCCCTGGGAAGCCTCCGCCGACAGGCTGAACTAATTTCATAGGCTACTCTAAGCAGAGGAATTCCGAGTAAGTTACTGGCTCTAGCTTCCGAAGAAGTAAAAATAGCCCGCGAAATTGCAACTGAAAGTACGACGCACATATGTACTATTTGCTTCGATTAGATTACAGACTCCTAGAACCGAGTTTAAACTTGGCTAGAGACGTCAGGAAATGTCCCTGGCAAGCTTCCATCGACAGCCTGAACTAATTTCACAAGCTATGGCTAGCGGAGGTCCCGCGAGTCCAGCTTCCTCCTAGAAAAGCTTACATAGTTCAAGCTCGACACTATAGGAACAAGGAACACCACAACTTGTTTTCACACCTTTTACTTTTTCACCGATTCTTAGGTTACTGGCACTTAAGTAATTACGCGTAGACTTGGTGGTCAAACCCACCACCCTCTTCTACGTAAAGTCGCGGTTAAGTTTGTCCGCAAATTAATTACTTCCCTTTTCGAATAACAACTCTATCGATTCCGATTTAATAACCAACAAATATCTTCAACAAGAGTTCAAGTGACAACAGTTGGCTACACGGCGAAAGTGGCCTAATGTGATCATAGTTCAGTACGACTAACTAGTTCAGTGCTTTTCATTGATTATTAGAAAAGAACCTCCTTGCTAATAGCTTATATGGTTTATCTTCTAAAACCACTCTGCATTGAGAATAATAAGGAGAATTGTGGTTTTTACTTTTATAGAAGAGAAGATAGAAACTCCCATCGCAACTTGAAAGGTTTTCGACTTCTTATACGAAGCAGTGCACCCAGAGAACGAACCGTGAGTTGAAGTACGTCAGTACGTTTTAAACCCAAATATTGGAGTAGAGTTGCTCCCTCACTACTGCTCGGCCGGCGCAATTTTATTTGACAATATTTGACAAGATAAAACTACGTTACAGTATTCTGCTTTTAATAATTATTATCATTCAAACATATTCAATATTTAGTAGAAGGACTAATTCATTTCGTAAGCAGAGCACAATACACTGAAAACGGCTATGGGGATTAAAACCGAGAAATATTCCTTGACATTCGACTTTATTACAAAATGTACATCAGATATTTGCCAAATAAAGGAAAATCAAATATACCGGTATAAAAAACTATAAATTCTAGAGGATGTAGCACGATTGACAATAACATAAAAACTCTCAAAATCACAATAAAAATTACCTACCTCAAGCTATTTGCTACAATTTTTCTTTGAATTTAAATGAAGTATTAGATATGGAGTGTATGGGATTATACGACCCGGTGATCCAGTTTATTTTATAAAAACATCATATGGTTGTTTAAGCCATTTTTTATTTTCCAGAAAATATTCAAG
The DNA here is from genome assembly GCA_963924295.1 of Dioctria rufipes. Lineage (NCBI taxonomy): Eukaryota > Metazoa > Arthropoda > Insecta > Diptera > Asilidae > Dioctria > Dioctria rufipes. The sequence goes on from OZ002740.1 coordinate 207,308,679, forward strand.
TATGGTCCACACAGCACAAAGAGGGTAACTTTTTAGATACAGGCTGCGAGAAATCCTTTTATGCTAAAGGCTATGGTCTGTTTAAAAATACTAAATTTTATCGTAGTGTATATTCATGATCCTGTCTATCTATCTTCAACTCTAATCTTGTTCAGTTCACGATACTCGACCCATAATCGGTATAGTTCGGACTAAAGAATATTCTAGAAGCATAAGTTATATTAATTTTTGGATAAATTTTTCCCGTAAAAAACTTTCAATTATAGAATGAACTCTCCTAAAATTATACTAGACAAGGAGTTAAATAAAATGTTGTGCAGGGCTCAAAATAACTTTGGTTCAGAAAACAACCGACCACCTATGAATAAGGTAATCAAGAAGAAAAACCTTTTTTGCTTGTTAGAAAATAATTTTAATGAAACTATTACTTAATCATCTGCATTATACACAGTCGACATGATATAATTACTACGTGCTATAAGATTGGTGAACTTTTTATTTTACGGTCTTCATTAAATTTTGTACAGAGACAGTATCTAATGAATCGAACGCTCTTTTATTCTGCCTGTTATACTTATCGTGAAATTTGGTGCACCGACGATTCTTAAACTTGGAATCTGCGTCATCGCTCTTTTTTGCCACATAAAATTCCTGCCCTGGAAGCTATTCAAATAAGTTTCATTACCCATAATGTAGCAGTCGAATTTCATGGAAATTTTCATACATAATCCGCCTTTTGGATTTTGCAACTTGGTTTTTTTCTGGTGCTCTGTTCGGAGTTTCTTAAGGCCTAAGAAGACATTAAAGAAAAATCTGAATTGGGACAAACTGCAGTTTCCCAATTGTGTTGGGTAGCATCGATGGTAAACAAGCTACCATTAGATTTTAATTCAATACAAATTTATACTGGTTGGACTTATATCGGCTCGACTTATTTTTTTAATTTGAAAAAGTCCGCAATTCTCTTACTCGTTGTACTCGAAAACAAATTTTTATATTTTGACGTTGAAAGATATGAACAAAGTAATGACGCATAAGTGTGTTAACCCAGCGGGAATTGGAAGCATCATAGGATGCAAGAGGAAGCTCTACTCAGGAGTCATAAATGCATGACTTTTCATTGAACACCTCATTTCTTTTTAAGATTATATGTCATTAGCAGAAGGCAATAGAAAAGCTATTCTACAACTTCCTCCAAACTTCCATTGGAAGGCCTATCAATTTTTTCCGCTGAGCTCCCTTTCACCAAGCTGGAATGCGACTAACATGGAAGCAATTGAGTAAAAGTACTTCGCTTCCACAAGGCTTCCATTGGAAGGCCTAACAATTTTTCCCGCTGGGAAGTATTATGAACGCAGTGTGTCTGAAGTATATTGCCCGAGAGATGTTTGCCTGATCAAAAGCAAAGAACACCTCATTCGATTATCGATAAAAGATTCCCTGTAAAATTTTACTTGATGTTTCCTTTCGCAGCAAGGTATGCTAAACAAGACCTTCAGAAATATCAATACAACACTTAAATTTGCACAGCCTGACAAGTAAATGATTCAAAACGTGCTGCGTCCTTTCGCAGCAAGGTACACTCGACAAAAGGCTCAAAACGATAAGTACAATACTACTGCATAGCTGTATACAAGTACATAGCTGAAAACGCATTTGGAATATTGGCGCAAAACTGGAAAATATTTGTCAATCTTAATACAACACAGCCTGGAATAACTATTAAAATTGTGTAGGTCTCATACGTTCTTCACGATTTTCTACAAATCAAAAATGCGGATAACAGTTATTACACCTAAATAGAGCCATCCGAATCAGAAATGAAAATTTTGATAAATTTTGAAATCAATAGAAGAATATTTTTATAATCTTCAAATCACCCTTGGAACAGAATGCAACGTAGCACACACAGGAGTAGTTATAAGAAAATGCCATTAAGTGAGTACAATGAACTTAGGCATCGGAGCCATCACGCAGAATTTGTCTACGTTGATATTTCACAGCTGATTAATATTTGGTTGTTTTAAAATTTTGTTTGCTGGACATTTTGAGTTCCGAGGAAAATTTAATTATGAAAGTGAAAAAATTAAAAATAATAATTTTGTGGTCTCAATTTATTATTAATACAGTTAAGAAAACTCACTGAAATTTGATCTTGATACAGTTACCAATGGCCCTTCTGTTCAGCAGGTTTGTAGCTACGATTTTGACACTTCTGTTCCTGGCATGATGGTTTCAATTAATTTTTCGACATTAATATTCATTTCATTTGAATTTTCACTATCCATTTTGTTCTCATAGCTCGCGACTGACGACTGAAATTGTCCATGCTGCGATAAACATTTCAATCGCTGATCAAACGCTACAGAAATTCTTTGTATCGCTGCATTACATCTCGTTAATGTGAGTATTTCCATTGAAAACTAATGTATAGCGATCTATCGGCCTGATTCACGCCGCCCCGATAGCGATAATCATAGCGATAGCGATAGCATTGATGGTAAACATATTACCATTAAATGTTCATTCAATACATATTGGCTTGACTTACTCTTCTAATTTTAAAAATTGCCTTACTGGTTATCGCTGATTTCGAAAACAAATTTTTATAAAAAGTAGTGCCACAAGAGTTTTAAGTGCTTCGGCTGTAGAGATGAAATTTGAACGCGGTTTGTTTGAAGTATACCAGCCGAGAAATATTTACCTGATCAATATAAAAGATTGTCGATTGTCGATTAAGGACTCCGTTTAAACTTTTACTTGGTGTGTCCTTTCGCAGAATGGTATGCTCGACAAGACCATCTGAAAGATCAGTACAATACTTAAATTTGACCAGCTTGACAGTAGAGGATAGAAAACACGTTCGGAATTTGGTGCAACATTGAGAATTTTTGCAAATCCTGAAACATCTATTAAAATTATTCAAGCCCAATAGTTATCACTCTCAACATCTAGAGCTATCTGAATAAAAAATGAGGGATTTGATAAATTTTGAAGTCAATGGAAGAAGACTAACGAAAGAAATTTTCCCGTACTCTTAACCTAACCTAACCTGTATTCAACTCCTTGGCAATATCATCCCCCAATTTTCTCTAATATTTTTATAATCTTTTACTCCTTTATGGTTTCAATTAATTTTTCGGCACCAAGTGAAATGAATCACTTGAATTTGCACTACCAATTTTGTTCTCACAGCTCGTGATTGACAACTGAAATTGTGCTGCAACATTACAGACAAATGCTACAGAAATTTTTTGTATTGCTGTGATCTATTGCATTGGTTAGGGATCTATGCGTAGCAATCGCTATCGCGGTGAATTCGACTTCTCAATCATACGAGTAGGTGTAGTGTTCAGAATGATTAGATGGTTTATAATGAAATAAGAAGTGGAAATTTAATTCAACGAGCAAAAAATTTCTATTGCCTCTGTGCGGTGCGAATTGCATTCAAAAACAAAAATATATAAATATAATAATACATTTATATAATAATATATATATAAAATATAATTTTTATGGCCCTCTAGACCAACTTTAGGGTTGAAATTTTCTTGAAGATTATTTCAATCTTGTTCTTTACCCAGATTACGGACGCATACACTTGAGGTAATTGTAAAACATCTTCACCAAGCGATTTCCGCGATTCAAGTACGAAGCCACTGAATATCCAAATAGTAAACTAAATTTTTTCTATAAAAAGATGTATAATACCTAGGGTGCTTGAATTGCCCAATTGAACAATAAAGTACCTAAGTTTTTAGTTGCTTTGAAACTTTTTTATTTTGTTTTTATTTTTCATTTGATTAAAATTCTTATTTCGCTTACTAAGATTCTTTATCGATATCTAGCAAGCTGAAAATTTTATTGAACTGAAAATTCCAAGCACTTTCTGAATCAGATAAGTTTAACAATGAACTGAATTTTAGTAATTTATTGAATAGAAATTACCGAAAATGACTTAGCATGAGATTGGTCAAACATGGTGTGAAGTGTGACAGTGGGGTTTTCGTAAATTAACAATTATAATGGTATTATAATCTGCATATTAAATCTACTTTATAAAGTTAAGTGAATTGTTTACATATTATATATATTTATTGGAATTAGCAAATGAATTTCATTTATAAATCTAACAAAAGCGCAAGTTTTCTTGTATGAATCTGTCTTTCAAATCGAACCAGAGTAATTGAAGATACTCATACAAAACCAATAATTTTAAGTCTATCTGCAAGTCATAGACTCTTTTGACATAATGCTGCACAATCATCACCTTGACTTAATATGTTGGTATAGCTCCCACAAGATGACCATCCATCGTTACTCTTTTTTCGATGAAGAAAGTACTTCCTTGGCCTCCCCAGTCAAATGATGCTCATTTGTAAATGTAAACTGAAAATTATAACAAATATTTTATAACATTATAAAGGAAAGAGTAGACTTTTATCAAAAGAAGTCGAAAAGTTTTTCAGTTGAAAAAAGCATCCACAAGACTGCATGCAGGATGGCTGTACCTTTTAAACATTTGTTTGAATATGTAAGCAATAACCCTGCAGATATGTTATCAGCACCCACTAAAAATATCTAAAATAAGACAGTAATGTAGTTTTACTGTAACCTCACATATGGTAACAAGATACAACAATAATCGCAACAAATCATTTTTTTTATTTATCTCAGAATTAAAGGCCAGGGACTTTTATCTCAATAGTTATTTCTTATTGATATGAGTAATAATTTCCTCATTACAAGAAGGAAGAAGAATTGTGGAATCATGATAGCCTTGTTTACGGAGTGTAGCCTCCAGATCAGTCCATAAATATCGAAAGCGAGACAATATTGAAACTGAGAAAACCAATATTCATATACAACTTTCGAGCCTTGTTCTGACAGGTCATTATATCAATTCATTTCCATCGATCCAAACAAAATAAATAATGTTGGCTGAGGTATCGTATTTGAACGCCTCATACGAGGTTTGAATTATGATCGCAAAGCACATTCCAAATTGATTCCTATAGAGGGCGATTGAGATGAACTTAGAAAATAGCTGCCCCGGGGCATGAATACTCATCAAGTCCGCAGAAATCGATAGGGTCTTGAGGTGTGTTCGTTTTATTATCCTCATCGCCTTTAAGTGTTCATAGGAATTATTTCAGACCGCCAATTTTTTTAGGACCCACGCTTATGCCATTGTTTTTCTTTTGCAATTTTAATCAGGATAATGCCGGGTGAATGAAGAGTATACATAAATAACTGTGTTATAATTGTATTTAAAGTGTTTTTAGCTATATTATAAATTTAACTTTCTTTCATTTTTGTTGCGTTTAAAAATATATTTATAGTAATAAACCTAACCAATCCCTTATAGCCGGCGCTGCGTATGTTATATGCCAGTTCTAATACTTTGAGCAGTTTATTGATTTCTTAATAGGCATTTCTATCTACATATATATGGTTAGAGTACGCAACAAGTATGCGGTATTATCCGATTGCATATTTGTTGTATGCTCTAAGAAAGTAGATGCTTGTGTAGGAATGTCGCAACGAGAAAAGAAAGTATATAGCTACGCAGTGTACACAACTACCACTAGTCTCTGCAGGTCCCAGTCAAGGGGTCTTATATTAACCTCATCGTCTTTTATATAAAACTCAGAGACTTAATCAAATAAATACTTAGTATTTGGATTAAGCACTTATTTACAAACTTTAGTCGTCGAGACTTGAAAAGCTTTAAGTTAATTGCCTTGTGACACCAAGCATACTATAAATTGATATTAATTTAGGACGAAAGTCTGAAATCTTGAATCTTCTTCTTGGGTGGCTCACATTAAAAAATTCTGCCTTTTTGTTTTTTTTCTATTTTTTTCTTTTAATAGATTCATTCATTGGCATAAATAAAGAGCCGGACGTAAGCGAATTGATTCGTTCAGGTAAAAATTCGCTATGGGAGCCATGATATTCAAGAAGAAGACTTAAAATTGTTTCGACACATATTTTTCAAGAGGATTTCTAAGTGGTTTCTGTTATACAGGGCTTTCCAATAAGAGGTGTTATTTTGATATTCAAAGAAAAATACTATTTTTTGAGATAAATGGTCGGATCTTTATTTAATTATAAAGAGGAAGGTATGCCGTTAATAATGGAAAATAACATCAGCCAAATGACCACCACGACCACGCCTACAAGACCATATCCTTTTCATGAAATTTTCCATAACCAAATCGCAAAGTGGTTGCCCTATGTCCTAGATAACCTCACGAATTCCATCTTTGAGGTCTTGAATCGATGCTGGGCTGTTGGCGTAGACCTTCTCTTTCACGTGGCCCCAAAGGAAGAAGACGCAAGGTGTTAAGTCACAAGATCTCGGTGGCCAATTGTGATCACCTCTTCGAGAGATAACACGGTCCGGAAACTTTTCCCGTAAACGATCAATGGTTTCGTTGCTTGTATGGTACGTAGCGCCGTCTTGTTGAAAGTAAACGTTATCCAGATCAATACCATCCAATTCCGGCCATAAAAAATCATTAATCATCTGTCGATAGCGCAATCCATTCGCCGTAAGGTCCAATGACACCGCGGGACCATAAACCGGACCAAACAGTCACACGTTGAGGATAGAGAGGCTTTTCAACAATAACTCATGGGTTTTCCGAGCCCCAGATGCGACAATTTTGCTTGTTGACCATCGAGGTGGAAACGGGCCTCATCACTCAAGATGAGTTTTCGATGGAAATCCGGATCATTTTCATGCATTTCAAGGACCCAATCAGCAAAGACTCGACGTTGTTGATGATCGGCCGGCTTGAGTTTTTGTGTTAACTGAACTTTATAAGCCTTAAGACCCAAATCTTTATGCAAAATACGGTGTAATGACGTTTGTGGAATGCCTAATTCCAAAGAACGACGAGGAATGGACAAACCTTGGTTTTCTTCAACACTTTCGGCTACAGCAGCAATATTCTCGGCTGTTCTAGAGCGACGTGCACGGGTTTTAGTCTTGACATCACTAACTTGTCCCGACAGCTCGAATTTTTCTACCAATTTCTGTATTGCTGTCCGACAAGGTGCTTCACGACGACTCACAAATGTTCTAGTTTTACGAACCGTCTCTGCCACATTTTCACCATTTTTATAGTGAATTTTAATAATTTTAATGCGTTGTTGAATCGTGTATCGTTACATTTTTAGTAATGGCGTAGTTTCTACTTGTCAAATGTCTAAAAATGACAGCCCCAAAAGTGATATCTACCGAAATAGCGGGCTAATTAAAATAACACCTCTTATTGGAAAACCCTTTACATATATCCGACATAGCTAAGAAATTACACTATTTTATTTAGTTAGATGAGAACGACTTTCTTCTTCCTTTACAAATTAATTTTTATAAAATATACTACTAACGGAATTTATTCAGTTTTTGGACTACTGAATAAAATGACCTCAATCTTCGTTCTCGTGTTGAAACAAACATGTAGCAATAAATTTTATTCAAGTTTCAGGGGTCTCAATTTTAATATCATAAAAATAGTTATAACATGAAAAATATTAAAAAATTTGGAAAAATAGCTCCGGTAGCATTTACAAATATGTTTGGAAAACCTATGTATGTACGAAAAATAATAAAAATTTGTATGTACATGAAAAAGCTTTTAGGAACGAAAGAAAAATTACGCGGTTTATTGAGGTTTTTCATTAAAAAAAAAACAATAACTTTTTCAAAAATCTAAGTCCGGTTGCATTTGAACTGAACAGTTTCTAATATTTTGCTGAAGGTTTCAAATCAATATCATAAAAATTATGGAAATTAAAAAGGGTGACCAAACTATTTGCAAATTTATTCAGCCTTATGTCTATGTTGAGGTAAAATTCAGAAGTCTGTGGAGATATTGGGAAGTTGATCAACCGGTGTGTCAACTTCAAGTTGAGCAACAGATCGACAAGTGTATGGGCTATATGAAGAGTACTCAGTAAAAGTTTCAATTCAGATACCAGCGAAATCTATAGGCAATAGATTTTATTATACGTAGGTTTGTGTCCTTTCACCACTGAAGTTGAAAATACTCATATTAAATTAGCCTAGACCTAGCCCATACATGCGACAAAATCATACATTTTAAGACGAAAAATGAATATTTGCAGTTAAAATAAATTGAAAATTTTTAATGAGTATTAACTCTCCTAAATTTTTTTTTTACATAATTGTGAAACAAACTATTTTACTTTGTATTTCAACAATTTTCAATGAAACATTACAATTTCTCGTGGGTGAAATATCGGGAGAAAAAACAAGTACTATTAGAGTCAAATAATTAAAAAAAGTGCCACTAAAAATTAAAGAACTCGGCGTTATTTACTAGACAGGTCTAGGCTTTATCTTTCTAAAATAGTCACAATCTAAAGAAATGAGAATACCTATATTACCACTTTGACGGCCGGTGGAAACACATTGGTGTCATATGAAAGTCGATCAAAGTTATCTGTAGAATGTGACAGTTATCAGTATAACGTTCGATTTGTATGAAACTTTCAGAGTTTGTATTGAAGACCAAAATAGCTGACACGTGTTTTTTTTCCTACCATAACCCAACCTTTGCTAGGGGCGTTAGAAAATTCGTGCTTTAACGATGAAACGTCATTTTGAAAAAATCATATCTGGAGAACGGAGAAGTCGATTTTTCTGATTCAAATGCCAATTAAAAAAATATATAGCAGCACAGAACGAAAAAATCGACCACCCCCCGGAATCCCGGAGTTGTCCAAAATGGGGCGTTGGGGTATTAAATTAAACAGGGAAGAGAATGTGACCGGTTGGCGGGGTGCTTTTTTTTTTGAAAAAGGCTTTTTTGGCACTTTGGTCATAAACACCCGTTTCCTTCATTTTGCATATATTTTGCCTGCTCTTTCTTTAGTATGCATTCGCAGTCTATTATGAACATTTTTTGTTTGGGTGTCAAATTTCGCCGAAGTAACGGTTCTTCTTCTTTAAAAAAAACGAACTGGCTTAGTATTTTTCGAGCTATCTTTAAAAATTATATAGAATCTTTTCTGTGCTGGAAGACGACTTAATTGTGGTTTTTTCGGATAACCTTAAATTATCTTGACAGGTACACTAAAATCTATATTTCTATGTAAGTGTTGGATGGATTTCAATAGTACTTTTTTAATAATATAGCTAAGATATGCCGTAATATTAGGGAGTGTAAATTTAAATGGTGGCTCTAGTGGAACGGCATTTTGCACTTAGATGTGGAAGTTTCATTCAAATAGGAGATGGTCAGGTTGGCGCAAAAAATAAGCAGAATAAAACTTGCGTGAAACGTGCGGCCATGAAAGTGTCAACAGGGATTTGACTTAAAAAAACTTTAATTCTTACCATTTCTTACAAGTTTCCGAAATAATATCTCCATTCCAATACAATTTTTTATTATTTTTGCCGACGTTATTTACTAGACCCCTCCATTATTTTTAATTTAAGATCTAAATCAAATAGTTTGCCAGAAATTCGCATTGAAAAATGTATTGACTCCTCTTAAGGTTCACGGCAGAGTGCAAGTAAGTTTTATCACTTTGATTATTTATCTAGGTTGCATTACGGCAACTGGTAAATTCGCAATTTTGTGAGTGCCGCGCTTTTTCGCATGTGGCGTGGAATGAATAGCAAAACCAGTATTTATGTAACAACTTTAGCTGTAGTTTTCAAACCTATCCATAAACCTCTCAAGTCACTTGACCATGATTGGTTGCACGTGTCGTTGTTTCTTGAATCATAGCGCCGTTATTGTATTACTGCTTCGTTATGTGTACCAGGCAATCGATTTCACTCGCGTTTAACAGAATTAAATAAGGTACTTTCACAAGCTGTCTTAAAATTCTATTTATATATGCATAGTGATATTAGTAAGGACAACATTTTTGTATTAGTGTGCTCATACATATACCCTAATTTTCTATAATTATCATTGATTGCAATTCCGAAAATTTTCAAAAAGCATGATCAACATGCTATTCTGTATAACATACCTCTGGATAGAGTATATCAACGGCAACTTCTTGTTTTTTTAATATAATCGCATACGTATTGTTTCTAACTCTAGCATAGGACACATGATCGCCGGCAAGGTGATGCAACTGCACCATGGATGTTTGATAAAAATGTTCAACTATTTATTTAGTGAAGCATTAAAAATTATAACAATACCATTACTTTTTTATTATTTTTCTTAATTTATATTAAGTAAATAAATAATAGTTGTAACCTACGTGACTGCTCTACGAACTTAGATACTACTTCGCTAATATAATCTTCATCAACAGTTATTTTTTTATGAAGACTCATCATAGACAATCGTTGCTCGCACATAGTTGATCTTGTTCAAGTCCACTCTTCTCAATGTGCTAAATATGCATTCCACCGTACATGTTGTTATAGGCAGTGTGAGGCCAATTTTAATAGCTTGCAAAACTGCTGAAGAAAAACCTTTGGCACTTCCCAAAAAAATAACGTATTCAATTTTTTACCTATCTAAGTTTTTTGGATCCAAATTACATACCATTTTGTAGCTCCAACAATAAAGTTTTCCAACAAAGATGACTCATAGAAGTCCTCTATTCTTAAAGCAATTTTTATGAACCCTTGCTTTGTTAACAATTTCCTTTCATGGGGGTGAAGCTGTAGCAGGCGCAAAAGTATATTATGATTTTCAGAAAAACGTTCATTCAATGATATAATTATAGAATCTAAATAAGGAATGAATATTGGTCTTTTATAATATTCTTTCACAGAATATGCTCCTTGATTTGTCTTGTGTGTCATTCGTGTCAATATTCCATAAGTCTCAACAAGTTGAAATTTGTTGAAGAATTAGAACACATACTTCTTCTGACATTTCTCTATAGAAATTTTCTAGTTTTTCCATTTCCCTGCAAGTGTTTAGTGACAGATTCTAGCATGATGAATAGCTAACAATAATTTTTAGAGATACAACTAAATTACTACTAGCTGTTGCAACATATCGATGGTGAACCTTTTATATTGTTTGGAAATTCATACTTGTGAACAATTTTTGGAGTTGCTCAAAGACCTAGAGAAATATATTAAACGGAAATCTTTATGATTTTCCCAAAAGAAAACTTTTAAACGATAAGTTCATCAATAATAATAAGTTTCGTCAGTAATTTTTTGTAATCAAAGATCAGACCAAGAAATATCTGTAGCGTATTTCCACATATACAGTAAGATTAGAGTAAACAAATTTATTTGCAAATAAACTCTGTGACTTAAATTACGCGACATAAAATATGATTGCGCAGATGAAATTTATCTGATCTTGTACAAAATCAGTAAAATAACTTAATTTAAGTGGACAAATTACAAAATTTTGCACAGGTTAAATTGCTAAAGCGGCGACCCCAAACTGAAATTTATCTGACTTTGATAGCACATTTCCGTGGCTAAAACTTTATATTTGATGTGAATAAAAGCTTAATAAAAGTAAAAGATTATTTTAAAAAAGTTCTGAGCATCAGCATACTGTGATAAATTTTTTCATGAATTCAAAATATTATTCTGTCCTGTAACGGATTGAAAAGTATAGCCTAGTACTAAATTGTAACGAGTATGCAACATCGGGTCGTTCTTTAGCAGCTAAAATATGACAGCGGAGACTCAGAGAAAAGATATAGTAAAAGGAAAAAGAAGAAGCATTTTGCATTTTATTTTCGAAAATACAACGCGTGGTCAGAATATTTCTAAAAACGGTATTTAGAATTCTTATTATTGTATTAAAGACATAAAAATAATATGGACTGGTGGTACGGGCAATCGGGCGCTAGCCCGATGGGCCGGTGATGTTTGGGCCGCTCGTCTCCGGGTTAATGCGATCACACATATTTACCATGTACTCTGGTTAGACGCTACGGTTGTTGCAGTGGGAGCAGAGCTATGATATAAAAATACTCAGAATTTCCCCGCATTCGCTTTTTTCCAAAATGCATTTGGAAGCAAGAAAATAACAATTCACTTCTTTCCTCACTTCCTTCATAAGTAAAATTTTTGGTCTTTCAAGTACTATTTTCATAGAGAAACCCTGTTTTAGTTTTAATATTAAGGGTGAAAAAGGCAACCGCTATCATACAAATTTTATGCGAATATGTTTTCTGTCTTAATATCTTGCTTTCTCTTGTTTTTTTAATATTACAAATTCTATAAAAAGAGCCAATTTCATATTGTTCGGTATTTACTATTTAGCATAGAATCTAGCATTCCTTGTTTGAAAGAAAAACATTATTTAGCATCCACTTTTCAAAATCAGACATTAAAATTTGAAAGTGAATTGACGATCGGCTCTGTAATTCTGTATGCATTGTACAACGCAACACATCTCATGCATTGCATTGTTTCATTATACAAGCAATAGAGCTGAATCTGGACTAATAAATGGTGATGACCGTCGCATTATGTTTCCCGCTAAATCCTGTTACTGCCATGCGATATGCGGCCATTTTCAATATCTCTATAAAAGACACGCTAGGCTGTTCTCTGCGTACAGTGAATTTTCATAAAATATCAAGTGTTTACCGAGGTGTTTACGTTTAAGTATTCTTGTTTTCAATCATTCAAAAACATTTTAAAACCAAGTTGTATGTCACTAAAATTACATTTTTGGATAAAATAAAACCATTTTCGAATTGAACGAAACTATTTTTAAATTAAATGAAACCTTTTCCGCATAGAGTGAATCCTTCTTCGGATGGATTGAATCTTTTTTCAAATGAAATAAAACCTCAGCTAACAAAAGTGCAATTAACTTAATTGTGCATTTAATTTTTCTACCAGAGTAATTAAAATTACACTTTTAGTGCATTCTGGGCTTAGCACAGTATTTCTCATTTCATTACCTGGAAAATTTGGAAAGAAGAAACGTTTTTCAATAGATTCAAAGAATATGGCCCAAAAAGGGCCTGTTTACTTTACCGTGCTAACGGGATGAGATTAATTAATTGAGAAAATCTCATTGCACTTTGAAACTGTGACTGTAAAATTAATCGCTATGTTAAAAAAAATTAATTTAAATTGCGATTTTTATTCATGTTTAGGGTTCCGTACCCAAAGGGTAAAAACGGGAACCCTATTACTAAGACTTCGATGATCGTCCGTCCGTCGCGGGGCTGTATCTCATTAACCGTAATACATAGGTAGACAGTTGACGTTTTCACAGAGTATGTATTACTATTGCCGCTATAACAACAAATAATATAAATAACATAAAGTTAAAAATGAAAGGGGGCCCCCATACAAGAAACGTGATTTCTTCAGCGTTTTTTTGTACGATGGTATAGAACCCTTCATGTGCGAGTCCGACTCGCACTTGGCCGGATTTTTATTAATTTATTTCATCCGAAAAGGGTTTTATATAACTTACAAATGCTATGCTAAAACCAGCTGATATTGTGTATGGCATTTCAACATTTCTTTATTTTTGATAGGCTTTGCGGGAATATTGAAGATGTGTGATATTAGTAATATTAGGAAAAAGTCAACGGTTCAAAGAGGAAATGAAAGGGAGAAACAAAAAACATTTTCGAAAAAAAAAAACGCTGATAGTTGCCATAGAATATCGGATTTGTTTACTGCGAACACAAATAGTAAAAAATCAATAAGTAAAAAGATTAGAATTGATCTAATCGTAAGAACAATTCGTATGATACCCTAGATTACTGCCAGTATATAATTTGGTATGGTCATCCATCTGTGCAAGTTTGATTTTGGAAGTGGTTTTTGAATATATCTCTAGAACGGTTCGTTGAATAGCAAAAATGATTATTACCAATTTTATAGGATTGCATATTCTGAAGAAATTTTCAGTACGATAAATACATCTAGAATTGACCGCTTTCACAGTATACGTAAAATCACAAATTTTTATATAGCAACGCCAAGAACGGTTGCCCCATTTAGACCGTTTTTGAAATTATAATTACTATTTCTATGAAAACATAGCGTACAAAATTTCAGTTCTCTGCAGAATAAGTCATCATCAGCATTAAAAAGACATTCTAATGACAATTGAAAATGAAGATATTTTGCATAATCTGACAAATAAGCGTAAAAACATGAGAGATTTAATTGTAATTTGATATTTGTCCTTAACACTATATTTATTCGTTTTCTTAATTTTTGTTCCTTTTATTTAGTATCTGGTTACATCTATGTGCAATAGGAATTTGCTAATCTGATCTACTTTTTTATATTTTGTTTATTATACAAAAATGGTTTATTTTTTAATACATATTTTATTTTATGTCAAATGTATTGTTTTTAGGATTCCGTACATAAAGGGTGCCAACGGGATCCTATTACTAAACCTCCGCTGTCCGTCCGTCTGTCCGTTTGACCGCCTGTCTGTCTGCGGGCAGTAACTCATGAACCGTAATAAGTCGATAAATGAAATTTTCAAAGAGTGAGTAATACTATAGCTGGTATAACAACAAATAATAAAAGTGAAATAAAGTAAAATTTTAAATGAGGTCCCCAAGCAATAAACTTGTATCTAAAAAGTACATATTGTTAAATCTAAAACAAAAATTAAACAAAACTGCTTCGAGAAGACTAGATTTATTCGGTTGCAATTCATAGTGGTCCAGGCAATGCCAAACAAAATGACAACAAATAAAAGTTCTGTTTTATCTAACGTGAAAAGTAGAAGCTAAACAGAAATATTAATTAAAATTCGCACTTACTACTACTTCTTGATTGAAAGTTGCGACAAAACGAATATCTACTAACCGGTGTCAATCACACGTAAAGAAAAGTGTGAAAGTATGAAAGGATATAAATGTGTAATATTTCGTTTTCCAGACTACTTCTCTTCGATTGCCAAACATTTTAACTTTCTTTTGCTCGGTTTAAAGGAAAAGGTTTAATTCGGGCCACAGGTATACTGGGTGTAAAAATAACGTGCGAATAGAAAAATCTATGTTACTCTGCTTATGATGGGCTCAGTGGGAAATCAGCCTTATTTGCCATACAAAAGTCATTTGTCAAAATCGAATGATTTGCCAGGGCCGGTTGGAAGATCCAGTCCGGCTCTGAATGTATACAAAAAAAGATTAACAATGATATTGAAAATACGGCCACGAGAAGAAATCTAATTCTTCCGTACTTACAGAAAAAACCTACAAAACTACGCTAACTACAAAAATCCGGTCAATAAATTTATCAAATATCAGAACTCTGACAATAACTATTTTTAGCGGGCTAAAGAACGACCCGGGCGGTTAAACTCGAGCTAAATTTTTTGGAGACTTACTGTTGGTGCCATCTCTAATCAAAACCCAAAAGCCAAATATAGCGCGTTGGGCTTAGTACTGCTCTCGCTAAAATTTAGGATAAATTTTCGCCAATAGCTCTTAGCGCGCTAAATTTTCATATAAAATTTAGCGTAGCGCGGACTTTATAGTACTAGGCTTATGAAAGAGAGATTTCACGAAATGCAAACAAATAGAAAAGAGCTTTCACATAGTTTTATTTCTATTTCTACGTACATATTCTCAATATTTTCATTTATAATGTAGAAAATATCAGAATTTTCAGAAATCAGGTGCCGTATTTATATATAATTTCTATTTACAAAAAAATTATGATTTTGTTTCGTTCCTAATAATTTCTTTATAAAAAGGGCTAGTAAATTATTATTTATTCCATTTAGTTGTGTATTAAATTTGTAAGTATATTTTAATTTATTTTGGAAAAATAAATTTATTAAAATTCTATGAAATCTCGGTAGTTCTAATAATATAATATATTATCCTGAATTAAAATTAAAAACAAGTTAAGCATACAATTAGTAAGTTTTTATTTAATTTTAATTTTTTTTTATCAATTGATATATTTGCAATTGGTGGAAAATAGTTCCAAAAAACACTTTTTTTTGAAAATATCTATTGTGGTATTTCCGAATGTTACTGCTGTTACTTAATAATATATGTAATGATTTTTTTGTTGTTAATTACTAACATATTACCGGAAAATTTAAGGTTTGAAAATCACGTTTATGTTAGAATTAGAAAATTTCCTAGTCAATTTTACAGTACAAAATATATTCAGCTTGTAATTTTAAAAGGTTAAAATGTTTTCAGAATAAAAATGTCAATGATTAGGGTTCCACGATAAGCAGATAAGAGAAGATGTGCAAATAACTTTTGCGTGCAGTCATATGAGATTTATAAGAGGGATGGTTTTAAAAATAATGATCATCTATTCTCATTAAAAAAGAAAAGAAAAACAAAGCTGTGAAAATGTTTTGTGAACATTTGATAAAATTAATAATTATTTTCACATGCACCATCTTACGCAATATGCTGGCAGAGCACATAAGATAATATTATATAATACTAATAAGATAATTTTGAATTTTAGACATAAAATTGATAAAATAAGTTGTAGTTCTTATCTACGCCACCATTAACTTCGAAATTTGATTTTGCTACTCTATGCAGTTATGTAGTCAGCATATATGACAAACTCATAACTTTGTAATACATTTTACAGAAAATGTCAGAAACATAACTCACAAGATTTTCAACAAATGTCTCCTCAATAAAAATTAATAATATAACGGGTTTTCCAATAAGAGGTGTTATTTTGATATTCAAAGCAAAATGCCATTTTTTGAGATAAATGATCGGATCTTTATTTCATTATAAAGAGGAAGGTATGCCGTTAATAATGGAAAATAACATCAGCCAAATGACCACCACGACCACGCCTACAGGACCATATCCTTTTCATGAAATTTTCCATAACCAAATCGCAAATTGGTTGCCCTATGTCCTCGATAGCCTGACGAATTCCATCTTTGAGGTCTTGAATCGACGCTGGGCTGTTGGCGTAGACCTTCTCTCTTACGTAGCCCCAAAGGAAGAAGTTGCAAGGTGTTAAGTCACAAGATCTCGGTGGCCAATTGTGATCACCTCTTCGAGAGATAACACGGTCCGGAAACTTTTCCCGTAAAAGATCAATGGTTTCGTTGTTTGTATGGCACGTAGCGCCGTTTTGTTGAAAGTAAACGTTGTCCAGATCAATACCATCCAATTCCGGCCATAAAAAATCATTAATCATCTGTCGATAGCGCAATCCATTCACCGTAACTGTTGCTCCAGCCTCATTTTCGAAAAAGTAAGGTGCAATGACCCCGCGGGACCATAAACCGTACCAAACAGTCACACGTTGAGGATAGAGAGGCTTTTCAACAATAAATCTTGGGTTTTCCGAGCCCCAGATGCGACAATTTTGCTTGTTGATGAAGCCATCGAGGTGGAAATGGGCCTCATCACTCAAGATGAGTTTTCGATGGAATTCCGGATCATTTTCATGCATTTCAAGGACCCAGTCAGCAAAGACTCGACGTTGTTGATGATCGGCCGGCTTGAGTTCTTATGTTAACTGAACTTTATAAGCCTTAAGACCCAAATCTTTATGCAAAATACGGTGTAATGACGTTTGTGGAATGCCTAATTCCAAAGAACGACGAGGAATGGACAAACCTGGGTTTTCGTCAACACTTTCGGCTACAGCAGTAATATGCTCGGCTGTTCTTGAGCGACGTGCACGGGTTTTATTCTTCGCATCACTAACTTGTCCCGACAGCTCGAATTTTTCTACCAATTTCTTTATTGCGGTCCGACAAGGTGCTTCACGACGACCCAAAAATGTTCGAGTTTTACGACCCTTTTCTGCCACATTTTCACCATTTTTATAGTGAATTTTAATAATTTCAATGCGTTGTTGAATTATGTATAGTTCCATTTTTATTAATGGCGTAGTTTCTACTTGTCAAATGTGAAGAAATGACAGCTCCAAAAGTGACATCTACGGAAATAGCGGGCTAATTAAAATAACACCTCTTATTGGAAAACCCTTACAACCAAATTATTTGCTTATTTAGTACGCGATTCATTATATGAATTTTATTTCTGAATCTCTACAACTTTGCAATCACTTTCGTTTTCGACTAAGAAAGTTTTGGTCATCTTTGCAGTCTTGGAATACGAGAGGTATCTCTATCATTGTATTTTCAGTGCTGAGTTTTTTCCTGTAAACTGTTAATTCTCGCAAGCATTAAAAATAAAACTTTATACTCTACAAAACAGTAAGTGTAATATTTTCGTTCTTCACTCTCTTTTGACGTAAAATTAGTACTATAGTTTGCTAAATGAAATGTTTATGTTCAGTTTTATACTGTAGTTGAAATCAAGATTTGTCAAATAATTAGATATGCTAAAATTGATCGTACTACAGTACTGCAGTCCTTTAGTACTTACGAACGCGATTATTTAGAAAGCTAAAAGAGGGTAGTATAAAGTAAAGTTCGAGAATAGGAGAAATCTGGTACCACTTTCTTAAGTTTGCCACACACAATTTTCTTTCACTACAAACTGTTTAACAACTGGTAACGCGTTAACGTGGACACCTGAAATTTATATATACGCGTTGCTTTCATAATAATTGTAGACATAATTTCAAAAATGAATCGAGAATTCGTAGGTTTGCCATAACAAAATATCGTTTTTCGATTTATATTACTTCGCCACTTATTGAAAATGAAAACTCTTTGACATATGGGGCTGAAATTTAAGGGATGTCTTTTTTTTGTAAAGGTACAGCGGGAACTTGTTTAAAGTAATAAATTCGAATGCAAAGCAATGGCTGCATTCTAACTTCCATTTTTTTATAACTTTATTGTGATTTCACAAATAGCGGCGCTAGAAAGAAAACTGATAATACGTCTGACAATTCACGAATGTACAAATTTTCTGTAGTTAGTTATGAACTTCAAAGTCCGAACATAGCATAAATTAGCTGAATTATCCTCAAGAGATCTGTCAAAAAATAGCTCTTACTTCGCAGGAAATTTGTCAAATGTTGAACGACGGAGAGCTTAAATATGCTCAGAGCATAAATCTTGAACGTGGCTCAGGTGGCCAATCCCTTCACGGAGTTGCCATATGTAAATTCAGATTTATTTCGGTTAGTCCTAGCCGTCTTCAACAGGTAGATATGTTGAGGAGTAATTTCAAATGTAAAAACCTATGAATTTGGTTATGAGATTTTTCTGTCCGATAAACTGTTTTAAGCCTTGGAGAAATTACAGCTTTCTCCTAGCCTTTTATGATTTTAGGCTTTATTTAAATAACACATACGTCTTTTCCAGAGATATTAACAACCATACTGTTAAAGAAACAAAAGTTACATAATGTGTGTCATATACATACATTGTTACCTGACACACCTGACAGGCATTTCAACTGGACGCGGCCAAAAGAGGCTCCTATTCACTTTTACGGAGCACCGATGCCAACGGCATCCCAATAGAATAAGACTCGAGTGCATCTATCTAGCCGACCAGGTGGAATTCAATGGCCACCAGCCATCCACCATATTCCCGATGTAGCCCGCTTAGTCGCTATATGTCTGGTGTTACTCATAGGAGTCATAACACAGCGGAAGTACAATCCAAAGGAGGCAAAGCTTAGTAAAATACAGAACATCGATAATCTTATTAAACTGTAGATTACTAGTAGGTTACAAGTCTATAGGTCTAGACTAATGTTAGGGTTCAGTAGGGCACTAACCATTAATTCACTATAGCTAATTAGTAAACCTTCGATGAAGTTTCTATAACTAGTTTAACACTGGCTCAATGTTAGCCACCGAGGAAAGAAGTCCATGACTTGGATTACCTTTCGCAGCAGAATAAGGAAGCCTGCACTAAAAACAAAACAAGAAAACAAAATATTAGAACACATAACAGTAACGTGAACAAGAAAAAAATAAACAAATCAATATTTTGCCTAATAAGCGCGAAGTAAGTAGTCGAATTGACATCTGGCACATTCACTCCAATTTATTTTTTTGTACTAAAGGGTTTTCCAATAAGAGGTGTTATTTTGATATTCAAAGCAAAATACCATTTTTTGAGATAAATGATCGGATCTTTATTTCATTATAAAGAGGAAGGTATGCCGTTAATAATGGAAAATAATATCGGCCAAATGACCACCACGACCACGCCTACAGGACCATATCCTTTTCATGAAACTTTCCATAACCAAATCGCAAAGTGGCTGCCCTATGTCCTCGATAGCCTTACGAATTCCATCTTTGAGGTCTTGAATCGACGTTGGCTTTTGGCGTAGACTTTCTCTTTCACGTGGCCCCAAAGGAAGAAGTCGCAAGGTGTTAAGTCACAAGATCTCGGTGGCCAATTGTGATCACCTCTTCGAGAGATAACACGGTCCGGAAACTTTTCCCGTAAAAGATCAAGGGTTTCGTTGCTTGTATGGCACGTAGTGCCGTTTTGTTGAAAGTAAACGTTGCCCAGATCAATACCATCCAAATCCGGCAATAAGAAATCATTAATCATCTGTCGATAGCGCAATCCATTCACCGTAACTGTTGCTCCAGCCTCATTTTCGAAAAAGTAAGGTGCAATGACCCCGCGGGACCATAAACCGCACCAAACAGTCACACGTTGAAGATGGAGAGGCTTTTCAACAATAACTCTTGGGTTTTCCGAGCCCCAGATGCGACAGTTTAGCTTGTTGACGAAGCCATCGAGGTGGAAATGGGCCTCATCACTCAAGATGAGTTTTCGATGGAATTCCGGATCATTTTCATGCATTTCAAGGACCCAATCAGCAAAGACTCGACGTTGTTGATGATCGGCCGACTTGAGTTCTTGTGCTAACTGAACTTTATAAGCCTTAAGACCCAAATCTTTATGCAAAATAGGGTTAATGACGTTTGTGGAATGCCTAATTCCAAAGAACGACGAGGAATGGACAAACTTGGGCTTTCGTCAACACTTTCGGCTACAACAGCAATATTCTCGGCTGTTCTTGAGCGACGTGCACGGGTTTTATTCTTCACATCACTAACTTGTCCCGACAGCTCGAATTTTTCTACCAATTTCTGTATTGCGGTCCGATTAGGTGCTTCACGACGACCCAAAAATGTTCGAGTTTTACGAACCGTCTCTGCCACATTTTTACCATTTTTATAGTGAATTTTAATAATTTCAATGCATTGTTGAATCATGTATCGTTCCATTTTTGTTAATGGCGTAGTTTCTACTTGTCAAATGTCAAAAAACGACAGCTCCAAAAGTGACATCTACGGAAATAGCGGGCTAATTAAAATAACACCTCTTATTGGAAAACCCTTTATTTAAGCGAAATTAATAACTCTTACAACTGTGTCACACAAGTCACCTTAAATACCTGCTCACATACATGAGTCGAGAACTCAACCTAATCTCAACTCAATATTTCAACCCGGCATGTAAGCAGGGTAAAAATCCTCCACTCTAAACGTAAGGGAAAATCTTTCCGTAAGAGATTGAGCCCCTGCTTCCATTTTCGAATATCTAGAATGTTCGAAGACGGGAAACAAGTTACTCGGGGATTACACGAGATAGTTCAGCTTGCATGCAAGCCTCCCTTCCAACGCGATTTTTAACTTGACAGCAGAAGGCAGTTCGGTTGATGTCTTATCATCTTGCATGCAAGTTCATTACAAAATGGTATTGAGGCGCAAGGTCATGCGTATATCGGAAAATTATAGCAATACAGAAAGTAGCAGAATGATAAAAACCCAAGAAAAAGTTAAGAGGAAGGTGTTGATAACTGATGTAATATAAATGATCTCAGAAAATCTCATTTTCCCAGAATAAATTTATCAAATACTCTCAAGCATTTCTTTTCGACATCTTGAAAACTGTATAATGTCAAATTACTATCACCTCAGCTGCCATGGTTTTTCATCATGCAAGTTCGCTGAAAGCTGAACTGCCAGCAGGCAGTAGAGGTTACACGTGCAAGAAGTATGGCAGTGCGGCTTGCATGCAAGCTGTACTATTACGTTTAACCCCCGGATTAGCAGAAGGATGTGTATGTGAAAAAAAAGAAGGAGAAAAAGTAACCTTTTTGATTTACGTTGCGAGGCAGTGTTAGTTTTATTCGTCGAGTCAGATGGAAGAATACTGGAGAGAAAAGTATTATAAATAGGTAGAAATAGCAAAAGAAGTATAGCGGAAAAAGAAAGTTGAATAAAAAAGATTACCCAACTGTTAAGCGTCCGGTTGATGCCAAATTGGCTCGTGTTCCTCATCCCGCAGCGCTGAAAGTTGGGGTTCCAGCTTTCCCTCGAGTTTAGGAATCCCTACCGCTGGAAGCCTAAAGCTTAAACACAATTGCTACGACCGACGACTATTGCAGTAATAGGTACAATTTTCTCCAGGAACGTTTAATGGAGCGTGTATTACATAGGAATCTGCAGTTTTCATTGTCGTCGACCACTTTACTGAATTAATACAATTACGCCAACCAAAGAGGCCGACGAGCGACGACTATTGCAGTCATAGGAACAATTTTCTGTAGGAACGTTTTATGGAGCGTATATGGCATAGGAATTCGTCGGTCGCTTTATCATCGCAATTGACGCTGGCCCAAACTCGAGGCCTCTCGAGAGTATAAGCTAAGTACCCAGCATTACTTTATATTTTTAAACACCTCTTGGTGTTAGTGGTGCATTGCGAAGCTGTGACCTGTGTCATTTCTGGGTGGCGCTCCAGTTGACTAAGATAACCAATTTTAAACTTTAACTAACGATCAGCATAATAATCAGTTACCGAATCATCGACTTAAAAAAATCAATAAATTCATAAACTTTATAACAGCCTCGTATTTGTATTCTTAACATTCTAAAAACTAAAACAGGCAAAAAATTCAGCCACAGCAAAGTGTAAAGCATATACTCTAATTACAGTGTATTTAATTTAATTTTTACTTTCATTTCTTTTGTACCGAGAGCGGTAAGAATTTTTTTCTCTCTTTTTATTTATAGACATGCTTTTATAAAAGAACCATTTTCAAGCTGATTTATATTCTCGCTTGTAAAAACCACATTATTTGCAGTCAAATTGAGCTTCCCAATTTCTCCAACACTCTCGACATCGAACTTATCGCTCTCAAGTTGTGTCTCTTAAAATATAACGTATACATACTTTGTTGCTATATTCCTCCTGATTCCGTAATTGTTGTTGATGACAAAGGTCAGAATATTTATGACCTACTCATTTTAACATCTAATTTTATCCATGGTAAAATGAAAACTCTTGACGAATTACTATTTATTGGTGATTTTAACTTACCCAATATTCAATGGGTACTTAATGAAGATCACGATGACTATCTTCAACTTAATTACTTGACATCAACGAAATCACTTTTCCTTGACACTATTTTATCTCTCGATCTCAGCCAAATCAGTAATGTTATGAACGACATGGGTAGGCAGTTAGACCTGGTATTTTTTACTGACGCGGGTAGCTTATTAGTTGAACCTAGCCCAGTTATAATGTCTACTCTTGACAAATACCACCCCCCTCTACTAATTACATATTTCTATGAAACCGAAAACTTAACAAACTGTGACGAAACACAATACTTCTTCAATTTTAAAAAATCTGACTTCTCGGAACTTTCTAGTAGACTTGTCTCTATTGATTTCAACACACTGCTGTCTTGTAATAGTGTTGATGAAGATTTATTTTCTTCTTGTGTTCCCCGCGAGCGTCAGCGGTTGACTAAAACATCACCACCATGGTTCAATAAAGAACTGAAACGTCTTAAAAATAGAAAGAATAAACTGTGGAAAAGTTATATGCGGGACAAACACATTATAAGTCACAATATGAACAAAAACCAGACAGCTATCCCAATACCATGAAGTCCAAAGACTCTGCTAGCGATGATTCGTCTGAAATGCCTTTGCCTCGTCAAATTTTCAACTCAAAAAAGCAACTTCAGTCATATGAACGCCTCTCATAATGTTTTTTTCACTATCCCTTCAATTACACAAGAGGATATACTCGTTCATATTAATGGGCTTTCAAATGACTTCACAACCGGTCCGGATGGGATCCCTCCAGCCTTTTTTAAGTCTTGCTGCCTTTCTCTGGTAGCTGCGTTGAGAATTATTTTCCAAAAATCGCTCGATAGTGGTTGTTTCCCCCAGATATGGAAAAATTCCTTTATCCTACCTATCCACAAAAAACGTAGCAAAAATGATATTTCTCACTATAGTCCAATTGCAAAATTATCTTGCATGCCCAAATTATTCGAATCTATAATTTCTTCTCAACTATCAACCTCCTGTAATAATTTACTCTCTTCAAACCAACATGGGTTTATTTCGGGCAGGTCTACAACCACTAACTTGTTGGAATTTGACTCAGATACCATTCGCGGATTTGCAAAAGGCTACAAGACAGACTGTATTTATACAGACTTTAGTAAAGCGTTCGACAAGTTATCTCACTCCGTGATACTCTTTAAAATGGAAAAGTATGGGTTTCCTCTAACATTTCTTAAATGGACGGAGTCTTACTTAGATAACAGAACATATCAAATCTTGTTTAGACATTCCATCTCAAAAGTCTTGAAAGCTTCGTCTGGCGTACCTCAAGGGAGTCACTTGGGTCCCTTGTTCTTTATTCTGTCTATTGACGACATTGTCTCTGTTGTGAGGTACTGCAAGGTCTTAATTTATGCTGACGACATTAAACTTTTCGCTCAGATTAAATCTTTTAACGATTGTGAGCAGGTACAGAGTGACCTTCACAGTTTTTACGATTGGTGTAAAAGCAATAACTTGACACTCAACATAGACAAATGTGCGGTTATGACTTTCCACAGAAATCACAAACCAATTTCTTAGGATTATGTGTTCTCGAATTCCTCGATTCTCCGTGTCGGTGCTGTTTGTGACTTGGGTATCAAATGTGACCATAGATTGAATTTTACCTCCCACATAAACAACACAGTATCAAAGAGTAGTTCTATGCTGGGCTTTATAAAACGTTGGTCCCGAGAGTTCTCGAATCCTACCATAACTTTGCGTTTGTACACTTGCTTTGTAAGACCACTTCTTGAATACGCTAGCCAGGTCTGGCCTCCATTTTACGGTATACACATCGACCGTATCGAGTCTGTTCAACGGAACTTCCTACGATTTGCTCTCAGGCTCCTACCCTGGAATAATTCATTAATTCTTCCACCCTATGAGGATCGTTTGAAGTTTGTGCTTGCAGCGAGCTTGTGTTAAGCTGGTTCTGATAGTCAACTGATAGTCAAGATCAACTAAATAAGAAATAAAACAGATCAAGTACGAGTCGGATTCGCACATGAAGGGTTCCGTACCATTGTTCAAGATTTAACACTATGAACTTTTTAGATCGAACAAAAACAAAATTTTATTGTATGGGAACCCCCTTAATTTTTACTTTAATTTAATTTTTATTATTTATTGCTGTTATAGCGACAATAGAAATACACACTATGTGAAAATTTCAACTGTCTACCTATTACGGTTCATAAAATACAGCCCGCTGACAGACAGACGGACGCACGGACAGCGGAGGCTTAGTAATAGGGTCCCTTTGGGTACAGAACCTTAAAAGAGTTCTATAAATGAATAAATTTTGTAACAATATGCAGAAGATTTGTCATAGTGAAATGCAGGTCTGAAAATTGTTTAGTTTAACATTAGAAGTTGCCTACTATTGTACATATAAATCAAGCCTGTCTGAAACATACATTACATTGTGTTACAAAGAATGATAATCTCTATATAATTTTCACGAGACATAGTTTATGTTGCAGGTCTAATGGAACTAAAAGTAGTGATACAAGAAATATCTCAAAACCCGCAAAATCTAATTTTAGACAAAAAAAAAACCGTTATTGGGTAAGCCCATGTCCATATAATAATTTATAAATCCGTCATTTTATACTCTATGTCGAATGAATTTTTTATGGTATATAAAAGTAGAGAGGTAGCAAAAAAATAGCAACATTGACTTTATAAAATCTAACTACTATCCACACAAGAAAATAGTCTTTCAGTAATTTTAAATTTGGCTCCTTAATTTCCCATTTACTACATTCATACCTTACTTAACAAAATAATAAAATAGTTTTGATTAAAAAGTAACCTTACCATTTTACGCTAAATAACTCTCAGTTGAGTAATAGTAACATGGCTCTCAAGGTGTAATGACGGATTTAGTTTCTTGGCTTGTGAGCTACATATTTCTCAAGGGTTTTGCGTGGTCAGATCAAAGCTAATCAGTCTACATACAAATTCGGACTCAGACTGCACATACCCACATGCAATTATTACTCAGCTGAATAAAATGTTAATATTACTTTCCAATCAAAACTATTTAATTATTTTGTTAAGTAAGATATATAGTAAATGTAGCCTTTGGAAAGGTAAGGAACAAGTTTTGTATTAATAGAAGACTATTTTCCTGTATGGATAATAGTTTAGGCTCCACAGCTTATATAAAAATCAATGTTTTCATTAGTCCATAAGTATCATGATAGACGTTTTAAAGAACGGACTAGGTTTGGGAAATATTCTCGAGGATGTTCAAGGTAGGCCTTTATAACCATATATGTTCCTTATTTCGATGAAACGTCACGAAATTACAGTCGAAAATATTTCGAAGTTTACCATTCTTTACACATTTTTTTCTACTTTGACAGCAATTTGATGGCATGTTTTGCTCTATAATATAATTTTTGATGTATTTATATCACTAATAGTGAATTCGATTACGCATCTACTCAGCATTTGCTAACTAAAATTTGTTGAAACTTGACTGAGTAATCGAATTTTTACTCACTAAATAGTTACATTTCTGTTGAATATTAAACTTTAGAGAAAGTTGAAGAAGCAACTGGGTCTTAACCGTGAAAACTGTGAAAACCTGAAGAAATGCAACAGATAACAACAACTATAACAACAACAACTGCAACAAACACAAAGATAACTACAACAACAACAAATTCAAAAACCTTTGTCGGCAACACAATCTAGAATTCAGTTTTATGACGCATTTCTACGTCAATGAGACAGTAGTTTTAACATTGAATAAATAACTAATAAGGAAACGGTATATCAGGTTAAAACCTAAGCCACTCGGCGAAATGTATTAGTGTGCTGTGTTTGTATTCGTTTCGTCATTGCAGTAGTGAAACCGTGAAATTTTGAAGGGGAACATTTTTTATAATCCAAATTTCTATGTAAAATAGACAAATTTTTGGCGCCCCCTTATCTTCAGACAATATTCCTGGGCGTTGCCTATGATAATTTAAGTGACTTGTCAGCAGAATTTTCAAATAAGTGACCAGCCCTCTTGTCATTTCTCTCCCCGCTCCATTGGTTTGGCTGTCATTAAATTGCCTACTCACGTACACTGTATTCGCACGAAACCCCGCTTCCTTATTAGTTATTTATTCAATGAGTTTTAATGACAATTTTGTTTGAAATGCACGGCGATAACACTAAGTATCCCTTGCCTTTGTGAGTGGGATAGTTCTGTGAGAAATAGGAATAAACGAACTGAGTGGGCACTAGTTACATCGTTTACATCGTTTCAAATTGGAAAGAAAAATATTTTGAACATCTCTCGTGCGGCCCGAAGATATCATCCTACCGCCATTGCATTCAAAGCTCGGCTACACGAAGTTCATGAAAAAATTGAACGTCGGCAGCGAAGTATTTCGTCACCTCAGAACAAAGTTTCTTGAATCGAGTGAACCTAAATACAAAGGAGGTACCCTACATCTTCATTTATTGGCAATAAGTACCTACGTAAATATTTCAATTGATTTCGATTAATTTTCAGGAATATTCGTTGCGTCACAAAAACTGAAAATTATGCGGGTCAACCAAATTGAGTACTGTGGAAAGATCAGCCTGGAACAGTATTGATTCATTAGGCTGTAATTTCCTTGGCAAAAAGAAATGTTCCGACTATGCATATTTGAGTTCCTACGGTGAAATTGCCTGCAAGATGTCCATCAAAATTCACTTTTCGCACTCACAATTAAATTTCTTTCAGGAGTACCCCACTCATAAAAGTAAGAAGATATTAGTACTCTCGCCTTGCATTCCAAACAAAATTGTCATTAAAACTACTGTATCATACGCGTATGCGTAACTTAATTCTAAGTTTGTGTTGCTAACAACTGCTTTTGAATTTGTTGTTGTTACTTGTCGCATTTTTTCACATTTTCGCAGCATTCACGGTCAAAACCCAGTGCTTCTTCAACTTTCTCTGTAGTTTAATATTATACCGAAATGTAGATATTTAGTGGGAAAAAATTCGATGATTCAGTCAAGATTCAACCGATTGTAGTTAACAAATGCCCACTAGATGTGGAATCGAATTCACTATTAATGATATATGCACAAATAAAAAATATCATTGAGCAAAACATATCATCAAATTGTTGTCAAAGTAGAAACAATGTGTAAAAAATGGTAAACTTCAAAATGATTTCGACTGTAACTTGGTGACTTTTCATCGCAACGAAACAAGGTGCATATGTTTACAAAGGCCTATCTCTCTTCTTTCATATACGAAGTTATAAATTATTATATTCATGGACCTATCTAATAAGGGGGTTTTTTTACTCTAAAATGAGATTTTGGGGGTATATGAGAAATTTCTTGTATACCCCTATTATTAGTTCCGCTAGACCTGCAACGTACACTATGTCAAAAGTATATTTTCACTATAACACTGTACTATTAAGCTAAAGAACGGATAGAACTTTTTGTAGTTATAACATACACATTGACAGTTACTGCTACCAGAATAGCAAAACAATCTTCTTCTTTTTTCTTTTATTTTGAGTCAGTCCGAGCAGGTGAATCCATTATTTTCTGTGGTTGTATCCGTTTTCGCCTCAGTAAGCTAAATGTTACAATAATGCTTGCACACAGCTGAATAGTTGCTGCTAATTTCTGCAGTCGTCCGACTAAATTATCCATTTTCACTGAAAATCATTGAAGATCATAATTTGATGATTGAGCTTGACTGAGAACAAACAATAAAGTTTTAAATAATGTGTATATCGAATGTACCTATAACATAACAGGTATATCCATGCTTCAATAATTCGTACTCTTAATGAAAGTAGGTGCTTACTTGTGTTAAGCTTTAACATTATGTAGCAAGCATTCAAAAGATCACACAGGACGCACAATTTCATGAGTAATTAAATTGCAAGTTCTTGTCAATCAGCATTCGCATCTAATTTAGAACAAAATTTCACGCCCAGCAGCACGGAATGCCACATGTTACTCAAGCAGTCGTTTGAGACTTGAAAGACAGCACTGAATTATGTATAGGTTCTTCAGGAAGAACATCAAGTCCTATCTGAATACTGCCCTGCGTTTGGTATCGTTACATTAGATATAGTATATAAAAATAAAATTTATGTAAATAAGCTCGTATACTGCTTTTCGAAAGGTTACAATCGTGCTGACTTTTTTGCTTGCTGCCCACACTGACATCCATTTATAGTATTTATCCAATAAGGGAAAATTTCACAATTGTAGAATCAATAAATATTTCATGTCTCTGGCAAAGACGAGCTTTCATATAAATCGTAGAATTTCCTGACGCGTTTTCTATGTTGCCAGACTGCCTGTGGATGACGAGAACTGAAATGATGCTGCCATTTTGGAAAATGGTCGGATCGGGTGGCTAAACCTCAACTCCATTACATTACACATTCACACACATATTTCTCTTTGACGTTGAAAAAGGATACAATACAGTCATCACATCACATTGGAAGCGAATCCATAGAAAAGGGTTTCTCCCCCTTAAATGCGCATCTTTCGACTGTTGGCATTCGGATAGCATGCAAATTATGTGCAGATTTTACGTATAGGATGGAATATATATGTGTACATAGTAATGATTGGATATATTTATGTACAAAGCCGTTCAAATTGCGTTTATGTATATGATCCTATTCCAAGAACTGTCTGCATTTTAAATCGATAATCAAGTTTGCCTATGTCACTCAATCTCAGCGAAAACTACTTTCTTGTCACATGTATCTTATATAGAATTTCAAAAGCGCCGCTGCTTGAAGAAATATTCTGGCTTCTTTTTGTGCTGCTAAGCTTACCTGGTTACAATTTCATGCAGAAACTCAATTATGGTATTAATCATTCATTAACATTGAAATGAAAATTTGAAGTAAACATGTCGTATCGTCCAAAATTGTCAACTTGTATTTGGAAAAGTAGTTAGTGTTAATTTTTTACAAAAGAATGGATGAATTATTTTTCGACAAGAAAGTTTAACATGAAAGAATAAAAAGAGGTTTTATAGAATTTCAATCTGCGACATTAGTAATTACTTCCAAAACATTACATGCGGATGCTAACATTAAGGTTAAGGTAAAGGTAAAGGCAAAGGTATAGGTAAAGGTAAAGGTAAAGGTAAAGGTAAAAGTAAAGGTAAAGGTAAAAGTAAAGATAAAGGTAAAGGTAAAGGTAAAGGTAGAGGTAGAGGTAAAGGTAAAGGTAATGTTAATGGTAAAGGATAAGTTAAGGTTAAGGTCAAGGTTAAGATTAAAGTTAAGGTTAAGATTAAGGTTAACATTAACGTTAAGGTTAGGGTTAGGATTAAAGTTAAGATTAAAGTTAAGCTTAAGGTGAAAGTTAAGGTAAAGGTTAAGGATAAGCTTAAATTTAAGGTAAAGGTAAAGGTAAAAGTTAAGGTTAAGACTAAAGTTAAGGTTAAGATTAACGTTAGGTTTAGGATTAAGGTTAAAGTTAGATTAAGTTTAAGGTAAAGTCCAAGGTCAAGGTAATGGTCAAGGTCAAGATCAAGGTTAAGATTAAAGTTGGGATTAAGTTTGAGAATAAGGACGACTAAAACACAGGACCCTGCCTACACCGCGACCATAGTTAATTTATTGTGTCCTATAAAGCGGGTGGGAAAAATCTAGCCTCTTCACGAGTTCTATTATTGCCTTATAGGTTAACAAAAGGAGCCATGTCAAGTGGCAGCAACACCAATTAGGAATCAGTATACGAACTTTCGGCTTTCGTTTTCGCCAAATCATCCGCATTCGTGTGCATGTATTTTTCAAATTTCTTAATTTAGACGTCCTACAACTACCGATGGAAGGTGACAGGAAGGATGATTGGACATTCGTTAGAAAGCTTAACCGATTTGCTATCATCTGAGATGAATCCCACCTTGATAGGGTATATATCAAGAAACTTCCAGGGTGTAAAGTGGAAAAAGTACTAAAAATCATAAACCCCCTAACCGCCGAAACAACGCGTCTTACCCCTTCCTCCTTTTTACTACAATTTTTTGTTTGTATCCACCTCAGATATCAAACCGTTCAGTTATGTGCACAAATTATGAAAAACTCTGTATTTATTTCCTGCTCTCCGTCGTTTGGAATTTGACAAAAACAAAGAACTGAGCTTTAGTTATTTAACTACTGTTTATTTATTGATTTTTTACAAAGCACGTCATTAACACAAATTTATCATATCGAAATTAAAAAGCCCAACCGTTTCAATTTAAAATTATTTATTGCATTCCGTATAAGCACTCAAAACGGCTGAAGCTCGAATTGTGTTTTATCTCTTTTAGACTTTATTTTAGTATCTCTTCTTCATTTAGCGTATAGTTACTATTCTATAAGACAGGTTTCTTAAATCTGTAGCGTTTCTTTAAACAAAAAATATATAAATTTGAAATTGAATTATTTGTAAGACAGAAATCCATCCTAATTTTAAAATAAACTCTAAATGAAATCAAATTATTGTTAACGCCTTGTCTACTGGCTACTCTGAAAGAAATTCCATTAATAATATAAAGGTAGTTGATAAACAACCATTAGTGGAAAAAGGTTTTATTGTTCTGACAGTATTTTACCTAAGTGTAATGTTATCATATCAAAACTACAATTGCAATATTATTATTCATTTTAAAATCACGCTTAGAGCCTATTTTAAAACTATTTCTTTACGATGGGATTTCTACGGAATTTTATTGGTAGGTACATCAAAATTATATTCATTAAGTAATCACCCAATAAAATATTGCTTAGCTTACCTAGCATAAAATGGTTTCTTATTAAATTTTATTAACGTTCAGCAAATACGTGGCTGGCCCTGGATATACTCACCTAGCCAAACACAAAATTGTATGGCAGGGGGAGTGGCATATCAACCGTACGGGGCGCATGAACACCGTATAAACCTGATTGTATTTAGAACTTCATGGCCTTTAAGCGACGGCTCAACTATCCCCGCACTCGACTCTCTTTAGGAGTTATTGTGCTCTAAACTCAAAATTTTGGATTTTCTTACCGTTTTTTTTAATTTGACTTCTTTTTTTTTCAAAAAGGTCGTTAACATAACTTTTTATTTATAAAAACTAGAAACTGTGGACTCTTCTCTTTAATTGGACCTATTACACTCTATGTGCTATCTGCAGCCGGTAAGGAGTTATTAGCTCACAACCTATTCAGGACACACCGAAATTAGCTGATATTTCTTTAAAATTACAAATAGCCTTGAGAATAGGTTAAGAGCTAATAACTCTTTAACGGCTACAGATAATACATGGGTTGTAATAGGTCAATTTAAACAGGATAGTCGACAGTTTACAGTTATTGTAAAAAAACGTTATGTTAATGACCTTTTTACAAAAAATATAGAGGTCAAAAATAAAAAAAAAGTAAGAAAATCGGAAATTTTTAGTTTAAACAACCATAACTCCATTGTAAAGATCTATACGAGGCTGGTTGAGCAGTAGTTGGAAAGACCATGAAGTTCTGAATACAATCAGCTTTATACGGTGACTGTACGAGCGCACTTCGTATTAGCTTCTTGACAGGGCGGCACGCTAGCTCGCCTCAGCTATTGGCGGAGGTTATAGGGTGAGTCGAAAGAAGAAAACCCTGTCACTACTATGCACCATGAACAAAAAATTTCGTGCCTGAGAAAAAATCACTGAAAACACATCGGGCATATCACTTACCTGTTGCGACTGTAGTGAAGATCCGATGGTAGTGATCCTCACCATGTCAAGCTCCAAACTCTCTTAGCATCAAGGGGCACTGGATTGTGATGCCCCTTGAACCAAAAATGTAGCGCAGGAGTGCTCCTATTCAACTATTATTAGCCAAATGATAGGACTCTGAGAGAAAGAAGGAAGAAGTAAAGAGTCTATTGCACCATTATATTATAATGCGTTCGTTCTTTGTTAACACCAACAGCAGAAACTTCATTTGAACTAGACGTGCAAATATGTCTATAGAAGCTGCAGCTTAAATAAATGAGTTGAGCAATGAAATGAAAACTATATATATTATAACCCTAAGCTACTATAACATATTTCGTATTAATTAAATTTAAGCGCAGATATTGTAAACTAACATACTAACGATACTAATACAATTCAAAACCATCTGATAGTTTATGCCTATAAGCATAGGGTCTATGCCTTTTGCAGCTATGTGGCTTATTCATTAAAGACCTAAAATTCCAAATAATGTAATAAAATAGAACTGATATCGCGCATCCTGCTTTAATTAAATTCAAAACAGTAAGACAATATAACAGTACATACAAATATCGACATGTGTATACATATAACATTTCCAATGGTTAAAAAAATATAGTATATCCGGCTTTAGTGAAATCCAAGACAATAGAACAATATATGTATATATGTGTATATGCAATATAGCATATTCAATTCCAGCAATGGATTTGAAACACTTTCTTGCAGAAATGGTTCTAGAACTACTTGGAGTTTGCTTTGATGTTCCTACAAGGGAGAGTGATTATAGCATGACTTCAGTAATCTATTTTATCATATAATAATGGCGGTTGTTGATAGGTTAACATTATATATATCATGTTTCCATTATAATATAAAAATTTGTGGTTGAAAAGTTAAGTTCGTAAAATTTTGTGTGCAAATACGCTTGGGTTACATTGCCAGTTTAGAGAACTTTCCTCTACACTTTATGATAAGTATGTTCAAAGCATGCGTACGTATGAACGACTCTCATAATGTTTTATTCACTATCCCTTCAATTTCAGATCACATTAATGGGCTTCCAAATGACTACACAACTGGTCCTGATAGGATCCCTCCTGCCTTCTTTAACTCATGCTGCCTTGCAAAGGCCACTCCGCTGAGAATTATTTTCCAAAAATCGCTCGATAATGGTTGGTTTCCGCAGCTGTGGAAGAATTCTATTTTCACACCTATCCCCACAAAAACGTAGTAAAAATGAAATTTCTAACTATAGGCCTATTGTAAAATTATTTTGCATGCCTAAATTATTCGACTTTATCATTTACTGTCAACTGTCAGTTTCCTGTAAGAATTGGCTCTCTTCAAACCAACATGGGTTTATTTCGGGCAGGTCTACAACTACTAAGTTGTTGGAATTTGTCTCGGATACCATTGGCGGGTTGGCAAAAGCCTATCAGACAGATTGTATTTATACAGACTTTAATAAAGCGTTCGACGAGTTATCTCACTCCGTGATACTCTTTAAAATGGAAAAGTATGGGTTTCCCCCAATTTTTGTAAAATGGACGGAGTCTTATTTAGATAACAGAACATACCAAATATTATTCCGCCTTTCCATCTCTATAGTCTTGAAGGCTTCGTCTGACATACCTCAAGGGAGTCACTAGGGCCCGTTGTTCTTTACTCTGTCTATTGACTACATTGTCTCTGTGGTGAGGTACTGTTGATATTAAGATTTGCACTCATATTAAATCGGTTCACGATTGTGAACAGGTACAGGGTGCCCTTCAAAAATTTTGCAATTAGTGCGAGAGCATTAATTTGGTACTCAATATAGACAAATGTGAGGTTATGACTTTCTATAGGACTCAGACACCAATCACTTATGATTATGAGTTCTCGGATTCCTCAATTCGCCGTGTGGACTCTGTCTGTCACTTGGGTGTCAAATGTGACCACAGATTGAATTTTATCTCCCATATAAATAAACTATATGGTATCAAAGAGTAGTTCTATCCTGGGTTTTATAAAACGTTGGTCCCGAGAGTTTTCGAATCCTACCATAACATTGCGTTTGTACACTTGCTTTGTGAGACTACTTCTTAAATTCGCTAGCCTGGTCTGGTCTCAATTTTACGGTACACACATCGACCGCATCGAGTCTGTTCAGAGAAACTTTTTACGATTTGCTCTCAGGCACCTACCCTGGAATAATTCGTTAATTCTTCCACCCTATGAGGATCGTTTGAAGCTTTTAAATATGCACTCGCTTAAGAAACGTCCCATGGTTGACGATGTAGCTTTTCTGCATCAACTCTTAAACAGGAGTATTGATTATCCGTTATTACTTAACAATATCTCTTTCCATGATAGTACGCACAATTTAAGAAGGCTACCTCTGTTGCATGTTAACTCCTCAAAAAAAAAAAACGTATATATAATACTTAATCTTTTTGTTTATTGTTTTTGTGTATTGCATGTAATTTCATCTGCTGCTTGGTTTATTTTCAGTTTAACATATTAATACTAATCCCGACTAAGTGATGAAACGCATGTATTATTGACCGTTTGTTTATTAAACGTGTCCATGCAGCGAGCTTGTGTTAAGCTGGTTCTGATAGTCAAATTAATACAAGCAGGGGAGAACTGGTTCCGCGCTATGACAACACCGTGCATGGAGTGGAGTCATACTTGAACTAGTTGCGACTTCTGGTAAGTACTTCTAGGTCAGTAATAACTTCGACCGTTGTGGGAACGGTAAAAAAATCTAAAGCTTCACATCCACAGAATTTAGATTTACAAGTGTAAATGTTTATATTGCGAATAGCAGTTATTACTGTTATTCCAGGTTACATCATATGCTTGTAGAGCTTACGAAGTTAGCCGTTGAAAATGATATAGACTTCTTCATATCGCATAATTCACGATGTACGCAATTTAAGATGAAGTCCGAAGAAACTAAAAAATATATATTTGTCGGAACTACGTTTACCCCGAACTGCGTCGTTACACCAAAAACCGTTTGACGTTAACAATTTTCTGAATCAATCTCTTAGATCCTTTAAATAGCATGTGGTCTTTACTAAACAGTAGGAGTGAAAATATCTATGCAACATAAGTAGGTGTACAAAGTATATAAACATATCTGAAACTCTTAAGTCTTACACAGTAACCGGTCCCTCCTACGAGCAAAATATTCCAGAGCGCTAATGACCATGGAAGAAAGAACTGCAAAACTATATGCGAAATATAGTAACTGGGATGTATGTGACCCAAGTGCATGAAAATGGGTTTTCAGACGGCCAAATCGTCCCGGGAAAGTAATTAAGTAATTTAATTTTATATACAACATGCCGTATTGGAACCAGCCCCTCTGCCGGGGGATGCTACACCCTGGCTAAAAGTATGCAGAAAAAAGTTTCATCTAAGAATGTAGCTGGCAATGAGTTGAGGCGAACAGTGAAGCCCGTTTGACGATCGGACGTAACCCTACTGAATTCGGGCCGATCTGCAGTAATATAAAGAACGCCCCAACTGATTCATATAAAGATGTATT
The DNA here is from genome assembly GCA_963924295.1 of Dioctria rufipes. Classification (NCBI taxonomy): domain Eukaryota; kingdom Metazoa; phylum Arthropoda; class Insecta; order Diptera; family Asilidae; genus Dioctria; species Dioctria rufipes. The sequence goes on from OZ002740.1 coordinate 207,345,186, forward strand.
TTTTTTTTTTTTTTTTTTATATTTTCCCCTTCTTGAACTCCTCATATATTCACTCCAAAACTCGTATTAATCTTATTAATCTTTTTGTTCTTTGGCAGCACCTCAAAACTCACATTGCCGGCAACTCCATTCTGTTTCCACAATTCTCTTTCCCCAATTCTCTTTTCCCAAACTCCTTGCATCCACCAACGTAGTATTTTCTTGACACCTAAGCAACATCCAATTTTGACACAGATGTCACCGTGGAAACAACAGAGATGTTCCAATCGGGCCGAAATTTCTTAGGTCGTGTTCACATGCGACCATAACAAATTATGAAATAAGATGTTACGGAAGGATCGACAAGATCCCAGTTTTTTTGATAAAATTCTTTAGACCGTTGAATCCATATTCACCTGGTTCGGAGTGTTCAATACACATTACACTAACTACTGGTATTTCGCTAATCTCCACATATCAAGAGAATCAAATGTACAGTACCAATTCAATATCAATTTGTGTAGCGCTTCACAATTTGGGCTGCTTATTTTACAAAAATATGTCCCGTTATATACTCGTCGAGATATGTGGCCTCAACATGATGGTCCGCTATGATTTACTTGTACGAAAAGCAGTTGATTTGTTCCTTGTCACAAAAATGAATCGATCGCGAAGGAAGAATTATATAGCCAGCCAGTCAGTTGACCTAAATCTCATAGATTTTTTTATTTGGGGATTTTACAAAGAATTACCGAAACAAAATCAGACTGGCAATTGACATTGAATTTTTGAAATTTTTTACGTAAGAGCAGACTTTGTATACCATACTGTTAAAGGAAAGAAAATTGGAACAACATTCAACAAAATCTAATAGCAAAAATGGACGGCAGTCTTGCGGATTTCTTTGCATTCTGAATTTCATCGCGAACGACGTCAATTTTAAATTTGTTGCAATTGTAGTATTAATACACAATTACACAAATCAACATAGTTTTTAAGATCATGTACACATCTAGGATAGTCTATGTATTTAACGGTATTTATAGTATACACAAATAAAAATTTGTTACTGATATGGTAGCTACATTACTAAGGTACATCCATCTTTAGTGAATAATTTTATCACAGTGGTGATTTTTGTAAGTGAAAGTAGAAAATATCTAAAAATCATAAAATGTGGAATAATTTCTAAACCGTGAACTTTTGAGTAACCCTATATGACATTCAGAAGGTAGCTAGTGATGTCACCTATCGCTGCTATTCCTTTGAATTACTGGTTGTGGCAAACTCTGTATAATACTTAATAGCTAAATCGATAGACAGGTCAATACTGGAACAATTTCTGCCTGGCTTGGGCATTGGTTGGGGTACGACGAACATAAAAGTATCATTCTTTTATATCTGTGAATAATTATTACTACGGTAACACATTATTCATTTTCTAATGAAGCCGTAGTTTTTAATATCAAAAGTAAAACCTCAACGCAGTGGGCGGTATTATTGCTTTAATATTACGTTTAAGGAAATATTAAAATTTGAAATAAATGTTTTCTATGTTGTGTGTGTTATTATTATTATAAGAAGTTAATAGCGGATCAGGCCCCTTGGGCGCCTGCAAATACGCCAATGGGTAACAGTGGCCGGTTATCCGTTATTAGCATCGTTAGACACTGATTAACTTGAACCATCACAGTTGTCGTCCAGAGTCACACTAGACGCAGACTATTTTTAATTAAATTGAATCATTAGTTTGCGTGAAATATCACGCCATCATTGATATATCGTTATTCATTAAAAAATAAATAAAACGGAAAGAAATCAAAATGGTAAATAAATGATTCATTTGTAGTTTGAACTTTCGGACTTTTTGTAAAAAAATTTTGTGTTCTTTAAAGTCTCAATGGACTATGATAATCGTACTTAAAATATGATTGGAGACATAATCTTATTTCAAGATAACCTTACGATTTGTTACCTAACAAGTAGGAACAATTTATTACTATCTAATTAAAAAAGAGCCTAAAAATTTTAGAATCAATGCGGTACCTACTATGAATATTAATTATTCTTAAAAGCTGTACCTTCAGCTCCTGCTTACAGTCACACGTCGGGTTCATATCCCATGGTACAAAGGTTAACTAGGTATGGCCTAACTAGAACTATCAATGACATAGTGAATTGTATAGTATGAAATTGCAAATGCAACGCCCGCTTAAAACTATTCATTTCTTCTGTTTTCCAAAAAAAAAATCGCAGTAATTGCATCGAGAAAATTGTTGAAAAGCAAAGAAATTTCCAATACGCTATTTTTTCAGGACGATTGAAATTGAAACGAAAAAATTGACCACAATAAATGACATAGCTCCCAATTGACAGTTCGAGGGAGTCATACATTTTTAACGATACATCTATTTCGCCGACAGTTGCTATGCTACCTAGAAATTGTCCAAATATTCGTAAATTTCGAATAAAAACGAAATAGAAAAAGTATGCAGCGAAGCGTAGAACTGTTCAGCTGTTTTGACGTCCCGTTCCAAGCTTTTTGCTCGAGAAACTGAAAAATAGAGAGTCTCGGACACCCCTCCCCCGGATGGCCTAAAGAAGCAACATTTTGGTAATAAGAAAAAAATTTAGCGATCAAGTTGGGCCGACTAACGTGTATATGAATGGACTGCTCGTTGAACCAAAAATGCAAAGAAGCAAATGGCAGCACTTTCATATTCCTGTCTATTTCCGTGAGAGCATACTTTCCCACTGAACTCTAATGATTGAGAACGAGAAATTGCTTGAGGTTCAGCAGTATTTCCAACAAAAAAAGCCTTGTAAGAAACACTTCCTTCGAATCATAGTTAAAATTTAACAATACAAATAGTCCCCAAATAATTTTTTGGTAAATTCGGTAAATCCCACCTACAAGCATATAAGTAAATTCTCAAATAAATTAACTTACGACAGTTGGTAGCATTGACAGTGAGTGCATACTTTCTGAAATCAAGACTGGTGCCACATGAAACAGGTGATCAGTCAGTCCATTGATATACATGTCAGTAGCTGGGCCTTAATAAAGGCGTAAACACAATTCCGACGATAGAGCCACCGACGAATTCCTATGCAATATACGCTCCATAAAATGTTCCTAGAGAAAATTGTTGCTATGACTGCAATAGTCGTCGCTCTTCGGCCTCTCTGGTTGTCGTAATTGAATTAATTCAATAAAGTTGCCGACGACAACGAAAACTGTAGATTCCTACGTAATACACGCTCCATAAACCGTTCCTGGAGAAAATTGTTCCTATTACTGAAATAGTCGTCGGACGTCGCAATTGTGTTTAAGCCTTAAGCACCTGTCTAATATTTTTTCCTATTTCTGTAAAAAGATAATATTGAGCAAGTTTTGGTCAACGCTGGGGTACCAGACGGGAATGGACAAATCGAGCGAATAAATAAAATCATGATTGAAGTTCGAAAGGAACTATCTGCAGAAAAGCCAGAAAGGTGGTATAAATTTATGAACAAAGTCCAGCAGAAATTAATGCGTCCTCTCAACGATCTATTAAATGAACACCGTTCGAAGTATAACACTTTTTGGTGTCTTATAAGGAAAAAGATGATTTAAAAATCACTGAATTAATAAGAGAAAAAAGCAATGACTTCATTCAACGAAGAGCGGAATAGAATACAACTAAACGCTAGAACATTGAGTTGATAAAATTCAAGAAGAAAATCCCAAAACTTATAATAAAAGCGGAAGCAAGGGACAGAATATAATCTGGGGGCTTAATAGCTATAAAAAGGACCAAATTTAATCCTGGTAACAAAATGTGTTCTACTTTTGTAGATTCTTATGAAATCATTCGCATTGGTCAGAACGGCCGATATTTAGCTCGAAAGGCAAAAGATACAGAAGATCCAAATCTAACGAAGAGAGTATCGACAAAACTGCGGTTACTAGTCCGTTATTTTATAATTAAATTAAATCATTAATTTGCTTAATTCATAATTATTATATGTACCTATTGAAATAAATATCTAGCATTAAATTCTGAATTTAGCTTTGTTTTTCGTTTATCTATATGAATGAAAATATGGTAGGTATTACTTCCATAAAAAAAAATCGCAATTTCACATTTAAATAAGGTAATCAGAAGTCCATGTAATGAGGGACAAGATATCTGCATACAATCTAGAGTAGCTTCGACTCTTCGAGTTAAATGCGCCATTGTTTGAGGGTGCCACTATTAACTGGTCAGTGGTTTTATTTGCACCTTAACAAGTTCATGCATCAACAATGCTCTGTGTAGTCGCGTTCGTTGTTAATAAATACAATTGTCATGCAAATTTATATATTTCTACTCCTGATAGGTATGATGCAAACATTGCTCGGAATTCATTTCCTGTTTATCTACTCGGATCATTCTCACAAGTAATGTACACTTATCCATCCCATAAATAACCTGACTACGCAGCATGTTAAAATAGGCGATGACCACAGCATCATATATTCATGTCCTAAATTTGGAAAACCATATCCCATATGTGCACTCGCCGTAATCTTACACCAAAATTTCTGCTCAAATGGAACGACAAGCCGCAAAAGCGTAAAGGTCACACGAAATTTCGGCCTTTTGGGGTAAGAAGACTATTAATTTTAATTTAAACATCTTTTTGACGGAAATTTGAGAATCATCTTACGCCATAAATCATAAACGGGCATACTTGCATTTGATTTGTGTATTTGTACTTCAGGACGACGAGATCTGTGTATCAGTGACTATAAAATTTTATGAAATATGGCCATTGCATATGTAACCCGTCACAGATAATTTACTGGAGAAGCTTGTCGCTGGATAAGCATTTTCACGAAGAACCCCTAGTAATCAAAAGTTAATTTTCCTGTGCCGTCATAGTTTCCTCAATTTATGCAAGTGTAGTGAGTTTCAGGCTAAATACGGAAAGAGAAGCAGCGTCGGGCGACGAGCGAAAAGTGGTTGACAATGACAATACTGCGACAGCTATCACGTCAAGATTTCACGCAACGAAAATGGTTGATGAGTGAAATAGCAAAGAGCGGCGCTTGTAATCAGACACACAAAGAGCCGCTGTCAAGTGGTACAAACGTGGAGATCACAAGGAGGCTGATCGAATGGATCGGATTACCACATTTGAGGATTTTTTTTATGGCAAATGATTTAAAATTCTCCCAGCTCATTTACTAACACGGTAGGTACTTAAGACTGTCTCGCACAAGAAAATTTCTTTATTTGTGGGCTGTTCTGCTTATGTGCATTTGCGGATCTTCAATTTGTTTGTTAAATATACACACAAACATATATAATCCAATGAATAAACATAAGTCGTTAAAAATACATCTAAATGTAAAATTCAGAAAATAAATGTATTGCTTGATCTTTGGTTATATTAATTTCTGTTTGATAATTTATACCTAATTCAGGTATGTATGTAGTATTTTATTCCTCATAATTTAATTAAAAATGAATTGCAGTACATTTCACATATAAATATTGAAGTCAATACTTAGCTATATATAAATGAATGGAATGTTTGCCGTGTACCAATTCGACGGATAAAATATTATGTAATGTTAATTGAAACGAACTGTGAAAAAGTTCAGCTTCGTGAAATAAGATCACAAAATTATATTCTATAACACAAGCCATATATGCACAGTCCGACAGTCGTATGTATGAAACTTTATAAAATTTAACATATGAAATAACGTATAGTAGCGAAACAAGCATTTCAGCTATAATTATGTATGTAATAGGTATAGCTCATTACAAAGTTGTACCAAATGGACTAGAGCGCTGGTCGTCCTAAAGAAAGCCTACACACAAGAGAAACGTACAAATATTTCATAGATTTGTGGAGTTAAAATACTCCTATCATAATTTTATTTATGAAACTCCTCTTCTTATGCTATCACGTAAGACTATATTGGTACTAGTCATAAATATTATAAAAAAATATTGGTTCATACAAAAAATAGATTAATCCGATTCATACAAATTATGTAGGGGTAGGGGGCAAAACCATCGAGAAATACTCCTCAAGCCATTAAACAGAATCCCTCATTACAATATATTACTCTGCTGAGACTTATTGAGCGTAAAATTTTAATTAAAACTATTTCATTATTTTGTTAAGTAAGGTATATAGCTAATGTAGCCTTCGGAAAGTTGAGGAGCCAAGCTTAAAATTACTGAAAGATTATTTTCCTGTGTGGATAGTAGTTAAGCTTATGGCGTATATAAAATCAATGTCAAATCAGTTTTCCATAAGTATCAATATTTGTTCAAGAAGGAATTTATTTGGATTCTTCGGTATATATAGCAAAAGTCATTCAATTTCGCTATTTGGGATCTGTTGATGAGTGAAAACCAAGACGTGAAACTTGTCACCAAAAATATAATGGGGAGAATCCAAATAAATTCCTTTTTGAACAAATACAAGTTTACCCCAGTAAAAAATCCTTAAAAGTAATCTATATTTTATTATAAATATCAATCTAATTCATTAGAGGGTTTTGGTAGGGGTCATAACTAAGCGTTCTCCTTTTTTTATTCCGTTGTCGTTGACGTCTCTTGATTTTCGCGCATGCCCAGCCATATTAGCTGGTTACCAGTACCACAAGTACCCAAGAGAGTTTTATCGCCCGGTTAAAAAGTGGACTGAGAGATATATGTACAACCATAATTCACTAATCCTTCAGATATCGGAAGCGATCACCACCTTGTTATGAGCGAAATACGCTTTAGGATTCATTAGCCAAAGCCGTCTTACGGGACAGCCCAAGCAATTCTTTGCAATTTATCTTCTGCTGAATATTTATTGCATCTAGATGCTAGAAGAGGTTTGATTTAACCGGACTTGCTTGCCACGTTTAATATTGTCCAGCAGGCTCCTTTGACTGTTGTTCCAAAATGACTGAACATATTTTTCCTGCAATTTCCGGATAAAGAATGAGTCCACAGGCTGGAGGAAAAAAATTGACATTATTTGTAAGGATTCGAGTTTCATTTATTTTTAATTTTTATATCACTATTTAACTATTTGTATTTATTTTGTTAATCTCTTTATTTTAAAATCGTACTTATTCTACATATGATAATGTACATGAAACAATGGATGCACGGAGGTTATATACTATATTTCATAATGTTAAGTAATGTTATGTTCACTAGTACCTCCTTATTATATTTTAGGATGCACTGTAAGAAAATATATATTACCAAGCCACTGCTACTGCTATCTATCTTTGTGGAGTACATTACTTATGTAAAGGTGATTTAAATTTTCAGCCACGCTACCCGTCTGTCTGTCCGTCTGTCCATCCGTCCGTGCTCCTTCGTAGGGGTTCCATACAAAAATTTCGTTTTTTACTATACATTTGGACACTGCCTGACAACGCGTCGACGTGAAGAGCTGAAAGTTTGTACACGGCCTTTACATAAAAATAGTAAACACAATTTCAAAAGTAGGCTAAATCTGGTAACCGCTTTTTGTTGTTACCATACGAAATATACAGCTTTATTTAGATAAAAGTTGACAAAGAGAACTCAATGGGGAATGCCCACTTTTCATACAATTTTAGTCCCGACACCTCCAGAGATGAGAGACATCTTAAAAAGCTTTAACGATCGGATATAGCTTGAACAACTTTCTTGGATGCAAAAGTGGACTTTTCTACTTCTCGTGAATGCAGGATTTGGTGAGTCGTGGAAAATGACTTTCTATGAGAAAAATGTTTACAACAGAGTACTAATGGCAGAAACGTCCAGAGAAAGTATTCTGAATCGTAAAAAAGTACATCACCTAATAATAATCGGCGAGGCCTTTAATTTGATATGCAACATGACGTATTGAAACCGCACCCCACCGCCGGGGGTTCCTACCTACCACTCTAAATGTATGCAGAGAAAACTTTTCTTCTACGAATTGTAGCTGGTAATGAACTGAGGCGAACAGTGAAACCCATGTGAAATTTTGCAAACAGAATTTAAAAGAAAAGAGTAAAGTCAATTCGAAAAAGGAACAAGTCGGGGAACTCTTTCGTGGGGTTGCCATACAAAAATTTCACCTGAGAGTGAGAAGGCGTAAACCTACAGAGTAAATATGATTTAAAAAATGGGCTAAGTCGGCAGCCCTCTTTTGGCATTACCATATAAAATTTAAGTTTTTTACGTACATATACTATGAAAACGATCAATCGTAGATGTTTCTATTGTACTCAGAAGTTTTTCAGAATATAAAATCCTATGAAATTGGTTATAAGCCTTTTTTTACTTTCCGATGAACAGTTTTAGAAAATGATGCGAAAAACCACTTTAATAATTAAACTTATATATATGTAGATAGGTGACCATACATCTAGGGTATCATAAGAATTGGTCTTAAACCAATTCTAATTTTTTTCTTGCTTTTATAATATTCAGTGTATTTAGCACTATTATTTTTTACGTGGTTATTACAGATCCATAAACACTGCTTGTCTGTAGTTGATATTCCAATGTTTTCACATGTAACCATGTTGTTGTGTTTTCAAGTATAAACGGAGCATTTACTGATGTGTGGAGGCTCCTTCTCAAGTGTATATTAATGGCGACTTCCTGCTACTTCTAAACAATATCTTTAATTTGTGAGGCTTCTTGTAGATATTATACTTGTACAAACTTCTACGAATTCAGAAAACTCTTCAAACTGCATAAAGTATTCACTACATAATGTATTCAGTAGGAACCGCTCTAAAAGGAAGAAAATTGGAATATACCTATGGATAAATATATATATATATAAATCTCAACTATTGTGAAAATGGACAAATCACGCGTGAATTTGTGGGAAATAACTTTGAGCTTATACGGTTTTCAGAAACCAATTCATGTGCATACCACTTGGTCGCAAATTTCATTTTGATAATGATATGTTTGTTCTTTTGAAATAACAGGAAACATTTACTATAAATTTCACCCATGCCCCTCATCTGGCCGGAACGATTTTACGGTATCTCCTATAAAGCTCAAATTGATCCACAAGCAAATGGACCAGAGGTACACATCAATGATAGGTTCCAGACAAGCTAAAAGATTCATTAAAGGACTTTCACCAAAAAATAGCCTGGAACTTTTAAGGCTATCTGGAAATTAACTCGGAATCATTAGAAGAGACTTAACCGGACACTGCAAACTAAACAAGCACATTGTACGATGTGATTCCAGACTTTTGGCTCATACTTTTTAAAGCCTGCCGACTTCGAAGAAATTTCATACAAAAAGATGTTGCTCTTTCTAGGAAGAGAGGGATTATTGGATGAACTATATAAGAAAGCGGTGTGCAATAAGCGAATGAATGGTTGCCACTCGCCCGCTAAAAACTAAAATCTAAATATAAATTTAGTATATATTTTATATTGCAATGTCATAAGAAAGAATAATCAGCTATTTTAGAATTTGAATTACATCTCTTACTTACTGGTATTCGCAGTAATCTTACTATATACATACGTACATATTCACATATGCACAGCAAGCTTAATTTAACCGACCATGGTTATTAAACAACTATGTTAATCAATAATGACATCAAGGAGTTTTACACCACCTGAGGATGAAAGAAAGTAGCAACGTAAGCCGCTGAAAATTATTGATCTACTTTTAAGTATGATAAATGAGTCCAGAATGATTTCAAAAATTAAAGGGATTCGACCATACTCACGCCATGAATGCGCGTTAATGCCACTTGCTGTTGATTTGATTGATTCATTGTCCACAACACCTCTATCTGGTGACACCTATGTAAATACAAACACTTCTGAATAAATAGTTTTGTAAACATTTACAAGTCATCGCCGGAAAACATCGTCAACGTGGAGTGACTGGATGTAAGTACGGGACACTATTCAGCGGCAATCACGAATATCAATGGTGGGCAAAAAGAAAACACGGCACATATGTTTCTTTTGGAGGGCTCCCACATTGCTTACCTGGAACTTTGTAGCGGCAGCGGTACTCGTTAACGGCCACAGCTCACTTGATGGATATGAGAAATGACATTAGTCAAAATCATGACCTGCCACCACCCTGATTCGATAGCATCTACCCTTCTGCAAATAATGTGCATGAAGGGGCACTGTAGGGGTGAATTCATTGATTAAGATATTTATCGGACTAACCAAAATATTGTCGACACATGTATCCGTTTATTTCCTGATGGCTTTTGTTTGGGCTCAGTAATGATTTCTGCAAACTGAGTTCTGAAGTCTTTACCCGGAAGAAGGGTTCGACGACGGCATTAAATTGTCAAAGCGCCCTTTCTGGTGCACAGTTCATCCCCGTTTGATCTGCACCATATGTCAAAAAGCGGTAAGTAGCCGTAGTCCCGGGCTTAATTGTTGTAATTGCCCCTGATTGAAACTTTAGTTCAACGAAATCGCATTGAGTTTATAAGTTTTGAGAAAATTGGCTTTACTGTACATAGAATTATTGGGTTTGATAGAATAAATAAAAGACCTTGTTGATTCTTTAATCTTTTCCTAATAAATAATTTTAAAACTAAAGTTCTGATACTACCGAAAAATAATGAGTCATGATGATGAAATATACATATATGCATATGTATGATAGATCTGATGGAAACATTTATACTTATCTCAGATTGGGATATTAATACAAATTATATATTACAGTTGCTGTAGACGATTAGGATTTTTTAAAGATAATTAGTATGAGGTGACTGTGAGTAATTTCATCGTTGAGTCCTAATAAATTTCTTTATCAACTATGCTATGGGCTTTCCACTGAAATAGTGTAAGACACTAAATTCTTCCTTTTGGGTTGTGGATGTACGGCTTCCTGCATTGTTCATATAAGTAATTAGTAAGTCCTGTTTTGACATGTTAAGTCAATAAGAAGGGTTGTGCTCCTCCACTCAGAAAAATATCTCGTACAATTAATCAAATTTCACATTAACTTCAGTAGTTTTCCATATTATTTTTGGTCAATGGAAAAATCCTATTATATGAATCGCTTAAAAAACATGAATTTAATCGTAGATATATATACTTCTAATTAAATTGATATTTTTGCCATATAAAAATAACTACGTTTCCTATTATTTTTTGAGGCCAGCCATTCCCTTTAACTCGTACACGAATTTGTCTATTTATATATTTCTTTACTATTTTCGATACTCTCGTAGACACACTTTTCGTCATCACAGCGTGACAATTGAATCTGTCAAAATTTGAACCGGAAATTTCCATGGAAAACCCGGAAAATCGGGAAAAATCATTTGAAAATTTGGTGCAAATTTGATTAGTGATAAATCCGTTTCAGGAAAAATGCAGAGTTTTCCGATTTTTCCGAATTTTCCGGTAAAAAAGTTTTCTAAATTATGCAGGATCAAGTTTCCTATCAACTGGCATCATTACTTTCTCTCCGACAATGGTGAAATCTTGCAGAAAAAATCGAGGAAAATTCATGTAAAACGCTTTTCCGGAGTTTTTCCGACCAAGGAAGCGTTTGAGCGTTTTGCAACCTAAGACAAAGTTGTAGAGCGAAATGAGTTGCATAAAGTTGCTTTTGTGGAAAACTCCATGGAAAACCCGGAAAAGCGGGAAAATCATCGGAAAAATTTTCATCGATATGATTAGTGATAAATCTGTTTCAGGAAAAATGCAGAATTTTCCAATTTAGTTAACGTGAAAAAGGCAGAAAATAAAATAAGTAAAAAACGAGTTTTCAAGCAAAACTGAGGCCAAGTCGCATGAAAAAGTAGAAAATAAACTTTTCTTCACACACAGAGGTGGACTCAGATTTTATTCGCTGACAATCACCGATATATTTCAGTAAGATCAATCAGAGGTAATAAGTGATTTGATTTATGAGGAGAAAGAATATTCAAGACAAATGTCAGAGCTGGACTCAAATTTTTTGATTGGGACATTTCTCTTGAATATATAACACATGCTGATACGTTTTATCATAAATTTTATTTGAAACAAAACAAAATAAATAATAGCAGTAAATAATTTTTATTTATTATTCCAATGAGATAAGACATCTTTCACTTAAAATCAAATTAAATTTTTTTTTTTCAGGCGAAGAACTTTTTTGTGAAAGTATTTTTATACCCTAGATGAAATCAATAAGGTATACTAAGTTTGTCATTCCGTTTATAACACCTGGAAATAATGATGGTAGAGCAAAATGGATTGGACACCCACGCATAACATTAAAATTCATTTTGAATTTTCCATGTTCGTCCGTCTATCCGTCCGTCCGTTCGTCTGTTCGTCTGTTCGTCACGATAACTCGAGAACGCATATACTTAGAGAGCTGAAATTTTGTACACGCACTTTAAAAAAAAAAAAAATTAAGTTCGAAAATGAGACAAATCGGGAAACTCGTCGTGGGGTTGCCATACAATTTTTCATTTTCCACTATATATTTGGACACTGCCAGAGAATGAATCGACATAGAGGGCTGAAATTTGGTACATGCTGTTTTCATAACAATAGCAAAAAAAAAATCAAAAATGAACTAATTCGGGTAACTGTTTCTTGTAGTTGCCATATAAAAATTTTGTCTTTTTACAGATAGTGTGAAAACGATCAGTTCCATACATTTCTATTTTACTAAAAACTTCTTCAGAATATGAAATCCTATAAAATTGGGTATTATCATTTTTTCTGTCCGACTAACCGTTCTAGAAATATATGCGAACGACCACTGCAAAAATCAAAATTTCTCAAATGGGTGCCCATACGAAATTTCATGCGGACATTCATCTAGGGTATCATAAGAATTGGTCTTAGACCAATATTAGCTTTTTTACTTGTTTATTCTTCATTTTAGAAAAACTAAATGTTTAATCAAATTAAATATATTTGAATTTGTGTGGGTACTAGGTATATCATAAAAGTAATTTTCTATTAAATAAAAAAGAGTTGTTCCTTTAAGGGTGTATTTAAAATCAAGAACATGAAAATATTTAAAAGTTGTATCTAAGCATTTCTTAAAAGAAGAAAACTTATATAAAATTCCATTATAATAGGTAAAAAATTATCTCAGGCTACTCTTTTCTACTAAAACTATAGTAATAGACTGAAAATTCAAACCTTTCTTGGAATATTTTTACCTTAAAAGTTCCATGTTTGGCTCCTAATCATTTACCGAAGAATTGTAGATTCCTCAGCATCTAAAATTGAAGGTTTCCATTTCAGACGTTTTCCAGCTTGCTGCTTGCAAACAGCAAATGATGGTTTTAAGACTGAATGCAACAATAACACAATAATGCACTCCCTAGAGTCTAGAATTGCAAGGATAAATGTTACTAAAATATTATTTTTGAATTCTTATTAGTGTCGACTTCCTCTCCCTCCAAGTATTTTAAAGGCTCTAAGGAAGATTTATTTCGTATTTCTTGGACAATGATTGTTGTTTTTCTGCATGAGGGAGTCTATAATCAACTTCAACCTAAAAAGGAAATAAAAAGTTACCACTAATTCTAAAACAGGGAATTAAATAACATTTTAAATTAAGTCAAAATAAGTAGGTTAAACATTATTCTTAAAAAGCGGCCAATTTTTTAATATATTTTTTCCTGTTTCAATCCCTTCTCTTCTGATGGAATATATCTACATTTTCCCACTTTTTTAAAACTATGTTGCAACCATAAAATTAATATCCCTTTCATGTCCTGCTCTTTCTAATTCTACCTGCGTCGATGATTTTGTTATCTTGTTCGGTTTTTTAAATCATTCTTTGTTAAATTTAATTAATTAATTAAATTAATTAATTTTCTTCATCAAGCATTTACCGCTTTGTCGTGCAATTTATCTATTTATACATAGGATTCTTTCCCTGACCACGATTTGAATAATAGAATAATCCTAATTTAAAAAAAAAAACAATGTTTGATAAGATCATAAATTTGATGATAATTTTGAAGATGTGCTCGAATAATCGCCAATATTGTTTTTTTAAATTTTTCCAAGATATCGGTTTGCTAAGTCATTACTTTCAGAACTCGACTTGTGGACGCACATACAGACAGACCGGCGAATATGACGGACATGAAAAAATCGAAATCTTTTATGTTCTTATACATATGTATGTACGTATGCAATCTATTTTATTGTGCGATCATTATTTCTATGCATTACAATTGTTAGCTCAAAATTATTACTATATGATTTTATCTCAGGTATAAAACAAAAAACACAGAATAAGAAAATATAGAAACTCACAAGATTTTCTGTTGGGAATAGATCTTTTATGGCTCTGCTGAATGTTTCGATATATCTCATTGCCATTGCCTTATTGTGGTCCATGTGGTGATCAACTGTAATACCACTTAATTCATTACGGTGAGTCTTCAGAAGTATATCATTTTTTTTAATAATTATTAATTATGTTCATCCCGTTTTCCTTGTTATTTAATATTGCAGGTAGTGATACTGGGTTAAACGATCTTTACTGCTGTTAACCGACAAAATCGATGAAGCTCCAAAGTCAGAATTTAAATTGATCCAATCTCTACAGTAACTATCACCGGAAAGCGTATCATGTTCATAAATTATAATTATTTGCATTCGTTTTAAAATTTAAATTAGTATATTTACTTTTTCTCTTCTCCATCTGTTTAGTTGAAATTAACATTTTTTCTCTTATGCGTAACTGGGAATATTTCATTTATTAAAATTCTAAGCATCATACCTATTGTTCATCCCTAGCCTTAACGTGTAGATTTTCATTCTCTAAATTATTATTTTTCAATCTCTCATTGAAAATTCGCTTAATCTCGAGAGCGGCGACTTTTAAAATTCTCGTTTTAAGATTTTCTTGGTTTCATTATTTTAGTTTGGAAAAATTTTCAATTGTTTCCTTATTTTGTTTTATTGTACTGACCGAATGCTTTTTTTTTTGTTTTTTTTTTACAAATTCTTGGGTTTTTCCAACTTTTTATTAAGAATTTTGCATATATTACAGATAAGTTGTCTTTTGTTTACTATAGAAGGGTACTATACATATTACCATGCACAAAAAAAAATATTAATATTTTTACTATTAAGTACGAAAATTTAAAACATTTTTGTGACCGTTCTTTTTCCCAAATAAATTTTAATTCATGAATGCTTCTAAAACGTCACTTTATGTGGATAATTATTGATATATTAATCTAGGGAAATTGTTTTTCAAAGGTAGCATTATGCAAAGTTGATATTTTTTAGAATAATTAATGTATTTAATTTTGAATTATAACAAAATTGAATAGAAATATGTCAATACAAGAAACAACAACATTTTTACGACTTTTTTTCTTACCTCCTCATTTTTTCTTATTTCGTCCTCAAAATTTTTACTATTCATTTTATTATCATTTTGTTTTTCATATATAGATTTTCACCTTTTTGTTTTTCATATTTTAATGTATTTTTAATTTTTTTTAAACCTCGTCGATCGCGTTTCTATACACGCAAAGCGTTAGTTGAACTGATACTTTTAATAATGTTATGCTACAAGAAAAAAAATTTGAATTGTTTGTTCAAATTTAAACTGTTCATGTGTGGTTAGTGTAAGCACGTTTTCTGTTCTGTTGGTATTGGAGCTCATACTCGCTATGGAATCTGTTTCGCCCAATATATTTTCCCTTCTGATTTCCGCACGTCAGTAAGATATGTTATTTTTTGGTATAGAATTAATATGATATCGCATAATGTTTTTGACATCATAGTCAACTTTACTGTCATGATCATGTTTCCTTCGACTATCTACAAGAACATAAATCACAAGAAAATTTCTCTTTATGAAAAATAGTCCGAACATCCGCCAAGTTTTTTATTTCGTATTTGAAAAAATATGCATTGTTTAATTTGTACTTTTTGAAACATTAAGTCTCCTTCCGAATGCTACCGACATAAAAATCTTATCTTAACTTATCTTTCGGGCATATATTTATCACCAAAGCTGTCTTCCTCTTGCCAACGATAAATATGTTTTATCCATCTCTCTTAAGATTTTGGTCTTGTTTCTTTTCCATCCAGATTCACATAGAAGTGTTTCCTTATTATTTTTTTTATCCTTAACATTCAATTTTTTTCATTGTGGCAGATTACTTCATATTATTCCTCTTCAGTTCATTCTCATATATGCTCAAATGAAGACGTAAATTTATAATCAGGATCTGCATGGCTATCGCTTTCAGTTATCTGGTTAGGTAATGAATCTCATATTTCTTCATCACAGTCACTGGCGCAACTAACGGATCCGCAGAGCCCGCCGCGCAGTAGGCCACAGTTCTATAGGCTCACCAAAGCCTAGAAAATTAATATTTTCATATGAAGTAATGAAACCAAAGAAAATAACAACGCTGGATTAATAAGCAGCTAGATTCACTCAATTTAAATTCGCTTTTTGAATAAAGATTATATGAACTCTGTAATGATTTCATAATTTCAGTTCCAACTAAATAGGTGTTCGCACATCATATGCTTTGAGAAGCTGCAATACGCTGGTTAGACAGTAGTGAGGATACAATAATAAAAAAGTCGAGAATGCTTCTATTTATTCTCTATATTTAAACCACTGACATAAAATAAGGATGGACAGAGCGTTCTTGCTTCAAAAATGGAACAAATGTTGAACAGCCTGTGAAAACCCTTTATATTGTACAATTGTACACCGATTCATAACTCATTATTATTTATCAAATAGAAACACTAAAAATGTTATAAATTACAAATTGCATTAAATAAAAATTGTTTAGGAATTTAAACTTATTTTAATTAACCCAAAAATTAATTTTTATAGTATTACTGAAAAATGTACTCCTCTAAAGATTTGATGTCAAAAATAATTGAGCTTGAAGGAGATAGACGAATATAAGATATATATTTGGCTGAATTTTATGTCCATTCCAATGCATTCAATTTAATACAACCCTACTGTTCCCAACATTGGTTAAGTTTCAGCGTACATTTTGAGCTTGAAAGAGACAACCAGATTTTACCCAAAATTTGTGGCATTGTTAACTATTGGAATTAGATAGGATTGCTCAGTCCATTCTCATTATATAGGGTGTCTCGTAAGTTGTGTGAAATCCGAATGCTATGGATAGGTTATACTTAGGCGCGGAAGAACTTGAATGGGTGGTGGGGGAAATCTTAACGGCTTCCGATATAAGTGGACTTAATGATATTTGATATTTCACAGATCACCCTGTAACTTTTCTACGTTACACTCTATGGTCTATTCTTTTTCATCTCCTCCCCTCCGTCTTGAAGTTATGGCTCAACAAACTTAAGATTTTGGAATTTTAACTCATTTTTTTTTTATTTAACTATTTTTTTGTTATCAAAAAATACGTCATGAATCCCAAGCGCTTAGCATTAAAATCATCTATTACAGTCTGTACACAAATGGTGACCCCTTCCGCGTTTTTTGCAGTTTTTTCTTGAACATATCCAGTGAAAATTGCTTAAAAATCTCATACCCAAAAGATAATTGTATATTTTTTGGCAATATATTGAAATTTTTCTGTGGAGTTGCTTAAGGAAAAATGCAAAAAACGCAGAAAGCGTCTCTTTTTAGGTACAGAGTGTAAGGATCATTTTAAACCTAAGCTTTTGAGACTCTTACATCCAAAAAGAAAAATTGTTCTTGATGAGGTCTTTTTTAATAAAAATAGTAGTTAAATAAAAAAAAGTGAGGTAAAATTACGAAATCTTAAATTTGTTGAGCCATAACTTCAAAACGGCGCAGAGGAGGGGAAAAATTCATAGACCGTTGGAAAGATCCAACGATTGTCTATCTACCATAGTACAACGCTTCTCACAGTTAGAACTAAGGTGGCTCCTATGTGAAAACATACCCAAATGTCTTTAAGTCCCGTTACCTCGGAAACTACTAGGATCCCCCACCACCCATACAATTTTTTGCTCGTCAAAGTATGACCTATCCCTAGCGTTCGGGTTTCACAACACTTATCGGATAGACTGTATGTCAGAAAAAGGGTACACCCGAAACGAAAACACTGTAAATTATTTTCTGGGCTACATTTTGCTGACTTCGTTAGTATGTATAAACGCCGGAATGGTGGTAAATGAATACAAGCGTAGCGAAATCTTAGTTGTATAAGTATCCTGCGTTTCTGTGATGGAATGCTCAGTACAAACGTGAAACCAAAGAACATATAATAGAAAAAATATTCTTATCATACATCGAAAAGTTTTATAAGGTGGGTCGTGTCCTGACTTGAGCAGTGTTCGAAATTTGAGGGAATTTCAAAAATTTTCAACATGAAAAATTTGATCTTATGTTTAACGGCGCTTCGAAAAGTTGTAAAGAAGGAAAGTTTTACTCATAAGTCATAAACTTATAAATGTAGAGAGAAAAAAATGAGACGGGGCCTAACAGAATTCATTTACTGGAGGAGGCCCATACATTCTTAGTGACGCCACTGATCACAGTTAGTTTCTTTTCTTACGGAACTCAATATCTGCTTCACTGGCGGGTACACTACAGGTCGTATCTGCAAAAATTCCCAAAATGGGATAGTGCAAAACCTTCGAGATTACTTCACAACCCATGAAACAGACTCCCCCACTACCACATGAAAGCCCCAACGGAGTCCTAACATTCTAAAATATTTGAAGTGTTCTTATGTAAAATTGGCAGAAGTTTGATTTGAATAGCCCCTCCGTCCTAAACTACTATTAATACATAATAAAATTTTTATACCATTCCTAACAAAATTATTTTTATTTATCTGAACCAAATGACTACGATTCCTCAAACAAAAACTCTCAGCTGAGTAATCATTGTATATGACGCTGTCCGTCGTGGCACGCAGTGTGCTGATGATATCGAATGTAGCTGCCTAAAGATCCGCACTCCGGCAATTATTACTCAGCAACGACTTGTCCGATTGAGGTTATATTCCCGCAATATATTTGTTTGTTTTTTTCGAGGCGATGGTTCATAGCTATTCTAGGATCCGATAGGTGGAGCTTCTACAACAAAATATTTACGGCTAATTTCCAAGAACATTACTTTATTCTGAAATTCCAACATATCTCACATGGAATAAATCCTAAAACAATGGGGAGCCACGCAACCGAGTTGTTGCTGTTACTACATATGAATGAATATTTGCAGCAAATACATTAGCCGGATTATACACTGTTCATTAAAAACAACGTGAGTACTTTTACTTACAAGTGACTGCTTTTATTTACGATTGCTTTTAATAAATGTACGTGGACCAACGTCAGTATTTGAGAACGGTTAATGGCCAATTATACTCTACAAATCAGGGCGATTGCCGAATACTGCGATTGCTTGAAGGTGCCAATCATTGCAGTATGTAACATCAAAAAACACGCTAAAGAGCTGCAAAAATATCACATTATTATCTGGGATGAATGTACAATGAACATTCACTGGAAGTATTAAATCGAACACTAAATGATTTTAATGGCAACGAAAGGTTACTTGGTAGTACGCTAATTTTATTGTCAGGTGAATTCAGACAAACATTACCTATTACTTCACGTTCAACGTAAGCGGATGAGATCAACGCATATTTAAAATCACATTTTTGTAGCGAAATATTCATACATTGCAACTCACAATAAACATGCGCATTATACTACCAAACAATTTATCCAATGAAGTATTTTTCAAAAAATTAATCAATGTTGGTAATGGAAAAATTGGTTTTATTGAAAATAATTAAATTGCCTGAAAATTCCTGCAACATTGTTGATTTGAAAAATGAATTAACAGAAAGGGTATTTCCAAATATAAAAATGTCGATGTTGAAAAAATACAAGAAACATTGCTTGGTGAATTAATTTCGTTTAAATCAATTGACACAGAGATAGATGAAAATGAAAACGTAAGTTATCCCCCTGAATTCTTGAATTTACTCGATTTACCGGGACTTCCACCATATAAATAACTTACCTTTGAAAATCGGTTTTTCTATAATTTTCTGACGAAATTTAAATGCACCTAAACTTTGCAATGAAACGAAATTAGTTAATAAAAAAAAGTTAAAGAAATGTCATTGAAACGTCCACATTAAACGGAAAACTCAGAGGAGATAATGATTTATTGCCGCTCACCGATGCTACAATTCAGTTCAATCGATTACAATTCTTTATTTGTTTGACATTTGCGATGACCATAAATGCGTCGTAATGACAAGAATGAGCATAATTTGCGGATTGGATCTAGAAAATCCATTTTTTTTTCTCACGTGCAGTCATATATTGAGTGTTCACGTGTTGGAAAACCATCAAACCTTTTTCTTTATGATCCTCATGGACTAACAAAATATGAGCCGTTTATTTTGAAAGTGCACTGTAAAAAATAGCTTGAAGATTACAGCTTTAAAAGTAGTAGTTTTTTACAGCAAAATGCTGTAAATTTAATGAAAACTTTATTTTTCTATAGTTTTGTATATAAAAATAATTTTTTTGATATTTTTAAATAGTGTTTGTTATTTTTACAACACTTGTATGTAAAAACAAAGCTGGTAACACTAGATTTACGAACAAAAATTCAAATTTACAGAAAAATGGGTTAATTTTACATCTGAAACTGTATTTTCACAACTCTTCATGGAAAATAGGAACTTGTTGCAGCATGAGCATTATTAAATATGAAGTTGTGACATTCGGATGCGCTTTAAGTACTTTGTAGCAGTACATCGGATAACAAGTGATAAAGGTGAAAAATTAAGATTTATAAGCATACAGGCTTAGAATAAACATCAATATATTCATAGGTATCATGAGAATTCTAGTTTTCAGTGCATAAATAAAAATTCTGGAAAATTATTTAAAACGTACGCGTCATTTAAATCTCTTGTGTTTCGTGATCATACAAAGTTAAACATGTTAAAATTTGAAAGCTATTATCTGTGTAAATAAGCTGAATACAATTTTAAATGTAATACTTTTAGAGAAATTGTAACTCATTCGTCCATGCATCTGCTATATACAAGTTGTATTTTGTGTCCTAATGTGAATTGCAATAAAGTGTTGAGAACAAAATCTTCTTTACATAGTCGTACATTTAAAAAACACAGAAGAGTCCGTGATCATGCAGAATGTAGCGAACCTTCACAGAAATGTGTAATTAGTGATTATTAAAGGCCTACGATATACTTCGCATGACAAATCGCCAGATTTGGGACTCCTTTTCCTGAATTTAAAAACGAAATTTGATATAACAGAGAATACAACTCATTATCTTGTCTCTAAAATGAAATCATACTACCGATTTGAGGTAAGTAATTTAGAAATATTTAATGAAGCTCTGAAAACTAAACTCGCAAATTCTATATTTTCAAATAAAGAAGAACAATTGTTAGAAAAGCTTGATACATCCTACAAATGTCGAAAGAACTTTATGAAAAACCTTTATTTTATTAAGAGGAGTCAGTACTCAGCAAAAATTTCAATTTAGATACCA
Source organism: Dioctria rufipes (assembly GCA_963924295.1). Classification (NCBI taxonomy): domain Eukaryota; kingdom Metazoa; phylum Arthropoda; class Insecta; order Diptera; family Asilidae; genus Dioctria; species Dioctria rufipes. The sequence continues at coordinate 207,366,665 of OZ002740.1, forward strand.
GCGAGCCTGTAGGCAATAAAACTTACTATACGTAGGTTTGTGTCCTGAAAGTATGAAAATTCATATAAAATTAGCGTAGACCTAGACCACAAGTCACATTAGAGACATCTAGCGTAAAAGGCAGAAACCCAACATGCGACAATTTAAGACGAAAATGAAAATTTGCAGTTCAAAGAAATTGAAAATTTTTAACGAGAATGAACTCTCCTAAATTTTATTTTGCACATAATTGTTAAATATACTATTTTGTTTTATATTTCTACAACTTTCAACGAAATATTGCAATCTCTCGTCTGTGAAATATCGAGAAAAAAAACAAGTACTATTAGAGTTAAACAATAAAAAAAGCGCCACTAAAAATGAAAAAAACTCGACGTTATTTGCTATATCTAGGCTTTATCTCTCTAAAATAGTTACAATATAAAGAAATGAGAATACCTACTAAGAGGAATTTGATTTGAAAAAAATCAATTTTTACCATTTTTTACAATTTTCGGAACTAATATCTCCATTCCAATAAATTTTTTTTTATTTTTCTCGACGTTATTTACTAGACCTCTTCGTTACCTTTAATTTAAGATATAAGTTATTATTCTTGTACAAATAGTTTGCCAGAAATTTGCATTGAAAAATGTATGAAACTTGGAAATCTTGGTACTGACTCCTCTTAAGCCTACTGAAATTTATTTAGGGCGTAATAATATTCATAAAAAAAGGTCGTATCATTACATTTCAATTTTAAAAAGCTTAAGCTCCAACTTGTTATTTTTATTCTAGAACGGTTCTGAAAAGAAATGAGGCGATATTTTCGTAAGATTACCATACAAAAATTCAGACTTTTCTTTCTACTCGAAATAAACTTGAAAACCTTTCGATCACATTCCATATCTAGAATAGGGTACTCAAAAAATATATAGCTCTTAGAACAATTAAAACTTTTCCTCGTTTCCTCTTATTTTTTAATTTAATTTAATTTTTTTTTTAATTTCTTTTAATTTATTTTAAACAGAAAAGGACTTCAACAATATTTAAAAATAATTCAACGATTTTCACAAAACAAATATCAAGTTTTAAATAAAATTCGTGGGGTATTTTAAAATTAAATCAGTTTTTGAATTTAATTCAAAATTTCTTCCAGATTCATTAATTCAAAATTTCTTCCAGATGAAATACAACGTATTTTACAATATTAATTAATTACGATATAAAAAATTTAAATTATTTTAACACAAAAAACCTGTTTTGCTGATTGATTTGTGAAAATCGTTAAATTATTTTTAAATATTGTTTTGGAGTCCTTTTGAAATCTGCTTAAAATAAATTAAATCATGTGAATTTATTCTGAAAAAGGTATATATTCTATGCATTAGATATCTAACACTAATATAACTCTTTACTTTTATTCTTTCTTATTTACAGAAATTGATGCAGATGATATATATTATATTTACTTCGACAATGATGTTATTAACTCCGAATCCATGAATCTAAAGGAAGCAATAATGCAAACGTTTGTAAGTTATTTCAACTTGAACATACAGTATCCTAAAGAAGTCTCGCAGTCCTACGATTTCCTACAGAGATACTTCTTCTCAATACATTCGGAATGCTCTCGTGGAAATAAAAACAACATTACTGCTATTACAAAAGTCATTAGACTTATAAAAAAATTGAAATATTTAGGAGATTGAAAACTTTTTTCTACTTTATATAGAATTTTAATTTTTCATTTTGTCCTAAAAAAATGTTATTGTCTTCATTCTTTATTAATTTCATTGTGTATCCTGAGATAGCATTCTTTTTTATAGTTTTAAGCTATATAAATGAGATGTTTTATTTGTTAATGAATATGAATTCATACCAAAAAAATGTGTTTTATAGTATGGTTATCGAATAAGTTTACCCACTTTCATTTAATTTTATGTACAACAAATTTCTAATTAATTAGCACACCTTTATTTAATTTTACAACAAATGTGCATTTATAACACACTTTAATTTATTTTCAAATAAATATGTAATATAACTTACAAGCATTTTCGACATGTAATTTTACAACATTTATAGTTAGCAACAAATTGCCAACTTTTAAAGTTGTGAAAATTTTTCACTGTGTGGTGCAAGTTCGTTTTTTTACAACGAAATATTGAAATATTTTAGTTTAAATAAAAGATATTGGCAAAAATTTATTCTGAATTTCAGCGAGAGCGGTACTAAGGTCAACGCGCTAAATTTGCCTTTGGGTTTTGATTAGAGATGGCATCACCAGTAAGTCTCCCAACAATTTAGCTTGAATTTATCCGCCCGGGCCGTTCTTTAGTGCGCTAAATATAGTTATTGTCAGAGTTCTGATATTTGATAAATTTATTGACCGGATTTTTGTAGTTAATGTAGTTTTGTACGTCTTTGCTGTAAATACGGATTTCTTTTCGTGGCCGTATTTTCAATATCATTGTTTTTTTTTTATTGTGTATATTATGCATATTATTTTTATATTTTTATTATTTATATTATATTTATATTTCCAAATAATTTTAACTACCTGTTTTTAGAAATATTATGACCGCGAATTGTATTCCCGTAAAAAAATTGAAAAATTCTTCTACTTCTTGTTTTCAATATATATTTTCTCTGAGTCTCCGCTGTCATATTTTAGCTGCTAAAGAACGTCCCGATATTGGAGACCCGCTAAAATTTAGCTTAGCGCGGACCTTAGTACGAGGCTTAACGTTAAGATATACTCAAAATAAATAATATATTATTAGTCAACATTTATTATATTATAATATAATGTACTAAAAGTTTCGTACTTAAATAAAAATGTTTATAATACGTAATGTATTTATTTATTCTTAGCATACTTTGCATCTAATCATTTTGAACTTTCATTTCCAATATTTAATTATCAAAATATTGATTTGAAATTTTCATTTATAAATATTCTCTGTTTTCAATCTACAGTTTTTGAAATTACTTTTGATAATGTCAATTTTGATGCCTCATATTTAAATCTAGGATTTTATTTTCAAAATTGAATGTATGAACTGAATTGTCATAACCAATGTACAAATTTTAAGCAACAAACACTTTATTTTTCTTAATTCAAATAAACTGCAATTTTCCTCGCTTCTATGCGCTTGATCATTGGCGCGGCCCTTTTTCGGTCCCCAAGGCAACATCTGATATAAAAGAAGGCAATAGACTTTAAGTGAAGAAACCTGATGGTATATCGAACTAGCTAAAGGATTATATTCGGTGCAGAGTGAGATTCAGACTTAAGCTCAATGTTCCATAAGAGATTGAAAAAACTGGTGAGATAATAAAAATACTTACTACAGTCGGCGCCATGAAAAGTAGGCTATCAAGGTCAGGGTCATTTCAGTTTGGGGTGGCCACTTCAGCAATTTAACTTGAGCAAAATTTTGTAATTTTTCCATTTCAATTAAGTTATTTTATTGATTTTCTACAAAGTCACAGAAATTTCCTCACGCAAACATGTTTTGTGTCGTGTTCCTAAAGTTAGAGAGCTTGTTTACAAATAAATTTGTTTATTTCAATTAGTTATTTGCCGATATTCTTACTGAACATCTCGAAATACGCTACAAAAATACGAACGGTAACGAAAGCTTACAAAAAATGCTTTAAAAAATTGTATTTTCGGTTTTATGTTTTTGTTAATGAAGCTTATTGATTACAAATGTTAAATTTTATCTTATCCCATAGGGGACTCGAGCTCACAATGTTTAAAATCGGTTATATATGGAAATCACTGACATGTATAATATGGACTGACAACGTTCATAGAAATGCATTGCAAAAAGTGGGCTCACTTCTATATTGCTAACTTTTCTGCACCGAGTACCAACTGAGAGAGAACTGCAAACAAGACATAAATAAGTGAGTAAATTAGATGTTTTTAAATTAATTATTTAGGGCTAGTACTGATAAAATTGTTTTATCAAAGTAATGTATGCATAAGATGTGCATAAGAAATTCGAAGCGTTTTATTTTAAGCGCTTTTCGAGCTGCGTGCAAATTTTTCAACTTCCCGCCAATAATTTTTTCAATGTTGGCAACGGCTTAAGCACTTTTTTGACATAAGAAATTGGGAAATAAAAGTATTTTGAGAACTCTTATTTTAAATTATTCTAAATTAAATTATAAATACAAGAGGAAAAAGCAACCGCCTCATTCGGTTTTTGAAGCATTTTAGTTTAGACACAAACCATTCAGAATATTCACGTTCAAGTTAACCATACCGATATTTGAAACCAGGATCTTTGGATTGTTAGACTTGACTCTGAGTCAACTTTACCCTATGCTCAGAAGTTATGTATAGTTTTATGGAAATGTGTATCGCTTATTCCCTAAGGATCCACAAATTGCCTGTAGAATCAAAAATAATATATCACATCACACCTTTTTTAATGCCATTCAGATTTATTTGGAGATAAACTTAATTGAATCATTAATAACTTTTTTTATGTGCCATAAATAATCGTTAGCGTACGCTTTGTTTGATGACATTGTAATCGGGTAGTAATAACATTACGACTCGATTGTCAATTATTCTTCATTGTCACGGTAACCGTAAAATTAAAAGGGTTCCACACACAAATAAGCCATAAAATTGTTGATGTCCCTGCTGTGCAAAGCTTTGCATTAAATCGAAGTCCTAACCACACTGCACCGGTAACGGAGGGCCGGTATTTGTTTTCTGAGGATATACTCGTATCCTCCTATCAAATGATTCACTCACATCTCTGTATCTAATTGAAATACTCTTGATTTTGTATATCCTCATATTTTAGAATTATGCTGGCATTACAACTTTTGTGTAGAAATCGTGTCGGTTTCGGAATTAATGAGCGTAGATAAATACATAGGAGAGATCAAAAAATTTGAATGATAGTCGCAGTCCCCTCATATACATGGCACTCTTTCAGCTTTGATATTTTTTGTTGACTTAAAATGCTCAGTTGGGGAAGACATTAACGACAGCTATTTATTTGCATATATTCATAGAAGCAATTGGTACCTGTTTGCAGAAAAACTCGTCAGTCAGTGGTCAGATTCTGTTTTCCCCCTTTTCTCGCTGAGGCTTAAATAATTCGAGAAGCCTTGTTTCCTGGTTTTATTCTCACCCTTCCGCACTTATAACCATAAATGTTCTTCTCTATTGTTCCAGCACTTATCGCCTGAATGCTCTATGATAGGGTGGAAAAGTCTTTCAATTGGAACTACATGAGAAGCATATTGACGAATTTTTCAGAAGTGAGGGTTGAAAATTGAACTACCAAGAACTAAGGGGAAGCAAAATTTCACAAGATTATCCCAATTTTTGCGTGAGCGTGAAAATGCAGCATATATGATTCTATGATACGTTAGGAAAAATAAGAACTTTAATCCCTCGTCAAGCCCGATTTACTATTGAATAAATAATTTTGAAACTACTGCAAATGAATAAAATTGAAGATGATCGCTCAACCTAATATTCCAGACACTTTTCTTACATTAGAGTATGCAAAAGAAAGCGCAGTTATTATAACTCTTAAGACATCACCTTTCCTTATGGATTTAGTCTAGTATTGAATATATTTGGCTGGCCTTAGTTATCGTTAATATTAAAGAAGGCTAAAAAACTTGAAATACAATAGAAGAAAAATAATTACAGATTTAATTTATACGTAGAAATTAAATATTATTATGAATTATAAAAGTAACTAGTCATTCGACAAACGAAACTATTCTTTCGGACGGAATAGTATAAACCTTTCGTTCGTATGTAATTGATACATGTCTGTGACTCTTTTAATTTGCAATAGCTAGCGTAGTGAATGCACCCATGTGAATTCCTGATGCAGCAGTAGATAGAGCTAATCTACTTGACATCGCAGCACAGCATTGTTAAGAAGCGCATATTGAACACAGGAAAACAATTTCTCTACGTCGGCTCTTTTGGTAGAAATTTTGTTTCAATCGAACAATTTCGTTAGTACTTCACTGTGAACTATTTAAACGCCACAGAGGAATAGAAAACTGTACGTCGATCAGAGAGTAGCCACGCGAAAGAAAGGCCTCTGCCTGTGCTGCATCCCTTCTGTGTGCAATATGCGATCGGTCATTTACCTCTGTATATTACAAATCCTGGAATGCGTGAATATATTCCGTATACCAGATTTCAACAATAGCAAAATCGCTCTTGATGGTTTAACGATAAGTGCAACCAATATATATAACAGCGAAGGACTCTTCTTTTCGTATATATCAATTGAATCCATGTCCGGAACTGAAATAACTCTACAAGGGAACAGCTGTAAGTCCATTATCCAGAGAGATAAATTATTTTATGACCAAAATATTACACAAAGAATCTTTTAAAGGCGCAAATACAGCAAGGGTCTGCGATACTTGGTCACACCATGAGTAACAATTTCACCAGTTCCTCTATATCTTCATTACTTAATAATGGTATAGTAGTTGTTGACTCCCTGGATAAAGCTAATATTTTGACTGTTTGATTCGTTTCAAATCCTCGTCTTCCAGCCAGGTCCTGATGATTTCTTGCCCCCGTTAAGTAAAAGCTGTGCCTCATCCTTGGTCCCTCAAATTATCGACCAATTGCAATCACTTCGATTCTTTCAAAGGTTGTTGAATTTATCATTAACTCCAAATTAATAAAGTATCTCGAAACGAATCAACTAATCAACGATCGCCAATATGGCTTCCGAGCTGGAAGTTCATGGGCAGACGTGCTGACCTTACGTACGGAATATTGGAACCGTAGTCTTCACAATTTTGGAGAATCCAAAATCGCCGCCCTGGATACAACAACGGTCTTTGATAGAGTCTAGCATCCAGCAACCCCTACTTTCTCTGTAGAGAGTAAAGAGCTCCGGGATACAGTGAAAGTTTTGGAGGTTATAATCGCTGTGACAAAGGATCTAAGGCGCCACACTTCACCTGGTTATGACGGCTTCACTCCAGAATTCTTCATACGTTTCAGGAACTTATTAATTCCTGATCTCTTGGATGTTTTCAATTCGGCAGTTGAGACACATTCAGACTTTCTTTCTAGTTGGAGCAAGTTTATTATGAGCTTGATTCCAAAGAAAGGACACTTGCAGAGGATGGGGAATTGCAGGCCAGTAATCCTATGCAATGTGGACTACAAAAACATCTGCAAAGCATTAGGGGCGATACTCCGCTCAGTGATTGCTTTGGTAATATATCAGAAACAGTCCTCTTGTGTACCTTCTCGTAGTATCTACGACAACTTGGCGGTAGACAAACATTTGTTTGCCTACCGTGAACAGACAAGTATACAAATGGCTATGATTTCATTAGACTAAGAAAAGACTTTCGATAGCGTCTCGCACGAGTACTTTTTGATTGCTCTCGAGGCATCTGGGCTTCCGCCGAGGTGGTTCGATATCATCGGGAAACTGTGTAGAGATTCAGCGATTCCGGCTCCTATCTGGTTTCGAAGTTTCAGACAGGGCTTTCCATTGTGAAGAATGCTTTATGATCTTTCGTTGGAACCGCCACTGGTGAATCTTCATTGAACGCTCAGAGAATATTTAGTTCTTCCACCATATACTAATTTAAGGCCTCTTATGTTGGCATATGCTGTTTTTGAACAGTACGAGCGTATTGCGGGCACTGAAAGTAACCTTAGTCAAGGCTTGTGGTATGGAAGCTGAAGTGATCGGACAGATACTTCCCTGAATATCATATGGACTTATTCTTTCCGGAAGTTTTTAGGTGTGTATATCGGACGCGAGAGTAAATCAAATAATAGCCGCATTGCTCTGAAGAAACTCCCTAGAGCTGTAAGCTCATGGCGTAGTCGATTATTTCCATTATCCGTACAGGGAAGATCAGTCGTGATAAATTATTTGATTACCTCGTCCATCGTACATCTGCTAAATTCTGAGATGTTTGGTGAAAACTTTGTATGACTGATTCAATAGACGTCTTTTGGTGCGGAAGACGATGGGTTGCTGAAAGCACGCTCTATCTGCCAGTCAAGATAGGTGGATTAGATCTCACTAGCTTCGTTGTGAAATCAAGGTGTCTCCAAGTGCGTGCATTCCAAAGAGTATTTTGCCAGAGAAATACCTTAATTTCTCAACTGCAGGTAAATGTACTGGGAAGGATCGGCATAGGGGAGTATTACTACCTGCTCTCTGTTCGACAACCCTATCTCCGTGACTGGCAACAATATCCCTAGCACTAATTTGGAGGATACTTTCGTTCTGAACAGACCACCTCACACACCTTTCAGTACACTTACAACTCATGTGCTCCGTGACGTGCTAATGTCAATAAGACCTCCGGAGTATATAGGATACAACAGATGGAAAAGATACTTTCGATGTCGGTGGGATCAGATTAATTTCTTTTGTAGTTAAATCCTTTAGTATCCAGTTGCCAATATCGAATTTTGTTTAATTGCTTTTTGAATTTCTAGATTTCTTTGTCATCAGTTTTTCTCGTATATATGAGAAAAAGAAATATTTAGAAAATTCAAATAATAATAAATCGAATTTTTTATTATTAATAAATTTTTTTATTTGTTATTTATTTTATATTTTATTTTATTTTTATATACAATACTTTTTATTCGTAGTGTATTTATTGTAGTCTTCCGTGTGTTCAGCCGCACGCAGAATGTCACATAATGTCACATTTTTACACATCATGTCGTTTAGGCGGCCGAAGCGTTGTCATTTCCCCAGCACATCGATGTGCACATTTTTACGCTACGCCGTGCGTTCAGGCGTACACGCCGATGTGCTTTTTAGCACAACAGTGTGCACATCACATGATTGGAAAAGTAGGGATAGCAACTGAACGGTTGGTGTGCACTTCGATTCGAAATGCCAATTTTGAAAGTTCTTTAAGAATAAAACTACGCTAAACGTCAAAACTACTAAGCGGACCGGGACACTACGCTACCAGACCGTAGTGTAACAAGTAAAAAAGCTAGAATTGGTCTAAGACCAATTCTTATGATACCCTAGATGAATGCCCGTATTAAATTTCGTATGGTCACCGATATATTCAAGTATTGATTTTGAAGTTGTCTTTCGCATATATTTCTAGAACAGTTTGTAGCACAGGAAAAATGGTAATAACCAATTTTATAGCATTTCGTATGCTGCAGAAGTTCTTAGTACAATAAAAATGTCTTGGACTGATCGTTTTCAAAGTATACGTAAAATCCGAAATTTTTATATGGCAACACCAAGAAGGAGTTGCCCGATTTAGTCCATTTTTGACATTTTACTTGCTAATGCATCATGTGCGAAATTTCAGCTCTCTACGTCGACGCATTCTCAGGCAGTGTCCAAATATATAGCGGAAAACGAAATTTTTATATGGCAACCCCACGAAGGAGTTACCCGATTTGGCTCATTTTCGAACTTAATTTTACTTTTTTTTTTAAAGTCTGTGTACAAAATTTCAGCTCTCTAAGTATACGCGTTCTCGAGTTATCGTGCGCACAGACGGACGGACGGACGGACGGACGGACATGCAAAAATCGAAATAACTTTTAATATTATGAATGGGTGTCCAATCCATTTTGCTCTACCATCATTATTTCGAGGTGTTACAAACGGAATGACAAACATAGTATACCCCTATGATTTCATCTAGGGTATAAAAATGTGCACACCGATGTGCTGGGGAAATGACAATGCTTCGGTCGCCTGAACGACATGATGTGTAAAAATTTGTCATTATGTGACATTCTGCGTGCGGCTGAACGCACGGAAGGTCTGATAGCGTAGTGTCCCGGTGCACTTAGTAGTTTTGATGTATGGCGTACTTTTATTCTTAAACAACTTTCAAAATTGACATTTCGAATCGAAGTGCACACCAACCGTTCAGTTGCTATCCCTACTTTTCCAATCATGTGATGTACACACCGTTGTGCTGAAAAGCACATCGGTGCGCACTTCACATCATTGAAAAGTAGGGATAGTGCTTTTCAGCACAATGTTGTGTACATCACATGATTGGAAAAGTACGGATAGCAACTGAACGGTTGGTGTGCACTTCGATTCGAAATGTCATTTTTGAAAGTTCATTAAGAATAAAACTACGCTAAACGTCAAACCTACTAAGCGCACCGAGGCATGACGCTACCAGACCATAATGTAAAATATGCACACCGATGTGCTGGGGAAATAACAACGCTTCGGTCACCTGAACGACATGGTGTGTAAAAATGTGACATGATGTGACATTCTGCGTGCACCTGAACGCACGGCCGAACGCACGGCTTAGCGCTACGAAACCTTGCATACTACTAACTTTTTTATTTCTGGCACTTCTATGTACATATATCTATCTTATGCGCACTCAGATCCTTAATACATTTTTACTATACATGAAATTTTTAATACTCTAAGTGTATGTATACTTGGTATAATTTTCATATGTATTGTTTATAGTGATTCTCTATGCTGTTTCCTAAGTTGATATTAAAAAGTTGTCCAAACTTTCAATTTTACTTTTAATGATTTACTAATTATTTTTTTTATTATCTATATATATACGTATATATAAGTATATCCGTAATTATGACGCTACATTCACTCCCCTCTCTGTATTAACGAAACGTAATTAAAACAAATTTTAATGAAAACATAAAGAAAATAATTATAAATTAAATGTAACTTTTTTGTTGGTTTTTTGTTTGTTTGTCATAATCTGTGAATCATTTATTTTCTCTAAGAATGCTGCTTTCAAACGGTCGATATTGACTCTGAGTAATTTACCGTTTACGATGAAACTTTTGTCTCCTTCTTCCATTACCTTGAAGGGACCTTCGTATAGTAACTGAAGACTTGGCTTTAATTTGTCGTTGCGAATAAAAACAAATTCACAATCTGTTAGTGACTTTGGAACGTAGAATGTAGTACTAGATTTCCTGGAATCTATTGGTGTAATGTTTATAAAATATGTATGTAATTTTTCTAACATATCACTAGGTTCTGTTATGTCGTTATTCGTTTTCCTGAAAAAATCGCCAGGAACTCTTATAGCTTGCCCGTATCCTAGAGCATTGTAAATCCTCCTTAATCGTGTTATGGATACCTAAAAGAATTGTATGTAAATGAGAAGACCAATTAATTATGTCTTTCGTGGCTCTGATTGCAGCTTTCAATTAACGTTGTAAGCGTTCAATTATTCCGTTAGATTGTAGTTGGTATAGAGTTGTGCGAATTTTGTGACAGCCGAGGAAATTGGCTAATTCATGTAATAATTTTGATTCGAATTGGGCTCCTTGATCAGTTATCATTTGTAAGAGAGCCCTGAAACGACATACGTATTGTTGGTAAAAAGTGTTGGCTATATTTTCTGCTGTGATATCGTTTATAAGGTAAGCTTCTGGCCATCGTGTTTATCTGTCGATAATTGTTAATATGTGTGTATAAGAATTTTATTGTTGTAAGGGTCTCACAATTTCTAAGTCCACATGTTCGAATCTGCCTGTTGGTACTTCGAAATTTCCTACTGGTGATTTTGTGTCTGTGTATCTTAGACTGTTGACATGATAAGCATGTCCCACTCATTAATTTGTTTATTCATATTTAGCCAGAAATATTTGTTACTTATTAATTTTCTTGTCAAAGGTATACCTGGATGAGATAGTTGGTGTAACATTTTGAAAATTGATTTCCTAAGTTTGGTTGGTACAGACGAGTTTTTCCTGTTGACACTTCGCACCAAAGTTTATAGTTGTTTTCTGGAATACCCAAGTTTATCAGTTTGTATTTGGATTCTGTATTTTTGTGTTGCTGTTCGACAAGATGTAATAATTGTTTTTCGTCTGTTTGCAGTAAGCTAATTATTTGTAGATCAATTTTATTCTTGTGTTCAATTTCGTTACAATTTTCGAGATTGTTTGGTATGCGTAACAAAGCATCCACATTTTGTTTTCCTTTTATGTGTTGTATGTCTGATGTGAATTGTGTTATGCAGTTCAATTGTCTTGTTTGGCTTGGACTTCTCTACGTTTTGTCAATGGTTTGTGATCTGTGAAAATTACGAATTTACGACCTTCAAGTATGTGTCGAAAATTTGAATTGGTAGATAGACTGCTAGAAGTTCTCTATCGAAAGCGGAGTACTTTTCTTCTGGGTTTTGTTAGTTTTTTTTCGAATGGAATGGTTCCCAATTATTGTTGTGGAACTGTTGTAGAACTGCACCTATTGCTATGGATGAAGCATCTACAGTTACATTAAATGTAGTGTCTTCAATGGGGTGCATTAACAATGTTGCTGTGTTTGTATTTTAGAGAATATCTTGCAATTTCTAAGATTTAATGAAAAATTTTGTATGTGTGGGATTGGATATCTATCTGGTATAGTGATAGTATTTAACTGTATGTAATCCCCACAAGGGCGCCAATCTGAGTTATTTTTCTTTGCTACTAAATGTAGTGCTGAAGCTGTTGAAGAAGATGATGGTTGGCAAACACCTAATTGTAACATGTGGTCGAATTCCATTTTTGCGGTTTAGACTTTTCTCCATCTAATCTACGTGGTCTAGTGAATGAAAGTTTCCCTTTAGTTGTAATATGATGTATCACGTTGTGTTTGACAGGCTCCCCAAATCGAGGAGGTTCTGTTAATGATGGAAATTGCTTTAGAATATTTCCATATTCGTTTTCGATAGTAAATTGCTTAGATGATGGTTATGCCACTGACTGATAAATTTGTGTTGCCATCAGACATTTGTTTTTTAAATCTACCAAAAGGTTGAATTTAGTTGGTATAATTGGGCGGTTTACTTCGGCAATTACAAGTGGGAACGTGAAGTCCATTCTTAAACCAAAGTTGGTTTTAAACAACCTTGTACCGTAGGTTTATATTGTAGAGCCATTGGTTGCTACAAGAGTTAAAGAATTATCTTTTTTGTATATATTACAAAAGGTAGTAGGAATGACTGAAAGGTCAGCTCCAGTATCTATTAAAAATTTTAATTTGTTTTCTTTATCGAAATAAATAAACGTTTAATTATTATTAAAAGAACATGTTGCATAAGTCGAGAGGTTATTTAGTTTTTTGAATTTTGAATATTTTTTTGAAGAACAGGGTGATATACATTTTGTTGCTTTATCTCCAAATTTTCTGTGATACCAACACATAGTTGTAAAGCTAGTACCCCTTGGAAAACGACATCTGGTTTTTTTTTTTTTTTTTTTTTTGTTTTGATAAATTACATTTTTAATTAATTGATCCATTGTGTTCATTATCTTTTCTATATTACCGATTGTATTGTTAGAGCTATGTTTATGTTTGTTGGCAACTTTCGCATCCAAAGTTTTTTAATTACATTTTCAGGTAATTCTGAACTTGGGCCTGCTAAAACTTTCATGTTTCTGAAAAATTCCGATGGTCTTCTGTCACCAATCTCAGTATCTGAAAGGAGGAGTTCTAGCTTTTTCTCCTCAGTTTCAGCAAATCGTTGTAATGATACGTTTTCTAGCGTATTATATTTTCTACTCTTGGAGGTGTTTGAAGTACTTTCATAATCACTTCCACTGGTAGTGCTTGTACTACGTACTCATATTTTGTTTGGTCTTATACCTTTTTCAGTGAATTGATATTTCTGCTTGGACGAACCATGCTGCTGGGAAAGGTGGCCAAAACGGTGGTAATTTTACTGCAATAGCATTTAGAACTGTTCTATCATTCATATTGTCTCCAATAATTTCGTTTGGCATTATTTTCAAATACAGGAAAGTCACTTTTACACAACAAACAAATAAAAATTATACGTATCACTCGTATTTTACTTTCGTGATACTTTGTGATAATCTGTGTGTTTGAAAAACTTTTATAATCAGTTATTATGATAGATTCATAAAGACTGAGAGGAGGAAGTTTGTAGTCATATAAATTATTAAATCTAGTCACTGCACTTATGTGTATATTTATATATAAAGACAAGTGTTGATTAGTATGACGTTAAATATTTATATGTAATTGGAAAATTTGAAAAAAAAAATTTTTTATATCAGTAAAATTTGTTCAAGAAGAAACTTTTTTGGATTCTCCGGTATATAGCAAAAGCTAAAAAATGTTTTTAATTTATTATTTCATCACACAACCCATTATATTTTGGGTGACAAGTTTCAAGTTTTGGTTTGACTCACCAACAGGTCCCAAATAGCGAAATTGATTGACTTGAAAAACAAATGAAAAAAATAGAACAGAGAAAAGAAATGAAAATATGAAAAAATTGAGAAAAATAGAAGAAAAAAAATTTAAAAAATTTTTAAAAACCAGATTCATTCGAAACGAATCGAAGTTGTATTGGCCCGCAGTTTGCTGAAAAAGAAAAAATAAAAAGGAAGAAGAAGAAGCGTTTCGTGTTAACAGAAAACCTTACACTCATCGGTGCAGCTTGGTTTTCTGCCTGCTGCAGACGCTTGAAACAAATCAAATTGATCTCCTCTCATATAAACTCAGAATAAATTCTGGGTGTGAATTATGTGAGGCAAAAACACTCCTATATTATACCAAGGAGGAAGAAATAAAGATAGAGATTACTCTATAGGATTTTTTACCGGGCTAAACTTATATTTGTTCAAGAAGGATTGTTTTTTTTGGACTCTCCGGTATATAGCAAAAGCTAAAAAATGTTTTCAGTTTGTTATTTCATCATACAACCCATTATATTTTGGGTGACAAGTTTCAAGTCTTGCTTTGACTCATCAACAGGTCCCAAATAGCGAAATTGAGTGACTCGAAAAACAAATGAATAAATAGAACAACGAAAAGAAATGAAAAAAATTGAGAAAAAAAATTATTAAAAAAATTTTAAAAAACCAGATTCATTCGAAACTAATCGAACCCGCAGTGGGATGAAAAAGAAAAAAGAAAACGGAAGGAGAAGAAGAGATATAATAATAATAATAAAAAGAATTTTTTATTATTAAGGGGGGTTACCACTGAAATCTTAAAAAACACGAAAAGTTAATACAAATTTACTGCAAATCTGTGCGTACTATCATAATAAAAATTGTACATAGTTAGAGAAAATGCATAAACTTAGGTAATGACGTGTCAAAAATAAAGATTTCGAGGTTTTATATGTATTTAATTAGCTTTAGAAAACTCTGGAATTCATGAAATTTGCAAAGTTTAGTACATCGAAACGTAATAATGGTACATTAAATAGATAAATTTGTACTTGAGTATGGAAGATCTTGGTCTGGAAGAGGCAGTGACGGAAAGAAAACCAGACAAAAAATGTTGGTTACTAATATATTTTAGTTTGAAAGTTGCTATTTTCCGAGACAATTAACTACCAAAATTATGATATTATTTCAATGAAAGTTCAATTTGTAACAAAGATCGAACCTTTTTCTGTTTATTTTGAAAAACTCAAATTTTTTAGTGCAATGATAAAGGAAATAAAGTCAATAATGTTAATGATGGTAACGGCAAAAATTTCTTGATTTATTATATTTTGCATACAATTTGGCGTTTTCAATTCATTCTATCATCGTCAGATGGAGTAATATGCTTTTGGCAGGCTTTCATTTGTTTTGAAAGCTCAGCGGGCTGTAGCTGTATGCTTGGAGAGTGTGTGCCGTTATTTTCTGCATTAGGTATATGTATGTGTGTAGATTTCCCGGAATATTTGAATTTTTATCATTGGTAATTTGTTCATTTTTGCTTTGAAGCGAGAAATTTTTTGCCAATTCTATTATGGTTATAGGTAACGAATTGTGAGTAACATTATTTAATCATGGGACGTATTAGTAAAATTCGGGCCAATAATTATTGAATAAAGACGAGAAAACTGAATATTGTTAGGTATGTTAATCTGTGTGTATGAAAAGCAAATAATCCTATACATGTACAAATTTGTGAAATGTGAATTTGAATTTGTGAAATGTAAATGATTTTGATGAAATTTTGGAGGAAGGTTGGCTAAATTATAAATAGTTATTTTTTGTTGCGTTCCATTTATGACCGCGTTTTAGTGAAGCTGTAGAAAGGACAAAATGGAACTTTTTAAAGTTTTGAAGAGTTGTTTTTAGAATATATGTATGTAATTTAGAAAACTGAATGAAAATTGATGAGGTGTAGTGAGTTGTCACGATTATATACAGTGTGTACCAATTTTTTGACTACAATCGATTATGTTTCTAGCGACTATAATTACTACTAAGTACTATTAATTTATGTATGAATTGTTTTCAAAATGCGATTTTCGAAGAAGAAGCATTTTTACAAATTACAAAGAACTTGTGTCGACCAATAAAAGTATCGGCTTCGTACCAATGACATCTTTCTTTTGAAATTATTTTTTTAATTCTTTTTTATTTAAGAGGGAATCTGCTCACGAATATTTACGCGATTTAATATATATTTCGGTAAAAGCAACTTCTTTCTTATAAATGTTTTAATTGAGCTCATTGCACGCAAATTATTATGAGCGTTCCATTCTCAGGTACTTGCAATGCCCATTTGATCGGGTTAATCTTCCTCTTTATATAGCGATTATACCTTTCGATTGGCCCGTCCCCTCTAAAAGTTCGAGTGCTGTCATTATGTGATGAATCTTTTTATCAATGCAGTATCGGTATCGCCTAAAATCATTTAAAGAAAAATCAGTTCTTCTGTAAGTACCAAAATAAATAGCTAATTCATCCAAAGCCTTTATAACGGGACCAATTTATACTCCCTTTAGAATGGGCTCACCCCTTGCTTCACAGAGTTGTTTTTGGTAGATTTATTCGCCGTATTTTACGCATGCTTTGAAGTAATTTTTGACACTACTGCCTCCATGAATAGGTAAACTAGCTGACCTTTCTGGCAACCAAAGATATTCACGGAGTAACTCTAACATTTTTTCGAAATCGACTACCGTGACTCTCACAGCGAATTTCTGCCGTAAAGAATCAATTAATTTTTTGAATACCACGTCCCGCGTCCTATTTTAAGTGAATAGAAATATGAAATGGGTAGAAATAAGAACTTCGTGGACCAAAGCAAAAATTTTCCTTTAGGAGACACCTTCTCAAGAAGAAGACTGTCGGAGATTTTTCAATCTAATAGATTTCTCTATTTACTGTACCTACGCTTAGTGGTACTACCCATCGCGAATTTCAATGAAATATCTCCTAGCGGTTTGATGGCTTGCTCTGTTCTTATCTTCATCTTTCTATCTACACGATATATTTATACTGCATTAACATAGCGACTACGACAACACTATTTTGTATTCCATTATTGTGTTTCAGATCTCTACGGGAAAGCACAAAAGAAAATTTAACCGCACAGCAAAGAAATTTTGCTAATATAAATGAAGAAAGATATGAAGCAGGTAAAATGAATGCCAGCCCAAATATTGCGGATTATAGCGAAATAGATTCGTTCACAATTCTGATAGAAAAAGAAAATCAGGATGAAGATATGAACGAAAATTCCATGGAGGGATTTCGATTGGTAGATTTAAGGTACTTTTGGAATGAATTGAAAATCCTAAATGAACATTGCAATGCACAGGGTTACACAATAACCACACCAGTAGGGAAAAAAAGAGCACGAGAATGGCAGATTTTATGGCAGTGTTAACATCGAGTCGCAGAAATCTTTCCGAGTGACAGTAACTCCGACTAGGCTAATCTGGTTGGATTGCGTTTCTTGAAACTTGAAAAATTTGATGCGAACAAAATTGAGGAATTAGATAGAGATAAAATTGTATATATGTACATATATACTAAAATTAGATTAGAAAATCTACCAGACATAGCTCAACCTGAAAATTGTGTTTTTGGTAAATTCAAATCTAATTCTCTAAAGTATTTCTTTGGATATCTAGTTAATAAAATGGTAATCTGACAACATGCGAACATTGCAAAAATTATATGGTAGGTATATTACAACTCAGAATTCTTGGAAGAGTTTTATTTGATGACCGACTTCAGTCAAATAAAATTGCCCAGGCATTAAATAGTGCCAGACAAATTACACGGAAAAGTGTCTGATCAACAGCACAGAGAGCATACATTTCGTTCGCTCCTTGCCTGCTCCTCAACAAAATTCTAAGAAAAATCCGACAGCCAAATTTAAAATCTCGCCATGCCTAAGCAATTCTACCCACTGACTTATAAGTCAGTGATTCTACCTTACTGCTGTGCAGATGCCCGACATGCTTTGGAGTACAATACAGACGAATATCACAGCATCATATAGCTTTGCATGTACATATAGTGATTTGTTTCAATTTTAAAATTGCATACTTTTATGCGTTTATGTGCACTAAGCTTTTGGAAACAGAAATCGTGAGCTTTTTTTTGGTGTTAACCCCCCTTAATAAATTTTTTTATTTATTTATTTTATATTTTATTTTTTTTGATATACAATACTTTTTATTCGTAGTGTATTTATTGTAACCTTAGCGCTACGAAACCTTGCATACTACTAAGTTTTTTATTTCTGGCACTTCTGTGTACATATATCTATCTTATGCGCACTCAGATCCTTAATACATTTTTACTATACATGAAATTTTTGATACTCTAAGTGTATGTATACTTGATATATTTTTTATATGTATTGTTTATACTGATTCTCTATGATGTTTCCTAATTTGATACTAAAAAGTTTTCCAAACTTTCCATTTTACTTTTAATGATTTATTAATTTTTTTTTATTATCTATATATATGTAGTATATGTATATATAAGTATATCCGTAATTAGGACGCTACAGATACCTCGGGATGAATATGGGCGTGATGGGAGAGATAACTTGCAAAGTAATCTACAGTTATCCTTCTAATCACAAAGATGCTGATTTGGCATTCAAATTATTACATCACAGTCTTATGCATCCTAATCAGTTGTCAGATATCGACCGACGAGTTCAAAGGCTCTGCACAGTTTGCTTGGCTTTGCAAAATCTTATGGAATTGGTGGCGACCTGTGTCAGTTGATTCACCCGAGTTTCGTCATTACTACAGCATAGTTTCTAAGGGGACCAAAGGTTTGTAGTCGAGTGAATTATTTGATTAGCTTTGTGTTAACACTGGCCAAATCTACAATTCATTTGTACTATATGAGAGTCGAAGATGGGAATCAGAACACTGATCCACAACACCATACACAAACACGTAAAAAGCACTTCGATGACAGGTTTAAGAGACATTTACTGGCAACGAACGCATTCACATTCAACTGCACATGGCAACTACTATCGTCGTTGCAGTGCGGCGCTCTGGTCTTTCGTTGGTGATAACAGGCCAGAGCATTTGCAACACTACTCCATGGGGTTTCTCCCCGCTGTGGAAAGGACGAGCGCTCCGGTAGAGATTCTTAGCTGGAGGGATTGTTAGGGTAAACTCTTTTTTTTTATTTAATTTGATATATACATGATAAAATCTAAAATCTACTTACTCAAAATACTGACTCAAGTCACACCACATAATTTTCCCAGCAAATGCTGGCAAGCTTGACATCGCGCCAAAGTTTGATAATTTACCTGGTATCATGTTGTGTCTGACGGTCGGTGAGAAAATTAAGTGGTGTAGCTTGCGTAAAGAATTCCACGAATTAATTTTAAATTTTATACATAAAGAATTTCTCGATTTAATGCAATTTTGGGAATTTATACATTCCTCCCGCCTTGAGCTCTGCCACAAAGCACAATCTTAGGATATATGTATATACAGCTTTAATGTATACTTGTATAAATCGACGCCTAATAAAGTAGCGTAGATTGCTACTTGAGCCTATACGAAAACTTCAAATGTTGGTTGCGATACCGCTCTGGATAATGAGCTACGTCCTATCTACTCGGTGAGTAGCATCCTCGTCCTAGGTACAGGTATTTCTTGTTGGGTTTGGCAACTTTTAATAGATTTTCCTTTGATGTGCTTTGTTAACTAGTAGCCTCCGGCTATGGTGATGATGATTAGGCTAGATCAGTTTTTCCCAACGTGGGGCCCACGCCCCACAGGGGGGCAATTCGATTGCTAAGGGGGGCAATTCGAAAATTCTTGAATTACTAAAGTTCTTTTTTGTAATTTTAATAAATATTTATGACTACATAATATTTTCTTTTCTTTCTTTCATTCTTGCAAAAAAATTACATATTGTCAATAAATTTCGTCACAGATCTTCTAAAACTAATTTGTAATTCTAATTTACAACCAAAATGAATATAATTATTTTGATGCGGCAACATGAAGAACTTCAAAATGGTTTTTGGCTTGTGTCATAAATGTCTTGTGTATAAACTAAAAGAAGAATATCTGTAGCACCTTTGGCCAAGGTGCTGAAAGGAGATGTAAAGTTCTGACAAATAAAATTCTCATTTCTCCCAAAAATATCAGAGAATCCAGCATGAGTTTCTCCCACTTAATCTCTTCAGAGCAAAATGTATGTAAACAAAAGCACACGCTGTTCAAAAAATATCCTAGGATTACAGCAACAACCATTGGGCTATCCTACACGAGTATTCTTGATGCAGTATGAAAACCGGTTTTCTAGCGAAGAGGTGAAAAGAAGCAAAGAGGTATCTCTCCAAAGTGTACATTAGATTAGGATTTCAGCAAAAAACATTGGGATACACCGTAATGTTAGGGGGGGGGGGGGCATAAGAATTTTAGAAAGCCTTAGGTGGGGCATAGCACAAAAAAGTTTGGGAAACACTGGGCTAGATGAACGTCATGACTGGAGGTATGCCGTTGCAGTGTATCATTTATGTTGAGATCCTAGATTCTCGCTCTAAGGTTTCGATGTTTTTTCTCATATTTTTTACTGGTGTTTGTTGATAAGTTATTGGGGAGGTGTTGTATTAAAATGGATGAAATCGAAAAGTTTCCAAAGAGGTTTAAATTCACCCTTTAAATTGTTGGACAAAACATTGTGTCCATGAATTGTGGTGTGTTCATCCCTTCTTACAGAATTGTAGTGTAAAGTTATAATTCCAGATCCCTCTACGGTTTTCTTTTTTGTTCAACGTTAACATTTCAAATGACGTTAATTATGGCAGGAGTAGGTTTTATGTATATCCATTTGTTGAAAATTAACAGTTGAATAAACCTCGGTGATTTACTAATGGCCGTGGCAGCGATTTCGAATGGTCCATGATTTAGAACAATGAGTTCGCAGGAGATAATTTTTCTCCTGTATTGTAAACGCGGTGTTGCTGTTTTTAAATGAATGTCCTGTCGTTTATGATACAACTCCATAAATTTTGGTCGGATAAAGGATAGTACTGATCCCGATGCAGATTGATGATTAGAAATTTTTCTATTGATTCTATCATCATGAGCTGGTTGCTTGACAAAAATGGAATTCCTCGTGTGATAGTAGTGGAAGTTTTATTCGAACTATCATCTGATCTATGCTTATTCGATTTTCAACTCTCATAGAACTGTATATCTTTAACAAGTTGTGCGAACGTGACGGTAGTCGGAGGGTAGTAGGAAGATTTCCTTATATTAATGTGAGTTGTGCGGATAGCTATTGGCTTAATAACTGTAATATATTTTGCAATGGTGGGGATCTATAGTCACATCTAACAAGTTAGATTGAATCCCTTGGTATTTGCTTAGAACTAGCGTCAATCTCAGTGCCAATGCCATAAATGACTGTGTGGCTTTTTGTAGAATCAACTCGGTGTTAATGTTATGTAATTTAGGTTGACTAAAATGGGTGTGCGTTTTTTTATTAGCGCCACAATATGAATAGTATTTTCCTTCAGATCCTGCATTATTTGGGCCATGTGATTAGCATAGTCGGAATCAAGAACTCCGAATGAAGCATTAGCTACGTTACCTACAATGCTTAATGAACCTCTCTTAGTTCGTGGATTAGTCTGGTGTAAAAGCAACTCATTATTGCTTGTGAGTTCTCCCAATGCGCTTTTAAGTTTTTCCATGATGAGACCACACTGATTCCATTCCTTCATCAAATTACAGCCTTCCTGGAGCCGTTCTACACCTTGTTTAATAATATTTAATTCCGATCAAAATGTGCTCATATTGTAGTAGATCACCAAGTTCAAATCAGTTGATACCAGCTGGGTATTCTCCAAGTTTTCAAAATATAATCCCGGCGGAATATCAAACTGTTTTATATCGATTTGTCCCATGGTTGGCAGAATTAAGCACGTACATGGCTGTTTCGCTACGCCTTTAGTTCTGGTTGAGGAATTTGTTTGATTACTGCGATTACTTGAAGATGTCATAGGTATGTCATCTGCTCTCAGTCTATTTGGTGCTGAAGATCCTGCACTGTCTGGTTCCTTCCGGTTCTATAGGTAAGGGAGCCTACTTATTTATAGGTATTCTAATAACTCCCTTTGATATTTCGATATCTTCCAATCGTACCAAGCCATCCTCACCCCTGATGGCTGTTACAATTCTTCTCCTAAATGCTATACTGCAGGGAGAAGGTTTTCTTCATTCACTATCACCATCATTTCGGGTTGTGCACTGCTGCTTCCATTTATAGCGATGCTGTAATTCGCTGGGATAGTCCCTGGACCATAATACTAGATCTGTTCCATTAAATAGCTTACCAGTTTCCACCTCTGCAGCAGACCTATGTTTAGCTGTCGTGCTTGAGAATCGGTGACTGACGTGGGCGGTTCTCCAGTCAGAAGGTGCCCTGGTGTAAGTGCCGCAAAGTCATCTAGGTAGGATGACAGTGATGTTCAAGGACGTGAATTTAAAATTGCTTTGACCTCAACCATTATTGTTTCTAGTTCTTCATATGTTAAGTTAGCGGTGTCGAGATCTGTTCGCAGTATATGTTTGGCAGATTTAACATCAGCCTCCCACAAACCTCTAAAGTGTGGCGCTCATGGCGGTATAAAGTGAAACTCAATAGCCCTGGTACTGAAAAAACCCAGTACCTGCTCTTGTGATTTTTGGTCATAGTTTCTTGTACTCAATTCCTGGAGTTTGTGTCTGGTACCGACGAACTTCGTGGCATTGTAGCAGTAAAAGTTACGACAATTTCCCCTTTTACCGATTCTGTAGTCAAATCTTTGACCATTTCAAAATGAATAGTCTTAGTCGCGAAGCAGCAAACCCAGCAACATAAGATTTCTGTGGGCGTTTCCCTGGAAGTTTATAATGCGTCCGAAAGGGTCCAAAAAGCCGACTCCGGCATTTATAAACGGTCGCGCCAGTTATACTCGATGCTCAGGAAGATTTCCCATGAATTGTGATAACATTATCGGTTAGGCTCGAGCGCATGGAACGCACTTCTAAACTATAGCTCGTTCGTTATTTTTACCTTTAATGGGCCAAAATCTTAGCCGAATGGTGGCTAGCAGTAGTTGTGTCGTGACATGAAGATGTTGAACATATAGATTGGTCATCAGCAGCCACGTGCCCATATGAGCTTACGGTAATATCGGATGCTTCGCATAATATGACAAGTTCGAGGCCTCCAGTCTTCCTCCGACGCGCAATACTCCGGAATCATCTAAAGATGGGCTAAAACTATGTAGCGGGTTGCTGTTGCTAATGTGGGCTGAATATTCTAGTTCCCTTAGCTCAGTAGGAAATTCGTCTTCTTGTACCCCTTTTATCATTCCAGTAAAAGCCTCATCTAATTCTATGGTAGTACCGTAGGCATCGGTTTTCCCATTTCTTGCGAGTGTCGGAGATAAGTCTCAAAATATGTACGATTATGCCGTTGGTCCAACGTGTTTTGCTCATCTATCAAATTCATAAAATGTGAAGCATCACTTACTGTTACCACCACCGCCTATATTTCCCTTTGCTCTAAGCTCATTTGCGTCCGTTGGTAAGCTGCTGGCCATCCGTGTTCGGCACCATGTAAAAATATTGACCCGTATACCATAAGAAATTGGCTGCTAGTCTTTTGGGTAGAATTCCTCTTGACATGATGTCCGCTGGATTGTGCTTAGACCCTACATGTCACCATTGCTCTTCTGTGTTTAATTCTTGGACTGTCGCAATTCGGTTAGCTATCAAGGAATGGTACGAGGCTGCTGCTGAGTTAACCCATTCAAGTACGATTTCCGAATCGGTCCATTAAAAAGTTTTTACTTCCGGTAACTGCAGATTTCTTAGAACCCGGTGTACAATGGTGCTATACTGAATTTGGCGTACAGAAGACTTACTCGTGTTATTCCATTATTACCGATCGATCGTAAATAGACTGCGGCTCCGAGGCGTCCGCAGAGGCATGCAGTTGTACTGATTTTTTTATTTCATCTCTGAATATTTGTTTCGGGATTCTTGTACCATTAAGGGCCTTGAGGTTATTCCGAAAATGAATCCATTTCGAATGCAGTTCCATGGGCAGTGCCGCATCTCAATCGAGCTTTATTTGCTATAATTGTTGTAAGAAGATCTTTGTCATTACCATCACGGGACTCATAAAAGCAGCGGATCAAATAAATGCACGATGTCGGACAGTACTGTTCTTGTGGTTACCTTGTCATTCTGCATCCAGTGGACCCTAACTCGTAATTTGCCAATTTAAGGGGTCTAACTCAGTCCTAATGTATTAATCTGCTCGTCACTATTGTCGAAAAGATCCAGTTGGATTGCGCGATCTTCTAAATGGATGACATTCAGAAATTCAGAAGTTCCTTATGATTGGAGCACAATTTTCTCAGCTTAAAACCTGTTTGAAGTAGGGCATTTAATTGACCTTGAGCTTCTAATGCTTCATAAAGTGTATCGCGTGCCGTCATTAACTCATCCATTTAAAAATTTTGCATAAATATCGTTGCTCCCAGAGACCACTGACCCATTCCTTGTTCGGCGAGATGTTGTAGACATTTTGTTGCCGCGGAGGTCGTACCATAAATAACTCTGGTCACCTGAGAGGATCTGATTGCTTCCTTCGGACTTTCCCTCCAAAGAACTAGTTGGTATTTTCGGTCTTCTTCAGCAACCAAGATTTGATGGAACATATTCTCAATGTCTGCAGTAGTGAAGATGTATGGTAGTAACCGAAATCTTATTAGGATGGTAAACAACTTATCCTGAATTGTGGGACCATTGGTTAGGAGGTCGTTTGATGGCACTTTCGGTGATGACTTGGCAGATGCATGAACGACTACCCTTAGTTTGGTCGTCATGCTGTCGGGTTTTAGTATGTAGTGATGCGGTCGAAAGTAATGGGATTTTAACGATTTAACAGGGTCCACCTCGCTCATGTGCTTCAAATGTAAATACCCTTTCACAAATTCGGTATACTGCGACTGTACTTCAGGATTCCTCGCAAATCTTCGTTCTATGGTTAGAAAGTGACGAATTGCAATATCACTCGAATCTTCCAATCTGCTTGGTCTTTCTTGGGATGGTAATCTAACCATAAATCTACCATCTGCATTTCTTTCAAATGTCTAATTGAAAAATGATTCGCATTTCATCTCTTGTTGTGACAAATTATTCGTATTGAATCGACTTTTTATTTTCTAGAACCTCTCGACGGTCTTATTGACATCTTCTCCTTCTGAACGTACACCCCAAGCAGAAATTGGTCAATAGGTTTGAATCGCCCTTCCTTCTACTATCCAGCCCAATATGGTACTTTTCAGCGTGGATAAATTTGAACCCAGCTATATTTGCCCTATGCATAATAATTGGAAGAAGGACTCTGCTCCAATAAGGAGATCGATACCATCTAGTCCATTGAACCCAGGATCATCTTACTGGATGTTATTTGGTATGGTCCAATTTGACACATCCAGTAACTGGATTGACTGATAAGAGTTGATATGGTCGAGCACAAATCCCTCTAGTCTTGTTGAGAATTCATTGACCTTGGATTGTAGCTGGCTGTTGATTCTTCCTTTGCTCCGCTGCTGACCCGTACCAATGTCTTAAATCCCTAAGGAAGCAGGGAAGGTCACCAGCCCGAGTTCCTTGACTACATTTTCAGTGATCAAGTTTACTTGTGAGCTAGAATAAAGAATAGCTCGACATTCTACTGCTCTTCGATTTTCGTCTAAAAGTTTTACTAGTACAGTACGAAGTAGCATATATTCCGTAGATTGGGATTCCACAAACGCCGCAAGACTCAATAGTGCTTCCGTAGCCGTCTTATTTATTGAAAACCAGCTGCATTCTATTAGATTTGTAGTCGATGATTTTCCCAATGCGCTCTCTTGCCTAATTAATGCATCTGTGTGAACTAACGTGTTATACTTTTTGGTACTCTCATTATAACGCTTCAATGCAATACAAATTTCTTTGGATTCGATAGATCTTGTTCGTAAAGCAAGTGGGTAGATCAGTCCAGTCTTTTTATATAAAATGTGTAATAGAAGTGGGTCCCAATGAGTTATTTCTAAACCCAAGTTAACACCTCTTGGTGGTTTCATGCATCGTTTTTATGAATATGGCTGACGGGGCCTCTGTTACTCGTGATGGTTCATGCAGCAGTTTATTTATTAGTGATGCAGTCAATAGCCTGAGGTTCTCGTACCTTTTTTGCAGCATCTACCATGCCGATGACAATGATCGTAACGCCCGGAATATAATACAAGCTATGAAGTAGCCGAAAGCACCGACACATTAAAAGGCCTTAACGTGCCGGGTACAGCATGCAGTAAGAGCCACTCTCACTGCCTTTTGTATTCATCTTAAACAGTTCCTAAAGCCCAAAACTGTCGCTCCCACTGCAAAATGAAGTTAAAACAAATTGCAGCCAAGTATGTTTTCTTTCTAATAGTTTAAAAAAATAGCATGTAGAACAAGTTTATGGAAATTATAGCGTTTGAACAAAATACAAGCATGTCGCCTGCTGACCGACCCGCTGCTCTCTTTTTTCGACTTTGTTCATGGCTTGTATATTCCGGGGGTTACGCCATGATCCATGCCGGAAGATAATTGTGATCAGATAAGGTGAAATGTAGTAACAATTTCTCGGCTTCTCCTAATAAGTACATCTTGAGGTACCACATCCTTTGGCAGTTCGCCATAGGTTGATTATGGATCATTTGAGTGAATAAATCGATGAATTGGCGGCACTTGAAAGTAATGCCCATCGAGCTTGGGTAGGGTTATCTTCGATAATTTCAACATTGTACATGTGTAAGCAGGAATTATGGTCTGTGCTCGAGGTGTACTACTAACTGATTGTTGTAGCTCTTCTAGCTCTGTAGAAAGCTGCATCACTAATTTGTGTACTCGCTCTTCTAATTGGATGCATTCTTCCAGGCTATTTATGTAGGATCAGCTGCGAATTCCCACAAGTCTTGGTTGTAATTCTAAATTTGAGCCCAATATTGGGTTATTGTTTTTAACTTGATCTTATAGAAGGTTTTCGTCTCATTACTGAACTCTATTTGCTCCAGGTTAGCAACGTTTGCGTTACAGCTTTTTGTCTTCTCCTAACTCTAATGCCTTCAGAATCATTCGCCATTGGCACTGGATGGCTTATGGCTAATTTACATTACTCGAACATTGCTGGAAAACAGAGTATCTGAAAATACTTTAGAAAGATAAGGACAAAACATAATCCATAAAAATTTTATTAAGTTAAATGTCAAATCCCCCGACGAAGGGGAAATTTTTACTGCCATAATTAGTCATAGAAAATTCTAACCAGAAGTATATTTTATGGCAGTATATTTAGCTATTATGGCATCAAACTCATACATATAACTACAAGCTTGTACGAATATAATTGTTTGCACGCAAACAAATTAAATATATTTGAAGCCAGCTTGTAGCTGTCAAATATGTTTTAGATTTTAGTCATGTTTGCGATAAATACCCAGAAGAAGATAGCCACAAGAGGTGTGTATATTTAATTGAATGGTAAGTAAAATAATGTAAACTAAACCATATTTTTTTAGATCTCTAAGCGAGTATTGGCATAGAGGCGGGAATGGCTCAAAGAATTGCACTGTACTACGGAATCTCAGAGCTAAATGTGAATTTTTGGGAATACTAAATAATTCAATCGCATTCCGATTTCTCGCAGAGGATTACAATAACAGAGGCATTACAACGAAAATCTGTCCGAAAGTGCAACAGGATCCTATATTTTGTCCAACAGTCTTTTAAGTCAGGAGACCAAATCTCGTACAATAATTTGCACAAACCAAAATTTTCCTATCCTGAAATACAATGACTTTAAAAAAATCGATTTGGAAGAATATAAGTGGATCCAGTTCGAGATGATTATTTTGCAGTTCATTGAAGTTATCAAGTAATCAAATATTTGAACAATATTAAACATATAATAGGACCGTAATCCTCAAGAAACAACTCTTATGATTGATGATACTGTGCAATACAATATAGTATTCACGGCTCCATAAGAACGTCATTATAATTGGAAAACCGAGAAAAACGGGCCTTGAAAGAATTCAGAAAAATTTTTTAAATTTTTTAATTGATATTCAATACCCTAGGAGCCAAACTTTCATTACAGGGATTGCTATTTCATTTGTACCTGAGGTAGTAAAGGGGCTTCCATATTAGAGCCAACAAATAAATATACACACATCAAGCCGCATTAAGTGCAGGAGAGACATTCTGCGTAATATTCGCTTTGGCTTCGAATACAGACATTAAAGATGCTGTTGGCAAAGTAGTTGGATACAAGTTATCCTTTAATGGGTACGATAATATTAAAAAATTTACTGAAATGTCTCAACATAAAATATAACAAAACATGTTAAAATATGGAATTCAATATTTAATTAACGCTCGATTTTATGGATATGGAAATGAAGAACGATTTCATAATTTTAAGGCGTTTCAATATATTTTCTGTACCTACATATTTCTTGGCTTTCTCTGTTAGTACTAATCAGCTTATCCAAATTAGGAACAAAGGCTATTTCATGCCAATATTAACTGCGATGTTCATTAATGAAGGCATATGTCATTATGTTGGTGTAATGGTTCAGGTTTCTTTATTGTTTAAACTGACAATTTGATTTTCGAGTAATGTAATGCCATTATAGATACATCAGTTGTGGGTATGCCCCTGTATTGTATGACCTTCTAGCTATTTTGCCAGCTGACAGACCCAATGTTGGTAATTCTTCATCGGATTTTGACTGCTGATGTTGAAAAACTGTACTAATTTCATTTGGCTTGATTCTATTCATATTGCGTGTTAGTAATGGTACCATTCCATAACGCCTTATTAAGCTGCCTCATTTAGGTCACCAGATTCCTGGATTTGGTCCAGTTTTGTACACAAATATTGCCTGAACTGCCGCTATCTTGTGGTAGTAACCCATAGTTTAAAGGATCCTTCTTATAGTTGGCTAGAATGTTCTGAATTTCCTTGCCGGGACTGTTTTAGGCAGCTGCCAAAGGATCTATTATTTGATCAATTTTCGGCGGCATCCTTCTTGGTAGAATGGCTCAGCCAATTTTGTTTTATAATGAAAGTCTTCTGTTGAACGTGATTGAGCGAACTCGTTCACGTCGGGGTCACCAAATGTTAAGGTAAACTCTTTTGTTTACCTGGTAATAATTTGTAGGTTTGAAGGGATTCATCTCAACCTTGCTGTTGTGTATTCGGTGTTTTACCGGTTACACGCAATCCTTAAACCTGAAAGGCAAATATTAATATTAATTCCCGGGCTACTCCGTTCTTGTACCGGTAGAAATAGCGATTAAAAATTTGAAGGTAATCTCCAATTTTTTTTTATGTCAAAATTAAATGACAATTTTACATATACGCGATAAAATATGCGGACCTTTACTTACTCAAAATGCTGACTCAAATTACACCACATAATTTTTCGAACATATTCTGGCAAGCTCGACATCACGCTAAAGATGGAAATTTACCTGGTATTATGTTGCGTCTGGAAATCGGTGAGAAGATTAAGTATCGTAGCTTTAGTGAAAACTTGCGCGAATTAATTCTAAATTTTACACGTAAAAAATTTCTTGATATAATGCAATTTTCCGAATTTACACAGAGATGATGAGAGCAGTTTGCAAAACTCTATTATAATACAGGCTTCTCTCGCTGCACTCTAGTTGCGTTCTGGATATTCAACAACTATTTGTTGAATTCAGAGCAGTTCATCAGTGAGTTCATTGATCTCTGGCATGGTTGGCAAGAGAGGAAAATTGACTTTCCTTTCCTTAGTAAAAGGTGGGATGTATCAAGCTTCTCCAACCGAATACCTCCACCAGGTAGCTAGACGACGAACTGCTTCTTGTAAAGTCGAATCAATAATTGATGAATCTGGACAATTGTTCAATGGAAAACAGTTATCAGAATTTATTCTAGGCCACAACCGTAGTGTCTATTCTGAATAGATGTTGATAAGGGTGTATTTGCGAAGCGCACAAGCCATAAAAAAACAGTTCTCCTAGCGCACAAGCAGGAGTTTGCGAAGCGCACACCTATTGTTAAGAGATTACGTATTGTTTTGGAAACGCGCGGCTATGGTTAAGGTCAACGTATTGTTATAGCACGTATCTTTACCTGATCTATGTAAGTTAAGTTAAGTTTTTAAACCACTAATATCAATAGGAGGAGTACGCTCTGTGCCAAGCACAAAGCCACACACAAGCAGGCAGGCGTACACACACACACAGAGGCAGGCTGGCAGGGGCACACACACGCGCGCGGAGCGAAGCGGAGCGCGCGTGTGTGTGCCCCTGCCAGCCTGCCTCTGTGTGTGTGTGTGTGCGCCCCTGCCTGCGTGTGTGTGTGTGTATACCTGCCTGGGTGTGGATTTCTTTGCGCTTGGGGGTATATTACTTAGGGAGGGTAAAGACATGTGCTAGAACAATGCGTAATCCCTTAACAATAGGTGTGCGCTTCGCAAACTATTTTTGACTAGATTAATTTTGGGTTGTGCGCTTCGCACATATACCCGTTGATAACATCCTTGGCCACTAATGAATTTCTTGAGATTATTCCAGAGCAAAGTGCTCCTGCATTCAGTGAATGCATTGGAGGAAATGACCACTGCGACAAAGGATCTAAGGCGACACTTTTCACCTCGTTGTGACGACTTGACTCAAGAATTCTTCATACGTTTCAGGAAGTTATTAATTCCTGATCTCTTGGAAGTCTTCAATTCGGCAGTTGAGATACATTCCGACTTTCCTTCTAATTGGAGGAAGATTATTATAAGCTTGGTTCCAAAGAAAGGAGATATGCAGAGAATAGCTACCTGCAGGCCAGTAATCCTATGCCATGTGGACTACAAAATCGTTTGCAAAGTATTAGGGGCGATACTCCGCACCGGGAACAATCCTATTGTGTGCCTGGTCGTTGTAACTACGACAACTTTGCGGTAGACAAATATTTGTTTACCTACCATGAACAGACAGGTACATAAATGGCTGTGATTTCACTAGACCAACAAAAGGCTTTTGATAGCGTTTCGCACGAGTATCGCTTGACTGCTCTCGAGGTATTTGGGTTTTCGCCCAGATGGCTCCATATCGTCGGGAAACTACATAAGGAGTCAGCAATTTTCATTAAGCATCAAGGACAAGTTCTGTCTCCTATCTCGTTTCATCGAGATGTCCATTGTCAGGTATGCTTTATGATCTTTCGTTGGAGCCGCTACTGGTGATTCTTCGTCGAATGCTCGTATTCCATATACCAATGTGAGGCTTCTTATTCTGGCATATGCGGATGACCTTTTTATATTCGTGAAAAAAATGAAGCTTTTTCGGTCGCTCGTGCTGTTTTGAACAGTACGAGTTTATGGTAGGCGCTAGAATCAACCTTAGTAAGAGTCAACGCTTGTGGAGTGGAAGGTGTAGAGATCGTACAGATACTTCACTGAACATCCAATTGACTAATACTTCCCTTAAGTATTTGGGTGTATATACCGGATGGGAGAGTAAATCAAATAATAGAAAGAAACTCCCTAGAACTGTAAAGTCATGGCGTAGTCGGCTATTTCCATTATCCTTAATGGAAGGTTAGTCACAATAAATTATTTGATTACCTCCTCCATCGTTAATCTGCTAAAGTTTGAGATGTTTAATGAAGGTTTTGTAGGTGTTCTACAAGCAAAAGCGATAGACGCCTTTTGGTACGGAAGACGATGAAATGCACTCTGTCTGACAGTTAAAATAGGTGGAGTAAGTCTCACTAAATTGGTTGTGAAATCAAAGTTTCTTCAAGTGCGTGCATTCCAAAGAGTGTTTTTCAGGGAGACACCTTATTTCTCAACTGTGAATGTACTTGAAGGGATCGGCATAGGGGAGCACCAGTCCCTGCTCTCTGTTTGACTATCTTATCCTTAAATATCTTAACGATTCAGACCTGGAGCAGAATCTGGCCAGCATTTCACCTTAGGTTGAATGCTCTACGGTACACGCAATCAATTCGCGTTGTTTCCACTCAGATTGAATCCTGAATTGACAGATTCAGTGTTCAGTAATGCTCAAGGTTTTGAAGCTAACACGCATCTACTGACGATTCTCCGAAATAGAAACTGTGGAATACGCACAAATACTCCACAACTACACGACCTGGTTGCTCCAGCGCGGGATAGATTTCGCCAACTTGGGATCAATGACCCTAGCATTAAGTTGAAGGATGCTTTCTTTCTGAACAGGCCACCTCACATACCTTTCAGTATGCTTACAGCACGTGTGCTTCGTCATGTACTTATGTCAATAAGACGTTCGGTGTATACAGGATACACAGATAGAGAACATTCCTCGCATTGAATATGGGCGTGACGGCAGGAATACCTTGCAAAGTTATCTACAGTTAAGCTGTTCATCCGTAGAACATATAAGAATTTACAAGCTAAATAAAATAGTAAACAAACTATATGATCGTATGCATAATATCCCACGTAGAATACTAGTATTCAGTTTTCTCAAAAAAGGGCATTCAAATCTTAGAAAGATAAAAACCATTTGCTAGCCCTTTGGGGTTCCACTTTATCCTACCAAAACAGCAAAAGCCTAAAAAACAAACAAAAATATTTAATTACCAAAATGTAAACAAATCAAAATTTCAACAAGTTTATCATAAAAATAAACTTACCTAAAACGCCTAGAATTCTACTCCCACGCTGCACAGCAATACTTCAAGATGTTTATTAAATGAAAAATACAAATATAAATAACTATAAATATAGACAATAAAAAGAAAAAACTTACCCAGGTATTCATGCTGACAACACAGCTATCTATACCACTGTCACTAACATCCAACACCATATATCAGTGTAGTCAGATGTTCAGAGTTCTCATTCATTCTCAGCATTAATACGTACAGCTGAAGCAGGACACATGCAACGCGACGCAACTTTTTTCTGAGTCCCATTTAATCTGTACATTTCCAGAGTATAAATAAGGCAGGGGCTCAAGCAGAAAATCATTGCATTTTTAGCAGTCCTCAGTCCTCCAAGACGGATCAGATTCTTTGAATCTGACTTAGTTAAGGAAATCTTTGGGCGAATTTGAACCTATACAGAAATTGCTGCGCTTTTGACTAGTGATTTTTCCAAAAGGCGGATCAGTGCCAATGTCATTGAAAAGGTCTATTTTAATTAAATTTTTGCCTTTTCAGCCAGGATGGCCCCGGCGCCCCAGAATGCGGACTGCCCCCCCCCCCCCCCCCAAGAAAATTATGAAAATTCCAAAAAAAATTCGTTAATTCTAAATCGAATTCGAATCGAAAAGGCTTTAACGAGTTCTTTTCTTCAACCAAACCTATTAAAATCTTTTAAAGATTTTTAAAAACTATTCTGAGATTGCTCTAATTCCACTGAAATTTGAGTTATGATTTATTTAAATTATTGTTGGCTAAATTTTAATTTGAAATTATTATTTTTTCAGAGCTAAGTAATATTTATATTGAACAAATTATAGGTACATAAAAAGCATATATATTTTGATAAATAAGGTTTGAAATATTGCATACAGTATCTCAGTCTTGTCATTTATTGACCTGACACCTACCCTTATTTCACTTAGACCTGTATTGGCCTGAACATATGAACATATCCTTCTAATTACTAAGATGCTGATGTAGCATTGAAATTGTTGCGTCACAGTCTTATGCATACTAATCATTTGTCAAGTATCGACCAGCGGTTTCAGAGATCTGCACAGTTTTTGCTGGTATAGGTACGGGCTCTCACTTGCCCAGCTTTGCAAAATCTAATGGAACTCGTGCGCGATATGGGTCAGTTGATCCACCGGAATTGTGGCATCACTAGAACATCGTTTCTATGTGGACCAGAGGTTTGTAGTCGGGTGAATTGTGCGATTAGCTTTGTGTGGACACTGCCCAAATCTACAATTCACTTGTACTACATGAGAGTCGAAGATGGAAATCAGAGCACTGATCCACAACACCATACACAAACACGTAAAAAGCACTTCGTTGACAGGTTGAAGAGGCGTTTACGTCTTGAATATCTGGCAAGGAACGCAATAACTTTCAAATGCACATGGCAACCACTATCGTCAATGCTGATGATAACAGGTCTTTCGCTGATGATAACAGGTCACAGCACTTGCAACACTAGTCCACGGGGCTTCTCCTCGCTTTGGAATCATTGCAACTGCTGTGGGAAGGACAAGCGTTCTGTTAGAGATGCTAAGCTGCAGCAGTGATGCCAACTACATGCTAATTACTGGATTACGGTAATTTCAAGTTGAACACAGTTGCACAGTAAATTAACACAGATTCACATTAATTAGTCCAAGCATGAAGGTATAAACTCACAAAAAATCTTTTCCAGATTATAATTAAACCCACACATTTACAAAGACTGTGCAAGACCTGAATATATGTAATATAATATTTCGTATTTTGGAGATTGCATTACTACTGAGGCTGTACAAGACTTAAATTATAATATTTCCTATGTTGGCAATGGCATTACTACTGAGATTGTACAAGATCTAAATTATAATATTTCCTATGTTGGCATTACTGAGAATGTTGGCGGCAGAATCATGTCAATTGTCATGTGAACTTCTTAGATCGAACAAATGCAATCCGTAAAGTGTCAAGTTTATGCATATTTATTAAACGTATCCTAAACTATTTCTTATCACTAAAAGGATTTTTTAAAGTGGAAGCAGAAGTAAACAAAAAAGCTCCCGCAAAAGCTATTTGTACTTGGTTAGAAGTCTTTTCACCAACGGAATTTCTAGAATATGCATTACCACATTTTACAATTGCTAATTTAGAAATGCAGAGGGAGAAAGTAAAAATTCATACAATTTACAAAAGAATTCTCTCAATATATACAACAATTTTGAAAAGTTTCCTTAACCCACAGTATTTTCAAAGTAACAAAATAGAAAATATCGTTTTTCAGAATCCACTATGCCATCTTCCACTAAAATAAATCTATTTAGATGGAAATTTAACAGCATCGATTTTAGAATTAAATGTGAATTTGCCTTCCGAACAAGTCCTAATTTTCCAAAATAACTGTCTTCAATTTTATATTGAAAGTGCTACTCAAATTAAAAGACGTCATTTTGAAATTATAAGTCCAGAAAATTTTCAACGAAATGCTTCCATCATACCATTAGCTATTCATTTTCCAAATATAATTGATATAATTTGTGATTTCAATGAATTAGATACGGAATTTAGGCTGATTAGAGAATTAAAAGATGTAGATACAAATTTCCCCATAATAGACTATTGGGGAATGGTTTGTAAATTAGAAAGAGGTGATAGTCTTTCATTGTTTCCTCTAACAAAAAAATGCTTTCTTATTTATTTTGCCTACCACATAGTTCAGCTACTGTTGAAAGGATTTTTTCGGTTATAAATTTAAATAAAAATAAATTGAGAAATAGGCTTATTACAAGCACTTTGGGAGCAATTCTGCACACCAAAAGTTTATTTAAAAATACGTATATATAAAGATCAATATTCAATCAATCTATATATGACCATAAATGCGAAGAAAAATAATGCACACATTACATTATTAACACAGTTATTGTATGTATTAAATATGTAATATGTTAAGTGTTACATGTTACGTGTTACATGTTACATATATTCATAAGAAAATGTTCATGTCAGCACATGTAAACTTCAAATTTTTGTTCTCGATTTTTTATTATACTTGTTTTTTCTATTTTATAAAATTCTACATTTCTCATTCGATCATTTTACAAAAAATTTTTAGCACACTAGTTGATTTTATCATAACTTAATTTGGATTTAAATTTTCAATCTCAAAATTATTATATTACTTTACGATTACATTTGACTTTTTTTTGTTCTAATATTTTGTTTTTAGTGTGCCATTTTTAGCATTTTTATTGTCTGTTGTATGTTTAATTCCTACACAATTGTTTGAACCTTATGAATCCTTTAGATTTAGTTTAGTTGGAGCCTCTTTTCTGATTTCAGAGCCATTTTTCCTTGCTTTTAGTCATTTTTATAATGTTTTATTAAAGAGCCCTGTATACATAAAAAAAAAACAAAAAACAAAATATTGTTATTATTTTAATTGTTGTTATTTGTTGCATTTTTTCCACGTTTTCACAGCGCAGTATTTCTTGAACTTTCCCTGGACATTCCACGGAAAATAGACCAAGGTTCTGAGCCGACTATTTCACATTTTGATAAGATTTTGCAGAAAGGTCATCTTTTATCAGAAAAACATTTTTGTTAAATATTTTCTATCGCGACACATTTTTAGTAGAGATAACGGTATTTGAATTTTTAAGAAAATTTTAGGTTATACTCTTCACAGCTCCATGAAATAAGTTTTATTATTTTAAGAAAGCCTTAAGGTATTTTTGAAAAATAAAACAAGTTTCGATACTAAAATTTCTTATTTAAGGATAAAAAATATATCTTTTATCCTCGAATATCTGATAAAACAATTTTTCAATTTTTTTAACCCTTTGTAGAAATTGAAGTAACTGTAAAAAACAGAAACTGGAACTCCTTACAGTTTAGATGGAATTAATTTTTAAAGATTCGTGTTTCAAGAATTTTTAGTATAAATGTTTTTTGAAAGATTTTTGCTGGAAGTGCGTTTTAGAAAATTACAAATTTTTTAAAAAGTGAAGCAGGAATGCAAGTATAAAACCAAATATTGTTTGATTTTTCAGAGTAACCCCGATATCCTTTATACTCGAAATCCTCGAAATGTGGGTTTTGTTTATATCCTAGATAAAATCACTAGTTTTATCCTCGATAAGAATGCTAAAATTTGTGGAAAAAATTAACTATTGTAGCTATTTATTTTAGTAAACAGAGTTTATTTGAATTGTGTAAATAAAAGTGACTGTTATTTTTAAAAATGGAAGGTCGTTTCAAATGTTTGATATGTTTTTGCAATATCTTAAAGCCTGGTCATTCTAATTACAGAAGAAATTTTATGGATGTTCTTTCGTAGATAGTGAAAATTATTCCATCGTTGCAATTGGGATCAAAAATTTGCCCGCAAGCACAAGAAATACAGAATATAGAGCAGTTTGAAGGGGATTTTTTCTATGAGGAGTCAGCACTTAATTCCTTACATGAATGTATCAGTTTCTTGTTAGAGCCAAACATTGATTCCGATATCTGACACAGCCTATATTCAAAAAGGTTTAAAGAAGATCACGGGATTAATATCTCAAAAAATTTTGGTATGCTCTGGCAACAGGAGCCTGAGAGAAGTGTTATTGACTCCATTCTTGAAAGAAAAATATGCCGAAATGACAGATAAAAATACAAAATGATGATTTTGACAATGCTTCCAGAATATAATAGAGGAATTTCCGGCTACTTCCTGATCCATGCCAAAAAAAAAGCAAGCACCTTGCGAAAGAATATGCAATATTGTCGTCCAGTCCGTGGAAGGTGAAAATATTTTGACGGGAACTTTATGAAACTTGTAGACAGCTTTTATTATTCGACGATATTAGCAGAATTATGCGTGGAAAAAATATTTCGTAGCAGTAAAAGTCAACGGTCAAAAGAAACATGTCCAAAAAAGACTTGTACTAGGTAACCTAAGGAAATATATTCTAGCTTCAAGGATACACATCCGGATGTAAAAATAAGGTTTTCGAAATTAGCATCTCTGCGTCCTAAGAATTTCGTACTAATCGGAGCTTCTGTCTGGTACACATTTTGCTTGTGTTTGAACCATCCAGCAGATAGTAGGAATGAAAAATTGCATTTATTTTTCGAAGATGATTATAGAAGTAGTTTGTCAAAAACAATGTGTAATTGAAATATTTGGCACCTCTAAGGATAATATTTCCAGAGATTTTTGAGGAAATTGTTGTCGAAACAGTAGCACACCAGCAATTGACATCAACGGATCGTTCAACTTTACAAACAACGGCTGAGAGCGCAAAAAATTTAAATGGGACATTTTTCAGAAGACTTTGCGTACCAAAGAAGCACTCTTTCATTACAGAATGTCAAAATACATATCTTAAGGAGGGTAAAAGTACGTTTAAATCAGAAGAGTTTTTTGTGATTCTCGACTTTTCTGAAAATTATTCCTCCATACTTCAAGATTCTACACAGAGTATTCATTGGAACAAATCCCAAGCTACCATCCATCCTTTCGGAATATATACTACAAAAAGAGTAGTGGTCAAGTAGGACATACAGATTTAATTATGATTTTCGATTGTTTGAAACATAATACTATTTTAGCACATAATTTCCAGAGTTATTTGATAAGGTTCCTTCAAAGCAAGTACAGATTGGTGAAAAGGAAAATTTATTTCTCTGATGGATCGGCGGCGCAATATCAAAATGGGAACAACTTGCTGAATATTATCACGCATCAATCAGACTTTCGATATCGGCTCGGTGGAATCCTTAAACATTTCGCTGCAAAAACTAGCTTGCAGCGCCCCTACAATAAACCAATTTCTACCAACTTTACTTTACTTATGGGCTATTCAAAATACACTGTAGAAAAAAAGCGGGACAATTCCATAAATTTAAGACACTTTTTTTCCTAAAAATACATGTCAGTCAAATCAGTTTATTTTCCACAGATCAATGGAACATTGAATGGATGTAGGTATTTGGCATCAGAAAATTTATACAGGACTGTTGCAAGACGACCTTCCTTGTTCTTATCCTCTTCTCCGAGAGTACCTCAAATGACCGTATCTGCCATTATCAATCCTCGTTCGCAGTTCCTCTAGGGAAATAACTTGATTTAAAGGGAATTCCTTTCGTTTCACTTGTCCAGCGCTGGGAGATAGATTTCTTTCTTGTTTTGCTTGTGCTTCCATTTCAAAGCTGTCGATGTGCAGAACTTTAATGTTCTAAATAGAAACAATTTTATCCAACTGTATGCCTTTCAAGCGATATTCTCTCTCGAATCGACAACAAATTCTTCCGAGCGCAAACACAAATTAGACAATTCAACCTGATATTTGGATCAGCTGTTCCGTGCCACAAATAGATAGCGGGAAATGGATTAACCCCAAACCAAACCACACCATTTCTACCATTTCACTTAGAGTTCAGTAGATTCAGGACAAACTACTCGAACGGATATTACAAAGGGCCAACGTACAGGAAGGATCACGAAACGGAAGCATTTTGCTGGACTTGTGCCTAGACTTGGAGTCACTATAATTTTTCAAATACCTAGTTTGACACATTCTAAATGAAAGACGAATATTGCTAATTTTCAAATAAAAATAATCCTGATAATTTTTATGCCTAAATAGAAAAGCGAATATTGCTAAATTCCTAATTAAAGACTTCCGATATTTTCAATTGACAGATAAAAACAAAAACCAACTTGCAAACTGGAAAATTGTCTGACTACTAGAATACACTATTAAAACAAATGTGAACTTTAAATTAGATAGAAGAAATTGTAAAAAATTAACAAATCACTTGTTTAATCATCATCACTCTAATTAAGTTTTTTTCTTTTGAACAAATCTGTACTAATTCGTATATTTTTTTTTTATTGTAGTCACTATCAAAAAGTAGTTTTTTAGAACTGAAAACTAGAACAAATCATAAGCTTACACCACCGACTTATAACAATGGACTGAGCAATTTGCTATTTCATGTGGCA
Organism: Dioctria rufipes; assembly: GCA_963924295.1. Lineage (NCBI taxonomy): Eukaryota > Metazoa > Arthropoda > Insecta > Diptera > Asilidae > Dioctria > Dioctria rufipes. The sequence continues at coordinate 207,406,660 of OZ002740.1, forward strand.
CAAATTTGTGTTTCTGTATATCACCGATAGAGCACCCTGTAAACCGTGTACTGCATAAAAGACATGTAAAACTCAACTAATCAGATGAAATTTTACACCCAAAAATCGAAATAAATTAAAAAAATATATTTTCTTGTGCCCAAGTGATATTTTAATCGGTTATAAAGAATTAAACTCATTCCGACTTTGATTTTCAAAAAACATTATATTTACCTTATTAATCCTGCGGTGATTGCATATGAAACCAACATAAAAACATCAAATGGCATAAGAAAACGATCGGTAAGAAATATTTTGTGTTGGTAGCTACAACTCTGCGATAGGTCGAAAGAGAAAACTTAAAACTTGTGCCATTCTTTCCTATAGGAAAATGGAAATACGCTCAGTTCATTGCGATAAGTCAGTGGCTTACACAAAAATGTATAAGAAATGTGTGCGTGTAAACTTCTTGTTTTCTTTCTTTTTATACCCTAGATGAAATCTATAAGGTATACTAAGTTTGTCATTCCGTTTGTAACACCTCGAAATAATGATGGTAGAGCAAAATGGATTGGACACCCATTCATAATATTAAAAGTTATTTTGATTTTTGCATGTCCGTCCGTCCGTCCGTCTGTGCGCACGATAACTCGAGAACGCGTATACTTAGAGAGCTGAAATTTTTTACATGGGCTTTAAAAAAAAAAGTAAAATTAAGTTCGAAAATGAGACAAATCGGGCAACTCCTTCGTGGGGTTGCCATATAAAAATTTCGTTTTCCGCTATATATTTGGACACTGCCTGAGAAAGCGTCGACGTAGACAGCTGAAATCTCGTACATGATGTTTTTACTACATTAGCAAATAAAATGTCAAAAATGGACTAAATCGGGCAACTCTTTCTTGATGTTGTTATATAAAAATTTAGGTTTTTTACGTATACTTTGAAAACGATCAGCCCAAGACATTTTTATTGTTCTAGAAATATACATATGCGAAAAACAATTACAAAATAAAACTTGAATAGATCGGTGACCATACGAAATTTAATACGAGCATTCATCTAGGGTATCATAAGAAATTGGTCTTAGACCAATTCTAGCTTTTTTACTTGTTGTTGTACTAAATTCAGGTCAGATTGTTTTTTGGCTTCACCATTTGTTCGGTTCGTTGCTGATAACTAGAGAAAGCAGCTTAAAGTTTGTATCTAAATTAATAAAGTAAATTCCTTATTGATAAATTAAGCATTTCTTATTCATACCAGTTTTTGTTGGAAACAAGAAACGATTTCTCTTTGGGATAATAACACAAAAAGCAAGACAAGTGCAGATAAGGAACAGAGCGGGCAGTTATCATTCATTTCGTGCGCTGCTAGTTTCAGCCTCTCAATTAAATTTTATAACTGAGGATCTCGCCCACAAGCTGCGTTCAAAACGTGAAACAATTAATGCTGACATTGGTGGCACTGGCGCCGTTACAGCTAAAGTACTCATGAAACTCGCGCATCATCAACTCATATGAAACACACTTAAATATGTGGATATTACCTTCCATAATTGGTAAGCAACCTGAAAGCATTATTAACATAAACAATTAAAAGATGATTAGATGATAGTTGGTCCAATTTTTCAAAACCCCCAAGCAAGCCACTTGTTGATTGGAGCCGACACATTTTCTGAACCTTTGTCAATAGGTCAAATATGACCCGGTGAAGATTTCCGAACACTGCAAAACACACCTGTCGGCTGGATTTTTTGTGGATACAGCAGTGAAGAGCATCTGCAATCACGTGCCAACAATCAAACCATTGAGTTCTGATCAAAGCTTAAGCAACATTTTAGAAAGGTTTTGGAGTATCGAAACCATTAATGCTACAACTCCTAAGCTAACATACGACCAACAAAGGTGTGAACGTATATTTTCAGATAACACCCGTCGATTGGAAAACGGAAGATTAATTGTAAAGCTACCTTTCAATAAAAAAATGTTTCTTTCCTTAGAAAGGAAATTAGACAAGGATCCTTTGTTGAAGTCGGAATAATCAAAATTCCTTCAGGAATATTTCGAGAAAGATCATATGCAAGAAATACCCATTTACAAAATTGCAAGGCACAATTACTTTATGCCGCATCATTGTGTGCTCCGTCAGGGTAGTTCGAGTTGTATTCGATGCATCATGTCGCACGTTTTCACAGGCATCGTTGAACGAGTTATTGATGGTGGGTCCCACAGTACAAGATGATCTGTTCCTAATACTTCTTAGTTTTCGCATTGACAGCGGATGTGAAAAAAATGTACCGAAGAACTATAGTGTACCCAGAGGACAGAGATTTCCAATATATTTTATGGAGAGACAATAGTAGCCAAAATATAAAAAAAATTTCGTTTGAGAGCCGTCAGCTATGGCACGGCCTCTGCACCATAGCAATACGTAGCTTAAATTACATCACAGATATAAATGCAAGCTAGTACCACTGACTTATAACAATGGACTGAGCGTATTGCCATTTTCCTATAGGAAAGAATGGCACAAGTTTTACAGTTCTCTCTTTCGCCCTATGGCAGAGTTGGAGCTACCAACACAAAATATTGCTTACTGAACGTTTACTTATGCCATTTGCTGTTTTTATGTTGGCTGCAGATGCAATCAGCGCAGAAAGAATAAGGTAAAGACAGTGTTTACCATGCTCCGTCTCTCTTGCCCATACGCAAGATTCAGTTAAGAACAACTTTTGAAAATTAAAGTCGGAATTAGTTTAATTTCTTATAAGAGTGCTTATAAGCGATTAAAATATCACTTGGACAAAAGAAAATAATATTTTTTAATTTAATTCGATTTACGGGTGTAAAATTTCATCTGATTGGTTGAGTTTTACATATTTTTATGTAGTAAACGTTTTAAAGGGTGCTCTATCGGTGATATACAGAAACACAATATTTTTTGTGCCACATGAAATAGCAAATCGCTCAGTCCATTGTTATAAGTCAGTGGCTAGTACCCACTGACATTAGATTATCAAAGAAAATTTTTATGTGGATAACCTCTTGACTGGAGCAGATTCATTACAAGAAATGCTTGACATAAAAGGAGTACTTCAGACATGACACTTCGAAAATGCTACTCAAACGATTCACAACTTCTATAGGAAGTACCACAGGCTGATCGCGAGAAGCCCATGACTGAAAGATTCTGAGATCATTATAACTTTAGGCATTGCATGAGATCCAACAAGGGATAGCATCCGAATAACTTACAAGTTTATATTAGATATGTCATTAGAAATTACAAACTGGACAGTATTATCCAAAATGTCCCGACTATTTGATCTGTTGGGACTCATCAATCCAGTGGTAGTACGAGCGAAAAACTTCATGCAGGAAATTTGGCTTTTGCAACTTGGATGTGATGAATCGCTGCCTACAGCTTTACACGAAGGTTGGAAAGGTATAAAGATAACTTACAACACTTAAATAAAATTCAGATTCCACGTTTCGTTTTATTAAACGGCCAGTCAACTCGCACACAGACTCACGGATTCTCATATGCATCAATAATACGAGCATGCGGATGCTGCACTTACACTCGAAAATGAATGGAAATCTGGTGGCCAATCTCCTTAGTACCAAGTCTACGGTAGCACCGACAAAAACAATATTATCCTTACTTTGTTTGGAATTGTGCAGAGCAGAGTTATTAACACAGTTATTGGTCAAAGTTCGTAGTTGCTTAAGACATCCAGTAGAAAGTACATTTTTTGAACAGATTCCTAAATTTTCCTAGGCTGGATAGCCTCATATGCCTCACAGTGACAAGTTGTTGTTGGAAACAGAGCCCCACGTAAAGAGAAATTCACGTCGAAGGCAACGTGGCGATATGTTCACTCTAAATCTAACCCGGCTGACATTATTTCACGTGGCGCTACAGTAGTTGAATTACAAGAATTTTGTTGGTTTCGTGGTCGTTGCACAAATCTCCAGAGCATTGGCCACAATGTAAAGCCAGAAACGATGAATTACTATAGAGGAGAAAGATCAAGACAGTGCTAACATGTCCTGTGCAAGAACTGCTTTTAGAAAGTATTTACAACATAAGCAGTTTTACAAAAAAAGTCGTCGAATATTCGCTAATATCCTGAGATTTATTACGAACTTACACTTAAAATGAAGAAAAAAGGATATTGTTATTGAAGAATTTTCAGCACCTGAGCTAGAAACAGCATTATTGAAAAAATTGTTTGGCTAATTCTAAGAAAAGAGTTCCAAAAAGATATCGACTCGCTCCAAAACACGGAGAAGATAAGCCCAAAAAATTGTCAACATACAAGCTTTAAATTCCCTAAACTGTCAAATATCCTATACTCCTTCCTAAAAATAATTCTTTTGTTAAATCATATGTAAGGTATTTGCATTTTAAAAACCTTCAATCAGATCCACAGGCTCTTATTGGACTCATTCGGCAGCAATATTGGATAATCAACGCTAAGGACTACAGTGACAGTTTGTACGAAAGTGCTTACATTGTTTTCGTTATTGGCCTGGCTGCTGCAGCAGATGATGGGGAACCTTTCAGCAGACAGAGTATCTAGTTCTTCAGCTTTCGAAATTGTTGGTATCGACTTCTGCGGCCCTATCTGGACTACCAACAAAATCAGAGGGAAACGTCCGTATAAGTCGTACATAGCTGCATTCGTATGCTTTTTATCCAAGGGTGTGCATCTGGAAGTAAAGTCAGACTTATCTTCGGAAGCCTTCATTGCAGCACTAAAAAGATTTACTAGTCACCGTCGCTAGTGTACGAAGATATATTGTGACAACCAATTTCATAGGTGCAAGTCGAATTTTCGCTGAGTTAAGAGAGCAGTTCCTGAATCAGTCAACGCAAACTACTATAGCAAACTGGTGCGCTAAACACATCATAACACTTCGGGGGCATATGGGAGGCTGCAGTCAAATCGGCGAATTTACATCTGGTCAGAACGCTTCAAAATTCGCTAATGACATTCAAAGATCTTTTCATGGTTTGCTGTCAAATCGAAGCGATTTTAGTTTTTAAACTCTCGTCCCAACTGTCAACAATTATCAGATCCCAACGTTGAGTCAGCTTTAACACCAGCGCATATTTGGGATCAAGCTAACATAGACTTTTTCGTCAAATCTGACCTTGCTATAGACAGTATCAACTACGTTAACAGGTGGCGGTGAATTCCAGTACTTCAACAACATTTTTGGCGTCGTTGGTCATCAGAATATTTGACATCCTTCCACCTCAGATACAAATAGAAATTCTCGTCGCCCAATGTCGTGGTTGGGCTTCTAGCACTGTTACACGATGACAATTTTCTACCACAGAAATAGATACTAGGCGCTAGGCAGAGTCACTAAGGCAATACCAGGTCCAGATGGCAAGGTTTGTGTTGTGGATATTCGTACCAAAGCAGGCGTACTTCGTCGATCTATCCAAAAGCTCGCTCTACTTGCGCTACCTCAAGATGTTTACAGTCCGTAGTCCGTCAAGGCGGGCAGCATGTTTAATCATCATCACACTAATTACGTTTTTCCTTTGAACAAATCTGTACTAATTAGTGTATTTTTTTAATGTACTCAATACTAAAAAGTAGGTTTTTAGAACTCAACAGTAGAACAAATTATAAGCTCACACAGTTATAAAAAATGTGTGCATGGAAACTTCTTGTTCTTTTTCTTTTTGTTGTATTAAATTCAGGTCAAATTGATTTTTGGCTTCACCATTTGTTCGATTCGATGCTGATAGCTAGAGCAAGCAGCTTAAAGTTTGCACCTAAATTAATAAAGGAAATTCGTTGTCGTTAAATCTAGCATTTCTTATTCATACCAGTTTTTGTTTGAAACAAGGAACATCCTTTTCGGCATAATAGCACAAGAGCAAAAACTCTTGATTTTACATCACTAAAATTAACTTTTAAAGTTAATGTAAACTTAAGACCCTATAAAAGAGAACTGAAAAAATTAAAATAAACTTTTAAATAATGTAAACTTTGAAAAATAGATGCCGATAGGTAAGCTTAGGTGAGATTAGGAAAAGTGAAGTGTAAGTCGCCATATTAAGTTTTGGTATTATCGAAAAAGAGATCCACTTTTTTGAGGGACGCCAAGCTTTGTTTGAACCAAAGAAGAAACAAATAAGAACACTTAGTATATAATAAAAATGAAATTCTGTAATAGCAGTTGTGTTTAATTACGCCCAGATAAAACGAAAAACAATAAAAAGAGAACGAAGAATTATAAAACGCTAACTTTGGACGGCTCCCAGTGCCCGAGTAAGGCTCCCAAAGGAATCTGAGTTCCGCTACACATTGCCCCACACCAGGATCCCCACAGTTGACCATGTAGCATAATTTGAGGGAATCACCTTCGAAGCTGTATAAAAGTGGCGTCTGAACCGTGGGCTCGTCAGACCACGTCGTACTCCCACCTGGTGAAAAGAAAAAACTTACGGTAACAAATTTGAAGCATATACATAAGTATCCGCTGGTGTATTCGACGCGACCACCTGAACCTAACATAAACGCAACTGGTAATCGCTTGAACAGGTACTGTACTGTAGACATAGTTTTAAAGGTTTCGACAACGGGGAAGAGTCCTCATGAAGTATATATGTATGCGCAAACTTCTGTGAGCAGAAAAAGCTTCAGCCAGAAGTCTTACATTCCACCAACTCAAGGGTAACCACTAATATAATTCAGGCGTCGATAAAAGTAGTTTTGCTCTTTGAAAGAGTACCCTGAACCTAGCACATTTTGCACGAATGGAATAAAATTCGCAACAGTACGTAAAATTCCTGAAATGTTAAGCTTTTATGGATAAAAGGAAGAGAACATTCAATAAATTAGGTAAATTGGAAGTACAGTCAGTTCTCGACTTACGACGGGGCTCGATCCCGCAACTTCAGACGTAAGTCGAATTTCATACAAAAATTAACCATATGATTTAATACACATATTTACATCAAAATTAATTGCTTTTTTTCTGTGGATCAACTGGAAATAAAGGTACATACATTTTAGGGATAAGAACCTATTCCACTTTTTCCAAGGTGGAGCTTTCCCTAATCTTTAAAAAATTTTCATCTACCGATGAAGGGACACATTATAATATTTTAAAATGGGAAGACTAAAGTTCATCGACGACACCGCAGCATTTATTGCATATAAGGAAAGTAACACATGGTGTTTGGGTTAAGTCATTTCCAGCAACGAGATGTTTACAATAAAAGTAACACGACTTAATCCATCAGGACAAGCCACAACATTTACCAATCCCAATACTCCGATCGTCGAAATCACTCCACAGTCTTCAGTTCTTTGTAAAGTAGATCTGCTAATAGAGAGTGGAAATAGTTCCATCTTAGAAGCAAAATATCTTAATCTAATAAATTAACAACTTCAGAGACACGGCTCATAAAAATATACATATAAATGCCGCATATGAGAGCATTTAAAAACAAATTGCCCTTTTTAGAGCCGCCAAACCTTTAAGTAAAGAGTAAAATTAGCAACAATTATGGGCTCGAGGTTTCATTTCTAACAAAAGCTAAATGTTCAGCTAAAGATTTAAATTTGAATAATTCTAGACCCACATTTCGAGGATTTCGAAGATAAAAGATATCATTGTTATTCTGAAAAAACAAATAATATTGCGGGCCTTATTTTCTTTTATACTTGTATTCCTGCTTCACTTTTTAACAAATCTTTAAATTTTATAAAACGCACGTCCAGCAAAAATCTCTCAAAACACATTTATACTAAAAATTCTTGAAACACAAATCTTTAAAAATTAATTCCATCTAAACTGTAAGGAATTCCAATTTCTGTTTTTTACAGTTACTTCAATTTCAAATAAAAAAATATTTAAAAAACAAGTGAAGAATCGTCTTTTCAGATATTCAAGGATAAAGGATATATTTTTTATCCTTAAATAAGAAATTATAATAACGAACCTTGTTTTATTTCTCAAAAATACCGTATGGCTTTCTTAAAACAATAAAACTTGTTTCATGGAGCTCTGATGAGTACAACCTGAGATATGAGTTTTTGAAGTTCCCTCCACCAAGTAATATTTGCCATTTTCTGAAAAATTCATGAACCGTTATCTCCACCAAAAATATGTCCCGATAGAAAATAATCCACAAAAATGTTTTTTTAATTTCCGTGAAATGACCCATAGTTTAATATTATACGGAATGGTAGTTGCTTAATGAGAAAAAAATCGATAACTCAGTTAAATTTGAACCATTTTAGTTAGGAAAGGGTTATTAGACGCGGAATCGAGTCCGATATTAATGACATAAACAAACAAAAAATATTATAGAGCATAATATGCCCTCAAATTGTTGCCAAATTTGAAAAAGTGTAAAAAAATGTTAAACTGGTGGCAATGCATATTAAATTATACTTTTTTCCTTGTAATTTGCACTTTACTCTAATGTCAAGTGTGACTTGTGGTCGTTTATGAAAAGGGTGCCGCGGTTTGTTATTTTCTTACTCCTCGAAACACCCATTAACTACGCCATTAACTACATATTAGAAAAAGATAGCGCTCCTCATCCATCCTTTTTCTGTTCCCAAAAACATTTTCGCTGGGATGCTATTTACAGCATCCTTTAGTGACGCAAATACGAAAAGGCTACCATTGGGGAATATTTTTCTGCCTGTAGAAAATAAAATTCTTTTGCTTCTCCGGTTTAAATTTGATAAACGTTTTTGAATCGCCGGCATGTAATTACTTTACTGGTTTCGAACAAAGAAAACCGATTTACCCCCATTTAGTATTCGGATAGGATCATTTAATATCGTCCTATCCGATACTTTTTAAATATTGATCCAGTTTTCGAGCCATTTCCAAAGCAGTAATACTGCTCTGCCTTTGGTAATACTTCTTGCTTATCTTGCAGCCAATGATATGTTTCGTTTAAAGAAGGAATTGAGCCACGTTCGTCCTCGTCGACCATCTTCTTAATATGTTGCAGTGTTGACTAAGTTATCTTGTTTAACTGAAATGCTGAAATGCTCAATATATTTTTTCTACATCGATGTAGTATAGCTTAAGTCATCTCTGCATCATTAGCGGATCGTTTTATACTTTTTTTTTCGGTTTGTAGGCCTAAGAGCTGTCATCCATTTTTTTGAAAATTATTATGATTACTTACTACCCAAGTATCTTTTATTTTTAATTAATCGAATACATATTAAATATTTTTTTCCGGACACTGAAACTGCCATTTTAGTAGTCGGACAGCAAAAATGGAATTTCCTGAAATGCGTCCGAATACTAAAATTATAATAAAAAAAAAACATGTTTAATTTTTTCTGTCCTATAAAAAACATATTTTATAAGTGTGTTAGAGAGTACGCAGGAAACATCTCTTTTGAAGATACTTTCAGTATCCGGACAGCCTGTCCGGAAACTAGACAAAATTGTTTTTTTTTTTCTGTTTTTGTTACCGGACATCCAAAAATTTTATGAATTCAATAAAACACATTTCATATTTTTGATTTAATACTAATAAAATACAATATTCAACCAATACAAAGCCAGTTAAACTAAATAAAGCAATACTCTGCGCACGGGCCTGTAATACTACATATGTACAAGTATTTTTGGAAGGATTCACAAGTAGGGACTATTTGATTATTAAAAATACTTCCGCCATTCAACTTTAATACGCAGGTAATAGATATTTCTCTTCGTTATATTTATGCATTATGAACTCCAATAATTATTCCCCTGTCTGTATAGGCAGATCACAGCCAAACCAATGATCGTAACAGGAAGGGATGGTTTTTAACGTGGGTGTCCCGTATACCTCCTATATATATACCTTGAATACATATATCTTATTATTAATGTGTCATTACCACCTACCTTCCTAACACAGCATATTGTTTTTTAATCAATAACTCAAAATCAAAGAGGCGTTCAAAAGTTATATAACTTCATTTCCCTCTTTCTTATTGCTCCCTATCCAAGACACGGGATAAATTAATCACTCTATGCAAAATTTTATAGAGTGCACTGGGCATTTGCAATTAAGTAATGTGATAGTTGCGTCTGAATCTGCCTTCGAACGCCTCGATTAAGCGCATTATTTTCATCATGGGCACGCAAACCTGTTAACGCTTCGCTACTGTTCAGTGGCAGGCACATCGCGGCTGATTTTCAGATTTACATAAACCGACAATCGACCAAATGGCTAATTTCCTTTTGTCAGCAGTGTAGTCACGGTTGCGTGCGCTTATCCAAGGGAATTTCGCCGCGAAAAACAGGTAGGTATACCCAGTTCCCAGGTTTAATTATTACGCTATTACCGCTTTATTGATACCAGTGACTTTCACCTATTTAATAACAACACTGGAACCTTACAAATTCAGGAAGGTAACGAAATATTTAATTTTTTCCAATATTCCCAGAATATATTCAAACGTAGAGGTATGCTCCAAGCCAATTATCCGCTAGGCGAAAAGCAATACAATTCCAAGTTATCTTATATCTCACATTTCGCCTATGTTCCGTAGTGGAATCAAATCAGTTTTCAGTTCTTAATTCCAGGCATCTCTGGCGGGACCAGGAAGATAGAAGTAGTCGAACCAAACATCTGCCGCCTTCCAATTCAAGTTACATACATATTTCACGTTTCTATGTAGTGAGCTGTGACTGTTGAGGCGTTGGCTCTATCCAGTACCCCTGTGAGTTGCAGCCAATCATGATTAGGGGTGTGTTTTTTGTTAGCAGCGCAGCGCGTCGCAAAACTCGTTTTGAGTCATATTTACCTGTATATGTAAGGGGGAGAAGCAGTCTTTTGTGCGAACGCGAAGCCTAACGTATTGTCATACTTAACGTAGGTAGGTATATACTCAAAGCCAAAACGTGTCTGCTATGCAATCTGCGAAACTGGCAGGGGCAGCTGTGGAGCATGGAGGTCGAGTTTGGTGGACCCGGTATGCATGGCAACTGGAAGCAACTGATGTTGAATTAAAAGCAATAAGCCTACAACCAAACAAAGTATCAGTAAAAAAAAGGCAGAAACAGGTTGAGACGACAGAAGTCAAATTAAAACAAAAAACTAGAAAGGGGAAATGATGTTTCTTGAGAAGATTTATATACGATTTATACGATTCATATCCGGTAGCAGCTAGCAAAATGGAATATGTATGGACCGTCTGTGAGGGACCGCGGGGTGTCAAGAATGTTCGATTTTCTTTAAAATGTTTATGTCAACCTTACATAAATCAAAATTTTTTAAAGCCGACGAATGCGCTTTGATTTTAAGAACTAACTGATTTCGAATTTCGGTACAGAGCATAAGATAACTACAAAGATACCATGATTTATGCCTTTAATATGTCACCAGTTCACCACTATATACATATATGTAGGTATATATGGAATATGCAGCACAGCCTGCAATAATTTTTCAACCTAGCAAACAATTAGGACAAACTTTACAGATGTCTTTTTCTCAATTAGATGATTTTTTATTGATTGACCTGAACTAGTTCAGTATATACAAAAATGTACACGCAAATCAATAACAATAGTCAAATCTGCCTGCAGCTAATCCAGTTCTCATACAAAACCTACCCGACTTTAAGACAATATTTAGATATGAAAATCTTTTGTACCTACCTATAAAGGCCATTTTATGATACTTGTATTTTTGTCTATGACGATAATTGATGAATAGTAACAACAGTTAGCTACAGTTACCGATACAGATGACTTCACGGAAAATCAAACAATTAATATTGAAAAAAATTTAGTTTTTACACTACTAGCAGAGATCTTTTCATAGCTGTCAAACAAATATGAGTGAGGTTTAGTTAAATTGGGCAATTGGCACGATACATACCTACATAGTTGGCACTTGACAATGTACTTAAGTTTTTTGTCTATTAGTTTTTCTCTAGAATTTCGGCACAGTTTGTTCTTCACAAACAAACATTTTTTTTACCTACGTATATTTATACTGAAACTAGATATAAAAATGTTCCAGTTATTTTTGAGGCTCCGAATAGAGATGAAAACTATCGGGAATATTGCCATTTTCAAAGAAACTTTCCGGGTAGTTTTCAATATTGCTCGCAACTTTGGCAGTTTTCTTCAGATTATATGCCTTTTTTATGAATTTCCTGTTTTTAAACAAACAACTATAGAACAGAATCGTGACCTGAATAATATCTAAAATAATCTAAGGATTCAATAAATACAGCTTTATTTGGAAATTAATACGAATTGTGAAGATTATGAATGGATAATTAATATATAGTTTTTTATGCATGCCGGTCAGTTTTTACGGTATGTATTCTGAAATACTGAATGGATTAACCAGGTAGGTTCAAGTACTCTATACCGGTTAGTTTTCTGTAGATGCATTTGACTGTCCATTTCTATCTTATGTTCAATAACGCGAATTCCGCTTACCTGCTCGCTCCTTTTTATGTAATAGGAAGTACATAGGTAACTCCGCGAGCACATGGAGGATAGCTGGTTAATTCTTTTCGTTTCATATTGATTTACTTAAAACTAAAAACTTAAATAAACGTTGTAAATTTACATTTTTATTTAGTCCCCTGACACTTGATGGTAAACACTCGGTTTTGTTTCGAGTGTGTCTTAACCCATGTTACGCGTAGTTCATTCATGGTTGATACACGCTTGAAACAGCAAAGAAAATTAAATTCATCATTTCCATATGATCTATAGCCCACAAACTGAGTACACGCGACATATGTAATAAAACAATCGTGTATCATCGGAGTCTAACCCTCTGCTCTAAATGGGGCTGTACACGAAAATGTTCTAAAATAATGTTTAAAAAAAAATAGTTTTTAGTACGGTGTATCTAGTATGTATCATCGTGTGTCACCGGACTTAGGAATTCCATTCCATTTACACTTACAGATTACCTAGAAAATGAAGAGCTACCAATGTGTTTGCTATCAGCTAATTTTCCAGTTATAATTATCTGCAATTTTACTTTATTTTTTATCTTAATAATATCTGAAAATTTACATGATATTTACTGGTTACTTACAATTTCATAAGATAGTGTGCAGTAGTTCAATAGTGCCGAGAAAATAATGGCTGCAATCATTAAATATATTAGAGAGCGACATGTAGAACTAACCTACTTCCTAAATATTGAACATGAAAAGCATGGAAAGGATAGGAAATCTCTTAAACTACCCAGTAAGACCAGATGGGGCGACTGTGTTATTATGATGGAGTCCTTTATGTGCAATAGAGAAGCCCTTGAAGCCACTGCTATATACCAGAAATTGAGATTAGCGTATAATTTTTATGATTTTCATTTTAAAAATATTTTTTATCACTGTTATCATTATTAATTAACGATACACTGATGAAAAAAAAAATAATTATATTTTGACAACTTTCTTTTTAAATACCGATATTCTCAGGAAAATTAAGAAAACTCCCGGAAAATTCTGGAATACTTCCTGAATTTTCCTGATTTTTCAACTCGCCACTGATAAAAAGTATGTTACTTTATTTTTAAATATATTTTGCAAACTTTCCTTTTAAAAAGCAATATTTCCAGGAAGATTAGGAGAATTTCCGAAAAGCTTCGGAATACTTCCAAGATATTCCGGATTTTTCAACTCTAAACCAAATGTTAAAGTGCTATCTGACTCTTCGTGAAATTTTAAATTTGAATATGCACTTTTCTTTAAATGATAAAATAAGACCTGGGAAAGAAAAATTGGTTAAACTTACATCTTTATCATAACTTGCAAATAATTTTTCAAATTATTGTAAAATCAAATTTACTCGATTGAATGGAACTTCGTACATTCGTTTTGTTCTGACTATTCTAGTTAAATATAAGAAAAACACTTAGAAAAGATATTGGTATATATCTATTATTTAAGGCCAATTTTGGCGATACCTTAAGTATATGCCCGTAAGATTAGAACGTTAAAGTGGTTTACCACATTTCTTTTTAAACTGATTCTTATACATAGTTTCATAAGTTTTCACATTCCGGAGAACTTTACAGTACATTGGAAACGTCTGTGACTGACCATTAGAAAACCTGACTGACCTTAGAAAAACCTGTAAATCTGGGCAATCTAGCTTATTGCACAAACTGATAGGCAGAAATTAATTTGTGTTTATTGTGCTGTTTTGATTGAACGTGTAGGAAAAGCCCAAGAAACTGTCAAGCAAATAATTCTAGTAACAATAAAGTTGTCGAAATTATCATACGAATTACACGCTAATCTCGTTAGATGTTTTTACAGTATTTTACATAGAGTTAAGCTAGCGAGGTGAATTTTTGTTAATGGCGTTTTCGTAATACATAGTTATATGTAGATTTATGTAAACTGGAATGGCTACTTGTAGAGTTTCTATAAAAATTATTTCATATTTACACAATAACACCAGGAACCGACAGATGGTGATGCAGTAGTTCTTCTATACGTCAGATTCGCCAATTATTGACAACATATTTTCCAACAACCTGATCTGAATTATGGGAAAAATATAAACATTCAATGAGTGAAGATATACTACAGAATTTGAACAACAAATCAAAACGCAAATCGAAGACATTTGCATACTCATCACGAATAAACCAGACCAATGAAAATGCAGTATGTAACATAAAAAAATACTCAGGCATGGCTAAAGTACTGCAAAAATGTTACATTATTATTTGGGATGAATGAGCGCGTTCACTGCCACTTTGGTAGAGTAGTCGTTGACGTAGAGTAGTTGTATCAAATCGATTATTACCGACTATCCTCCTGACCTTACTCGACTATTTGGTACATTCAAAGTGCGGAGTGAACCGATAGTCGTAGTTAGGGTTAGTCGTTAACTGTCAAAATTTGACAGACTGAAGCCAAAGTAATTTTTGGTAGTGACTGGTAGTCACTGACATATAATAAGAATGGACTGAGCGTTCTTGCTTCAAAAATGGCACAAATATTGAATAGTCTGTGAAAACACTAAATTGCTTACAATTGTACACCGATTCATAATTTATTATTATTTGTCGATTAGAAACACTAAAGATGTTAAAAAATAGTATTACATTACATACAAATTATTTAGGAAGTTAAAATTGTTTTAATTAACACAAACATTAATTTTTAATGTTATTGAAAAATGTGCTTCTCTGCAGATTTGATGTCAAACTTTATAGAGCTTGTAAGAGATAGACGGATATAAGCAATATATGTATTTGTCACAGTTTTTATGTCAATTCCAATGCATTCCAATTAATACAGCCGTACTGTTTCCAAAATTGGTTACAGTTCAGTGTACATTTTTAGCTTGAAAGAGACAAAAAGATTTTAGCCAAATTTGTACCATATTTGCTTATAGGAATTAGATAGGATGGCTCAGTCCATTCTTATTATATGTCAGTGCTGGTAGTCGACGAAAAGTCATTATTTCGGTGGCAGTGAACGTACTCAATGTACACTGACCCATAAACATTCACTGGAAGCATTAAATCGAACCCTAAAAGATTTAAATGGCACCAAAAGATTATTTGGTGGTTTCGTGGAACTCGTGTTTTATTGCCAGGTGATTTGAGATAAACATTCCCGGTTATTCGACATTTAAGATGAAGTCAACGCGTGTTTAAAATCACTTTTTTTGTGGCGAAATATCCATACATTGCAACTCACAATAAACATGCGTGATACACTACAAAACGATATATCCGATGAAGTATTTTCCAAAAACATGCTCAATATTGGTAATGGAAAAATTGATTTTATTGAAAATACACAATTAATTAAATTGCCTGAAAATTTCAGCAACATTGTTGATTCGAAAAATGCATTAAGAGAAAGCGAATTTAAAATAAATATACGCGACAATAATCGTACCTATCAATGGCTCAGTGAACGAAAGATTTTAGCTGCTAAAAATGTCGATGTTGACGACATCAACTTCAAAATACACG
Organism: Dioctria rufipes; assembly: GCA_963924295.1. Classification (NCBI taxonomy): domain Eukaryota; kingdom Metazoa; phylum Arthropoda; class Insecta; order Diptera; family Asilidae; genus Dioctria; species Dioctria rufipes. The sequence continues at coordinate 207,422,614 of OZ002740.1, forward strand.
AAATATTATAATTTAGTTTAAATCAATTGACACAGTGGTAGATGATAATGGAAGCGAAAAGCATCCCATAGAATTCTTTAATACACTCGATTTATGTGGTGGAACATATCATACGTTTGACAATTAGTTCACCTATAATTTTGCTTCGAGACTTATATATACCCAGATGCAACGAGATTGTCATTAAAAAAATTATGGGAAATCTCATTGAAGTGACCATATTAAACGGAAAATTCAAAGAAGACGATGTTTTACTGCCACGCATGTCAATTATATCCAGCGATACACCAATTCAGTTCAATCGTTTACAATTTCCAATTCGCTTGGCATTTGAGATGACCATACGTCGTAATGACTATCAAAAGGGGATTGAATCTACAAAATCCATATTTTTTTCACGGGCAATTATATGTTGTATGCTCACGTCTTGGAAAACCATGAAACCTTTTCCTTTATGCACCTTAATATATTGTTCATGATTTAGCATTAAGATAAACACAAAATAAATAATATAGCATTAATCAACATTTATTACATTATGATATACTTAAAGTTTCGTACTTAAATAAAAATGTTTATAATATGAAATAGATGTATTTATTCTTTACATTTTTTGCATTAATTCATTATAGTGAAAGTAGAAGCCTTTTAAGCTGTCATTCCAAATATTTAATTATCAAAATATTGGCTTGAGATTTTCATTTATTATGATTCCCTGTTTTCAATCTACAGTTTTTACAATTACTTTTAAAGAAACTTTAAGTTTGAAATTTCATTATCAATGCTCAATTTTAAACATCAAGCAGTTTACTTCATTCAAATAAACTGTCATTTTCCGCGTTTCTACGCGCTTGATCATTGGCGTGGTCATTTCTCGATCCCCTTGCCTATCTTCCAATCGCCACAACAAATTGTTCTCTGTCCAGACTTTCACAAAATCTAACTCATGGCGCCAGCTACCGGAAAGAGCAGAACAACGTCTGCCAGTCCAGTCAGTATTTCTATAAAATATAATAATGTAATGAAGGAATTAAAAAAAACTGGAGCTTTATTTAAAAATGTCTGATAGCCCTATGAAAGGCGAATGTGTCCCAACCGTCAGCCAAACAATACAAGAAAAAAACACAAGGAGCAGCATATGAATAATTTATCGGGAGTTTAAAAAGTTTATTTCGTACTTGGAAAACAGGTAAAATAATAAACCAAGCTTCGAAGGTACGAAGCATTATATTTCCCCAGTATCTGCAGTGTTGTTAAGGTTAAATTATAATAATTGATAATACTTGAAATTATTTTTGAATAGTTTAAAGAGTGTCAGTTTTCATGAGGGGAATAGGCATATTATAACTCTTGGTCTTATCATAACCAAGAGTTATAATATGCATATAAATTAATATATTTATTTATAAGATTATAAACCCAAGTGGCTCAAAACTTTCTCGCTATTGAAATCTCTAAAATTTTCTAAAACAAAAATTCAAAATGGCGGACGAGTTTTATCCTTTTTTATGGTGGAAAGGACAAACAAACGGATGGACAGCGTAACAAACTTTGAATCACACACATTCGCTCGTTAAAGTATTCATACTTCAAAAAATTTGAGGTAGTCATACAATGTTCATGATTCGAAGGGTTGGCCTCCAAACTTCGAATAATATGACCTTTCGAAATAGCTGCTTCGCAGCCTATCTAAATTCAATTAAAAATCTATTTTTGAAAAGTGCTTTTATTTATTATTTTGTCCTTTCTAGACTTCTGGAAAAGTGTAATCTTGAAAATTTTTCTTGTCATTAGATCTAAATGTATGGTATGTTCGTACATATGTTAAGTTCTCTATCTCCTTCCTGCGACACTGTGCTTTGCATCGTAAGCTGAGCTTGGCTAAATAATACAAAGAAAGTCGATCGGATTACACGAATTGACTCCAACTAACGAGTAAAGTTATAATAACAAGTAAAAAAGCTAGAATTGGTCTAAGACAAATTATTATTATACCATTATCTTCCATTTGTGCAAGTTTGTTTTTTAAACAATCAAATTTGCGTTGAGGGGTGACTATACGAAATATCTTACGGGCATTCTAGAGTATCGTAAAAATTGGTCTTGCCTTTTCAAAAATTTTTTTTTCTTAATAATAAATTTTATATTGGTTTAAGTTTCCATCTTCAAATCTGCTGTGTTAAATGTATAATCCGAAGAATATAAAATTGACATAAATTAGAAAAGAAAGCATCAGTTAAAGACCTTCACTGACAATCCTTACCCATTATACGAACTAAGTAATTCTTCTCATAAATAAGCGAAGAAAATAAAAGAAAAACTGTTCAAAGAATATGATTTGTACAAATTGTCTACTAAAGCTACTTATTACTCTTGGTAGTTTTATATGTTTAACTTTAGAATAATAAATCTAAAGCCGAATTAACAAAACCAATTACTATAATTTTTTATAATTTCGTTGAAGATGAGCTCCCAAATGAATCATATCAAATGGTATCATCTGCTACAATACTTGGAATGTGCATATTTAATTTGGTTTCTCAACAAAGCCCCTAAACATATCACCAGGATCAAACTTGAATGTATCTCCATAAAACTCTTCTATGTGTACCATCCGACCGTATTTTTGCAAGCTGAAAAGGGATGCAAAATGAATCTTACTTTAAATTACAACAATTGCAATAAAATCGAATCTGTCTTTAAATAAAAAGGTAATAATGTTTATTGTATTCAGAACGAAGAAGTAAATAAAAATCATGCACCACACCCACATTTTGGCAGTAAAGAGCTGTCTAGTTTTCAACTAGGAAACTACTATCAAATATACTGTTGTCTACCTGGGAGATTGCACTTCATATTCCGCGAGTCCAAACGCTCATTCTTACCAAAAGAACAGTTTTCTTGAAGTCCGGTGAGAGACACGTCATAAACGACATTAGATATGCAAAGCAAGCACTGAAACAGGAAAGCAATTATCGGCGATATCACTAAAGAAAATAAACAAAGGGATAAAAATTAAAAATATGTCATAATTACAATATATTATAAAATTATTTTGATGAAGAATGCAACTTATCAACTTGTACATGCGGTGAATTGTTACCTTTTCTTTATTTTAAACTAAAGGCAGTTCGTAAGCTTAGCTCAAATTTTAAAACGTCTCATATCTGTTTGAATATTCTGTAAAAAACATTGGATAATGAAGCTCTATTTCATTTTAGTTCGTTGCGTTGCTTTTGGTATTCATCCAAATCGATGAAATCAAACCTGTTACCGTATGATAATCACGGTCTTTGACAAAATACATACATACATTATATATTTGGACACTTCCAAGAACGCATGTTTACGTCCATTGAAATTTTATATACAGAGTTTTCGTAAAAACGTCAGATACAAATTCAAAAATTTACTAAATCGAGCAAATCCTTCAAAGTGTTAAAATATAAAAATTTAATTTTTCACTATTTTGGTAATTATTAAAAACGCGACGACGTATTTACTACATATTTACTATCCACTGGAGAAGATTTGCTTTGGTGAGAAAATTCACGACATATTATGAGTATTTTGTTTTTCATTATGTTATACAGAGGATATAAAAACTTCATGTGTATATATGTTACAGTCAAAACAAGAAATTCATCAAAACCGGATTTTACTAGGAAATTCTAGTTGTAACAAGGCTCTTTCGGTAATTCTAGTTTTAACTAATATAACTCAGTTAATTCTAGATTTAACGGTATGTAATTGGTACTACTAACATTAACTAAAGATAATTTAGCTAATTCTTGCTCTGGCTGAATTCTCGCATAGTTTCTAGACTAAATCTAGATCTAACTGCTCTTAGTAAATTCGCATTATATTGTATAATTGTATAGCAGGTTCTTTACTGAAATTAGTGAGGATCTTTAATACACATATAATGCGTGTACCAAATAAAAATCAGCGCAGCTTTCTGAAGCATTTCGCCCTTCCTTCACCAGTAAGGGAAGGTTAAATCATTTTTATCGCACTAAAATTGAAGAATTGAATTAAGTAGTAAACTAAAAATTTGTCTTAATTTAGGTAAACTCTTAATTCTTCTATCTTACAATAATATTAAAAAACTTTCATTTTTAGCAGCGTTTTGATAATGTTAACCTAAATAATACTTACGTATTTGTGTTATATGGGCTGTTATCAATAATTGTAGTAATTCGAGTACAATGATACTTAGAAGTTGCAATCCTTCCGTATGTTGACTCTCCTTCACTTCATTTGCCAAGGCTTAAATAGATGACAGATGAGCAGTTAACGCTGTGCAACAACTTACCTTCTAACAATTTATAATTAGCGAATTGAATTGCAATTGATTCTTATTTCGACTTTCTCGAAGACAGTTCTTGTAGGATGATTATTATAACAAGAAAGACGCGAAGAATTTTCGTATAGCAATCCAATTCAAAATTCTTGTCATTAACTGTTTGTACAAAAGTTATGTAAACCGTACGCATCAAGTAATTTGCAAATTTTTCTATAAAATCAAAATATTTGTATGAAAAAGATAACCTATATGTATTTCCTATTTAAGCCAAATGAACAATTATGCCTTTTTCGAGCTTCATATGTAAAAATCGCACAAAAAAAACTCCAATCACAACTTCAGACCACAGGTCTTAATGTCTAACAGACGTATAAAAGACTAGACACACAGTCAGACGAACGGACACGCATTCCATTTAATCCTAGACATAAACCTAAATGCGAACCTCGGATCAGTAAAAATGTATTTACTTTATCAGAATGACATTAGTAATGATCGTGTAAGGCCTTCAAAAACTGTAATAATACACTGTAAAAAATGTGCACAATTGTTTTAAAAAACGGCCCACTACATTGTAAAAATTGTGCACAATGTTGACACAAAGCTTAGGTATATTCCCTAAAATGTAGGGAATATTCCTTAAAATGTAGGGAATATTTCCATAAATATGGGGAATATTCACTACATTTTAGGGAATATTTCCTACATTTTACGGAAAGATACCTAAGCTTTGTGGCAACAAGTGTGCACATTTTTTACAGTGTAGTCAGTAGTGATTTTATCCGGATTTTCTGATATTCAGGCATCATTACTGGCATATGGTGGAGATAATGTCATTTATGATGATAGTGTAGGGTGTGCACTTAATTATTCACTTCATTCCACAGCGAGTTTTTTTTGTACTCAATCTCCTGCAGAGAATGTACTGAGGCTAACTGCATTACAAAAGAAAGGTAGTTTCTTCGGACCTGCATTGAGACTTTTGAATGCCTACCGGAACTGCGGAATCCAACAAATGCTTTTAGAAAACCAAAACAGATTTGGAAATCTCAGAGCGTTATATGCAACGGTTTTTGAGATAAAATTGTTTTTATTAGGCATAATTTCAATAATTTTACTACTGACTACGCTTAATTGTATGCAATTTCACGCAAAATTATGGCGGCAAACTCCAATATTTTCACTTTGACGTCCTATAACTAGCATTTTGAGGGGGATAGGGTAATGGTTCGACATTGAAAAGCTTATATGGTTTACCATCATCTCAGCATCTTTGAAGATCGTATTACAAGGAAGTTTTGAGATGTTTTGTGCAAAACTAGCATATCTTCTTAATCCACGTAACGGTTGAGATTGCCCCCTCCCCCATCCTTCAGTGTATTATACAATTTTGTTCCTAACACTCCAACTTATCTCCTGTTTCATTTATGACCGCCAATTTAAAATCACCCTGCATACTCTCGCAGGACATACACTCCGAGACACTAGATTTGAAATTTTCAAATTCCTGTGGTGGTTTTATTTCTAATAGCGGACTCTAAATAGCTAATTATCTTCGTTGACTCGTAATCGTAGTGATAGGAATCAGCAATAAATATTCCCAGATTTTTTTTTTACCATATATTAATCCGTACAATTTCTTTATATTTACTGTATTTAAGTGGTCACACTTGAACTAGAGTACCATTATTAGCTACAAAATACAAGAAAGCAATGAGTCGTTTTCTTATGTTTGCGAATGCTATGCCAATTTCTTTTCACAACAATGATTAAACTTTTCGGAAAAAATACAACAAACATACGCAATAAATTAAACACTACAACGGATTATTAAAGATCTCGGTCATATTTCACTTGCCATGTTCTAATTCAACTAGTCTCTGCTTAAATACAGCAAAAATGGAATAAAAATTCTAAGAATTAATAGTAAATAAAAATCTGGAAATATATTTATTGGTGATTCATCCAAAATACTCAAATCATATACAGCCTGTAATTTAAAATAAAACTCTAAGTATTAGTAAATTGCAAATTAGGGTAATCAAGCGCCCCGGAGTGTATATAAGTGCTTCACGCGTTTCTATAACTGTATCACTTATTGAGGCTGGTGACATTACAGCTGAAAGCTTGAGATCTTCTAAGTTTCTTCCTGTGGCTAGGTACCTCAGTGTTACATATAAGTATCCATCTTTAGAAAAAATGGTGCCACCATTCACAGTAATTTATTAAATGTGCCTTCATTCATGCGAAAATAGTTTTTGTACTGGTCCGCTTCCGTAAAACTGATTTCTTTTAGCATATAATATCACCGGAATACTTTTCACGGTTTTGTAGCTAGTTCTTCAGGCACCATCGCCTTTTAACGCTTTGCTTTGTAATACTAAAAGTATAGCAATATAGTATAGTATATTCTAAAAGTATAGCAATTCCAGCTTTTCTGCGAACATCCATTACAAATTTTACACAAGATAAATAAACTTCTCGCTCGATAAATTGATAGATACTGAGGAGAATAGGTACTTTCATTTTTAATGACAGTGTAAACTAAGGTTTAAACATAATGACAGAGTAATGAAAGAAGACTTTCGGAAGTATTGGTATTAGGTACTAGTAATGCCATTATTGGATAAGTTTCGCAAAAGAAACCCTTAACATTTCATCTATGTAGAATTGTAGCATTTGTTATTTAAAAAAATTCTTTAATATAAATTTTTCTTTAATTTATTTAAGTTTCCAAATATTTTATGTATGCAGGTACTGTTAACGAAATTGTTGCAATCACATTCATTATAATAGTATACAGCAGTTCAGAGTTTTATAAAAAGTTATTTTTAATTTCTAAGTTGCTACGCCTAGATAGCAGCAGCGTATACCTACCTGTCAGCTCACAAAAACATGTATTGTTATTGCTGTACAAATACAGAAAACTATATCGACGTACCGAGCTCTAAATATTCCTCACTAGAGACATTTCCTGCAAGGGCAGAAAATAAGTAAACTAAAATTAATTGTATTTCTGCTGCTAACTAAATAACAGTAATTATCCACTATCAGCATGATTTTTAAAAGACATAATATATCAATCCGTATAAATTACTTGGAGGTTGGGAGGTTAACAATTTTGTGCAGTAATTCCATGTTCACCTTATTCCGTATTCCAATAAAACACACGGCAATCAAAATTAAACAAGTCGTGTTGCATCCACACTAATGTGATACGAGCAATAATGGTTGAAATATATTATGGTATGGAACATACTAACTTACATTCACATTTTCGCGCATAGCGCTTTCTTGCAATATGAGATGCAGAGTTATAAGTACGAAAAAATTAATTACGAGAAAAAGGACAAGACCGCCCAGACCTGGAGTCTCGGTCCATGTACGAGGAGTCGACCAAAATAGCACAAATCTTACATAGCAGGGCAGGCATCGAGTCGCGCTGTGACTGTGCCATACAATGTGTGAATGCACACCCTCCATACGATACCATAGTATCCACAGAGCTCGCTCAACAGAGGTCCTTTTCCTCCTGAACCGGGAGCCGAGATTTCATTTTTGCGCGTGCCAGCTGCCAGTGGTGAATACGAGGATCCCCGTTCGGCTAAAAGTCTCCACTCGGTCAATATATACGTATTATGCGTAGTACTAGTTGGAATGTTGTTCTCGATTTGAATGCAGCGCGATATGATTTTGAGTGTTCGAACGAGTGCATTATTCTTGCTACTATATAATTAGTACCGTCGTAGAACGAATACATTTGCAATAAACAAATAAGTGTTTGGGTTGCGCACTTATATTATAAAATTCGCAATTGGCGTGCAAGTGGACGCGCGTTGTGGCACGTTGTTGTCGCGGCCAAATATTGTGGTAGTAGTGTTTATGGCGCAATTAACTGCGCCTATAACAAGTGTTTACATAAGTGTCTGACTATGAGTTTTTGGTGTTCATTAGTGTTGTTGTTGTTGTATTACTACTAGTTGTACTTATGCTTGGGCTTATATGCTTGGGCTATAATTGTGAGAATCAGTGAAGGTAATACAAGTTCGCATTTTTGTGTCGATTTACCTTTATTTTAGATACCAGAAATGATTAAAACCTATAGACTAAATGATCGACTAAATTTCAACACATTAGGTCATTACTCCTTTTTCAACATAATCTTTACTGCTCTGTTTGGACGTTATTCATAATGACTGTTGCATGATTATAAGTTAGATTAACAAATCTCAGAAAAAAGAATTACAAAGTTGAAGTTTGTAATTTTCGAAAATAAAGCATCTCTAAATATGTTTGTCAATCTGAACATATTCGTCAATGCAATTGTAAATTGTAAATTATATAAAAGGCAATTATATCCACATAAATTACATCATTATGAGGCCATATGGCCTGTTCAACTAATTATAACTCCAAAATTGAGAATTTTCTATTATAAATGTGACTCTGATTGTTTTGAGTTACAATATTTTTTTTGTCTACTCGTGATAATTCCATCTTCAATATATAATGACTATGGTACGTGTAGTAATATTTCCGGTGTTTTAATTTAAATATTGGTCATATTATTATACGATGGTTATAAGAGAAACGTGGATTTTAGAGTTGACTAGTGACCACATATATTAAGAAAATTTAATAATGGGCGACAGAAAATGAATTACGTAAATAATAAAATTCAAGCATCAACTTCGAAATTTTACTTCTTCTTTTGTCTTTCTTTCGAATTGAAATATTTAGATTGCTTATATGCTGGCGCCAAAGCGGATTGTGAATTCTAAAAATGAACAAATTATTAACAGGCAAGGACCAGCCGGAAAATCTAAATAAGGTTATAATTAAGAGATAAGAGAAAATTAAACAACAAAAATTGTGAAATGGAGCGGGGGGTGTTTGGGGGTTGAAAGTTGTTTTTTGTGATTTTCGGCGAAACATGACCTCTTGACGAAAAATGACCTAAATAAAAGTTGTACATAATAAAAAATCTAAAACTTTCGTACAAGGCGTTTTTCAACATAACCTCACATTTTTTCGAGAAAATTGAAGAAAACTGTTTTTCAGGTTTTCTATTTTTCTCTTCTAAAAATAATTCAATTTATACATAAAATTTGGTGAAAGTATACTTGATTTTGCATTCAATAATCACGATTTTTTCTAAATCTGGGAAGCAAGTAGTTTCCGAAATATGTATTTATATTTTTCGACAAAAAAATACCAGAATCTTTAAAGGAAATGTTTATTGGTGTTTTTTATTTTTTATTTAAATATTCTATCCGGACCCATTTTAACCATTGAAATGTCTACTTTAAAATGGTCTATATATTGTGTAGATGGTTTGTTTTTCATAAAACCGCTTAAAATTGAGAAGAACTAAAAAATGGCTTTTCGATTCATGAAATTTTCAATATTTTTTATGATGGCAGAAAGATTTACAAAATTCGGAAATTCATATTAAAAAGGTACTTGAAATATGTACTTATTAAAGGTTTAAACCCGGCTAAAGTGGGTAGGGTACGGGAGAGGATAAGAGGGGCTGGCCCAAGACAATATCCGGAATCGTTTTGGAGTAGTATCTATTCAATCTTCTAGTTGTGTGAAAGCATTTGGGAGAGCACCTTTTAGAAGACCACGTGGTAATTGAGCATCTACTTCCATTTCAATGGGCACGAAACAAGCCGAACGTTCATGTCGTAAGAAATCTGCAAACATCCCTACATTTGAATATCAAGATATAAGTGAAATACCGTTTTCGCATGAGAAATTTTTATCAAATCAAAGTAACAAAAAAAATAATACTACGAACTATCAACTATATCAGAAAAACTACAATCAGAGAAATTTTTGTGTAAGCAGACGCCTGAAGACGCCGATGCATTAATTACAAATACTGCAATTGAACTAGCAAAACATGATGATAAAACTGTCGTCGTCGTGGGTCAAGATATTGATTTACTAGTAACTTCTCCATCTACTAAATTCAAATGGTATAAGTATTTTTTTTCCACAAATCAGGTTCAGGCAATGAAAAGGAATCATTTTATAGATCTAATTGTTTCATACACGAATCGTATACAAATACATTTCACTCTTTTTCGGATTGCGATACAACTTCCGATTTTGGTAGAAAATGGAAAAACAATAGCAAAATCATTATTGAGCAACAAATATTTATCAATGCTACCTCGTATTTTTTTAAAAAAGATGCAGACTAAATAACCATTGCCAAAAACGGCTATCAATTAAGACCTGGTATTTACAAAAGAAAAAAAAATGGATTCGAAGGTGCATCTGCACAACACTCCTGTAGAGTTATTACCAATTGCAAACTTGGCTTGGTTATTTGGACAAGGTGTCCGATAAAAAAGGAGGTGGGACTGGAACGAAAATTTACACTGCAAAAAATGTACACAATTGTTGCCACAAAGCTTAGGAATTTTTCCCTAAAATGTAGGGAACTTTGTGGCAACAATTGTGCACATTTTTTACCGTGTAGTTAACTCATGCCCAAATTTATCTTAGACAGTTCAGACTCTATTCCCGAAAAATTATTAAAAAGTATTAGCTGCAGCTGTTAAAGTGGTTGTAATAAATAAAGATGTGGCTGCTGAAAACGCGGCATACTCGAAGAAATATTTGAAGACGTAAGTGATTCAGAAGAGATTATTGATGAAGAGCCGGAAAAGAGACTTGATATTGAAATTGAAGAGCTTGAAGATGTCGACTATTTCGAATATCCTTCGGAACGTTATTGCAATTTAATCTATTGATAACAGAAATAACAACAGAAATTGAAAATTATAAAAAATATTGAAAATGTCGTGATTCTAATAACATTTTTTTGGTTCTTCTCAATTTTAAGCGGTTTCATGAAAAATAAACCATCAACATATATAGACCATTTTAAGATAGACATTTCAACGTTTCAAATGGGCCCGAGAAGAATATTAAAATTAAAACAGAAACATCAATAAAGTTTTCAGTGGAAGGTTTTTTTTTCTAAAAATATAAATATTTCGGAAACTATTTATTTCCCAGATCCCAAAAAAAATCACGCTAATTCAATGCAAAAACTGGCATACTTTCACATAGTTTCATGTAATATGAATTGTTTTTATGGGGGAAAAATTAGAAACCAAAAAGTCGGGTTTTCGCCGTTCTCTCGGAAAATTTGAGGTTATGAAAGTTTTAGATTTGCTCGTATAAAGCACATTTTCAGTTTCATCAAAATTCGCAAAAAAACACTTTCAACCCTTAACACCCTCCCCTGTCATTTCACAATTTCACCTTATTTCGCGTTTAATTTTTGTTTTTCTCTTAATTATAATAACTTTATTTAAATTTTGCGGCTGATCTTTGCCTGTTAATAATGTTTTTTTTTGTTTTTTTGTTTGTTTGTTTTTTTTTTGTTGCAAAAATTATTATTAAATTGGAGCAATTTTTAATATATTGAAGTTATTCGAGGTAATATAAAAATAACGATTATTTTACAATTCTTTTTATCGATTTGATATATTCATATAGATCAAGCTTTGGTCACAGCCGAAGTTAGTATTCCAAGATTGGCATCGAATAGCACGCTACCACCTTTAAAAGTTTTTTGTTTGGGTGATATATATATTACCCCATGATATACAGCAAAGATAAACTTATATGATATAGAACGTTTTATGTATATTAATTTATAAGTACTTAGGTCTTTTGCTTACTTTGTTCAAATTAAATCCATAATTTTCATCTTCTGAATGCTGTGTAACAAAGCCATTGCATTTTTCCAAGATGTAATTATAAAAATATTCAGAAAAGAATTATTTATAATTATACTTCAACAATTTTACAGTATTTTACAAACTTACATATAAGTTTGAAAAATATTACTCAGAGTTTGATCAGGTAATTTTTGATCGTCGAAACTAGACAAAATTGAAACATCAGGTATATTTTATATTTGAATTTTGATAGCTGTAGTAGAATTTGATCTGGAAGCATAATCTCTAGGCAATATTTCATTTACATTTGAGTGCATACTGAATCATAAGAAACGATTTTTGTATTGAATTAGCATTAAAACGCGTGGAATCTCAACTTTTAGAATGTACGAGTATACATTGATTGTGTAATGGATTTGTATAGGGTCCGCCATCTAACGCTTTTTTTTTTTCAACTAGTGCTTATTTCGTGAATGGTAACACTTAGCTCATGTCTGATTTGACAGATAATTAGTTTTATTCTTCCGCTGAACGAATATGGTTGTGTATACGCTTGAACAACGCTGGGAAATATTGCCTGCGATCGACTTACAGAAGATGCCGATTTTGCCAAAAAAATCATCTTTTCAGATGAAGCTCATTTTGATCTAGGCGGGTATGTAAACAAGCAAAATTGTCGCATTTGGGGCACAGAAAACCCGCACGCATACATTGAAAAGTCGATACACCCAAAACGAGTCACTGTTTGGTGCGGATTTTGGTCCAGAGGCATAATTGGGCCATTTTTCTTCGAAAATGAGCAAGGAGTGGCCGTTACAGTCAATGGCAATCGTTATCGGGCCATGTTGAACGAAAATTGAAGAGGAGGATATTGGCAACATTTGGTTTCAACAGGACGGCGCTACGTGCCACACAGCCGAAGCTACACTCGATGTTTTGCGCCCTGTTTAAAAAAAAAAAAAAAAGTTATTTGGCGGACCCTATATATAACTCAAACTTAATTTGAGTTCGATATAATAAAAAACACTCTGCGTATGGAGGAAATCTCATCACTATTTCATAATTTCATATGATTTAAATACTAAATTATTGCTAATATAATAATTATTTACAATTATTTATGTTCAGTTCATTGATTCTTGGTAAATTAAATTAAATCTAACATGACGAATTTGTTTGACACCGAGGTCAATAACTAATTCAACCGGCACAAAAAGCAAAGCTTGCATTTATTACCTGCTCTGCAACTGTGAAGCATTGGTCAAGCCGAGATTAGATTTAGATTTAGAACTAAGCGGGGAGAGTACCTTTTCCACTGCAGCCATAATTGACTTATTGTGCACCACTTTCTTTACAGTTCATCCAACAATCCCACTCTTCATAGGAAAAGCAGTATTTTTTTTTAATGAAGTTTCCTCAAAGTCGGCAGGCTTTAAGAAGTATGAGCCAAAAGCCTGGAATCTACACTGTGAATTTGCTTTGCATTCGCATAAGACGTGCTCCGATATTTCATCCTCTTCGAGAACAACCTACATACATCAGTGGGTGATATACCTATAAGATGCATGTGTTTGTTTAGTTTGCAGTGGATTCCTATAAAGTTCTCTGAGTTGATTCCTAGGCAGCCTTAAAAGATCGTGGATCTTCTTTGCCGAAGGTCCTATAATGAATCTTTTGGCTTGTCTGGAGCCTATCATCGTTGGTTCATTTAGATTTGGATCCAGCTTTCGGAGGTATGCTTCAAGGTGTTTTAAGACATACCTCAAAGTGGTTCCGGACCCATTAGTGGCATGGATGCTTCTTTTTTGGCCAGTAAGTCTGGCTTATTATTCTCATTAATTTCCCAGTATAATGGCACCCATTGAAGTGTCAGGTGGTTCTTTATGCCAAGGTTAGCTAGTGCTTGAATGCATTCCCAAGTTAACTCCGTTTTGACTTCAGACGATGAGATGGTTTTTTTTTAAATATTTATGTTTTTGTTAGTATCGGTTGAGGTTTTCGTATTCGGCATATACTTCTGCCTGGAATATTGAGACGTATTTTCCTAGGCTTTAATAATTTTGACATTCTGGCTTTTATATACCTGCTCCTACTCCTCCCATGATTTAGAACCGTCGGGGTATCAGATGAGGGTTTTATTTTCTAAATTTATATCTATTTCCTCCCTGTTTGGTACCTTTATTTTGAGAGGCAGACAGAAGTTGTGTTTAATAACCATTCTGTCTGATATCGTATCCAGTATTGGATTTGCCTCTATTCGTTCGGTTATAATGCATAGACTTTTAGAGTCCTTATTCACCATAACCATTTGTCCAGGCTCTGTACACCATCAATCCAGCCTCTTTTTCAACAATGTTGCTGAGTCTCGGTAGGTTCAATATGTTTCTAGAGCGCTGGTAGATATTGTACGCAAGGCTCCAGTAACGCTTACACATGTCATCCTTTGGAGAATATAGCTTATAATTTTTGTTTTTTTTTTTTTTTTGTTAACCGGTAAATGTGTACAGCACAGCAGTCTTGAACAAAACCTAAAGCGTCTTAAAACTTTCTAGAAGATCTAAAATTTACCTTCGATAATGATAACAAGGTTATCAGCATAACCTTACCATTCAATGCCTTGGTTGCTTAGTTGAATTAACAGGTCGTCAACTATGTTCCACAACAGTGGAGACAGTACTCCCTCTTGGAGGCAGCCTCTGGTGGTATGAACCTCCAGTGTCTCAAAAATAGTTGAGTCTGTATTATCCTGTATTTTGTGTGTTAGATTCACTCCATATCTGTCCAATGCAGGCATTACTGACTTTACAGAGGTATGTTGTCGAATACACCTTCAATGTCCAATGTCAATGTTCAGTGACTGTTGTCAATGTTCAGTGACTGTTGTCAATGGCTTTTTCTATACCATTTGTTAGGTTTAATAAAGCTAGTTCTGTTGATTTTCTTACGCTATTATTGTAGTGAAAAGATAAACGTTGTCTAGCGTGGTTGAACAAGCCTTTAGTTTTTGTTCCTCCAAGGTGAAATATATGTCTGTTGATCAAAGTAGAGTCCGAATATACTGATTAGAGACGTCATCATGCACCCCAAAAATACTGTTGAGTAATTTACCAAGAAAGCCTCTTTTTCCTCTCTATTGTGATTGTGCTCTTTGTGGGGTTTCATAGGTTGTTTTTAAAAAAGTTGTCTTCTGGTGGATAAATGTTGAAAAGTTCCAGGCAGTATGTAATTTGAGTTAGTTTTTTGGATTGCTCGTAGATACTCTTTATTTGGACCCAGGTAGTATCAATACGTTTTTGATCACTTATTACCTCTTTTAGTGGTAGTGTTATTTGAAGGCTGAGATTTCCTCGGTTAATGTGAACATTGCCTAGCACTTCAGTATATAGTTCAGTTTTTGGTAGAAGTATTTCGTAATCTTGTCGAAGAACACGGCTAACCAGTAAAATCATAATAAAGTAAAAGGCAGGTTATTTTATGCCCATGCATGTTCTCTTTCTCTTGTTCGGTAGAGTTGAAGTTAAATTATGTTCCTCAACTGGACTGATTTGGTAAAAATAATCAGGTCTACACCATAGCTCTAATTCTGACTAAACTACTGTTTAAGTCACTTTCTTGACAATTTTTTTTCTTTTTCTTATTTGTCATATTTGTGGCAACATGAGAAGCATCCTCATCCTTAAGTTCATTTAAATGCAATTGACAAGTTTTGTTAACTGCGCGTTTTCTTTCATTTTTGTATTTCACTGATACTACTTTTAGTTAAATCTAGAACTGACTGGTTCCTATTAGTAAATTCGCGTTACAATTGAAATTTCTCACCATTAAACCTTGATGTTTATTAAGAATATGGCTATTTATAAATACGTATATGTGATCAGCTGTTTATACATACAGTATGTGTACTTAATTGGTGAAGGTGTGGGGGGGGGGGTACAGATCCGTGAAACATACAACCACGCGCGCCCCCTACACACACACACACACACACACAGCCTACGTGTCCTCAGACACAGGCACACACACGCCGATAGCTTATCGTTCAAAGAAACCTAACTAATAACTAACTATATATAAAAATATGTGGTAATCTATAGAAAGTCCATTGGAAGAGGGCTATCGCAGTATATAACTATATCTTACGAAAATTTTCAAGTAATTTTTGCAACAAAAAACATTAAGGTACCATCAACTGTTGAATATCTTAATACCGATTCTAATTGTTTGCTGCGATTGTTTCATTTTTGAAGTAACGAGCATATGCAGTAAATGCTAATGATGGTGCTATTATGCTGCCAGTTTTCCTGGATGTTTTCATATAAATGACACATTTACTTTAGATTGAATTTAAGCAAGCTACACGATAAGTGCGCTAGATAAGTGCGCTATAATCATTTGGATATTAAGTGCATATGCCTGAATTCAACTACCTCACTGAACGTACACTAAAAAAAATGTGCACAATTGTTGCCAGAAAGCTTAACTTATTACAATGGTCATTTTGCTATATGAAAGAATGGCACAAGTTTTATTGTTTTCTCTTTCTCGCTCTGGCAGAGTTAGAGCTACCAACATCATTTGATGTTTTTATGTTGACTGCAAATGAAAACACCGCAGAAAGAATAGGGTAAAGATATAGATATCATGCTCCGTCTCTCTTGCCCATACGCAGGATTCAGGTAAAAATAACCTTTTGAAAATTAAGCGATTAAAATATCACTTGATATTTTGTTAATTTAATTCGACTTTCGGGTGTAAAATTTCATCTCATTGGTTGAATTTTATATGGTTTTTAATTAGTAAACGTTTCAAATGGTGCGCTTTAATCGTGATATACAGAAATACAATATTTGTGGGACATGAAACAGCAAACCGCTCAGTCCATTGTTATAAGTCAGTGCTTGACAGGCGGTTCTCGTTCACTTATGAATTGATTTTGTCTTCAGACACGGTTTATATCTTTCATTTCATTTTCAAGTTTTCTCGGCCGTGGAGGTAGAGATGATTTTTTCCGATTTCGCGGAGCCCCCTCAACATCTTGAATTTTCCCTGAGGTTTCGACAATCCTTTTGGATTGGATTTTGATATCGGGGCTCTAATTTGAAACCTTCTCCATTGATGGTAGCGATGTACTATGTTACAATAAGTTCGTCTCCGGAATGGCCTTGAGATATTTCGTTCGTTGAATGGTATTTTACACTGTTTTTACTAATTTGGTAAGCTGTATCCTCATGATTAGCTTTTTTGTTCACCATATGAATCTACTTAATGTCCTCTGTTCGAAGATATTGCAATAATTTATTCTCGATAATATCACTCGAAGGAAAATGGAACACTAACTCATTGATACTGAATCAGGTCGTTGCATTTCTCTAACAATTCAACCTCTATTATAGTTCTACAGCTAATTCCAAGTGTAGTATTTTGTTTAAATAAAAAAAAACAACTATGACTTGTGCAAATACTTAATTTATTATAAAAGTTAGGGTGATGCTGACTCTACGCGGGCTGGTATCAAAAGAAGCAGAGGCTGGTAGTGGTGACAGTGATGTATCGAATTTATAATTTATTTTAATCCAATATTGCCAGGTCTGTTATCTTTCCAATTACATCTACCTTAACTACATTTCTACATTTTGAACTGCTCTACTTAAATACTACACCAAGTACTCGGCTGTTCATTCAAATATCATAAGAAGTTAAATATCGTTTGATTCACTTGCTCCTCATATCCGTTCGCTCTTGGAGTACGAACGGCTACTTTGATAAATCGCAATCCATTTACGGTCCAGTATTTTTTAAATTCTTTGAAGTCAAGGCGGTACCTTAGTTGATCACTCATAACTAAGTTTATAATTCAAAGTCAAAGCTGATAACTGGCCGCGTTTTCGTTGTTTTCATTTGCTCAACGATGAAATATCGTCTAAAGTGAAGGGATTAGTGCATGGTCTGCCCGTCTGTATATCTGTCCTTCTGTCCTCACGATAACTCGTGAATGTGTTTATTTAGAGACTGAAATTTTGCGTACCGCCTGTTTAAACAAATTTAAAATTAAAATCGAAAATGGGACAAATCAGGTAACTCCTTCTTGGGGTAGCAGTTTGAATAGAATAATTCTCAGATGTGCGGTCAAAATACACTTCAAGTGCTGGATAATGAGTGGTATGGCACCGGAACTAATGTAATGAAACATCTTCATACAAACGAAGAGAGGGTGTCAGAGGAGAAAACAATTACCAGAATCCTACCCAAGTTTTTGTCCAGAAAAGGGAGCGCTTTGGGCCTTGCCCGACAATGGTGAAGAAATCTGCAAACTTCAAAGGAACCCTCCCAACCAATAGCTCGCAGAATAAAATTACCCAGGACGCTGATGTCACCAGTAAGCAGAAAGGAATTATGAAGATTATCAATCATCGAGGTAACCAGTTCATAAGTCCTGACAATGAATTGAGAGGAACGTAGACAGTAACTCTGAATATATTAATAAAGGCAAGTTTAAAAGCAACACATGAAAGTACCAGAACCGCAGAGACCACAATATCCACCCCTGAGTACGGAAAATCAAACACCAAGCTGTAAAACTATATGATCCGGGTAAATTCCTCTACAGGCGATCGTGCAACATGATATATTGGCACGCGACGAATTAAAAGATTAACGGCATCCTCTTCAAAAAATGTTCAGAATATTTCTAGAGATAAAAATGCATTTTGGTAGATTGGCAGTTTTAAGGATAAAAAGGCTAAAGGTGTTAAAAGGCACCGTACTCAAAACAGGGAACTTTAGGACTAAAATGAACAAATAACAGGAATATAAAAACACTTAATACCAATATTGATTATATTTATATTTTATTATATATACTTTATTTGCGACACATGATTCTAGATTATAGAATTGGTCTAAGACTCCGGAGTTGCCCAATTCAGTCCATTTTAGAAGGTTTATTTACTATTACTGTGTACAAAATTGCAGCTCTCTACGTCGACGCGTTCTCAGACAGTCTTCAAATATATAGTGAAAAGGGAAAGTTTTGTCTGGCAACCCTACGAAGGAGTTACCCGGCTTAACCCACTTTCGAGCTTAAATTTACTTTTTGTTTGTAAGTCTTTGTGCAAAATCTCAGCTCACTAAGTGAACGGGTTCTTGAGCTGTCGTGAGGACGGAGAGACAGATGGACGGCCATGTAAAAATCAAAATAGCTTTTAATATTATGTGTGGGAGGCCAACCAATTTTCCTCTAGTAGCATTATATCTGTGCGTTACAAACGAAATGACCAACTTTGTACCCTATGATTTCATCTAGGGTATAAAAGAATTCACTCGCTCTTCGAATCCAGCTCCGAATCGACACTACAATCATGGTGCTAAAATAAAAAGAAAAACAAATTACTTACATTTAATCAGAAAAATAACAGCAAAACAATTTAGCATATGGGTCACCCACGCAACAGAAATATTTACCTTTGTCATCGCGGTCATAATGACAAGTCTTTTTTTACGTAGCAGAGATAGCACCGCCAGAGCGCTCACGCACGTAACCGTTGTTCAATTATTTTATAAGGATTTGTTTACCTTGTGCATTTTGCACAGTATAAATTACACTTCTGCCTGTTTACTAAGTTCGCTCCACTGCCTTTGCTCCTGGCGGTGATAAGTTCCGTATTTATACTCTACAAATTGTCCAGAACCTTCCCGATTTTATTCTAGAAACATCGATTCACCGTACATAAAGTTGTTTATGTCCGTACTTTATAGATGTCGATTGTCCTTTACTTTTGAACGTAATTCGATTCACCGAAAGTTATTTGAGTCGGTATACTTAATTAGTCATTTGACGCGAAAGATCCATTTTCAATGGATGTCGCTTGTCCTTTTATATTGCACGTAACAACATTCTTAGTGCACCACAGCACACCGCCAAGTTGGGAAAGTATTGAAATCTCAGCTTAGGCACAAATCAAAAACCACATAAATAGTGCACTTTTGCTCACTATTAGTATTGCGTATTGAGCAGTCGTCATGGTCAGATCGGTACTGCGAGCTTAGTCTTTAAAAATATGAGAAATTATTAATTTGGTTTACTTTTATTTCAGTATTCATTTTTTATCCTGCTGGGAAGTACTGATTCCCGGCACGTTCCTATAGCTAGAACTGATGCCTATTGCAATTCTCTGAAAATCAAAAGAAATACTAAATTTAGTGTTTTGCAACTTTCAGGTGAAAACTCTAGAACAGTTTTGGGATAATTTTTTTCTATTCCGGCCTGAGTTTGGATTTATGTTTATTTATTTATTTTTTCATTTCTATTTGTTTTTTTTTTATATATATTTTTATACCCTACTAAGTTTACCATTCTGTTTGTAACACCTAGAAATAATGCTAGTAGAGAAAAATAATTAACATTAAAAGTTATTTTAATTTTTGCATGTCCTAACTCGAAACGCATGTACTGAAATTATGTACATGGGCTTTTCAAAAAAAGTAAAAGTGAGTTCGAAAATGGGACAAATCGGGTAACTCCTTCGTAGGGTTACCATACAAAAATTTCGTTTTTCACTACATATTTGGACACTACCTGAGAACGTCTCTACGTTGACAGCTAAAATTTTGTTCATAAAAATAGTAAATATAATTTCAAAAATAGACTAAATCGGGCAATCCCTTCTTGGTATTTCCATATAAAAATTTGGCATTTTTACGTATACTCGGTCAGTGCTATATGATTTTAATGTACTGAAAAGTTCTTCAGACTGTAAAATCCTATAAAATTGGTTATAATCATTTGTTTTGCCCGAGAACCGTTATACCGTTATATATATACGAAAAACCATTTCAAAAACCAAACTTGAACAGATGGGTGACTATACGAAATTACATACGAGTATTCATCTAGAGTATCATAAAAATTGGTCTTAGACCAATTATAGCTGTTTTACTTGTACTTTATATTTTTGCGATTCATTTATTGAATTATTAGTAACCAGTAGCCTAAGACTTAATTGAGTGAATAAAAAATATTTTAAATATTAAACTAGACCTGTACTGTCTTATTATTTCTGATCCGGCAGATCGTTTCCTTTTTATGATGAGGTCCTTATAGACTTAATAAGTCCAAAAACACATGTCTCAAATTCGAATACACACAATTCGCTTTGCAAAAACGGCCTAATCACAATGAATCAGATTATGCAAATAAATATATATATAAAGTTTATCTTGTTCTGAGGATGTCCTCAAAAATTCACATAATTCGAATATATCATATGCATATAATTCTTTAGTTGCAACGGTCGCCTACACTGCAAAAGGCAAGTAAAGAAATCCAGCTCGTTAAATCAATTTTTTCGGATTTTACCGTGATTAAGGCGCAAATTGACTCATAGTACTATTTCTTAATCATTTGAAAGTTGGATTTACAAGTTTAAAGTGCGGATTAATTCCCGAAGAGCACGACACCAGTGAACACTGCTTACCAGCAGAACATATTACCTGTAACATAAATCGCGACTTGGATGTATTAATTTGACTAACTCACGCTTGGTCGACATCCAATAGGAGTCAAATTAAGATGTCAAAGATTGCTGATCAAACTGCGATTTTTTCTTAATTGAAACTGCAGCGTGCAAGTGATCTGTCCGTGTTTTCGTGTGTGGCTGACAGGGTAGACCTCCACAAATTTCTATTAATTAATCCGCTCTTCATTACCACGAGAGCTGAGTTCAAATTTGATTCCCGGCACGATTTCTTTTATAGACTGCTTCGCATAGTCCCGCATTTTCTAGCAACAAGACATATCTCAGTTAAAATTTCTTCCACGGAATCAGCCACCGAAGTTCAGGTTGGTAGGATCTTAGTTAAGCGCACGGTCTATGTGTTGTTTTCTCCTAGAAGTTGTATTGTAATATGTAGTATGTACCCAAAGAGTTAATTAACGCTTCAGGGTATTTGATTAAATTGTTTACATATTTGCAGCACCATTTGATACAATTGTCTCTCTAGCATACATATGTGCCAACTGCACGGACTTAGGATGAAAGTATAATTGATATGCAACTGTGTTGTTGACAACTAAAGCAGTGGTCCATATCCATATTCCATATCCGATGACATGCTATTTCAGCCTTTGTCCATTAATCCAAGGCCAGCACAATGACTACTGTTGAATTATGTCTTCGCCGCGGCAATCCACAAAGATGAACAGCATGCACGCATAAAAATTAAGCGAATGCCCATTTACACATAATATCCATTTCGAGTAGCTCTTTGCTATGTTCCAATTGGCTCTGGTACGTGACTAACAGGACAGTTTTATCGGCGCGTAAATTCGCGAATGATTAACTCGGAGATTTTGTTGAACAGAACTAAT
Source organism: Dioctria rufipes (assembly GCA_963924295.1). Lineage (NCBI taxonomy): Eukaryota > Metazoa > Arthropoda > Insecta > Diptera > Asilidae > Dioctria > Dioctria rufipes. Next base: position 207,444,992 of record OZ002740.1, read on the forward strand.
CGATTAGCCGCAGAGTTTCTTAGCTTGAGGCTGATCGACCAGCCTCTATTGGTGTGAAGTTACCATGCAACTTCATTTCCCACTGCCGTGTGAAGTGTGTGGTGGCTGCCATTAGCCTGAGGTGCATGTATGGGTACGATAGCTATTGAGACATTTGCAGATTAATTAAGGCGACATACTCACAATTAGCAATTTACCCAGCTAATAGTTGCGTGGTTATAAGCAATTTAATGTCAACCAAATTAATTTATACGCTGCCAATTGACAAAGATATTGTAATTAAATTTGTTAACTGTTTATAAATTGTAATAACTTCTATTCATTTGAAGGATGTAAGCCTGATGAAGTTATCAGATTTTAGATTGTTAATTTTTTTTTAACATACTCATAAAGATTGAATAAATCGAAATTGTATGTATGTCTCACTCAAAAAGTCCTTTAAGCACATTTGAAAACCTTTTATCAAACGAAGGTCCCTACAATCTTGTATCAAAAGTTCCAAATTTATTGTTAGTCAATTTTCTTTAAGGTCTTCTTTTTTATTTGTTTAATTTGAAAAACTTTGAAATCAATGAAGTGAAAATGTCCTTTGTAAGCAATTAAAACCCAATCTTAGCAATGCTAACCGAATTAGTTTTATCCTAGCTTTAGTTTTTTTTACCCATTCAGACTTATCTATGGCATATAAAATTTACAGAACGTGTAGAACGACTAAAACAAAAAACTAGCTAATTTTATCTCTTGAAATTTTGGGGCTTAATAATGGAATCTTGCAGACTTTGTTCACAGTACATGGTCATAGACACTCTAATAACATACAAAGACTGGACAAGAAGAACATAGATCTGAAACCTCTAGACTCAGAATATAAAATCGACTATGCCTCGACGATGACTTTACTTAGTTATATAACCAAAGAGTAAAGACCAAAACACAGTGAGAGCGACACAGCAATGTTGGCAACTTAGTTGACGATAATGTCGCATTTAAAACACAGTCAACGCGACTCGATAAATGTTTTTGACAGCTATCTCTATTATATTTATTGTAAAAGAAATGGCAAAAAGGAAAAAATTAAGGAAACTCTCTAGTATAGCTTATGCGGCTTACTTAAAATTGCAAAGCATAAAGAAAAAAACTAAAAAGTAGACTAAGAAGAGATTTCTATATATGAGATGACGTTTATTGCACAACATACTTTCCCTCATTTTCTCTATTAATTCCTCCTCAAAATCCATAATTTCTCAAACTAATAAATGAAATTAATATTATACAAGTCTTTAAAAACTAGTTTATTTACTATTATCTTTTAATTTACTATGTTTCATAAAAATATTAAAATCCACATAACATGAATGTCAATTATTCACTGTCCATACAAAAATGTCAATTATGTTGCGACTAGTTTAGAGATTTTCCCAAATTTCAAATTCTTTGTTGGTAACTTATCACGTCGCCCTCATTGTGTTAAGTATATAAGACTTCCATACATTTGAATCTTTAACAGCAACCAATGTACGGCCGGCGCCTTTGTTGTATCGTCCTCACTGTATTTTGGCTTTAATGGTGAAAACCCAATGCATGCGGTAGGCGTCGCATCGCTTTGACAATTCAATAGAATAACCGCGTTTAAGTTCGTGCTGGCCAAATGGCTGCCGCGCTTGCCAGATTCGACGCGAAAGTAGAGCAATGTTCTACTTTTAACGCGCGGCAGACACTTTGACAGTTCCTTTGATTGATTTTAAATTGTTTATATGCTTTGTAAGCTGAATATGCAAGAACTGCCACATCTAATTACTCTGATATATCCATTATTTCACTTTCAATTAATAAATCAAGCTTTTCTACCATTTGATTTTCTTTACAAATAAATCTTAAGAAAACCTACACGCGTATACCGCGAAAAAAGCGGAAAACGCGCCGGACGCGACACGTACATTGGGCTTTCGCCTTAAGACCCGCCGCATATTGAACGCAGCAAAGCACAGCATAGCGTGGGTCAAAGTAGCGAAGGTTTTTGTAATATACACAAGTAAATGACCGACCGCATATACCAGTTGCCCTAGCAAGTTTTGTTGCATTACTTGAGATTTAAATCTTTCTAGTTTCCATATTTCGTCATTTTTATACCCTAAATGAAATCTATATGGTATACTTAGCTTGTCATTATGTTTGTAACGCTTAGAAATAATGATGGTAGAGCAAAATGGGTTGGACACCCACGCATGTTATTTTAATTTTTTCTCGTCCGTCTGTCCGTCTGCCCTTCCTGTTCACTTAGACAGCTGAAATACATTGCATACGGTTGTTTTTTTAAAAAAGATGGAAGTTTAAGTTTGAAAATGGTACAAATTAGGTAACTCCTTCGTAGGGTTGCCTAACATAAATTTAGTTTTTTACTATATATTTGGACACTGCCTGAGAACACGTAGAGAGCTGAAATTTGATACATGGTGTTCTTAAAGCAAAGCAAATGAAATGAATAACTAAATCAGGCAACCCTTTCTTGGTGTTGCCATTTAAAAAGTTTGGTTTTTACGTATGCCGTGAAAACGATTAGTATTAAGCGTGTTTATTGCATTAAAAATTTCTTCAGAATATTAAGTCCTAAGAAGTTTGTATAATAATTTTTGCTGTCCGATGCACTGTTCTAGATATATAAGCGAAAAACCACTTCAAAAACAAACTTCCACAGAATGATCACCATACGAAATTAGTACGGACATTCATCTAGGGTATCATAAGAATTGGTTCTGAGTCCGATTCTAGCTTTTTTACTTGTTTTTACATTTTTCCGAAACTGCAACTGAAATGCTACTATATATAAAAAGAAAATACCCATGCCTATCAGTAGATTGAATAGAACTTTCCGTAATCAAAATTACTAATAAAAAATGGACAAAATTGGAGAAAGAAAGATGAAACTCCAATGTAAATTTTGGTAGTAGGAACAGTACTGGCCATAAATGCACGAACCGAATTCGTGTTTTGTAGGCTCCTGTCTTGCCCAATACTATTTATCGTACTGATATTTTGGATAGGTCTTTGAAAAGATAATCAATTAGAGCACTCGAAGATATGAATTACAAATGAAAATGAATAAATACTGTCATTAGAGTTTTAAATTTACTGCAATACAAACAATTGTGGTATCAATTGTACAGTTTTGAATTTCCAAGAAAGTAGATCGAAAATTCAAAAGCAATTTTAGAAAACGTTATTTTCAAAAATCGTATTTTTTTCTCCTTTCATGTTTTCTTCACCTAAATTATATAACTGTGAAATTTTGTTTTACACTCCTGATCTCCTCGACGAATACTAACTAATCTTGGCAGCTTTTGCTGACAATTATTATACCAATTCTAGCTTTCTTACTTGTTTTTAAAAAACTTTTGTCTACTCACTAACCCTATCTTAATAACTTTTTAACTTTGTGGGTAAGGACGACGTTCGTGACCAAAATGTGAAATTTTAAAAATAGTTTTAAGGTAGTAAACGTGGATGGATTTACATGGTTTTTTTTTATTTAGCATGAATGGAAGAGGAGCTTTCCGGTGAGGTAAAAAAATTATACGTTTTTTGGGGTTTTGGAGTGGGGGTGGTAACTACCACTCTTGGGGTTATCCAAACTTGGGCCTTGTGTGATATCGAATTAAAGCTCTTTCTGTGTGCTATTAAGTGGTATATTTTCTCTTCTTCTGCAAGAAACTTTATAACAGAATTTTTTCTCCAGAATATTGTTAAAATATGTGTACAGAGGGTGTGTGGGTTGGTGCGGTGGGGCTGAGTTTTATTTTAAACGCTTTAACATAATATTTTGCATATTTCATGGGAACATTTTAATTGTCTATATTTAACCGTTATATGGGTTTTGATGTGAAATAAATTTTTCAAGTTTTCTCATGTAAAATTTTCTTATATAGAAGTACTTACATTAAAGTGCAATAATCTTCAAATCTATTTACCACAGAGAAGAAAAAAATATACCACCACGTTCGCAAGAGAATTATATACTGTTATATAACTTTTTAGTGAAAGTGTAATGACTAAAAAGTAGAAAATAAAATATATTAAAAAACTTTTATAAATAAATTGCGCAAAAAAGTGAAAAATAATTTTTCCTTTCTCAGTGATGTACACAAGATAAGCTTCTTTGAAAAATAAGAAATGTAAGTGTTCAAATTAAAACTGAATGTATGTATTAACAATATTTTAAAATTATATTATCTCGTTTGACTTGAAATGTTTGAACTCTTTGCAATGAAACTTTTGTTGTGTATATCATTGAGAAACAAAAGATTTTTTTTTTCCTTTTAGTAAAATTTATTTATTTTAAAAGTTTTTTTAATATAATTTATTAAATATTCCGCTAAGCACATTAATTGGAGCTGCTTCGATCTTGAAGACGATTTATATGTAGTTAACCCTACAAAATTTCATATTAATACAATTTTATCTACGAATACTGGTTCAAATCCTTTATTTCCCCTTTATCATTACATTTACCTATCCTTGCAACGTACTCGTACGATCTGAGTAGTAAATACTTTCACAATTACATATACATATGTATAAACTTCGATTCGTCTAAAAAAATGATTTCTTGATACAACGTAGATGGCTATACTTAACCCAATATATACAGATCTTATTAACGGTTACAAATCGGATGGAAATAATTTTCTTTAGATACTTATCTTCCAATTCAGTATATCTTGGTATTTGAAATGAATTAATATATCAATTATCGTGGAAAATGATTGGTTGTCATATCTTTATTTGAATAGATCTTCTCTCTAGCATAGGTTTACACATAATATTTTGTAAAGCGCTGCTCTAACTTCATAAAATTTGAGCACCGTTTTCAGGATTCATAATAAACGGAATTGTGAAACATTTTCACTAATACATAACGATCAATAGAACTTTACTGGCATATTTAAACAGGCTATTTGAGATCCATGTGCCTTCCGGTATACCATGCAATTCTTTGAGGTGAACCAATAAGAAAATAGTTCCACTTACACTTCCCTACAGAGGTCCCCCCTTAAGAGTTATAGCTATTTAATGATTTCCTCAATATTTTTGAACTCTGGTGGGAATAAATAAGTATAATTTTTGAGTCGCTCTATGGATTTTGCCGGTTCTTAGATTTTTAAATAGCTTACAAAAGTACTTTTCAAATGAGGTATTACTTATCATTTTTAATTCAAGCATCTGGTAGTTGGGCACAAATATTTTAATAGTTTCTGTTAATAATACCACACTATATATTTATCTTAAGACTCGTTTGATGTAGTCCTTCTAAAATGGTGTGAGGATTCACTTAAGTCCAAGTATGTAAGTTATGAGTATTTACTATATACTCAACCTCCGCGGAAAATTGTCTAATCTGTAAGCAATATTTTTGACAAAATTATTGACCCTTCCTGAAGTATCCATAGGCAAAACTGAAGACGTAAAGTTGAATCTCCTTCTTGTAAAGCTTGTACAGTTTGAAAGTGGTACGGATGCAACTGATTGGAATGAAGCACCAAACTGTTCAGTGTGAAATTCCCGTCGTCTGAGCTAATCTTCTGGTAATCTTATTTTTACGATCTTATTTTCTCAACAGAGGCGAAGGAAATAAATATTAAACTTCTAAAACGCTCCTTAATACTTAATTAGTCTATGATTTAGACAGGTCGAGTTACTGAGAAGCCCAACATACTTCCCTGTGATAGGTAGTATGCAATCTTATAATCTGGCTTCGGTAGGCTTCGGTAAGACAATTTACTTTCTATATTGAACCTAGAATGCGATTTTGTCTGATGAAAAAAGACATTTGTGGCTTTAAGATTACGTCAGATAGACGAATATTATTGAGATAACTAGGAATATTTACGAAATTTTTGAAAATATGTATGCTTAGCTAAGAAATGCCTGAATAAAATATATAATAAGTAATACCTCAATTGAAGGGTACTGTTGTAAGCTATTAAAAAATCCAAGAACTACTAAAATCCATATGGTGACTCATTATACTTGTTTCTTCCCACCAGAGCTCACGAATATTATCCTAGGAATAATTTTTTATCAGCTTGACATCTTGACACGATCTGAAGCACCCTGCATATACCACTGGAATTGTCAGTACAGAAATTTCGTATATCTAGTTATTTTATTGTGAGATTTTTTGCTATTTATATAATTATTCAGTTTATCAAATGTAATATTTTAAATATCATATTTTTAAATGCTTTCAGCTGTTTTATTAATTAAAAGCAAAAGACATTCTTAAAACTTTTAGTTAAATATTTTTTATTTCCTAGATGAAATCCTAGGTTTCTATTAACCTTTGAGCTTCTACTTATATGCTTCTTATATAACAAGATTATAAAAAAAATTCCATTTTAGCAGTCTGCCATTATGTCAACCTGCTAAGTAGTTTACTGTGCCAGTTGAAATTTTCGCCAGGACAATTATTGTAATTGTAGATTTTAATTCAAAAATAAGAAAGTACAAATTCAAAACCATACGTACGTAGGTGTATACATATACACTGACGGCCAACTGATACGATTCATTTTTTTCTGAAAATATTGTATTTTCTCTTAATTTTATTGTGTAGCATATGTAAAATTTTACCTGAAAAAGGAACTTGTAAATATGGAAACAACAATTTGAGTTTGCTCAAGATTTATTAGTGTCAAATGCGTTCTCGTGCAGTAAAAAATGTTTTTGCTAGTGAAAGTATTCTAATTACTATATCATGGGAAATGGAAAGAGACTAAGAATAGAAAAGATTAGACGTATTGCGGCACTGAAGATGTCTAGCCAGAAAATTGCGATTAAACGTTTTTTAAAGATCCTGAAAATTACATACAAATCCAAAATGGAAGAGTGGAAGCAAGCACCACTGAAACGGAGAGAAGGTAAGGTTCCAATTTAGATCCCATCGCGCACCGAATTGCATGTATGTATATCGAATACTTCTGTTAGTGTAAGAATCGTCAGGAAGATAATTGGACTTGTGTGACAAAGAGACACTAGCAGGATAGACTAGATTTTGCTCAACGTAACATGGGCTGGTTATTGGAGTAGAAAAATATAATGTTCTCAAGTGAGAGAAGACTCCCTTTTAATGGGTCAAAAGGATTTTGGGATAGCAACACCCAGCTGATTTATTAGTTCAAACTAAATTATGCATTTCAACCACCTCATTATGTTTCTCCAAGCTTATTCCCTAGGCACACGACGCTTAAAAATTATAATTGAAGCAAGAATGATCATTGCTCACATCGTGTGTACATAATTGCAGTTACGAGTATATCATTTCTTTCATCAAAGTTTCATGATCGTTTGAATGATAGATCAGAAGCTCATACATTCGTAAATATTATGTAAATATTTTGTCGGCAGAGGCGCTCGCGGTGTCTATCTAGTACAAGGCTCGATTCTATTGACAGTTTTTAATTTGCAAAATTGAGAACTGTCAGCTGTTAAATCGGATTACCGTCAAGATATCGTGTGCTTACAATACCAAGGTATGATCATGGTAAGTACGTATTACGTAATTGAATCAATGATTATTGTTGGACATCGTGGCCCTAGGGTAGTATATTCTCATGACTATACTCTAACAGCAATTTGGATAATTTTCAGCACTATTTTCTTATATCATGAGCAGACCATTAAAGTCATCGATCCACTGATATATAATAGTATTTTTACGAAAATGGTACTTTTATACAGTATGCGAATACTCATCTATCGCACAAAATTTATATAATTTACACAATTTTCAGATTAAATGCTATATTAATTGATTCCGAACATAAATCGAGGATGCAAAGGATAGAGAAATTCAAATACTGCATCATTCCATTTCTTACAATTCAGACTGTAAATTATATCCGTTGTTATATTATGTTTTATTGTGGACTCATTCCAATTTTGAGCTGAAAAGAGACCCATAAATTTTGTAAAACTTTTCCCAGTTTTATCAAAAGAAATTCATAGGTAGGTCAGTCCAATGGTTGATAACCTTACGGCTTAGAGTTATTGGTAAAGTTTACAATGAAGTATTGCATATTTTAATGTTAGAAAGGATTTTTCACGAAAAAAATAGTGTACATAAATTTGAATAATAATAAAACTAGTCATGAACGAATACATTAAATTCAATTGGCCAATGACTTGAATATAAACCAAAGATCGACATATCGACTTATGAATATTCGTATTCAAGAAATGTAACAACATTTTTCCTCAAAAGCCCAATCAAAACAGAGGTTTAAAAAATCCAAATTTAGAACTGATGTTTTCTTTTGGAATATAGTATTAACACGCGAGCGACATAACTTTTGACATTCTAGACCCAGATCGACTTATGAACGGAATTAAAATCGTTTGAAGTATTTCAAACCAAAAGTAGGTAAAATAGAGTAATTCAATATGCCAATCAAAAATAAAATAAACACTAGGGAAAAAGTTAAATTTATTGATACCCACCCTAACGAATCCCCATTATAGCCGCCCCTCTGCTTTAAAAATGGGGACCTTTGATCGATCGTTAAAGCTATCTTCAACATTTCTTTGTATCGAATGGTAAAAATGATATTATTATGAGTGTGGCCTTACTTCGTTATTTAAAACACAAAACTTTAAATATTATTCATAAGTTCTTTTTTTATTTAGGTATACTCTTTACTTTTACAAACAATTATCAAGTTAACTCTACTTTAGTTAGCGCTAATACTGTAGTTCTAATTATAGCAATCCAAATAGTTTGCGTTGTTCACTTCACTGTCTGAAATAAGACTCGCCTCTTGGCCGTGAGTATCGTATTCTGCATGGCTGATATAGCGTATCATCCGTGAAGGAAAACAAGACAGCGAAACGAAAATTGTCCTAAAACTTTCTGAATATTCCGTTCTCGAAACATCGATACTCCGAACCTAAAGATGTCACTTGCTCTTACTGTGGTACGATTCTCTGAAAGTTGCTTATATCTGTACTTAGTTAGTCATTCCACGCGAAGTATGGAGATGTCGCTTGTCCTTTTTCTATTGACGTAACAATATTCACCAAATTACTTTGTTTCTTACGAGAATTTTGTCAAGATATGGGGACCTTAAATATTTCAGAAAATTATCAGTATCTCGTAATACATAAAAGAGACAATGTGATTGTATGAGAACCTTACGAGAGAGCAGTCCGATTTTGTCCATTGTTGAAATTAAATCTGAAATTGTAATGTAAATACTGCATCTAAGACTTAAGATCTCAGAATTATCGCTCTCAATCAGTATCCAAATATCAAATATTATATGTGAAAAATATGAATTTTTGTATGGCCATCATACGAAGGATTACAACCTATATCTAAAATGTGTATAAAAAAACCTGTGTACAATGAGATGAACAGATATAAGGACAGAGGTACAGACAGGTACACTCTAAGATATATATTTTAATACCCTAGATGAAACCTCTATCCTCTGAGGTACTATTAAGTTTGTAGAGAGCTGAAATTTTACACACAGAGTTGTAATAAAAATACCAAAGCAAAACTTTGACACGGGTAGAAAACGCGTTAAAAGATAGTAAATACAACTCCAGAATTGAGTAAATTCGGCAACTCGTTCATGGTCTTGCCATACAAAACATGAAGTTTTTAAGTACACATACTGTGAAAATATTCAGTCCTAGATGTTTTTATTGTATATTGAAAAGATTCTAAAGAGCTAAAATGAAATTTGTTAGAATAATTTTTACCGTGCAAGAACTGTTCTAGAAATATATTCGAATGAGAAAAACCACTTTAGTAGTCAAACTTGCATAAAATATTCGAAATTACATACGCGCATTACTCTAGGGTATCGTAAGAATTGCTTTTAAACCAATTTTAGCTTTTTTTCCTTATTTAGACATGTGTTTAGCTTACATTTATATTGTTTGGAGTTTGTGGCACTTTACATAATTAACTTTGTTGTTATCAAAATGATTTCACTCCATATTCGCTCAGAAGTAAAGAGCATACATAGGTTGTACAAAAATCCACTTCTAGTGATTGCTTTATAATATTATACATATGATATCCGTCGAAGAAAATGAAATTGAATTTGCTTTATTTTTCACTCATTGACACATAGAAATAATATATAAAATGAAATATGTAAGTTTCCGATCAGTTTAAGAGAATTTTCTTTATACAATTTTGCTTTCTATATATTTATTTTATCTAAGATTATATACGGAGTGCCAAAAAACTTTTTCAAAATTCTAAGCCTTAATCTTTTATTACGTCTAATTGTCAATTTTCAAATTTAATAAGCATAAGTTTTGCCAAGATTTTTATTCAAATTGGTGGTGGTCATTTCTGGAAACTAACTTAAAAGAAAAGTAAATTATTTTTATATTTTATAAAACCTATAAATGAAGTGATTATTTGGTATATTATTAACGATAACTACTAAAGTAAGCATGTAATTTAGAAGTGCCCAAAAGTAAAAGAGCCATAATGACCGAACTCTTCAGATAAAAAAAAGATATTTAAGAAATCAAATAAATTCCAGCAATAATATATACATAACATACTAAAGTGATGTTAACGCGTGCCTAAAAGAGTCGGTTAAGTGTTTAATTAAATTTTTTGTTTAACCGCAACATGCTTAAAGATTTAGTTGCATCAGAAAATCTGCGTACAGAAAATTGTTGCGGAGGCTGTGGAACACAGATTCGAGATAGGTATGTCTTCTATTGATTAAAAAAAAAAGGTATAACTGAAAGAAAACTGGAATTTTTCAGATTTTACCTGTTGGCTGCTGATCGAGCATGGCATGGCCAATGCTTGCGCTGCTGTAAATGCTCCCAACCATTGGACACAGAGCTAAGTTGCTTTGCTCGAGAAGGAAGCATTTACTGTAAGGAAGATTATTTTAGGTAAGCATTTATCTATGTGAAGAAGTATGACTAAATTTCCAAATCGAAATACAAGAGCTTATAAATATGATAATATAATGAATGATCAAATCACACATTTACTGAGACCGCTGAAATTTTGCAAACGGGCTTTCTAAAAAATATAATTTCATTTTCACTATTTTTGGGTACTGCCCGGGAGCGCGTTGACGTAGAGAGTTAAAATTTGGTACATGGTGTTTTATAACAATAATAAGATTTTAAAAATGGACAAAATCGGGCAATCGTTTCTTAGTGTTGCCATACAAAACTTTGGGGTTTCACTATGTATTTGGACACTGCCTGGGAACAAAAGTTCAAAAATAAAATAAATCGGGCAACGTTTTCTTGGTTAAAACTTTTGTTTTTCACTATATATTTAGATGCTGCCTCAGAACGCTTCAGCGCAGAAAGCTGAAATTTTGTGCACAGCGTTTTCATAAAAATTGTAAATAAAATTTCAAGAATGAACTAAATCCGACATTCTCTTCTTGGTGATACCATACAGAGCTTTGAATTATCATCATCTTTAAATTTTATTTTCATCTAGAGTATAATATTATTTGTCTTAGACCAATTATAACTTCATCTCTTGTTTTATTACGAATACTTACCATGTTCTCTCTAATAATTAAAGTAATGTAGAAAACATATGAGACTCTGCGTTCAGAATTTATAAAATAACATAAATGCTTAACAAGTAGTTTTATGGATTTTCCCAATTACTTTTGAATATTTAAACCTTAATTAACCATCGAAATACAACTAGATGTCAACGGAAGCTAGAAAGTAAATCTGGACAAGAACAATAAATTCCCGCTTATTAAAATCATAAAGGATCTCTTAGTATTATTGAACATCAATAAAAAATGTAATAAAATACAAGTGATTCTTTCAAATAACTCGTTACCTGCAAAATTTACGATTTTAAACTGAATATACCATTCGACATAAAGTTTTATATTTTATAATCCTGAGTACTCTGTTATAGCAATTACACTATTATTGACAAAATAATAACCACTGAAGTACCCAAAAATCTCAAATTATTCTTTCAAGAAACAGCACAAGTAGACATGCTATCGAGAAGTTAAAAAAATTGGTCAAACACCAATGCAAGTGCAGATAAGTTGTTAATCTAAAATGACCGACCTTTTTTTTAATTTCGTTGTTTTGTTAGATTTTTTTTTTTTTCAATTTTTAGTTGTGTATGTATTAACAACTATAGTAAAGGATGCCATTTATCAATACCAATATTAACAACATTCATTTTCATTTCCAGTCATTTTCCCTGATAAAATTTCATGGCTTTCAAGTTTTTTCTTGTTTCTTAATAAACTGCATAAGTGAACTTCTCGAGTAAACCGTAAATCGATCTGTAACGATTACTGATTTCCAATAACTATTCATCTTCAATTGAATTCGCACACAGTATATCGAATAAAGTGTTATAATTGAGAGCGAAAAACATTCTATCGCTATTTTTAAAATTTTTTAAAAAATAAAATCAGTACTGTTAATAAAATTTATTTCAAAACGTCCTGTGAGAAAATAAAACAAAAATACACAAATTGGTGATTTCCCAATATGTACTTTTCCTCACTTTTTTCCACTTTTTTCTCGTTTTCTCAAAACTGGCTTTTTGAAGATAACGAGTTATTTGAAAAAACGACAGATTATTATTATTATAATTATTTCTTTCTTTTTAAAAATCGGTGTGTGGAAATTTACCATAATTTAGTTTTAATTTTATTTCTAATAATTGGTTTTTAAAAGTATAACAGCGAAACATCCACTCGTAACCGCTATAATACTTCTAGAAACGAGATTAGTACTATCAGCAAACAACGATTGTAACAAGAAGCTAAAGGAAGATTTTTTGCACAGGAAAAACAGTGACTGTTCTTTACTTGAAGACCGTTAGGCACCGCTTATGTGTATTAGAACCTTTCAACGAGAGAATGTGTAAGTTACATGTGAGGTACTCACACAACTAATATGAAAGCAACAAATAAGCATAATATTATTGATGTTATTTTTTACCTTGCTGTATCGTTGACTGCTGCTAGTGGCGCCTAATTACCTGTGCTGTTGGATGTCGCTCTTTGTTCTGTGTTTTATACCCTAAATAAAATCATAGAGTATACTAATTTTGTCATGCCGTTTGTAACTCATTGAAATCTTGATGGTAGAGCAAAATGGATTGGACACCTATGCATAAAATTAAGTTATTTTGATTTTTGCATGTCCGTCTGTCTGTTCATCGTATACTGTGAAAAGGATCAGTCCTAGATGATTTTATTATACTGTAAAGTTCTTTACATCTGAAGCAACAACATTGTATGGATCAAGTGAGAAAAATCCTAACGGTTTCCAAGATAACGGAATTTAAAAATATTTGGGGATATTTTTATAAATCACCCTGTAACTTCTGCACATTACATCCTATGATGATGATTTAAAATTTTATAGATTAATAATCGTAGAACCGGTCTATAAGTTTCTCCACTTCGCCTCTCCATTTTTAACAGATTTAAAATTTCAGAATTTTAATTTGTTTTGTTTTTTTTTTTTTTTATTCAACTACTATTCTTGATCAAAAAACACTTCATCAACTCCAATTTTTCATATCGAATTGAAGAAGCCCGAAAGCTCCGCTTTAAAATGGCACAACACTTTCTGCGTATTTGGATTTTTTCTTGAACATATCCAGCAAAAAAATTCAATAAATACCAAAAAGTATGCTATTACCTTTTGGGAATGAATTTTTTATGGCATTTTTGCTGGATATGTTCAAGAAAACGTCCAAATCGCACACATATGGAACACCATGTATAATTTCAACATACTTATAAAGCTGTGTAAATAGTTTTTATGTGTGCACAAATAATTCTGTGAAGGAAATTCGAGGCACAAATAATTTTGTAAGAAATATTTTTGTTCTATATGTTTGCTGAAGGATAAATGTCTGAAGTGTATAAATAAAAGCTTTACAAACATGGATCAGCTTTTTATACCCTAGATGAAATCTATAGGGTTTACTAAGTTTGTCATTCCGTTGATAACACTTCGAAATAATGATGGTAGAGCAAAATGGATTGGACACCCATTCATAATTTTAAAAGTTATTTTGACTTTTGCATGTCCGAGAACGCGTATACTTAGAGAGCTGAAATTTTGTACACGGACTTTAAAAAAAAAATTAAAATAAAGTTCGAAAATGAGACAAATCGGGCAACTGCTTTGTGGGGTTGCCATATAAAAATTTCGTTTTCCGCTATATATTTGGACACTGCCTGAGAACGCGTCGACGTAAAGAGCTGAAATTTTGTAAATGATGTTTTTACTACATTAGCAAATAAAATGTCAAAAATGGACTAAATCGGGCAACTCCTTCTTGGTGTTGCCATATAAAAATTTAGATTTTTTACGTATACTTTGAAAACGATCAGTCCAAAATATTTTGATTGTACTAAAGACTTCTGCAGAATACGAAATCCTATAAAATTGGTTATAATAATTTTTTCTGTGCGACAAACCGTTCTAGAAATATATGCTAAAAACAACTTCAAAATCAAACTTGAATAGATCGGTGACCATACGAAATTTAATACGAGCATTCATCGAGCGTATCATAAGAATTGGTCTTAAACCAATCCTAGCTTTTTTACTTGTTTGTTTATTTTTTAGGATACATATATTCAATGAAAATAACAGCTATCAATACAGCAACAGTCTCGAAAATATTATACAGAAATAAATTTGTGAATAATTTTATATGCAAAAAACCACTCCCGTTTTTTTTTTTTTTTTTATTGAGCACTGATTTACGATACACTGCCTTTATGCATTGTTGGCATTAATATTTCCTATAAATTAAGCTGGAAAGATTACATCTTCTCTGTTACCAAAAAAAGCATCGAAATGTCTTAGATTTCTGAAAAGGTGTATGAAATACTTCAGCCCATCGAATCCAGTGCTCCTCTACAAGTCCTATATCAGACCAAGAATGGAATATACAATTTCCTTATCTGGGCCGGGGCTGGTCGCACAACCTTCGCTTAATTGGATATTGTCCAAATGAGAGCCTTCAAGTTCATTGGTGATTTGACAATAACTATTCACATCGACTCACTCGAGCAACGCTGCAATGTTGGATGCCTTTCGCTCCTTTATCGCTACATGCCTGGTCAATGTTCGGATGAAATATCTAGTCTGAATGATTCCTGTACGCAATAATCGCGCTGCAAACTGCGCACAAGCATTATTTGCACCCTTAAGACTACCTTCAGCCGTACAGTAAAATTCCGTGATTCTTTTTTATCCCGAACCATGCGAATGGGGGACAGTCTACCATCTTCTGTCTTTCCTCCGGCATATAACAGCGAAAGTTGAAGAGTGACATACACCAGTACTTCCGTCACTCTCCTCATAGGGTATCCCTTGAGCTTGGCTTAATAATATAAAACAAAACGGTTATAAATTTATATTCTGTTGAAAGTCCCACAATTTTTTTAAAAAATTCACGCCGAAATCTCTGTAAAAGTTTGGTGTACTAAATTGACGTAGAATGTGATTTTATATTGGAACTTATTTTGCTAATTTTGAAAATAATCATCAGTGGTTAAAAATTATACATACTGTGAGAAACACTTTGCAAAAATTTATATTATAAACTCGCTATTGATCGCAAGAGTTTCAAAATTTCAATTCATTTATTTGTTAAAGCAAATGTTTTTCGTATCGCAAAGAACGAAAAATATTTTTAAATTGCCCAATACGAAATTCGTCTCGCAAAGCCTACATTCATCATTTTTTGCAAAATTTCCCGACTATATAGCTAGAAATTGCTGTATTTTCGAAGATAATGAATTGAAATTGAAGAGCATGTCCTCAAATTGTTTTTGTTTTTTTTTTAATTATAAGTACTTGTTTTTAATCTTATCCACTTAATAGGTTTTATTAACATCTTATTTTATTACACATATTTGCTTTTCTTCTAGCAAGTAAACTAGAACGCTTTTAACTGTCTTTTGTCTTTAATGAGCTCGGAATTTTTCTTTAGTTTTTATTATTCACGGAACATTTACATACTTCCACTAGTAAACTTACATTATGGACAGTACTGAATTTTAATTCTGCGAGCTTCCAGTTCTTAGTTTGTTGAAAAAATGTCTTGTTGAACACACCTGCAACAAAAGCAATAATTGCCTGTAAAACAATTTTCAGTAAATATAATGTATTCTTCAAGTTTTGGCTCATCTTTCGTTGAGAATAATCGCCCCAATTTACAAACCGGAATGAACATTTTCCCAAAAATATTTTCCTGTTTTTTTGGGCGACTGCTTATTTCCGGTGTTTGTGCGATTATGCGTATAGTCAATAGAATCAAATAATATGATTGAAATTTATGTGCATTTATTCAAAGTATTTTTGTTCATAATTGCGGCAATGTGAAAAAGTTAATTAGACATACCCTTACAAGGCAGACACTTCATGTCATTTTCAACTTTAAGGAAATAACACCTGCAGATGAAAAACTATATATAAGTATATATATCGATACATACATACATAATATATCAACAGGGCACAAATATGTTAGTTAAATAATACGCGAACGTGACATTGTCGCCCACAGTTGCAAACAGAGGATGCCATCTCTATCTTAAGAAAAACTAAAGTTACTTCAGAATCTCGAATCCTGTAGCCAGGCAAAGGCCATGCATCACATGGAGGTAGTCGATATTCGATTTAAACAGAGCTTGGCAGAACAGAGGTAAGATATACACATATGTATGCATACATATTAGGTGAATGCTGTTGCTGCTGCGAGTCTGGGACACTGCTTATGTACAATAAACCTCCAGAAATACACGGGGGAATACAAAAGCCTTAGTCCGATTATCGAACCGCTACTTATTCTTTTTATTGCACCTGGATGCTGGATCCCTTTGTTATCTGCGCACCTCGAAAAAGGCGAAACATGCCAAAGTCAACTGCTGCAGCTTCTGTGTCTGCTCTGTAGAGTTGGTAAATGGCGGATGCTAATACTTCTATGTAAGGCAAGTTGTTTGTTTTTGCTTCTTCCAACGCTGGCAGTTAAGGGCTTCTTAAAAGTCGTCCCTGCGATGAATCTTTTATTTTTACCGAGACGATTTCAATAAATTTCACGAATTTTGTTTTTATCCAATCAAAGCTGACCCAGACAAAAAAAGTTTAAGACAAACAGCATACAATTCTCGTTAGCCATAGCAGTTTTGTAGAGTCGATAAAATTTATTGCAGAGGACGAATGTATCCCAATTCTGCCGAAAAACATTCGGGTAACAGTAGAATGTCAATTAAGAGCCAACCTCATTTTTGCTTGTTTTTTACACTTGATTTTTATAACCTATATTACAGACATTATGTATGTATATACATACATGGGTACAGTTATTGTCTGTTAGCATTTGTAACCTAGTTAAATATAGAGATTTTCTAAATGATTTTTTGTTCACCGTTTCGAACACACAAATATGACTGTATATGAAGTTAAAAATATTTATTTAATATCGATGTATTTTGAAGGATAAAAATCCAGCAACATGGTAACTGGAGAGAGCTAACATTTTAAATTTTATTGAAATCAAATTTTGATTGAATTGTATGGGTTTTATATTCATCTACTGATATGTAGGAATAATCGCAATATTATTATATTTATTTAACATTGAATATTCTTAACAAATAAATAATTATTTAGAACTCCATTTATAGATGGAAAGAGATTAATAATTTCTTTGATTCTTAAATAACGGAAGAAATTACGATTTGGTTTGTCATAATTTTCGATGAGAAAGCTTGTTATGTATAGCGATGGCCGTTTTAGCCAAGTTGGAGCCTCGGGGCACTTAAGGCTATGGGGCCCCACTAGCAGAAATTATTTTCTTAATTACTTCGGGTTGTCAACAGGAATAGTAACGTGAAGTATGTTAACATGAACCAATAGTATAAACATTTTCGCTGATTGCGTAATAGAGTTTAGCAACTGAAAAAATGCGGGAAATTTTAAAATACTTACTGTTGCTGTATGCACTGATACTATGTATATGTACAATGACAATAACGGTTGTTTTTTACATGTTACTTAGTATGAAAATTTGTTGACATGTATAAAATTACGAATAGATCCTTTGGTCTACTTTCAGTATCCAAACCACGGAAAATAACCATTATTTAAGATTTTTCAAACAAACAAAATTACATAGAATGAAAGATCTGATCTTTAAATCAGTAGGACCAATCATATATTCATTAAGTGAACTTTTAATTTCTAGCGTTACCAATAAAACCAATAAAATAAAAATTGCACCTTAAATTTTGATTAATTTTTCTTTGTGATCCGATAACTATTATTTCACAATATCTTTTTCTTGGCTATTAAATACATTAGATTTTATAATTCTTCCCAATAATAAGAATTACATATTTTTCGATTTTATTTATATTCATTCTCTCAATGTAATTTTTTTTTTCGGTTGATCCACAAAAATTACACTGGTCGACACAATTTCTGTCGTATAAATTCTATTAGGCGAACGATTCTTATAATTTTTTTCATATTAATAGAAAATCCGGTATTCTCATAACTGTTATTATTGGGAAGAATTAAAACGGTTAGGGTAAAATACGGATAGTTTCCGGATAGTTACCTCCAACAATACTGTTATCTTTAATCTTTATTATATCTGACATTCACTTCCCTAATCTCAATAGTTAATGAGACAGTACAAGAATTAGGAAGCTTTGACAATTTGGCAATCTATTCCGCCGACGTGGGTTACATACCTTAGAATGAACGTATAGATGCCCTAAGGAAAAATGGATGAAATTGTTATATATTTATTTAAAAAAACTCAATTTCAAGTCTTGCAAAAAATAGATTTAACAGAAATACATTACTAAAAAAATAAATATTTAAAAATATAGTTCTTCAAAATTTAGTCTCATAACGAAAAATAACACTTCAAATCAAAAATAATTAAATTATATCATGGTGTAGTGTAGCATAGCTTATTGTAATATAAATATTATACATTAAATAAAAACAACTAAAAAACTTGTAAAGTTTAGCGATAATCAGAAAGGTATCTATCCATATCAACATTGCGACGCAGGGGGCGTCTATCCGGCACCTAACCTAGGGCAACTATCCTTTTTGGTACGCTTATATGCCTTCTCATATTTTAATAAAACTGTCACATATATTAGATACATAATTGACATAAAAAAGGATGAAGCTTTTGCTTACTTGTCACGCTTCTTCTCTCGCCGCAGGTTGTTTCGTGTAAGAGATCTGAGTACCGGGGAAACTACCGGGCAGAGGCATCTATCCTTACTTTACCACAAAGGATAAATAACTAACTAATCCTTATTTATACTTTGCTTTACCCTATCGATAACTCTTTTCTCAAAACCAAAAGATATTGTGAAATAATGGTCAAATGTTTAAAAAAAAAAAATAAGTAAAAAAAGTTTCACAGGATTTCATATTCTGAAGAACTTTTCAGTACAATAAAAACGTCTAGGGATCATTTTCACGGTATACGTAAAAAACAAACAAAAAATTATATAGTGCCACCAACAAGATGTTGCTTGATTTAGTTCATTTTTGAAATTGCATTAACTATTACTATGAAAACACCATGCACTAAATTTCAGCTCTCTATGTAGACGAGTACTCAGGCAGTGCCCAAATATATAGTAAAAAACGAAATTTTTGTATGGCAACCCTACGATAGAATTACCTAATTTGTCCCATTTTCGAACTTAACCAACTTTTTGAAAAAGCCCATATGCAAAATTTCAGCTCTCTAAGTGAACGCTTTCTCGAGCTATGGTGCATTGGTGTCCAATCCATTTTGCTCTACCATCATGGTTTCTGTGCATTACAAACAGAATGACAATTAGTATACCCTATAGATCTCATCTGTGGTATAAAAATAGTCGAATGATAACTGTTAAACATGTTATAACTTCGCATCGAAAGCGATCATCGAAGCGAAGATTTCGCTCTGGCGGTATGTTATAAGATCTTCGTTCGACAGGCGATTTTGCTTGTTTCGAAATTATTTCCGAATTTTTTCCCTTAGCACAAATGACATTTATAGATTCTTTTTTTAGTTGTTGATAAATTTTAATAATAATAAAATTGGAATTTATGAATTTTTCAAGCGCAGTGGCTTTATTTGTGGAGGATAATGAAAATTACGAAGAAATAATTAATTACCGGGACAAAACAAAATTTTTAAGGTAGCGGTATTATGCTATGGATATGCCCAACAAATTGTACTGCCTTATTGATTTTTGAATTCAAGAAATATTCTTACAAGTTTGAAGAATCTACATAATTAATATATAAAATCATTTTTATTGAATAAATTAAAAAAAATGTAACATTTAAATCTAATTTCTTAAACTTTACATACATTTTTTAATCTTCGCTTGTACTATCACTCTCAGCAAAACTTAGTGATGTTCTATCGAAATTATCGCCTGTCGGAAGTGTTACAACATACCGACTATCGATAAATTGTCGAACGTCGAATCTTTCGAAGTTATAACATCTTGCCCCTGATAACAGATAAGATCCCTGACCCTGATCCAAATGCTAAACCCTTGTTCAAGAGCGCGATACGATACCGTGCAATATTTTCGTGACGTCTTGCTCCCTATTTGCGACTGGTTTTTATCGCGCAATAGGTTCACAAGGTTGGCAGCGACTACAACTTAATTCCTGTAGTTTTTTGGTGGTAAGGTGACATTAGTGAAATTTACATATATTTATGTTTTTATATTTATACATTTACATATTATAGTAAACTTCGACATCACTGCGGTACTTTAGCACCTGATTACATATGTAAACAAACAGAAATGCTGAGGTTATAGTGAAAATCGTACTAAACGAAGAGCAAGCGTGCTTATCGCACGGAACCTAGGAAGAATAATAATGTCAGCGACGATCATATTGCTGCAGCCAATTAGAGCTATGCCGCATGCGATATATCGCGTTCGTGAATAATTCACAACAGCTAAACAAACTTCTAATAGATTGTTCTACTGGTTGAGAAATTGGTTATCAGTTGGTCTACTGTCGCATGCGCTATGGAGAACTATTGATAGCGGAGTTCTGGGCCCATTGTCCAGGGCCACCGGACCTATGCGTAAAGATGGTACTGTGGTATAGCGCAACAGGGTGATGCGTCGTAGCTACGTATGACCCTAATATTTCCTCTCTTAAGAGTTCGTATCTTTTTCCATCTGTTTGATGTGAGTTTTAATACTCACCTGATTTCTTCGCAGGGTATTACGGTTTAGCAGACAAATAAATTTTTCAGTTTTCAATTTCAGTTCAAAAATTAAAAAAAAAAGACAAGATTTTTACCAAAAATTGTGCTGATAAGATTACCATTCCGATAAAACTAAGTGTGACGAAAGAAAGTAAAGCAAAATTTGCCTTGCAACACTTCAGAAACCCTCTGAGCCCATAAAGGACGTTTCTATTCAATCAATCCCACTAAATCCTTGGTCTTCAACGTTCAAAATCAAATTATTTTTGTTAAACTTACTCAGTACATGAAAGCTTCTTTCACAAGATTTGTAAGTGTTGGAAGTAATCGCTTTATGTGCCTGAAAGAATGACTCTCTTTTTGCCGCAATAAGCTTGAAAGTAATAAGTTTTTGATAATTTTATCGCCAACATGTTCTGTAGAATCTGTAAATGTTATATACCACAAGAACGCTTTTTATTCAAGATTGTTAAGAACTGAAAAATCAAGAAAACACGATATTAAACTTTGTGATCCAAAAGTTTCAGGTGTTAAAGCAGTTTGTATGTTTAAGAGTTTAAGGAATTTCCATGTTATGATAATTTAACTGTTGACAAAATGTACGATATAATTGAAGGGATTGCTCATTAAATGCTCAGAGTTTTTAAGCAATTTATATTTGAAGACAAGTTTTTCGATATTAATCTAAAGGGTTTTCCAATAAGAGGTGTTATTTTATTTAGCACGCTATTTCGGTAGATGTCACTTTTGGAGCTGTCATTTTTTGATATTTGACAAGTAGAAACTACGCCATTAATAAAAATGGAACGATACACGATTCAACAACGCATTGAAATTATTAAAATTCACTATAAAAATGGTGAAAATGTGGCAGAGACGATTCGTAAAACTCGAACATTTTTGGGTCGTGGTGAAGCACCTTGTCGGACCGCAATACAGAAATTGCTAGAAAAATTCGAGCTGTCGGGACAAGTTAGTGATGTGAAGGATAACACCCGTGCACGTCGCTCAAGAACAGCCGAGAATATTGCTGCTGTAGCCGAAAGTGTTGAAGAAAACCAAGGTTTGTCCATTCCTCATCGTTCTTTGAAATTAGGCATTCCACAAACGTCATTACACCGTATTTTGCATAAAGATTTGGGTCTTAAGGCTTATAAAGTTCAGTTAACACAAGAACTCAAGCCGGCCGATCATCAACAACATCGAGTCTTTGCTGATTGGGTCCTCGAAATGCATGAAAATGATCCGGAATTCCATCGAAAACTCATCTTGAGTGATGAGGCCCATTTCCACCTCGATGGCTTCGTCAACAAGCAAAATTGTCGCATCTGGGGCTCGGAAAACCCAAGAGTTATTGTTGAAAAGCCTCTCTATCATCAACGTGTGACTGTTTGGTGCGGTTTATGGTCCCGCGGGGTCATTGGACCTTACTTTTTCGAAAATGAGGCTGGAGCAACAGTTACGGTGAATGGATTGCGCTATCGACAGATGATTAATGATTTTTTATGGCCGGAATTGGATGGTATTGATCTGGACAACGTTTACTTTCAACAAGACGGCGCTACGTGCCATACAAGCAACGAAACCATTGATCTTTTACGGGAAAAGTTTCCGGACCGTGTTATCTCTCGAAGAGGTGATCACAATTGGCCACCGAGATCTTGTGACTTAACACCTTGCGACTTCTTCCTTTGGGGCCACGTGAAAGAGAAGGTCTACGCCAACAGCCCAGAGTCAATTCAAGACCTCAAAGATGGAATTCGTGAGGCTATTGAGGACATAGGGCAGACACTTTGCGATTTCGTTATGGAAAATTTCATGAAAAGGATATGGTCCTGTAGGCGTGGTCGTTGTGGTCATTTGGCTGATGTTATTTTCCATTATTGACGGCATACCTTCCTCTTTATAATGAAATAAAGATCCGATCATTTATCTAAAAAAATTGCATTTTTCTTTGAATATCACAATAGCACCTCTTATTGGAAAACCCGTTATTTAACACTAGATTTTAGCCGCTTTTTTATTATGAAGATGAAATATCTGTATTTTATTTTATTTAATACATAATTATTTCAAATGAAGAAGCATATTTTTGTTATCATCAACTGGAAAGTGTAACATTTGACCCATACTGTAAAAAAATAATAGGACTATTTCCTAAAAATAAATGTAGCTTTCTCTTATATACACAGAAAGTCAGTTTAATTTCCCCAAATTAATGGAACATTCAATAAATTTAGGTATTTGGCATCAGAAAACCTATAAAGTACGTAAAATTCCCTTAACAAACGCTAAGCTCTCTTGGATATAAGGAAGAGAACATTCAATAAATTCGGTAATATGCTACATTTTTATGGCAATATATTTTCGTTTATATAATTCACACATTGCAAACAAGTCATACATTGTTTTTCAATTTTTTTTTTTTAGCCTACCCAGCGCACCAACATATGTATATTCCGTACTACTTAGCACTACTAAGTAGTACGGGCCATAAGAGATGAACTATTCAGCTCATTCTTATGTTTTTTAAAAGGGGTGATGTTCTATAACCTATGGTGAAGTGTGGTGCTTTCACCTATTCTCTACATTTTAGGGAATAGTTCCTATATTTTAAGGGGGGAAGCAAAAAAAAATGTGAAAATTCCCTACATTTTAGGGGAAACATTAAAAACAATTAAAATTCCCTATACTTTAGGGGGAAAAGGCAAACATTCCCTACATTTGAGGGAGAAAGACCTACCTACATTTTACGGATAAAAACCTAACATACGTTTTTAAGGTGGAGCTTTCGGTAATCTCATCGACAAATACCTAACCTTTGTGGCACAAATTGTTGCCATTCACTTTAGGGAATTATTTTTTACTGTGCACTTCTTAGAGCTTTCTATGTAAACAAAACAAATAAATTTTTATGCTTATTCCCTTTAAAATATATTGAATAAAAAAATATACAACGTTAACTAATAAACTTTGCCCAAATAATATTTAAATGTAAAAAAATAATAGAATAAGGGAAAAAAAACATTTAACGGAATGTTAAAATGTATGTATGTATGTTTATAGCATTTATTATTATAATTACAACCCTCTTATTTGAATACAGATTATTTCTTTGAAAAATTATTTCTACAACGTACCTAGTGTTCAGAAACACTATACATAGTGGTAGTTACCATCTTCTCTGATTCTCTGATGCTCTGGATTTTGGCTAGTGCTTTTAGGAAGAGCTCAACAAAGAAGTAAAGTTGAGTGTTATTATATAAATCTTTATAGCAATATTCGAATTAACTATTCCATCGTATCGATTGAAAAATATTTCCAATATGCAGAAAAATTCGTTAGCGTCAACTCTACCTTAACGTTAAATTGTACTATTTTTAAAAAATTACGGTAGCAAAATCGGAGACCATGGAAACCAATCTTTGCCATATTTATGATAAACATGGAATTGTTTGCAGGCTAATGAGGCTAAATAAAGGAGGATTTACATTAAGATGACGTGGATTTTTTACTGAAATTGTGAGGGAGATAGCTTATTGAAATTTAAATGCTGCCGAAGCAATCATCGCAATACCTCACACGTACAGTCCTCTCTACTTTTTATGGCAAACATCCCAAATTCTCAAACAGGCAAACTGTCAAATTGTAAATTGTGAATTGTCAAGTTTTTAATCGTGAGTTATTAATTGTTTATTAAAAAATGAAAGCAAAAGAAAAGAAAAAGGAAAATGTGAGTGCGTGATTTTTATAAGCAAAGGGATCAGTTGGGCGCTCATAGTACAATTGTGAAAACTTTGAGTGTAAATGATCCAATTTTGTTTAGAAATTATATGCGTATGACTCCAGAACAATTCGAAAATCTACTAGGAATTGTGGGGCCCCATATAAATAAAGAAAATTGCATACAAAAGGCGATTAGCCCAAGTGAACGATTGGCACTTACTATTCGGTAAATGATGACTTCGAATTAATATGAAAACATAATTCATAATCTAACTGAACTCAATATTACAGATATCTAGCTTCTGCAGATTCACAAAGAAGTATAGCTTTCGCTTATTTGTGTTCACCTTCAACAGTTCACAAAATAGTGAAAGAAACTACGCGGATAATTTGGGAAAAGCTGAAAGGAGAAGTGTATGATGAATTTATCAATGACAGCTTCAAAGCAATTGCAAATGGTTTTGCAAGCCACTGTCAATTTCCGAATTGTTTGGGAGCAATTGATGGAAAACACATTCAAATACAGGTATGCGCAGATAGCCGAAAGAGCTTAATACGTCATTGTACGAACGAATATATTATAATAATTATGTTTTAGGCGCCGTCAAAATCGAGCTCAACTTTTTATAATTACAAAAAAAAACCCATTCAATATTTTTACTGGCAATTTGGACGCGAACTACTTGTTTACAATGTATGACATAGGTGCCGCCGGGCGACAAAGTGATGGTGGTATTTTCCATCATTGTGAATTCGGCAAAGCATTTTCATTCCAGCAATTGGAGTACGTTATTTTTTACAAGCAATCTAGGGAAACCTTTGACAACTTTTGTATTTTTTTTTTTTTCAACATACCGTGGCCTAGTGCGATTTCATTAAGGCACACTGTGGCATATGTATTCATCGCTGATGATGCATTTCCTCTTATAGAAAATATGATGAAGCCCTTTAATAAGGCAAATCTCACCATCATGGAGATGATTTTTAATTATAGGCTGAGCAGAGCCCGTCGTATCATCGAAAAAAAGCCAATTCTTGCTGAAGTTAGTACTGTCGACAACATTACCGGTGCTTGTGTTTGCCTTCGGGATTGGTAGATGTACAGCAACTAGATGGAAGCTTTGTTCCGGGAAGTTGGAGACAAGAAGAATCTGCATTGGGAAGTTTTAAACCAAATGTTTACAACTCGACTATCGGTGCGAAGAATGCCCGAGCAAGTTTTGCTGATTATTTTATGACGGAAAGAGCTTTGCGCTAACAAATGTTTAAAATATAAAATACTGAATAAAAATTATAGATTGTGTATTTTTTTTTTATTGTTGAACAGGCTTTTCATTATATCCAACTGCAGCTCTGCTCTGTAAGGCTCCGGTAAGGATTTCAATTCATGGGCAATGAAATTCCCAAAACTATCCTCAGCACTTTCACTCCTTATTTCTCTATTTTCAATAACTTCCAATGCTCTCCGTTTCAAAGCCATGCTTTCAGACTGCGCTTTTCTTTTTGGCGTGTGCGGTACTTCAAAATTAGGCACGTTGCACGAATTATCCGTCTCGATGTGGATGGTGAATCCATTGTTGACATAGTTCTGCAAAATAAATTTAATTGATTTTGAAGGCTTAATAATAAGATTTTGATTTATTAACTACTGTACCGTCTGAGTTCACACTTATCGTATAAAAAAGATAACAGTCTGGCATATTTATACTCTTTTCCTGTGGCGCAAAACCCACTTGGCACTCCCGCTTTGGCCCATCGCTTTCTTAAATTGGTTATTTTTAATTCATTATAGCCTATTAAGTGAAATATTAATCAGAATGAGAATTATATGTGCTATATGTTGTTTCGTACTTATCTCACGTGCTACTTCCCTCCAAAGATTGGGCCTCATCATCCTATTTTTGTAATCGGAGCTGCTGAGGTCCCACAAAACCTCTCGGTTTCGCACGGCTTCAATTAATTTTTCAGCTATAAGTGAAGTAATAAGTCAAACTAAATCAAAATTCAAATTAAAAGAAGGGAAGAAAAAAAATAAAAACAATAAAAGATAACAAATGCGTGCGCGTCAACAAGAAGATCTATGAACATATAGGTAATGATATATCACTCGCAACAAAGAGATAAGCAGGGAATTCCAAATAAAGTGTATAGAAAGTGAATCGCCATTCAGAGACACACATGCAATTTGCAGTAAACTAATTAATCCAAGCATCAAAAGAAATAATTGATAAATATAAATGAACAGTTCCTACCATCAATATCATTTTCTGCAGTAACCGGAGTTGAACAAGCAGCCGAATAGGAGTATTCTGCTTCTAAATCATCGTCAATTACCTCCGAAAAATTCCACTGGAGTGAATCTGTTGACGCACTGCTCCCTGCTTGTGATTGGAAAACATTTTCCGAAATAACTTCAATATTTTCTACAAAGAGACAATTAAAAACTTTCAATTTCACAATATTTAATTAAACATTAAAAACTTACTTTTATTTCCTTCCATTTTTATAAATAATTTTACTTGACAGATATCTACATATATGCCATAACATTATAGTAACAACATCAATATGGTAGCACGAGTAATCGAAATTGTCAATTTAGGATTACCAATAACAATGTTTTAGTTTCAGTAACTATAAAAACTCCATATGCTTGAAATCTTTTTATGGTTCGGGATACGCACACAGTGACAAATCGTCGTCCGAAAAAAATTCAGAACGCGTTTGCTTCTCTCGTCACTCTTCAATAAATTTCCGTATACGATGTACTATCTCCCTCACAATTTCTGCAAAAAATCCATGTCATCATAATGTAAATCCTCCTTAACGTTCGCCCTAAGCATTTCAGTCAAAACTATAATTCAGATCAAGCTACTACAATTGTTTACTGCGGATTATTAAATTAACCAATCTAAATTATTTTTAATTCCTGTAAACCGAAATTGGTGTCCAGAAATAACTCTTATATTTAAAAAGAAATACTTAACATATTTGTATGAAGCAACAATATTTGTTGGCACAAGAACAATCCCAAACACTTATATTGTTTCCAGCTAAATTTATTTGGGCTGAACGATAAATTTTTTGTGTATGGACTATGGCTACATCCAGTGGAAGGCTCTGTAACTGCATTAAGGCAAAATTAAAATAATGTTCTATAAAACTGAATTAACGTACATATTTACATAGAATTCTATACTAGTATAATTCCAATAATGTCCGCACTTCGAAATAAAATATTTCTAGCCGGCTAGATTGGCTAGAACAGAGTGCTAGCTGTCATTTTGTTTGGAGATAGTTCTTCTGTTTTTGGATCGTGGGCAGAGCAGTACTCTTTGGGATTTTTTCTTGTGCTAAATGTGGAAGAACTAAGCCGAAGTCTTTTTAGTTTTTGGAAACATCGTACAAGAAGTCAGAAAAAAGGAACTTCGCACGATAAAAGGCTAGTAATTTTTATTTAATTACATTTTAAACATTTTTTTGTTTTTAGTTTGATTAAGTGCTTGTCGGTATTGTATAGCTTTTGCGTGAAATAATCTGAAATAAATTTGTCTTCCTAAGGTTGCCGTATAAAAATTTCGTTTTTCACTATATAAATATGTCGTCAACGTAGAGAAATGAAATTTTGTCCACGGAATATTCATAAAAATATTAAATACAAATTTTCAAAAGTAGACGAAGCCCCCGATTCTACATAAGAGATAAGAGCATTTATCCTCTTAACTGGGCTGTCAAAGCCCATTAGCAGGCATTGGTATTCTGGGTAAAGAGTTAAAAAATGTCAGACGTCAGCTGATCTCTTAACTTTTGTGGAGATTGTTTTTTTAAGAGATTTGGTATTCCAGGAAACGAAAATATCTGTCAAATATCTCTTAACATAAGAGCTCCTCACGTACGCTTAAATCTCTTATCGTGATAGTTGCAGAAATTGTTTTGTTTTAAAATACCGAAATGTTGGATAAAAATAAGTAAATATTTATATAATTCGTATATATTATATAAATATATACAAGTTTGTGAAATATAAAATAATTATCCAATTTGAGCCAAGTACAGAGGATAGTTCTGAGCAATATGAGAGACGACTTGAATCACTTTGCTTTACGATAATCTTCATTACTCGATATTATTTTCGTCACTTTAAAGTTTTGGTAACAATTAATTCTTCTGCTACAGGTTTATAAGAAAATCCTGTTGGTCGTAACGACGGCTGTGGAATTCTTTACCTGCGATTTAAGTATTAAAATAATAATTCCTTTATCATTACGAGCTGTGAATTTATCATACAATTATTATTTATATCAATAATTGCCACTTGTTTAAGGATGCACGTGTAGGTTGGTCATATTGCCATCATCGCCTCGACAAAAACATTACTTCTTCTTCTGCTTCCTTCTTGAAAAGTAAACGCCTTTAATAGCTGGGCTGACTGAAATATTCTCCAAACCCTCTTAACCTCTTAAAGTTAATATTTCTCCACTAATTCTGTTAAAATCTCTTACTTGCTAAATTTATGAGGTTAAAAAATCTCTTAAAAGTCTCTTATGTACAATCGGGGGATAAATTGGGCAAACCCTTCTTGGTATGGTGCCATACAAAGCTTTGCTTCTCTACTTTATTCCACTTTTATTTTCACCTAGGGTATAATATTATTGGGTTTAGACCAATTATAACTTTTTATCTTGTTTTTTTTTTTATCTGATTAACAAAATATGCAGAAAAAAACATTTTTTTTAATTAAACTTGTGCTGAATCAAGTGTAAGTAGAGACATTTTTTATGTAACACAGAAATGATTCTATAGGGATATGTATCTATTACAATTTCAATATAATATATCCTTAGTTATGAGCTGTAGGTGCATCATAAAATGAAACTTCCTTCATTGTCCAAGAATTACAAGCTCTCTTTCCACTGAGTCTACGTCTATCTATAAAGTACTCTTTCAGTCCGATATTATATATCCTCAAGAAGCCCATCGTGAATTTTCATCCTTATTGCTGATGTTGTTCAAAACTTTGATTATTCCATTGAAGTGCGGATTTTTCAGCTGTTCAATTCTGATTTCTTGAGAGCCTCAGCGGAGTAATCCATGGCTACAAAGATTACGATACATTTTTCCTCCTTACCTTCTATGAGGAGCAGTCTTGACAAAATATCGGAGAGTACATTTGCTTTTCACAGAGAATATTACATTTTCAAGTTAAAATTTTAGATTTGTTAGGAATACCCATTTTATAAGTCTGCCATCAATGTTCTTGATATGGTCACTTCCGTCAGAGCCTCTTGTTCAATTGGACTGTATTGAGAGTCTTCTTTTAAACTCTCGGCTGGCACGCATATTGCTGATCACGCATTGGTTCTATTTACGACAAGTAAAAATGTTTTGGTATTTCGAGTATATTATTTTCAATTTCAATATTCCAATAATCTACCATTATTTAATTTTTTTTTTTATTCATTTATCTGCATAAGCTAACAGTGTAACAAAGGTACAAAAATAAGCAATAAAGAAGGTGATTTCTGGAATCGCCATTGTATTTTTATGTTAGCCTCGTCAGTACATAATTAGATATTTTTCAACGTGCCTCATGATCGGATTAAGTAACTGGCAGATATCAGAATTTTCTGGAATCGAACTTTAATTTTACTTAATTCCTCCATCTGGTTACTTGTCTGTAATGTAATGTAATTATTGTATAGGGGTACATCCACATGTATATTATACACAGAGTTCAGTTTTTATTCAAGTATTATTATAATTTTTTTCAATTTTTGTTAAATGTCCGCTTCTTCACCAATATCACATTAAAAAAAAACACGCGACGACAAAACATTCAACATGCGAAATTATAACATACACAGTGATCCAAAGATACAGGCGGTTCCCGTACTTACGACAGGTTTCATTCCTTGGAAAGTGACTTGAGTCGAATTTGCCTTAAGTAGAGTTCTGCTCGACCAAAATATTTAAAACTCCATATTTTGTGGACTTCAGTTTTTATATAAAGACTTTTGTACATATAATGTGCCCTAATTTTTTTTTTTATACCCCAGCTTTTTGCATTTATTTTAATACATTCTTGTAGCTTTATTTTTGGTTTAAATTGATTTTTCAGCTACTTCTTTTTTCTCTCAAGCGACGTAACTTCGAATTCGCTTTGACGTAAAACTGTGCCTGATATAACTTGTTAAACGACATAACTTTAATAAATCTGAAGTAAGAATAGGTTTAATTATATATGAGGGACTCAAAAGCAGGGGATACAAGAAAAATTTTGTTAAAAATTGAGATAAGTGCATAAATGCAAACTGTGTTATTTTATAACAGCCGTTATTTTAACGACTTTCAAGCAGGCGTTTTTGATTAGAAGCAAGGCTTACTTGTACCCTTTACTGTTCACCTGAAGGCCTAAGCCCAGTTGCGATGGCCGACAACTATTGCAGTAATAGAATGAACTTTTTAAAGTGGCATCCAACATTTTGCCATTATAGAAAAGGAGTAGAAATGTTTAAACGTTTTTGTTCCTGATGAATGGTGTACCCGGAATCCAGCAGGGAATTTACGGCAGATAAGTTAAAGCAAGAGGGATTTAAATCAATTCAACCAATGACAGTGCATATGAAAGTTAGTATATCAGGTATACGACAAGTGCAGTGGCTCAAACCCCTCGAGAATACTTCCCAAGCCATGAAACAGATATGTGTGCGTTGGGAGTCCGTTTTCTAAAATGTTCCATATTGATATTTGTGGAAAAGTACCAAACATTGACTTTATATAAACTATAGAGCCTAAACTACTATCCATAAAGGAAAATAGTCTTCTAGGAACTTACAGCATGGTTTCTTACCTTCCCAATGGCTACACTTAAGATAAACCTTACTTAACAAAATAATAAAATAGTTTTGCTTACAAAGTAAGCTTACGCATGTATGTATGTGCAGCCGAGAGTCCGAATCTGTAGGCATTCGGTATCATCATCCCACGGCATGCCATAACGGTACACCGAATGATTACTCAGCTGAGAGTTTTTATTGAGGAATCGTAGTCATTTGATTCAGATTAATTTTTTTAAATATTTTTGTTAGGAAAGGTATAAGACTTTTATTTCGGTTCGGAAGATAAGAAAGCAAACCGAAGATTATCGGAACACCATTTTTCTGTATGAATAATAGTTTAGGGCGGAGGAGCCATTCAAATCAAACTTTTGTCAGTTTTTCATAACAACACTGCAAATATTTTGGAATGTCAGTATTCCGTTGGGGCTCTCATGTGGTAGTGAGGGAGTCTGTTTCATGGTTTGTGAAGTATTCTCGTGGGTTTTGAGTGGCTTCATTTTGAAGTCTACACCTTTCTCATTATTCTATAAAGAAACTGTCAATGCAGATATGCCAGTTGAACGAATTGACATGAAAAAAACACCTGGCAGAGCAGTCCATGTTGAACTGACTCCACTGTAAGGGCTATAATAATTAAATTAGCTAAGTACAAGAATCTAATGGATTTCCTTCCATTTATACCACCAATTCACCACCAATTCTTCAAGTCGTTTCCCATAAATTGGGCGGTAAGAAGAGAAAACAGCGCGGTCTATTAGGGAACACATCAGGACGTAGTAAAGAACCAGAAGTAGAAATGGAACTCGATCAGCGAAGCTGACTAGAATGATTAACACTCTTGATAATATGAAAACGAGAAGATGAAGGTTTTACACACTCAATATTAAATTAATTTTCTTTTTCCTTTTGTACTTTTCTAAATAACTAATTTGTTAAAATACTAAATATTCGTTTTTATATTTGAATAAAGCCTGCAAAGGAATAGGGATACAAGTACACCTACAGAAAAAGGGATTATTATCTTTTTACTAAACCAAAAACAATCGAGCATTATTTTAACTACAACAAAAAGTTATTAAGATATGCGGCTTATTTTTAGTATAATTACATAAAGTTAAGACTTTACACAGAATTTAGGATATCCAACCAACTTTAAAGTGTTATATCTCAAAAGTGTGAAAAGTGTACTTATACCCCTCTGCTTTTGAGCCTCTCATATATATAGAGTAAAATAAACTTTATTTTCCTATTTTCCAAATAAATATACATAAATTAAAGGCAATCTCTTAATTAACTTTAAACTCCTTGTATGCATATGGAAAATAAAAGCAAAATCGTAGAAAAAACTAAAAATCTACCATGTAAAATATTTCTCCAAATGTTTTTCCTTCCTATATTAAAATCGATTTACAAAAGTAGAAGTTGTAACAAATTTATACTCATTTGCAGACTTTTCTCATCACGGAGGTGTGCCAGGTGCGGTGCTGGATTAAGCTCATCGGAACTTGTAATGCGAGCTCGAGAGTTGGTGTTTCACGTAGACTGCTTCTCGTGTGCACTTTGCGGAATCCATTTAAGTGCTGGGGATACCGCAGCAATTCGAGGAGGACGTATACTTTGTGGTGAACATTATGATGCCGATATATTAAGGTGTTGATGAACATGTTATTAAGCCCGCACTTAGCTTTAACCAAATGATAATGTATGATCTTGCAGTGAACCAAATTCAGTTTCTACAGGCGCTCACTTTTATGCAGGAAATTCGTCGAAGGGACGACCAAGGAAAAGAAAACCTTCAGCACATCATTCAGATGAATCCTCTGATATGCTTGAAAGGGACTCCACACCTATGCTAATGGGTAAGTCTGATTATGTCAACCTTATTTATGTGAAACGTATTAACCCACATAAGGCGGAGTACGTATGAGTGCTTGATAGCAGTGCTCTTCTATTGAAGTTTCGACAAATAGTCTGCTGGTGGCTTTTAGCCTAAAGCTCATACTACTAAACAAGCACAGCCTTGTTTGTTTGCCTTGCAGACGTGCTCTTCATCATCTTTGAAGTCATCAGAATGTGAAGGAATATAGGGCGAGGGTTGTTCTTGAGATATTTGAGGAGTGGTTGTTTCGTGTGAAAATTTTCAGACGTGACTTTCAGAGATTATTGAGGGATAGCACACTTAATACTTCCATACGATGATTGATTGACTTTAGTCATCCTTATATGTATGTATATTGTATATATATATAAACTGTTTACAATTTTCTTAAGGAGGAATGATTTTAAAATATTATCAGTTTCAACTTAGAAATTCGATAATATGTAATAATAAAATTGTATGGCCGTCATGTAATTTTTTATGACCAAGTCGAAAAATGAAAACTTGCAAAATCGTTATACAGAGCTATTTTTTATCTAAGTTATGTAATAATTACCAGTTCAGAAAAATTTTAAAGAGTTATTAGAATAGGTATAAGAAATCAATTCAAATGTGATAGCAGTTTGGTACTAATTTATGTATATTAAGATACAATGACAGAAAAAAGTCAGTGAAATTATTTTTTACATACAGGAAGAGCAAGTTTCCAAGCACTGAGTCCAAGACGGCCCTGTGTGGTGTGTACTATACTAGTTCATGCGTTTACTTAAATCGTCCTACCTACTTGAGCAAGAAAAGTGGCCATAGTGTGTCTTCTGCGAAGTGTCTTGTCCACCTACAACAAACAATAGTGCTGTCTAAATAAAAAAAAAAACTATGCAACATTTATTTAAAAAATGCTCTCCTCATTCCGAGATTCCAATGTTTTTTCCAAGGATTTAAAAATGTCGTCAATCACCTGGATGCATGAGTTTTAAAGTTGATCCGAACAATTCATGCTTCGCTTAGAGTACATGCATATACTACATATATATTGCTAGGTATGCGAACAACGTTACCGGGAATTGATAATTACAAGGACGCTTTCACATATTGGTAACCAAATTAGTCACACAATCCATGTAGATCATATTGTGATTAGTCTTGCATGGCCGTGTTTCCAATTTAGCTACTTCGTGGCTAAATCTAGCTACCAAGAAGGTAATTTAGCTACGAAGATTTTCATTTTGCTACCGGTAGCAATTTAGCTACCGTGGGCTGCTTTAGCTACCGAACGGTGGCTAAAATTTTCATTTATTTTGACCATAAATTTTTTACCAAATTGTTAAAGAAAATTGTATGCTACCTGTACCCGAAATCTAAGCTGCTAAAATGTTTACTTCTGGCACTAATTGTATTGGCACTGCTGCTGTAAATTGTAATTGTATTTACTTTTTTTGCTTGTTGCATTGCTACAGAAATGCAGGCAAGAAACTGTAAAGCTGTAAAATTTATAGATACAGTGGATACTGGAAACAATTTATTTAAACAATTGTGTCAGATTGTTATAAAATCGTTGCCGTTACCTCATTCCAATGCTGATATAGGAAAATATTTAGCTTCATGAATATTGTTAAAAACAAATTCGGAACGAAATGAAATTAAAAACTTTAGGTTCAATCCTTGCGATTTGATTTTGGTTACAAAAGTATGGTAAAAGCTGTGATGAGTATGAAATTCTCTTGTTGTTAAAAAAATTGGCACTTTAGAGACTTAAGTAGTGAGTACATATGTAGATGTTACAGAACTGTTGAAAGATGTTATCCAATGAATTACTTATTTGGATTTGACTTCTTTTGATTTAACCCCTGTCTGTTATTTTAAACTCTTTTAATTTGATTGCCAAAAATATAGGACTTTACTAGAAATAAATATTTTGGTTAATATAATATTATTTTTTTTTTTTTAATTGAACGATTATTAATTGATAACACGTTGGTGGGTTTATTTTCCTTCTCTTCCCTGAACGTGTTGACATACATATAGATGTGCATACACTGTTGTTTGTGGTTCATTTTTTAAATCAATTCGAAAAATTAATTTTATGTCGATTTCGATGGGACCATTTCAGTGTTGCACTTTTTCTGGCAGCGGAGAACTGGGAGCACTGAAGACCATGAACATTTATTCTGTCATATTCCTTGTATTTGTGGGCACACGGAGCTGTCAAACGTAATAAATGTTCTTTATTGATATATAGAAACAAAGTTCTTCTTAACTTTATGCTAATTACCCAAATAAAATGTCTTAATTCATTTAACTCCAAAATTTCACAAATAATCGCGAGAGTACATTTTGACAGAGCAGATCACAATTCAACTTGAATATGTATTCGTAACACCGACAAAATATTCAGTGCAAAGTAGGGGAAGTCAGTGCAAACCTCGTGTTGCACTTCTGCTATAAAAATTGTCCCATCGAACATTTTAAGTGTTGCACTGCTGGAAAATGTGCAATACTGGTGTTGCAATGAAGTCCCATCGAAAGCGACATAAGTAAAACTTTAGCTACCATTTAGCTACGAAAAAAATATGGATTTAGCTACCAAGGAGCTGGGAAGTAGCTAAATTTGGCTACAAGGGTAAACTCAGAGTTGGAAACACTGTGCATGGGTTCATTTCTAGATTTTCGAAACAAGAGAACGGCAGATATTGGCAGCGACCTTAATCTGCTTGTTGGCGATGAGCGCCTTAGGGTAGCCGCTATATATTATCGCATGTAAATTTTTGGGCAGTCTATAGCTCAATACCATCTCGCTGTAAACATTTTAGCGAAGATCGCGCTTTCTCGAAGTAATCTCGAATTTGAACAAGAACTGAGAATGTCGAGCTTTTCCCGAGATTCCTTCGTTTCTTTGACTCTGTTGCGAATGAGGAGTAAATAGAAAGCTCAGCACGACAATTACACTTTTTCCCCGAGATTTCTCCATTTCTTTGATTTCGGAATTATAATGAAATGAGACTACGTCTATGCTTCGAATTTATTGCGTGATTCCTTACTTTCTTTGCGTTAGATTCAAATGACTCATCACTTACTGCTAATGTTCAAAACAAAACTATTTTATCTGTTTAGTGGCATGTGCTAAAATATCTAGTGTTTATCTGATAAGTGATATAATTAAAGGTGCGATGAAGTGACCAAGACAATAATGTTCACGAACCTTATTCTCCACTTAAAATGTATAAATGCTCATTTCCACGGCTCTAATTAAATGTCCATAAAAATTCGCTCTACGCGAATCGCTTACGACACGAGAATATTTCGCTTCTCTTAATATATAAGAAATATATAACACCACTTCGTTTTAACATCAATTTCGATTCGTCTTAGGATCAAAAGCAATTCGCTATCGAGAGAGAATCTCGGGTTGATAAGTCGAGAATCATGCTTCTTTTACTACGCTGGTAATCTGTTTTCCGTTCGATATCGAGTTCGAGCTCGAAGTTTAAGCCAGAAATTACGATTTGCTAGCAAATCGTCATCGAATCATGATGTTTGAAGAGGTGGTGGCATAACCCTCGAGAATAATTCACAAGTCATGAAACAGACTACCTCAGTGTTGTTATATAAAACTGACAAAAGTTTGATTTGAATAGCTCTTCCGCCCTAAACTACTAATCATACAGAAAAATTGTGCTCTGATAATCTTAAGCTTGCTTTCTTATCTTTCGAACGGAAATAAAATAAAATTGTTATACCCTTCCTAACAAAATTATTTAAAAAAATTTATTTGAACCAAATGACTACGATTTTTCAAACAAAAATATGTATAACGCTGTGCCGTCATGGCATGCCGTGGGCTGATGATTTCGAATGTAGCTGGCTGCAGATTAAGACTCCGGCTGCACATAGGCACATGAAATTATTAGTCACCTGAGAATTAGCGAGTATAAAATGATAAGGTTACTTTGTAATCAAAATTATTTTATTATTTTGTTAAGAAAGGTATATAGTAAGTGTAGATTTTGTGAAGGGAAGGAACTTAGCTTTAAATTACTAGAAGACTATTTTCCTGCATGGGCAGTAGTTTAGGCTCTATAGCTTATATAAATCATTGTTGGCACTTTTCAATAAGTATCAATGTGCGCGTTCACTGCCACTTTCGTAGCGTAGTCGTTATCGTACTGTAGACTACGATCAAAGAACTTCTAAGTTATATATTCTTTGCTACGATCGACTATCTTCCTGAGCGTAGTCGACTATTTGGTACAAAGTGCGGAGTGAACGATAGTCGTAGTCAAGCGTAGTCGTTTACTGGTGGAGTGAACGCTCGATATAGTGACTCAACAAAACCCTCGAGAATATTACGTTATAACCAATGGATCTTATGACCAAAACCAAAACCCTCAAGAATTCTTCCCAAGCCATGACACAGAAATCTATGTGTGTGCGTTGGGGGGTCGGTTTTCTAAAATGTTCTATATTTATACGTTCAGAAAAGTGCCAAACATTGACTTTATACATATATGCTATAAAGCATAAACTACCATCCATACCGGAAAATAGGCTGCTAGTAATTTAAAGCTTGGTTCTTTACCTTCCCAAAGGCTACACTTCCTATATGTATACCTAACTTAACAAAATAATTAAAAAGTTTTGATTACAAAGTAACCTTACCATTGTACGCTCAATACTTCTCAGCTGAGAGATAATTGCATGTGTATGTGCAGCCGGAGTCCGAATCTGTACATTCGATATCATCAGCCCACGGCATCCCATTACGGTACATCTGAGGAATCATAGTCATTTGGTTAAGATTAATTTTTTTAAATAATTTTGTTAGGAAAGGTATGAAAATTTTATTACGGTTCGGAAGATAAGAAAGCAAGCTTAAGATTATCAGAACACCATTTATCTATAAATAGTAATTTAGGGCGGAGGAGTTATTCAAATGAAACTTTTGTCAGTTTTACATAAGACCACTGCAAGTATTTTAAAATGCAAGGACTCCGTTGGGCCGCACATGTAGTAGTGAGGGAGTCTGTTTCATGGCTTGTGAAGTATTCTCGAGGGTTTTGCTCGTAGTTGACAAAAAGTCACTATTATGATGGTAGTGAACACGCCCAATATAAAACATTTTAGAGAACCGACCCCCCAACGCACACACATAGATTTCTGTATCATGGCTTGGGAAGAATTCTTGAGGGTTTTGGTTTTGGTCATAAGATCCATTGGTTATAACGTAATAAAATGTTCGGTGAAAATTGACATACTTGCATGAACGAATGAAACAGACAAAATATATGTTCCAAGTATGTTATGTCATAGACACATGATGTAACTTAGCACTTCACCAAAAGTCTGGGCATTTCATGAAATGTAGGCAGATAGTGTAACAGTTTGCGCTTAATGACTTTTTACATGATGTGTCTGAAATTTTTAGTCACTTCATGAAATGCTTCAAGCATTTACGCCGATAGTGTAATACCTTAGACAAGCTTAATATACTAGATGTCCAGTCACTGCGCCAAATGCTGTGCAATATAAAATCAAAATAACGCGTTTAAAGTAAAGCTGCACGTGTTCAAAGTAAAGCTCTTCATGTAAGCGAAGAGAAAACGTGATCGTTTCTCTTCTAATCCCACTTTTCATAAGTCCGGTGACACACGATGATACAGACTCATACACCGTACTAAAAACAAGTTTTCTTAGCACTATTTTAGAACATTTTCGTGTATAACAGAATTTATAGCAGAAATGCGGAATTTTCTTTGCTGCTTCAAGAACGTATATCAACCGTGTATAAACTACGTGTACCATGGGCTGATACACACTCGATACAAAAACTGGTTTTTACGTCGTGTCTAGTCTCCAGTGTGTATCATCGTGTGTCAGGGGACTTAGCAGTGTAGATGTTCATGTTCGTAAGAGTATGTCTACCCCTGCCTCCTATTGACTGCCCACGCATACTTTTAGAACAGAGAATATTTTCGCGCTCTTACAAACCGATTGAATTCAAGCATGCCAAACATGCTTAAAATCTTTCTCTCTTAACAAAGGAATCGTTATTTCTGCTTCAAAGACACACTTTCTGCTATTCGACTGGACATCTAGTATATTAAGCTTGTCTAAGGTATTACACTATCGGCGTAAAGGCTTGTAGCATTTCATGAAGTGACTAAAAATCTCACACACATGTAGTATTGCCTATCTCTTGTGTAGGTGATATTTCGAAGCGGTATATAAGAAAATAAACACCGATAATTTCTCCTTTGTGTACGCTTTATTCGCTTAAAATTCCTTGGCGTTAATATTATCTTAAAATTACTACAAAAATATA
The DNA here is from genome assembly GCA_963924295.1 of Dioctria rufipes. Lineage (NCBI taxonomy): Eukaryota > Metazoa > Arthropoda > Insecta > Diptera > Asilidae > Dioctria > Dioctria rufipes. Next base: position 207,485,035 of record OZ002740.1, read on the forward strand.
AAATAATACTCTTCGACATTTCGCTTTTGCTTTTTCACGCCCACTCGCTGACTTCACACGCACTAATGACACTAAACCAATGTTCAGCTTCCGAATCAACTTTTTAGTTCTCGGATGTTTCCCGCGAGCGCTCTGAGTGCATTGTGGTGACTTGGCGTAATATTTAAATTCTTTTGAGTTCAATGTTTCTTATAATTGCTTCATTTTATTTCAATGTTTTTTTTTGTAAATGCTAAGTCACTGCACACATCATGTAAAAAGTCATTAAGCGCAAACTGTTACACTATGTACCTTCATTTCATGAAATGCTTAGACTTTTCGTGAAGTGCTGAGTTACATCAAGTGTCTACGTCATATACAGGGTGTTTTCCCTTAGGAGGCACTGACATATATAAAATGGACTGCTGATACTACTGAAATTGCTTACATTATTTGACATTATTATGGGATCACTTTTCTATAGTTGTCTCGTTTTGGTTTAACTACTTTATTCCGCGGAACTACAAACAATAAGTTCGATACAAAATACACCATAGTCCAGTTTCAGTTCAGTGGTTTTCCAAACGAATATATAGAATAGAAATAGATAGCAATACAATATTTGTAATCCTTTCTCTGTCCCCCATAGCTACTTTTAGGGGCAGGTAGACAAAAATTGCTTAATTTTATTTCTTTAAAAATCAAATTTAAAAAATATTTGATGTTTTAGGAGATAAGCTTTCAAAAATAGAAATAATTTCGAATGCTTCTGTAATTTGTTGAACTTTTAATATGAATATTAAAGCGAAAGTAAAACTTGAAATTAAGATAATTGTCACACCCTGCCAAAAAAAGTTGACACATATGAAATAGAAAATCAGGCAGTCCATGTTATATATGTCAGTGTTAGGAGGTCAATAGAGTAGGAGGTGATAGCTTGACAAAAAGAAAATTGCATGGCATGGCATGTTATTTCAGCAAACGGTACCATAGTGTTTTCGGGTATATTAATATATTCATGTTGATCTATATTTGCTGTTACTCAGGTAGGTACCTATTGTCCCGAATCACAACCATATAGTCAATACATCAATATATTGTCCTATACAATATATTGTTGCATTGCAAATTTTACCCCGAAAACTTAAAAACATTTCCATTTTAAAATTTCAATTGCAAATTGAAATGCATTTAAAAATGCATTCTCATGTTATAAAAAAAAATGCTATTCAGCATAAATTGCATTTTTTTTATCAGACATATATTCCACTCACATGATATGCATACATACATACAGTCTCTTCTTCTTTCTCTTTTCCGTATGTACACTGTACATATATGCATTACCTAATTCTTTAAATCTGATTGTTTGTGCATAAGTACATTCAATAATTCTCGCCCTCTTAATATTAATATTTCGAGACGGACGCACAACTGCATATCAGACTTAATTTTTTTTTTATGCATATACCTTGCATCAAAACTTTTCTGCATTTTCTCACGTACGATTTTTAAACGTCGTGAGAAAGTAAAAAAAGAATAGAAAGCTTTTTGAAGCTTTCATGGGTTCTTGAATGCAATATCGACGATCATCAAGCAGTTTGTCTTTCTATGGCCGAATAACACAGTTCGGTAGTAGAAACTGATTAATTGTTCTATAAATCATAATTAAAAATAGTTGATGAATCTGTTTTGGTCTAACCTATTTGTGAAAAATAGAAACTATTAAATTCAAACTATTTTTAAAGCGGAAACAGTATTTTAGTTTTAAAACAAAAATTATTGTTCAACTTTAAGAGTGAAATAGAAATTTAATTAGTGGATTGGTTAAATTGCATTGGTGAAACAACAACGCCTGAAACAAAGTTAAATATTAATCATACTAAATAAAATCTGTTTAAATTAGAAAAGGTGCTTTAATTTCTAATACCCTAGACACACAGCACAATCATTAGTACTAACTATTCATTAAAATGCCGTCTGTCATATAGTATACGTCTTTATGGCTCGAAGATCAGATGATAATGAAGTACACTAATGAAGTGTTTTCTTCCTTCATTATAGCTATCATAAGGAAAAATGTATTAGATTTAGCATATCATTTAAGTATGGAGCTCCGCTGTGCATATGCTGATTTGAAAAATAAGAAGAAGAAATGCAAAGCACAAAGTAATTACGTCAAAATATTTTTTAATAAAATGATTTTTTCATATCTCAGTCGTTAAATGAAATAAAATAAAAATTAATAAAAACAAAGTTTATCGCGTTGAATCCATCCATATCGCTTCTTTAATGTCGTAAGTAAATCAAAACCAGTTTGACAGTACAATTTAATTAAAAAAATGGCTGTATGTCTTCAGTTTATAATGAATCATTATAGACTAATGAGTGGTTAGTATTTCTTCATTAAGAACGCTGTGTGTCTAGGCCATAAATTAGTTCTAATTTTTGTTTCAAATCTCTTCTCCGGTAGCTAATCCGGGAAGCAGCGACTAGGCCTCAACAACTGGTGGCGGCACGCGGTGGGATTACCCAAATATTCAAATCAGTGCTAATAATTTTCTTAATTTGACTTAATTTAAACAAAGTTTATTTAAAAGAAAAAAATAAATAAATTAACTAAAAATAAATTAATAAAAATCTGCTCAACAACTGGTTGCAGCGGAATTTTTCGAAATCCAGTGCATTCTATGAATAAAAGTTAAAATAAAATATAATAAAAAACTCGCCACATAACAACTGCTGGTAGCAGTTATTTAACAACATGCCTTTACATAAAAGAAGTAATTAAATAGTAATTCATCAAATAAAGAAATAAACAAAGAGTAAATTGTAAAATATAAAGTTAACAAAAAACCAGTAAACAGAAACTTAAAGAAAAAGTTATAATATAATATAAACAAAAACAAGCCTGGATACCCAATAAAAGGATATTTAGAGAAAATTAAATTAGTTTAAGCGCCAGCGCGCTCAACGAAGGAATATAGCGAGGCTTCTTCCCTGTCTCAATTAAAACGTGTCAAAGAAGGAAGCCATTTGGAATTCATCGGTAGACCACTTACAACAAACAACCCCAGGACTATCACAATCATCCTAGAATAATCTTTGCAAACATCAGCGCAATTTGGTTAAAATATATGATAGCCGTAAAAGTTTTTATTTGGAATTTATTTTGTATATTATTTTGATAAGAACCAGGAGCAGTAGATATACGATAATTTAGCCAGAAGTTAACTAGTGATAACTTAAAAATTAAAGATTTTCTGCATGGTAGTTTAAAGAAAAAATTTCTACAAATCAGATCGTCCCTTATAACATTATCTAACAAAGATAGTTCATATAAAGTTTCATATATTTAATTAATCCACAATTAACCTACACACTTACTTACACAAAAAAAAACTCCGGAAGGCAAAATTCTCTCTTCCTAGAAGCGACCTCTGCTGTAAGACTTCGTGAGTTTGCTAGCCAGAGGACTTGGAATAAAATCTAAAATCAATACCCTGCAATAGGACTTTATAAGCCTATCGACCAGGAGAAAGATATTGGATGGAAGGAGCAACTTTAAATTGCCTTTATTTAGCAAATAAATTTCCTTTTTTTTTTAACATACTATATGTATATATTACAATTATTTGATTTTTTGCACGTTGAATTTTCCGTTTTTTTTAACAACTTTAAATTAATTATATTGCGTCATAAAATTTTTGATTCTGTTATTGATAAATCTCAATTTTTGCCACTCGTAGCAGTCGATCTACAGCATGGCAACTGCAATATATATACTTATAAATGGACAATTATAATTAACAAGCAAGTGTTCTTCTTTTCGCGTATATCTCTTAGATTTTTCTGAAAAAATTGTTTTCCCTTTTACCCCAATTTTTAAAACCTTCAGCAATTTGAACATTTAATACGAACAACTTTTTTTAATTAATTCTTATTTCCCTACTGATTTGTCATTTTGTTGCAGTTATTATTGTTGTATACACTTACCCCTTTTACAAAAATAATACGTAAATATATACCTAGCTTCTCCCAATTTTAATAAACTTTATCCTAAATTTGAATCCAATTTCCCGAGTTATACCAAATTAACCAGACATGACAGAGGAAACAAAAACATTTGATGAGCTTTGCTTGTCACAAATCCGAAAAACTGATGAAATCAGGAAAATTTTGGATGACTACCAAAGGATCAACAAACAAAAGAGGACAGAGAAGTTTTTTCAGAAAATCTTCAAAGGTAACATTCCGCAGTTTCTAAATCTTGTAAAAAAACTGTTTATTATACATTTTGGCGGGAAAATCGTTAAGATTTAAAAAAATTAGGAATTTTTTTCCAATTTTTTGACTTTGACGTCCTACAACTTCCGATGTAAGATGACAGGAAGACTGGGGCATTCATTGCAAAGCTTAGACGGTTTGCTATCATCTGAGATGAATCCCGCCTTGATATGGTCAAGAAATTTACAGGGTGAAAAGTGGGCACAGTACTATTAATCTAAACCCCCTCCGAAACGACGCGTCTTACAATCCCCTTCACGGTACAATTTTTTGTTTAGCTAGGTGAGTACTATCACCTCCTTCTCTAAGGATCACCTACACCGGAGCACCCTGTAGATACTAATTCACTTGCAAATGCAGGCCAGGCATTTCTAAACCAAAAGTTGAACTCATTTGAAGTAACACATAATAAAATATTCTTAAATGCTGGTCCTAATGACAAAGACAGGAAATGCTTCGCAAATGATGTTCACATAAACATGGAAACATCATTCTTAGACACGTATATATCAAACAATACAAATAACATCAGAGATCATCACCATAATGTCTCCTTCAAAAATGAATCGAATTTTTCCATATCAGACCCAACTTTAATGGAAATCCCAAAGATCTTCACAAATTCGCCAGTGCAACGACTGCAAATGAAAAACACTCCCTCCTTAGCCTCATAAGGAGTAAACTATCTGCAGAAGCATATGATCTATTTAGATACAACGCGGTATCAGGATGGTCTTATCTGAAAGTGATCCTAACCCAAACTTTCGAGGTAAAAGCTTCCAGATCTACCTTGCAGTCTCAGCTAAGCAATTTCCATCAAAGAAAGGAGGAAAGTGTAAAAGATTTTCTCCAAACACTTAACACAAACCTGTCCAAACTAAATGAGGCGCCACACTTATATACAGGTGACAAAGTACTCCTGAAATCTTTATTAAAAATAGTGAGACCCAAGCTGTAAGGACTATTGAGGGCGGACTATCCAATCCACATTTAAAGACTTTAGCTAAAGTCCACCCTGACAAATAATTTTCAGCGTTAAAGTCACATATTCTAGATCACGCATAACCTTTGGAACTGAGGCAATCCAATTTTTTTTAATTCTTTGTTGTTTTAAATGTAATGGATTAGGTCATGCTGCATCAAGTTGCCCAGTCATACAACGTTTAATCCAAAATTTTAACGGAATTCAAAGAACAAATTCGGAATTACAACAACGTTCTAAAGATTTTAATAAAGTTACATCTTCGTTACAGGTCCCATCTTGTCGAAATTGTCATCGGATGGCACATACAATCGAGGAATGCAAGACAAGTGCTGCAAATAATAATCATTTTAATAGCAGCCAAGGAAATCAAAATAGTTTTCAAAAATTGCGCAATACTCCACCAACAAACACGGCTGACCGAGAGCCACAAAATAGGAACTGGAAACAGCCAATATTTGGAGAAAATCGAACTCCACCTTCGAGGTATAACAATGCGAACATATTGGCAGGATCACCATCTCCAGTTAGGAAGAATAATCGAACTCCATCGGCATCCAGGCAGGGAAACTGGATACAGCGGGGGTTCTTATTCGGCAGCCCCTCTCATATACAAACAAAACAACGGCATATATGGACAACATCGGCAGGGCCGTAACAAATTAATTCGAATCCCTGTTCAAATACCTTTCTTTAACTCTGTCTTTGCCAGAGAGCATCAACACGTTGTTTACAGAGTCCACCTCTACAGACAACTCATATATGCAACTTAATTCCATCCTAGAACACTCATTTCAAATAGTGGGAAATAACTCCATCCTCTCATACGATGAAGCAGATCATGATTTTTTTCTCTCGATACAATACGAGTATCGACTATAAAAATAAATTCATTTCGCTAGAAGTAAATGACTCCGATGCGTTTTATCCATATAAGGACTACTATTCAAATTATGCATATGTTTACTTGAAAAGCGAAAACTCAGCAAATGGATCTCAGACGAAAGGTCTATTGTATGCGGAGATAAAGATAAAATGCTCCAAAAGAAAAACTAATACCAATCTATCTCCATCCAATGCTTCACAGGAACTGAAGCCGGAAGGTAATATAGCATTCTCAGATTCATTTAAACCAATAATAAATGAGTTTAAACTTTAAGCAAATAAATTTAAACTTTGAACAAATGATTTTAAACCCTTAACAAACAAATTTAAATTAAACCTTGAACAAATGATTTTAAACGCTTAACATTCATTAACGAGCTTCAACTGTTAACAAAACGGCTTAAACCTTTAGGAAATATATTTAAACTCTTTAAAAATTTATATTTAAAATATTTTATTTCACTTAGCAAATAGCAAATATATTTAAACTCTTTCAAAATTCATATTTAAAATATTTTATTTCACTTTAAGTAAGCAATTCATACAATTTTTTTTTTTTGTAATTTTGGGTGCATATTTAATCTGAAATCTTTCTGACTTTTCATTGCAATGGTTGACCATCCCTTAAAGTGAAATAAAATATTTTAAATATATTTGCTTAAGGTTTAAGCCGTTTTATTAACAGTTGAAACTCATTCGTTAAGAGTTTAAATATATTTGTTAAGGGTTTAAAATCATTTGTTCAAAGTTTAAATTTATTTGTTAAAGGTTTAAAATCATTTTTTAAAGGTTTAAATTTATTTTCTTAAAGTTTAAACTCATTTGTTAATGGTTTAAATGAATCTGAGAATGCTATATAAAAGAAAATCGGCTTCCATCAGTAGTTCCAAGCAAAATGGAAGCAATACGTAATGAAAGTCTAACTCCATGTACAGCTTCACAAGAAATGAAGCTTGAACACAAAGATATATCTCCATCTACATCCGCACAAAAGGATGGATCAAATAAAAATCTCTCTCCATCACCTAACCTTTCATAAAAGGTGAAGTCTACGAATAAAAAAAAAAGGTCGAGGAACTTCCATAAATATTCATCTTCTTCACACTCTACGAGTCGAAATCATCGAATAACTCCTTTAAAATTCCACAAAATTTGGAATCATATCTCCTTCCAACTAAATGTCAGAAAAATTTGGATCAAATAAAAAATTCAAAATATCGGCTCGATCAGAGTATATTTTAGAAACTCCAACTATCTCGTTTCAACAACAATTGATCTATTTAAAGAAAGAAATAAGGCCAGGTTTATTTCTCGGAAACTCAATCGTAGAACCTGTCAATGTATGACAAAAGTCCTCATCCTCAATACAACTGAGGAGGACGCCGATTTGGGCCTTTTTCCTTCTTTACAAAAAACCATATGAGAATGAAATGAAAAAGTGGCGAGTAGTGGTGGACTCTCGTCGTATAAATAATATATAATCATATACCATTTGGTTTAAATGGCGCCCTTGTAACCTTTCAACGAACCATGAACAATGTTCTATCTGGTCTTCCAGTCCATGGATACAATCTCAAAGACCATAACTCAGAACTCATAGCAGTATTTAGCCGTTTCTGTGAAGAAAACCTAAAGCTTCAACCCGACAGTGCCATTTCCTAAGAAGCAAATCATGTTTTAGGCGACATCATTGCAGAGAATGAAGTCCAACCAGATCCAGCAAAGATTAAGTCAGCTAAGTCCTACCCCAAACCCAAGAAGGAAAACGATATTAAAGCCTTCCTTGGTTTCGTCACCTTTTATCGCCGCTTTATACCCAATTTTTCAAAGATTGCAAAACCTTTAACAAATCTGTTGATAAAGGATACCCTTTTCAGGTTCGACCCAATTGATGATGAAGCATTTGGCGAATTACGCAACAAATTAGTTACAACACCAATTTTATCATATCCCGATTTCGACAAATAATTTTTTGTTACCTCCAGTGATGGACCAGCTCTGTCACAAGTTGATGATTAAGGAAATCATCATCCAGTCGCCTATGAGGGTCGAGTTCTCAATGGTGTAGAGACTCGTTACCCAACAATCGAAAAAGAGCTCTTAGCTATAGTTTTCGGAGTTGAGCAACTCAGACCATACCTTTATAGCAGACAGTTTACTATCATAACTGACCATAAACCATTAGCATGGCTCTAGAATTTGAAAGACCACTCCTCAAAACTGATGAGATGGAGAATACATATTGAGGAATATGTCTATAAAATAGTCCATAAATCAGACGAACTCAACACAAATGCAGACGATCTCAGTACAACTATTCCAGATACTAGCGAAAATTTTGCAGAACTTACTACCTGAGACTAATTTTCCTCTTCTACTGACTAAAAATACAAATCCTAAATTTTTCATCTTGCCAATGCAAGATAGTAAACTTGAAAGAGTGTTATTCGAAACTAAAATTTTCAGATAAGTCTTCACCTTTAGAAACTGAACTGAACTTCTTCAAGAGAAAACATTGAACAGTAATTATATCAAAAGTTAATTTACCTTGTCAATCCCAAAGAGTTAGATCAGACCTCGAAAAGATTTTAACTGAGATCTGCTCAGAAGCAAATCAGTTAAAACAAATAAGTATCGCCTTAATTATATTAGATCCACAAATTATAGTAAGTATTAAAAACATTTTTACACAGATCTTCGCTAATCAGCAAATAAACATTAAACTCCATCAAGATTCGATAAAATATTTATCCGACATTAACGATATCGAACAAGTTTTAAAGGATTTTCATTGATTACCGACGGGAGACCATCAAGACGTTTGCCGTACAATAAAACGGAACGAAAATCAATTCAATTGTCCTGGCATATCAGACGATATTATAAAATATGTAAGGAAAAACTTTGTCAAATAATTAAAGTATGCAGAAACCCAAAAATTCCAATGAAAATCTCGAGCATTAGCTCCACACCCTTCGAAAGAGTGTAACTAGATGTTGTAGGACCACTCCCAATTTCTCATTCTGGAAAAAAAAACATCTTTACATTTCAACATAACTTTCCAAAGTCTCTGAGGCTATTCCCATAGCCGACGGCGAATCTAGCACATTAGCGGAAGCCTTCACGGCAACAATAGTATTTGGAATTCCAGAAAGTATCCTAACAGATCAGGGTTACAACCTCATAAGTGGTATGTTCGCCGAGGTATCAAAATTTCTGAAGATTAAAAGGCTCAAAACTACTCCATATCACCCTCAAAAAAATGGTGCATTGGAGAGGAGCGACAGAATCTTAGCAGAATATTTCCGATCTTATAAATCGAAAGATTTTCAGGACTGAGATACATGGATTCCTTATGCCATTTTGTATACAACACCACCCCTCATTCAAGAGCCTATTATACTGCACGCGAACTCCTATACGGATTCCCAGCCAAAATCCCTAATTATTTTAAATCTTCTCCAACCGTTTGCTATAATTACAACAATTATGCAAACAAGGTAAAAAAGTTTTAGGCTGTTAGGACCATCCCAGCTGATATGGTAAGATGCAAACTTAAGCCGGTTTTTCATATTTTTCATAGATAAGAGAAGAACTTTTCTGCGACTCTTCCATTTAAACTAGGCTCTAGAAGTCTTCTGCGAACAGTACGTGCACTTACGTCAAGATTTAATTCAATCCTAATGCTTTTAGAAGACTTGAATGGATTTCTTTTTGAGGTGTGAGCAATAAGTCGATTAGTTTGGCAGTGGTTTTTTTGCTTTGCTCCACGATTTTCCACAGTTGGTTTTAGTTTGAATGCATTTTCAACCATTTTCATCCAACAGCCGACAATTCTAGCTAGTTCAAGTTGAGATTTGCCTTCGTCCCGCAATATTAAAATCTTTGTTCTTCCTTCCAAAGAACAATGTTTCCGCGTCCCATTTTCACTAAAATTCGACATCACAAATTTAGGATAATTTCTTTTTTTTTTATAATATTCACTATTACCTGATAATACAATTGCAAAAAGACTGGCAAGAATTTCCTTTAAACAAGAACACTGAAATAAAAACATTGGCTCTATTAATCTGACCAAGCATAATTGTTACCTTTCCAGAAAGTGTGTTTCCGCTAACGAATGGAAATGCACTTGAAAGGAAATAGTCATAGTATTATTGCTTAGTTCATATCATAGATGGCAGAAGAGTAAGTGTATAAAATTGTTCTAAAATTTATACATGAACCATATGTAAAGTCGCGGCTCTATTTAATTTACATACATTATTATTTATTTATTTCTACAATTGTTAAATGTATTTTTCATAGTTTTGTTAAAGTAAGTGGTTAGACTGCAACAAAATATCGCCAATACGCAATTTCATACGAAATTTCATACGGGCATTCATCTAGGGTATCAGAAGAATTGAAGGATTGTAAGTCTATAGGGTCTAAGTGCCAAAAAATCAAAAGTCAAGATTTTTACAAAAATTCCATCTAAGTGCAAATCCTAATAATATCCAAATGGATTCAAATGCCTCTTTCTTTTAAAATTTTACCCCCGCACAGGTAAAGTTGTGGCGGGGTCTAATTGCCAACGAGTTTTCGCTCAAAAGGGTCTGTGCCTGTTTGCCTGCGGGATGAGCTCAAAGATAACCTAATAAGAAGATAGGAAGCAGCCGAGCAAAATTGAAAAGTTTTCGTGTTTTTAGAAAGAAACAAATAAGGTCATATATTTTCGTCTTTTGCACGAATGGAAGAAAAGAACTTGGCTATGCATTATTGTACTAAAATCCCTTCAGACTTTGCTAGAGAAAAAAAAAGAGTGGAGAAAATATTTATAAAGACCACCGTGGATCAGGAAAAAAGCCGAAAAAATTTACTCTCGATGTAAAAAATCTTGTAATAGAACACATAAAATCATTTCCATATCAGAAAAGTTATTACAGTCGGCATGATACTCAAAAGTTCTATCTAAGCCCTGACTTGAATATTAACCAATTATTCATGGCATTTAAAGAAAAATACCCTGATTCTCCTGTAAACTACAGATATTACTATTCAACCTTCAAAGATAAGTTTCCTAATTTGAAGTTTGGACGTCTTAGAACAGACACTTGTCCAAAGTGCGATTTGTTGCACTCAAAAGTAAAAAGCTCGGATGGAAGACATAAAACGAAATATCTTGTAGAGCTAGAAATACATCATCGTAAAGCTGAGAGTGCACAAGGAGCAATGAAAGCTGATTCAATAGAATCTCAGTGTCCTCTGGGATGAGTCATATGCGGGAAGAGGTGGTAACGAGGTCGGCTCTTCCATATTAAAGGTACTAAACAAGATGTCATCTAGAACTTTAAAAAAGCATACAGTTATTTGGAGTGTTAACTGCATAGGACAGAACAAGAACAGAATGGTCCTCTTTGCCTTGGTTTATTTAGTAGCTTATGGCATTTGTGATACTATCGATCATAAATATTTGTCAGTGGTCACTCTTTTATGCCCTACTATCGAGATTTCGCTCAAATTGGAAAAAGAAAGAAAGTAGTTAAATGTTTTGAACCAGAGGATATGGAAAAAATGATACGAGAATCTTGTCACAAAAATCCATTTGAAGTGGTTAATTTTGACCAAAATGATTTTAAAGACCCCAATAAGACTTCCAAGGACTTTTTAAATACTACAAAATTAAAAATATCAACTATTTCTTGGATCCGCATAGACAAGAATAAGTTACCTCGTGCTGATTTAATAGAATCGCACAATGACTCAATACGGTGGGACAGTGTCAACACTTTCAAAAAAGGCAAGTCTCCAAACCAATTAAAGAACTACACTTTGTCAGCATTAGAATCTCGAAATATTATGCCAAAGAAAAATTGAAAGATCCCAAGGACATGCTACCATATATACCCACCGAAAATAAGGCAATCTACGAACATTTTATTAATCAAATCGAAACCTGAGAACTTTTTTAATATCTGTAGGCACTTAGCCCATTTTCAATATTAATTCATAAGGCACTTAAGACATTCTTAAATAATGAATATTTATTGTGTATTACTTCCTTGGATTCCTATTCTTTTAGATTTTTAACGACTTCCTGTATTTATAAGATATCTGCTTAATTGATTTAAGTAAAAATAAATAATTATTTCATTGAATTGTTTATTTTATTACGTTTTTTTCTTATATCTCTAAATAATAAAATTGGCACTTAAACCCTTTAGACTTTCAACCCTTCAATTGGTCTTACTTAGACCAATTCTACCTTTTTTACTTGTTTATAAGCTCGAATGATGCTTTTAGCAGTATTTATGTTGATTTTAGTCCTGCGGGCAGATTCAGCCACTGTAATACCCTGTTCATAATATGTTACGAAAAGCTACTTTGCATCCAAACTCGCGCGATAATATTACCATCGTGAGGCCCCGCCGATCTTGTTGTTCTTGTTGTTGGTAATTATTCTGTTCGCGGTAAACATCACGCGCTTCAGCATGCTTGTTAGTGTTGGCTGAAAATTTGTTAGCATATATTTTATAATTTCGTCTTAAGACATGTATAATATTATAATTTTAATCAACTTAAAATTTAAAATGGCTTATTTGTGAGTATGCTTCGGTACACAGTATGCATATTTTCCGTGTTTTTTTGTTTGTGACTTACACCTATCATATCTCTATATTCCCATGAAGCTCCATAATCCGCAGGTTCTTCCTCTTGAGTAGATGGCCACCATTCATCAGAGCTGTCCGGAAACGTTGGCTCGCTGATAAGAAATCTTTCCTGGGGCCGGATTCTGTAGCACGGAGAATTTGGGAATTTGGGAGATGAGAATTGCGTTTTCTTAGAATTCTTAAATCCCCAATTCTCCATTCCCAATTCACTAACATGGTTGGAGAATTAGGGAAAACGTAAGAAATGTGAAAAAGTGCGAATCTCCTGGGACGATTAAGGGTATCAATTTTTGTTGTAGAGGGTTGGAATTTTTTTCATATGTGAGGTACATCTGCCTATTATCTTCCACTGTCGAAATAAATTTAAATTTCTTTTTTGTTGGGGTAGTTTTTGAGGGATGTAGGAGGGTAGGTTTTCTCGAGTTTTTCCGGGATAACGAGAGAATGGAGAGTAGAAGGAGAATGTATGTGGTATCAAAAAAAATGGGAGCTCAGCGCGAACAAGATAGGCTTAGAAAAGGGGCGGGGAGATTGCGGGGTAGAAATGGGAGCTGATTAAGGGAAATTAAAAAAAAATAAGACAATATCAGGAGCTGCAATAATTCGCAGGGGTAAGCTCAGGATCTCTAAGCCAAATAAAAAAAAAGTAAGAATTCAATTTGGTAATGAGACATGCATGGGCATTATAGGCTGTATTTTATTTCGATTAACGGTAATTTGCAGATTTGAGCGGCCTCGGCGGTAAATTTTGCTATCGCAATATTCACGGGCGCCTAACTTTATGTGGGAGGGCTGTAGAGTATTGGAATTTTTTTGATAGATTAAGGGTTTAGAGTACAAAAATATAGGTCAATAATTTTTGGGGCAGGGTGTTTTGGGGTTGGGGGTCGTACCACCCCTCATAGGGGGTTGCTCAAACTACGTCATGTTTGGTACCAAATTAAAGAGGGAGGAGATGGTAGTCGAGTGGTGTAGTTTGTCTTTGATCGTTTTAACGTGATAGCTGACTTTTGACCGCCGAAAAACTATTTTTTAACACTACAGTCATATGCACCCCAGTTTCCATATTTTGCATATATTTCTTCCGTTCTTTGTTTCACATCCATTAGTACTCCGTTGTGAACTTTTTTGTCATGGGAAGTAAATTTCCAGGACTTACCAGTTCTTCGCAATGATGAAATGAAATGTGTCAATTTTTGTACCAAAACCGGCCAATTTTTCACCTTAAAAAGGACTGCTACATTTCTTTTACAGTTATTTCCAAAACGGTTTATCGGATTCAAAAATTATTTACATATTTAATTAGGGGACAAAATGTAGATGCGATTTCATCCTACGCACAAGCTTTACCGTGTATATTTAAAAATTTTACAGCATCTCTTCTGTACTGCACGACGACCAAATTGAACATTTTCGCATGATTTATAATTTTTAGCGGGTACTTTGAGAGACAAAATCCTTGTTCCTCTGTTAGTATTGCATGGATTTCCATAATTTGTTTTTTACAATATAGCCAGGACACGCAGTGAATATATAACTAAATTTGAAATTCCTAGGTACCTAGATACCTTCACAAAACGCAACAAAAGAACACAAAACAAATTTTTCCACTTACTTTTCCACTTGCAAAACATCCGAGAATTAACAAGTGGAATGGAGAATTTGGGAATTCTCTACTTACTTTTCGTCTTACTTTTCCACAAGCAAACACCGGAGAATTAATAAGTGGAATGGAGAATTCGGGAATTCCGTACTCACCTCTCAAGTTCTCTCTCAATTGAAAATTTTTCGTCTTACTTTTCCACAAGCAAACACCGGAGAATTTGAGAAGTGTAAGGAAGACGAAAAATTCGGGAATTCTGTACTCGCTTCTCAAATCCTCTCAGTTGGGAATTTTTCGTCTTACTTTTTCACAAGCAAACACCGGAACACGTGGAATGGAGAAGTCGGGAATTCCGTACTCGCTTCTCAAATCCTCTCAGTTGAGAATTTTTCGTCTTACTTTTCCACAAGCAAACACCGGAGAATTTGAGAAGTGAAAGTAAGACGAAAAATTTTGAACTGAGAGCGAATTTGAGAAGTGAGTACGGAATTCCCAAATTCTCCATTCCACTTGTTAATTCCCAAATTCTCCATTCCACTTGTTAATTCTCGGATGTTTTGCAAGTGGAAAAGTAAGTGGAAAAATTTGTTTTGTGTTCTTTTGTTGCATTTTGTGAAGGTATCTAGGTACCTAGGAATTTCAAATTTAGTTATATATTCACTGCGTGTCCTGGCTATATTGTAAAAAACAAATTATGGAAATCCATGCAATACTAACAGAGGAACAAGGATTTTGTCTCTCAAAGTACCCGCTAAAAATTATAAATCATGCGAAAATGATCAATTTGGTCGTCGTCCAGTACAGAAGAGATGCTGTAAAATTTTTAAATATACACGGTAAAGCTTGTGTGTAGGATGAAATCGCATCTACATTTTGTCCCCTAATTAAATATGTAAATAATTTTTGAATCCGATAAACCGTTTTGGAAATAACTGTAAAAGAAATGTAGCAGTCCTTTTTAAGGTGAAAAATTGGCCGGTTTTGGTACAAAAATTGACACATTTCATTTCATCATTGCGAAGAACTGGTAAGTCCTGGAAATTTACTTCCCATGACAAAAATGTTCACAACGGAGTACTAATGGATGTGAAACAAAGAACGGAAGAAATATATGCAAAATATGGAAACTGGGGTGTATATGACCGTAGTGTAAAAAAATAGTTTTTCGGCGGTCAAAAGTCAGCTATCACGTTAAAACGATCAAAGACAAACTACACCACTCGATTACCCTCTCCTCCCTCTTTAATTTGGTACCAAACATGACGTAGTTTGTGCAACCCCCTATGAGGGGTGGTACGACCCCCAACCCCCAAAACACCCTGTCCCAAAAATTATTGACCTATATTTTTGTACTCTAAACCCTTAATCTATCAAAAAAATTCCAATACTCTACAGCCCTCCCACATAGAGTTAGGCGCCCGTGAATATTGCGATAGCAAAATTTACCGCCGAGACCGCTCAAATCTTCAAATTACCGTTAATCGAAATAAAATTTATCCTATAATACCCATGCATGCCTACTTACCAAAGTGAATTCTTACTTTTTTTTTATTGGGCTTAGAGATCCTGAGCTTACCCCTGCGAATTATTGCAGCTCCTGATATTGTCTTAATTTTTTTAATTTCCCTTAATCAGCTCCCATTTCTACCCCGCACTCTCCCCGCCCCTTTTCCTAAACCTATCTTGTTCGCGCTGAGCTCCCATTTTTTTTTTGATACCACATACATTCTCCTTCTACTCTCCATTCTCTCGTTGTCCCGGAAAAACTCGAGAAAACCTACCCTCCTACATCCCTCAAAAACTACCCCAACAAAAAAGAAATTTAAATTTATTTCGACAGTGGAAGGTAATAGGCAGATGTACCTCACATATGAAGAAAAGTCCAACCCTCTACAACAAAAATTGATACCCTTAATCGTCCCAGGAGATTCGCACTTTTTCACATTTCTTACGTTTTCCCTAATTCTCCAACCATGTTAGTGAATTGGGAATGGAGAATTAGGGAATTAAGAATTCTAAGAAAACGCAATTCTCATCCCCCAAATTCCCAAATTCTCCGTGCTACAGAATCCGGCCCCTGTACTTACTTCACTCTATCAATGTGCAGCTGCATCAAATGCGTATTAAATACTGAATGCAAAAAATTTCTAGTCAGAAGTATTTCAGATTAAATATGCAACCAAAATTTGAAAAAAAAAAATTGAATGAAT
The DNA here is from genome assembly GCA_963924295.1 of Dioctria rufipes. Classification (NCBI taxonomy): domain Eukaryota; kingdom Metazoa; phylum Arthropoda; class Insecta; order Diptera; family Asilidae; genus Dioctria; species Dioctria rufipes. The sequence goes on from OZ002740.1 coordinate 207,501,634, forward strand.
TGCTTACTTAAAGTGAAATAAAATATTTTAAATACTTATAAACTTTTAAAGAGTTTAAATATATTTGCTGGTTAACAGTTTAAATATATTTGTTAAGGGTTTAAAATCATTTTTTCAAGGTATAAATTTATTTGTTAAGGGTTTAAAATCATTTGTTCAAAGATTAAATTTATTTTTAAGGGTTTAAAATCATTTGTTCAAGGTATAAATTTATTTTCGTAAAGCTTAAACTCATTTGATAATGGTTTAAATGAATCTGAGGATGCTATATAAAATAAAATCGATTTCCATCAATAGTTCTAAGCAAAATGGAAGCAATACGTATTGAAAATCTAAATCCATGTACAGCTTCAAAAGAAATGAAGCTTGAACACAAAGATATATCTCCATCTACATCCGCACAAAAGGATGGATAATGTCGAATAAACGACATTACTATTGGCGAAGCGTACCCACTGCCTAATATCACTGATATATAAGACCAGTTGGTCACTACGAATATAATCGTATACAATTTGGTTTAAATGACGCCCCTGCAACCTTTCAACGAGCCATGAACAATGTTCTATCTGGTCTTCAAGTCCATGGATACAATCTCAAAGACCAGGACTCATAGCAGTATTTAGCCGTTTTTGTGAAGTAAACCTAAAGCTTCAACTCGACAGTGCCATTTCCTAAGAAAGGAAATCATGTATTTAAAAGGATATTAGAGCCTTTGTTGGTTTCGTCAGCTATTATCGCCGCTTTATAGCTAATACAGCTTGTCGTCACGCAACAAGCTGTGAAATAAAGACATCGCGTAACTAATAGTTTTTTTTATCTTTTTCGGACAGTTAAAGAGTTAGAGTAAAATAAAGTCATAAGTGAATTCAAGGCCAAAATTAAAGGAAAATGTTAAACAAATATCCCGGGATATCGGTTCTGTTAAAATCATCATAGTAGAAATTAGTTTCTTTAAACGCGTAAGATCTGGACTTCGACTTCGACTCGGTTAGACTGCAACAAAATATCGACCTTTAGAATATCCACAGTAATCCATAAACTCTATATAGAGTTAGAGTTAAATGAATGTATCCTACAAGACTCAGAATGTAGATGACTGAAACAAAAAATTCGCAGAATTTATGCATTATGTTGTAGATCTGTGTCTCACAAGGGATTTTAAAGGAACTGTTAAGCCTGACATAAGGCTGATAAATATTGGCCTCATATTTGAATTTTGTAGATAATACTAGGGATATGTAAATTGATGATTTTCATCCACGGTCTCAAGCTTGTGGGATTATACCAATATTTACATAATAAATCACACATATTAGAATCTTATGTTATCTTATGTTCTTATAGTAATCGCAGCAATAAACTGCAAGATTTTAACTTTTAAGTACACTATATTGTAAGATGTTCTCAATAAATTGAGTGAAACTCAACCTCAAAAATAGAAAACATAACATTTATGAAATTATAGTACCCATTAATTTAAAATTTTACAACAAAAAGACTAATTTGCTTGATTTCAATTCTATCCTTGACAAAAATTTAAACCTCGTGCGACCAAAAACTTGTGCAATTCTGCACAGTGCGCACAGTTGTTTTGTGTATTCTAATAAAATTTTCCTTAAATTTTTGCTCCGGACAGTAAACGTCTAACGAATACGGACGAAGTGAAATTCAAATCTGACGAATCTTTAGATCTTTTATATTGTAGAACTGTTCTTCTCTTTTTGCAATTATTCACGCGGTTTTAATATGACTACATGTTTCTTGTTGCCGCAATACAAAATCGTACTATAGATGAATTATTTTTGTTAAACTCCTTCTGTAAACATTCCAACCTTATTTAGATATATGATCCGAGTGAATTGAAACACAAATCGTTTTTTCAAATAAAACATCTACAAATTTGTATTGTCCCTATTTATATTCAATATTTTTAAGAATACTAGTAATACAAGAAACTATTAGTGCAAAACTATACTTACTATCTAAAGCTACAGAACTAAAATTCAATAGAATAATAATAAGTTAGTTACAAAATCTATTCATCCTAATAAATAAATAATGATAAATGTTTATTAGATATTTATTTGTAGCTTCCATGGATATAATTTATCCATCTAAGACCATGTCTTTTCATAGATACTAGCTGTGTTCTTTTGTGTCCGCAGAACAGAAGAGAACAAAAGATACACAAAAGAACGCCTCATGCATTTTCATAGAAAGATTTAAATGAAGCGAACAGTACAAATAGTTCACTTCAATCGACAGAACAATTTGTACTCTCCAGTATATGGGAGTTCTAGAACAACGTACATAAAAGATCACACCTACTATAAAAGATCCTTAAAACCAATTTTAGATATAAATGACTTTAGAATTTGTTTTATCAGGGTTTTAAGCACTTTCCCGAAAATAACTTTTGTTTTATAAATTAGCTTTCAATGCTTTATACAGAGTGTAATGAACTTTGGTATGGGTTTTTAAATCTTAAACGTTTTGAACAGCAATAAAAGTTTTATAAGAAGTTTTACCACATTTTTCGGCTTGTAAATATACAGAAAAATTTTGACTATTGTTCACATTAAATGGTCACTTGTCGTATACTAAGTTGCTTTCCGCGCAGTAATAAAATGTTATCAGATGCGAAAGATTTCCTTTTCTTAAGTGCTTCGTTAGCCTTTTTAATCAAATTTTCAAATTTGAAAATGATAAAAGAAGTGGTAGCAACGTGTTTTAAAAAAAGAAGGTGAAACACGTGGAACATATAATATGCTTATAAATGAGTTAACATTGGAAGATGGCAGCTATTTTAAAAATCATGTGAAAGTGAATAGGGTTAATTTTGAACTTGATGGCACCACTTATAGTAAATAAAGACACTGGGTTTAGAAATTATATAACACCAGCCAGTTACATTAAAATTTAAATTTAAATTTTTTTAAATTAATTTAATTTATATGCATCGAGTTTCTTGTAGTGGGCAACGTTCGTAAGAAGTATATTTCAGGCAATTTTAACTCCTGAGCGATTTCTTCTAATTTATAATTTTTTTTTTTTTTTGTTTTTATTAAAATCTTTACAATCTTTTGACCTGACATCCCAAATATCACTTTTTCTTATTTTTTCTATAAAAAATAGGGTCTTTTCTTTTGACCACGAAACTATGATTTATAATTTAAGTAATTAACTGCAGAACTAGGCGCACCATAAATTCCACTTCAGAACGAAACGTAAAGGTATCACGACAAGTCAAATCAAGAGCAAAATTAACATTATACCAAATGTGTGAGCATTTGTGTAAGGTTCAACAAAATGTATGAGCAATTATATCGCGATTTGATGAATTTACTGGCGCTTATACAAATCCCGATACAAGTGTAAACTAGGTAATATTGATTAAAAGTCGCAAATTAACTATAATTTAATAAAACTTTTGAAATTTTTCTTAAATGAAATTTTCCTGATTCAAATTTTGGGAAAATTAGTTTTTTGCTATGCTTTTTAGGTTTTTTCTATGGTATGTTCGATAAAAACACCAAGAAAACCTATGGCACACTATCTCGTTCCTTGAAAACACAAGAACAACACACGTGTTATGCTGGGCTACTTCAGAGCGTTCGATGAAAACCCCGTGTTTCAAATTCGTGCAGAAAACTTAATACTGAAAATTTTTTGCGATAAGAGCTTGACATTTTTATTTTTTGAGGTTTTATGACCGATGATTTCCAGTTTCAACTTATCAAAATGGCAATTAAGTACTCAAATTAAGTACTAGGATTGAGAATATAAATACAATTTATGTCCATATTGATATCCATTTTAAATAAAGCATATTTTCAATCTTCAAAAACTGAAATTTAAAAGAAATGGTCTGTTTAATGGCATTAAAGGCCATCAATTCAACTAATTTGTTCGATGAGTGCACAAAAATCAGGCAAAAAACCACCCCATTCTAGGGAAAGTTTTGCACAGTGTTTTAATCAAACATACCCATTTCTGGTAATCTTCAAAATGGCAAATGATTAGTGAACGATTCCATTTTCTACAGAGTTTTGAATAGTCTGGGTAAACAAAAGTAGCTAAAATAGTTTGGAAGTTAAAAAGCCCTCAATATAAAACGTCCAAGAATCATAGCCGGCTCATACTTACTAGTTGGTTGAACAAGAATAAGAAGATAAGAAAATCTATTATTTGTCAGTCTAACCGCTGACGATTGGTTGAAGTGATAAGTCAAGTCAACGCAGATCCAAATCATCAAAAGCTTTCAGCGTATAATTTTATAACAGTAATAATATCAATATAGCGTAAATAAAATGTTTGTATAAAGGGTGTGATTGATTTATTGATTGAAAAGAGACTTGGAATCCCGACGGATACCCAGAACGTAGGCCAAAGCAAGGCCAAAGCAGACCCATGAGCAATCCCTCATAGGTCCCAATCGGACGCTTTTATAAATTTAAGTATTGGCCCCCAGCCTTTCTTGCCAGCTTCGTATAACTCGTCCAGGAGCTGTAAGCCAAGGAGTCTGTATCGTATCCCTGAGGCTTTCGGGCAGTGACAAAGAAAGTGAGTCACCGGGTGGGATTCCTCTCCACAACCCCTGCATGTGGGATCATCAACAAGCCTCATCCTGTGAAGGTGACCCCTGAGAAAAAGTGCCAAGGGGGAAAAGACACTAGAGCTCTCAGGTTTTGTTTGTTAAGTCCTACGAGCTTATTCGTTTAGTTTGGGTTGGGTTTATCCCACATTTCCTTTGTTTTTCTGCCCGAGGGTCCTCTAACCAAACGAGGCTGTGTTGGCGGTCATCCCAAATTGACATAATTGAGATAAGGTGTTTTGGTGGAATCCCGACTATGGAAGCTGGTGCCTTAGAGGCTGCACCAAGGCGAGCAAGCTCGACCGCGCTTTTATTCCCTCTAATATTATTGTACCTTGGGACCAACTTCACAATTACCCTGTTATTCCGAGAGGGGGAATTTAGAGTGGATTTACACTCCATTACTAGTTTGGAGATTGTACTGGCTTAGATAAGGCCTTAACAGTTGCTGGGCTATCTCCTTATTCTCAGTGTCTGAGTTAAGGAGATGCCTTCCCGCTTCAAGAATGGCCTTGACTTCTGCCTGGAAACCCGCGACATAGTTTTCAAGATGCATGGGGTTTCAATCTGGGGCTCCACGTAGAAAATGCCTGCTCCGGTGTTTTCTTCAGATTTGGAGCCATCAGTGTAAATTATAATAGGGGTTTTTCAATGATTTAAGTAGAAAAGGGGGTAGCAAATAGGTTTCCAGGAAAAATTATTCCGGGTCAAAAAAATCTAAGTCTTGATTTAAAATGTCGTTGAATTATCTTTACTTTTTAACATAGTGGTTAATAATCCACCAGGGGTCGGATTCACTAATACGCAGAGTTGTGGAGTTGAGGAGATGAGAGTTCCTTTGATATTTAACTCTCCACTCGGACCTCTGTAACTCGGGGAATTTGGTATTGAGAATTACCAAACTTTCTATTCCACTCGACAAAACTCTCAGCTGATTAGTTGTGGACAACTAAGAAGAAAATAGAGGAAATAGTCTGTTTTTGTTTTGATTTATGAAGGTACCTTAGGTACCTAGGAATTTTCAAATTAAATTATGAATTCATCGCAAGTCCTGGCTATATTCACAAAACAAATTATCGAAATTCATGCAATACTTACAGAGAAATATGGATTTTGGTATCTCAAGGTACCCGCTAATAATGTCAAATCACGCGAATGTTCAATTTGGTCGTCTCCCAGTATAGAAGAGACACTATAAAAATTTTTCATATGCACGTTAAAGCTTGTATGTAGGACTAAATCGAATCTACATTTTTGTCCCCTAATTAGATATGTAATTAGCTTTTGAGTCCGATAAATAATTTTAGAGAGGAAATGAGTCAAGGTGGAAAATGGTCGTTTTTTTATATAAAATTGGAGCTATTTTCAATTCATAATTGCGAAAAACTGGTGAGTCGAGAAATTTCACTTCGAATGAGAAAAAGGTTCACAACAGCGTACTAATAGATGTGAAACAAAGAACGGTGGAAATATATGCAAAATGTAAGAACTGGGGTGTATACGACCCAAGTGCAAAAATCCGTATTCCGGCGGTAAAATGCCAGTTTTGACGTTAGAACGATCAAAAACAAACTGAACCACTCCATTACCTTCTCCTCCCTCTTTAATTTGATATCAAACATGACGTATTTTGAACAACATCCTATGAGGGAGGGGTGATACGACCCCCATCGCCAACAACCCTTCCCCCAGAGATAATGCTCACCCATATTTTTGTACTCTAAACCCTAAATCCATCTTTCACACAGAGTTAAGCGTAATTTCTCAGTTTTTCTATCGATCTTACAGGTCCTTAGCTTATCCCTGCTACTTATTGCAACTCCTAATTTTTTTACATTTCCGTTAATTCGTTTCCATTTTTATCCCCACACCCCTCCCTGCTCCATTTTCTGAACCTATCAAATATCGTCCCAAGCTCGCTCCCATTTTTTGTATACCATATACATGCCTCTCCTTCTCTCCATTCTCCATTTATAGGAAAAATTTAGAAAAAAAATACCCTCCTCCGTCCCTCGAAAACTACCCTTATAAACAAAAAAATATTTTATCTCAACATTAGGTGGTAATAGGCCCATGCACCTCGAATATAAAAAAAGTTCAACCATCTAAAACAAAAACTGATACTCTTTATCGTCCATTGCGATTCGCCCTTTTTCACACTCCACACATTTTCCCTAGCTCCCTGAATTCAATTGAAGAAACCCCAATGCTCTACGATCCTCCCACACAGAGTTAGCCGTCCTTTAATATTGAGACACTTCTCACGTTTTCTTTAACTTCCCAAGTATGTTAGAGAATCGCGAATGGAGAGTTAGGGAGTTTTTATCGGGAAAAACAAAAGCTGTCATCTCCCAAACTCCCCCAACTCTCCGTGTTACAGAATCCGGCCCCAGGTGAATTCAATACACTGTAAAATTCTGTTCGGTTAATATGACACTTCTAAGTATTTTGGTGTGGAAAATAATTTAAAATTTTTTACAATATCGAGTATATATGCAAGTATATAAGTTCTCCTTAGAAGAATAAAGCCTACAATGATCACAGAGCTTTTCACAAGTCACTGCTCCTTACGGTATCACCTAAACAAGATGGGTTTGCCTGAGACCTCATCCTGCTGCATCTGGGGAACCAATTAGGCGTATGACCGATAGTTTGGTTTAAGTATTTGTACTTTTTTTTTGTAAGAAGATCCAACATTATACTTCATAGCTTAGGAAACGTTCTTTGGGTGTTTTCCCACATGTAAATCTGAAATGCTCCCATACTGAGGATACATTAAAAGGTGTTTTTCCCATTCTGAAATTTAATTTCATTTAGACTTTTTCACATCGTAAGGCCTAACCACAATGTGCATATGCTAACATATGCAAAGACACGAGCAATTGATTTTCATAATAACGACCCACAATACGAATAAGAAGCCGTTCGTCAAGTTTTAATTCCTTTCGTCAACTCCTGTCTGTACGCTCATGATCGTACTTTTAAATTTGACAGTTTGTGTAAATGCTATACAAATTTTAGTGATGCATAAGGAAGCATTCGTGATATTTTCAAGGCTTGCATATGCAAGCTTATGCACATTGTGGTTAGGCCTGTAGTTATTTGATTATATGAGCGGACATATAACACACGCACATGTGCTTTCTGTTCATTAACGACTAGTGTAATCTAAATGCTTAAACACATCTTTTTAAATTAGTGACCTCCCTAAATATACTGATTCAATCCATAAGTACCAAGCTATAGTAATTTCCGAACTAAAAACTCAGGCCCAAGCATCGCTTTTAATCGCTCAAGTTTTAAGGTTCACCACTCATCCCGATTAAATAAAATTGACTGAAAATGAGGTGGAATATTACGACCTTGTTCAATTACTGTGCTCGTCGCGACCATTTGCAACCTTATACTCATAGGTATGTTGAATGCTTCTTTGTTTTTGAGCTCTTTGTTGTTTCCAGCACCACTCATCCGTTTCTACTTCCCATTCGGTTCGTTTAATATTTGCTGTAATCTTCAGATTGTTTCGACTCTTGTTTATGGTTTCACTCTATTTGTGTTATCGATTTAAGTACGTATTTACGGAGCTACCACTCCTGTGGGCTAACGTGTATTGTCGTCGCCTTTGTTGTAACATGCAAATAATAATTGCTTTTGAAATTCCCAAAGGAAGAGAGCACCTGAGCCTGCATGTTTGTTTATCAATCTATTAAGAGAAATATAAACGTCAGCATACATCAATAAAACTGTGAAATTCTAACGAGCAAATGCTTTGTAAAATGTCCTTCACGTTGCATTATCGTTTTACTTTCCTTCTATTTATTTAACTGCTATTGTTTAACTTTTACAGAGCTCATGCATGGAGATATTACACCCTCATTGGATTTAACGACTTATGATGGCAGTCAATCACCTGGATCTGGGGGAAGTCTCTCTGGTCAAGCACGCACGAAACGCATGAGGACATCTTTCAAGCACCATCAACTCAGGACAATGAAGTCTTATTTCGCTATAAATCAAAATCCTGACGCAAAGGACTTAAAGCAGCTCGCGCAGAAAACAGGACTTTCAAAAAGAGTTCTTCAGGTATGAGTACAGATTTTTTTAATTTTACTTAATTAATAACGATGGCTTGAGCTTTGAATACTTAATGTATTGCGCAATATATTTTTAGCAATTCCATTAAGTATATGTTTAGCTAATTATAATTTTCCTGGTAAGCAGTGTTTAATGAATTAAAACAATAAATTGTGGAAATAATTACAATGATATTGAATGATTTTATTTTCTTCGAATTAATGTTAATTAACCATGAAACAGAATATAACGGGTCGCTTTTAAAAACTAGTAATACCAAAGATATATCTATATATGGTATTGTTGGTATGGTACGAATTTCATTGCATTACTTATACTGTAGGATACGTCGATGCGGTAACCTTTGACACAGAAAGTAGTGATTACTCATTATATAACATTTTATACAATATCTTCAAATTAAGGTTATTAACAGGCATACAGATAAGAAAAATTTAATGAAGCAAGAAATTATTCGTGTTGTAGTGCAAAATTTGTAAAATAGTCCTTTTTGCCCGTATAAGTAACGAAAAGACTTATTGAAGGGCAGCATCAATTCAATTAATCTTGAGACTCCTTTCCTTTCCTGGCCTTTTGACACCAGTTTGTTAAAAATGTGAAATTTTGATTTGATTGATTTTTTAAGTTCAAAATTGATAATTTTAACCATTTAAGGATTATCAAGAAAATAAAAAACCTCAAAAATATTTAATTTAAAAAACAATGTTGTTTGTTATTTCTGTACAGCACAGTGGTCCCAAATCCCAAGAAGCCGGCTAAAAGTCAAAAAGGTATTCAATTCGGGTGGAATTCTGTACTCGGGGGTTTTTGGGGTCGCTGACAACGAATTCGAGTAATCATTAATGTTTTTTTCAAATTTCCTGCTTAGAGAAAGTTATGATTGTGAATTAATTAAATGGAATATGTAATGACGGTTCACATTTGAATATTTGGGAAGAAGAGGATAACGGTAGGAAGTAACGAAGATTTCTCAATTCCGTGACCGTGAATAAGAATTTTATGTACTGTTGTTGGCATGAAGTACCACGAAGAGAGTTCATCAAATTTTTGTGCAGTATCTTTGGTGTAGGTATTTACGAAATTTTGATATATTAATTTTGAAACCACAAGAAATTACCTGCAATACAACATAAAATTACTTTATCAATTCCTCATCAATCCTCCTTATTGAAGTGGAAAATTCAGAATTTTCGAAAAACCTACAAGCTATATTTCCGTCACTTGAACTTCCATAGCCTGGTTTTAGTTAATCAACAAAAAGCCTTAATATGTCACGAAAACCTTGTTGTATATATTTTTTCTTCTATCAACATTTCCTGTATCCTCTTTGCGCTCTGCCACTTTTGTATTTCTAATTTGCAAGCAACACTCAAAATATGGTATACAAGCATGCAGCGCTGATATTCCGGCCTTTATTAATCGGTCTTTACAACACCTTGTCGTTCTCATCAAATTCTTTGAACGTAGTACCATAATTGCTACCTTTGACTTGACGATGTGTTCGTAGTAGAATTACAAACTTTATCATCTATCATTGTAAACACAAATTTGAAATTTATATTAATTTTATTTCCACCCATTACAGTTTGCAGAAACAGAAGGGTTCTCTCTCTTGCGCTTCGATACAATCAACTTCTGCCCTAGTTGCTTCGGCAGTTTCGGACAAAAATTGAATTTTAATGACTCTATCAAAGATTTCCAAGGGAACACTTGAAATAAGAAAAATGTTGGCATCCGATTTATTGCTGTCTCCATTGCTATATTTTTGTTTGTAAGACTTCTAATAACGTCCGATTTTGCAATTAATATTCTTTCAGCTGTATGACTTAGCAAGGCTTGGAGTCCAACTGTTGCTTAACTCTCAGTTACAGAAATTTCTGACTTTGCAGGATAACACTTTTTTTTAGAATCCAATACACATTCATAAGGTGGATATTATTTACAATTTTCTTTAAGTTTACAGAACGTTTTAATTGGTGTTGATTTCTGGTTATTTTATCTTCTACTACAAGTGAGAATACTTCGTTGCCTGACAGCACATCTTCTGAAAAGCGTTCCATAGATTTCCGGTACTGTGATGCATTTGACGAACTGCCTTCTGTGACATTCCCTTTGAAGCTCCAGAGAAGCTCCGGAGAAGTATTCGTGTATCGTAAGCCAATTCCTGAAAATTTCGAAAACTACAGAAAGTGCACATATGATCGCATAAAAATTATAATCCAATAGCACCACGAAATGTACTCCACAGAAACTGAGCAAAATTTGAGGGATTTTAGTAAGAACTTTTGTAAGGCTTTCAACGTAAGCAGAGACTAACGCCTATGACATAAAAAAAAAACAAGTTTTCGCGAACAGCATGCGCTTTTCCTAATAATCGAAAGACGGTGGCAACCTTATAATTGAGATAAAGAAGAAGAAAAACGCATTGTCGCTAGTCTCTTATAAACTTTTACAGATTATTATATGCTGTTCTCTTTTAATGAAAAGATGCACTTCAGATGTGGAATTCAAATTCATCAAAACTCGTTAGAAATCTTAGATAATCCTAGATAATCCTCTGAAAATAGAAGTAAAATAGTATAGTAGATACTAGTTTCACGATTTAAAGTAGGCTCTCTTTTTGCAGAGCTGCCTTTATAACATGAGTAAATTGAACTTAGAAGATGATAAGATTTGGACTCATCATAAGCCTTATAATTCTCTACCTTGAAATTTCCAATTAAAGCCCTCCCAGAACTATATCAAATTTGATAATTCCTTGTTCAACCTGTCATACTTTGTAGTACCTACATAATTTTTACACTCCTTTGCTTTACAAAACTTTACCCGAAAATCATTAATTCACATTATTGCATTCCATGTGGTGATATTAAAGTAAAGCTAACAAAAATCTTATTGAACAATTTTTTCATTTAAGACTGGATGGCAGGAAATAAAGCTCACGATTCCGAGCTTCCATTTAACTATGCAGTAGTAGCGTGATCTTCCGTACTAAGCTTTCGATTTAGTGCCACACGCAGAAGCAGAACACAACTTGTTCTATCAGCAGTACATAATCAATAATTGATGAATACATCAATAGACATGGCAAACATTTTTGCTTCATTATTTTCCCCTAGGAAACATTTTGCTATATTGAAGCCGAATATACCGTTCTTGTTGTGTTCGGAGTTTAATTGCATGAACTACTTTTGTAGTTTTTTATTGCTCTTGGATCTTTATATAATATCCCTTTATGTACTATATACACAAAGATTCAAACAAATTGGATTAAATGTGGGGCATCATACATATATTCTAAGAAATTTTTTAGAAATTTTTTCTTTAGAATTTGCTAACAATTTTTTATGAGCATAAAAAAGAAGAAATTTACTTGAAATTTTTTCTTTGGAAAATTGACGACAATAGGCCGACAACAGGCCAAAAATAGTGAAGGATTGAGAAATTTTACACTTCCACCATTTACAAACCAAAACAAAATGAATAATCTAATATTCCCTTTGACTTTTCGGAGTGGCAAAGAAGCTTGAGCAACTTTCTTCGTTGCGAGTGGTAGCCACTTGCTAATTTTTTCGACTCGTATCTTTTAAATGATAAATTTTATGCATTTGACATTTGCGAGTGGTGGCGAGTGTCTTCAAACTTTTGTTCAGTTGGCAGCATTACCATTTTTAAACCATAGTTGCGCCCGAATCCTGGATCCGCCATTGCAGAGACCACAAAACTTTGCTAATGGTAGGGCAGACATGATTAACTTCATGAAGGAACAAGACGTAATAGAGGAATCTAATAGCCCTTTGCCGTCGCCAATTGCTCTGGTCCGAAAAAAGGATGGCAGCACCCGAATTTGTGTAGACTAAACTAAATTAAATAATGCAACGAGAAAGGATAGCTCTCCGTTATCAAGAACTGATGACCCGTTGGATACCATTTTCGGAGCGCAATGGATTTGAAGAGTGGTTACTGCCAAGTGAAAATACATCCCGGTGACCGAGAGAAAACTGCTTTCTCAGTTGGCAGTGGCTTCTGGCAATTCAAAGTTGTGCCATTTGGAATATATAACGCTTCAGCTACATTCGAACGACGCATGGAATGTGTTTTACGTGAATTAACCTGGGAAACAAATTGAAAGGACATTCGAGGAAGATAAAAAAAAGATTAACGGGACGTACTTCAAAGTCTAAAAGACTCAAAATTGTAGTTTACGGCTAGTAAATGTTCTCTATTCAAAAATGAAGTTAAATTTTTGCAGCACATAAGTTCAGCACATGGTTCAGCACAAGGAGTAATAACAGATCCAGAGAAGATAGAAACCGTCAAAAATTGGCCAGTTCCAAAGGACAAACATCAATTACGGAGTTCTCTACAGGCGAATCGTAAAAGGTTTTACGGATATAGCAAAGAGCCTACATCCAAGGCCGTATTTATGGGGTGGGGTTGAGGAGTTCAGGAGTTCAACCCCCCCCCCCTCACCCTTCGTTGTAGCCTATACCTTTGTTAATCTGATAAATCAAATTTTTATCCACAATTCTTTATATGTAACACAACAATTGGTTTTGTTATTTGATATCTTTCTTCAGGTAAAGCAACTTTAGGAAGAACATATGCAAAATAAATAGTGATGTGAAAATACAAGACCAAGACCAAGGTGGTGGGCTTGGTCTTGCAAACTTAGTCTTGGTTTTGCTCTTGGTAAGATTGGTATAATATTTGTCTTGGTCCCAGTCTTGCATAGTCAAGTCTTGGTGTTGGTCATGGTCTTGTTCTAGCTCTTGGTCTTGCAATTCAATCTTGGTATTGTCTGTGATCTTGTAGTAGGTTTTAGCTTTGGGCTGCACAGTCAACTTTTGGTTTTAGTTTTAATCTAGGATTTCGTTTTTTTCACACATTAATAATTTATTCTGTTGGGAATAAAATTGATTCAAACATCCATTATCAAAAATAATAGCTACATTATAAATTTGAACTTACAGAATAGTATCAAAAATACATCTACAATATTTAATAGATGAAAAATTTGTTCTTAAAACGACTTCATTATTGCCGTTTCGTGCTGAAAAAATATTCAATTGAATTTATACATCTGCAAAAACTTTTGAAATAATAGATTCGAAAAACAAAAAAAATGACGTTCGACGGGATTCGAACCTAGATCCCAAGAGTAGAAACCAAGTACGCTTCCTACTCGGCTCTACAAATTAAGACTTAACCTGTACAAAAGCGTTGCTTATTTGTATTTAGGCAGCTTTTCTCTCAAATTCATAATGAACCTTGGTCTTGCATAATGTGGTCTTGGGTTTGGACTTGTTAACGTACAATTGGTGTTGGTGTTGGTGTTGGTCTTATGAGCATGTTTACAATCTTGGTCTTGGTATCGGTCTTGCATATTCTGCAAGACCAAGGCCAAGACTGCAAGACCAAGACCAATTTTGCACAACACTAATTATAAAGAACGAAAGAAGTACAGTATGTATATACATATAATACATCAGTAAATGGGAACTTGCTTTGTTACACTGTACCTTAACTGCAGTGGTATTTTAAATTTTGTTTACATCTTAGACGGATTATTAAATATAAAGGAGGATTTACATTATGATGCATTTTTTTCGAGATATTAAGAGAGAGATAGTACATCGTATACGGAAATTTATTTATTAGTGACGAAAGAAGCAAACGCCTTCTGAATTATTTCCACAACTCGTTTTGTCAATGTGTGCTTATCAGGAAAACTTTATTCCCGTAAAAAGTTCTCAAGCATACAAAGCTTTTATGGTCGCAGAACTAAAACATTGTTACTCACAAACCTTAATCTTTCATTTTTGACTACTGGCAACACGTTTTATTATAATTTTGTAACAAATTATTTTTAATTTATCTGTCAAAATCAAAAAAACGTAAAAATGCATTTTTAATTTGTAATTAAATACCGTGAAATTGACAGTTTTTGAATATTATTTTATGGAAAGGATTCAAATTATTTCGGAGGTAGTCCCTCGACTAGAGACAGGAAGCAGAGCATCCACAGATTCGTTGCAGTGGTCTTTTTCGAAACTTATTTCAGATGATTTGGAAATAGATATTCAATTTTGACAATTTGAGCGTTTGACTGTTTGCGAATTTTCCCATAAAAAGTAGTTTAGAGTGTATGTGGTAGCATTCAAGTTTCAATGATCTATCTGTCTCAAAATATCTGGAAAAAATGCATGCCATTATAATGTAAATCCTCCTTTTGTCTAATTTGTTGTAAGTAATTATAATAAGGTAACTAATATTTTGCATTGACGCCCCATGGTTTTATTTAAATAGCTTAAATTATTTTTTTACTTTCTAGGCCATTTTAGGTAATTACATGGTTACATCTAAAATCCCCTAAAGAATAAAATGTTTTTTTTTTTTATTAATTTTTTTAATTACTTTCTTGACCCCGTTAATAAAATCGTTCATCGAAATGTTAAAGTTGAAATAGATAAAATACTTTCCCACTTCACAGGAAGAAGGAAAAAATAAATTTAATTCTGCATTTTTTTCTTTTTTATAGCAAGTGGACCTTTATATTTTTTGCTTGGAATATAAATAATATGTAATAAAAATAAGGTTAAAGAACATGTCTTCAAACATAACTTTTTAAATTTCGGAAACCTCATACTGCAGACCCACGGAACATTAATTGAGATTACCGTGAACTCAATTATCTAAATATAGCACTTATAGATTAATAGAATTTTTGCAATTCAATTGGAATGTCGTTCCGATTATTGAGCTCGCATTAATTCTCAGTTATTCTTTCATCTCTGGAGGATATTACATATACTGTTAACACACAGCTAGTATAAGTACCATGGCTTGGATACCATTGTATTCTCTTACCACGCTAGGTATAATAGTTTCATTTGACAGCTTTTGAAACTTGTAATTTTTGCTTTTCAAGAAAACGTTAGATATATTTAATATTTTCATATTTAGTACTTTATAATTTCCCAAAAAGGCCTACTTGAACAAAAAGTCATGAACTAGATAATTTTGTCACTACCTCAAAGTGACGCTGAAACAATTAAAAAGTTCCATACATTATGGAAAAAAACCAAGTATTTATACTAACCTCGTACATCTTTACTTTATTTTGTATCATAGTGGTATTCGACACTACTAGAATCCCCTCCCATTAGTGATCTATATATACGGTCTTGTCTACATCAGCTTACAGAACAGGGAAAGCTGTTCATATGGTCGATTAAATGTAAAGATAGTTTCCAAAATTTGAAGCAACAGCTCTGTGAAACTCCAGTATTTTTACTACCCAAAGCTGGAATATACTTTTATATTGGACACGGAGGGTTGGGTACGATTGATTGCGAATTATAATCCCGCATATTAAAATGTCGCATATTAAGATCTCGCAATTTCTTATTCTCGCCAGGGCTGGGCAAGTACCAAAGAAAAAGTACTTAAGTACAAGTACAAGTATCGAAGGCCTGAGTATTTCAGCGTAAGTACAAGTACCGTATGTATGAAAAGTACTTGTAACTAAGTACTAAGTCTATAAAAAGTACTGAGTACTTTTTTGAAGTACTTTTTAAAGTACTTTTGTAGAATCTTTTTGTTGGAAGTAATATAATGAAGTTTATAGAGTTCAGTTAATAGATATTAATAAATAAATACCTTTTGAAAACTATAATATGTATAGTAATCAGTTGCTACTATTTATAGTTTTTTATAAATTTCGGCGCTGCTCGTGGAGTAAAACTTTCACCTATCATTTGTACATTCATGAAAGCTATTTGAGGTCCGCCCAAGCACCAATTTTCTCCTACAATAATGCATATAAATTCTAAGGAAAATATTTCCAGTAAATTTTTAAAACAAAATTGAGGCTTTCCCTACATCAAGTCGAGGCATCGTCGATTTTATATTCGAGCGCGACGTTACTGGTTTTTGTTCTACTTGGCCAGTCTTGTTTGTATGTTATTAGATTACTTAAGGTTCTGCCTGGACGCGTGAGTGCGACACATGCTTTGACAGTTCTTTGCGTGCTTTAAAACTCAACAAAAACAGAGTTGCGCTGGAGATTATGTTTGCTTTTCTACGAAGAGTTAGATATTTGTAAGTACTTAATAGACTCAGAAATACTTAAGTAAAAATCTTGGCAAAACTAAGTCTTCAGTACAAGTAAATAGAAGCAAGTACTTATGTTCAAGTACTAAGTAGCGCATTTTAAAAGTATTGAGTAATAAGTCTTAAGTAACGAAAATGTACTTTAAGTAGTACTTAAGTCTTTTTAAGTATTGCTGATTCTCGCATTTTAAAATCTCACATTTTCATAATCTCGCGTATAAAAATCTTTTTTCTATAATATCGCAAATTAAAATCAATTCGAAATTAGTATTTCCAACTTTAAATTTTATGTTGTTTTTATGTTGTTATCACTTTTACAATAAACTTTTCCCAGGACACTAAATAATGTGGGAGCCCCTGGCGCAGGCGTTTAAGTGCCACTAACAATAAAAGACACATTGGCTTTTATGGTTTGGTTAAATATCTTATCAATGAATAAATTATGGGAAAATTTAAACTGCAGCAATCAAGATCCAATGGACCAGCAAAAAACGAAACAAGACTGTTTTACGTAACAACGCCGTAAAAATTATTTTAAGTAGAAGATTTAGAATGTCAAAAGTAGATTTTTTGCCCACAACATCTCACTTTGTTAAAATGTAGAATTAACTGAAATGAGCTTCATTTTTCAAAAAATAATTTTTCTCTAATTGCAAGATTTTTATCTGTCATAGCCAGATTTTGTAATATGAAATTCCGGATAATGCGAGATTTTAAATTGCGAGATTTTGCAAATTCGGGATTATGTTTTTTTAGATTTATCTGTAAAATGCAAGATTTCGTTATTAGAGATTTTAAATTGCGGTCAATCGTACCGCTTCCGCACAGGGATGCCAGCAATGAAGATATTAGCGCAATGCTTTCACAGGAGGAGAATGGTCAAGAAGTGCCAGTGGTTTATTATAGCGTAACAGTTTAAAAACTAGAGAGAAATTATTGTTCTACAAGAAAAGAGCTACTTGCCATTGTAAATTCAATAAAGCATTTCCTAAATCTCTAAGGCAGAAATTCATCCTTCGCACCGATCATACAGAGCTTAAATGGATTTTGAAGTTTAAGAATGCTGAGGGACAGGTGGCGAGATGGATAGAACAACTGTAAGTCAATGACTTCAAAATCCAACAACGGAAGGTCATATCCACGGAAATACAGACTCCCGTTCACGATGCCCATGCAAACTAGTTCTATTCTTCCGTCCTCAGGAGTGGTGCTTTACTTTACTGATCTTACGATATTCTGAAAATCTTCTGCTTGAGTATATTGCAAACTCGATTCCAAGTTTAATGCCGGCCTTGATGGAATCCCTTCTGTCTTCTTAAAATTTTGCGAGCATAATCTTGCAAATCCCTTGTCGCATTTATTTAACTGGGCTCTGCGGATCGGTATATTCCCATTACAATGGCAGTTTTCCTATATCAGGCACGTATAAAGGAGGAGGGTCTCGGGGGGTCATGACCCCCCCCCAAGCACCATCTCACCTTAGCGGTGAATTGAATGTGGCCCTGGACTGTAGAGTGAGTTGTAAAAGTTTAATAGGACGATTTGCGTATGGTACGGACATAATTGTAGCTAACACCGGCGATTAATACTGGTGCTGTAACGCACTTTTCCAATCTGCGGAGACAACTACCACTGGGTTGGGCATTTGTTTGTCTTCTTTTGAGTAGTAATGGTGGAGTCTGGAGTACGTATAATAATCATTCGCTCGTAGCTCTTCGTCTTTGAAATGTGTACGATTTTTTTGGAATTTTCTTGTGTTTTATCTAATGTCGAAAAGTCATCTATCATACCTACCACAGGATGGTAAGTAATTTTGGAATACTCCGTATTTACTTTACTGTTTGATTGTATAACAAAAGGCACGCAATGCTTGGCAACCCGGTTGTGATGCTTTTATATTTTAGTTGCACCGATTACTCCTATAGATAAAAAGCACATAATTTGGCAGTGGCGTGGCGATGTGGCAACAAAGTGGTGTGGCAGTAGAATGGTGGCGGATTGGTATTAATATTATTAAGCGCGCATCAAAATGGCAAGCAGCGTATCGATTAAGTAATTCAACATCAACAGTGATAACTAAGGAGAAGTGGCATCCACTGCCACTTACCACTCGAAAATTAAACTTGTCGGAGCCTAGTGATGCCAAGTGATGCCACGCCACTTGTCAAATGCCACGCCATCGCCACTCTATTTCAATGTGCGCTATTCTATTTGTTTTTACGGGACTAAATTTTTTCACTTACCATTTAATCGCCACGCCACTGCCACATTGCTCACACACCACTCCAGTGGGCGCCCGCCCTAAGAAATTGGTCAGCGATCATAAATTTTATTTTACCTTCTGATTTTCTGAAATAAAACCGATGACAGGACAACTTGGTAGGGAGTTTGCAATAGAAGCATGCAAACTGACATTATGAATTTTGATTTAGGGTTCTTCCAGTAGGACCCTATTTCCACGCAATCAACAACATATAGCCACCAGTATATTTTTCATAGCAACACTGATTCAAGCCTGACTGGTTCAAAATTTTTACGTTCTAAGCGAAGCATTACATTTTTCCTAGAAATATACTTGCAAGTTGTTCTTAAGAATTTATTCACCGACAATGGCCCAAACGATTTGGTGGATTGAATCTGGTGGTTCATTCTTTCGGACAAGGGTACAAGCATTCAATTTTCTTAGAAAGATTTGACATTTTTCTTTAGATTTTTCATGCACTGCCGGTAGCCGACAATGATTCATGTGCCTTGGCTGGGCTTGGTAACTAAAGATATTTATGAGCATTGGCAATCATACATTTTGTTCTTGGAAATTTACTTGAAAATTTTTCCTTCGAATTTTTATATACGATTGGTGGCTGAAAACCATCAGTTGGATTGATTCGAGTGCCACTAAAATTGATTCTACAATTGTCCTTCAGAATTTTTTAGCCAAAAATATAAAAATAAAATCCATTCGCTTTCCTCAGCGGTAGTGAGCGTTGCTTTGCTAGTACTTTCTTATTAATTCAAGTAGTGTTGTTTAATTTAAGTTCGCGATTACTTTTAATTTGTAGCAGAAATATAAACTTGCTATAATAGTTTGCGATGGAGGTAGAAATAGTAGTGAAAGTGTAAAGCGGAAGCCTGATAAGACCATTAATAACTTTTTTCAGAAGAAAGCAAGATCTATTAAGAAATAGTCAGTAACATATCACGCACTCCTACTACAACTCTCAGCCAATTTCTTCACCCGTGACAGAATCGCTTTGGTCAGCATCACTGACTTATAACAATGGACTGAGCGTATTATCATTTTCCTATACGAAAACATGGCACAAGTTTTATAGTTCTCTCTTTCGCCCTATGGCAGAGTTGGAGCTACCAACACAAAATATTGCATTCTGGAACGTTTGCCTATGCCATTTGATGTTTTTATGTTGGCTACAGATGCAATCACCGCAGAAGGAATAAAGATAGTCTTTATCATGCTCCGTCTCTCTTGCCCATAAGCAGGATTCAGTTAAGAATAACTTTTGAAAATTAAAGTCGGAATGAGTTTAATTCCTTATAATCGATTAAAATATCACTTGAGCACAAGCAAATATATTTTTTTAATTAAACCCGATTTACGGGTGTACAATTTCATCTGATTGGTTGAGTTTTACATGTTTTTTATGTAATCGTTTTAAAGGGTGCTCTAACGGTGATATATAGAAACACAATATTTTTTGTGCCACATGAAATAGCAAATCGCTCAGTCCATTGTTATAAGTCAGTGGTCAGCATCTATTTCTGCACGAGAAGGCGTATCTGGCTATGAGTCCTTAATGTTCACCCTGAAATCGAAAATTTATTTTGTGATATAACGTAAATATGATTAAAAAAAAAACAAATTTTGAAAGCGACTTCTTCCGACTTTTTCCTCCCCCTCGAAGCCCCCCTAGGCTGCAGGTCTAGATACGTGCCTTATTCTTATACACAAAAAGGCAGAAAAGATGAAATAGCTAATTACAGGAATATTTTCCAGCTTTCTGTCATTCCTAAGCTATTTGAATCGATTTTATGTGATGCTGTTTACTTTCACTGAAAACATTTATTAACTACAAGGCAGCACGGTTTTGTGAAGAAGCGATCACCTTCCACTAACCTGGTTGAATTTACCTCGGCTTGTCTCAAGTCAATGGAAAACGGAAGCCATGTTCACCGACTTCTGTAAGGCCTTCGATAAAGTATCCCATAAGCTTTTACTATTAAGCTTGATGTCCTCAGATTTAATATTTTTTTAATTAAATAGCTAGAGTCATATTTATCAAATAGGATCCAGAAAGTTCTGTTTAGGTTGGATGTCTCTTGTGAAATACCTGTACCTACCGGCGTTCCTCAAGGCAGCCATCTTGGTCCGTTGCTTTTCATCTTATATATTAACTATTTGCCAAATTAATAAATCTATCTGATATTCTAACTACCTGACCTGATATGCTGACGACGTCAAAATTTTTAAGACGGTCGATAGCTCTATTGGGTGTGGTGCTTTGCAATTATATATTGAGTTTCTTCAGTTGGTGTAATAAAAATTTTATGTAACTAAATATTGGCAAGTGTAAATACATCAGCTTTAACCGTAAAAATGTTCCACTTCTGACTACATACTATATCAATGGTATTGCTCTTGACAAAACCAATGAGTCAAAGAATTTCAGACACCAAAGAAACTTAGCATTTTACCACATATTGACAAGACAATCAATAAGGCTAGTGGCGTATTATACTTTATAAGAAGATGGTGATGATCCTTTTACTTTAAGGACCTTGTATCTAGCTTTTTTGTGACCTGTTATTAAGTATGCTATCCCCATTTGGTGTCATTTTTGTGATATTCATCTAAAGCACTTGGAATCTATACCGAGGTGATTTATTAGATTCGCATTCAGACGTCTCCCATGAGATAATCCTCTCACGCTTGCTCCTTATGAGCATAGATTAAATCTTCTAAAGCTACCTAGAAGCTCACCAGAATTAGTGTGGTAACTAAGGTAGTCTTCTTGTTTCAAATAATTGCTGATGCAGTAGGAGCTCCTGAGCTCTAATCTCAAATTAACTGTAATATTCATCCACGTCGCACCAACTACGGTTATATGCTATGCCTATATGATCTATGTTGAGAGCCTTCAATGACCACTCAGACCTCATTGATTTTAACTTAACTTCGACATAGTTGAAAGGTCTGCTTTATGCTTAACGTAATTTTCTTGCTTTTACTTTTAACAATTTGCTGTGTTAATTTTATAATTTATTATTCTAGTTATATTTTATTTTGTTTTTGTTTTTTAAATTGTTTATTGTTTTTATTTTTTTATTTACATTTGATGAATTTTGCTTTTTTCTGCTTTGTTATAGTCTTGTGTTTTTTTTATTTTTTAACATTTGGGGGGTGGAAGGAAAAAAACAGCAGCAACTATTCAGTTGATAGCCGTCGAAGAAATATCTTTTAGTGCTTAAGAAGAAAAATGACCGCCTAAAATTCTTCCAAACAGTACAAAAAGACTTGGCAACACTGATTAGGGGACTTATTAGACATGGTGATCACAGTTTCAGAACGTCGGAAGCTCGAAATTATCAATGCATCGAAAAGCTAGACCATCAGAATGGAATTAAGCTAAATTGAAAACGTGTAAATCATTAGTAGTCGCATTGTCCTTAGAACTAAATTATTCAAGGTGCTCAGGTCAAGATTTCTAGAGGAGGTTCTTTTCTATAAATGACAAGATAACGAATATATTTCCAGGCGGATTAAACGTTTAAGATTTAGGGCAAGTTTATCATAGCATAACGAATTTCCTGAGTAATCCGTTGAGGATCCTACGTATTCTCAATGCAATATATTTGTCAAATAATTGAAGCATTTCATAACTACGTATATCAATTTTACCACCAGCAAGTTACACTCATCTAAGAAACTCGAACAGACTTCACTTAAAGAATACTGTTGTTTATATTTTTAAAGTCTGTTATGCCCAGGTACCAAATAATCCGAATCACAATCATAATATTAATTTATAAACTTAACTAAGCCACTTTTACAAAAATAATTTACATTTTCTCTGTTACATAAAATATAATATTCTTTCTGAAACTTCTAAAATTTATTCCGGCAGCCCATTAAACATACGCAATACTCTAAACATTATGTTATTATGAGTTCCTGAACTCCGAAAAGATGGCAGTGTGAAGTCATTTGCAGATCTCAGCTCAAACGGCTGGATATCACATACGTAATTTACTTGTGCAGTTAAATACAATTTTTTATTTTGAATATGGATATAAAAACATTGACTGATATTCTTTGCCTTACACTTAGCCATTTCAGTGCCTCCAACATTAATATAATTGTACTGTACGTTAGTAGAACCTACACGCAAATTTGATTAAGTGCCTGAAATGAATGCACTGGTAAATTTGGATCAAGATCAGTGATCTATTTCCTAACAACGAATCCAACAGTTCAAACATATGCTAATGATTTTAATTAGATCAGCTCGATGAAGCTATACTTAATTGTATTTGTGCAATGTGTTATGTAGATGACAAATACATGGCTTTGTTGGGTTATGTACATGTTTTTGATTAAGAGTAATCTCAAGTTAGATTTAATTTTCTTAAAAGTTTGATGCTTTGTTTTCAGGATGTTTTCTTTTCAGAAGGTGTGTTGTAACGATGCTCAAACTTAATTTGAGCCCGTTAACCCTACAGGCGAGAAAGAAAAAAACTGATCAATTAAAACACGTCGTAATTTGATTCCCGACTGACTGTTTATTCCCATAGAAGTCTTTAAATATAAAATTTAAATGCTTACATAAAGAAAAATAATAATTTGTTGTCCACAATACATTGACCCGTGTTAAGCAACTTTTTATTTTTCGCTAGCTTCATTGACCTAGTGAGTGCAATGTGTGCGGAATTTGCTCACAAAGCATAAAAATATTATTGAATATTATTGCGACATGGATTAATGAATTGAGAGTAACAAATTTACAAAGGTATGTGGTTGACTATTTATTGCAAAATTGCAAATTGTTTGTTCAGGCATGAACATGTGTGTTAAAAAAAATATATTCGAATCGATTTGGTTCGAACAGTAATAGCTGTATACCTGCTCCATCTGAGAATAATTCGCGATGCTTTATTCTGTAAGGTCTGCAGCTTTTGAAACATTTGCTCGCCGCACATGAAAAGAATGGTGGAGGAATACTTGAAGTGGAGTCTCACAATAGTGTTATATAAATTGATCGCCGTATAAATTTATAGTTTACCTCTAATTCTTCTTAAGAAGTCAAATTTTTCACTATTTTTTTAGTGATATATTCAATATGCTTCGAAAATTCTATATCTTTATCAATAACAATGCCAAGATACTTTATTTCTTTGACACAGGCACGGTTGGAGTTTTGGGGATTGAATCCCCTCCCATGGATCGAAAGAAACACAAATTCAACAACAATGAATTTGTGCGAATTGAATACTAGCGAGATTCACGGCCACATATTACTTCTAAACTAATGGCGCAGCAGCTTTAGCAAATCCTTTCCGTGTAAATGTACTTTAATTTAGTTAACCTAGAAACTTATCGACAAACAATGTAAGCAATGCTGAGTCAGCTGTGGTGCCCTCCCAAGAAACAATTTATTTTATATAGTAGTAACCGTAAGGTTTCCATTACCAAATTATATAACTTAGGTTATATAGACTAGTACTCTAAACCTCTTGGTAACCACTATAAACCCCTTATAGAGCTTAAATGGAGGATTATATAATGGTTACTGTGACTTGATTTATGTAACGTTATATAACTAAAAGTTTTATAAAATGAGTAATAAAAATATTCTGTTTACCTTAATATAACTTCTTATATAACCCTTATATAACCTGGGGTACTTTCGATTAATTTACTTTGGTCACAGCAGTGGTTGCGGTAATGTTTCGGTTACCTTTATAAAGTTTGTTTATAATGGTGTTGGTAACGTTTCCACAACACTTGGAATTTTTTCAGACTGATTACTTTTAGTGATTGAAATGTTAGGGAAATTACTTTTCGTTGCCTTTATAACACAATATAAGGTAAATTTTACCCAACCTATCTTGAAATAGAATTTCGATATTTTTTATACTGCATTTTTATAATGTAAGAGTTAAATATTTTTACATCTTAGAATTACAATTTATCGGCATGTACGTGGTGAAATTCAGTTGCAATTAAAATTTTACTGTGAATATCATTATAGATACTTCTAAAAAATACAGACGGCTCCAGAAATAAGCAATATTTAATTATTTTAATTAAATATAAAAAAAAATTAAATTTTCACTTAGGTGATATCAATTGATAAAAGTAACATTACATAATTTATAAAAATTATATATCTATATTGATGTATTATCTTCATATAAAATTGAAATGGAAACCATATATCAGCAATTCAAATAATTGGCTTAACCGACATTTTCTTTTTTATCTGCAATGCACAGATGAAAAAATGTACTTAATGTACAAATTACCATTATAAAACTTCAACTACTTTTATATAAACTCTGACTCTGTTATATAAACTCAATTACCCTTATAAAACTTCTAGAAATATTATATAATCTAAAGGAACTACCATATGTATACCCTGTAGTCATAATATGTTACCTTTGGTAATGTTATATATCTTATAGTAACAAAAAACAGACGTTAGTGATCTTATATACCTTTTGGTTATATTGTGTTACATTTGGTAATCTTATATATCTTAAAGTAATGACAAAGTGTCTGTGTCATGTTCTTCTTACAATAATTTTTGTTGTACGCTCCTTGGTAGTGTAGTGAATAATTTTAGTTACAAAAAAAAAAATGTCATATAAAATCGTGCAAATTAAAGGGGTAGGTCAAGAAGACCCACTTTGTGCATTGTCGCAACAGCTCGGGAAAATGCTTATTGAATTGGCCAAATACGAAAAAATTGACGTTACTAAAAGTTTCCAACTTTTATAACAGTCACCTTCGTTACTAACACGCCATAAATAAATGAAAATAGTTTTCTAATGGCTCCATTTGATACTAAAAGTCATTTGTGTTTATAACGGTCACCGTAGTTACTACAAGGCCACCAAAAAATGTTACGATATTTTATAGTGGGTATATGTATTACCGAAAGTTCCCAATTTTTATTAAAGTCACCTAAATTACTGAACGTTTTCGGATTTATATAAGGGTAACCACGGATACCGCAACAATTATAAAACTTTCTTATATAACTTCTAGTAATGGTTACTCTAAGTTATATAGACCGGTGATTGAAACATTTCCATCACCAACTTATAAAACATTTAGTAACTTACTTCCACGAGAACAATTAGTAATCTTAAAAAACTCAATTACGTCACAAATTGGTAATATTATAAAACACTTATATAACCATTCAAATTCTTATATAACCGAGTAACCATTATATACCCCTTATAAAACTACCCATCACCTTCAGTCACCAAAAATTGGAAAAATTATTACTTGGGCTTCATGTACCATTGTACGAACGGTATTTTATATCAAAGTCTTGGTTTGTTTTTTTAATATCTAATTTTGAAGTAGTTGAAATACATTCGTAAATGATGATGAAACTCGATCCGATATTTCTTCATAAAGGCGCTCACAACAGGACGTTATTTAGTGCACCAATAGTAATCGAAATTTTGATTTTTATGAAGAAAAAGAAGGAAGAAGAAAAGAGGTAAAAATGGTTGTACGATGAGGAAGGTGGAACGGCATTAGTCCGAAGCAACATACGTCGATTTACATCCTGCGCTCATTGATGCTTTGGAAATTATTTCGACATGGAAAGATGAAACCACGTCAAGTACTGCTTTTCAATTCCTTTCGGCCATCAAAGCCGTAAATTTTCAATCATCAGTTCTGTTCTGGCCCTCCATTCAGTACATTCTTTGGCATTATCGTTGAGTTTAAGTTTGCAAATAAAGAATCAAGACTCGACAGAAGCTATCGCGCTGTTAGATGCAACAAAGGACGAATTTTAGTATAGGGAAAAAGCGACAGGGGGTTTCAGGATGATTTTTCAAAAATGAAAACTATTTGGCAAGCCAAGGCTGTCATCTCATTAAACCAAACGGTGCAATGCGATGACTAACACAATTGATGATAATTATCGTGACGTGTGTTGATCTAATTGGTTCCAAGATGGTTTTCCAAAGACATAAGTTTATAAACTCTATCTCCATTGTGGACTGCAAAAACTGTTTTATATTTCAATACTGACACCTTTTAAATTAGGCACCTTTTTTAAAATTCCGTTTTCTGTTTTACGCCCTTTGCTCCTAATACAAAATCTAGACTGACATACCAAAACTATTTTCATAAACAATATGAAAGCCTACTCTGATAACTATTCTGAATATGTAACACACTGCTAACGAAAGAATTTTAACGAAATAAGTTATGTTATGGAGTAGTGCCAGAAGAATCGGACGACGGAACGTATAAAAAATAATTAAATCAAAAGAATTACAGCGTAAGATATAAGCCGCCACAGATCTTCGAACCATACCTTGATCTGTTTATTACACATCTGGAGGAGCGTTTTTTGCAACGTAACAGAGTTTTGTCAAACTTCTAATTTCTCTTTTTGGAGCAAATGAAATCTTTAGATGAGGCAGCGTGGGGACGATTCTTTGAAACTTACACTTTTACACAGAAATTCGTCTGTAGTATGGATCAAAGAAGTCAAGATCGGAGTGCGACCTAATTGCAAATAAAACAATTAACAATTTTATCAAGGCTTATGATATCGGCAGCAAGCATTCATTCCCAAATGTCCACAAAGTTTTGAATATTATGCCAGCTCTGACCACTACTCCGAATGGGCGTTCATTTTCCACTTTGCGTCGTCTCAAAACCACAATGGTTGAAGTCGATGCAATTCCTAACGATTTTTTTCTATATATCCTAACGTGTTAATTTATTGATGAATTTGTATATGTATTGAACATATTCTTCGTAAAAAAATTTTATTCAGCAATGTCATGATATTAATTTAACTATTCAACTATCTACAAATACAAGAATATTGTTCTATCTCAAAACCCCTCCTTTGAAAAATCCTGCTCACGGACCTGCTTTGACAGCTTCTTTTACTGCTCCGTCAACCATTAAGTTTAAATTACCTGAACCGTTAATTAATAATGAATTAGTTTTAGATACATTTAATTTCAAGTTATTGTTTTAAGCTATTCACTAAGTTCGGTGAGGTCCTCTTGCAGTGTCTTGTCCTGCGATATATATAATTGTGTCATCCGCAAAGAGTACCACCTTTAAACATTTTACTACTCTACTAATATCAATAATACACAACGAAAACATGAGTGTCCCCAGTACTGAGCCCTACGGCACCCCGATATCGACTGATGATGTTGCTTATCCCACCTTCATTTTCTGTGTTCTCCCAGTCAGAAATTCTGTAAACCAGTTCAATTCTTTACCTGTTATTTCATATTTATACATTTTTTGTAGTAAAAGTTTATGGTCAACAGTTTCGAACACTCTCTTGAAATCCAGGAAAACGGAAGCGATTTTTTTTACGCTATCTGATCTTTACAATCTACCATCACCATATTAAGCGCCGTTTCACAGGAATGCCCCTGTCTGAAGCCCGACTAATTAGAGATTATAAGTGCATTTTCTGCTATATATTTTATAAGCTGCTTGTATACTATTCTTTCCAGTACTTTTCCATATGTCGGCAACGCATTCGCTGGTCGATAGTCCGCACACTTAGCTAAAAATTTTAATTTAGCTATTGGCGTTACTATCGATTCCTTCCATGAATCAGAGAAACTTCCTTCCAACAGGGATTTATTCACAATATGTACAAGTATTTTTCCTATCACTCCAAAGTAATCAATCAACATGCTTCGACTTAAAACATTGCAGTTTTTTGTTTTTGCTTAAGTTCTCTTAATGCTTCCTTAATATCCTTATGTCTTATTGTATTAAAAGTAAAAGAAATTTCTTTATTCTTTCAAATTACGAATATAAATTCTAAACCACGGGGTGTCACTAGTTCGCCGATTCACTTTTATTTACAAATTCATTTATTACTCTACATAGCTCACTTTTAAATAACATCGACATATCATTTAAACTACCTCCATCATAATATTTACTAATTAGTTTTAGTCAATTTTACTTATAAAGCTCTTCTTTTTACTTTCACCGTAAATCAATACATCAATCAAAATTCTTTTGTGATCACTCAAGCTTAGACTTGGTTCCACTCTTGCTTGTATCTCATTATCGTTCGAAATAACGTAGTCGAAGCAAGTCACCGACCAACATGAAATTTTTATTTTCATCACACAAATCAGTTATTATTAAGTTTTTAAAATTGTCACAAAATATCCTATTTGATGCTTTCGGAGATTTATATAGCTCAGAAACAAGAATTGAAATTTTGCTGAACGAAGCCTTCCCTATAGGCCACCATAAATCTTTTTTATATGCATATTCCTCAATCTTTCCATATTGCCAACAATTCGACACATACATATATTGCGACACCTCCCGTATGGGAAGAGATACTATTGCATTAAATCATAGTTTTGAATAGATATTTCCTCATCATTTAAATTTTCATTTAAATGCGTTTCCGAGCACATTACCAAGAGGAACTTCATTCGACATATTAATTATTGCCTCTAGCTCGACTAAATTATTTTCCAAACCTTGCACATTCATATATAAGCAATCTGAAGGTACTCTTTAATTACTAATAGCTAATTTTATTTCTAATAACTTTATTTTCCTTTGATATAGGTACTTGACAATTTCTATCCCTGCAATCATGCGAAACAATGATACTAATTAATTCCAAGCCTTTCATTTGCTCATATACAGTTATTACATTTTAATTCTTTAATATTACAGCTTTTTGAATCGTGCTCTCCAGAACATTTTGCACATACCTCCTTGTTTTTGCAATCTTTTGCTAAGTGATCGAATCCCCAATATTTAAAGCACCTTTTAACGAGTACATACTCTCTGATAAAATATCTATCCCATCCTATATTAATTTTTCCCATGACCATTACCTTTTTATATAATTCAGGCTCCATTACTTTTACCGCACTATACACATTCTTTTGTTGACCTCTGAAAAACCTACAACATTTAATATCCCCACAGACATGATTTTGTTTCTGGATTGATTTAACTAGATCATCCCTTTTCCAACTCCTCTCTTATACCACACACTAGAATGCAAGGCTTTCATGAGAACATACCTGGGGGAAGCAAGCCCAATCCTCGAAGAGTTCTTCGAGTTCGTCGACGAGACACCTCGTGAAGTTTATTTTCGTTCGTAACTACTAATTTTTTTTTTTTTTTGCTTTATCAAGTGAATAAAGCGAGCAACAATTGGAATTGTAGTTAAAAGTTACAAAATTGAATTATTGACGAACAATAATATATACATATATATATATACATATAAGTGAAATAATAAAGATAATCACACAAAAGTATTTATTGCTGTTGTTGATTTATAAGGATAACTATACGCTATAATCTCCTCGCCTCCCCGGTTCCTTCTTCGTGGACGAAGAAAGGCTGAACTACAAAAAAGTGGTAAAAGTGAAAAAATTAACAAATGGAAGTTGATTTAATTGAAGTTTTGTGCTTTCTATTTATTAATTCGCAGTACCATTTTTATTACATTTTAATTTTTGCATTGCACTTTTAATCATATTGTAATAATTTAATTGTTTGGATACATCGCGTTCTTACGGAATGAGCGATTCTTAGCGCACTATACTTGCTTAAATTTAACGAAAGTTAAAGTTAATTTGTGTACGCCTGTTAAATTAAAGCGCGCTTTCGCTTTACGTAAGTAAGTGTACGTACGTGTACTTCTATTGCAGTTCAGCCTTAAGGAAGCACGAGCAACCGTCACCAGAACAAGTCCCGATAAATAATTAGTGAAGGATGAGGTATGGTTTCAGGATTCATTTCAAACTTCAAAAACAAATGTCATGCTCGCAATCTGACTAAACGGTTAAAAATTTGAAACCCGTAGAAAGTTTTAAGGTAATTTAAGACATTATTGTATAAAAACAAGAAAACGTAAAAATTTAAAACTTTTTATATCATATTCGACTTAATTTAAAACTTTGTGAATGTCTTAACTTCTCTGTAAACCTGAAACTTTAAAATTAGATCTAATTTTATCTTATTTTTCAATTCATACCGAAATGGTTTATTTTTTAGTCTCTTCTAGTCTGAATTACAAACAGTCACGTTTATATCAAAGAATTATTTCCATCACTTAAAACTCATAAGAGTCTCAATTTTTTCTAAACTCAGAAATTTTTAAAATGAGTCTGAAATTTTTCATAGAAAAGAACTAAAACGAACCAAGTTTTATTTTTATACCTTTTTCAACTTAAATAATAAAAACTAACGGAATTGTTAAGATAATGAAACCGAAACGGTTTTAATATTGTGATTTTTGCTATTCAGAAGTACGCATTCGTGGAGTGAAGTTGATTTTTTATTTAGTGCCTGCATTTTATTTTTTTCTTGCAAGTATTTTTATTATATTTGTTTATTAACATACATATAAAATAAAATAATGTTTTTTTGTTATATTTGTAGAAATTCTTTTAGTAGCATTTCATTTACTCTCGCGCATTTAAAAAATTATCACGACATACATCATGATAGTAAAAATTTGTATTTGAAGTGCATAGTATTATATCAATATGAGAAAATGTTTGCGACTTTTGAACAAAATATTGTAATTAAAGGAAAAACATTCAGAAGAGATTTTAAATTTTCCATTTTACTGTTATGATCAACAAATGGTAAATAACTATTAAAATTTATTTATAAATTTATTATTGTGAATAGATATTTAGTCATGTATCATAGGAAATAATAAATAATTTTTTTTATATTTATCTTACTTTCTAAATATTATTTGATTTTGAGCAAATGCATCCAGATATCGTGACAAAATGATTTTAAATTAGGGATAGTATGAAAATGTTATGTTCAAAATGTTAGATAAATTCAGGATTGC
The DNA here is from genome assembly GCA_963924295.1 of Dioctria rufipes. Taxonomy (NCBI): domain Eukaryota; kingdom Metazoa; phylum Arthropoda; class Insecta; order Diptera; family Asilidae; genus Dioctria; species Dioctria rufipes. The sequence goes on from OZ002740.1 coordinate 207,533,551, forward strand.
GGAGTTATAATAAAAATGTGAAGGCATCAGCAATTTCATACTATTTAATTTATGTTGACAAACAATTTATAATAGTACCAAATAATATTACTATTATTGAAACAATGGATTTGATTTTAAATTATTTTTTGCATTTAATCTTACATCTGAAGTAAATTTGAGAAGATATTTTATATACAAAATTGAGCTACCTCAAGTAACCACGCGTAGAATTGAAATTCAAAACAAATTTTCAAAATATTTCAATAATACCGAAAAAAATTAAACATTTTTTGTGTATCGAAAATGAGCTTGTCTGAACAAATTTCTGTGGCAAATAAAAATCCAACTAATTAATTTACAAAACGAAATTACGAACAATGAAAAAAACATTCATTTTGAATTTACACAAAATAACCAGATGTCAAATTAATATGTATAGGTACATACATGAATTTAAAACTGAAAAAAAAAAAAAAACAAATAAATAATAAAATTGAAACCACATGAATTTTCATTTTTGTTTTAACTCCGATGAAATATATCTCGCAGAATTCTACCACAATGAAAACCATTGAACAAATATTCTCCAAAACTCGAACTCCACTGACTCAAATTGAGATTATTTTGGTTTAGATTGAACACAAATTTTCCCCAAAAGTCAAACTCCACTGCGTCAAATTGAAATAATTTTGATTTAGATTAAGCACAAATTATCTTCAAAATTCAAAATCCACTGCCTCAAATCGAGATAACTTTGGTTTAGATTGAACACAAATTTTCTCCAAAATTTAAATTTCACTGTTTTAAATTCAGAAAATTTTTAAACTTAAAACTTGCGGGTTTAAATGTAAGACAGTTAAAAGTTGTAATTTCAGACTATGTGGAAATATCAATATAAAACTGATTCGTCTTAATAATTTTAAGACTTTGCGTACGCGACGCGTCTGTGAAAATTTTAAGAGCGGACGGAGGAAAATCCAATACGGCACTTCTATTAAGTTAATTCAGTCTCTCATGAGCTTGAATAGTTGATATCTTCAATATAACTAGATACAGCTACGTTATTCACCACAGAGGTTGCCTTAGTGCATATGTCATCTAGTATACTCATGTCATGTAGTCTGCAAATATAGGTGGATCTTATTGTCGAATATGTGTGTACACGCACCCGACTCTGATGAATTAATGCAGAATCACTGACCTATAACAATGGACTGAGCGTATTGCCATTTTCCTATAGGAAAGAATGGCACAAGTTTTACAGTTCTCTCTTTCGCCCTATGGCAGAGTTGGAGCTACCAACACAAAATATTGCTTACAGAACATTTACTTATGCCATTTGATGTTTTTATGTTGGCTGCAGATGCAATCACGGCAGAAAAAAATATGGTAAAGATAGTGTTTACCATGCACCGTCTCTCTTGCCCATACGCAGGATTCAGTTAAGAATAACTTTTGAAAATGAAAGTCGGAATTAGTTTAATTTCTTATAAGAGTGCTTATAAGCGATTAAAATATTACTTGGACACAAGAAAAGAATTTTTTTAATTTAATTCGATTTACGGGTGTAAAATTTCATCTGATTGGTTGAGTTTTACATATTTTTATGTAGTAAACGTTTTAAAGTGTGCTCTAACGGTGATATACAGAAACACAATATTTTTTGTGCCACATGAAATAGCAAATCGCTCAGTCCATTGTTATAAATCAGTGGGCAGAATGAGTTAAATTTTCCGCTTTCAGGCATTGTTGGTAGATTGAGGGAATTCTGCGAAGTTGTGGGAATTTTCACCTCCAAAAAATTGCAAAAGGGAATAATCGCGTCTCCTACAACAAAATCGTGTGAAAAATTATGCACAAAAATATTGTCTTAAATTTTACACACAAAATTGAATTTTACTGCATAATTAAGACATCATTGAGCATGGAATATTACCAAAATATAAAAAATTGAGACAATTTATAGCTACATATTTCTTGAAATAGCACATTCAAAACCATGAAATTGAAATAAAAGTTTTGAGAACATGAATGGGTATAAGCGACGAGACACCGATTTTGAAAGAAGTACAATTTAAGCGCTTTCGAGGTATATTTTGGAACTCTATCCAGAAAAATTAGTAAGTAACTCAAGAGCTTCTAAAGCCGTCACTTGGAAGTTCTATAAAAGATTAGTCTATTGAAGTACTTCTTCGGAAGCATGCACCCCTGCCTGTCTCTATACGCATGTTTTTGTCTCATAGGATTGCTTACGGTTGCAGGCACCCTACTACAATTCTTGGGAAGCAGTATTGAAGGTCTCTTATGAGATTAAGGAAGAAGCCCTTCGAAGATTATTCAAAATAAAGCTTTCCAAAAGCTATCTTCAAAAATCTTCTTCGCCCATTGTAGCATACCTCCTGGAATGCTTCTTTAGAACAGTGAATTGCTTGCCTCTGCATAGTAAAAAAGTAATGAACTGAGAAGGGAAGCGCTGCAAGCTTCTAGGAAAGCGTTTCAGAAAGTTTTTTAGAGCACTCTTTTTTCCAAAAGGACTCTCCAGAATATGTCTACATATAATTAATATAATGCTATGAAGAATACGAATATCACGAACATACTTTTATAGGGGAAGAAGGCTTTCTCATGAGTGTTAGATATGTAGTTTATTTGAAATTGTAATCAGTAAAAATGAATTTATTTTGAAATATTACTCTAATTGTTTCTTCTAGTGTATTTCTATGGCTTTTCGTCCCAGGGAAAATGTGGGAAATTGCATCATAATCTGTGAGAAAAGTGCCCAGAAATTCCCATTTTGGAGGAAATTTTCATCACAACCACCTCCCAACACTGCTTTCAGGTCCATAACCTTGCACAGAATCTGATGACTAGATCTGGTGAGGCTTTCACATGCACTTGCCCTATTATCCGAACCAAAAAGTAGAAAATTTTGGGAAAGGCTGACCCCACGAGAACTCACGAATTTTTGCTAAAATATTTTCTGTTTGTTCGAGCGAAAGAATCTGCAATTAATGATGAACTCTTAAGATTTCTCCGAGACTTGATTCGTAAAGCTATTAAATAAGGGAACATTTAATTTACAGCCGATAAGATGCTATTTGAAAAGGCATCTGTGTTTTTTGTGTTTAGTAAATGGTACATCATGAATGACAAGAACGGAAATGCGAATTTACCTCTGTGTGTAGTCCAATGCTGTAGAAAGCGCTTCTAGAACATTATTGTGTTTATCACGCAATGTGTCAAGATCCGAGTTAAACGACGCTACTTCTTGATCAAACATATTTCATCTGAATACTCAAACTCACATTTCTATTCGCAATCTATTCGTATCAGGTTTTTTATTAGTTCTATCGAGTCTGTACAAATAGCTGTTCTCTTCACGTATGGGATTGGTTCCAGTACATCTAGTCAGCCACATTAGAGTATTTGTATTGGCATTTTTTTGAGTCTGGATGACTGACACTCTTAGCTGATTAAGCGATGGCTTTGTCAATTTTTCCCATCCTGGAAGAAAATTTAGAATTCAAATATATGCAGCAAAGGACTAATCGCAAAATATAAAATCAGAAATGATGAATGATTCTAACAGAATAAAAGGTGCTTGAATCAAAAATCGAATTTCAGATTAGTATTAAATATGATTAATTATCTGCGAAAAAAAAATATTGTATGGGGGTTTTTGGAGTAGGGGTTTGCATTATTCGTTTTTGGAACCATCTTAATTCGTAGTACATTATTTTCATCCACAAAAGTTCACAACGATTTGCCTAAAAATCGCTATTTCACATTATCGAGTCCTGTGATATTATGATTTATCTCAGGTAATTGCCCCAATATTAAAATTTTACCTCAGCCAGGTCAAATACACCCCCACTACTGCATCTGCGTTATGCTTTGATAATAT